>JAYKKI010000060.1:4469166-5775833 GCA_039881145.1 Druceiella hillmani | reverse complement strand
GTCTAATCAAAGAAATGCTCAGTAGAGGGTCGAGAAAAATGGATAATCAGGAAAAGAGGAAAATAATATGAAAAAAAACTTGGAATATTATTTCCTCTTATTACATACAGCCATAGTTTCTCATGCTTAGCTAGGCTGGGGATGGCTTGAAATTAAAGAAAAATGAATCGGCGATCTCATTTTTCCGGGAAAGTTGTTTGTCATCCAAATTCGCAACAATTCGAAATTTGTGCAAGAATTTTGCATCCATTCATTCGAGATTCTCGAATTTACATATTCTCAATAACAATGCGGAAATGAGGTCCTGAAATGCCGGACGTCGTTTTCACATCCGGTACCGCATTTGTTACAGCCTCCATTGTGCGGAATGAGAGCGAGTGACAGTGGAAAGAAGCGATGGAATGATGGACGTAGCTGACAATTTCAGTTACTAAAACTTACTACGACCTGCGTTGTTACGTTTAGTTACGTGAATGCATATTTTTAGATGACCGAAGAGATAATTTACATAAAATATGAAAGAATTTATTACAGGGCGGTCCGTTTGATTATTGTTAAAAAGAAAATTACTTACAATATAACTGAAAATAATCTTTTTAGGGTTCGTAGTCAAATAAGGGACTTTTATAACTTCATTATGTTCGCATGTATGCATCTCATTATGTTCGCATGTTGCATTTTTGTAGCTTCTACAATTTGAGACCCACTTGCATGAAAATTTGCTAGTACATGCTTCATATAGAAATCTCAATTAATATGTTCATAATTCGTAAATATTGGAACCATCTTTTTACTATATTCTAAAGTACTTTTCTTGTTAGGAAATTAGAATGAAATTATTTTTTTGCGTACCCTATTATGTGAGGTATCCTTTGAAAGGGCTTTCAAAATTATTTTAGAATTAAGTTCTATTTACTACTTTTCATTTTTAAGCTCAGAGTATCATGTATTAAGCTTTAAAAGTGGCAAGCCCTGTGGCACCTCTCTAATTTTTAAATAATGGAAACTATTCTAAATATTAGCATTTGATAAGAATTTTTAATAGAATTTATTTTTCCTGTACCCTATTATTTGAAGTAGCCATAGACACGTCTTTCATAACGATTTTAGAATAAGTTTTTATTTACTACGTTTTTGTTCTAAGCTCCATTTGCGGAATATTAAGCTTCAAAGTGCCTTCCTCTAATTTTTCAGTCGTGTTTTTTAAAAGTCTGAAAAGAATCTAAATACTAGCATTCGGTTAGGATTTACGAACGAAATTATTTTTTGTACAACTTATTGTTTGAGGTATCAACAGAAAAGTCTTTCAGAATTATTTTAAATTAAGGTTCCATTTATTTCTTTTATTTTTAAGCTCTGTTTACGAAATATTAAGCTTCAAAATGACATGTAATAGATCCCCTTCTTCTAATGTTTCAAACACGGATTTGAAAAGAAAC
This sequence comes from Druceiella hillmani, assembly GCA_039881145.1. Lineage (NCBI taxonomy): Eukaryota > Metazoa > Arthropoda > Insecta > Lepidoptera > Hepialidae > Druceiella > Druceiella hillmani. The sequence continues at coordinate 5,774,394 of JAYKKI010000060.1, read as the reverse complement.
TATTCTAATTACTATCTAGCATTTGATTAGAATTTTCAAATGAAATTATTTTTTTGTACCCTATTATTTAAGGTATAAAGTAAAGTTCCATTTACTACTTTTTATTATTAAGTTCCGTTTGCGTAATATTAATCTTCAAAATAACATGCGATAAGCCGCTTCCTCTAATTTTTTAATCAAAGATTTGAAAAATCTGAAAAATATTCTAAATATTAGCACTGGATTAGAATTTTTAATTTAAATTGTTGGACCCGCCTTTTTAAGAAAAGTGAACAATTACGGAATTCTACTTTGTGCGTGTCCCAACCTGCATTCAACCCGTACTTGTCTTTTTATTCGCACTATCGACATTTTAAATAACATTGTGTAGAATTAAGTACGTAATTTTCCGTGATGCAAAACAGCTGTATCATGTAGCTATGTTTTTGTATCAAATGTTATATAATTATCTTAGGAAACATCAATTCTATTTATGATCAATGCTAAATAAAACTTTACAATCATATTTATTTTTTTTATTTTTTATTTTTATTAATTAAAAAAAATAAGGAAGTTAGAGTGTGATGAGCTCAAATTAATTTTGTAAGCGTCATGGAGTGTTGCGTCAAAATGCTTACGACTTTTAACGGCGTGGTACACCGTGATGTTTAAGTGCACTTCACGACCGCTCTTCGAGTGGAACTGGAAGGTGTTTGTAATCGCAAAACTAAATGCAACAGACTAGTGAAGGGCGAAGCGCCACTGCTGTGAGAACCTACCTGTCCAGTAGGACAATTATGGGTCTTATCTCTAAAGTAAATTAATAACTTACTTTGGAGTTTTTTTAAGTACTTTCTTTGGAGTAGTTTATGTCCAGCAGTGTTTGGATGGTATTTGTAACCGTAAAGCTAAATGATAAAGAATAGTGAAGGGGGCAGCGCCACTGGTATGAGAACCTACCTGTCCAGTAGGACAATTATGGGTCTTACCTCCAAAGTAAATTAATAACTTACTTTGGAGTTTTTTTAAGTACTTTCTTTGGAGTGGTTTATGTCCAGCAGTATACTGAGACAGCCTGTTGATGATGATACTTAATATTTATTTGTTAATTTGTAACCTTAGAACTTTGCATTCAAATGTACTCATTAATAAATATAAAAAATTGTTATTAATTTATTTCTCATACATAAATGAAACTATAGAATACTAACAAATGTAACAATAAATAGTTTAATAATTATCGAGCAAAGAAGTATACGGCTAGGTGAACTGGTTTTAAAATAGTCTATTTTTCGAATTTGTGTTATATTTTTACTATTTTACTAAAATTTATATTACTCTACCTAAAATTACGTAAGTAAAATTCTTACACCAATAGTTATTAATTATATTCTTATACATAAATAAACTATAAGGCTACTAAAAGTGTAACAATAAATAGTTTAATAATTATCGAGCAAAGAAATATACGGTTACGTAAACTTACTAAAATAATATGTTACTCGAATTTGTATTATATTTTTACTATTTTACTAAAATTTACATTACTCTACCTAAAATTACGTTAAGTAAAATTCTTACACCAATTGTTATTAATTATTTTCTTATACATAATTGAAATTATAAGGATACTAAAAGTATAACAATAAATAGTTTAATAATTATCGAGCAAAGAAATATACGGTTACGTAAACTGTTACAAAAATAGTCTATTATTCTAATTTGTATTATATTTTTACTATTTTACTAAAATTTATATAACTCTACCTAAAATTACGTTAAGTAAAATTCTTACACCAATAGTTATTAATTATTTTCTTATACATAATTGAAACTATAAGGCTACTAAAAGTGTAACAATAAATACTTTAATAATTATCGAGCAAAGAAATATACGGTTACGTAAACGTTACTAAAATAGTCTATTATTCGAATTTGTATTATATTTTTACTATTTTACTAAAATTTTACATTACTCCACCTAAAATTTCGTGTTAAGTAAAAATTACCTCTGGAAATATTTTGGCGATAGGTTACCAATTTTTGAGTACTTTGTTGAAATTTATGTTCAGTGATGTGTTTTAAATTACATCTTATATTATCCCTTGGCAATATTTTATCAATATTTCTCCAATCTTAAAGAATTTTCTCAATATTTCAATTTAATATTGCAATAATGCAGTATAAAAATTGTAATTTGATAATTTTAGTTCGGATATAGATTACTTTATGCAAACTTACGTTTTAAGTAAAAATTACTGCTTGGCAATATTTTGGTAATAGGTCTCCAATATTAGTCAATATTCTCGATATTTTAATTTGATATTGCAATAATGCAGTATGAAAATTGTAATTTAATAATTATAGTTCGTATATACATCACTTTATGCAAACTTAAGTTTTAAGTAAAAATTACTCCTTGGCAATATTTTGGTAATAGGTCTCCAATATTAGAGAATTTTCTTGATATTTCAATTTATATTGCAATAATGCAGTATGAAAATTTTAATTTAATCATTATTGTTCGGATATACATTACTTTATGCAAACTTACGTTTTAAGTAAAAATGACTCCTTGGCAATATTTTGGTAATAGGTCTCCAATATTAGAGAATTTTCTTGATATTTCAATTTATATTGCAATAATGCAGTATGAAAATTGTAATTTAATCATTATAGTTCGGATATACATTACTTAATGGAAAATTAGGTTTTAAGTAAAAATTACGCCTTGGCAATATTTTGGTGATAGGTCTCCATTATTAGAGAATTTTCTTGATATTTCAATTTATATTGCAATAATGCAGTATGAAAATTGTAATTTAATCATTATAGTTCGGATATACATTACTTTATGCAAACTTACGTTTTAAGTAAAAATGACTCCTTGGTAATATTTTGGTAATAGGCCTCCAATATTAGAGAATTTTCTCGATTTATTAATTTAATGACACATATGTAGATTGTGTTACAAATAATTGGCAGGTTTAGCACCAAAGGGTATGTAACTTGAGCTCTTGAAAAGCTCTTGAAAGTTGTTGTTTAATAATTTGAGTTTTAATTTTTGTATAAGTTTTAAGTCATAAAGGCTTACGAGGCGTTATTCCCTGTTCTTTGTATTTTTTTTTCAAATTAATTTTTCAATAAATGACATAAATTGTTTCAGGGTGTAGCAAAACTTTGAAGAATTAATTACAGAATGGGATTCATAAAAGTATAATAAACAAAATTTATGAAGTTGACTGAATATCGCGCATTAAGGGTTCTATTCCATGTAAAGTTTATTAAGTGTTAAAAAAATCTATTTTCGAATTGCAAAAATAAGTTTTTCTTAAATTACTCAAAATTTTTAAGATTTGTTATCCTTGCCGAAGTTTTACAGTAAACTTTAGATAAATCACTATATTCTCTTCAAACTGTAAATTTAGTAGTTTTAGAGACAGTAGTAGTAATTTAATAGTTCTAGAATTAGTAGAAGTAAGATACTAAATTTGAATTTTCTATGTTGAGCTTTTGCTGAGTAAAACGGCTTTCACAAATATGTGAGCGAACGCTGAAAACATCTTATACGGTTATTATTTTGAGCTCATCATCATCAGTGAATCGAGAGTCCTCGGTGGACCCTGGCCTTCTCAAGTAGACTGTTCCAACCCCTCATTCTGGGCGCCACGGTTTTCCAATTTGTCATGTTGAGAGCGTCGAAAACACTTTGTAGGCAGTTTGTCCAATTTAATTAGGGACTTCCTCTTCCTCTTGAGCCAGCTGGTTTGGCCAGAAAAATTTGTTTTTTCGCTCTGTCTTCCTTCATTCTAATTACATGGCCGACCCACTTCACACGTTGAATTTGTATAAATTTTATTGTATCTGGTTCTTTAAATAAATGGTAAAGTTCGGCATTAGTTCTTCTTCTCCAAAACCCATTGTCAAAGAACCCACCAAAGATGGATTATTTTGAGGTACAAAAGACTAAAAAATGGAAAATTATGAAAATAATTCAATGCAATATGATTTAAAAATTACTTTTGTACTTAATAAATAATTCACTTTTCATTATTCTTTTGAGATAATAAATTTATATCTTGTCTCTAACCTACAATGAGACGTTGTGTTCTAGATTAGTACAAAGCTTAAATGAGAACCTTATCTGTTACACAAGTGATTTCAACACAGAACAAATAAGTTTTTAGATTTAGTGGAGAAACAAGACAACATGTGAATGTTAAAACAAATGCAAAAACAAAAAAAAACGATGGTGTGATGCAAGGTCACATGGAGCGGATAAGCGTATGGTAAAAAGAGCATATTTGCAGACGTGATTGGCAATATAATGTGCAGTATACGTAAGACTTGGTTAAATCAGTCCCATAAATAGTCGAGAGGACTCGATGCCATCTTAGACAACATACGTGCAAAACAAGATACGAAAAAATACATTGATGGTGATCGTGTTTGCAAATGACTCTAAGAGTTTACATATACAAATTGAATTCTCTTATCTTTTTAATATATATATATATATATATATATATATATATATATATATATATATATAATGTCTTTCTAGTTCTTTTTAATTTATACATATATGTTTGTATTGAATTTATATGGCACCGAAAGCTTACCGAAAGCTTATAAGTACACTTCACAAAAAACTTGAAACCTCTGAAATGTGGATGCACCGGGGGACATTGAGAATATCTTGAATCTTTTTTCGCTGAGAAAGTTGAAGTAATGTTCCAATAGATGACGCTAGACGTAAGCTAAATCGCTTTATGAAAATCGGTTTTTGTAATATATATATATATATATATATATATATATATATATATATATATATATATATATAGTCCGCACGAACGTTGTGGCAGCATGAGTTAGTTAATAGTATATGTAGGTATGATAAGTATATACTCACAAAAACATATGTCCCTGTTGATACACATTTATTTGTATCTGGCACACCGTTATTGCTTGTCGCCTCGCTCCGATAAGAAATATCGCTAGAGTACGGATGTTTCTTTTTCTAGCAGAGGTATAAGACAAATAATTTTAATAATTTTGTTCCTTGAGGGTGTATGCCTATACGCGAATATTTAAGGAATCATATATATAATATATAGATACAATATATATTATATATATGATTCCTTAAATATTCGCGTATAGGCATACACCCTCAAGGAACAAAATTATTAAAATTATTTGTCTTATACCTCCGCTAGAAAAGAAACATCCGTACTCTAGCGATATTTCTTATCGGAGCGAGGCGACAAGCAATAACGGTGTGCCACATTGAGCGATGTTGACATACTTCTTCTGCTTTCTTTGTTGACATACAATTGTTCTTTCATGTGTCATAATGTTACCAATTCGAACAATAGTCGAATCTGATCTGAACATATTTTTGCGCGGTCTACTGTTTTATTTTCACCGTCTATTAACTGTTTTGTTTTAAATGTTAAAAATAGACGTTTAAACTGTTTAAAACTGTTAAAATACATGTTTAAACTGTTTTATTTTAAACGTCTATTAATATATTATGAACAAATACTTTTATGTTTGTGGTATATATTTATGCATTGGCTTTTATTTTTGTCTTCTTATGATAATTGTTTTGACAAATATGTACATAGTTTTCAGTATTCCATATCAATGTTGAGAAAATGCAATGTATCAATTCGCTGTTTATTTCTTTGTCTTTTTGTTTTGGGCCTATTTTTTTAGACTGTGTGACATATAAAGCTGAATGTTGCTGTAATGAGACTTAGTAATAACTGAAATATAGAAGTAATCTAGGAAAATGTTATTTCTCTGTATAATGGATAAAGTGAAGTGCTGAAATCACTCACTAATTTTTTTCAATCCCTTTACTTTGGTCATCAGATGATAGTTAGTAAAATGAGAAATCTAAAAATATTATAGTCAATTATACATTCAAAATTTCTGGAAACAAATTTTCAAAAAAGTAATTAAAGTTTTTACCCCCCTCATACCTATTTTAATTAAAGCAATCAAAAAAAATCTGCAGCGTACCTGACAGGGTTCATTAATCTAAATGAAGTCTATAAGCAGCACCACAAATACTCATATTTAATTTAAATTATAATCGGTACGATTATCGCGCGTGGTCGATACCCGATTGACTATTTGATTTATAAAACCATGGACCTAATAACCTTCTGAAATGGTTAAGATAAAGTGACTGTCACGGTGGGTAGGGAATGTGATGTTGTTATCACTTTGCAATAAAAATACGAATAATTCGAAATACAAATAATTCTCCTGTCAGCTTTTCTTTTATATTCACACAAGTGTAAGTAGAATTATCGAGAGCGAAACAAATGATTATCTTTTCTGCTCTCCGCTAAATTCATCTCTTCCGACACGTACCCATTTAAATGATTATTGCTAGCATCTCCGATAAAGCCGCGATGCGCCCACGAGATGCTTGTACCTTTATAGATAAAACGCTTTTAATAACGTTTATATTTACTTGTCATAATATACGTGAACGGTGAAACCTATTTTAATGTTACTTTCACTGATGTAATCGGCTATATCCGAAGATAGCTATAGACTACGTAACAATGTGCCATCTTCAATAGAAACGGAGTGATGAGAAAAAGTATGGACCTAGACGAACTAACCTAGTATGAACGACATTTATAATTGGTTAAGGTAACTTATCTATTGTATTGGAACTAATTTTGAAGATTTTTTTAGTTTACGATCGAAATTCCAACTTCGACTGCCTTCAGCCCCAAAAAGCACCGCCGGCCGTATGTTCGGCTTCGCCGAAAAAAGACCCAAAATTTATCCAAAACCAAAGCCGAGTGATTTATGCAAAGCGAATTGTTACGACGCGATAGATAATTAATTTCATGCATGAGAATTAAAATGGTTTTGATTGAAAGTGATTATTTTACTGCAAAGTAAATTTTATTTCTAAGTTTTGTTAAACAATTGGCTTTTAGCTAGATCGTTCGAAGAAAAGACCCTTTATGCTGTTGACATTATTAATTTTAAATCAGTTAAATTGACTAAATCTAAATTAATAATTATGAAATCATTTTCATTCTCCACAAAATAATAATTTATTTGCTATTTACAATAGGTAACGTAAGTCTGGTTTTATTTTGGCCGAAATATAAAGTTAACTGACGAATATTGACGTCGGTTTCGGTCGACTATAAAGTTAACAGGCAAATATTGACGTCGGCTTCGGCCGAATATAAAGTTAACAGAAAAATATTGACGTCGGCTATGGCCGAACATAATGTTAACAGTAAAATATTGACGTCGGCCTCGGGCGAATATAAAGTAACAGCCAAAAATTGATATCGGCTTCGGCTTCAGCTGATAAACTGACCTTCGGTCGGACACCAGACTTTGTAGCTTATTATAACAAATGACATATCAAGAAACTTGACATTTTCTAAAACATTGGAAAAATCGCTTGTAATCTTTATTTATCCACAATTCATGTCCTCTATCAGCAAAGATCCGAATACAGTAGTTTTAACAAAGGAAACTCGAAACAAAGAATTTAAAGGAAACCCCACACATTTTAGCCAGTATGCGGGTATCGTGATAATTTTCTCCAACCACTGAATTTCCGTGCACGTTTATTTTACATAATAGTTTTTCTTGAAAGTTATCGTTTAATTTCACTGAATTTAATATTTATTTGTGTAAGTACATTTTAATTATGTTGGAGTTTGTTTTATAGCTAACATTTTGTTTCTTAATAAATTAATAACTAGAGTTTGATCAGAGGCACTTGAGTGGTTCAGGAAAATTTACACGAAAGAGCATTATTCCCTTTGGAGCTGTTTTTAAAAAAAAAATTAACATTACACTTTATAATTTCTCCAGACTAATTAATTAATTATTTTCGGTAAATTTATTGAGTAAAGAATAGTTATTGTTTTGTTTCTTTATTTTTAAAAACTGCATTGGAAAAAAAAGAAAAACATTTAAATTAGTATTATGCATGTCATTTTACTTACATCATTAATTTTTAAACAAGGCAAGGGCTATGTCACATGTCATAAAATATATTTTGGAACTGCATAATTTAATACAAAATACATTTTGAAACTGCGCAACTTAGTACATAATATATTTAGGAATTGTATAACTTGATTCATAATATATTTTGGAACTACATAAGTAGATATACTATGTATTTAGAAAATGTACAACTTGATACACAATTTATTTTGGAAGTGTATAAGCTCGATCGCTTACATCGTTTAATCGATCAAATTATTATTTTTTTTCTAATGCTTTATTCTTGCTCTTAGTGATCTATATTTATTTTAAAACTTAGCTTTATATATTAAGCGGCTTTGAACGAAGCTACGAGCTGTTGCAGATGGTTAAATATAATCAATTTTCCATTTTTATTATTTGATACACAATACATTTTGGAACTGCGCAACTTAGTACATAATATATTTAGAAAATGTATAACTTGATTCATAATATATTTTGGAACTACATAACTAAATATACTATGTATTTAGAAAATGTACAACTTGATACACAATTTATTTTGGAAGTGTATAGCTTGATCGGTTACATCGTTTAATCGATCAAATTATTATTTTTTTTCTAATGATTTATTTTGGCTCTTGGTGATCTATATTTATTTTAAAACTTAGCTTTGTATATTAAACGGCTTTGAACGGTGCTATGAGCTGTTGCAGACGGTTAAATATAATAAATTTCATTTTTATTTGTTACTACAAGTGATAATTTAGATAAATTGGTGTATTTATTGAGAACTAATAATATACTATAATAATGTATAGTAGAGTAGTATTAATGTATTAATAAATCATCATCATCATCATCATATATATTAATACGCTAAGGTTTTAAGATGTTACACTCCCTTTTTAGAAAAACCTCACAACTAATCCACATAAATTATATATCATTTTATAGATAATTGCTTGCTCTACCGGCATCCACAACTAAAAAAATTATTATTGCTATTGTTTTTGCAAATTAATTAATTATTAAAATTATATACACAAAACAGCAATGCTGCCATCTAACGGCTCAACGTCAATATGATTGACGGTCGGTAAAATTTTTGTTTAATTTCAAATCCACTCACGTATAAATAAAGTGGCGCTTTAGCTCAATGCTTTTGATACTTGCGCCTCTATATGTCAATTTTAGTAAAATATTTGTATGATCTGTCATCTGAGCTTCATAATGGAATAAATAATGCGAAGACTTCGCACGGGTCACGCTAGTATATCGTTATTGTACAGTAATAAGTATTGAATATATTTGGCGTTTATTTTGTAGAAATTCATTGTTCACAATTAAATGAAACTACGTGATGTAGTATTATTTCTACTTTCTTTAAGTTTTTTACCACGAACTAGGTTTGGTTGTATTACAACATCTTTGCTAAATGCTCGCCTGAAGATGTTGTAATACAACGAAACCTAGGTCATATTAAAGAATTTAAATAAAGTAGAAATAATACTACATTACATAGTTTCATTTAATTTTGACAGTAATAAGTATCGTTTTTTGCGTACATTTTATTTATATGGAATACTTTATGTTTAAATGAGATTCATCCAATTATAGTAATTTTCTTTTATTTATTGGCATGACTGGTACTTTCTTTTGGAATACTATTCTGGTTTATACATTTCGAAGTCAATAATGTTACAGAAGAATCAATATTGACCTCAAAAGCCAACAAAGGAAACCAAAAATCAAAAGTGTGAAAGCAAAGCTCGTTTCGATCTTCGAAAGTCTTTTGTCTTCGTGTAAGCGGACGGGTCACGCCGTGTGCCTTTACATGCCTGAGGTCGTCGGTAATTGTTGTGAATTGTTCGATATTATGACTATCGATAAGTCAACAGGTTTTAAAATTGTGTGAGGTAATAATTATGTAAAATAATTGAATTGTCAAGATTATTGTACGTGGATTAGGATGTTTTTGGGAAAAAAAACGAGAACTTAAGTTTTTGTGAGCATTGAAAGGCGATTGGCATGCTGTATTAAATTGTGAGATTATGTTTGCGGAATATTTCAATAATTTTCTATATTGAAATAATTTTCTTACTCGAATTAAATTTAAATGAAAAAGGGGGTAAATAGTTTTATGAAATTAAATAAATGTTTTTGGTGGGTAAAAGTATGTTGCATCAATTATGTTACTAAATTATGGAAATAATTTAGTACAATTATATAACAATATTGAGTTACAGAATATTTTGTTTATATACCATAGAAAGACTGTTACCAAAAATTGAGATAAAGGGAAGCAAAATTTTAAAAAAATAATCTTGATTATGTTTTGTTTTTTTTTAATATTTTTATAATCTTATCTACAAAAAAGGGAAAAATATTCTAATTTGATTTTCCAATATTCGTATGTTACTAAACATGCCGAGTTTTATACTGCACAGATTTTCGTAAAAAATTTTCTTAAAATATACAGATTAGAAATTCTCAGCCATATTGCACGCTCTCTTTCTGACGTTTTTAATTATCAAAATATAGGAAAATTTAAGAAGTGTGAAAAAGAAATATATTGAATTCTTCTATTTCATCACTTTACTTGAAGATCATGCCGCTTTGAAATGCGTTCCTAGAAGAGCTGACCAGCTGCTTCCGTCCTACCCTGTCTTTGACTTGTCTCAGAGCGCATTAACAGGAAATCCTATGATGATTTATCCTGCTCAAGCAAGCGGTTAGGATATCCATCTCAAGGTCTTTTATCACCCCACAATAACCAGTTCATCTAGGAAAAAATCATATTTACCCTACAATAACCAGTTCATCTAGGAAAAATGGCTGGATATAAATTATATAACAAAAGTACCTGAAAATTCACTGTTAGCAAATGATTAATAATTTGGTTTTAATTTGGAGTTGATCGAGTATGTTTTTTGATTCTTTGACTATCCATGATATACATAACCATTAGATCTCCAAACATTGATGATCGATGTTTTTTTTATTATTTTGACTGTCTATGATATACATAACCATCAGATCTCCAAGCATCGATGTTCGATGTTTGTTTGATTATTTTGACTGTCCATGATATACATAACTATTAGATCTCCAAGTATCGATGATCGATGTTTTTTTGATTATTTTGACTGTCCATGATATACATAACTATTAGATCTCCAAGCATCGATGATCTATATATTTTTTTATTATTTTGACTGTCCATGATATACATAACCATTAGACCTCCAAGCATCGATGATCGATGTTTTTTTATTATTTTGACTGTCCATGATATACATAACCATTAGATTTCTAAACATCGATGATCTATATTTTTTTTTATTATTTTGACTGTCCATGATATACATAACCATTAGACCTCCAAGCATCGATGATCGATGTTTTTTTATTATTTTGACTGTCCATGATATACATAACCATTAGATATTTTTCCTGTCCACTGCGCGGAAAGTCCATGTCTCGGACCTATCTAGAAAGGTGGAGAAAAGAAGAGTTTGGACCAATCTCTTCTCCGTCACATTGGAGACTTTCCTGTTCTACCATATTCACTGTAGCTATAGCGATCAAACTTGCTCACTGTTATTTTAGCCATTTGAATGCATCACGTGATCTCTCTCACTTTGAGATATTGTTCTCTCGCATTGAGTTGTTGAAAATAATTTTATTTCAATGTTTGTGTAAATTATGTTTTTTTTTGTAATTATTATGTTTAAGTTTATTAATTTTTTTTCACAAAACGTAAATTTGACAACCATTCTATTTTTCATGTAATGAATAGTTAAAATGCATGCGTTTAAAGCGGAATATCTGTTTTATGATCGAATTACTTATAAATAAATTAAATTCTCACGTATTTATTATAACTTTCATTTAAGTTAATGATTATCATTGGCATTATATGATATGTACTATATTCACATAATCTCCTAATTAAATATGAAATTTATTTATAATGACAATATATAAATTAGTCGAAAAAAACTTTTTTTTTTAATTATAAAATTAATAAACAGTACCATCTGTGGTCTATAGATTAAATTGCTTTATTAATTTCAATATACACATATATCACAAACAGAATTATAAAAATACTTATATTAACCGATTAATAAATGGCATTAGGGTAGCGTCACGTTAAACGCTAAACGCTGCAAAAAACACGTGAAAGAAGTTTTGCTTCTAAAAAATATTCTTAAGATATATGAATTAATATTTAAATAAATAAATTGAAATGTAAAAAGCTGATTTTTTAAATTATTCGCGGTTTTAACAAAATAGCAGAGACGAAAATTTTGATATATTTATAATTTCTTACGATACCTATGAACGAAGGGATAAAGTTAATTTATCGACATTCGAAAAAAACCTTCCCATCTCTCACCGTCTGCTTTCACTCACGTTTTGTTCGTTGCCTGCGGCTTCTTCATCATTTGTATTTTGAAAGTGTATGTCATCTAGAAGAAGATGGGAGAAACACGTGGGTAAGTGTCGATTTGAAGCGATAAGTCTACCTAAAGTGCTGTCTTGTTTCGTAGCTGATTGTCGATAAGCTCTTATCGTAACAAGTTTGAGTGATGCTTCGGTCACGACTCATTCCGATAAAGATTTGAGAGCGATTACATCTGTTCATAAAAAGCTCAACAAACATTCGGTATGTTTTGTTGGATTGATGATATAGAGAAAATATTCATAGAAATTTTGGTTTTGTATCACTTGTTATGTTTGAGGCTTATTTATATCATTAGTAGCTTTTTGCCCTTAGCTCATCTCGCGTATATGAGTAGATTCAATGAACCAAGGATGTCTAATGTTTTAACTGATTACATTGTTTATTAAAGATAAGTTCTTATCTTACAAATTTTTCGGTATCTTCGTAATTTTCAGGTGTTTTTTAAAGATATCTCTTTCACTTTATCTATGGCCAGCTAAGCCCGAAACAGTAAAAGAAACGATAAAATTAACAATATACTGTAATATAATTACAGTAGAATGCAGTAGTTAAGAAAGTATTTAAAGTGTGACATAATCAGATCTAGAAGATGTTATCTTCATTTAATACGTAACAACGTATGTGACAAACTAATATGCAAATAAATTAGAAACTTTTTGCAATTTATTCTGATAAAGGTCGTTTTAAAAAATGTATTAGAATAAAAACGAGCTATTTTAGGTTCTGCCGATTTATAGACTGACCTGAAACCTGGTCCTGATTTTATTGTTTAATTAAAAAAGACCATCAGCACAATACATGTAATATTGAATGACAAGCACGGCATTAAACTGTATTGTTTGAAATATTTGTAGACAATAAAATAAACAATACTTAGAAAACAAAAGTGAAGAGTAGGCTTGGGTGTACGTTGTGTGCAGGTCACGTTACCACAGTGTCACTGGAAGAAATATAAATTAACAAAGACTCGTTTCCGAATCACCATTTAGTTATTGAAGTATGGTACAGTTAAAATGGGAAGTGAAATTCTAAGAACCAAAGCGCGGGGCGCGCCATTCGGCGAAATATATTTTTCCTCGTTTTACTCAGTTTTGTAAAAACAACAATTACATCGTGGTGTTGTTATGCGAAAAAATAACGTTTGTTTCGTTAGAAACAAGGAAATATTGGTTTCGAGAGCTGTTATTAGTTTCAATTTACAATGATATATGATGACTATGAAGTTATTTCATTTTCAATAATAAATAAGATTTGAATATGAATAAACCTATATCTATTATCAAAATACTTCGCATATAAGTTTTGCCTCGAGCAAATAGATAAATAGTTTAAGATAACATAATCAGTATCACTCAGGATCTTTAGATATTGTTGTCACCTAAGTTTTAATGGTACTTGTCGTCGCCGTGGTGTATTGGGTTGATCATAAGGCATACGGCCTTTGAGTGCGAGGTGCACCGCATGGACCCGGGTTCGATTCCTGGCCGCTCGTCGAGCGGGGCTGGACTGGTGTTCTGGTTGGCTGTAAGAGATTGCTGTCGTAGCAATAAGCCCGCCATATGTATGCATTAGATACATTAAAGTAGAGAAATAATATTTGTGGTTTTGGTGTAAGTGCAGTTTAGTAAAAACTAATGTTTCCTGTTTTTCGTCGGGTAAATATTTTTTCACATGTGTAAAAATATCTCCTATTTAATAACGTTATAATTTCTCGGTAAAATTTAGTTAAGTGTTTGATAACGCTGTGTTTTTCGTTATTTTGACTGTAGCAGTTTTGAATATGAGAGGGGAATATTCTAGGATATTTTCTAAAACGTCTTCAGAAATATATTATATTGATAAAATTGTAAACATAATAGTTGTGTAAGCGTTCTAATTTTCTCTATCAATAATTTCTCACACGATACATGAAATTACAAAAATAAAATCGAAATACGAATATTTTTGAGTTTTAGGTATGGAGACATATGTGGCTTAATCGACTATGCCTAAATTTTAAGGTTCTACGCGAAAGGGTTTCTGACAAAAACGGCTGTGAAGGATGGACAGACATACGGACACGTATATTATCTTAAAAGGATTTGTTTTTTTTTCTTTGATATGTATGCTAAAAAACTGCTAAAAAAAAACTTTGTATGCTAAAAAACATTTTAAAGTCAGTTCACTCTTAATTTAGTAAAAAATATGTCGATTTGGAAAGCTGCTAGTAAATTTAACAACAATGAACTTCTTTTTATGTATTTTTAGTGTTTATTTAAATTTTTTCGCTTTCTCGTTTTTTTATATACCGTATTTGCCAATTTTATGGTTTTGTCTCTGAAAATGAAATAAAAACGGTTTCTTTGTAGGGTCACATGGTTGTCCATAAGCTGGCAAGTGTGTCAAAGTTTTTTTTCTTAGAAGCAGCTTTAGATTTTAAGTTAAAATTAATATCGTATACTGAGGCCTATAATCTTACATTGCTGTTAATTCACACAACAAAAACATATGGCCTTTTAAAATGAATTTTTTTGTACAATTGTCTTATTCATTGTCCATCAAAGTCTATAGGGTACTTCTGGTCGATGTACAATATCCAATCTCATAAAATTCATTTGTCATTTTTCTAGTGAGTTATGTTGGTCACAACGCTTACGTCCTTTGACGGCGCGACCCATCGTGGGGACCCGGGTTCGATTTCCCACCATTCGTTGAGCGGGGCTTGACTGGTGTTCTTGTTGGCTGTAAGATATTGCTCTCGTAGAAATAAGTCCATCATATGTATCAATTAAATACATTAAAATATGTAAATATATAATAAATAAATAATTGGGGTTTTACAACATAAGTAAAAGAAAAAATCTAAAAATCAATGATTTTTAATTTTAAGTAATTATACTTTTTTAAAATCTGTTTGTTTTTAAGCCTGTGCAATATATTTAGCAATATATTAGGCAATATATTTAAGTTGTGAAAAAATAATATTTGTAAATATTTTAAATAGGAATAATGCGTACCCTTAAATCTTTATAAATGTTATGAAACCCTCATAATGGGAGTTCTAGTCGTGCTTGGTATGTTTTTAATTTTGGGTTGATTGCTTTGTAATTAAAGTGTCTATTAAGTAAACGATGGGTTGCTAAGTGCATAAAAACCCACAACTTTTCAATAGAGTTAGTCTATTTTGTATGCAAGGAGTCCGAATATAGTATTTTCCTGTGAAAACGTTCTTAATATGTTCGCGTTGTCCATTAAATTTGTCAATGTTGTTGGTAAATAAGAACAACGCTGTTCATTTTCCAGCCGATTGTCAGAGGTTCATAACATTTTTAAACAAAATTATATAGGTATTTTAAATTTGCATGTGTTACTTACACAATTAAATGAAACTACGAGATATAGTATTATTTCTACTTCCTTTTTGCTACGACTTAGGTTTAGTTGTATTACAATATCTTTAGGTGGGCTATTAGCAAAGATTCATCTTTGCTAATAGCTTAAATCTTTGCTAATAGCCCACCTGAACCTGTTGTAATACAATGAAACCTATGTCGTGGTAAAGAATTCATATAAAGTAGAAATAATACTACATCACTTAGTTTCATTTAATTGTGAACAATGAATTTCTACAAAATTAAAGGCAAATATATTCAATACACGTTACGTAGTTTATATAATACGTATATAATAATAAATTATATATATATATATATATATATATATATATATATATATATATATTATATATTACTACGTAACACATATTGAGTATATTTGGGGTTAATTTGCTTTTATTCGATGTTTCTCTAGCATGATTAGACTTACAGACTTATAGGGAGAAAATAAAACATACAGCACCATTTATAATGATTAAGGAAAATAAAATACTTTGTTTTATTTTTATGATGTTGTAATAAAAACAACAATGAAAGTTAAAATATTCCTCTCTAATTAGGGGTTAAAGGGGTGTGATTCTGTTGCTACCTTATATTGCATATGAAGTGTTCCAAAAAATCATGTTCATCCCTTACTTCTATGCGATGTTCTTTCGTCATTTCGTTTATGTAATTTTCCAGTTTCAAATAAGAATTTTCCCAAATGAATAAGGTATACTGCAATAAAAGTAGGCTATATAATTTTCCGGTGTACCAACTTCTGTGCAAAAAATCACGTTGATCCGTTGCTCCGCTGCGACGTGAAAGAAGGACAAACAAATATACTTTCGTTTGTACATTTATAACATTAGTTAGGATGCAAGTCCTTTAAAATCTCATTAGCTAAAATATTCTATGAAACAAAATTAAGTTGTTTTTTCTCATCTCTACATATCTCCTTGTCTGAAAAGTGTCGCTGGTATTAATTTATTTAACTTCATAATGATCGCATTCAAACTTCCGACATATATAATTGCGAATATAATTATTACAACATTAAATAAAATAATCTTCGTTTAAATCAAAATTATATTTTTATAAATTTATATTTTTACCCTGTTTATGGAGACGTGTAATATTCTAATCTAAAACAATAATTGCTCATCAAATTGGAATGTCGTACATTTTTGGTCTTAAAAATATGACCATATATCTGAGCTCCGGTCACGACTTAAATAGTCAGAGAGTCGTGAGCGACGCAACCTCCATTTTAATTTTTTTTTACAGAGTATCCTTAATAATCTTGTTAGAAATTCATACATACGATCTAGATTCCAATACCTATCAGATCACAACCTCGAACCTCGAAAAATAACAACAACCTCTTTCTATGGAATGTTGTTTTTATCATAGAACAGCATTCCATAAAAACTCTTACGATATAAGCTACTAGATTATGGAATCAACTGAATAAATATGTGCGAACTGTACCCTTATTTTCAGCGTTTAAAAGTTGCCTGAAATTATATTAAATATCATAATCGGCAGATTCTATAAATTATATTAAATATCATAAAAGTTGCCTGAAATTATATTAATGTCATAATCGGCAGATTGAATTCCCTTCCTTACTCCGTCATTATCACTTCTTTATCCATAGCGTATCGGTAAAATTATATGAAATATCGTAAAAGTTGCCTGAAATTATATTAAATATCATAATCGGCAGATTGAATTCCCTTCCTTACCCCGTCATTGTCGCTTCTTTATCCCTAACGTATCGGTGAAATTATATTAAATATCGTAAAAGTTGCCTGAAATTATATTAAATATCATAATCGGCAGATTGAATTCCCGTCCTTACCCCGTCATTATCACATCTCTATTCCCAAAGTTTTGCTTTTTTTATGTTTTTGTTTTATTACATTTAATAACGATTTCGTATTTTTCAAATTTTATCTATGTAAATATTCTCATTTCGTTTTATAAACGTCATTAGTCTGAATTCTCTATAAACGTCTATAAACGTCATTAGTCTATTAACCATTTACAGTCTACCGCGGTATTTGTCCTTCTCACTTGATTCATTATGGTTATGCTCTTGTAGTAATAAGTCCGCTATTGTATACTTTATATTTTATGTAGAAGTAAGTAGTAAAGTTTTATAAATCAGTTAATTATTTAACTAATCTATGTATAAATATTTTAAGTTTTTTGATTACTTACGACTATCTACTCTTCTCCCTGTCAATCGTTAAAATTTACCACCATTTTAATATTTCTCAACTGTTGCGTTGTGGTTGGCTGTAAGTGATTATTCTTGTAGCAATAAGTCCACCATTTGTGTACTTAGCTGTCTAAGTTTTAATAAAGTGTAATAAAATTAATAAAAATTAAAACCGTTTAATATGTAAACCGATTAATAAATTTAATCAGCATCCATTAATGTATTTCAAGTGATTAAGTGACTCGTGACTTAATTATTAATAAATTAACAAAAAACACAAATAACCATTAACAGGACCACGTCGATTGAGACGTGTAATTATAAGCCTGTACTTCCAACTTAAAAATAGCATATGACAAACGCAACCACCTGTGGCGAACGCCGTTTTTCTGCGAACCATCGATTATAAGTCTAAACAAGCAACTCAATGTAAATATTCATAAATATTATATTAATTAATAACTACAATTAATGATAAATAAATTAATTAATTGATTTTAAATTAAGCTAATATGAAGTGAGGGTGACATCATGGTTTGCCCGGTCGATATTTAACTGCTGGTTCCATGGAACAGGTGCAGCCGTATCGCGTTACATTCGATGTTAAAAATCGTGTATATGTGTCATAAATTAATAATTATTTATTAACTATTAATTACGATTAGATCATCGTTTGTATTGGCTGAGATTTGATATCAAATGAGATCATTGGGCGTGGTGGAGGGTCAAAGACTTCAATAAAATAAGCATCGTTTGGATGCTGTTTAAATACATTACTTTTATTACACACGATCTTATAATACTGATGGAGTGTACATTTTAATGGCAATATTTCAATCTTTTAACTCCACAATCTTTTAACTACACAATCTTTTAACTACACTATTTGAAATATCTTTTATATTTCAAATAATGTAGTTAAAAGATTGGTAATATGCGATTGTCATGTGGTGATGAATTCTTAGTGGTATTACGTGAAATGTGTCCATGATTCATATTGTCCATCACCGTTCATAATCGGAGTATAATTGTTCAAAAGGTTCTTCAAAGTGAACCTTTGATATTTGGAAGCAGGAAAAAGAAAAAGATATAAGTAATTGAAAAGTAATATGTATAGTAGCAGGTAGGTTATGTTTGCATCCCGCAATTTTGTCACAGCAACTCGGCCGCCATGCAAGCCGAGCTGAATACAAAGGCGGTTAAACCTGATGATATATCTATAGTAGCAGGTAGGTTATGTTTGCATCCCGCAATTTTGTCACAGCCACTCGGCCGCCATGCAAGCCGAGCTGAATACAAAGGAGGTTAAACCTGATGACAATAAAAAAAAACCTTTTTCGCAACATAAGCGTAACAAAGTGCAAATTATTTCTTAATGTCTATTAAAAAGTTTTAAATTTGGCGCTAACTCGCTTAGGTATATTATTCTTGGTTTAAAAAATGAAACGCTTAAACGCCAGTTTTAGATGTCAGTTTTCGTAATATTTGCATCTCTAAAACAGCTTTGAAAAATAATCTATGTTTTAGTTTGATCTTCTAGCAGTGGCAGTCTGAATAATTCATTACATCTTAGGCCAGCACATTTGGTTCTTAATGCCCCGTGCACTATTATTAATAATTAAACTTTAAGTTCTTAAATAAACATTCAATTGAGCTGCTGTGACAGAATCAATAAATTAAATTCTTAAAGCATGAGCAATCTTAAAAACAGTTTAACTTTAAGTGCCTAAATAAATATTCGGTCGAGTTGCTGTAACAGTTTCGACAAACTCAATTCCTTATATCTTAAGCTCGCGTACTCGATTCTTAACGCACGAGTGTTCTTAATAATGATTTAACTTTAAGTCTCTCAATAAATGTTCAATTGAGTTGCTATGATAGTGTCGACGGAGTCAATTCGTTACATCTTAAGCTCACGCAATTAGTGCTTAATGCACGAGCATTCTTTATAACAATTTGACTTTAAGTCCTTAAATAAATATTCAATCGGGTCGCTGTGGAAATCCCGACAAATTTAATTCACTAGATCTTAAGCCTGCGCACTTGGTTCTTGATTTATGAGCAATCTTAACAGCGATTATTGCTTAATGCACGAGCATTCTATATAATAATTTGACTTTAAGTCTTAAATAAATATTCAATCGGGTCGCTGTGGCAATCCCGACAAATTTAATTCACTAGATCTTAAGCCTGCGCACTTGGTTCTTAATTCATGAGCAATCTTAATAATAATTTAAGTCTTTTAATAAATATTCAGTCAAGTTGCTATAAAAGTCTCGACAGAATCGATTCCTTAGATCTTAGGCGCGCCTAATTGGTTCTTAATGATGCTCATGTAGAGCATTCTTAATCAAAATTTAACTTTAAGTTCCTCAATAAATATCCAATCGAGTTGCTATAATATAATAATAATAAAAGTCCTATTATTTCTTGTCAGAAAATCACAAAATAAGTAAGCTTAATCCTATTATAACGCTACTTTTCCTTTACGTTAAAGAGTTAATTTCTTTAGTAATTTTTTTCACGGGCCTCCTCTAAATGAATTTTCTCTATCTTGGGCTGTTTGAATCCAATCCGTGCCGTTTTGCTATCATCCGCCCATATTAGATCATCCGCCCATCTCGTAAGCGGACTTACAATGTAGCGTTTTCCACTTGGGGCTCTCCGTTCTGTCACCCTTTTGGTCCATCGCTCATTTGTCAGTCTCGCTACATGCTCCGCCAATTTCCATTTTAGTTTTTGGAATAGTTTAGCGCATCGGTAGATTTAGATATATTTCTTATTTTTCTGTGTCGTATTTTTTTCGTTCTAAGCCTTTTTGACACGTGGTAATTGTTTTCTTTATTTAGGCTATGTAATTTCAGGTCTGATAAGCATAAGTTAGGCACTGTGAAAGGAAACTCGATTTGACCTTAGTTTTCTTTTTTATTGGCATTTTTACTGGCAGGCTCCAGTATTTGTTTCAAAGTAGTTGAACACGCCTCTCAATTTCTGAATATTTGCTCTCTTGGTTGAAGCTCATTTGTTTGCCCAAGCACACGTATTTGTCGATAAAGTTCAGTATTTCGTTGTCGAGTTACTATAAAAGTCTTGAAAAAATTAATTCGTTAAATCCTAAGCTTACACAATTAGTTCTTAATGCGAGGGATTTCTTTATAATAATTTGACTTTAAATCCGTAAATAAATATCCGATCAACTCCCTGTGACAATCCCGACAGATGAATTAATTAGATCTTAAGCTTGGGTACTTGAGTCTTAATACACGAGTTTCCTTAATTAGAATTTAACCTCAAGTTTCTTCATAAAAGTAGAGAAAAAAGTAGTTATATTTTAATTTTAGCTCTGAGAAGGACTATAGTCAAGATCATATTTAAATCGCTTTAATAATTTTAATGCAATGTTCTAATAAGCAAATAAACAGAAAAAAACCGACATACCGACAAGAAGTCCCTAAAAAAATAGTCTGTTTAGACAAAAGATAAACCACATTTTAAATTAAATCTAAGCACCATCGCACTGAAAGTCCCAGTTTTACTAAATAACTCCCCAAGTTTAAGTCCCAATTTTATTAGGCTAGTCTCTCATACAACACTTTCTAAAATATTCAATTTACTAATAGGGTGGATTAGTATATAGTCTAAAAGAGACGAAAGAGAAGTCTAAAGAGACTACTAAAAGAGACGAAACGAGAGAGACAAACAGATTCTCCGTTTTGATTATAGTAGTGTGATGATTTAAATTAGTGATTTCTTTTCACCGCTATTAAGTTTATATCAGAGTGGACCTACTTTATTCTTGTAACGGTCAGCTTACATTCAATGTAGAGTATAAAACACGTGTAACAAAACATAATCTATACTTAATTTGTCGTTGATGGTTTCAAAGTGCCAATGGTTACAGTGTACAGTCGTTAGCATGATAATATTTAGACGTTTAACGGCATAATTTGTGCGTTTATATCATACAATAATAAGATGAAAGACATTAGGTTAAAAGTTATTTTGAAGTTGTTTAATATATTAATGGAGTTCTAAATGAATGTTGTTAGGGATGTGTCAACTCAAAATTTGTTGGTATAACTAAAAGTACATGTACCGCGTTTTTTTTATTTTGTATCAAATAAATAATTATAAGAAAAAGTCCACAATTAAATATTCTAAGAATTTTTGAAAATAGTATCATTTTTTGAGGAATGTCTCCTGTGTTTAGAAGCCATATTATTGCTTGTAAAATTGCCCGTGTTATAATTACTTGCTTCCGTCGTCAAAACTCGAGTATGGCGCACTGGTCGATTATAATTGAAATAACCGCTTTTGTCAATTACATATGTGTCTACTGAATCAGAGTGGTCTAATTTGACATATAAACCTGCTTTTGTCAGTTACATATGTGTCTACTGAATCCGAGTAGTCTAATGTGACATGTAACACCCGCTTTTGCAAGTTACATATGTGTCTACTGAATCAAAATAGTCTAATGTGACATATAAGGCCCGCTTTTGCCAGTTACATATGTATCTACTGAATCAAAGTAGTCTAATGTGACATATAACACCCGCTTTTGAAAGTTACATATGTGTCTACTGAATCAAAGTATTCTAATATGATATATAAGGCCCGCTTTTGCAAGTTACATATGTGTCTACTGAATCAAAGTAGTCTAATGTGACATATAAGGCCCGCTTTTGCCAGTTACATATGTATCTAATGAATCAAAGTAGTCCAAGATATGTCATATATCAGAGGGGAATTAATGCAAGAATCTTAAAGGTAAATAATTGATATCATTTATATTAATACTGTGTTAGGAATAAAATATCGGTTAAGGAAAAAAAAAATCTTTAAGACGTTTATTAGACTAATACTTACATTTGGATGCCAATTTTGGACAGTATCAAATAAGGACGAATTTGATTTACTTAATGAAAACTGCTAAGATAAATCTACCGCCCAGTACAAGTTAATGGTTAATGGAGAATTAGAACAAACAATAACTTAGAGAAACTAATTAAAATAATCGACTCGATGGGTTTTATCAAGTTTTAAGACGTGTCATAGTTGTTGTATTTCAAGATACTTGTCATATTTCAAGATTAAATGGAAAAAAGGAAATGAAACAGTATATAGAATGCCAATAAGTACCATAGCTAGATAAAGATCGAATAAGTGATGGATGAATGATGATTTAGATCATATCAATATACTGTAGATCAAGCATAAGAAAATCAGAAAAGGAGGCCAAAAATAGAAATGTCTGGAAGGAAATTTAGATTTTTAAAGGACTGTGGAGCTGAAATGAGGATGGCTACTGTATTTTGTTGCGTATTCGCATGATGAAACTTTAAAGTGTAAAACATGTTGTTGAAGAATATATCTGAATAGCAAGACATTCTTTTAAAAACACATCAAAAACAATTAAATGAAACTACGTGATGTAGTATCATTTCTACTTTCTTTAAGTTCTTTACCGCGACCTAGGTTTCGTTGTATTGCAATATCTTCAGTTGGGCTGCTAGAAAGATCTTTGAATAATGAATTTCTACAAAATTAACGCCAAATATTCAACACATTAAAAACTTAGTGAAAATTCGGAATTGTTTTTGATTCTGGAAAGAAGAAGGAAATACTTGGGAGACAGCGATCGTATTCAATTATCTTGGGTATTTGGCATGTAAATATTTCTTTCGTATACATATTTATTTATTTATTTGTTTATCATGTTTAATGCATAAAACATTTGGCCGACTTATTGCTACACGAACAGTTAACTGGGATAATTGGTATTGAAATTTAGTTGGTAGACATTATAAGATATTTTGCAAAATAATTATTTATAGCATATAGAAGAGAGAAAAAAAAACAAACGAGATAAATGTATTAGTAATGAAAAGTATTGATGTGAATTGGGATGGGAAAGCAAGGAAAGGACAAGGGCACAAAAGAAAAAGGATTCAGGAGCGGTAGGGCTTTTTCACTCGACCCTTAAAAATATTTAGGGACGTGATTTTCCTGATGGATTTAAATGATTCCAAATTTCTGCTGCTTGGACAGTGAATAATGTTTCATAATAGGTAGAGGTGTGTTTATTAATAAGTAGGGTCACTGAACTCAGATCGTAACCCAAGGCCCTGAGCAGACAAATCTTTAAATTTGCCAATAAGATAATTTGGGCTCTTAAGATTGTTTAATATGTTAAAAAGAAGTGTAAGTACGTGAAGTTGGCGCAGTTTGCTGATATCCAACCATTTAAGAAGTGACCTGACAATATAATTATGTAATTAGGGTTGTCATAAATATTTAATAAATGTTACTTAATATCTAAACCTTCGATATTTGTACATGAAACGATATGGCTTTTCTATTCTCACCGATTTTTTCTTGGATACGCTGGCCTACCATACATTGCAGCGAGGCAGAGAAGTATGAAATTTAGTCTCCAGTTGTTAAATAGAAAGATTTTATGCCCTAATTTTTTGGAAAAACTTCTTGATAAGTACCTGCTTTTGCGTAGTCACGATATTTTTGCTATACCGGCATCTGGAACTGAGTTATAAGGAAATTCTTCATTTTCCCACGGTTTTCAATTGCTCAACCACCTGATCGCGTTGCGCTAGAGTGTAATTTGTTTGTTTGATGAGTGAGAGTAATTTGGTTGAAATATCATCGTTATGTATTGTAATGTTACTGAATTTAATTGATTGTCTTATTATCGTTATAATAATAAATACATTTTAAAATGTAGGATTGGAACTTATAACTCCTTTATCAGGAATCTCATAGGCTGCAGGAACCAGTATCCAGTAAAAAGTATTAAAAAGAAGGTTCGTTTATTGCTTTTAAATTAATAAAAGTTTCGTTTATTGCTTTCAAATTAAAACAAAGTTCGTTTATTGCTTTCAAATTAAAACAAAGTACGTTTATTGCATTTAAATTAAAAAAAAGGTTTGTTTATTGCTTTCAAATTAAAAAAAGGTTCGTTTATTGTTTTCAAATTAAAAAAAAGGTTCGTATATTGCTTTCAAATTAAAAAAAGGTTTGTTTATTGCTTTAATATTAAAAAAATCCGTTTGTTGCATTCAAATTAAAAAAAAAGTTTCGTTTATTGCTTTCAAATTAAAAACAAGGTTCGTTTATTGCTTTTAAATTAAAAAAAGATTTGTTTATTGCTTTCAATTAAAAAAAACATCGTTTATTTTAATAGCCCCGCCCCCTAAAATTTGTTACATAATTTTTTTTTAGTTTTAATCGGGATTTAGTAACGCGGGTAAATGTGCTTTATCACTATCCTAAATTTTAAACTTTTGTGTCAAATATTTTTTGAGTCCGACCGTCTGTGACAGACAGACGGACGAACACGTGAGTTTTATATTGGTTCCGTTTTTATTTATTGAGATTGAGATTGATCCTACAATATAAACGGGTTCTCAAAATGATTAAAAATGTTATTTTTAAAAACCGGTAATAAATTTTGGTAGCCCTGCATATAGTGGCTGATGTCCGAGCGTAATCTTTATTACGACTGCATTGCGACGGTCAGAATGCAGTTAAGACAGCGTAGCGGGCAGTTAACAGTACTCGACGGTTACCGGTTCGATCCGTCCGGCGGCGCCTCGTTAACGGCACGATAAAACAGTTCCGTTCGAGCGCCACTCGGCCAGGAACGTGAACGTGGAGCGGTCGAAAACGTGATGCGCTCGAGGTTGTTACGGCAGTCATCTGGTAATGGATTATTGGAATTATTTTGTTTGACGCTTCAGTGGTCGCGAACAATTACAATAAATTGATTTGGTTTTGCTTTGTTCCAGTTGTGGGTAAAAATGATAAAATTAATTACGTAAGAATTCAAACAGTATTTAAAATTGCACCTTACTTTATTAATTGTTAAAAGTAGTCAAATTTAAACTATTTTAAAATATTGAATATATTTGGCGTTAATTTTGTAGAAATTCATTATTCACAATTAAATGAAACTACGTGATGTAGTATTATTTCTACCTTCTAATTAAATCTATAAAGAAATTAATCTTTACCACGACCTAGGTTTCGTTGTATTACAACATATTCAGGTGGGATATTAGCAAAGATCGTTATATTACATCTTCAGGTGGGATATTAGCAATCTTTATAATAAGTAGATTTTTTGAACATCTCAGTAGTATGAAAACTAAATAGAACATATTTTTATTCAGAAAAATAATTACTAATAATTAATGTAAGACGTGTACGGTAAATACAGCCTGACATGTAATAAGGTATTTGGCGTATATAAAGACATAAATCTTACTAACGTAATTTACTTTTGGGATTCAGGTAAATTAAACATTTCAATAGTATAAAAAGTCAAGTCATACTCAAGAGAACACGTTTTTGTCCAGAAAAATAGTTTCTAATAATTAATGTAAGACGTATGCGGTAAATACAGCCTGACATGTAATAAGGTATTTGGCGTATATAAAGACATAAATCTTACTAACGTAATAAAGAGAACAATTTTGTTTTAGGGATTCCCGTAAATTAGACATTTCAATAGTATAAAAACTTAAGTCATACTCCAGAGAACATATTTTTATTCAGAAAAATAGTTTCTAATAATTAATGTAAGACGTGTACGGTAAATACAGTCAGGCGTGTAATGAGGCATTTGGCGTGTATAGAGACAGAAACTCTATTAACAAAATTCTATTAACTTAAATTTTTTTCGGGCTAGATCTTAATTGGGCAAGTATTTAAAGTGCGATAAGGAACTTCGTTCCAATATTGTAGACGCTATCTTTGCTAAATATAACCTTGCAAAGTTGGGGTGGATTACTATTAATGTATAAAATAATTTTACTTCATACTCGTAGTGAATGGGACATTGTGATGGTAATAAATGGGGCCACATGTCGCTCATTGGTGACGTCGTCTTCTTGTCGGTGGCGCCGCCTTCATCTTTGTTACCTGTTGCGGTAATTATGTTTCATAACTTTAATTTCAATAAACGATTGTAAAGTTTACTTAATGTGTTACGTTTCTTGTGATGTTTATTTCGTTTTGGTATTATTTCAACCCTCGTTGTTAATAACCAATATGTAGACTAGATTAAAACAAATTATATAGTGTCTTAGGGCTAATTAAGTCCAATAAACTTGATGTTGGCTTTATTAGACTCTAAAAATTTTTGGAATTGTGTTTCCTTTAATTTCGTAAATTAATGATTATGTAAATCTACAAAAATGAAGGGAATCATTAACGAAATTTCCATTTGCAACGTAACGATCATATATTTAAGTGTCAGAAAGAAATGTCATTGAGTTATTTTATTTAATTTCTCAAATGGCTATATTTAAATTATATGAAATATTAAACTCAGTTTTGTTCGTACGTAAGGTGTAACTGTAGTATTGTTTTTTTTTCTTAAAAATGTTGAATTTAGTTGAAGTGCTTAATGTGAATACTATAGTTTTAATAAAATGATTGAAAAGTTTTTTTAACATCACATTTTAATATTGGTTGGTTTGGTTTTTAATAAAAAAAAAAGTTTATATTCCACAAAAGTTTATATGTATTCTAAATTTAAAATAGTGATTAACCCAAAATATTTTTGTTTAAAGTAGGTGGGTCTTACTTGCCGGAGGTATCCTACTTATTAACTTATTTAACAAGTAAGCTGTTAATTTACAAAGATAAAAATCGGTTTGTGTGGTAGACGGACATGCGAATGATCTTATACGAGTTCTGTCTTTATTACTTTTCAGGTAGAAAATCCTGAAAAAAAATACTATTTACATAATCTTATTTAGCGGTTTTTACATGGTGTAATTACAAACCAAAAAATAAAATTATCAGAAAATAAAATTCCAAAAGCATTCAGTTGTTTTTCAGTGGAATTTTTTTTTCAACAATGTTTTTTGTTTTTAAGTGAAATTTTAATTTTTTCCCTATAATATTTTTTTATGTTCACTAGGTAAATGTTTTATTTTTAAAATTTTATAATTTAACAAAGAGTTATTCTGATTTCGTCGTGTCACAGTTTCTTCAATTTTATGTTCACTAGTAAATGTTATGTTCACTAGTAAATGTTATGTTCACTAGTAAATGTTATGTTCACTAGTTAATGTTTTTATGTTCACTAGTAAATGTTATATTTTAAAAATTGTATAGTTTAACTAAGAGTTATTCCGGTTTCGTCATGTCACAGTTTCTTCAATTTTATGTTCACTAGTAAATGTTATGTTCACTAGTAAATGTTATGTTCACTAGTAAATGTTTTTATGTTCACTAGTAAATGTTATATTTTTAAAATTTTATAGTTCAACAAAGAGTTATTCCGATTTCGTCATGTCACAGTTTCTTCAATTTTAGAAACAAAAGCCATGCTTTTGAACTTCGTAACTATTTGCTTTATATGAGGAGCTCAATTAATACGTATTAACATACTAAAACACGATGTTTGCGCATCAAGGTTTCCGTTATGTTACCTCATTTGAAATTAAATTACTTTATTTAATATTAGTTTTCCCTAATATAGACTTATAAGGATAGTAAATATTTAGTAATATCTAATCATCATCATATATATTAATACGCTAAGGTTAAGATGTTACACTCCCTTTTTAGAAAAAACCTCACAACTAATCCACATAAATTATATATCATTTTATAGATAATTGCTTGCTCTACCGGCATCCACAACTAAAAAATTTATTATTGCTATTGTTTTTGCAAATTAATTAATTATTAAAATTATATACACAAAACAGCAATGCTGCCATCTAACGGCTCAACGTCAATACGATTGACGGTCGGTAAAATTTTTGTTTAATTTCAAATCCACTCACGTATAAATAAAGTGGCGCTTTAGCTCAATGCTTTTGATACTTGCGCCTCTATATGTCAATTTTAGTAAAATAGAATAAATAATGCGAAGACTTCGCACGGGTCACGCTAGTATAAATAAGTAGATGGGGGAAATGAGCTACTATGGGAATGGCTCAAAAAATTGAAACATTTAAAAGCATCGTTATAGTTTCCCCATAACATTTGCGCAGGCCTATAAATAATTTTGTTTTCATAACTTTAAGTTAAGTAGTTTTGGAAATAAGAAGAGTGGCTTATTTCTAGCATAATTTAAGTACCTATTTCTATATTTCATATAATATATTACCTAAAATTATGAATTTTTTTTTTGAGGTTTTTCTAACTAGCCGTTTTGAATAACAC
The DNA here is from genome assembly GCA_039881145.1 of Druceiella hillmani. NCBI lineage: Eukaryota > Metazoa > Arthropoda > Insecta > Lepidoptera > Hepialidae > Druceiella > Druceiella hillmani. Next base: position 5,745,164 of record JAYKKI010000060.1, on the reverse strand, counting down.
CCTACAACATATGTGAAATTTCAGAAATTCTTTTATGAAAACTTAATTTATCATCTCCTCCCTCCAAATTTTCATGTAAACATTTTTCGGAGTTACCTATGGACGTATGTGCGCTTTAATAAATTTATTATTATGCCAAATTTCAAGTTTTTTATATCAAGCGGTTTCTGAGAAAAACGGTTAAAAAGCGTTTTGTGTGATAAACGGACATGTGAAAGATCTTATATGAGTTGGGTTTTTTTCCTTTTCAGGTAGAAAACCTTGAAAAGCATAAAAAACGTGGATGGCATTTTATGCACATCCACGTTTGTGATGTGTCGCTGAATAGGTTGTTTTAAAATAAAATTTATACTCTTTTTTTTATTCATTTATTATTTTTCAGTTTAAAATTACGAAAAATATATTTCATTTTGAAATTTCGCAATTTACGAAAAATATTCAAATTGAAGTGCATTGCGACTCTCTAATTCTTGAATAACAAATTTGAAAATAAAAAAAGAAATGAAAAAATACCCTAATTTATTACAAATTTCATACAGTTAGTTGATTGTATAAGCTCTCAAAAAGCTCTTTGTACGTAAATAATAATAAACTGTAATCAACTCACACATCTGATTGCAGTTTATTATGTTAGTATGTATTATAATAATTACTTTGCTAGATGCTTAGTATACAAATTTTAGTAAATAGACTGTATTCAAATAGTATATATTAAAGTTTGTAAATAAACAAGTAATAATCGTGCTCTAGTTTTAGATAAAAAACGAAAATTACCCCACAGTTAGATATTCCCCATTTAAAATGAACTTTAATCGCTTTTAGAATATACAAACATTTTACTAACACATACTTAAAAAAACAGACCTTCATATCGTTTCGAATACATAAATAAACCAATTTCACTATTATCATAAGAAACTCTATAATCAAACTAATAGGAAGTTATTCATCTGTAATGTTTTTTTTGTTTGATTTATTAGACTTTCGATTACTTGTACTAGCTTATCGATTACGAGCACTATGTATATATCTAAGGCTTATATCAATGTACGTCTATATATAGCTTAAGAGCCGGCCGTCATACACAAAGACATCAAATGATTAATGGCCAAGTCCATTAGCTATTGGCAATGAGCGATATCCGGTAAGCTGGCTTCCGGTGAGAGTTGGAGTCTTTCATCGATGTTACGTCTCGCGTTTTGTTGACTTTTTTAATTGACGATCTATGATGCGAGGAATCGATCTGAAAAAGTGGAGTTTTGAATTAAATTATATTAATTTTATTACGTAAAAAAATAGTATATACAATTTCGTTGGATTCGTTTGAAATTTGATTGCATTATCTGTAGGAGTTTAGTGGTCACTGAGACGATTGTACGGTATATTGTTTGTTTGGAAGCCGAGGAATGGTTGTATTTTATAATTTGATTTCTGTGTTATGGACCTCAAGCATGAACCAGTATATTTTAGTGCTGAAGGCTTTGATTAATTTAGACATTTAATTGTTTCACATCGACACCCTAGTGAATACGATGTCTTTATAAATGTTATCTTTTTTTTCGCGTTTGATAATATTGCTCTAAATTGTTTTTCTTTATACTTGCTTACCCAAACTTATATACTGCCATTATCATCATTGGCTAGTAGTTTAAATGGATATAAAACAACTAGCCAATGATAACGATAACCAATTAAATAAAGCAGAAAATGTTTCTGTAAGAGAACGAATGTTTTATAAAACTAAGTAAAGCAGAAAATATTTTTGTAAGAGAACTCACGCTTACTACAATTAAATAAAATCAGAAGATGTTTGTCTGAGAGAACGCATGCTTTTCAAAATTAAATAAAGAAGAAAATGTTTCTCTAAGATGTCGCTTGCTTTACTAAATAGAACAAAAAATATTTCTGCAGAACGCATGCTTTTTAATATTAAATAAGTCAGAAAATGTTTCTCTAAGGCAACGCATGGTTCCTATAATTGAAAAAAAAACAGAAAATATTTTTAAAGAAAGCATGCTTTCTACAATTAAATTAAATAGAAAATATTTCTAGAGAATGCATGCTTTCTGCAATTAAATAAAAAAGAAAATGCTTCACTAAGAAAATCTCTAAGAGAACATGCTTACTACTATTAAAGAAAATGTTTCTCTAAGAGAACGCATGCGTTCGACAGTTAAATAAAGCAGAAAATGTTTCTCCAAGTGAATGCATGTTTTCTAGAAATAAATAAAGTGAAAAATATTTCTAGAGAACACATATTTTCTGTAATAAAATAAAGTAGAAAATGTTATTCTAAGAGAATGCATGCTTTCTACAATTAAGCAGAAATTATTTCTCTGACAGATCGCATGCTTACTACAATTGAATAAAGTAGAAAATGTTTCTCTAAGAAAACGCAAGTTTGCTACAATTAACTAAAGCAGAAAATGTTTCTCTAAGAGGACTTTTCCTCTGAAGTATGTTTAGTTTTTAAGTACGTTTTCTACAAATAAATTAAGCAGATAATATTTCTAGAGAACGTATGCTTTATACAATGAAATAAAGAAAAAAACGCTTCTCTAAGAGAAGTTTTGCTTTGAAATATGTTTAGATTCGAACCATGTTTTCTATAAATAAATAAAGCAGAAAGTATTTCTAGAGAACGCATGCTTTATACAATGAAATAAAGAAAAAAATGCTTCTCTAAGAGAAGTTTTGCTTTTTAGTATGTTTAGTTTTGAACCATGTTTTCTATAAATAAATAAAGCAGAAAGTATTTCTAGAGAACGCATCTTTTTTGCAATTATTGTTTTTTCTAAGAGTTTAAAAATTATACATAGTCATGTTATAATATCGGTCGTATAAATAAAGAGCCGCATAACTGAAATAATTATACGCAAGTGCAACCACGGATACAGCTAATACGGCTATGTATGATGAAGAGCTAGTATGATTGTGTACTGCCACTAACTGACAGAATTTGGCTTTTAGCATTTAATTATTCTTTACATATTTGAAGACACGTTATGTTACGTAGGTTTTTTGCACATTCCTTATTATAGGTATATCTATACCATGTGGTTTGGGTATAAGTACTTGTGTGATCAACACAGCTTTTTTATTTGCTATTGTTCTAATTATATCTATTGAAATGAACAATTGGAACAATTTTATATTTTCAAAATATTATTTGAGTCGATTGTCAAGCCCAGTTTGGTATCCAAAGAGCGGATGTCGTAAGTCTATCGTCTGTTTCTGTCTTACCATCGCTACTGCAGCTGCTTGTCGCACACGGTATGGTACTATCCCAATGAGGATAATACTATACCAATTAAGGGCTAGATATTTTCAATGGGAGTTGATCTGAGGCATCCAGATATGACGCGTGCTGTATCGCTGACGGCGATGTTGACTTATTTAGCGTGTGTGGGTACTCCAAACCGGAATTGTATATTCTACCGCGGAGAGACTTGTGGCCATACAAGCGGTTGGATGCCCCATAGGGGGCTCAAAGTTTGCAGATTATATTGTTCCGTGAATACACTTTCTGTTTCATGTACGGGTAGTGTAGTTTAAATATTGGGGAAAGTCTAACTTCACTGCCAGGTATCTTGGAAAGTTGCTATGTTACAGCTCGTGTTGTCACCACCTGACTTGCATCTTCCTGCTGTTTCTCTGTTTCATAAGCGAACTAAGTTGAGTTAGATTTGAGATTGAGTCTCACTTGAGTTATGTTCAGAAAGTTCTAACATGAGCCAGCGAACAGCCTTAGTTAAACAAGTCCACTTGTAAATACAATGGACCACAACAAAAATTGAGATATTAAGATTATAAAGGCCATGTTTAACTAAAAAAAATCGTAAATATGATCGTATGATTATCTCTATAACTTTTCTTGTAAATCTTTGGAGTATGACGTAAAATAATATTTAAAAATGTTGACGTTAGGTATGTATTTTGTTTTACATGAAACGGTATAAAATAAAAGTTTATGGAATTAGTGAATGTTTTTATAGTCGTATGATTATGTTCATGATTTTTCTTGGAAATATTTGGAGTATGACGTAAAATAATATTTAAAAATGTTGACGTTAGGTATGTATTTTGTTTTACATGAAACGGTATAAAATGATAAAAGGTTTATAGAATTAGTGAATGTTTTTTTTATTATTTTAGCCATTATTGTTTAATTAATCTTAGATTTATCTCTGTTTAAAAAAACATCATAATTTATCATATATATGGTTTTTTCATCGTACTGACTGTTAGATTATTAAGTTTCGGTTTTAAATTTATTTTTAACCTTGAAATCTAAATTTATATCCATATACATAATCAATTACTATGACGATAAACAAAAATAAATTATTTATTATAAAATATAAGTAATATTACTGTTTAAAAATAAAATTAGAATATTTTTTAAGAACTGTTTTTATCGATAAGACATCAACAAGGTCGAATGTTATTAATAAAGATGAAAATGTTTCTGTAAGAAAACGTATGCTTATTGAACTTGATTTTAGGAAACTGTATTGTCGTATGATAATCCTGTGGATTATCATACGGCAATTGTCTTAATTTCTTATCGATAAAAATGGTTCTTAAAAATATTCTAATTTTATTTTGAAACAATAATATTACTTATATTTTGGATATAGGAGATATGGGAATTTTTTTCGAGGCATTTGATGCATGAAAAGTCACTATTTCAAGTAATTATTTTTGTTTTTTTTTTCAGTATCCCGGGGATTTTAAATCCATGAGATTCTGAACATTTGTTCATTTTTTGGTCATATTAATTATGCATGGCACTAGTTTTATTAATATGACCTAAAACTTAGTATTTTTTGATATACAAATAAATTCTGTTTATTTTGGTGTAAAATGTGGTCACCTGTGTCATTTGTTTTTTTTTTTAAATTTTACTTTACACCCTACAAATATTTACTAATCGACAAAAAATCTGAACACGTCTCGAGTCTTTTTCATAACTAAATTTTCTCATACAATCAAGTATCTTCTATATTTTTATGTACAGTAAAAGAAAAAACTGAACTAATCTTAAATTTCTTCTGTAGAATAAAATTAACCAAACGTATCTCATTACGTTTTAATATCACTTCATATTAAATGTATGAGAAAAATTCTAATGAAAAAGACGTTTATTTTAATTGAAAATCATTCATTTATTCTTTCTAATTTTTTTTAATAGAAAAAAAACATTTATTTATAATAAAAAAATTATATCGATACCATTCAAAACTCGTGTGAAAATGCACGCGATAAAAATCTAGTGATTTTAAAGAAACGATTCGTCGATTATTTATAAGATAGGTAAAAAAACTTAAATAGATATCGCAACTTAAATAAAAAAAATCATGAAATCAAAACTATTATATCGTAACTCTATTTATATCGTAACAAACAAAATATTAAAAAATATTTCATATTTCGGCAGACAATAGAAAACAACTATACAATGAGAAAGTTATCATCAATGAAATCCATAATAGAAAACGCACAACGTAATCCAATATAAAATTGCGATGCAAAAACAGATGACTACGTAATTGTATTATTTAATCTACTTAGATCAATTCCTCTTCAATTATCTAACACACAATACTGGATCGTAACAGTTAGAAAGGCTTTAAAAATATTACAAGCCTTTTACATCTGTCTAAATCTTTACATAACAAATGAATGCAGTAAAAACGTGTAATATGTTTAAAAAGCTCCTCTCTAACACTGTACTGCTAATAAAAATTTCACACGACACTCAACAACAAAGTGGATAATGCAGCCCAGCAGTGATGCAACTTTTCGTTGCAGCTATCGGCGGCATAATAGCGTCTAGACACGAATAGTATAATAAGTGTGTTAGTGAGTACGGCCACGGTCACACCGCTCTAACGGGTCGAGCGGCGAATGAACGAGAGCGTGACAACGTGAAATAAGATACTGTAGTCGTTTGAAGAATAATTCGTATATTGTGAAAGCTTTGTGAAGAAAGTGTAGTACGATTAGATTTTGATAATACGGAGCTTTCGATTTTTAAGGAATAAGTATATAGGTTCGATATTTAAATAAATAGGATCGAAAAATTTGGTTTTAGAAATGTTTCATTTATAAGCTACTGGCGATCAGCCCCGGTTCCGCACGGGTTTATTTCAGGTTAGACTAATATAGTGTTTAGTATATTTTTTATATACCACGTTAAGTGTTTCCTCCAGATGCTTAAACGATTCGTACGAAATCTCCGTACGGGTGCATTTTTGGATAGACTAATATAGTGTTTAGTATATTTTTTTATAAACCACGTAAGTGTTTTCTCCAAAAACTAGCAAACTCTCACTAAACAAAGCTAAAACAATCCGTACAAAAACTCCGCACCAGTATATTTTAAGTTCAACTAATATAGTGTTTACCATATTTTTATACGCCCCGTTAAATGTTTCCCCTGGATGCTAAAATGATCAGTACGAAAACTTTCTGTGGGTACATTTTAGGATAGACTACTATAGTGTTTAGTATATTTTTATACACCACGTTAAATGTTTCCCCTGGATGTTAAAACGATCCGTACGAAAACTCCATGCGGGTATATTTTAGGATAGACTAATATATTGTTTAGCGTATTTTTATACACCATGTTAAGTGTTTCCCTCAAATGTTAAAACGACCCGTACAAAATCTCCGCACAAATATATTTTAAGTTAGACTAATATAGTGTTTAGCATTTGTTTGCACATCACGTTAAGTGTTTCCGTCGGATGTCAAAACGAACCGGGCGAAAACTCTGAGCAGATATATTTTAGGATAGACTAATATAGTGTTTAGTATATTTTTTATACACCATGTTAAGTGCTTCCCCCACATGTTAAAACGAACCCAACAAAAACTTCGTTAGGATAAATTTTAGGATATACTAAGACAATTTTTGGCATATTTTTAAACGCCACATTAAGTCTTTCCTCCAGATGCTAAAACGACCCGAATGAAATCTCGGTATATTAGTCTATCCTAAAATGTATATTAGTCTATTCTAAAATGTACCCGACATTTTAGGATAGACTAATATAGTGTTTAGTATACTTATACTCCTACGAGTACTTCGTGCGGGTACAATTAAGTCATTTTATTAAGTTTTTTTTTGTTTAACGGATTCAGTCCTGCATTTTAATAAAACTTAAAAAATAATTAATTAAAAAAGCGATTTAATTATAACAATCTAAAGTGACGTTATTCTCTTATACCCGTGTCTCCATTCCGTGAGCAAATACATCGCACTAAACGTCATTAAAATGCGTTTTTCTACTTTATTTTCTTTCAAAAACCCTTTAATTTCTCTTAAATTATTAACAAAATGTGAAGGGTCAACCTTTGCCTATTGAAAATGCTTAACATAACTATGATATTTATTTGAATGAGGATTATAATATTCAATTAATCATATTTTTGCCATGTAAGTTAGTTATTTTTTTGACATCATCCATTTTTATAAATTATTAGGCATATATTAATTAGTATTTCCTAGAAACGTATGTGTCATTGTGATAAAAGATGATTTTGATGGTCAAATCAGAAATAATCGACATGTTCCATAGGAGGCAGTGGCAAATTCAACTTATCATATTTTTGCCACGCAAATTAGTTAGGTTTTCAATATTTTCGGTTAACGAGTTTTAAATCGCTAGACATGTATTGATTTGTATTTTCCACTAATATATGTGTTATTGTGATAAAAGATGCGTTTGAAGGGCAAAACATGGAAATAATCAGGGACTTCCATAGGAGGCAGTGTAATATTCAACTCATCATATTTTTGCCATGCAAATTAGTTACGTTTCCGACATTTCTCGTTAATGAGTTATAGATCATTAGATGTGTGTTGATTAGTATTTTCTATTAATGTGTCTGTTATTGTGATAAAAGATGCTTTCGATGATTAAACATCGAAATAATTATCAACTTTCACCGGGGACAATGTATTATACAACTAATCATATTTTTTCCATGCAACTTAGTTATGTTTCCGACATTTTTCGTTTCTGACATTTTCCCATGATGTGGTATAGATCATCAGACTTGTGTTGAATAGTATTTTCTACTAATGTATGTGTTATCGTAATAAAAGATACTTTCGATGATCAAAAACAGGAATAATCATCAACTTTCACAGGGGACAATGTATTATACAACTAATCATATTTTTGCCATGAAACCTAGTTATGTTTCCAACATTTTCCGTTAATGAGCTATAATTCATTTGACGCGTATTGATTGGTATTTTCTATTTGTTGTGATGAAATGCGTTTCTGATTATCAAAAGCAGCAATAACTATCATACTCATAGGAGACAGTGTAGAAATGAACTTCTAATATATATTCCATGTAATTTATTGTGTTCCCGAAATTTCCCGTTGATGAGTTCTAGAATATTAGACGCGTGTTGATTAGTATTTATTTGCGATAAATGGCGCTTCTGATTTTCAAAGGCAGCAATAACTAATCATACTCATAGACGAGAGTGTAGAAATTAACTTCTCATATATTCACCATGTAATTTATTGTGTTTCCGAAAGTTCCTGTTGCTGAGTTCTAGAATATTAGACGCGTGTTGATTAGTATTTTACATTTATTGCGATAAAAGATAGTTCTGGTTATCAAAAGCAGCAATAACTAATCATACTCATAGGAGACAGTGTAGAAATGAACTTCTCATATATTCGCCATGTAATTTATTGTGTTCCCGAAATTTCCTGTTGCTGAGTTCTAGAATATTAGACGCGTGTTGATTAGTATTTTACATTTATTGCGATAAAAAACAGTTCCGGTTATCAAAAGCAGCAATAACTAATCATACTCATAGAACACAGTGTAGAAATTAACTTCTCATATATTCACCATGTAATTTATTGTGTTCCCGAAAGTTCCTGTTGCTGAGTTCTAGAATATTAGACGCGTGTTGATTAGTATTTTACATTTATTGCAATAAAAGACAGTTCTGGTTATCAAAAGCAGCAATAACTAATCATACTCGTATGAGACAGTGTAGAATTGAACGTCTCATATATTTGCCATGTAATTTATTGTGTTCCTGAAATTTCCTGTTGATGAATTCTAGAAAATTAGATGCGGGTTGATTAGTATTTTCTACTAATGTACGTCTTGTTGCGATAGAAAGGTGATTTTGATAATACCAATAGAAATAGCCAGCCATTTCAACAAAAGGAACATTCCCTTATTCAACTCCTCATATGTTTGCCACGTAATTTAGTTATATTTTCAACATTTACCGACATCGAGATATAGGTCATAAGATGTATGTTGAATAGTATTTTATATTAAATCAAGTTTATTGTAATGAAATGTGATTCCAATGTTGAAATATAGGAAAAAGCAGCCTCTCCTATAGGCGGAATTATAATATACACTTCTTGATATTGAATATATTTGGCCGTTAATTTTGTAGAAACTAATTTTAATTTAATTTTTCACAACTGGAACTAAATGGAACTATGTGGTGTAATATCATTTCGGCTTTATTTAATTTCTTAACCACGATTTAGGTTTCATTTTATGGAAATATCTTCAGATGGGCAATTTCTAAAGAATCTCTAAAAAAAAAGTTTTTTTTTATTTATGCTAGTTATACCTACTCCGTTCATATAAACCACCATATGAAACACTTTCCATACTGTTCATTCACATTCATCAAATTATTACGTAAATATTGTAATAATTTGATGAATGTGAATGAACAGTATGGAAAGAAAAGGATGAGTATTTTATTATGAGGATATAACCTAATATTTTAAAAATTTTATTAGGAATTAATGTCAATTATTAAAAATATGTTATCTCAACCTACGCGGTTGAGGTAACAAGTAAGGTAACGTAGTTATTAGTTACTGTTCGTAAATATTTAAAACGAATAGTTAAAAAAGTTCTGTATATAAAGTTTCTAGTTAGTTAAAATATATTTGATAATGATGATGCTTTTATTATATAGGTATTATAAGATAAATATTTCAAAATTACACAATATGAACTAGGTCCTTCTTATTTGGTTAACCAGGTTTAATAAGTATATGTATTTATTTTATAAATATCTAAGTAATAAATATTAATTTCTAATACGTTACTCAATTGTAAATTAAAAATAATAATCTTTTTCTCAAAATATTAGCTCGAACTTAGAAAGTGTAAAAAATAAAAAAAATAATCCACCAATATCGTTTTGCTTAACCACATATATAATACAAATTCTTCTAAGTAGATACGGTTAACAACAATTAAAAAGCCATAAACACAGTAAATTTTTATTGCCTGTGACTGTACTAATTTCGCCACATGTTAAATCTAACAATGCTCAGTGCAGGTAATACAAATGATACCTTATATAAATATGTGGAAATTCAGTTATTTTATAATGTGTTTATCGGTGTAATATATATTTTATTTGCTAGTCTATTCTAATGTCTGTTTATGATTATCGGGGTTACAATATTTTTGCCTTATTTAAAATGACATAACGATAAAATGCTGAGTTTTATTAAAAAAAATTATATTTTTGCAAAAAAAATTAAAGGATAAAAATGTTTTTAATTTAAATTTTTCTATAATTTATGTTTACTGTATAATTTAATAAAATGGTGTATTATCGCTACAAATTTTTACTATAACGTCATATGAACGCCACCCGGCCGCCGCACATGTTACTGCGGCAGACTACAATCACTGTAATCGCCAAAAGAGGCGCCGCGCAGTGGCGCCGCCGAGCGTGGGAAAATTTGTCAGACCGTGGGAAAGTTTGATCTAACGTGAGAATTTACTACATTTACCCTCTGCATTGTGCCTCAGTTTTTATCGTCTTCCTCGCCGATTAATTCATAATGATTAACCGCTCGCGCAAGACTCGGGTCGTTACGCAAACCCGTATATTTAATGGCTTTTGTTGTGAGTTCGATGACTCGGAAATTGAGCAAGCAGCTTGGGTGAAAGGTGTGTGGATATGAGTGATGTGATAGGGTGCTTCTTTAGCGCGCCCATGTTGGAGATGATGTATGCAGCGAATCTGGTATCAGAACAAGATATAGTTGAACATTTTGCATATAACTAAGCGATTGTGTATATTACTGACATGTTGAGCTGTGTGAAGTGACTTGTGTATTATCGTTGCAGACGTTCGCTATCTATCGCTATATTCGCTATATATCGACGGTATTTTTACGTAACCGTTATAAGAAATAATGTGAAAGTTTTATGAATCACTCTGGGTGATTATAATATATGTAATAATTAAAGTCGTGTTGTTAATGTATTTTTGGTTCGCTGCTAATCGAGAAATGAACTATTGAATTATTAAATAGATAAACTAAGGAAAGGGAAGTTAATACTCAACGCATTTTAAAAATATAAGAGGTGGGTTCGATTTATTTACTGTTAAGTCACAAAGGAAAGACATTTGTCACAGAATGCGTGTTTTGTGTTTTTATTTACTCATGATTCTTTCGAAAACAATTGGGATTACTGCGACTTAGATTAAATGAACATACAGTTTTGAAAAGATATAATGAATTTCCCAAGAATAATTTGGCAATAATGATTTTCTTTTTTCCAGGATTTCGTACCAAAATTAGGAAAACGGAGTAGTTATGGAATTACTTTAGTATTCGCGTTCAATTATTTATCCTGTATGTTATTATTAGTTATTTTTCTTGGAAAATATTTGACATTGAGAAGTAGAAATTTGGCTTACTTATAGAAGTTAGTGGCCAGTTACGTAAGAGTGTTTATTCTGAAGATCAATTTTGAAGGTTGGAAAAAAAGACAAAACAAAAGTTTTTATGTTTTGTCATACTTTTATTATTTATTGAAGATTATAATTTTTTTTCATATTTCCTATTTTTCAATTATTAACATTAATACCACGTACTTTACAAGAACACTGTAGACCTAAAGCACACTGGTAAGAAACACTAATCGTTCTGTGCCTGGACATTTTTTTTAAATTTTTAAACAGTTTATTGTTTAGTAATGCTCTGTCAGGTATACAATAAGCACATTGCAAATTATAGTTAATCAAAATAAAAACGACTCAAACTCTTTAAAAGAATGTTTATTTCAAGTCAGCAGACCGATTTGGCGGAAATGCATCTGGAATAAACGTAAACATCTCGACTTAGATGCAAGTACTTGCTGATCCGGAAAATTTGCAACTATCAAATAAAAACCAAATTGCAGTATGCAAAACTACATTCAAACCACCTCGAACTTATGAAAATGATCTAGGGAAAAGATAGCAACATTAACATTGAAATCCTAGAAAGGATTTAAACAAGAACTATGAGATCAATGTTCAATATATTTGGTGAATGTTCTGTTCCAAGTCTTGTATAGAATCTGGTCTCCATGTTATGGAGGAAGATCTTATTTACAAGACGGAGGAAGAGAAGCATGTTAAAGCTCCTGGACTATTACTCCAGCTGATAGTGAAAGATTGTCAATGGATATTTTTTTTAACATAATCAAAATAAAGCAACAAAAGGTCACGTTGATACGAAGTTTTTAATCATTTTTTTAATAAACTTAATGTCGATAAGAAGCGTGAGAATAACATTTATTGGCTATCTTTTACGAATTATATTTTTAAGATATCCTTATAGAAATGAAACAACAAAAAGCTACGTCGATATGAAGTTATTTGTAAACATTTTTATTAATTTTATTATAGGTAAAAATATAAGAATAACATTTATTGGTTATTTTTTATGAAATAGATCTTAAAGATAACTTTATAGAAATGAAACAACAAAAGGCCATATCGATATGAAGTTAATAATAAATATTTTTATTAATTTTTAAGATATCCTTATAGAAATGAAACAACAAAAATCCACGTCGATATGAAGTTATTTATAAAAAAATTTATTAATTTTAATATTGGTAAAAATATGAGAATAACATTTATCGGTTATTTTTCGGGAAATAGATCTTAAAGATATCCCAACAGAAACAAAACAGCAAAAGGCTAAATCGATATGAAATTATTAACCAAAATTATATCAAGACAATGTCGCTTTTATTTCAAATACCACTCAATAACCTTCCGATTCGCACCACTTCCGTTTTTTCCGATGACACTATTAAAACTATTACTAATAACACGAGTAACGAATCGATCACTCCACTGTTAGTCTAACGCAATCGTTGCAATTCAGCCGTATCGCTGTGTCGTTGCCAAAACATCTGCTCCTCCAGTGAATCGTCAACTCAGTTGCACAGTTTTTTTCAAATATTTGTGTCGTACTATTTTCAGCATCAATACTAGTAAAGTAATACCTCGCTTAGTGCGGTTGATAAGTTTCCGAGATAATCGTGGTAAGTAAATATAGCATAAGGCAGAGTTCATTTATATAATACGTACTGATGTTAGAAAATTGACAAAATTGTGTACAAATTTTGTTCATTATAATTATCATCATGCTTTTCAAGTCATCATGCTTTTAGTCATCATGCTTTTCAAATGTTTCCTCATAACTGAAAATCATGTCTACTTGGAGTTGCCGATTTGCGAATTTAATTTTTCCTTTCTGGTTCCGGTTTTGGGTATTGTTGAAGACCATACTGAATAGCTATGTGTCTGGTCCTACCATCGAGTTGGAAAATGACTTCTAAGTCTCTTTTCTGATATTTTTCTCACTATGAATACATTTTCTGGGTTATATTCTTTGTAGCTATAACCAAAGTACGCTAGTATTCTTTGTAGGCAGATGGTGCACAGTTTTGTTTTTATTTTTAGCTCCTGATAGTTCGTTTAGTATCCATAACATTATGTGCCAAAATTACATTTCAAATACGTCAATCTTCTTTCAGCTTTTTTATGGTCCAAGTCTCGACTGCGTACAAAAAAAACTAATAAGTGTTTAATTATTAATATAAAATAAAATTTCTTCTTAAAACAAATACCGGAGTCAGTTGAGTGGTTTTTTATTTTCAAGTGATCAAGCCTTTTAAAATCAAGGTCTCAAAGTTGGAAATCTTTAAATCGTAGGTCTTAAAGTTGGTTTTTTATTTCACTTGTGTGTTTTCCTTGTCACTACGTATCCTCTTCCTACGTTGCCGCGAATGATCTGTGATATTGAGAGATTTTCATAAAATTTTCCAGCTTCGGTAAATTTTCCAGATTCTGAGAATACCTAAAACTATCCGGATTTATATATCAAGGCTCTTTTAAGGTCTAACACATTAATTTATTCAACTATTCGATAAACTGAAACTTTCCCTTAAGATACCTATCATGTTGATATAACTCAGGCACGTATATAAAAACTATCTCAAAAAAAAGGAGGAATATAGTAAATAAAATATAATTTATAAGCTGATAGCTTATTTGATATCATAATTAATTTCTTAATAAATTCCGTAATGTTCACTCAATCCTTATGCATGCATCATAAGCATCTACGGACTATTCAAGATATATGTTTGATATCATAATTAATTTCTTAATAAATTCCGTAATGTTCACTCTATCCTCATGCATGCATCATAAGCATCTAAGGACTATTCAAGATATATGTTTGATATCATAATTAATTTCTTAATAAATTCCATAATGTTCACTCTATCCTCATGCATGCATCATAAGCATCTAAGGACTATTCAAGATATATGTTTGATATCATAATTAATTTCTTAATAAATTCCGTAATGTTCACTCTATCCTCATGCATGCATCATAAGCATCTAAGGACTATTCAAGATATATGTTTGATATCATAATTAATTTCTTAATAAATTCCGTAATGTTTACTCTATCCTCATGCATGCATCATAAGCATATAAAGACTATTCAAGATATATGTTTGATATCATAATTAATTTCTTAATAAATTCCATAATGTTCACTCTATCCTCATGCATGCATCATAAGCATCTAAGGACTATTCAAGATATATGTTTGATATCATAATTAATTTCTTAATAAATTCCGTAATGTTCACTCTATCCTCATGCATGCATCATAAGCATCTAAGGACTATTCAAGATATATGTTTGATATCATAATTAATTTCTTAATAAATTCCGTAATGTTTACTCTATCCTCATGCATGCATCATAAGCATATAAAGACTATTCAAGATATATGTTTGATATCATAATTAATTTCTTAATAAATTCCACAATGTTCACTCTATCCTCATGCATGCATCATAAGCATCTAAGGACTGTTCAAGATATATGTTGGATATCATAATTAATTTCTTAATAAATTCCGTAATGTTCACTCTATCCTTATGCATGCATCATAAGCATCTAAGGACTATTCAAGATATATGTTTGATATCATAATTAATTTCTTAATAAATTCCGTAATGTTCACTCTATCCTCATGCATGCATCATAAGCATATAAGGACTATTCAAGATATATGTTTGATATCATAATTAATTTCTTAATAAATTCTGTAATGTTCACTCTATCCTCATGCATGCATCATAAGCATCTAAGGACTATTCAAGATATATGTTTGATATCATAATTAATTTCTTAATAAATTCCGTAATGTTCACTCTATCCTTATGCATGCATCATAAGCATCTAAGGACTATTCAAGATATATGTTTGATATCATAATTAATTTCTTAATAAATTCCGTAATGTTCACTCTATCCTCATGCATGCATCATAAGCATATAAAGACTATTCAAGATATATGTTTGATATCATAATTAATTTCTTAATAAATTCCATAATGTTCACTCTATCCTCATGCATGCATCATAAGCATCTAAGGACTGTTCAAGATATATGTTTGATATCATAATTAATTTCTTAATAAATTCCGTAATGTTCACTCTATCCTTATGCATGCATCATAAGCATCTAAGGACTATTCAAGATATATGTTTGATATCATAATTAATTTCTTAATAAATTCCGTAATGTTCACTCTATCCTCATGCATGCATCATAAGCATATAAGGACTATTCAAGATATATGTTTGATATCATAATTAATTTCTTAATAAATTCTGTAATGTTCACTCTATCCTTATGCATGCATCATAAGCATCTAAGGACTATTCAAGATATATGTTTGATATCATAATTAATTTCTTAATAAATTCCGTAATGTTCACTCAATCCTCATGCATGCATCATAAGCATCTAAGGACTATTCAAGATATATGTTTTAGCATTTTGTTTGCGTTGTTGTAATTGCTGATACTCAGGTGTTTCAACAAAGAATTAATAAAAAATTCAAACAAATCAGGAGAAAAGATTAAAGAAATGTATAATTTATAAGCTGATAACTTGCTTATTATTGTAAATAATTTCTTAACAATATCCGTAACGTTGATTAAGTTCTTACGCAAATGATTTGCTTTTTCCATGAGCAACTAAAGAATACGCAAGATGTATTTTAACAGTATCTCGTTTGCGTTCAATTCCAAGATTAATAGTTACGCAAAAAAGAGCTGGGTAAATAACAAAATGCAAAACTGAAGCTAATTATTTTCATCATATTGTTTTTATATCGAACAGATACAAATTCTCGAAGACCTTGCAACCATTTTGATAATATTTTTTTAAATTTTTTCATAATGACAACATGCTGACTCAGTTCTTATGCAAATGATTTGTTTTTTCCATGAGTGTCTAAAGTATACGCAAGATGTATTTTAACGGAATCTCGTTTGCGACTAATTCCAAGATTTATAGTTACGCAAAACAGAGCTAGGTAAATAACAAAATGCAAAATTGAAACTAACCATTTTCGTCATATTGTTTTTATATCGAACCGATACAAATTCTCAAAGACCTTGCAACCATTTTGATAACTATTTTTTTATAATGACGACTTCAATATTCAACTAGTTTTCATTTTATCTGTGTCGAAAGTATTTACAATTTGGGATTAGAAATATATTGAAAAGTTCTACGTTACAAATCGTTTAAGAGAATACAGACAAAAAAGTTAAAGTAACATTATCTAAAAGCTTTTGTAACAATTATTAATAACGAATTGCTACCGCAAAGTTATTCAAGAATATTAGTCTCCTTTACTTTGTACCAAAGCATTTGTTACAGTATAGATATAAAGGTATATGTTCATCTTCATTATTTTTTTGTATTAATTTTCATTGTTCATAATTATTTTTATATAGAGTTATAATTGCAATTGAACAATATATAGGTTTTTAGAATTTAGTGTGTTATTTGCATTAACATGAACAATTTAAATAGATAGCAACTAACACACCTGCTTCTTGATGTTAATAGCAAAAAAAATGTTGAGAATTTCCATTGTTCATAATTATTTTTATATAGAGTTATAATTGCAATTGAACAATATATAGCTTTTTAGAATTTAGTGTGTTATTTGCGTTAACATAAACAATTTAAATAGATAGCAACTAACACACCTGCTTCTTGATGTTAATAGCAAGAAAAATGTTGAGAATTTTCATTGTTCATAATTATTTTTATATAGAGTTATAATTGCAATTGAACAATATATAGGTTTTTAGAATTTAGTGTGTTATATGCATTAACATGTACAATTAAAATAGATAGCAACTAAAACACCTGCTTCTTGATGTAAATAGTAAGAACAATTTTGAGAATTTTCATTGTTCATAATTATTTTTATATAGAGTTATAATTGCAATTGAACAATATATAGGTTTTTAGAATTTAGTGTGTTATATGCATTAACATGTACAATTAAAATAGATAGCAACTAAAACACCTGCTTCTTGATGTAAATAGTAAGAACAATTTTGAGAATTTTCATTGTTCATAATTATTTTTATATAGAGTTATAATTGCAATTGAACAATATATAGGTTTTTAGAATTTAGTGTGTTATATGCGTTAACGTGAAGAATTAGAATAAATAGCAACTAAAACACCTGCTTCTTGATATTAATAGCAAGAAAAATGTTGAGGCTATTAAAGGCATATGTAATTTTTTAAATAGAATGTTCCATTATTTATGTTCATCGTTCCTTATAATCGTAGAATTTTGAAATATATATTAATTAAATAGTTATTGAAGACTAACACTGACGTCAAAATATACTTTGTTTATAGACTCTAAAGATAGGGAGTCCATATTATAAAGAAACAAAAATAGTAAAAAGGTTTTTGGCAAGTATCATATATGGCAAGTAGCAAGTATCATATATAGCTTGAGATTAAAGTAAATTAGAGGAGATAATGTTCTATATTTACAATTCATAAAAATATGCCAATTAAACATATTTGCTATTCACAAATATCACATACCGAATAATTAACTGATACAAATATGTGTTAAGATAGAAAACAATAGGGTATTTGACTATATTATTTTTATTAGTAAAATCGAATAGGTACTGATATTAAAAGCGCTTAAAATAAATATATTATACCTCGGACTTTTCATTAGAAAGTTATAACGACTTAAAAACTGACGAACCACGATTCGCGCGAAAACGCCTCGTACAAAACACAACTGGCTTATGACGTCACTGGCCTGTTACTTAGTATTCGTTATAAGGGAGTTCATTAAATATTTTTAGTATCTCGTTAAATATTGCGTTTAAGTTATATATTGCACATTATAATATTCTCATTTTTTGTGTGGAAACTAAATTCATAACAACTTTTTGAATTTAATTAACAAAAAAATTTACACTTTTCTATTTAGAAGTTTCGATTAATTGTATGTTATATGCATTAATTTTTTCATCTCAAGGTTTTTTTAAACCTACTCTACACTTTTAAAACATTTTTACAAAAAACATCGACATCAGTGAAATACCCTATTGTCATATTTTATGACCGATCATTTATCTAACTCTTTTACGCGCAAAATATGTTAGTATTTCCTCGCTTATATGGATATTGATTCGGACGTTAGACAAGACGAGTATATTCCAAATAGCTTACGATTCACAGATATTTTTATCTTTAATCTTATGTGTACGTGGGATGTTAAAATGAACCGATAATATTAGCTGGAGTTAGTCGTTGGTTTTAGAAGCGTCTTTTTCAATTCAACGAAATAAATAATTGTAAATATAATAAGAAAAAAAATATTCGTTATCAGTGATGAATAAAATTTAAGTAAAATTATTTAATTTTTTATTTTTTACCGGTTCAAGACGCAAAATTCCCGATTTTTTTAAGAAAATTTCACGCAGTGCTCTTTACACTCTGGGGTTTTATAATGATTAAGATCACATACTTCATAAATAACTTTAATTTATACTACTACACACTATTAAGATTTAAGTCGTCTGCATCATAATTTTATTGCAAACACTGTGTAGTGCTCTTTACCCTATGGATTTTTATAATTATTATTAAAGACACATACTTCATTAATAACTTTAATTTATACTACTACACATTATTAAGATTTAAGTCGTCTGCATCAGAATTTTATTGCAAACACTGTGTAGTGCTCTTTATCCTATGGGTTTTTATAATTATTATTAAAGACACATACTTCATAAATAACTTTAATTTATACTACTACACACTATTAGGATTTAAGTCGTCTGCATCAGAATTTTATTGCAAACACTGTGTAGTGCTCTTTATCCTATGGGTTTTTATAATTATTATTAAAGACACATACTTCATAAATAACTTTAATTTATACTACTACACACTATTAAGATTTAAGTCGTCTGCATCAGAATTTTATTGCAAACACTGTGTAGTGCTCTTTATCCTATCGGTTTTTATAATTATTATTAAAGACACATACTTCATAAATAACTTTAATTTATACTACTACACACTATTACGATTTAAGTCGTCTGCATCAGAATTGTATTGCAAACACTGTGTAGTGCTCTTTACCCTATGGGTTTTTATAATGATAATTAAGGACACATACTTCATAAATTACTTTAATTTATACTACTACACACTATTAGGATTTAAGTCGTCTGCATCAGAATTTTATTGCAAACACTGTGTAGTGCTCTTTACCCTATGGGTTTTTATATTTATAATTAAGGACACATACTTCATAAATAACTTTAATTTATACTACTACACACTATTAGGATTTAAGTTGTCTGCATCAGAATTTTATTGCAAACACTGTGTAGTGCTCTTTACCCTATGGATTTTTATAATTATTATTAAAGACATATACTTCATAAATAACTTTAAGTTATACTACTACACATTATTAAGATTTAAGTCGTCTGCATTAGAATTTTATTGCAAACACTGTGTAGTGCTCTTTACCCTATGGGTTTTTATAATTATTATTAAAGACAGATACTTCATAAATAACTTTAATTTATACTACTACCCACTATTAGGATTTAAGCCGTCTGCATCAGAATTTTATTGCCAACACTGTGTGTAGTGCTCTTTACCCTATGGGTTTTTATAATTATAATTAAGGACACATACTTCATAAATAACTTTAATTTATACTACTACACACTATTAGGATTTAAGTCGTCTGCATCAGAATTTTATTGCAAACACTGTGTAGTGCTCTTTACCCTATGGGTTTTTATAATTATAATTAAGGACACATACTTCATAAATAACTATAATTTATACTACTACACACTATTAGGATTTAAGTCGTCTGCATCAGAATTTTATTGCAAACACTGTGTGGTGCTCTTTACCCTATGGGTTTTTATATTCATAATTAAGGACACATACTTCATAAATAACTATAATTCGTAACTATACTGTATCTACTTCTTCATCACACACTATATCTTTATACAATATCTACTTCTTCATCACACACTATATTTACATCTTTTTTTTACTTCCTTCATGTGAATATAGTAAAACCATTTGGTTTTAAACAATTTTTCCACTTGTGATCTAATGTAATTTTTTTTAGCTATTTAGCTTCTGTCACTTTCCCGTGGATATAATTTTAATATCCTCTAGGCATGATTTAAAAGTAATAATTGGTACACATGTTTCGAAGGAGTTGAAGACGTGTTTCGAAGAACTATATCACGCTACACTTTTTTCCAGTATATCTCTTTTCTAATCAACGAGACCATTATTTCATACTTAGAGCGATTCTCGCTTGGATATGATTGACCATTGCTAATGATCATTTATGATTAGTTATACTATTCTTATTATTAAATGCAACACCAATTTAGCAAGAATTATAAAATGTATCTGGAAAACAATTCTGGACGGGGTTAATGTCAAAAATTGTCATATATGAGTTGAGTTGGCAATATTTTATTTATTGTATTTCGCTCTACAAAAAAATTCCAAGCGGTTCATCCTTTTCAAACCTTATATGAATTAAAGTATTATAAACTAAGTGTAAAATGGGCCAATCGATAGAGTCTAATATTATTTAACGCGCGATTATTTTGAATATTAATTTTAATTAAAAATTGCTCCGAAATCCTTAATCTGCTCAACGTTTTTCGGAATGGAGAAATGTATTTGGCACAGTACGCGAATAATTTTTTACATCTAAAAGTGCGAAGAGCATTTGGCGTAGAACGGCGAATAATATTTGTATCGTCGGCGTAGTATAAGAAGAATTTATTACTTAATACTTCTAGAATAGCGAAGAGTGTTTGGAGCAGAACGCACAGGATTTATTTATTAGTTCTAGAACGGAGAAGGGTATTTGGCATAGTACGCGAAGAATTTATTACTTCTAAAAGCGCGAGGAGTATTTGGCGTAGAACGCGAAGAATTAAATACTTTCCGAACGGCGAATAATATTTGGCGTAGTATAAGAAGAATTTATTACTTAATACTTCTAGAATAGTAAAGAGTATTTGTTGCAGAACGCACAGGATTTATTTGTTAGTTCTAGAACGGAAAAGGGTGTTTGGCACAGTACGCGAAGAATTTATTACTTCTAAAAGCGCGAGGAGTATTTGGCGTAGAACGCGAAGATTTTAATACTTTCAGAATGGCGAATAATATTTGGTATATTGTAAGAAGAATTTATTATTTATTACTTCTAGAAGAGCGAAGAGTGTTTGGAACAGAATGCATAGGATTTATTTATTAGTTCTAGAACGAAGAAGTGTATTTAGCACAGTAAGGGAAGGATTTATTACTTCTAAAAGCGCGAGGAATATTTGGCGTAGAATGCGAAGAATTTATTACATTTAGAAAGGCGAATAATATTTGGCGGATATAAATGGCGGAAAGTATTTGGCGTTGTAGGCGAAGAATTTCTTATTTTTACAGTAACGAGGAATACGAGTATATGGCGTAAGACGCGAAGAATTTATTACCTATTTCTTCTAAAATGGCAGAAAGTATTTAGCGCATTACGTGAAGGATTTATTACGATTAGAACGGGGAATATTTGGCGTAGTACGCGAAATATTTATTATTTCCGGGCGATGAGGAGCGAAATACGAAACTCTTTCGCTACGGAAGATTTCGCCGCGTAGACGGGCTTACGCAAACTGAAATTGGTAACGTGCCGAAGACTGTTGGGTGCCGACCCGGTATGCTAATCGCGCGATTTGACGCGCCCGAATCAATGTCGCTTTCCATCCGGGGTCGCGAGACGCTGTTCGCCGCTCTGCCGTCCATCGCTTCATAAACGTACGCAATCCACTGGCCAAAAGCAACTGGTCGTAAAATGAAATGTAACGGAAAATGTTGTCAGTGTATGGGCCGGAAAAAATCGTTTTACGATAGCGAAGCTTGTGTCATAGTTGGTAGTTGGTAGGTTGATTAACTGGTTTGACGTCATCGTTGATGATAAGTAGGGTTGCCACATATTTTTGGCACTATTTGAATTCTACATTGAAAGTAATGTAAATAATGAATATTGAATATGTTTGGCGCTATATTTATAAAAATTCATTATCACTTAATTTTTATTAACAAGTAAATGTGATGTAGTACTGTATCTATTTTTGTTTAAATTCTTAAACACGGCCTAGGTTTCTTTGTATGTCAACATCTGTAGGTGGGCAATTTGAAGAGATGTCTTCAAATTGCCCACCAAAGATATAATATTACATTACGTTGCCTCATTTACTTATTAATAAAAATTAAGTGATAACTAGGTAACATAGAATATATAAACTAGGTAACATAGAATATATAATTCATAATTTTATTTTCATAAGGTTTTCGTCTATTCGCTATCGCCTCATAAGATTTTAGCTATATTTATGCTCTGTTTGTAACGTCGTTATG
This sequence comes from Druceiella hillmani, assembly GCA_039881145.1. Lineage (NCBI taxonomy): Eukaryota > Metazoa > Arthropoda > Insecta > Lepidoptera > Hepialidae > Druceiella > Druceiella hillmani. The sequence goes on along the minus strand of JAYKKI010000060.1, from coordinate 5,721,986 downwards.
ATACACAAAAGCAATCTATTTCAATTAATTAAGGCAATTGTCTATGTCATAAAATACAAAATATTATTGAAAAATGTGACTGAATATAATTAGATATTCTTATAAATAAAATATTTTAATGTTGTCGAGGGAAGTCATATCATATAGTCATATCACATTTATGATTTAAAAGAATAAGAAGAAAGAAAAGGAAAGTTTTTAAGGTAACCTTTTGAAATATTTGCCTAATTTGTAGCAAATTATTTTTAAAATAGTGTCGGGGGTGGAAAGAAATCAATTCATTCTCAAATAAAATAAAATCAGTTTATTTATTTCTAAATCGTGCATTTTAATTAAAATTAGTGGTGTCTAAAGACTTATATTAGACATAAATAGTTAGTTTAGTTTGAATTCCGCGCGGGTCGGTTTGCGCTCTTCTCCCCGTCCCCCTATCCTACCCTGTGTGTTCGTACAGCCTGCCACTGCTCGCTATCAAGTGTTGTTTAATTTTCCACTTAAGTTTTCATCATCATAACTTTGGAACTACTTGAGATATCACGATGAAATAAAGGCCACTTCGTATTTATTACCTACATAAAATTCTTGTCAACGACTTCAGTAGTTTTTGGATTAAATTTTTTCGTACAGACAGACCAATTTTTCAAGTACTTCATATCACGATGAAATAAAGGTAACCACGTAAAACCTTCGTAAAATTTATGTCAATGATTGATTTTAGTAGTTTCTGAGTTAAATTTGTTCGTACAGACAGACCAATTTTTCAAGTACTTCATATCACGATGAAATAAAGGTAATCACGTAAAACCTTCGTAAAATTTATGTCAATGATTTTAGTAGTTTCTGAGTTAAATTAGTTCGTACAGACAGACCAATTTTTCAAGTACTTCATATCACGTTGAAATAAAGGTTACCACGTAAAATCTTTGTAAAATTTATGTCAATGATTGATTTTAGTAGTTTCTGAGTTAAATTTGTTCGTACAGACAGACCAATTTTTCAAGTACTTCATATCACGATGAAATAAAAGTTACCACGTAAAACCTTCGTAAAGTTTATGTCAATGATTTTAGTAGTTTCTGAGTTAAATTTGTTCGTACAGACAGACCAATTTTCGTAAGTTCTTCAATATTATTTGAAGTGATGAAAAAGAAAATGTCTGTCTATATCGGTGTAATTTTGTATTGTTGCTGTCCAGAAGAAAATGGACTTTCTTAGGCAAATTATAAACTTAGCATAAAAAAGTCGTATCCATTGAAATTTAGTTTGTATTTTAAAGGATATAATTAACGCGAATTAGAGTTAAAAGTGAATTAAACTTTTTTGCTGTCAGATCCAAATATTTATTTAAACTCCAAAAAGTATTTAATACATAAAGATTTCTAATCATTTTGTTACCTGCAACCAATGATAATTCCGTGACGAAGGAATAAAACCAGAGTATCATAATTAAACCGGATTAGAATTTATAGTTATCTTTTCGAGATTAATTATTTTAGTTAACTTTAACATTAATATTTTGGCTATCGTTTTTATATTTCGGAAACTTTTATCTTTATGTGCTGATATATATGGTCTTGCTCATTTTGTCTGTAACCAGAATATATATTTTTTGTACAGTTCAAAATGGAGATTTTAAACTGAAGAATTTCATATAGGAAATATGATTTATTTTCTGATTTAGCTAAATCAATACTTTTAGAACAGGTCTCTCCTATTTATATTACAACTTATGTTTGTGATAGTTGCATTATAAAATAAATTGGAACTGTAATGGTCTAAATAAATAAGCCAAAATAATATTTTCACACATTAAGAGATTCTAATCTCACAGAAATCCAATTTAAAAATCTTAAACTATTTACACAATTAAAAGACCATTTTACAACTGTTTTCAGTTTTGTTTCATATCTACTCGGTACTAATAAAATTGTAATAACGTAATAAAGGTTAAAGTCATTAATTTTATCATGATTAAATCTTGATAAAATTTAAATACAATATAGAAGATGACTATATCATTTAATTAATTTATTCAATTAATATATTTTCAATAATCTGAAACTATAAACTTTATAAATCAGACGGTTTAAAATATTGAATATATTTGGTAGAAATTCATTATTCACAATTAAATGAAACTACGTGATGTAGTATTATTTCTACTTTATTTAAGTTCTTTACCACGACCTAGGTTTCGTTGTATTACAACATCTTCAGGTGGGATATTAGCAAAGAATTTTTATGTCAGACAGTTTATTAAGTATTAGTAAAATCGTGAATCATTTTTTATTTTTACTTATGGTACATCTTATCAGAACGGTATATCTTAAATAGAATTGGATTTATGACTGAATGATGCTAATCTGTTTTTTAGTTTAACTAAATAATATACAAATCACGTTATTTTTATTTCGGACATAATTTTATTTGTTACTTTCCTTATTACTATAAAATTTAAGCAACGGTTTACTACTATATTATTCTACAAGGCGTAGTTTTCCATACAGTGTTTTCGGTAACAATCTTCGTTCTATATTGCCAATGATCTTAACAACATCCACATCAATATATAAAATCCAAATACAACTCACTGATTGACTCTTTGCTGCGAAAGCCGTAGAACTTTAAGTCTATAAACTTGAAATTTAGTACATGTGTTCCTCTCTGCTTCCAGTAAAAAAGGATTCCATCCCTTCTCCCTCCCGAAAAAGGAGGGAAAAGGGTGGGAATGCTCCCTTCCCTAAAAAAGGATTATTCGAAATTTAACCCGAAAAAGTGTGAAAATAGAGGTAGTGAAATTAGAATGAGAATTTTTAAATAATTATAGTTGGAGACATGAAAATTATTACTTATATTCTCAGATATAAATAAAGAAATATCTCTTTGAGAATTTCTTGGAAAATCGCTCACTCTGTATGACAAAAGAATGAATGAAACAAACTACAGTTCTGGTCTTTTTTATCTGGGCAAAATCGGCACAGGCGGCTAGTAAATTTAAAAATATTACATCTGATTTTAACACAGTTTTTTAACGAACCTTTTTTACGAGTGGAATAATATTACAATTTGTTTTATGACTGTACATAATTTTAAAAACAAAATCGGCAGTTTTTTTAGTGTTCTATACCTCAAAAGGAAAAAAGGAACCTTTATAGGATCACTTCGTTATCCATCTGTCTGTTTATCCGCTAAGACCCTTTTTCTCAGGAACGCGTAGAGGTATTTTCATCTAATTAATATCAAATACTTAGGTCTACGGTCCTTTGCAACTGTAAAAAATAAAGAAGTACAATCATTTATTCCGCATATTTTGACACTCGCAAATAACTAAAAACCTTTAGGGTAGTTCCCGTTAACCCAGAATCATGAAATTTGCCAAGAAGTAAGATTTCACAGTACAAATAAAGGTTAAAAATCAGTAAATCGTTAGGACATAGTTATATCACATAAAACAATATCTGATTTTAAATAAGCGCCTGTGAAAGGTATGGTAGGCCATAAATATATCGTCTTTAAAAATTAAATTTTGTAAATAGTTTAATAAGAGTATTATGTATCATTAAATGTTTATAAATTAATTGTAAATTGTTTATCTTGTCCTCATACATTAATTTGTAAATTTGTTTATCTTGTTCATAGAGCTATGCGCTGCACAGTACTTCGGCAAGGATCTCGGCAAGCTCACAGAGTTACATCATGGAGTATCCGGCCATGTATATGCTGTCGACTCCAAGACTCTCTTCATTAAGGACTTCACTTACGATGGCGAAGGACCTGGTATGTAAATAATAATGTATTTGATGGGTCTAAAATTGTCTATTATTCTCCTTTGTCTATCTTTCTCTCCATTTGCCTGTAAATTGTGTTCAACTAGACGGATTTTGACCCGGTTGTCACTTTCATGGAGAGTATTTCACAAAAATATTTTTATGTATAAGAAATTAGTGTAGATGTTCAGGTTACAGAATTTAAAATAGATAAGCTTTTTTAGTCTTCTCTTCGTTTGTGCGCTTATCACACAATAGCTATTTAACAGATATTGATTTGGTTTATATCCTTGTAAAATTTTTCTACCCTGAAATTAAATATTATATACACTCATATCATTTTGATGCGACGTCAATAAATTGAAAAATAATATTTTATAACCACATGACAATATCCCACTTCCAGTCTTTAATTCTTCATCAGAATAAAGTAAAGAAATAATGAAGGAACACTTACTTCTTGGAAAGAAAACGTTTCTCCAGAAAATAAGTTAACTCTCTGTCTGAAAGACAGGAAAGATTCTCTCGCTATCAACGCTACGTGAAAGAAAATTATTATTGAAATGAGATATTATAGCGTAAATTAAGCATTTATTTTATTAAGCAACTAATTTTCTACACGAATTAAAATGTTATTGTTATTCTTGAATTACAATATTAAACTTTTTAATTCGAAAGCGAAACGAAAAATCTATTCGACATTCCAGAATTCACGTCGTAAAGACGATGCGGTGCAGGTGATGATAACACGATAAATTACTTAGTAAGTGTGTGGGTGGTTAGCTTATTTGATGATATGGTAGGTACTGATTGCTTAGCTCACAGGTGCGATTATTACAACAATAAGCGTTATTATTATAACAATATTGGACTTTTTCATTCTATAAGCGTAATATACGAAAATCTATGCAAAATTCCATAATTCATGTCGTAAATACGACGCGGTGCAGGTGATAATACGGCAAATTACTTAGTAAGTATGTGGGTATTAGCTTTATTACTGATTGGTTAGCTCGCAGGTGAGATTATTATAACAATAAGCGTTATTATTATAACAATAAGCGTTATTATTATAACAATATTGGACTTTTTCATTCTATAAGCGTAATATACGAAAATCTATGCAAAATTCCATAATTCATGTCGTAAATACGACGCGGTGCAGGTGATAATACGGCAAATTACTTAGTAAGTATGTGGGTATTAGCTTTATTACTGATTGGTTAGCTCGCAGGTGAGATTATTATAACAATAAGCGTTATTATTATAACAATAAGCGTTATTATTATAACAATATTGGACTTTTTCATTCTATAAGCGTAATATACGAAAATCTATGCAACATTCCATAATTCATGTCGTAAAGACGACGCGGTGCAGGTGATAATACGGCAAATTACTTAGTAAGTATGTGGGTATTAGCTTTATTACTGATCGGTTAGCTCGCAGGTGCGATTAATACAACAATAAGCGTTATTATTATAACAATATTGGACTTTTTAATTCCAAAAGCTTAATATACGAAAATCTATGTAAAATTCCATAATTTATGTCGTAAAGACGACGCGGTGCAGGTGATAATACGGCAAATTACTTAGTAAGTGTGTGGGTATTAGCTTTATTACTGATTGCTTAGCTCACAGGTGCGATTATTACAACAATAATCGTTATTATTATAACAATATTTGACTTTTTCATTCCAAAAGCGTAATATACGAAAATCTATGCAAAATTCCATAATTCATGTCGTAAAGACGACGCGGTGCAGGTGATAATACGGCAAATTACTTAGTAAGTGTGTGGGTATTAGCTTATTTAATGATATGATAGTTACTGGTCTCTTAGCTCGCAGGTGCAAGGAACGTGTGGCAATAGTGAATGAATGATCCTTTATACTGAACCTATAGAAATAATGAATAAAGTTTCTTCAGTACAACTCGTTGGAGCTCCTCATCAAATGTTAATACTTAATGCCGCGAAGTGTTCATAAATAGCGTGTGTTATTAAATTTTTTTTAAGAAATTATTGCTGTATATAGCACATTTAACGGGCCAAGTATGCATCGTAATATGCATAATATAGGGTTCTGTTGTTTCTTAGATTTTTTCGATTTAAAAGAAATCGGCAATTCCGGGGCTGGTTCGCCCATCGAGGGTTAGGTATATATATATATATATATATATATATATATATATAGCTGCCACCTGTGGTCAAATTTCCCAAGACAGAGGAAGTCAACCGTACTGAACATCGACTTTCTGTTTTGACGAAAAGGCCCTCTTACCCTTTGGCAAACGCAGTGGGAATCCTTTGTTTAGAATTGCTCAGCTCGAGAGAAGGGTGATCTAATTTTCATTATTCATAAAGAAGAATGCAAAATAGAAGGTCAAGTCGAAGAATGGTTTTTGTTCATGGCTAGGCGGCTATTAGAATATATTTGTAATATTTTTTGAAATTGTTAACGACGTATGAATATATTTCATCCGATAAATACTGGTATTTCCAAAACATTGCAGTTAAGTGAGTGCCAAAACGTCTAGGGAAACCTCGTAGTGAGTGTCCTACTGGTGCTTGACAGATTTTTATTTAGATCTATGCTTGAAAATTAAATACGGCTGTGGGCGTTCAAACCTTGTTATTGGCAACCCAGACATAAAAAGTAGTGATCATCAAGCAAATTATAAATATTGCCATATACATCTTACTTAAGATCGCCAGTTGAAGTATTTATTTGCGAAATATTACCCAAATGGAATTAAAATTGCAGAAAAGGTTTTTAATATTTTCGGTAGTCTTTCAGCCTTGAAATCAATATTTACTGTCTTTGTCGCACATGGGTTCGGATTGCGTTCTGAAAAACTCATCAAAATAAGATATACTTAATACTCCCTCGATATACGTAAACGAATAGTCTCAAAGAGCAATAGCTCCTATAATTTCTTTTAACAACTACTTCCTTTTTCCTTCCATATCCGGTTCCCTTGCTCCAACCCAGAGCTTTTGTGTTTGTATGTGTGTCTGTGTATATGTATGTATATGAATGTGTGGGTAAGTGTATGACGTATAAGCCTTTATAAAATTTTTTAAAATTTTTTTTCTTCTAATTAATAGCATAATTTATGTAGTCCACCGTAATACTGTTCATCGTTTTCTAATGTTTGATTGATTGTAAGAGATTACTCTCTCAGCAATATCACCGCCATATATATCAAGTGTATACTTTAAAAGTTTGAAATATGTCAGGTAATAAAATACTGACAGAAGTTCCTCGTTTAGTTACGGAACCTTGAAAATAATTTTTACAATACTCGATTACCTTTTGTTTGTTTATTAGGTTTTGCGTAATATAAAAACGAGTAAAGAGATTTCGACGGTATTTTATGCTATCTTCGTATTTACTAGTTAATAGAGTTGGGGCTTATATATTGCAATCCGTACGAGTGCAAAATATTTGCGTTTAACGCGCATACTGACGTATGACTTTCCGCAGATACTTGTTATGAAATACGCAAGCTTACTCTCCCTGTACTATAAGAGTAAATGAAACAAAGAGATTATGGTCCTAAGCAAACTATTCCGTTCACATATTTATGAAATAATGAAATAGGTAACATTCCACGTTATAATATACTTATATTCGTAGCACGTTACACTCTCGTACAAGCTAATATTCCATATACTTATATTTGATTCCTATTTCATACTAGGTATTTTTCAAAATGGAATTACGTATTGATTTTATTTTTGTAACTTACTGTTCATTTAGAGGAAGACTAAAATATGTTCATATATATGTATAGTGGTTATAAAAATGTTGAAATGGGCCAATTTTAAATTGTAATCGTCTTATATATCACTAGTGCATCGCTTACTTGTATTTTCATCTTTATTTTAAGTAACTAGTATAAGAGATGGTATTTTTTATGGAAAATACATTTAAGCTGAAGGAAAGTTTTGAGTATCTTAGATAATATCATTTTGCATAGGCAAACACTACAAACAAAAAAAATGTATACTTTATGACAAATGTTTACTTTGCGTATTTCTAATCAAATACCCGATAAGTAAGTATGCATGCCGCGTACGGTCTAGTATTTGTAACAGGTATGCGTACCTATTATTTTGAAATACTCATAACGAGATACATAGTATGAAAAAATATGGATATCGCACGCCTCTAGTAGTTAATATAATACTTTGTAACGTCTAGGTGCTGCCATCCGTAAATATAATACAACTGTAGAATTGGCAAGTTTGTACAAAATATGATTTTTAAGTAATAGAAAATTCTGATAGTATTTAAATTGGAGGATCCAGCAGAATTTCAGGTAACATAGAGGTTTTGATTCAATGCAATCGACTTACTAAAAAGGGGGATATTATAATTTGAAATTTCAACACAAAACGCACACACTTGTAAAAAACTTACTTTGGTGATAATGATCATAGATGGCGTTATGTGTGTGTTAACCTTCAACCTTAAATTTAACTTAATATTGTTTTTCATAGATTACACTAAGTGAAATTATGGATAAAGTTTGGGTGAAAATAAAAATGTAAAAATCTGAAGGGATCGCAAAAAATCGTTAAGAAAATTGGAAAATTTTAAATCAGTTTCATATACACAATTCTTTGTAAAACTTATTTTGTAAAATTCCAATGTTGCCATCGAAAGCTGGTAAGCAATAAATTAATTTATTATAAGTAATAATAACATAGGTATGAATGTAGTTTAGTATCAATGATATTTTGACGATTGTTTTTTGATATGACATGAAAGGATAGGTTTAAAAACGACGTATTCCAAAAATATATTGCGTCTCGACCGTGATTAATTACAAGAAAATGTACCTAAATTAAAAACTAAATAGTAAAATATTTTTTAGCTGGTGTAATTGATTATTTTTGGCAGATGGTTTAAAATACATCAGAATTTGATATCTTTGTAAATTTATATTTTTAACCTTATTCATTTGCATTAATTTACATTTAAACTTTTGTGTATGTTAAGCTTGTAGTTACTAATCAAAAATTCAATATAAAATTTGTGAAAAAAGTTAGGAACAAATATTTTTCAAGGCACTTCTCTTGAGTACTTTGTTAATATTGATTTCTTCTAATAAATAATCACGAACCACATTTTTTTGGATACGTCGTTAGGGATGTCTTTGATGCTGTTTAAAAAAAATTTTCAGAATTTCATTGGTGTTAAACTGCATTTATTTCACAATAAAACGCAAATTTCATTCGTCATAAAAAAACTGACCTCTAATACTCGTATCACAACGGTTAGTTGCTTGACTATATTTGGGTATACCGGAAATAGGTGGATATTTATTATATTCTAATTGAATTAAATCTAGGATTCAAAAATATTTGGGTATATTTTTTGACTTAAAAATTAATAAAAAGTCCAATGCATAGTAGCAAGAGTTATAGTTTTTGTTACGACCTTTTATAAGTTAGAGTCTAATTATTCACACACATTTTTCCTAGTGGCTTGCTGCCATTTGTGGCCGCATTTAAGCAAATTTCCCGAGAGAGAAAAAGTCAACCGAACTGAACATCAACTTTGTATTATAACGAAAAGGCCCTCTGGGTCAACATTACCCTTCCATGGACTCGCTGGGAAGAGCTTTATTTAGATTTGGCTAGAGAGGAAAGAGCAGCCTTATTTGCATAACATCCATAAAGTAGAATGAAATAGAGAAGGTCAGGTTGAAGAGTTGTTTCTATTCGTGGCTAGGCACAGGCTATCAGAAACTATTTGTAGCATTTTTTTGAAAATTTTAACAAACTATGAACATATTTCATAAAATAAATATGGCCATTTACAAAAAGTTGCAATTAACTAAGTGTTCTGACACGAGACAGGAAAAGGAGTCGCCCTTTCGCCTTAGGCTTCTATGACTTATAAATTATTTAAAGTAACAAAACCTTTGTTACTCTTATTATACATTTTTAAATCCAAAACACGCGGTTTGAGTCGAAGATTTACTTATTTACACTATACTTTAACCATAACGTGACATAGAGGAATCCTAGGTATCAATATTAGCTAGGCAGACCTAGTTACAAAAGAGGTCGATGAATCAATCAAGTCCCGTACCTCGTTTAAGTGAAGTCTTAATGAAAAATCATAAGTCATCATCAAAATGGACCACTTTGTGTGATAAATATTTAATAATACCTTATAAAATTAAGCATGGAGACATATATGTCTATATATTAATACGCGAAGAGAAAACGTTGTACCCCTTTTTAAGCATATTGGCCCGGAGAAGTGTGACATTTGACATAGTTAAAGTTTATACGGAGAAGTGGAGAAAGCTAAAATTTATGTATAATATATGTTACAAATACATTAAAAGATTCATTGTATACGTTCAACCATAAAAGATTCATTGTTTACATTCATACTCTCAATGTCAAACACATAATAGCCTGTGGTCAAACAATCGCACAGAGTAGAGATTGTCGCCAAAGAATTTTAAAATGTCAGATTGATTGAATGAATCTCAAGTAAATGAATAACTATCAAACTTAAAAATTTAGTGAATTACGGACGAATTTTGACCACTGGGTGACCACTAGTTATCGTAAATACCTCAACAACTGTGGTATCTGGAGCTATCGTTACAGTTTTCCTGCAAATTTTGCGTTAGTTTCTGATAATCCTGTTTTGTTTTCATTATTTTCGGTTGAGTAGTTTCAAGTGAGATGACTTATTTTTCTATATATTTTTAAGTATATCTCTGAAGTTACATTATCTAAAATTATTGAAATACCCTTTCAAATGATATTTTACACTGCAAATGAAATTATAAAAAATTTTTTTTTTAAAACCCTTTCATAAGCTTTGTGCGGTGTAATGAGCTTTATTACTTATGAATTAAACTTTAAATTAACTAAACGTTGAGTTTATATGGTTAAAAGTGGTTTCTGAGAAAAATGGTTTGACTGATGAACTGATGGACACGTGATTGACCGAAGTGTGGGTGATCTTAAATTGGATACATTTTTACTTTTGACATACGGAACCGTGACATGAGGAATGGCAAATTTTCTATTTTCCCATATAAAAGAGTTTTTTCCCGTGATACTCCTTATGCCTAAGTAGAAAATTGTTTTTCCCTCCCTCATCTTTGCATCCTTAAAATGATTTGTACGTAATTTTAATACGGACATAACCGAAATGAAATATCATCATCATCATATATATTAATACACTAAGGTTAAGATGTTACTCTCCTTTTTTAGAAAAAACCTCACAACTAATCCACATAAATCGACATAAATTATATATCATTTTATAGATAATTGCTTGCTCTACCGGCATCCGCAACTAAAAAATGTATTATTGCTATTGTTTTTGCAAATTAATTAATTATTAAAATTATATACACAAAACAGCAATGCTGCCATCTAACGGCTCAACGTCATATGATTGACGGTCAGTAAAATTTTTGTTTAATTTCAAATCCACTCACGTATAAATAAAGTGGCGCTTTAGCTCAATGCTTTTGATACTTGCGCCTCTATATGTCAATTTTAGTAAAATATTTGTTTGATCTGTCATCTGAGCTTCATAATGGAATAAAAACGTAATAAGCAGTGTGCAAAATTAGAAATGAATTGAATACCTGCAATCAATTTTGATTTATTAAATTGAGTTGAATAATTTATGATATAATTGTTGAGTTTCCGTGGCCGGATGATGAAAATGGAATCCATATATCATCATGTCCCTCTGTCCACCATAATAATCCGAATTACGGAATAAACTATCTAAAATAATGTTATTTTTAAAGTCATTTGAAAAAAGAATTTTGGTATTAGAATTCTTACAAATGAATATCGAGCATTATTAATTTAAACTATACGTATTCTATATTATATCATACAACAGTTGAGTTTCCGCGGCCAAATGCGGAAGATGAAATCTTATAATTTCATCTTCCGTCATAATAATATGAATCAAAGGATAAGCAATCCGAATTAAGGATCTTTTTTAAAATCGTTTGATTAGAGGAATTAATATTTTGAAAAGTGGAAAATAAAATTGTGACTCATCATTATAACCATTAATGTGAAATATACGTGTCTCAGGTTATTGGACATAACTGTTCTTTCTGTCTCATCTTTCATTCTGTCCATAGGTCATATAATCATAAATCTTTCAGTTTAACAGTTTAGGTGAAGACATTTTACTTTTTAAAAACGTGGAAGTGACAAAAAAATTTGTTTATTTTTGTTTGGACTGCATCCACATGAATTTTAAGATGAAATTTTTCTAGAGATAATATTTAAAAATGTTTTTCTTCATTCTATTTTGTACGTACGATGAAAACAACCATGATGATGAAAACGACCACATTTTCCTCTAGCTAGGCGTTTTTAAACAAAGCTTTTCCCCGTGCGCCCGCCAAAGGGAAATCTTAGCCCAGGGGGCTTTTCTGTTATTACTGAAAGTTCATGTTTAGTTTGGTTGGCTTTTTCTCTCTCGGGAAATTTGCTTGAACGCGGCCACAGATGGCGGCGAGGCGTCGCGCCGGCACAAATATGTTACTTTGTAAGTATGTGAAATGTGAATTATGGAGGGTAGTAATAAAAAACTATTATGCCATGCAGTTGAATTTCAAGTGTTTCATTCGTTTGTTCATGCAAGAGAAGTTATCTGCGAAGTTGGTTTTTTTCAGAGAGAGTCCAGGTTCACAGCTTACCCAGCTTCATTGTTTCTGTATTGCAGCTGACATGAAGTTTTGTTCTGAGTATCATTATTATATGATGAAGATTTGACATTTAGTGTTTTTATTTGAAACTAGTTAACAGGTGAACTGGTTCTTTAGTTAAGCGGAAACACAACGGTAGAGAATCTCAAGCCGTACCCGAAATAGTCTTATGTTGCTCAGCAATTTTTAATAATTTCCGAGTTATCAGTTTTGTTGTGTTTTTTTTAGCCATTAGCCAAACTTATAAGATCGCTTTTCCGATCCAATTATTTTTTATCTACTAGATGACTAACTGGTCTAATCGGGATAAATTTTTTATACTTACGTACATTATAAAATCTAAAAAATTAATAGGGGAACTAGATGTTCGAAATATTAGATTTTGAACTATGCATTCGAAACAATTTTTTTAATTTCTACTTAGTGTCGGGTATCGCTTAAAGGAGGCAAGTTTTAAGGGTCTATTAATTTTTTTTATGATTTTCACTTTTATGTCTTCAGAAGTTTATTGAAAAATATCCAAAAAATACACCACCGCTTTATTTTCGAACCCCAAAATTATAGGAAAAGTAAGTGTTTTTTAAACCATGCGCATAGGTTGTAAAAAAACTGTGACGATAATTCTATACATCATAATTTTTTATATGCACAAATTTTTTACGCATATGAAACATATAGTAGGTAATATATTTACATTATGAAAAATTAATATTTGTAAAAAGTTTAATATAAATACTATGTGAAAATCTAAATGTATACGGAGTTCCACTTACGCTTGATAAACGTATTGTATTTGGAAAAGATAGATCACTACATTTTCAATATTACACAGCTTCTCAATATTTTTACTCCACATTAAATTTGTTTTTATTCCGTATGACACGATTATTTCGGAACAGATTAGTTTTGTTCATTACAAACATTCATAATAATAATATTATCTCCAAACATATTTATTATTACTATAAGAGATTCCAGAAATACATTAGACCGTCTTAAAACTGGTAACATATTTTCCTATAATATTAGCCACCCGGCCCGCCTTCGTACGGGTACGTGATGGAAAGGAAAATTCTGACATGTATGGATTTTTTCCGACTTATTACCATAAATTCCGATGAATGTTGCGATGAATTTTTTCCGACTTATCGTCATAAATTTTGATGAATGTTCCCATGATTTTTTTTCGACTTATCACCATAAAGGCCGATTTCCACAAAACCTATATTAATTATATACTTTTGGGGTAGCATTAAGTATCTATTGTCTGGTGTAATGAAGTAATAAGTATATCTATCGAACTGTTGCGTAAGGTTTGTAGGTTAGATCAAAATACGACTGATGTGGAGTTTTTTCTGTCTTGTTTTATTCATAAAGTAACGTAGTGATTACTAAATATTAACTACAAATTTTAGTGAAGTATGTTTTAATGCGAATTACAAAATAATTATACCAATATAATTAACAATCAGAAAACGTAACTTTATATACAAATCTAAAATATTTATTTATATACATCATTTATTACTTTCTCCGGATTAGGTGTAAAAACAAACATAAATTTTATGTTTTGATGTCACCCGTGACAGAGCAATGTACAATTAGCCGTGTAAGAAACATTAAACGCTAAGATCAACTTCAACAACGTTTAAATTCTGGCCTTGTGTTTTATTTATTGTCATTCCAAATGCCAGCCGCCAAAAATAAAAAAAATGGCAGACGGCACTGTCATACAAAACAAATAACGATTTAAATTTCCTATACCTGTCAAGCTTTCACATGTCATTATTTTTTCCAATTCGACAATTTTTATCATAGCTCGGCTAAATTACACAAAAGCTTAATAAATTATACACATAAACCTTTCTCGTGAATCAATCTATCTATTGGTGAAATTGAATGAAAATCCATAAAGTAATTTTTGAGATTCTCGCGAACAGACAGAGACTTTGTTTTATATTATGTAGTAATAGTACTTAATGCAATAATTTTTTCTAGTTCCTGTAAAAAAGTACTTTTCATTATGAAAATTATTTTGTACAATTTTTGTCAAAAGTTGCACCCTTATGGTTTGAGATACTTATATTTATTTTTATTTATAACTAGCTACTCACAATTACGTTCACGTGGTCCATTTGTTTAGATAGATTATAATCTAAAAATATACTAGGTACTGACCAAACAGTAAAGTAATTTTATAATTCCATGGAGACAGATTTCTAGATTTCAGATTAAAGATAGTATTTTAATGCATATTCGGTCTTTATTAGGTATATAGTATGAGCTTCTCAATGCGTATATGAAGGTATTATAATCTCGAAAAGAAAGAGTATGTAAACATGCTTCATGAAGTCCAATACCACCATCAACATAACTTATGATCAGAGCTTAAGTAGTTGTCAAGTTAACGGACGGCCAGACAGATAGACAAAATTTTTTTTTAAATTACATCGTTTCAGTAATTGAATATGTAAACGGAAACTTTATTTCAAAGCTAAAAATTTGAAGATCACTGACAGATACTGTTCCGTTATCAAAGTTCAGTAACTGAGTTTTGTTATCGATCATTGTTCAACCCTCATAAGTTCACTAATGAAGAATAAAATTGCAAGTTATCGATGTAATCAAAACGATAATAGTACATGTGTAAAAATTGTCATGAAAAAGACTTTGTAAAGTACATAGTCAAGAGAAAATTACACAGAGAACTAATGCCCGTATGTACCCACACACGGCCAGGACTGTCAGTCGGACTAACTAATAGTCGAAAACTTATTTCAGTTTCTCATTAACTGTCAGTCGAGTCGGAACAAGAGTCTACTTTACCAACCGTGCCCTATCGCACAGTCCAATCGCTAAAGTATACATACAGAATATGTTTTAAACTATCAGTAAATAGTCTTGACCGTGTGTGGTGCATACGAGCGTAAGTGAACTACAGTAATCCGGAGTTAAGTTGTAATATGTGGGAAATCGATAGAAATAGCAAAAATACATATTAAAATGGAATAGAATTATGAATATTTTAAATTTCTCCAATTCGAATATAAATTACCAATATGTTAATTAAAACAAAATTTTGAAAAATATCTGAAAACAAATCTAAGTTTATTTTAACTTTAAAGGGTAACATCACTCTCATGGAATGAAAGGCGATTATCCATTATCGAGTCGCCTACTGATCAAGCTATTTACCATATAAGTAATTTAGTCCTAATTTGCTGTGAAATATATTTCTATATAAAATGAGATAAGCAAAATTAAATTAATTTTCCTTCCCCTCAGCCGCCTATTTCTACGTGGGCAACAGCCGTGAGCCGGGTGCTAACGGCGGGACGCGCGTGCGGGACGAGCGGGGTGCGGCGACACCCCTACGGCGGTACCGGGGGCGCGACATCGTGCTACCCCTACCGGATGGAATGTCCCTTTCCAATGTGAGGTGGTTCTCAGTGTGGTGCGACGACTTCAGCGTAAGTATTTGATGAAAAATTGTTTATCATCCCTTAGTATCCTTTCCGAAAATATCATTAGGTCTTAAAATGGTCCATGATTTTGGCTTCTTTCTATAGTTAGCTATCGGTACCGCAAAAGTCTAGCCATTATCTGTTTCAGCAGATTATCGTTATCACTTTTAGAGTTTTATGAAAAAGCTAAATTTTGTCTTGTAGGCAAGTTCGTCCTTGTTATTTATTGTTGGTATATTCTCAAAATAACTGATCTTAACATTTCTATTATACGAAAAGTTTAACGTATTTTAATGGAAATTTTTAGTAGTGATAGTTAAGGGGAATCTTAAAAATTTAGTTGAGCAGAGTCTAAAAATACAAAATGTGTTTTGTCCCGTTACGTTGATCTTTGAAAGAGATTTATCATTTAAACCAAATGTGATTTAAAGATTAAGAACACCAAGGCGATTTTTAGAAATGTCAGAAGTTAGTTGCAACGTTGTCTCGTTATTACGTTTGTGTACTTTTTAATTTCATAAAGAATTTTCTTCATAAAGGAATGATATTTTTGGGGATAAATGTAAAAAAAAATCTTTATATGCATGTCTATAGTAGTTCCAGAACTCACGGACTCCGGGATTTCATCAGAGCTGGTAGGGTGATTTTATGGTTCTTGAAGTTGTATAGAGTGTTGTGTAGTATGAGATGACGATAAAGTTTTGGAACACATTTGTCATTTTTAATTTTTTAAATTTTCTCTGTCTTGTCTTTTGTTTCTTCGGTTAACTTTTTCTCTACACTTAGTATACATCCTGGATGCCCTGGTTATCTTTGTTTTTGTAAAAATATTTTATCTTCCTCTGTTTTCATTCATTCCACAGCGTTAGGGTGTGTATATCCAATAAATTATTTACATTATTTTGAAAGTCCTACTTACGATACATATATATATATATATATATATATAAATTCTATATGTGTGTTTAGAGTAATATTTTAAAATTTTAAAATAAGTGCATGTCATTTTTCGGTTCGCTAACTACATCTGTGCAAAAAAGCACGTTTATCTGTTGCTTCGTTGCGACGTGAAAAGAGAACAGACAAACACACTTTTGTATTAGTAATATTCGTTAAGATACTTAAGGTTATCGACATATAAGTCACATAATAGGTATAATCAAGTTTAAAGAAGATATCGATACAATCGATGCTCTTAATTCATCACTGTCTCCAGGTTTTGAACACACCTTGGTGAATGTTTCTTCTAACTTGTCAAGGTCTACGAGTATAACAAGTATTCTCATTTATCAGCAAGAACTTGTATATGTCACTTTTAAACATGTCTTCGATGTTGCATCAGCTTTGGAGGAGGCATTTGTTTAGTACGCAAGCACTTTCAGCAACTTAAAGAACGTCGTATTCAATATTAATGAATGCTCAGCTTTCGATGTACGTTGTCGTGTTTAGTAGTTGTAATATTAGCGTAAGTGATAAATGTGAGAATGCGTACGTTGACATCATTAAAGGTGATGTCATACAAAATCCTTACAGGGCCTTACAAAATCTTTACAGTGGTACCAATTAAGAGATGTGTGGGTTAATGAACCTCTTCCTTTATCTAAAACTTGAGCATCTATGTAATTTCAATCGATCACTTTATGGAAACGTTGTCGTATTTAGTAGTTATAATATTAGCGTAATTGATAAACGTGAGAACGCGTACGTTGACAGCATTGATGGTGATGTCCTACAGAATCCTTACAGGGTCGTGGTACCACTTAAGAGACGTGTGGGTTAATGAACCTCTTTCTTTATCTAAAACTTGAGCATCTATGGAAATGCAATCGATCATTTTATAGATAAATTAGAACTGTTATTCTTAAAAGCTATAGTTTCCTTAAAAAATCTCTTTCATTGTCTTTGGGCATATTTTTATTACCAAAATTTGAAACTCGGAAGCAGATCTTCTTTTTTCCGTATTGTTACAATTATTTTTTTAGGGACCGTTTGAATGGATGTTAGATAGCTTTACTTAGTATTCAAGAAGTAATTTTGACAGGTCAAATGCGTAAAATTTTTTTTTTTATAATCCAAAGATATGGTACGAAAAATGAAATAAAAATGTATGGAATTAGAAATTTTTAATTTATTTTTGGAATAAACCTTGATTGAAATAAGTTATGAAAAAAAAAATTAATTCCAATTTCCCAACAACTGAAGTCCTACGCGATGTTGTTGAAAGCAAACGAAAAATGATAACTCACTCAAATAGCGTCTTTCTTCTTTCTCACCATTATTTACTTCCAAGATCATTATTTGTCTTCCATACTGAATTTTTGCTTTCTCTAAAATAACTTAAACAATGTTATAATTCTTAAATTTTAATTAGAAATGGACGTTTACAGTAAATTTTCGAGTTCTAGTTTTAAGGACGATTTCTTCTGACCACGTCCACTATGTATCATTATTTCCACTAGTGGTAAAGAATTATGGAAAAGCTGGATAATACATGACTTCAAATATTTAGACGAATGATAGTTTTATAAAGAGATTTTCGGTTATTTTTATGGGTCTGCTAGACCATAACGCGATCTGCTTATGTGCATTAAGTTGATTGAGTAAATGCTAAGTTATTAAATGTTTATTACATTAGCATTTACAATTTTGGTTTGAATGCGGTTTTAAAATAAATAGTTTTTAATTATCATTGCGTCCATTTTCATTTTGTTAATAATGAAGTATTTCGGAGGAACTTCATTGTATTAATTACATTAAATTTAACATTGCGATTTCTATATTATTTTTTCAATATTTCCTTCCAACGAAACGTGGTTTTTAAATCGATTTTTTTTAAAAATGCTTCTCAATTACGAGTAACTGACTGAGTTGAGTTCGTAATGACGAAGGTTCCATATAGATTTAGGCACTTATAAACGCATAAGGATACATAGCATTTAAATTTAATTATTCACAAATATTAATTTTTCACACCACGAATATATTGCGTACTATGTCTGAATAATTATATAAATATATTGCTGAACCATGTCTAGTTCACAGAATCAGTCAATATATATTTTAAAATATATAGTTATTTTTGCAGTTAATTTAAGTCAATTGTATGAAGTTTCTAAGAGCTTTTTACTAGTATTGTGAATTATTTTCATATATTTAAAAAGCAGTTTACTTGTAGGTGTGTGGACACGAAACTCTAAAAAAAATTATCATTTAAAAGCTTAATATATCGTAAACGGATCCCCGTATCAAAAAAATATTCACGACATACTCTAATTTTTTTTAAAATATATATTTAACGATACTTTACATGATGGGGTATGCGAAAAAAAAAAATACCCCCCAATTTACAAGTTGGGAGATACCCTAAAAAAAAATTTTTAAAATACTTTTTCCACAACTTTCTACTCGTTAAAAATATAACTGACTACTCAGATTTCAGCTTTATAACATTATATTTTGTGAGAAATTTCTGTCATCAATAGATGGACAGACAGACGATATCGCGAAGATAAAAATTGGTTGAGTAGTTTTGAGGTGTATAATTCTGTGTACATACATGAGTTTTTACATAATGTATTTGCCAGACTACGATCAGATAAAAAAGGTTGGTTTAGTAATAAAATTCTTGAACGACCTCTAAAGCATAGTAATCTTTTTTATATATATCCTCGTCTCATTTTCATTCTAGTCAGGGAAAACGATGATGATAAAAACCCTACCCTGATATTTATCTTCGTAACTTTTTGCATTATCTTCTTTGGAATATTTCTCATTCTAGTCAGCTCACGTATTTCAGACCAAGTTTCTAAATAAGTCAATGTAACGAAATAGTCTAATTCATAAATACATACAAAATTCCATTACGAATTATGCAATACCTAGCTTTTTATTCTTTTCAGCACTGAAGCGAAGGCGTCTCCACAAACTTTTCTTTCGTATTTATGTTTAGCAAGAAATTTAAATAAATAGTTAATTTTGTCCTATTTTCGGGAGAATATTTTATAAAACAAAATCATTTCGGGATTGATATAATTTGTTTAAAATTTCAAAATCAATCTCTCATTTTAGCCGGTGGTTCGTGCGTCCTTAGTTTGGAAGTATACTTAATCAATCTTAGTTCTTGGGGAAATTATCAGCTACCTTTAAAATTTTAGGTGGGTCTATAGGTGTAATATCATCAGTAATTTGTAGTTTAATTGTGGAAGAATTTGTTTATTAAAGCTTGCAGTAGACAAACTTTGAATAGTATCACGATGCTGTTCATAGATTATGAAAATTGTTTTGGTAAATGGTAGTGTTTATAAATTAAAACTAGTTTTTTATCTTCAATTTTAATGTTCCATAGTGAAGTGGTTTCACAGAAAATGTACTTTCTATAATTTTCATACTATATAAATGTAATCATGTAAATGCATTGTTTACTAAGAGATTTTAACAAATATGTAACACGGGTGGAGAATGTAACCACAACCGGGCAGTTAATCTATAAATTTAAAGTTATTGTCAGCATGCAAAGAGTATTTTTGAGGGCTAAAATCCGTCCGAGGGAAAACTAAACCAGTTGACATAGGATTTAACATCAGCAAACTAAAGTGGCAATGGATAGCACATATTTACCAAAGAATCGACAACCTAGGGATTGACGAGTTTTCATGTGGAAATTACAAGCTTCAAAATGGACTTTTTATGATGACCAACCAAAAAGCGGCTGGATGTGGAATGTGGAGGACCATATATGGTGGCGCGTCATGAGAAACGTCCAGCAGTGTATAGATACCGGTTGACGGTGAAGATGATCTAATGTAATATTTTAAAAAATTTCCCCACACGCAAAGATTGGTCCTAGGATATTATTAAAAAGGTCTATTAAAATAAAATTATATTAGCTCAAAACTGACATAAAATAGTCACTTCCATTCAAATTTTTAACCATGGGTTTCAAAAATCTGCAAAAATCCTAGATGCTAGGATTTAATTAAAATATTTAAATAAAGTAATTTTGATCAACCTATATTAACAAGTAGTCAATACAATTGCAAAGACGCACCACTTTTGTGATAATTTCCGAACTGAGATATTTGAGAACACCCACTTTTTTTATGAGAGGAAAATTGAAGAACACCTAAGTATTCAGTCAATCGCTATGATGCAAATTCTTAATAAAACTGGTGCAGAAATGCATGTAGCACATTATACTTTTTGTCTTTAACAAATTGCCATCCATTATAATCCCTATGAATTTTGGCCGTGTCTTGCTTTGGCTACTCCATAATAGCGACTAAACCGTCAACGTATTGTAATGCGATGGCTGGAGGTCGGCCAGCTACCAATCAATGATCTTGCACTTAATAGCTTCCGCCAAGTCCACACGGCCTTACAATTAGGTTAGTCACAGTACAGTGGTCCACTTCCACACTTCATCCCAAGGCTCTTGCATTTATTTAGCTGATTCTGTCTCTAATATCCGTATTGTTTTAGATTGAAGTTTCTTTATGGATTGATAAGATAGTGAAAAACTTATAGTAACTGTCTGCTTTTAGATTTCAGCAAATCTACAAGAAATAATTTTAGTTGAAGGAGTAAATATATAATGTTGCAATTATAACTAAAGTTCGATATTTTTAGTTTATAATTTTTTCCATCAAATACTGAAACCAATTGTAAGGAAATCATTGATAGCTGCAAAACATTAAAAATTTAAATTTTTTTTCTTTACATTTATATTTCAATTGAATGTATTAGTTTTCCATACAATTATAAATATTAAAAGGAAAGACATCCATCTCCATCCGTTGATCTGACGTCAGGGGTTTAATAAATTAAATTGAATATATTTGGCGTTAATTTTGTAGAAATTAATTATTCATAATTAATTGAAACTACGTGATGTAGTATTATTTCTACTTTCTTTAATTTCTTTACCACGACCTAGGTTTCATTGTATTACAACATCTTCAGGTGGGATATAAGCAAAGATCTTCTTTACCTCATTATCCTAATCTTTGCTAATATCCCACCTGAAGATGTTGTAATACAACGAAACCTAGGTCGTGGTAAAGAAATTAAAGAAAGTAGAAATAATACTACATCACGTAGTTTCATTTAATTGTGAAATTAAATTGAGTTAAGTTGTTTTATAATATAAATATACGCTAATAAGAAAATAACTAAAGTTAATCATACGTAGTCTCTTTTTCTTTCGGTTATAATCCTAGATAAAATATACGGTCTGTCAACGGACTACTGATTTATTGAAACCTAATTTTCTGTAGTTTCAGGTACCGTCATATGAAATAAGAACAAATCTTTTAGATCTGTTTTATATTATTGTTTCATGCTACAAAAATTACCTTAATAAACATTTATTTCTTTTATATTTTTGGAATACGTTCGAAAAGAGTAATATTATCTAAGGAAAACACATTAGTATGTCTCGTTGAACTCTCAAAAATATGTAAAACGTACTAAACTTTGAAATTGGTTAAAAAGAATGTTTTATAAACTTAAGAAAAGTCAAATATGTAATTAACTTGTAATTAATGTGAATATATTAGTCTTATATCACTCATATAAGAAAATATAATTGGATCAATCAAAGAGCCAAAATAACGTTTGTTGAATTATAAAGATATTGCAGTAGAATGTGTGTCATCCAAAATACTCCACAACAGCATTATTTGCATTTTTCAAGAAAAAATCTTTTATATTGCTATCGTCCTTAACTACAAGATGAAAATTATAAAAAAAATGTTTATACTAAATTAAAATATTTAAGGAAAAACGTTTACTATTTCAAGAGAAAGTCGTTTCGTATTATATTTTTACTGAAATTTTCTATCTCATTACGTACAGATGAAACTCACATTCCATACATACTTCACGAATTTTTTTATATGTGGTAAAATTATTGTATCCAATATTATTTTTCATATTTTCATTTCCCTCTTTACATTAATCACATGGAAATGCTCTTCATTTTCTGATCTATCCATTTAACTTCAAATATTTTGTATCAAATCTATGGGCATTGTGTCGAATACCAGTTTTATTATCATTCTTGATCAGATCGTTCTATAAGAAACTAAAAATGTACTTGGGTAAAATTATTGTATACAATATTATTTTTCATATTTTCATTTCCCTCTTTAGTTTAATCACATGGAAACACCCTTTACTTTCTGATCTATCTATTTAATTTAAATATTTTGGGCCAAATCTATGGGCAATGTGTCGAATACTAATCTTATTATCTTTCTTTATCAGACCGTTCTATAAGAAACTAAAAATGTACTTGGGTAAAATTATTGTATACAATATTATTTTTCATATTTTCATTTCCCTCTTTAGTTTCATCACAAGGAAACGCTCTTCATTTTCGTATCGACTCATTTAAGTTCAAATATTTTGTGTCAAATCTATGGGTACTGTGTCGAATACCAGTCTTATTATCGTTCTTTATCAGACCGTTCTATGAGAAACTAAAAATGTACTTGGGTAAAATTATTGTATACAATATTATGTTTCATATTTTCATTTCCCTCTTTAGTTTAATCACATGGAAACGCTCTTCATTTTCGTATTGACTCATTTAAGTTCAAATATTTTTTGTCAAATCTATGGGTACTGTGTCGAATACCAGTTTTATTATCGTTCGTTATTAGACCGTTTTGTAAGAGACTAAAATTATTGCATACAATATTATTTGTCATATTATCATTTACCTCTTTACATTCATCACATGGAAACGCTCCTTATTTTCGGATCGATCCATTTAAGTTCCAATATTTTGTGTCAAATCTATGGGCACTCTGTTGCATACCAGTCTTATTATCGTTCTTTATCAGACCGTTTTATAAGAAACTAAAAATTCACTTGTATTTTTTCATCGCTACTCTTAGTAGTTCGCTTGAAACCGATGTGTTTTTGCCGCCACGTCTGACATCAAATTTACAAGGAAATGAAACAGTTTTCCTAATCGCCGAGCAGCTGTCTGGAGAACGTTGGTAAATCGAATGGTTACAGAGATTAGAAATGTAAAGTGTATACAGAAAGTATTATTGAAATATCTTAATTATAATAGAGAGAATAAGGTAGAATTAAAAAAATGTACTGTGTTTCTTTGGACCTGGAGAAACTTTATGAACTGATAAATTGGGACGAATTATGAAAGGTGCGTTCTATACATTACAATACCTGAATTATAGTAGAGGAATTATTAGATAGAATTATAAAAAGTGTACTATGTTTCTTTGGACCAGGAGAAACTTTATGATCTGATAAATTGGGACGAATTATGAAAGGCGCGTTCGATGTAAAATAGGGATATCTGTAGATGAATACCTTAAATACTGCTGACATCTTGAATGCTATTTGCAATAGGGAAAACAGGTATAATAAAAAAGCGTGCTGTATTTCTTTGGACCTAGAGAAATTTTGTATAAATGAGATGATTTTTTTAAAATGAGATGAATTATGAAAAGCACTTTCGACGTACTATGTGGATACTTGTGGATGTGGAATCCCTGAATTATAACAGAGAAAACAAGGTAGAACCAAAAAGGAGTGTCGTGTATGTTTTGGCCTGGTGAAAGCATTTGGCTTGATGAAGTGAGATGAAATATGACTTCAATGTATGTTACGGATACTTGTGGTTAGATATCTAAAATATCTGAATTATAATAAAGAGAATAAGGTGGTATCAAAACAGTGTAGAGTGTTTTTATGTACTTGAAGAAACGTTATGATGTGAATTATGGAAGGTGCGTTCGACGTATAGTATGGGTGAACACTTGTTGCGGTCTACAGTTCTCTTGTAAGAATTATAACTGTTACAAAACATTATACGACATTCTGATAAGATAAAATAATGGTAACATTCATAAGATGTCATATATAAGAGACTAAAAGTGGAAAGTATTTAAGTCTCATAATAAATACACGCAGACAACCATTTAAGGTTTGTAAGAGCATTTATATACCAGATGAATGAGTTTGTATTTATAAGAAGTTTAGTTACGAGTGACGAAATTTTCAAACAAGATGAGACAGAATAAAATATAATACAAATGTAGTGAACAAATAGATATTCTTAAAAGTATAAACAGCTATGCGTAATCACGTGCAAGAGTTGATGGCAGGGCGTCAGGTATTTTGAAAATAAATTTCAGAAATCTGGAAATGAGATTGCCAAAGAAAATATGTGAAAAACTTTAAGCCTGGTAGGTATTAGGAAATGAGGAAATTATGTATGTATTTTGGAATAAAACGTGATAGAACTAAACCATAAAATAAACGAAAATCTCTTGAAGTAATTTTGTTACTTAAAGCGAAAGGATAATGAGATAGGTATAAAGAAAATTAAGAGGAAGTGTGGAAAATGATATCTGCAGAATTGCATAAATTATGGAACGATTAAGGAAATATAAAAATAGAGTTAATATCTATGGAATTTTAAGAAAACCTTGGCATATTATAAGAATTCTATACCACTGAATGACGAGAAATTATATTGCCAAAATCTTTTGATGTAGCTTATTGTCTTTATTGCTTGTCCGTCGTGGTAACAGATGCCATGTTATGTAATATTACTTTTATATTAAAGTACGTACTTCATATACGTACGTTGATCTAGAAGTCATATTATGCAAAACTTGTTGAATATCTTTTTACCTTAAAATTATATTGAATATATTTGGCGTAAATGTAGAAATTCATTATTCACAATTAAACGAAACTACGTGATGTAGTATTATTTCTACTTTCTTTAAGTTCTTTACCACGACCTAGGTTTCGTTGTATTACAACATCGTCAGGTAAGCTATTAGAAAAGATATAATTTTCGGGCTATTAGCAAATATATATCATTGCTTCCACCTGAAGATGTTGTAATACAACGAAATCTAGGTCGTGGTAAAGAACTTAAAGAAAGTAGAAATAATACTACATCACGTAGTTTTATTTAATCGTGAATAATGAATTTCTACAAAATTAACGCCAAATATATTAAATATTTCAGTTCAAATTCATAAAAAAAATGAAAAGTTAAAAATTGTACATTTAGTTCAGGAAATTTTGGATTTTTCTTAAGTTTCTTGAATATAGACAATCGGCCATTTTTAAGCACAAGATTTGGCTTAGTCTCGTTATAGTATTTATAAAGAATCATTATTATTATACTTAATCTTGGATTTAGTCTTAAAAAAATATAAAGTTTCATGAGAATCAATCTGTTTATACGAACCAAAATTCTAACAGACTATCACATAGCGGAAATAATTTAATAAATTTGTTGTTTTTTTATTCTAAAATTCCCTAATAAGCTAATTGGACCTTTTATTTTTCACCAGGTAAACTTTGGTGACGTGCGTATACCGAAGAATCTGGACGTACCTAAGCCCCAGAAGACGAGCGCACTTAATGGCGTACATGGAGTTTCATCGGACGTGATCATCATTGTCGATGCTCAGACACTGCTCGTACCACACTTCAGCTACGATGGAGAGGCACCAGGTGAGTTACAGTTCATACAAAAAATCCTCGTTAGCGATAGAAAAGAGACAATATATAAGGTACTCGTTCGATCTTAAAACAAATAAACAGTGCTCGACTATGCTACTATTTTTTTTTTTAATTTTTCCATTGAATTTATTTAGTGAATATATTTTATAAGTGTAATTAGGTGGAATAAATTTAATATTTAAGATTAGTGATATGTCATCGGACGTTCATATGTTATTAACGGGTTATAAATCCATCTTAATGCATACAAACCGTGCTGAACTATGCTACTTCCCTTTAATTTCTTTTTCCCATTAAATAATATATCTATGAAGATTAATAGGGGACACGGAATAAATTTAATATTTTGATTAGCAGTATATCATCGGGAATCATATGTCATTAATGAGCTATAAATCGATCTTAATACAAACAAGCCGCGCTCTGATACTATCCTTTTTTTTCTTCTTTCCATTATATGTATTTAGTAAATATATTTTTAAGATTAATAAGGGATCTGGAATCAATTTAACGTTTGGGGTCAGCGGTATATCATCGGATGTTCTTATGTCACTAACGGGTTATAAATCGATCTTAATGCAAACAAGTTGTGCACGACAATGCTTTGACTCTATTTTCAATGAATGTATTTAGTGCATACATTTGTGAAGATTAATAAGAGATGTGGAATAAATTTAATACTTTGGATTAGTAATATATTATCGGATGTTCTTATGTCACTAACGGGTTATAAATCGATCTTAATGCAAAACAAGTTGTGCACGACGATGCTTTGACTCTATTTTCAATGAATGTATTCAGTGCATATATTTGTGAAGATTAATAAGAGATGTGGAATAAATTTAATACTTTGGATTAGTAATATATTAGCGGATGTTCTTATGTCATTAACGGGTTATAAATCGATCTTAATACAAACAAGTTATGCACGACGATGCTTTGACTATTTCCAATGAATGTATTCAGTGCATATATTTGTGAAGATTAATAAGGCATGTGTAATAAATTTAATACTTTGGATTAGTAATATATTATCGGATGTTCTTATGTCATTAACGGGTTATAAATCGATCTTAATACAAACAAGCCATACTCGACTAGGCTACTTTCTTTTTTTTCATTGAATGTAATCCAGTGAATACATTTGTAAAGATTAATAAGGTATGTAGAATAAATTAATTTTTTTATGGATTAGCTGTATATCGTCGCTTGTTAATTTCTCATTAATGGGTTATAAAGTTTAAACCTAAATTCTAAATTAATTTTAATATAAATTTCTAAATTAGTCATAAACTTTAATTAAAATTAGGGATAACAATAACAAAGTGGTTTGTGCGGAGATAATTATGCCTGTATTACGATAAAGATGACCACTTTGTACCATGATAGAGATTTAAGATTATACAAAGTGAGATAGAGATTTTAAGTTATAAAATTCATCTATTTTAAAACCATTGTATTATAAATTATGTGAATCTCCCGAGATATTAAAATAGTAATCGACACCAAGCTTTTTATTACAATTCGAATACGACGCAAAAACGTGTCTTTAAATACGAAATTATCTTTGTTCATGAAAATTCTTAAAGTTCTTTTCGTTAATGAAATGTTAAAGGTTCTATTTCACAAAATTAAAAAAGATGACTACTTTGTACTACGAATGAGATTTAAAAGAATAAAAGTGAGATAGAGATTTAAGATTATAAAATTTATCTATTTCAAAACTATTTTATTATAAATTATTTGAATTTCCAAAAATGTGAAAGTAATAATCAACACCAAGCTTTTTATTACAATTTCAATACGACGTTAATGTGTCTCGAAATAAGAAATTATCTTTGTTAATGAAGATTCTTAAAATTCTTTTTATAAGCGTGTTGAGGGTTCTATTTCACAAAATTAAAATGAGATTTAAGATAATAAAAGTGAGATAGATATTTAAGATTATAAAATTTATCTATTTTAAAACTATTTTATAATGTGAGAATAGTCATAGTCATTTTATTACAATTTCAATACGACGAACAATGTGTCACGAAATAAGAAATTATCTTTGTTCATGAAGATTCTTAAAATTCTTTTTATAAACGTGTTGAGGGTTTTATTTCACAAAATTAAAATGAGATTTAAGATAATAAAAGTGAGATAGATATTTAAGATTATAAAATTTATCTATTTTAAAACTATTTTATAATGTGAGAATAGTCATAGTCATTTTATTACAATTTCAATACGACGAACAATGTGTCTCGAAATAAGAAATTATCTTTGTTCATGAAGATTCTTAAAATTCTTTTTATAAACGTGTTGAGGGTTCTATTTCACAAAATTAAAATGAGATTTAAGATAATAAAAGTGAGATAGATATTTAAGATTATAAAATTTATCTACTTTAAAACTATTTTATAATGTGAGAATAGTCATCAACACCAAGCCTTTCATTACAATTCGAATACGACACACGACGTGCCTCGAAATAAGAAATTATCTTGTTCATGCAGATTTTTAAAGTTCTTTTTATTTACGTGTTGAGGAATGGAACCCCCATTCCTCAAAATAAAAAAAAACGGAACCCTTGAAGGATTACTTTGTTGTTCGTCCATCTGTCTGTCTGTCGAAGCCCTTTTTCTCAGAAACGGCCTGAGATATCTAATTTAATCGTATACGGTGGCCTATGGCCTAACATTGTTGTAAACATTTTAAGTTTTTTGGTTCACGCGACTAAAAGATATGGGCCTTGCAGGCATATCTTTCATGTCGTCATCAAAACCTAAAAGGTAGTTCTAAAGGTAGTAAAACCTAAAGGATGATTTCTTGACATAGATTAGTTAATTTCGTAATTTTTCACCTCAGAGAGTATAATAATTTTCCTTAAAAAATATTACCATGTTTGGAAATAAGAAAACACAGCAGACTCGAGAAGCCAAATTTAGACGAGGAGTATATAAGTCACTGAATCGGTTTCTAAGATAGATTCAACTATTTTGATTGTTCAGAATTATAGAAAAAAAACCTAAATTTATATAATTTCCATCAACCACGAATATTTAGAAAAAGTCACTTAAAGTTAGGTTATAATTGTATTATTCATAAATCCGTAGCCAGATTTAAAAATACTAAGAAAAAAAATTGAACAATCGTTACTCTAATATAATAACAGTATATTTGAGATTGTCCAATATCGATGAATCATTTAAAACATTTTTAAATTATTTTCGAGATGTCAGACAACCATCGATTACTACGTAATTAAAAAGAGGCGTTTGTAAAGAAATAATATTTAAGTATGCATAGATTTGCATACAATGAATATACGCAAAAGTTTCGTTGGCACACATTCTGCAACGAGTGATAGAAATCACATGTTAGTGCGAAGAAAATCTTTCTAACGTTTACGTGAATATAATTACGTTGATAATTCCGGAAGGCGACAACTTCTTGGGCGGAAATAGCTCGTTCAAGAGAAACTAAAGAAACGTGAGTTTAAACCAATCGTTCAAACCAATTTTTCATCGATATGATGTTCGCATAAGTAAAGAAACATCAAAAACTTGTTTCGATTGGATAAATTTTGGGAAAAGTTGGGATTTTGGGGAAAAGGCGAATTATTTTTCAATGTAAGTTGGACAATAAGTCTCCTTTTCTCGATTAGAAAAAATATTTTGACGCAAACTTTAAAATATTTTGACGCTACAGTTTCCACAGTTTTTCACACTGTGCTATGTGGCACAGCTCTACAGTTTCCACAGTTTTTCACTCTGTGCTACGTGGCACAGCTCTACAGTTTCCACAGTTTTTCACTCTGTGCTATGTGACACAGCCCTACTGTTTCCAAGTGTTTCACTCTGTGCTATGTGGCACAGTTCTACAGTTTCCATAGTTTTTCACTTATGTACACTAAATTTTGCAGGAAGATATTTCAGATAAAAACTTCAAATAAAACTCTTCTTAAAACTACATATAAAGTTAGAGTGAAAGCGTTTGCGTACCTGTTTGAATGGGTGTAGATTTGTTTATAAAATATATACTGTTAAAAACAACCGTTTTAAATTTTTTAATTTTTTAAGCCACATTTTTCAAGAATTAAGTTTCAAAGCGGCGTGCAATGCATCCCCCACCCCCCGGCTAATTATTCTGCTTTAGGCTCGAAGAACCTGAGTAAGTTCTAATTACTAAAATGTTGTTTATTTTGATTACAAACTATATACGTGACTTGGTTCATGTGAACATTTGGGAAAGTTAAGTTAACTGTAAGATTGAATTTCAAAATACACGTAAAAAATTAAAAATAAACCTTTTTGTACGTAAGTGGTCTTTACCTTACCTAAAAAATCTGTCAGTTAAAACCGCATAGAATCCCTTTATTGGTTTATGCTCGACGGGCGAACAAATAACCGAATTCGCAAACAGAGACAAAAATTTCAGAAACAATAATTTTGTTTTTTATTGTATTTAATGCGTCACCGTTATTTTTCATAAATATATTCATTGTAAAGACATTTCAATTCTAAAGTTTTATTATATGTGTGTATGATATACAGGTATATACAAGCACACAAACATACGCATATATATATATATATATATATATATATATATATATATATATATATATCTATAATTACAGTCTACCTCGGCTACTCAGTCTACCTCGGAAATGGTTGCTTGAATTTCTTACTTACGGTTGACTAGAATATTTCGTTCTTATAGTAAAAATTTTGCTGCACCTAAATTAATGGGAAATCGGAGATGAAATAAAATAAATGTAAATAATAATTTTACGAATACAACATACAGATCTATAATATAATCAGCCTTTATATGAAGTAACAGCGAGATTGAAGTTCTCAATTCTTCGCATGCTTAACTAATTGTACTTAATCAGCATTGAATAATCGTCACCGTGGTGTGTTGGGTTGATCACAAGGCACAAGGCTGGAACCTAGATTTGATTTCCGGGAGATCATGGAGTGGGGCTGTACCGGTGTTCCGGTCGGCTGTAAAAGATTGCTCTTGCAATAAGTCCGCTATATGTATCAATTAGATACATTAAAATACAGAAATAAATAAATGCATTTTTCTGCCCTATTGTTGATTGTAAAATTCCACGAATACTTATTTTTGGTACTTGCACTTTTACGAAGGCTCCCAACAATTTCACCGCTCATTTTAAGTTAAAACTTGTTACAGATGAAAATATTTTCTTTAAGTTTGTTATTGTTTGTAAGTACATTTAAAAACAAGTCAGTAGCGTTATTTGCTTCACTGTATTTTCGATGCCATGAACGGTATTGCGTCAGATGTGAAAAGTAATTTCTCGTTATTAGTTTTCACGAAACGATTGAATTTTTCCAACTTCAATCAGATTATCTTTGTGAATACAAATCATCAAGTTCTACTACTGTGTCTGCGTATAAAATTGATTTTGGTGCTTTTCCCTTTTGTGGGGAAACATTGGGAAATCCGATTTCCATTCACGATTTTCTCAGCGAAACTTTGAGTAAATAGATTATATGGTACTTTTTTTTGAAAGAGAAATGTTAAGAAAACGGTAAACATATCTCTAGCCACGATGATAACCATGTTTCTGTTATTATAACATATATAAATTTGACCTCAATGGGTGTCTGTTGATCTAGATATACAGATTAAGTATAATAATTTATGAAAGGAGTAATTTCATAATTTTCTTTTTCTTATAATAATGGTATAAATAGATACTTAGATAGAGACCGGAAGTTGATATATAAAAAACATTTTTAAATATCTTAATACTTCCGATCATCCGATTTCCGAAATAAATTACATTTATTAAATATCAACTTCCGATTTCCGAAGCAATATATTCATATATTCATGTACACACTATTCATATATACACATACATTCACGCACGTACACACACACACATTCGTGTGCAGTTCGCGTGAACATATTTATATACGTAAACCAAAAATGATCATCATATATATTAATACGCTAAGGTTAAGATGTTACTCTCCCTTTTTAGAAAAAACCTCACAACTAATCCACATAAATTATATATCATTTTATAGATAATTGCTTGCTCTACCGGCATCCATAACTAAAAAAATTATTATTGCTATTGTTTTTTCAAATTAATTAATTATTAAAATTATATATACAAAACAGCAATGCTGCCATCTAACGGCTCAACGTCAATATGATTGACGGTCGGTAAAATTTTTGTTTAATTTCAAATCCACTCACGTATAAATAAAGTGGCGCTTTAGCTCAATGCTTTTGATACTTGCGCCTCTATATGTCAATTTTAGTAAAATATTTGTTTGATCTGTCATCTGAGCTTCATAATGGAATAAAAACGTAATAAGCAGTGTGCAAAATTAGAAATGAATTGAATACCTGCAATCAATTTTGATTTATTAAATTGAGTTGAATAATTTATAATGCGAAGACTTCGCACGGGTCACGCTAGTATGGAATAAAAGAAGACGGGTTATGGAAGAAGAAAGGAAGTTAGGTATTATTGAAAATTACAGAAGTTGGAGCTTCTTGACATTATTCTTACATTATTGACTTGTACATTCTTGAATTGATTTGGTGAAAAGTAAATGAAATTTCACAGAATGAGGTATGATGCTTGAGAATAAAGAGGATAATGAGAGATTTCTTTCAGAATTCAAACGGAGGTCATAAATAACTAAAGCCATATATTTTCCTGGAAATACTCCAAACGTTAAGCAGAAGAATATGAAGATCATCTCGGTCTCGAATCGTAAACCAATTGAGGCGATACCTAACCTATTTCTATTAACTCTCATACTTCTTCAAATAGAATTCAGAACTCACTAATACCGTACAGAGATAATTTAATCTACAAGTATTCCACAAGTATCTTAGTATCACGTCACAGAGGAAAATAGAAGAAAGAGCGGATGTACAACGCTGTTTATAGTCATTCAGTGACACTTCCGTATCCTGTTCACTAAAAAAACACAATGGTAGACTTTAGTTCCATTCAATTTAATTCAATTCCTTTATTCAAGATGACGAAATTAATTCAAGTGTGACGCTTCGTACTTTAAGGGTTTCGAACCGTATAATATTAAAAGTTTTTCCATTGTCCGAAGGACGGAAAGTAAACAAGTTTTATCTGAAACGAATTAAAAGTTTTCGTCAAAACTTGAGTGTATTTTAGGAACCCGAATTACTATCGGTTCTATAAGTAACTTTGTTAGGTTTTTGTTATGTTTACTATAGTAGTAACTTACTACACGATTATTTGAATAATTTTGTCAAATTGGATAAAGCGCTCGGATTGGATTATTAAAAATCTTAGATTTTAAACTTTTTCCGCTAATTATTAGGAGTTAAATAATGTAGTTTTGATAAACATATCATAGTTATTTTTCAGGGTTCTTAATTACAAGTATGTAATAGTTAAAGTCCTATTTTATCACTGCTTAGGGCGAAATTGTAAATCGTTTCGTTGTTCGTGAATTGAAAAAGAAAATAGTTGTTTTAGTTTTGGTCAATAAAACATAATAATAAAAATGTATAAATAATTACATGTATGTAATATTTACAAGCAATAATTACAATATGTATAAAGTTAAAGTCCTATGCAATAATTAAAAGTATGTAATAGTTAAAGTCCTATTTTATCATCGCTAAGACCGAAATTGTAAATCGTTTCGTTGTTCATGTATTGAAAAAGAAAATAGTTGTTTCAGTTTTGGTGAATAAAACATAATAATAAACATGTATAAATAATTACAAGTATATAATATTTACAAGTAATAATTACAAAATATATAAAGTTAAAGTCCTATGCAATAATTAAAAGTATGTAATAGCTAAAGTCCTATTTTATCATCGCTAAGACCGAAATTGTAAATCGTTTCGTTGTTCGTGAATTGAAAAAAAAATAGTTGTTTCAGTTTTGGAGAATAAAACATAATAATAAAAATGTATAAATAATTACAAGTATATAATATTTACAAGTAATAATTACAAAATATATAAAGTTAAAGTCCTATGCAATAATTAAAAGTATGTAATAGCTAAAGTCCTATTTTATCATCGCTAAGACCGAAATTGTAAATCGTTTCGTTGTTCGTGTATTGAAAAAGAAAATAGTTGTTTCAGTTTTGGTGAATAAAACATAATAATAAATATGTATAAATAATTACAAGTATATAATATTTACAAGTAATAATTACAAAATATATAAAGTTAAAGTTCTATGCAATAATTAAAAGTATGTAATAGCTAAAGTCCTATTTTATCATCGCTAAGACCGAAATTGTAAATCGTTTCGTTGTTCGTGAATTGAAAAAAAAATAGTTGTTTCAGTTTTGGAGAATAAAACATAATAATAAAAATGTATAAATAATTACAAGTATATAATATTTACAAGTAATAATTACAAAATATATAAAGTTAAAGTCCTATGCAATAATTAAAAGTATGTAATAGCTAAAGTCCTATTTTATCATCGCTAAGACCGAAATTGTAAATCGTTTCGTTGTTCGTGAATTGAAAAAAAAATAGTTGTTTCAGTTTTGGAAAATAAAACATAATAATAAAAATGTATAAATAATTACAAGTATATAATATTTACAAGTAATAATTACAAAATATATAAAGTTAAAGTCCTATGCAATAATTAAAAGTATGTAATAGCTAAAGTCCTATTTTATCATCGCTAAGACCGAAATTGTAAATCGTTTCGTTGTTCGTGAATTGAAAAAAAAATAGTTGTTTCAGTTTTGGAGAATAAAACATAATAATAAAAATGTATAAATAATTACAAGCATGTAATATTTACAAGTAATAATTACAAAATATATAAAGTTAAAGTCCTATGCAATAATTACAAGTATGTAATAGTTTAAGTACTATTATATCATGGTTAACAGCGAAACTGTAAATCATTTAGTTGAACATAAGTTTTACATTTTTTGTCAATAAAACGTAATAAGAAAAAATGTATTAGCACAAAATTTATTCGAAACAAAAACATCACTTTTATTAATATTTGATAGGAATTTTTTTCTATATAGTAACAAAAAAAAATACATTAAAAATAAAGTGAACTTATAGTAGAAACTTCAACCTTTTATAGCTAATCAATTTACTGTAACACCAATTAAGATACATATACTGATATGGAAAATTACACTTATTTCTTTACCTGAAAATTTTGTTTTTATAATAAAAAGTCTGCAGCACCTAAATTAACGGGAAATCGGCGAAGACATAAAGATCTATAATATAATTAGCCTTTATAAGAAGTAACAGCGAGATTCGAGTTCTCAATTCCTCGCGTGCTTAACTAATTGGAACTAATCAGCGGAGAAACAATTGCATTTTCCAGAACTTTTGCCGATTACAAAATTCCACGAATAGTTACTTGTGGTACTCGTACTTTTACGATGGCTCCAAATTACTCGTTCAGTTTGTGAAAATGATTGCCTTCCTGTTGCTTCTTTTGGCTATTTACATAATCATCATTCTACTACTTACTGAATCATAAATACCGTTGTAACGAATTACATTTTATTTTATTATAATTAAAATTCTTAAAAGAAAAAAAAAGAATATTTGAAATAACAGGAAAAAAATTGTGTTGTTTGCGAGGACAACAGGACAAAATTTGCGTTATTTTCATCGATGACAAATTAAAATGGATTTTTATGAACGATGCTCTTAACGCAAAATGTTTCCTTGATATTATCGTTAAATTAATATTTAACCATGATAAATAACTTTATTTAATTTAAATACATTTGTAGCATATAAACTAAAGGAAAATAGAACAAGCAGCTAGAATATTTTTAGAGAAATACATTTAGACAGAAGTATATGTCATAGTATAGACAGGATGAAGTATTACATTTTCAATGACAATAAAAACAGAAAGAACCCTTGTTGAATGTCTCGTTTATCGTGACCCTCTTAATAGAGCAGTAGTGGTTATCTTGCGTTATTATTAGGTGCTGATGTAAACCACTTCACAACGTCTCGCCATCTCTCTCTTCTCTCTTTCTCCCTTTGATGTCAGTCTGGTGCACTGGAGCAAGTAGCTGCCCATAGCAAATTTGATCTGGTCGCCTCATCGCATTGACGAGTCAGCGAGCTCTAATAACCTCTACTGGACTCGGCGCGACAAGGTGCTGTATGGAGCTTCCATTCTGCTAGGGAACGTGACCAAACAAAAATCGAATTCTTGGAGTATTGGGAGTGACATCAGTATATCAGTTTAGAATACAGCACAAGATATTTCTGAAACAGTTGTCTCCTTCTTCTCGGTTTCATGACGTATTCATGTATCTGCTGGAACATAAATATGGCTGTTAAACTGCTATTGAACATAATGGACTGGAAAAGATTGAAATGAAATATATGATAGGTTGAAATGAGTAAAAAGATCTAAAATTTAAAAATCTTTACAATTTATGCCTCAGGTCATTAATTGTAAAGAACTCTTTCCAATTAATGACCTGAGGCAGAGCCTCAACGCCTGAACATCTCAGGCGGGAAAAACCTGCCTCTTCGAAAGTTTAACGCACAGCATCTAAGGAGACTTGGACCAGTCATATTGGCGAAAATCTTCAAAACAAACTTTTGACTCCAGAAGATCCAAAACTGTAACCAAAGATAGTCAAATACGAAAGAATATAGTCAACGTTTCTCTGAACCGTGTGGTACCCATAGCAATATATTGGCTAAGGAATTGTCATCTTCTACCTGTCGTCAGTTAGGAATGAAAGAAGATTAGGAGCCATAAATGAAAGAGATAATTATATTGGACAGTGCACAAGAATGAACGAACTGAAGAAGTATGTCAGGGTACATTACATTGTTGCTGCCTACGCGACCAGATAGTGAACGATTGACTGAACAGACGCATAGCATATTTCAAAATTTTTATAGAAAATGATAAAATCATAACCAAAATTTAATGTGGCAATGAAAATTAAATTTTAACATTATATTTTCTTTACTTTCAAGTTTTACAAATCTTTCACAAAGTATTTTGTTACCCCGATTTAAAAAAAAAACTGTATTCTGTACTTTTTGTGCAAACACAGTTAGGAAATGAAATGACCTTGTTATACTAAATAACAAAATAAATTTAAAAAAACAAATAACATCTTTTACAACAATTTAAGAAATTACAAAGTTGCAATGTTATGAAATTATCATATCGATGTACAAATAAACAAATTCTCACTTTTATGTTTTAATTTATATATTTCTCTTATTAAATAGCCATAGAACTTCATCAATTGTATTAATGTAAACATATTGTCGAAGTCCCATGTTGACGTACGTTGTAATTCTCAATTTATCATCATATAAAAAAAATAACCTAATGTTTTATTTAAAATGTTGTATTAATTTTATACCTAGAAACAAAAAGTAAGCAACTTATATTATATCTTATAGGCCAGCGTTTTATGTTAAAAGAAGTATAAAGCAAACTCTTTTGAGCCACGACTGCAATAATACATTTCTAGGTCATTAAATTTACTAAATAAAAACAATATGGCATCAGAAGAACTTTAAAATCAATTTTGAGTATTTTCTATTTATTTAGAAACCACTTGCTCTAATTTGTAACCATCAAGTGTAGATGCAATGGCTAGAATCTTAACCCTGAACTAGTTTTTCATAAGTTTTTTTCAACGTGTCTAAGAACGCAATTTTCTATTTGCATATTGCAACCGACCACGACGTGATTTGCGACTTCTGAAACAAATTGGTGACACTGTTCATTTGTTTGTTTATAAAACATCAACTTAAAATTAGAAAACAACGATATTTTGCAACAAGCCTAAAAAAAGTAGAGTTGTGTTACTCTGTTAATTTATTAATGGTAGAAAATAACACAAGATTCATGTATATAGCTGAGAGAAAAGGGACAAATTAGAAGAAATCGTTGGCAAAGGTGATAAAAAAAGACCTTTTATAAATAAAATATAATTAGTTCTTCGTTACCAAGGTAATTGGGTATTATAAAATTTCATAAATTTAAATTTTATTAAGTTCACAATCTGGTATTGAAATGGTAAAAAGTAATTGCTCATAAACAGGACTTCTATGGTACTTGGTAACGAAGGTAAATAGACATTATATAATTTCATAAAGACTTAGTTCACAATCTGGTATTAAGGGTAAATAGACATTAGATAATTTCATAAATCGAAATTTGGCTAAGTTCACAATCTGGTATTAAAGTGGTAAAAAGGAATCTTTTTTAAAAATTATTGTTACAGATAATATACTTTGTTACAAAGATAACTGGACAATAGATAAATTAATAAATTTAATTAAATTTATGGTCTAGTATTCAAATTCAAACAGAAATCCCTCGTTAAAGGGACTCTAGTAGGACTTTGTCACGAAGGTAATTAGATAGACAAATCCATAAATCAAAATGATAATTTCATAAATCGAAATTTGGCTAAGTTCACAATCTGGTATTAAAGTGTTAAAAAGGAATCCTTCTTAAAAATTATTGTAACTTATAATATACTTTGTTACAGAGATAACTGGACAATAGATAAATTAATAAATCTAAATTTAATTGAGTTTATGATCTTGTATTGAAGTGCAAACAGAAATCCTTCGTTAAAGGGACTCTAGTAGGACTTTGTTTCGAAGGTAATTAGACCTTAGACAAATTCATAAATTAAAGTTTGATTTACTTCACCGCAATCCGGTACCGAAGTGTTAAAAGTAATTCCTCGTATGAAAGACTCTGATAGAAAGAGTACTTCGTTACGAAGACAACTGGACCTCAAATCATTTCATAAATCTGAATTTAATTGAGTTTATGATCTGGCATCGAAGTGGCAAAAACAAATCCCTGGTAAAAAAACTCTAATAGCGCTTCTTCACAAGGGTAATTAGACCTTAGACAATTTCATAAATCAAAATTTTATTGGCTTCACCGCAATCCAGTACCGAAGTGTTAAAAAGTAAATCCTCGTAAAAAGGACTCTGATAGAAAGAGTACTTCGTTACGAAGACAACTGGACCTCAAATAATTTCATAAATCTGAATTTAATCGAGTTTACGATCTGGCATCGAAGTGGCAGAAAGTAAACTCTGGTAAAAAAAACTCTAGTGGTGCTTCTTCACGAGGATAATTAGACCTGAGACAATTTCGTAAATCTAAAATTGATTGAGTTTATTATTTGGTATTGAAGTGGCAAAATGGAATCCTCCGTAAAAAGGAGTTAAATAATAAATTGAAACTAAAGTAAATGGACATTAATAAATTTAAATCTGGTTGGGCTCCTAAGCCGATGTCATCGATTTGTTAGCGATGCCGAGATTGTTAACATATAATTCATTGGATAACAAATACATATATATGTACACATACAAACTATATATATATATATATATATATATATATATATATATATATATATAGATACATATTTACTTATTTACTCGTCCTTCTAGAGATTGCAAAACTTTTTTTAAATTTGAGATAGATGTGATGAGTGATAGTAATGGTCCTAAATCTTATAGTTTTTTTTAATTCACGATTTTTTTCTTTTATTATAGATGTACATTTGAATAGGAAAAAATATTACACATAATTGTATAAACTTTAAAGGAAATACAACGTATAGTTAAATAATTCAAGTTTTGCATGTATTTAATGCGAAAAAAACACTCACAGTGCGAGTTATTCGCGTGCTTAACTTGAAATAATTTTGACATCCGTATGTAATGATTATTTCTTCACTTTTTAATCGTTTTAATTTTATTTACAATCTTTTGCAATCCACCATGCTTTTAATTACACATTTTTTATTTCTTTTGACTTAACAAATTGCGGCTATGACAATAAATATGGTGACGTGCACAAGACGCCATATGCAAATCTTCTTTTTCTGTTTAAAAATAAAATTTGTAAACTTTTGTATGTATTTAATGCGTAAAAAACACTCACAGTACGAGTTATTCGCATGCTTAACTTGAAGTGATTATTACATCAGTATATAATGATCATTTCTATACATTTTATTTTTTTTAGTTTTATTTACAATATTTTACAATAAACTATGCTAATTTTTTTATTTTTTTGACTTGAAAATTGTGGCTATAACAATAAATATGCTGATGTGCATAAAAAGCCATACGGACATCTTTTGTTTTATTTAAAAATAAATATTTTAACTTTTGGATGCTTTTAACGTGAAAAAGACACTCACAGTACGAGTTATTCGCATGCTTAACTTGAAGTGTTTATTACGTCAGTATATGTAATGATCATGCATTTACTTTCTATTCTTTTCAATTTTATTTACAATTTTCGCATACCACTATGTTTTTAATTACTAATTTTTTTATTTCTTTCGACTGAAAAATTGTGGCTATGACAATAAATATGCCGATGTATATAATACGCTATCTGTACATCTTCTATTTAAAAAATAAATGTTTCTTTATTTGTCTTGTATGCGTCCCTATACCATTCATTTGATTGCAATGAAACTTTGGTTAGTTATTGAGTGCACTCCCACGAAGGTTACTGAATCAATACAACCATTTTACAATAAATGGCGCGAGAGTTCATAAGCAGTTTAGCGGCAGATCGTGTGTTTTCGGTATATGAGTGCGCACGCTTGACAGAACAAAATTGAATCAAATATAAACAGCTACATATCAGTTCGTGTAAGTGGTACAGCAACGCATGTTGAGTACTCGAACCAAAATATATTATCGAACTAATCAAAAATACGCCAACGAAGTTGCAGGTAATAGCTAGTCTCCATATACTAAAATGCAATATCTATCTGTCTATGTTTCTCTATTCTGTTTATGCTTATAAGTTGAGCTCTACTGGACTTTTGATGTGGTTTTCGCCGTCGCATAGATTGTTTTTTTGGAAGGTTATTATTGTGTGTAAAATTTTAGTCTATATATTGAGGTCACAAAGCTATCTTAATATTATGAGGCTTGTTCAGATAGTAAGAAGCTAATATTAAATATATAAATATTCGATAATCGTTGGTTGGTAATCGATAATAATAAATATTTGGCAGTAAACAACAATATAATGGGAACTTATAAAATGCAAACTACTTCGTATTTAGCGATTTATTCATAAACAATTTTGTAATTGGACATGGATTAAATTTATATACTTTTTATGTTAGTCAGTTTTAAGGGTAACATATTTTAATTTTATTGTCAAAACAAACGAGAAACTCGAAAAATTTATTTGTTTAATACAGAGTAAGAATTCCATTCAAATCGTGTACGTGTTCAAAGCACACTAAGTAAAACTATTTTAATTATTGTTACTTTGTTAAGTATGAGATTTTTATTTGAAAACAGTAAGTTCACTTAACGAGTATTTTATTACTTTAATCATTTCTTATTCAGTAGTTGATTGCGTGGACAATAATTTATTGCAAAAGCAAAGACTGTCGCGTTTCAAACGTTCACTAAATTTCTAATGTTCGAAATAATGCAAAGACGAGTTGAGAATTAATTATTAATGTTTATTATATAATTGTCAAATCATAGATACTACGAAAGCAATATCTTGTTATATAATATACAAAGAGATAATTAAAAACAGCGAACAAAGTACTATTATATAAATTCTAAGTAAATTGTTCATGTTTAAAAGATTAATTTTTAATATTCATTGGAGCATTAATTTGTTGTTTCGAATGAAATTTATATATAAATTGAGAACAAATTTAAATCGCGTCTGGAATAGCCGGTACTATACGGTATCCGGACTATTGACAATTCGTGTATTTATATTTTATTCACATTTGTTATGTTTCGAATGAAATTTATATATAAATTATGAACAAATTTAGCTCGCGTCAGGAATATCCGGTATCCGGACTATAGATAATTCATGTATTTACATTTTATTATCTTTACTTTTGGGCATGTTATTTAGCATTGTTTTTTAATCAGATCATGATAACTTTTCAATGGTTAAAATTAAATGCATCGAGTATGGACTTGTTTGATTTATCTCAGTGAGTCCTTTGGTTCTTAGTTTTTTTTTAGAGCATGTTATTTAGAATTGTTTTTTAATCAGGAATTTTAATCACGTCGTGATAACTTTTCAATGGTTAAAAGTAAATGCATCGAGTATGGACTCGTTTGATTTGTATCAGTGAGTCCTTTTGTTTTTAGTTTTTTTTAGGGAATGTTATTTAGCATTGTTTTTTAATAAGGAATTTTATTCACGTCATGATAACTTTTCAATGGCTAAAAATAAATGCAAAGAATATGGACTCGTTTGATTTGTATCAGTGATTCCTTTGGTTTTTTAGTTTTTTTTAATAATGAATTGTCTTGTTATTGTAATACTGTATTTTGCATCAAAGTATAGACCAGTTTTAGGTAGGTTTCAGATAAGAACACTATTGGTATATCAAACATTTTGTGCCTGTATCTAATTAGGTTGTAACAAGAATGTGCCTATTATTCAAATAAGTGATTCAGTGCATCAAACTAATATAAAAATTATATTTAAAGATGTTTGATAATTATATTAAAAATGTAAATTTTTGGAATCACAACATTGGCAATGCGAAACGGTTGCCAATTTTTATAAATTCATATTATAGTGTCGCCACTATAATGAGAATTTATTAAAATTGTCAACCGTTTCGCATTGCCAATGTTGTGATTCCAAAAATTTACATTTTTAATATAATTATCAACATCGAAATTTATTAAAGATACATATTTTTACTTATTTGTTTTTTAAATATATTTTATAATTTATTAAAGATGCATATTTTTACTTATTTGTTTTTAAATATATTTTATAATTTATTAAAGATACCTATTTTTACTTATTTGTTTTTAAACATATTTTATAATTTATTAAAGATACATATTTTTACTTATTTGTTTTTAAATATATTTTATAATTTATTAAGGATACATATTTTTACTTATTTGTTTTTAAATATATTTTATAATTTATTAAAGATACATATTTTTACTTATTTGTTTTTAAATATATTTTATAATTTATTAAAGATACATATTTTTACTTATTTGTCTTTAAATATATTTTATAATTTATAACATCGAATTTACTTTTTACCATTTAACTCTCAATATTCTGGAAAATATTTTGTTTTGTCATTAATCATTAGTTCAAACATGTTTTATTAGGTTTCTTCTCAAGGAACTGTAAGTAAGAAAATAATGTGAAACTAATGAGGAATATGGTCGACACGGCAAGTCGTGCTTATCTGCTGTCGAACAGCAAAGTCGGTACGATAATAATCGGTTTGATAATAATCAGCACGATAATAATCGATTCCAAAATAATCTACCACGCAATAAACGAAAAAAAAACAGAACATAATGATATTTAATACATAATTTGCACGCGTCTCACAAAAATCGATCATATAATAAAAATTGGAACGATTCTGTCCATCTCTCGCCGATCTGAATGTTACAAGTTAGAACGCGCTAAGTGAGACAAAAACAGAACATACAACTGAATACGCGCTAAAAAGACTTTTAGTAAGAATATTAGTAAGTTCAGACTTTAGTAAGATATATCGACAAGAATACTGAGGATGATCAATCATTTTTATTGATCGATCATCCCGTTATATCCTTTACACCGAGGAACGATGTCGTTTGGCGAACGGAACGGAGGTATTTAGTGTTCACGAAGAGAGCAACGGTGTAATTAAGATAATATAGTGTAAATAATGTTTTTCTTTAAATGATAAAAATATGTATCTTTAACCCGCGACTTCGGTTACGTGGGAAATTAATGTGTAATTACAAAAAAAAAATTATGTGTGCTTATGACCATAAGATAGAAGTGAAAACTTCTAATTTTAAAATATATGTATAATAATAATAACATGG
This sequence comes from Druceiella hillmani, assembly GCA_039881145.1. Taxonomy (NCBI): domain Eukaryota; kingdom Metazoa; phylum Arthropoda; class Insecta; order Lepidoptera; family Hepialidae; genus Druceiella; species Druceiella hillmani. The sequence continues at coordinate 5,677,616 of JAYKKI010000060.1, read as the reverse complement.
ATATTATATGATAGACATTAGTGCGGCGAATTAGGAAAAATGCGAGTTTATTATTTTAAAATACAATAAAATACGAGTATTATATTATCTCAATTAATTGCTTGGTCGATGCCGAAGGGGGCCGAGTTTATCCGTAAGAATGAAACAATGAAAACTGCAATATGTTATGAATACTTCAGATTCAAATTTAATTCAATTTCTACAAAAAGTGCGTATAGTGCGTAAGAAGTTTTGACTTCAAAAAATCAAAAGTTCGTAAAGAAGTAGTTCACTTAGCCGGTACCAAAGGGAGCCGAATTTACCCGCTTCGGCGTCACCGATCCAGGCGTAACGGCTATTCAGCGTAACCGAACTGAGTGTGATGGTTTAGATTCGTTTACTGCTCAGTAACTGCATATGGTGCGCTTACAGAAGTTTTCACTCTAAAAATAATATTAGTGTCCAAATATAGGACCTTAGTAATGAGAATAACTAAGTATGATGTAACCTGCTTAATATGTAAATATAAGAACGTAGTTATGTTCCTGCTTTTATTCGTTATGGGGTGACTATTTTCATTACAAAATAATTAAATCTATCCTATCTTATAATGTATGGCTTCATTAATTTTGACAGTACCTGTTACACAAATTCAAAATTTCATGAACATTAGTCGAGTAGTTAGTTGCAACCTGAAAGCAAAATAAAATGGACTCACTTTTGTATTAATGATATAAAATAGGATACTATCAAAGCGCACGTGACTTTAAAGAACATGGCAGAACACTGGCCGTGTTATTTCTAATCAAAACGAGTAGGATCACAGTTCGTACGAGAAAGGAGACAGGTGAATGGTTATAGTGTGACAGAAATAGAATACAGTCTTTAAAAAAGCTGGAATTATTGAGAATATTAATAAAACCATGCAGCGATTGACCGGGAGAATACAAAAAATAAAATACAACGTTAACCATAATAAAAAACAAATATCTTCAAAAGGCGTGTTTATTATTATTTTTAACACATAATGAATCTTTACGTTAATAAGAAACAAAAAAGACGTTTAAACTATAACGGAATACGTAATAACTTTTAGAAAGATTACAAAAAATGATCAATACTGATTGTTTTTTTTGTTTTTAATATGTAGTCATTGTCTAAATTAATTAAAGATGAACTGTTAGTTGGCATGTTTTCCAATGTTGTTACTTGTACTATAAAACGGAGGGTTTCTTACTATGCCGACTTTCAAAATTGTAGGTCGACCGCAAGTACCCTACAGGTTTGCTGATTAATTAAACAACAATTGATATAAATAAACGGTATAAATAACAGTGCAATTTTTACAGAAATGTAAGGCCGTAAGGCTCAGTATACAATATTAATATCAACTTGGAATCTTAGTCGTTTTTGAGAAAAATGGCACGATGGACAGATGGACGGATGGATGTACAACGAAATGATCCAATAAAGGTTCCGTTTCTTTTTTTCATTTTGAGGATCGGAATCTTTACAATACAAGATCTCATTTGTCTAATTGACGATTTAGATGAAACTTTCCAGAAGATGATTTTTTCGTTTTCTTTAGTTAAGATTGTCATTTTTATTTTTGTATTATTTGGGTTCTGCCCTATTTAGACTTTTTATAGTTCCTTTTGTCAGATTTGTAGGTTCTGATAACTTGGTCCACTGTATTTTTTTATTATTATAACGTTGCCTTGTTTGAAATGTAGGTATTCGTTTGATATTTCGAAGCGATCGATCGCAATTGACATGTCAAACGAATATACGGTACGCATGCTATGACGAAACAAAGAGCCGGATCGAATTGAGCATGCGTCGACGCTCATCAGCTGTGAGGTGATCCACTATTACGACGCAGATCGTCGAGTTGCTTCTCAGGCCACTTTCACCTCCTAGTCGGGTCGACCCGCCGACGACCACTTCGCTTTCGAATTCCTCCAACGGGGTAATTAGTATGAGGCGGAATGTGCATAACGGATTTCTGCGAATACGTTATGCGACTACGTTTTTTTTTTTATTTTTTTCACTGGAACCTGTTTTCTGCTCTGCCTATCCGGCCGGGATTATAAATACCGTCGTTTGCCATGTTTATTATTTCCTAACGCCGTTAATTTGCATTGTATCTAACGTGTAAGTTACCGGTTCATATTTACGTAAAGAAATTGTTATTAGTGTCAATGAAATAATTATACTCGCAAATGTAGAAGTTACTGGTAATTTTGATGCCGTGATAATTTGTAATAAAATGATAATTAAATTTATATCCTATTGCGTATGTCCGATTAAGGCCCGGGCAAGAGTTGAGTCAATGAATCAAAATAATCAATATAGCGCAAAACTAAATAATTCACTTGAAATATTATTGATTAATTTCGCTCTTTATTTCATGAGCGTTTGGGCTTAACAAATAATGAACGGATATACGACTTGATTTGCATTAATTAAATTACTCCTTATTGTTTAATTTGACTCTTGGATTCAGGAACGTTAAGGCGTCACAAATAATGGATTGATTTACGACTTGAGTTACATAGACTAAATTACATTTTATTGTTTAATTTGACTATTTGATTCAGGAACGTTTAGGCGTTAAAAATAATGGATTGATTTACGACTTGAGTTACATAGACTAAATTACATTTTATTGTTTAATTTGACTCTTTGATTCAGGAACGTTTAGGCGTCACAAATAATGGATCGATTTACAACTTGAGTTACATTGACTAAATTATTTCTTATTGTTTAATTTGGCTCTTGAAATCAGGAACGTTTAGTCTTAACAAATACTGGATGGCGTTACGACTTTAGTTGCATTGACTAAATTACTTCTTACTGTTTAATTTGACTCTTTGATTCGAATAAGAATAAACCGATAAAGGGTTCACCACATCATTTCGTATCACTTTGATGCTACCACGGCATCGAGTGTCGTATACTGTACAACATGTAATCTTTACGTTACGAGTACCTTGAAATATATAACGTATATTGGGAACGGAATAAGATGCAAGGAAAGTTAATTTTTTTCAATCTTCTTATTTTCAGTCAATAATAAAAATAGATATTGGTTACTGATGTAATATGATGTATTCACACACCCTCACCACGCACACACATACTTATATATATATATATATATATATATATATATATATAAATATATACACATATACATGTATATATATATATGCAAATTACTTGTAATCGATATCGATTAACCAATGTCAAACTGTTAACTAAAATAGTTAAAATTTAAAAAGTGCCTTTTTCCAAGATTAAACAAAACAGATGAGAGTTAGAAATATTTTAAGCTATCGAGAAGGAGCTTAAAACTTATGGATATGATTAAATGAAGTTTAAGTGAATTGCTGAGTGAAATATTTCTAGTAAATACATCTAATAACTAATGTATCTTTTATGATAATTTTGTTTTAAAATTTTGCTATAGACGAGCCGAAAAGGCATGCATTGTCTTAATTATAGAGTTAATACATGTATAGGTCTTACGTATTACGTTAGTATCGGACGGTTAAGACCATTAGCATTTTGTGTATATTATATGTTGTTAATTCAATTACTAGTAGTGTTGTGAAAAATTGTAATCGATAAATGTAATCGAGTTGACAGTGAATAGAATACATTACTTTGTACAAAATTTTTGTGCAAATATATTTTCGTGACAAAATGATAAAATTGCACATTTAGTTGTAAAAATACGACGCAATTTTAAGATGAATATTTTTGCTATTACATTGCTCAAGTTGATACTTGAGACTGTGTCGAATTTTGACTCGTTTTTTTTTTGATCGATTCACGATTTCAAAACGATTGTCGTGAGATATTTGAATTGCTCGTAAGTCGTTCGATATTTTAAATAAATTTCTTTTTCATTTACGTTTGATCTGTTGCAAAATCCGGTTTATATGTAGTATTACTGGATCTTGGCGGTATTTATGTTATCCATTCATTGTATTTATTGTACGATTTTGGTTAAGAAAGTGATTGTATTGCGAATATGTAATTGAATTGGAAAATAAATAAGTGTATAAACAAAAAACGCCAATAGAACTCGCGCTACGACGATTCCGTAGAACCCACGATTTAATTGTGTACACGTAGATGTTAAAAATTACCGATGATACGCACTTAAGTACTTTTAAACATTTGCGGGCACACAATTAAATGAAACTACGTGATGTAGTATTATTTTTACTTTATTTAAATACATCATTTATTTAAATACCACCATCTAGGTTTCGTTGTATTACCATATTTTCAGGTGGGCAATTAGAAAACCTTTGCTAATAGCCCATCTAAAGGTGTTGTCATACAACAAAACCTAGGCCATAGTAAAGAACTTAAATAAAGTAGAAATAATACTACATCACATAGTTTCATTTAATATGAATAATGAATTTCTACAAAATTAACGCCAAATATATTCAGTATTTACGGGTACATATTATTTCCATTAAACTACTTACAAATCTAAATATTTCACGATATAAATATATTTTCTACTTCAAATTTCACGGGCGTTAAACTTTGAATATATTTAAAAAAATAAAAGGTATAGGATGATGATCACTATTGTTTTTCCTCCTGTTTGTCTGCCTTTGCGTAGACGTTTAAAAATGCACTTTTTTGTAATTTAACATTGAGTAGTTTGGAAAATAAGTGGGTAGAAATACATTTTTTTATATTCATGTATATCTTTGAAAGTATATCATCTAAAATTATAAAAAAAATATTTTTTAAATCATTATAACTAGCCCTTTCAAACGATATCATACTATTTATAGAATTAAAAATATCACTACTTTTGTGCTTAATTTGATCAAATTAAAATTTATCTAAAATGTTCATTTTCATTTCTTTAAATTTTTAAAAATTTCCCTGAAATTACCGCACAAGTATTTTTTGTTGTTAGCATTGAGTTATGTGTGGGTTAGTATATTTTTTGCTAATCCAAATTACGAGATTCTATGTTTAACTATTTCTGAGAAAAAAACGGTTGTGACAGACAGAAAAGAGATACGCGTGTGACCTTAAAAGAGATCCATTATTCCTCTTAACATATGCATCCTAGAAAAGACGAAAGAGAACGAAAAATGTATAAATATTTCATGAGAATAGCACAGACTTAAGATTACATGTCTAAGTAGCAAACTTGCCAAAACTTAATATTATATTTGCTATCAGAAATAATCCAGCGGGAGGTATCTCTTTCGATCAGATGCTGGAATGATGCCAAGTCTGCTGAGAACACAGCACGTAAAATGCAGCCAAATTGTTGCCACTATTATACTCAACTTGGCTCTGGAATCTTTAGTCTGTCTCGTATCTATTTTATCTATTCATCCAATGGCTGTCTAGCCAAATTTTAGCTGAAATACGAGTCGATTACTTAAGAAATTGTGTTCTATTGAAATCTCAAATTTGATGATTTTTATAGGAAAATAGCACAGCTGCTCTTCAACTGCGAGGTTCTTCAAATTTTTTTTGATTCCTTATTTGTTTATTTGTAAAAAAGTTGTTTTTTGTTTATCTTAATTATACTGCAATCTGTCACCACACCGGGACAATCAGTGGTAATTTTGTCGGGTTTTGATTGGACAGGTTTAGGAAGACAACCTGTGTCGCATACCAGATTTAATATTTATATGTCTTTATTCTAGCACATCTTGGAGAATTCTACATTTTATTCGGCGTTTGGTTCGGTTTATTGGATGGTATATAATTCTGTCTTTATATGATTTTGTGTGCCTATCAATTTCCTCCCTAACTGTAGGTATTTTTAGATCCTTGTGCAATTGTTGGGTGGTTACTAACCATGGGGCATTTGTAATTATCCGTGGAAAAGCAACTTTTTCTTTTAGTACAATGTCATTGTATCTGAAGATATGTCCCAGCCAATTGATATACTGCGATTTATTAACAACGGAAAATGTTGTTCCTTCTTGGATTATAAATACGGAAGTTAGTTTGTGACTTAATAATGATGAAACAAACCGAATAGTTTGCGCATCGGAATAATATAAAGACGTTGCTTGAGTTGAGTACAAATATATGCAAAAGGAATTTTGTACTAATGATATTCAATCATAAATGACTGACTTTCCTCAACTTTGGTATAGACATGATGTTGACGCTATGACCGATGAGAATTAATAATTAATTTATACTACTTTTTACCTGGAAAAGTAACGCAATTTCTTTAGGATAAAACTTTTTGTGTTTAAGAAAATGTTAGTTAACGTTCTTTTGGAAACGGTGTTTTTGACGATATTTTACTAAAATAAGTTAAGTGTGAGTTCGTGTTTACTTGTAGTTTCATGCATATATATATATATATATATATATATATATATATATATATATATATATATATATATATATATATATATATACAGGCCCGTAAGGAGTGGTCCAATGAAATATCGATGATAGAGAGGGTTATTATACATAGGAAACAATACATTTTATTATCTTAGGCCTAATGGTTTTAGAGATAAGATTTTTAAAATTGTTTATTTTAATTTTTGTTACCGCAAATGAAAAAAAAATGTTATTTGGTATTATTACTATTTCTGCTTTTGTTATCCAAGATCTTTAAGAAAATATTCGTGTACATCATGTTAATGTATCATAAACTATTTACAGCCCTTAGTTGATTACAAAGGAGATGATTCTAGAAGCAACAAGCTGCCTTATGTAGCTAAATATATTAGATTAGTGGCCCTCTTCGGACCCGTACGAATCTGAATCTCGTTAGAATCTCGTCCCGACCCTTATAACTATGTCAAATTCGACCGACCATCGTCCACGGTCTCACAATTTCTATAGCTTACGACCTATATACATAGAATTTTGTTACTCGATGATTGGAGAAAAAATCTCAATGATAATGTTGCAAAATAATAAAGAAAAGCATTTTAAATATTTTTCGCCATGTATATAAAATGAGATCGAATTTTTTTAGCTCAATCCATTGACCTGGATAGCTCTGGCATCTTGTAGATGTTTCGTTCATTTTTCATAAATTTCACGAAATCGCATTGCTCCTAGTATAGTAATTTTTCAATAACGCTTTGTAAAAAAAGGAAAAATTGATACACCTAATTATGATTAAATTGATTAAAATCCTCCATCGCTATTCATTCTAACAATTAGATTCTTCATTTATTGCCCAGCTTAAAGCAAGCCTAAATGGATCTGAAGTGGAATACGTAGAATTTCCGATCCAAAAAACTCTGACTGATCCTCTGAGATACCATCCACCCGTGCCAAACATGAAAAAAATATATTTGACGTGAGCCTGCAAATTTTTTCAGGTTATCATGTACATAAACTCACCAGAGTTCAGCAACTTTGATGTGGATGACTTAAGACAGATTTTCTTCAAACAATTTATAAAAATAATTTACAGAAGCGCACTATTTTTCTATTTTCCGATTAATATTAGGAAGGCAAGTTCACTTTTCGTGCATTTTTGTAACTTAAGAGTAACTTGACATTTTAGTGCAAATAGCAATAAGTTCCTTTCCTATGTGTCGTTTTATTTAATTTTGCAGAATACACGTATCCAAGTATTTTGGTCTCCAAATATACCAATTATGAACATAAACTTAAATATTTCCTCGTGAGTTATTTTAACTACATTAACGTCAGTGTAACAATTTTCTACCATAATAACGTCGGCTTAAAGCTAACGATTGTATTACATGGTGTCCTTTTGAAATCCTTGTTTGAACAACAAGGATACGTTGTTATGAAAGCATGTTTATTAATTTTAGTTGACGTATGTTAGTTTATACAGCTTTTAAATCTTCAAATCTTTACTTTAATCCACGAAAGCGGAGCCCGCGTAAGATGAAGTGAGTCAGAACGTAAATTTGTATCAGAACGTAAATTTGCACCACTATATTATGCTCATCTAACGTAAACGGGAGATGAGGCAGATAAGCAGATATGTTCTGAGTACATTAGTTTATTCACGTACCTTGTAACCTCTACTAATCTCGTACAAGCGCTAGAAATATACCATTCTAAATATCTCAACACTTGATGTTTACATATGGTAAATAACATTTTAGCTAAACCGATACGAGTAGGCAAGAACCTGTCACTTATGGAACGGATTGAATTATGTTGATTCCAATCGTAATTGCGAATACCAAAGTACTCACAGCGATTAACCCTGTTTAAAGGAGAACGTGACTGTATATCGCGGGCTGATGTCACAGGTAGCAACCTAATGATTGTTTTGACATTATAAACCGCGTGTAGCTGCGAAGCGTGTGGAATAGTTGCTATTAGTAATTTAGCATCGCGATCTTTTGACCTCAGGTGAAGCGTAATCGTGCAAGGCTTTGCGTCTGCAGATGGTACTTAAAAATTTAAATTCCAATGTGTAACCTTCGTTGAATAACATGTATCCATTCAAACTATATGCGTCCTGATTACGGTGTAGCGAAAAAGGCTACAAGTGAGATAAAACAGGTGAATAATGACGCTACAAGTTTTTAATTTGTACTTTATTAACTGTTTATTTAAATAGATGAAGATTAAAATGAGTTACTAATGAAAATATCTTGTAAAGGTTTCGGACCTTAAAATAAAAAAAAATAGGATTTCTTAAACATCACTCAAGTTACCGTTCGTCTGCCATAATATTTTTTGTTTCAAAAATTTTTTGGTGTAGAATCTTCTAAATTATACAGTGATAATTTCTTTATAATTATATATATATATATATATATATATATATATATATATATATATACTAGCTGACCCGTGCGAAGTCTTCGCACTATATCGCCATCTAGCGTGTTCCAAGTATACAATTTGGCTAAGATATTTGATGTGTCGCCCACAGATGGCGCTCATGCCAATTGTTATAAAAATTAATTTTTTTATTAACAAAAAGATTTTTTTCGAATTTTTTTATATTTTTCGCCCAAAGTAGAAAACATAAGCTTTAAGTGGGTATTTTTTTAATTTTTTTTGTTGCAGTAGTTAAAGAGATCGAGCCGCTCGACCAAAAAACACCTTTTAGAAGTAATATATTTAGATTAGATATATATATATATATATATATATATATATATATATATGTTTATACATATATATATATATATATATATATATATATATATATATGTATATAATTATACAATGATAATTTATTTTAAATTATACAGTGATAAAGCATATTAACCATACATGCAGATTTAGAGGGGGCAAATAAAATATACCATTCTTTTAAAATTGCACGGTTCGTTTCTACACATTTTGAAAATGTTAATTACAAGGATCCTCAGTAGCATATATCCGGAAATATGTTGAAAATTATGATAAAAAATACATTCTATATTCTATTATATACTATATACTCGTATGTAATAGTTACATCTTTGAAATTATTGAAATTGAAGTTATGAAAATAACTGGGTCTTAGCTTATTAACAAAAGCTCATAGCTTATCAAAGCTTTAATTAAAAAGCTTATGTAACATATACAGGAAATCAAACTTTTTGAAAATTTTTACACTTGTTACAGATAAAAAATAAATTGATATGCCACTATCAAACCAGTCATGCGGTACAAAGCCAAATGTCAAACGATATTTCAATAGGATTAAAATTCTAAATTGGGCAGGGGGGAGTCAGACACCTTGATAAGATTGGAAATTAGTACATTAGGGCATATTCAAAACTGCTCCCATTACTGAAATTTGAAAAAAAAGCCACATAAGGTGGACTTTACCAAGTCTTTGCTATGGCATTCTAATTTGGCTCTGCCTACTTAAGCGGGAATAAATTCATTGTTTAATTTTTTTCAGGATAGATGGCGTTATTTCTATATCAAAAGACTATTTCCTAATGACTCATTAAACATTTTTAATGAAGGCTTTTTTTTACAAATTGTGGAATGTATTTTTTTGCAGACCAAATTTCTTTAAAGTATTGCATTTTAAAATACGGTATATATTAAGCAAGGTTTACATTTATAAAAATAATCCTTTTTCGGATAAATATAACTTACTATGTTTTTACTTATTATGTTAAATCCTACATTTATTTCAAATTATGGAGAAAAAATACGAATCGATATAAACTTTCCATACATTTTTTCCTACTGTTTTCCTTTCTACTTTTTCACTTAATTACTTACGGAAAAGTGTAATAATTTTAATGTATGTTACTTATGAGACTTCCGGAAACGTTTTCGGGAAATTTTATAAAAACAAGTTACTTGCTTTTTGAGTTTAATCTATACATACGTACGCAAATAAATATGAACACATATATGTATAATAATAACTTGAAATATTTTTATATGTCGATGTAGATAAATTTTTATGCAATATTACAACTGCCAATTAGGATTGAAGTACGATCACATTATGCAAAACAACAGGGTGTTGTTTGTGTAGCTAGCAGAGTATTTAATATTCCAAATCTATCTAGGGGAATAGAGAGAGGATTTATCACATGATGGTCCAAGATTGGGAAAGAGCTGAAGATCAAGAAAACATCTAATATTACGATATAAGATAGACTGTCCAGGCGTGACCCCAAATAATTAGGGAAGAGAGACAGAAGAAGTTAGTTGAATAGAAATACTGTACATACCTAAGAGTTTAAACTTTTATATTTGTATATACGGAACGGATATATACGAGTTTTATATATATATATATATATATATATAGAACATATTTGAATCATACATAGCATATATCAGAGTGACTCGACTGACTATATACAGAAAATGACACTTCGAGTAAATAACCCGGGCGACTCCAAGTAATTTTGGAAGAGTGACAGAAGAAGAGAGTTGAATAGAAATACTATGTTTACTTTAGTGTTTAATTTTTATCTTTATATATACAGAACGGATATATACGAATTTTATATATACAGAACGTGTTCCACTCATATTTAGCATATATTAGAGTGACTTGATCATTAAGAATTACAAAGCGCAGATGATTGGCTCATATCGGAAAGCCAGAAGAAATTAAATAAACAAAAATTATTGTCAAATAAACTTGGTACTTATGACATTGAATGTTTGGTCTAAATGCACTTTAACACCAATGAAAATTTCACTTTTTCTTTCTTTAAAAATAATGTAATTTAATCAAAATTTTTGCTGTTTATTATTAATTTAATAAAAAAAATATTGAAAAGAAGTTTCCTTTAAAATAGAAGTCGTAATAATACACAAGCGTTGAAATATTTTGAATTAATTTTTATTTCCTAATTAATTTACATATTGTTCAAGTTTTGATTTGTTTTTAATTTATTGTAACGAGGTCAATTTTTTAAATTATTTTAGATGTTTTCCCAGATTTCATATCAGCAATATAATTTTGAAAAAATTTTCGTTAAAAAAACCGTATGGATGAGAATCATGTAACTATAATGTTTTAAAATTAAGATAAGCAGATAAAACAAAACATTAGAGACTTTTTGTGTATGAAATCGCAAAACTCTTGCCAATTACGTGATTAATTTTTTTCCTTAAATGTCACGCCGATAATTTTTTTTTTGTTAAAATTAAAAATATTTGACACTTTCAATGTCAAATTAACGTTAAGTTCAACATTAAGATTTAATCGATGATGTTAGTTCTTAGTTCTTTTTCATAAATCGAACTAACAAAAAAAATACTAATTTTATTTTAAACGACAAGACTGCTATAAACATTTTGGTGAAAAATTAACAAAAACGACATAATTATCAACACGTTAAATACATGCAATCAAAATTCATTAAAGTTTTACTTTCACATTTTATCGTAAAAGATTCATTCAATTCAACTACAAAAATACAAAATAATTAATAAGTAAATTAAAATAACAACAGCTACTCAAATAATTCCAGTTTAATGGATAAGGTTGCAATAATTTTGTTAAAAGAACCAACAAATAGCGCGTATTGATCAATATTCCACACGTAATTTCACAATTATATGAAATTACGTGATGTAGTATTATTTATAGTTTAATTAAATTTTTTACCATGACCTAGGTTTCATTGTATTACAACATCTTCAGGTTGGCAATTAGCAAAGATTCACAGATTGGTGGGCAATTAGCAAAGATTCAAGATTCGTCTTATCTAATTGCCCATCTGAAGATGTTGTAATACAACGAAACCTAGGTCGTGGCAAGGAATTTGAATAAGGTAGAAATAATACTACATCACGTAGTTTCATTTAATTGTGAATAATGAATTTATACAAAATTAACGCCAAATATATTCAATATATCCATAATTTATCATTGTTCATTGTTGCATTTCATCGTAAACGATTCCTTTTTATGACATAAAATAAGATATTACGAAAAAATTATTAAGTAAATTAAAATAGTAACAGCTACTAAGTTCAGTTTAATAGATAAGACTGCAATAATTTTGTTAAAAGAAGCAATAACCAGCACGTATTGATCAATATTCCACACGTATAGTATGCATAATTTATCATTGTTCATTGTTTCATTTCATCGTAAACGATTCCTTTTTACGATTTAAAATAAAACATTACAAAAAAATGATTAAGTAAATTAAAATAGTAACAGCTACTAAGTTCAGTTTAATAGATAAGACTGCAATAATTTTGTTAAAAGAAGCAATAACCAGCACGTATTGATCAATATTCCACACGTATAGTATGCATAATTCATCATTGTTCATTATTACATTTTATCGTAAACGATTCATATTTACGATATAAACTACGATATTACAAAACAATTATTAAGTAGATTATAATAGTAACAACAATTAATTTTAGATTAATCGACAATACTGTAATCGCTTTTTTATAAGAACAAATAAATAGCATATATTCTTTAACATTCCACATCTAATTATTGCATATAATTTATGGTTCATTTTCATATTTTATCGTAAACGGTTCATTATTACAGTGTCAACTACGAAATTACGGAACAATTATTAAGTGAATTAAAATGGTAATACTGAATTATTTGCAATTATATTTAAAAAAGCACACAGTGGAAAATGAGGTTTAGTAGCTGTTGTAACATAATTTTAATTCATTTACCTCGGTTGTTCTCAGTGTTAAATTCTTTTTATTTAGATCTTACTAGGCATTACAATAGATAAGACTATGCTATTTTATAGTTTTTAACTTAAACTGATATTATTTTTCAAATAGTTACAAATAGTTCGTCGTAAACTTAGTTACAAAACAATACTGTTACTCAAATAAATGAAACTACGTGATGTAGTATTATTTCTACTTCGTACGAATAATACTACATCACGTAGTTTCATTTATTTGAGTAACAAGTAGTTTCATTTATTTGAGTACGGTCGTGGTAAAGAAATTAAAGAAAGTAGAAATAATACTACATCACGTAGTTTCATTTAATTGTGAATAATCAATTTCTACAAAATTAACGCCAAATATATTCAACTGTTACTCAAATTAAGAAATTGTGTTACTCTACACAATGTCAAATTCTGTCATAAAATTATTGTTTAGTATATGTTCTGGGTATGGGTTTAGTATTTTTTAAGGACAAATTTATAAGGCGCCGACGTTTAAAGGCTATACAACTTCATACACTTCGTTAAATTAAATGATAAAACGTGTTATTTTGTTTTTAACAGTTGTTGTTTGTTCATTGTTTTTTACTAATTATTCACGTCCCTTGTTTCCATCTTAATATATTCTCTTGTTTAAACGGTAGATTCGTCTGTATTCTAAAATATTAACTTTAAATGAGTCATTTTCATTTTGTTCCATATCGCAGATGCTAAGTTTTGGGTTGGCCGTGGCAGCAAACCTTCCCCGCAAGGCATCAGGATTCCAGACGAGAACGGCAAGGAAGTTCCACTCAGGAAGTACGAGCAGAAGACCATAGTATTGAGTTTGCCTGGGGTAAGACGCCGTATCTTAATATATTCTGAAAGTGAAATAAGTTGCAAAAATTTATTGAAACTTACTATTGAGCCGTACCAAGGGTCTTTGAAAGAAATCTTTTGAAACTTTTTTGATGGACATGGTACCTAATAACGTCAGTCAGTTATCTTTCTTCAATCCCATAAAACAATTTTCACGTTTACGAGACAAATATGCAATTCAATAAAAAGAGTAGTTAAATAGGCTGCATAAACAATATTTTTAAAGTATTTAGGTCTTATTTTACATAATCTCCGAAGAGATGATAAGGTTTATGCATTAATTTAAATTATGATGAAGTGCAAGTAAAGGTTTATATTTTTGGAAATTATCTATATATATATATATATATATATATATATATATATATATATATAACCAATAATATTGATATACTCGTATTGCACATTTTTCTGACTCATTAATCCATTTTTTTTCTAACTCAAATTGCATTCCTGTGCATTACGGATTAGTTCCTGCTTCAGACCATTAACTTTAAATTCATTATTCTTTTGCTTTCAGATTGTATAAATATATTTTATTTTATCATTATTATTAAAATCAATTAAATCTTCAGGTTATTTCCTAGAGAAACCATTCCTTCATCAGGCACTAGTTTTTGCTCAAGGCTTCCTTTGCGTGAACTATAATAATGTAGCTTATGTGTCGATCCAAGCTATAATATTTTCTGTTTCATTTTTTTACAAATTCGTTCGCATATTCCATAGAAATATCGTGATCGAATTTTAAAATAGAGAAAATTTTATATGCTATCCTACCAAGGTCATGCTTGGATCTGAGAGTTCAAGATATACGGTGTCAGTTAATACATGCTGTAATCAAGCTTAAAGAATTTTTCTAATATTTCAAGCAGGAATCTAATGAACATCATACAATTTGATGATATCCCTCAAGAACTTCAAATTCTAATTCAGGATATCACCTATTCCAAATTTGCGTAGATCCTTTAAGAAATAACGGAATTTAGAATAGCAAATATCACATACAGCAAATAGAAGATACAGCAAGGATTCACTTTTATGGGATTTTGTTAAGTAGATATTAGTTTTCCACGTGAAAATTGTTTGAAGAAACATTGTATAACTTTTAAATTAACTCTATACTTAAACTTTTTCTTCTTTCTCCTGGCTATGCCCCATATCTCATTTCGGGTCAGCCCTCGTCGTACATTTTCACGATAACAGTTCATCGTGTGTTGTCATTAATTTCAAATTCATAATTTTAAGATCTTTTTATCCATAGTGCTCTTCCAGGTGGTAGCGGGTCGACCTCAGCCTCTTTTTCCTTATTTTATTTTTAATACTGCTTTCGTAATATGGTCTTCGTTTCGCCTCGTAATGTGCCCGTAACAACGCAAACAATTTTCTGTCAGCTTTTCCCCAATTTCCGTGACTTTAAACGTTCCTCTAATCTATTATTTTTTTGTTATGTTCACTCTGGTAACTCCCCGAGCCTAACGCAGCATTTCGATTTCTGTGACGTGCATATTTTGTTCATCTACCTTTCTCATCGGACAGCATTCCGATACGTATCAACGCTGGTCATACTGCTTAATTGTAAACTCGACCTTTGGTTAGTGATCTCTATTTTAGCCAAGCAGTTGTTATTCTGTGTTGGATGTATTTTTCAGTGCTGTCTTTTGGAGTAACTACTAAACCGAGATACTTAAACTCATTACTTCTTCAGAGATGTTCATTCGATCATCATTGATGAGTTGTCGTTGGCGTTATTTCCAGATATATCACACCACATGAATTCAGTCTTTTTTCTGTTAACTCTAAGACCTCGCCTCTCTAGTGCCTGTTGCCATGCATTAGTTGTTCTTGTACTTCTACTTGAGAACTCTATATAATATTTTATTTTACTTCTTAAACAATTTATAAATAGATTTTACATACAAAAATGATGCGATACTAATCTTAAACAGTGATAAATAAATATATAATAACGCTATTGATTGTGTCATTTAGGATCTGACAGTATTCGATATAGGACATTTTGGTGTTTGGTGCGAGGCTTTCACGGTTGACTTTGGCCACATAAGGATTCCTGATAAGCTGAATGTGCCGCCATCCCTGAAAATGCTGGGCGTAAGTCCACAGGTAAGTTGACAAATAGTTCTATGTAATGAAAGTTTTTGACTGAATGTAGAATAAGTTTTAACGCTACCAACACTTATATTACATCTCACCGTGAATTCGTTAACTTGTTTGTAGTTATTACAGTTAAATGGGGCAAGTTTTGGACTTTATAGAACGGGGTCAGTGTGTTACATAACCGGTTTTACATCAAGATATAAATCGTTAGTTGAAGTATAAAGCAAAGTTAAAAGAATGTTTTAAGAGAAAATCTGATTTTAACGTTTTTTTCCTCATTTAAAGGAAAAGAAAAACGGAAGAAGTAGTAGAAAGTTATGCTGTTTGTTCATGATTAAATGTAGTAAGATTATATTAGGACTTTCCATTAAATTTATTTTTAGTGTACTTTACCTACTTCGGTTGAAAGAAAATTATAATCTCACTCTTGTGTGTCTGCCTATTCGATTTTTTGACATCTTTTTTCAGAATCTGAACTCTTTTGTCTAAAAATTACAAAAATGAAGGTTGTAGTATATTGATTAGAAACAATGTAGAAAAAAGTAACATTGTTGTTTTTAAAATCTACGTCGATTGAAATGTCTATTAATGCCAGTAATTTGTAGAATTTTAATGCGTTTATGTGTAAAATATTAATTTAGCAACTGTACATCGATAAAAGAAGTTTTATAACTTAAATCAAAAATCAACTAACAGTAAATAAAATAGCAACGATTTTTCTTTAATTATCAAATTATTTATTAAGTTATTTCATCTTAAAATTAGATATTGTTTACGAAATACCCAAAAGGCGAGACGCGGTTTGTTTCTGACTGATTTTTACGAATTCGCAGTTAGTATTTTAAGAGTAATCAGTACTTTAAGAGATTAAAACAAAATTTAAATAGAAATAGTTATTTAGAAAATTAAATAAAAACTATTGTAATTATTGTTAATTTAAAAAAGGAAATATTATGGCATATGCTCCTGAGTTAATATGAATAGGAGTGAAAAAAATATTACGTTAAAAATATAAAACTATTTTAATGTCGGTACGTTTCTCGTGGTTTCAATTAAAATTTAAAATCAATCTTGATTTAAAGACAAAATTTCATTTTGAATAATTTTTAATTCCCTTTTTATTTTTCTTTCACTAATGAAGTAAAAAAAACATGACAATCTTATTTTTTAATTGCTGTCCAAAAAATTACAACTTTTAGTCTCATTTCAAAGACAAAAATATTGTCACGATAAATATAAATTATTTTATGCTCAATTCAACCTTGTTCTTTTAAACATTTGTAGTTTTTATTTCAATTTGCAACCGAAGCATTTTAATTTCCAATAATATTCGATTGAGATTATTTGCTGTCTAATATGTTATCTTTCACTTTTATTTAAGCGAAAGATTATTTTCAGGATAAATGTTGCTGATTTTATATTCAATTCGACCTTGTTCTTTTAAATATTTCTTGTTTTTATTTTGATCTCTAGCTGAAATATTTTATTTTTGCTGAAATTTGTAATAAGATTCTTTAGAGATTACTTGCCGTCCAATATTTTATCTTTCAGTCTTACTTAAGTAAAAAGATTATTATCGGAATAAACATTGCCTCTTTTATGTTCAATTCGGCCTTGTTCTTTAAAATATTTCTTGCTTTAATTTTGACCTCCACCCAATGTGTCAAATAATCTATCTGGCAGTAAGCTGACAGCTTTAGACACAGCCTTTCATTTAAAGCCTTCCGTCTGAATTACGTTCTTCGATGTGATCAAATTTATAACGCTATTGTTGGTTGCCTTGTGTCCGATAATTCGCTGATTAGTTTTATAATAAATCGCCTTCAATTGCGTTTAGTCTGGTATCAATTTTTATTAATGCCTTTCTCGTTGAAATTGGAGTTGAGCTGCTGACATTATACTTATTTTCAATCCACTTTATTTAAGAAGGAGATAAAAGTGAAGTGTGAAGATTTTATTAACAATATTATGAAAGACCTTGGAAACTTGATAAATCTAATAAATTCTCTGGAATTGAAAGCAATAATTAATCTTTTATCGTTGCCAATAATTCGATTTAAATGAATAACTTTATAATGTATTCGCTTTCACGCGCGTTTTCGCTCTAGCTATTTCCATGACTTCATGGATTTTTTTTGTCAAAGGCCGGATTTGATTAGTAATTATTTTATGTATTGTAGAAACTTAACTATATAAATTTGTCTATTGGGAGTGTATTATTATTTTGTTAATACAAATTGTTTAGGTATTTTATGATTTTGGACAGTTTATTTCTATGATATTACAGCGATGTAATGCTGTACATAATAATCAAAAGACTAAGCTACGGTCACTGAAAGTTCCGTTAAAATCCGTTTAATTGTTTATACACTTACTGAGTGAAACCTAGGTTTCGTTGTATTACAACATCTTCAGGTGGGATATTAGCAAAGGTAGGCCAATCTTTGCTAATATCCCACCTGAGATCGTGGTAAAGAAATTGAAGAAAGTAGAAATAATCCTACATCACGTAGTTTCATTTAATTGTGAATAATGAATTTCTACAAAATTAACGCCAAATATATTCAATCAATGTTTATACATTTTTTAAACCAAACCATGTACCATAGAAATAGACTTTTAAAAAAGACTAGCTTTCATTCGCGATTTCGCTCGCGTGGTTATAATGACAAACTTATAAAAAATATGCAGGAACGTCTAAAACGATTGAGGGCAACTTAATACTGACTTCATTTTCGTGACTATTTAATATAAAAATCATATACGTAGCGTTTCATAAACATGACAATGGAAACAAAAATAACCCTTCTAAATTTGGGATTGAAGGGAATGTTTCCAACATTCCTTCATATTGGATACGTAGCGTTTCACAAAAATCACGTCGATACATTGCTTCGTTATTTCCTTTGTATAGTTTTTCAGGTTCAAATAATGATTTTCCCGAAGAAATAAAATTTTCCGGGATAAAAAGTAGCCTGTATCATTTCCTAATCCGACAACTATGTGCAAAAAATTATGTCGATCTCTTGCGCCGTTGTGATGTGAAAGAATGGTGAACAAACACACTTTAATATTCATTGTGTTTAGATATATATATTTATTATGAATAGAATATACGAGTAACTTTATACAAAATTTACATTAAAATGTATTATATAGATAAAATGCAACGTTTCACTGTCTGTCTTTCTGCTATTTGCCTATAACTTGGGTTTTACTAAATTTATTGTCCGGTCCATACGTTCTTCTGGTCGTCCGTTCGTCCACACATCTGTCCGTACATTCATTCGTCCGTTCATCCATACGCCTATTTTTCCTTCGTCTATCCGTCTATCCATAGGTCCCTCCATTCGTACATCCCTTTGCTTGTTTGTCAGTTCGCCTGTCCGTTCATTTGTATGTCTGTTACAGATTCACATTTTCTCCAGTTTTATACCTATGTGCATGCAACTTTGCATTTAGAAGTTCCATTTGTAGATCTCTGGAGATCTCCTCAATTGATGTGTACTAAAATGTAAAGTGGAAAGGAAAAAAGGATTTTCATTTAATCCATCATGTCAGGTTTTATCAGAGAATCTTTTAAAATCATATTGAGGTTTTGTTCATTATTTCTAATTATTAAGTCGCGTGTGAGAAAGATTAAGTTTTTGATACGGATTTTGCATATTTTATATTAACTTGGTCAACGGAGCGGCACCAAGCCGTAAGTTTACCAAGAATTTGTTCCAAAGAGAAAAATAAAAACACTGCAAAGATATTAAATCACGTATGTGATGATCAAGAGATTTAGCCGTGACATAAAGCATCTATCGCGCTTAGCGACCTCAATCTTTTAAACCTTCTTCTGTCTATTATATATAACATCGTTCTCTTTTTACCGAAACCTTTATCGAGTTTTTTCAAAAGGATACTGGAAATCCATTACTTCCAACGCATGTACCGAGACAAAAATATATTTTCTCCGCCATCTGTCATTTGCGACTGACACATTTCATTTGGAATGTAAATTGTTTCGCTTCGCCTACAGAATAATGTATATTCTTATCGGATTTTGAATGGAGATCATACGTGGAGATGCGCACCCATACAGTTCGTGCTCAAAAATCAAATAGGATATAACTCGATTGTTTGTCGTGAACATTTTGTGGAAAGCCTGGATAGGGATACGACTGATTGGTATGATATTTTCTACAAAAGAACGGTTATATAAGAAATATTTATTTAAAAGAATAGATGGTTTTAGTTAAACGAAAGTTATTTTATTACATGTTTAGCATGAAAAATAGCAAAAAGCTTCATAAAATATTTCAAGGTGAATTTAATTATAGAAAATATAATGAATTCTGCCAAAAACAGACATGCAATTATCTTAAGAATTTATTGTAAGTATGTTGTCTTTGCCGATTAATCGAAGTTTGAAAGAATTTGAAACACTTATCGGTGTAAAAAACGAAACGGATACTATTAAAATTATTTTTGTGAAAACGCCTATAGATAGTATATCGAAATGTCAAACTTATTGGTCGAAAATTGTGGGTTCACTATGCGCGTGTACATCGTGACGTCCGGTTATCACAAAACTATCGTACGTACGGTCGTACATTGACAGAAATTGTCACTTATTTGCGTGCGATTACCTCCCCACACCCGGCATTGATTTTAAAAGCATATTAAGCACGACACGTTTTTATGTTTTAAAAAACAAATTTTATTCAAGACATATCAAGTTTTTTCCCGATAACTTTGGAAAGAATTCTCACAATTTTAAGTTAGGTTATCTTGCATATAAACAATTCTTTGGAGAAAAATTAGTTGATTATATGAATGAACCTGTTAAAAGCGGGTGAAATTTACATGACGAGGAAACATATATTTCTGTGTAATTTTTTGAAACTATTTCTTGAAGTAAAGTATGGAAATTGTATATTTATTAGAGGGTAGTCAGTTCTCATACCAAAATTAGAAAAAAATAAAGTAACCAAAATTTAAAAAAAATAATGTATTTTGTTGTGGTAATAAATACAATTGATACACAGCATATCGTACAAAAATTAAATAAATATACTGGAAAATCAATCCTAATGAAAAAGAAGCATCTTAAAATACATTTTCCACAAAAAACAGTAAGTATATCAATATTTGATTTAGATTTTCTCCATAACGAAGAAAAATATTTTGGTATTTATCTCTAGCGATGACGCTACCGGGAGATGTCGCAATGAAAGCACCCTTCACTTCCTCTTTCTTGGCTCTATTATCGAATACTTTTCCTATAAATTTATAAAATGATATTATAGTTTCTATGCACAATTTTACAAAATTACGTACTAGCCTCAATTTTGATTAGAAATTTTGAAGATACCAAATATTTGATATGAGTTTTGTACCTCGCGATACTGAGAATTATATAAATTCCGTCACCTGAAAAAAACATAAAAATAACACTTTATTCCCTAAAACGTGTTTTCGTTAATTCATTGTTATTTTTATAATAGAAATAAATGAAATAAAAATTTTAAAAATTGAAGCAACGAAATACAGCATAAAAAAATTCAGTTTTTGCTTAAATTTAGAAGTCAGTGAATTATTTTCTGCTTTGACAATTTAGAGGGAAAACGAATGTGGCGCACAAAAAATAGACCTTTTTGTATGGGTTTCTTTTTACGAATTTTTTTGGAGTTACCTAAAAAGGAAATGCTAATTTTTCTTAACTTTCATAGGTGATTTTATAATTCAACTTCTCGTTTAGACTTTCTAATTGTAAATTTATGTTAATATGTGTAGAAAATTCTTTGCTAATTATAGCTAATTAAACCCTAAAATTATGTCAAAAATAATGATTTCAATATTCAAATTGTGTCTGTAATAATATTAAATACTGAAATGATGTCAAATATAATGACTTGGACATTCATATTATGTCAATAATAATATTAAACGGATCTCAGATATTATTTCTGTCACAATTTTAATGCAACGAAAAAACGTCAGAAAGACACAGGATCAAAACTTAGTATTTTTATTCGCTGAAGGTAATAATTTCACATATACCTTAAATAATTGTTTTCCAAGTCAGATTTTCTTAGGTTTGAAAAAAAAGTGTAACCCTAAAATAAAATGTCTACTCATAACCAAACTACAGTTATTACATCAGTGGGACACAACTCATATAAATCATGAGTCCCAGTGGAAGCATTAGCCACCCTTCACATCATACGAAAACGCCACCCCCGCAAAGTAGGGGGTGTCGTATTGGTTCGTATATGGGAACAATATAGCGCCATTTTGTCACTTTCTGTCTCGCTATTGTAAGAAATGATATAATGGCTTACATAGATAAAACGAAATGGTTCACCGAAAACGTGCTTACATAAAAAGATGCAAAAAATTCAGTGAACGTTATTTTATTAAGTTAATTATAATTTAATGTAATATTTCAAATATTGAAAAAGACACCTTAGAATTGTAAATTACTATTTACCAAACCCAGTTGTTGATTTGGACAAAATGGGTCCATTAATAAACTTTTCTTGAAGTGTTTTTCAGGGTTTCGTAATCAAACAAATAAGTTCATCACATTCGCTCGTCTGCTCGCCCATGCGCGTGAAATTTTAAATGTTTAAGATCAAAACTTCAATTAGTATGCATCAAATTGTTTAAAAATAAATGTACATGTAATATAAGCCATTACGAGAGGTATAACGCTGAAATTATTTATTGGTTATACCATTGAGGGGTGTGTTATTGGGCAGCCCTATTAACCATTTTTCATTTGTAAACTTTGCGAGTTATTAAGCTTTAGTCCCTCTTTGCTCCTTAAATCTTCAAGTTTTGATTTTAAAAATCTTAAACAAACCTGAGCACTAGATTTTGATTAGAATTTTCATTTAAAATTATATCAGTTAACTTGCACCGACAATCTGAAGTGATATAGACAAGTAGTAAACTTTATTTATTAGTACAGACGCTTAATCAGTTTTTATTAGTGTTTTCATAAAAATGATAAAAGTGTTGGATTAGTATTCAGAATGGAGTAAATTGACGTAAGGGAAAAAGGGTGTTTTCTAAGAAAATGATAGAAGATAATCACGGAGTCTGGGGTTAAGTGTGAATGTACATATGTAAGTGCGCTGTCAAAACCTTATAAAATCTGAAGGGAACATCCGATTAACAATGGGCATTTTTTATTTGACAAGCCTCAGCAGAACAAATAAAGTTATGTTTCTATGCTCAAAAATCCAGTTCGTACTTGAGTTATGTCACTAAAAAGTTTAAAATTATATCCTACAGAGACGAAATAAAACCTAATCGGAATGGAACATGATAAATCTCGAGTTACTTGAATTGGTCATTAGATGGAACCTATTCGCAATAACCGGATAAGTATTTCCGGAAGTAAAGGAAAAAAACTAAATTATTTTTTCCAAATACTGGTTGGCCACAAGCATGAAGTAAAGAAAATTGGCTGTTGAATTTATGCGGTTGCTATGGTTACATTGACTGACAGATTAGATTTTAGAGGTTATTCCTTTCGCTATTATTCGGATCTGCTACTCTTGACGCGATGTTGTCCAACCATGTTTGCGATGTAATACGAGGTTAATTGATTTAGTATTTCAATCGTGACTGGATCATACTTTTATTAGTGTGTTTCACGCATTGTGTAATTTTTATCAATGTTCCGTCTGGTTTAGTCCATACCGCTCGTTTGACCTGATAATTGCAAACGTTTTGTCTATTGAGGCTATTTTCTAGGGTATGATAATTAACGTATTTAATTGAGTAGAGTATAGTCTGTGCGGCCTACTTTTTTGGAAGTGAAACTTCTTTATCGGCGTTTGAGTTATTCTGTCATGTTAAAGTTATGTAACGCTTGAGAGGGGGGGAGGGGATTAGAGCCTTAGGTATTTAAGAGGAGGATGGAAAAAGTAGGAGGATGGGAAAAGGTAACAGGTAGTATAGTGTGTACACTTTAATGATTGTGCGCGAAGAAGTTTTCCTGAGTTCGTATGGATGGTGCTCATACCAGGGTTAGGGTTACCCATTTTTAGAGTTCTATAGACAAATTAGAATTTCTTATAGTTTCACCGCGTCTGTCTGTCCGTCTCTATGTCACAGTTTTTTACTTGCAGATTATACATGCCACAAAGCTGAAATTTGGTATATTATGTAACTATGCCAATAAACTAATGCCACTAACTAATTCTTAAAAAGTTAAGAAATAAACATTTTAAAAAGTTTTTAGGGTACCTTCCCTACATGTAAAGTTGGAATGTCCATCTGTCTATCCATCTGTCCATTTATATGTCACATCCGTTTTATTGCAGACTATTATTGCTATTAAACTGAAATTTGGCATAGTTAAATAATGCCTAGTTAAGAAATAATATTTTTAAAAACTAGTAATTTTTTTAGCTTACGTTAATTTATATTTGTTTAAGGCACTACTGTATAGATCTTTCAAAATTATTGGGCACATGTAAGGAACACTTTTTCAATACAGGGATTCGTTCACGAGTACCAAGTTTTAAAGTGGCCAATTTTGTTATGGTCATTGTGAATATGTGAAAATTGTCACAGCTAAGTATAGCCTACTTTTATAGCTATAATTATAACATATTCACATTTGTTTACGAATAATAGCCGATTAACTTATAGCATACACTTGAGTCGGTGAAATGATCATAGAGACTCCATAAAAATAATTTAAATAATTTAACAGAAATTAAGGCTCTTAAATATTTATAATTACCTAAATGTGTACGAAATCCTCGTAATAGGGGGAATGAATCACATCAAGTTCCAAGTTATTATAACTGATGTCGGAGACAAACTAAACCTACAACAAAATTATATAAAAAACTGATAATAAATCAAATTGTAAAAATAATATTAAAAAGAAAATTCATCTATTTCAAATACTTTTACCATTAGTTAATTACGGAGGTATGGGTAAAGAGGATTTTAGATAAAATTCCCTAAATAAAGTAAATTATTTATATTTAGGTATTCGCTGTATGGAAAATAAGTTTTTCTCACCCCATTCCTCTACGCCACTAATTCTACTTTGCTTTAACCTTTGCCTTCCCCAACCTTTATTTTCATTTTTTACTCGTACTTCGTAGGCTTTCCAAAACACAAAAATGCTTATAATAATATAACATCTAATCTCCATAGACAATTACTAGACTCTTATATATTATGTCCATAAAGGCATTATAAGAAATGTGACGGTGAAAGTTTCATATTTTCTGCAAAAACGAAAAAAACAGACAAATAAAATTATACATCAGTTTGATATATAATGTTTTGGCAGAAATATCAGAGTATTCGTCAAGTTAAAAGGCAACTCGTTAAGTTTTCATTGTAACTCAAGAGTTTGAAAGACGTTTGAATTGAGAACGCTGTTACTTTTTTTTTCATGAGAAATTTCTCTCTTTTGTCAGCGGCCAGAGTGCCACTTAATCGACTAAATGACTTTGAGTCAAATTTCTGTTTCATCACAATTATTTTCGCGCCTGTCTTTCTTGTGAGAACTGCCATTTCGTAACGTGACACTTGTATTTTTTTCTTTTCTTTACTTTGTATTGATATCTACACTTCAGATTATGGCTCTCTCGTTGCGGTTTAAGACGTTCTTGACATAATTTTGTTAAGTTGCATTCAATAATTGAAAACGCAAACACTACGAGTTATGCGGTCGCAGGCTCAGAACGGGTGAGGAAACGGTATATTAAACACATTTGTTTGCTGTAATGCAGTAATGTTTTCCTAATTAAACACAATATTAATATAGAACTGATAATTTGAGAAACTGTGTTACGAAAAGACTGTGTTATGGAAAGAGACTGCACAAAACAAAATTGGTATATCATAGAAATAAATTTTTTAAGAAATCACTCTACCATAGAAATAATTTTTTTAAGAAATCACTATACCATAGAAATAATTGCATTAAGAAATCACTATACCATAGAAATAATTTTTTTAAGAAATCACAATACCATAGAAATAATTTTTTTAAGAAATCACTATACCATAGAAATAATTTTTTTAAGAAATCACTATACCATAGAAATAATTTTATTAAGAAATCACGATACCATAGAAATAATTTTTCTTATTTTTGGTCTTTGAAAAAGTAGACAATTCTGTACCTGTTACAGAGTCAATTTCATTTTAGATTGTAGTGCATGTATTACTAATGGAGTTAAGTGAAAATAAGTTGAACTTATTGAACATAATAATAATATACATATTTGGGTCGATGTTGGTGTCATGTACCCATGAGATGAAGAAGCGACTATAAATGTCCATTCACAGAAATGACGCATTTGGTGATCTCGATGATATTTCCAGAGTAGAGTTGTCCACTGAATGGAAATTCTTCAAGATTAAACAGAGATCTCAAAATCGCAAGGCAGCTAAATATATGGCCCGGGTTGAGGGGGGTGTCACAGTTATTACAGGGACGATAGGTTCTAGTACCATCAGGGTGGATTTTATTGCCTTGTAAGTGTCAAGTCTTAAGTCTTATGATGGTCTTGGTGAGCACATGATTTGCGTTAATTTCACATATCTGATGGCCTTTTTTGATGGCCTTTTCTCGTAAACAGTACGTTAATTAGATCTTTCAAAATTAAATTCAGATTAAATTTTTCATTTTTAAGTCTCGTTTGTGAAATATTAAAGTTTAAGGTGACATCCAATATTGCTCTGTTCCTCTAATTTTTGAACTATTGGTTTAAAAATATAGAAAAATTCAAGATACTTAACTTTTGATTAAAACTTTAACTTGGTTAATTAACTTCAATAATTTTGAGAGATATATATTACACAACTGCAGTATCCTATTATATGAATATTTATATGCGTTATGTCCGTTTTAAAATAATGAAAATTATCAAAAATATTGGCATTTTAAAGTAAAAATCAATTTTTGAATTATAAAGGAAAGCTTAAAATCTTTTGCTCATTTTATTGAGCACTCTATATATATACATATATATATATATATATATATATATATATATATATATATATATATATATATATATGTAAGAATATAATCTACGTGTGATATGCACTTGACCGTGTTTATACGTTTTTAAATCAACATTACTAATATTTCTATTTGTGAGCAAACATTTTTGACCCATCGCAACATTAGATTGAAGAGGTCACGTTACGAAATAAACAAAAATAAAAGTTTATATACGTAAATGGCAAACATTGCATTTCGTTTAACAAACACTATATATTTCGAGCTTACAGGACATTTATCTACAGTGGCCCGATATTTATCTTCAGTAGCCCGAGTCTTTTCAATAAGATTACAGACTGATCGTTTTTTGACTTTTTTATAAGTGGACTCAAAGGATGGCAGCGTTACGAAATAAACAAAAATAAAAGTTTACAAACCGTATATTGTAAAACTGAATTTGGTTTAACAATCACTGTATATTGATTATATTCGGCGTTATTTTCAATATTCAAATTATTTCAATACTCAAATATTCAGTTATTTTATTAATATTAAAATTATTTATTTCAATATTCAAATTATTTCAATATTCAAATTATTTCAATACTCAAATATTCAGTTATATATATTATATTCAAATTATTTTAATACTCAAATATTCAGTTATTTTCAATACTCAAATATTCAGTGTGAATCACTGTATATTTGAGCTCGGAGTACACTTATCGCCAGCAGCACGATAATCGGGATGAGGGTTCGTCTTTTCAATACAGATCTATTTTTGATTGTTTCATAAGTGAGTTTAAAGAATAACAACTTTACGAAAGGAACAAAAATTGAGGTTTATAAACGGGAAATTGTACACATTGCATTTCTTTTAACAAACACTGTATATTTGAGCTCACAGTACACTTATCGCCAGCAGCACGATAATCGGGATGAGGGTTCATCTTTTCAATACAGATCTATTTTTGATTGTTTTATAAGTGGGTTTAAAAAATAACAGCGTCACAAAAGAAACAAAAATAGAGGGTTTATAAACGGGTAGTTTTAAACATTGCCTTTCGCTCAACAAAACTATGTATATTTTGAGCTTACAGTGACTTATCTTGAGAGATACGACACTCGGGATGAGTTGATAGCTTTTCAATAAAATTACAGACTGATCTGTTTTTTATTGTTTTATTAGCGGCCTTAAAGAATGTCAACGTTATGAAATAAAGAAAAATAAAAGTTTATAAACGGTAAGTTGCAAATATAGCATTTTGTTTAAAAATCACTATATTCTGAGATCACAGTACACTTATCTTCATCGGCCCGACAATCGGGATAAGTATTTGTCTTTTCAATAAAACTACAGACTGATCGATTTTTTATTGTTTTATAAGTGGGCTTAAAAATAATAGCGTTAACGAAAGAAACAAAAATAAAGGTTTATAAACGGTAAATTTCAAACATTGCATTTCGTTTAACAAAACACTATATATTTTGAGCTTATAGTAGACTTATCTGGAGAGATATGACAAACGGGATGAGTGCAGTCATTTCAATAATATTTCAGACTGATATATTTTTTTCATTGTTTTATAAGTGGACTTAAAAAAAGATCCACTTAAGCTCCAATGTTTTATAGCAGGTGTACCATCTGTATCTAGAGACAGTAAATATGAAGGTTAGGTTCTATAAATTACATTCTAATAATAGGTTTAATAACTTTATTACTATTTGTAAAATCTTAAGAAATAGGAACCCCGACTGGTTTTTGGGGAAAACCAGTTAAATAGTCCGAACTTGAGAATAAGTACATCGAAGTGTTATAACACTTTTTATCACACTGTAATATGTAAATGAGAATAGTGATTGAATGACACATATTTGAAGGTATAAACCGACCAAGAGCGAAACAGGTTCGGATATTGAGGGTTTTGTGCCACGTTTGATATGAAATTATTTTATTTATCGTAATTACTAATATGGAGTTCCTAGCTCAATCATCATGAATGTCTAAAAAACTATAATATCTAGATTCATCGCTTCATAGGCTTCTAAAATTCTTTTTTTCACAATTTTAGGTTCAGAATATGATTCATGTTTCCTTTTCATAGTTTCGGTATATATCGAAAGGTATACTATAAAAAGTAATGAGAATAATATTTGGAGACCCATGTAAACGATATAACAAACATATCTTCAGCCAGACTATTGGGTTCTCGAAAAAGAGGAATACTTAAACTTAGATGGTTCGACTGCCTGGAAAAAGACTTAAAATCATAATTGTAACGAACTGGATGTCTCTGGCCAAGAAGAGGAAAACTTGGGAGTTGATTCTGCGAAAGGCCCATCCTGAGCTGTCAAGCCTTTGAAAAAGAAGAAGATATAAATGATATTCAATATTATATATGAAATCTTATCATAAGATTATGTTCAGACGATATTTGAGTCAAATATTTTTTGTTCCTCAAACGGGCAGTTTTTCACATCACATCCTTTTCTTCTTCTTTAGTCTTCTTTAAATAGAAGTATATAAATAATATAATTACACAATTTTTTGATTTTAATTATATAAATAAAAAAATAAAGGTTCATTACATTCATTAAGTGAATTTTCTGCTTACTTAAATGGGCTGATGAAGAGTAATGAATAAATTATTCGACAATTTCAGGGTTAATTATAATAACAGAAAATATGACATTTATTTTAACTAGCGAAACATTTCGAAAGCTTCACTCTCAGCTAATATAAACAAATGGTGTTGGCGCAATAGCGGCCAGATGTTGATCGTGGCGTGGGAAAGTGAAGAGTATCGATGCAATTCGTTCCAGACGATGGAATTGCAAAATTTACCCTTCTCTTGAGTCATACGATATAGACACAATTTTTGTGAAACTTTGATTTTTTTCTGCAATATGTTTTGCTCGTAATCATTTTTAAGTGGTGGTTTGAAAGTTTTTTTAGTGCTTAATTTTATGCAGGTTAAAGAATAAAATTTTTTGATGAAACCTGAAAGTGGTTAAATCGTTTTTTTACTTGATATCTTAGTAAATATTATACCGATTGAGCTGAAAATTTGACAAGTTTAATTAGAAGATATAAGCAATATTCAAATTAAAATAAATGAAATAATACGAGATATACCCTAATGGGTCTGGATGAGATACATTTGGAAATATAAAATATGGTTACCGACAAAAATTCTTGAGGATAAAAGACACTAAAAATCTATACATCCAAAAATTTGCTTAATCTATCCTTTTTTAGGGTACAGCCCTCAAAATAAATGAATATCACTTGGTTGTCCGCCTGTCCGTCTGATTGTGTGTCATAGCCCGTTTTTTCTCAAATGGCTATAGATATCAAGTTGAAATTAATATCGTATTGCTTGCAGCTCTAAAATTAAATTATATAAAATTAAATAGCTCTAAAATTAATAATTTCTGTAAAAAAATGAGTTTTTAGTTCACGCAACAAATATGACCCTTTAAAGCGTATTTTTTCCTTATTTCTATCCTGGTCGTATTCACTGATTATCAACACCTATAGGGTGCTTTCGGTTGACTTACATCCTTGATGGGTAAATCGGCATGATAGCAGACCTTCTGTCATAAGTAAAGGAAAAAATCCAAAAATCATTTATTTATAATTTTATATGAAATTTTGAAACATGTGATTATGAAAGATATTTCTTTATTTTTAATAATATTGATATTCTGATAAATTAATATTTGTAAATAATTTAATTGCAAAATATTATGTATCTTCAAATGTTCATAAGTGGCTAAATGTGTACGGAATCCTCGTAGTACGAGAACAATGTTTTCAAAACAAAAGAGTTATTATGCAATTTTACATTCGATTTTAAAAAATACAATTATTGGAAAAATATTGTTAGTTCTTGAAAAATATTTTCTAACGCAGCCATTTTGTTTCATTTTTATTTTCTTTTGTATATTTTACGTTTTTTAATGTGTCTCATTACACCATTTTGTTTCTGTTCCCATTTTAAACACTCCAGTTTTTTTAAAATTCGATTTGAAGATAGAAGTATTTTACAACAGTTCGTTCATGTCACCTGTTTGTCGATATCTGAATTTTCTTGATTGTGAAAATTTAGAAAATAGTCTTATAAATATTAATGCATAAATTTAAAAAAGATTATAAAAAACCCTAAATATTTTAGGCATTTATTATTTAAATTAGGATCTTCCCTCATTTTCGATTTACAAAAAGAAAAGTTGTATTACATAATAATAATAACCATGAGTCGTGAGCCAGTCACATAGAAATTAATTAGAGTATAAATATAAACAAAACTATTATTTTAAATGTTTAAAGACCAGTTTCTTTTTAGATATAATTCATTCTACAAATAATAACTAGAGGTTCAAGTCATTCATTAAAAAAAAGATAAATTTCAAAAAATACATATTAAATTAATTTTACCGCCAGAAATAGCTCGAGATACAAATGTAAATAAAATGGAATTCTAGAAAAATTGCAGCAAAAATAAGATGCAGGTTAAAAATTAGTTGTATTTACAGTTTAAAGATAAAATAATGTTTATCTAATGTAAACAATTCAATACCTAACATACTAGATCGTTGCTCTTCGAAATTATTTTCGATATCAACGACTGGATTTATAACTCTAGATTACAAAGGAACTGATAATTGTAAAAAAAATAAACTTTATCCCTTTTTAAAGCTGGGAAAATATTTAAAAAGATATATATTAAATTAATTTTACCATCAGAAATAGCTTGAGATACAAATGTAAATAAAATGAAATTCTAGAAAAATCGTAACAAAAATAAGATGAGGATTATGAATTGGTTATTATATTTACAGTTTAAAGATATAAGAATGTTTGTCTAATGTAAACAAGTTTTATACATAACATATTTGATCATTGCTCTTCGAAATTAATTTCGATATCTTTCTACTGGGTTTGTAACTCAAAATTACAAAAGCACTGATATTTGTAAAAATCCATTTTTAGAGACTGACAAATATTTAAAAGGATATATATTAAATTAATTTTACCTCAAAAATAGGGGATAAAATATTTAGAAATAAACATCTGGTAATTTGTTTATAAATACATTAAATTTATGTTGTAATTTTGTTAGCTGATTTTTATTACTATACATCTTAATGACAGAGGAAAATTGGAATAGAAAAATTGAAAATACCACAGTTTTCCCTTACTCAGTTTAGTATTTTCTGATCTAATGATAAACTGAAGAGATCATGACAATACATGCATAAAACTATATTTATAACCCTTTCTTTCTCCCTATCAACAAGTTGAAGGGTGAAAACCTGTTAGGTACGAGTAGAACTCGCGTCTCGAGGGTTCTATACATATTGAAGTATAAATATGAATTCAAACGTATTGAGGTACACAGTTTTTTTATCAGACTGTTCATAAAAACAATTTTTTTCCATAGTAATTTTATTTTTATTATTATTAATAGATCTTTGAATTTAATTGTACGTTCAGGGGAATGAACCCGGGAATTAATATCAATTTGTTTGTTGTATATTTATATTTTATAAAAAATTAATTACCTGTTTTTTATTGCTTTTGACAATATTTATCATAAGAAGGTGTTATAAGACTTTCTTTAAAACGTAAATGTATTGTTCTGTCATCACATCATCATCAACGTCACGTATTGTTATTTTGTTCCTTGCATGTCGATATGTTTTCCTTCATGCTTTAATGTTTTATATACATAAATAAGAGGTATTTAAGTGTATATAAAATGGTAGTTTACTGAAAATGATATAATAAATAAACAAAAATATGCTCGTATACGAAAGAAAAAAATAAAATAATCGATGTCTCAGATATATCAAAATTAAACTTTTTTACAATGTTGAGCTTAAAATAAATTAATAACATAAATTTATTTTTAGTGTTTTAATCTGTGTTCATTAGGAAACAACAGAGAGGGGGGGTGGTCTCGGTGATGTTACTGTTTACAAATTAAAAAAAAATTAATTTATCGATGTCTTCTAACCGATCAGATTTATCAAAATTAAACTTATTTACAATGTTGAGCTTAAAATAAATTAATAATATAGATTTATTTTTAGTGTTTTAATCTACGTTCATTAGGAAACAACAGAGAGGGGGGGGGGGTCTCGGTGATGTTACTATTTACAAATTTAAAGAAAATTAATTTGCATTAAAACCCTTTTTTTAACTTTTGCATATACGACGCCTTCAAATGGCACTGTATTGTAAATCTTATCAATACGCCTTTTGATTTGTCTCTACCCTTAAGCTTCTAAATACAATAGTTTTAAGTTATTTAAAATCATATCTAAAATCAATATCAGAATTTAAATATCGCATATAAAATATACTAATGAAAATAGACCAGGCATTACAAAAATAAAATATAATTTTTAAAAAGCCGATATTTTTTATAATATAAAAAAAACAAACAAGCGATCGTCAATGGGAGAAAGTAAAATATAAAATACAATATGTAACCATAAATCATAAACTAACCCACACGTGAAGTAGCAAGTGTACACACACGCTACCTCGTTAAGTAGAGAGGAAATCGTTATGTGGAAAGAGCAGAGAAGACGCAAAGATGGTCGAATGACACGTCGCGACGTGCCAATAGAACGTTTTAACTTCCATCTAAACGGGCTATTAAATGTTATGCATAAAAATTTAAAAAAATTTGAAAGTTAAAAACCTTAGAGAAAGAAAAAAGTGAGACAATTCGATCACGAAAAATGTGGTTTTTTGTGGAAAACAGTTTATGCTAATAAAACTATTCGGAAAATCATTGTAAAAACCAATGGGGCTTCTTTTCTGATAGATGAGCAATCGATAGAGAAAATAATACTAAAATTGGTCAAGAATTGCGACTTTGTAGCGTGTACTTATACGTACATACGTACCGAACATCGGACAGAGGCGTATTTCATTTTTCAAAAGCAAATTTAGATCATAATAAATATTTTAAAAAAACCATATCTATATGTAAAATAACCCTAGTTATAGTTAATCGATAGAGAAAAAAATATTAAAATAAATCAAGAATTGCGACCTGCACCGTGTACTTATACGTACATACGTACCGAACATCGGACAGAGGCGTATTTCATTTTTCAAAAGCAAATTTAGATCATAATAAATATTAAAAAAAATTTAAAGGTTATAAAATTATTTAGAGGAAGGATTTTCTCCCATTTCCAAAAAAAAAAATATCAAACCATATCTACATGTAAAATTACCCTAGTTATAATTACTTCCAATGACAAAATTCGATTTTGTCTTGTTAGTAGGTGTAATAAAGAACACACCCCTGAGATGTGCAATAAAGGACATTTGAAAATACCTTCATAGAAATACTATGTATCCTTAAATATTTATTTGTGCCTAAGTGTGTAAGTAATTTTCGTACTCGATTCGTATTTATCAAGCTTTTTTAGACATGAATAAAACAATAATTTGGATCCTGTTTAATTGCAAAAAAATTGCTCTCAAAAGTACAATTTTCGCTTGGTTAGTTGCTTATGTTGTTTGAAATGGCAAGTAGTATCTATCTGTTTACTTGTATTGCAACTCGACACTTGCAGTTTTTCCGCATACGTTCTTTGCTCGCTTAGTTTTTTTTTCTTTTTTAATGCAACAATGTTTTTCATTGCGCAAAACGTTAAGTCGGAATAGAGTCGCGAGCAGACAGACGCTGGTGCGAAACACAACAAAAAAGTATCTTTTGTACCATCCATTGTAGTATCAGAATCCGCTGTTGACCGATTTTGCAATTCTCGACAATCAATTTAGATTGAGGTTGTCTAAATGATCGATTGTCGTCTGAGCTAGTACGTTTTATATAAGTTTATATTGCGTTAGAATTAGACGGGAAAACAATATTAATATTCTGCCATAATAA
This sequence comes from Druceiella hillmani, assembly GCA_039881145.1. Taxonomy (NCBI): domain Eukaryota; kingdom Metazoa; phylum Arthropoda; class Insecta; order Lepidoptera; family Hepialidae; genus Druceiella; species Druceiella hillmani. The sequence goes on along the minus strand of JAYKKI010000060.1, from coordinate 5,642,646 downwards.
GTCCCTTTGATGTTTGATTTAAAAACCTATATATTTACGATTTAAGTCAAGCGTGTTATGCGCTAGTACGTTTTATATAAGTTTATAGTTCGTTAGAATTAGAGAAAAAAATTATTAATATTCCGTCATAATAAATCCCTTTGGTCTTTGATTTAAAAACCTATGCATTTACGATTTTGGTCAAGTGTATTATGCGCTAGTCCGTTTTATATAAGTTTATATTGTGTTAGAATTAGAGGGAAACAAATTATTAATATTCCGTCATCATAAGTCTCTTTGATCTTTGATTTAAAAACCTATGCATTTACGATTTTGGTCAAGTGTATTATGCGCTAGTCCGTTTTATATAAGTTTATATTGCGTTAGAATTAGAGGGAAAAAAATTGTTAATATTCCCTCATAATAAGTCCCTTTGACCTTTAATTCAAAAACCTATGCATTTACGATTTTGGTCAAGTGTATTATGCGCTAGTCCGTTTTATATAAGTTTATATTGCGTTAGAATTAGAGGGAAAAAAATTATTAATATTTCGTCATAATAAGTCCCTTTGATCTTTGATTTAAAAACCTATGCATTTACGATTTTGGTCAAGTGTATTATGCGCTAGTCCGTTTTATATAAGTTTATATTGCGTTAGAATTAGAGGGAAAAAATTATTAATATTCCGTCATAATAAGTCCCTTTGACCTTTAATTTAAAAACCTATGCATTTACGATTTTGGTCAAGTGTATTATGTGCTAGTCCGTTTTATATAAGTTTATAGTGCGTTAGAATTAGAGGGGAAAAAATTATTAATATTCCGTCATAATAAGTCCTTTTGATATTTGATTTAAAAACCTATGCATTTACGACTTTGGTCAAGCGTGTTATGCGCTAGTACGTTTTATATAAGTTTATAGTGCGTTAGAATTAGACGGGAAAACAATATTAATATTCTGCCATAATAAGTCCCTTTGATCTTTGATTTAAAAACCTATGCTTTTACGACTTTGGTCAAGCATGTTATGCGCTAGTACGTTTTATATAAGTTTATACTGCGTTAGAATTAGAGGGATAGAAATTATTAATATCCGTCATAATAAGTCCGTTTGATCTTTGATTTAAAAACCTATGTATTTACGATTTTGGTCAAGCGTGTTATGTTAATTTAGTAATAATTTTATGTATATTGTGGAAAATTCGTTTTGCAATCTCTGTTTGTTTATTATATTTAAGTTATCTTCTATTAAAAAGTAAGATAAACAGATGAAGATGTGCTATAATCTGCTCGTAATAAAAAATATTATTTTTGAATGCACGGATTTTTACGCGCGTATGCCCACTGCTTTTTTTAAATGTCGAAAAAACTTCTGGAAATTTAAGCAACTTTTATAATTATTTTCTGTATAAAAAAAGTTTAAACAGCCTTTATAATTTATTTTCTGAAGAAAGAAATTTAAACAACCTTTATAACTTTTTCTGAAGGAAAAAATTTAGCCAATTTTTTTTACCGCATGCTGACGAGCAATGTTGAATATCTAACATTAGGTACGTATTGATTTCTTGCGGGTATACATTTGGTTGTTTACGAGTTACTATGAAGAGTGTACAGTTGCTAAGAAAAAATAATGAATTGAAATGAGATTCTAAATGGTCTACAAAAAAACAAATTAGGTAATAAAAGAACAATTGATAAATGTTAAAACAATTGAAAAATGAAAAAGACAACATCAAAATAATACAATTTTATCACCAAACGAATGACCCCCATTTCCGCTACATCTTTGTGTTTGGTAAACGTTTTCCGGTTTGTAGCGGAATATAACGGCATACCGTTTAGTATTCAGAGCAAATACAATCACAACACTGTCATTAAAGTCGAACTAGGAGACTGTTAAATTTTTGTAATCAGATGAAACAGATGATTAACTATGAAAACAACGTTCGAATAGTGTAACGGATGATTGTAAAATGCTTTAGAAATGTATTTAATGCAATGAAAAATATTTTTAGTTACTTTAAGAGTAACGACCTGAGCATTATAATAAATAAACCTGTCTAGTACAAACAGATCTGGCACTAAGTGTGTACTTTTGTATACACTTAAGTATATATGTATATGTAAACACACACACGCGCACACACACACACACACACACGCATGCACACATACACGTGTGTGCGTGTACATACTGGGTGACATTTTGATGGTGACCAAATATTAAATATATTTGGCGTTAATTTTGTAGAACTTCATTATTCACAATTAAATGAAACTAGGTGATGTAGTATTATTTTTACTTTCTTTGAGTTCTTTACCATGACCTAAGTTTCGTTGTATTACAAGATCTTCAGGTGGGCTATTAGCAAAGATTCATATTTGAATATAGCGGTTAAGAATTTAAAGAAAGTAGAAATAATAATACACGTAGTTTTATTTAATTGTGTGTGACCAAATTTCAAAGAGCAACTAAGAAACAATAACTAAATCCTATAATGAAAGAAAAAAATTCATAAAAGAAACATAATTTTTTAAGTTAAAGCAGTAAAAATGATTTTTTTAATTAAAACGTAATAATTAAACGTAACATAGGGTTTAATTAAACGTAACGTAGTTTATTTCGATGTTCCCTAAGATACTATTACGATAAGTGTAAACACCTACAAATTTTGCTAAGACCTGAGTAATAAAGAAATTCACGCGAACTAAAAATAATTTAAGCTTAAAAATAACCTATAAAATTTACGTTAATTAATTGGTATAACAAGAATCCAAGTTATTTTTAAAAATATAAGACGGAAATAATCTAAAACATTTTTTTATTTGAGCCTTTGGAGAAATAAATCATTTTTATTAAAAAAAACGTTTTCCACTATTGAAACTGAACTATGATGAGAAACAAATTTAAGAAAAACACTGAATTATCAATAAATCCAATTTTTCTTTTTGTGAAATTCTCGTATCTTTCAATATTCGAAGTCCAATAAGGAGCCACGTCACGTCGTATTGATTTGACAATACCTTGCGGTGCACGGCACGGTGCTCTGTACGACGCTTAACCCTTTCATAGTGTTTTTGGGGAACAGGACGAGATGAAATAATTATTTATATTTTACTCAGAATTAAAAATACTCAAAACTTTATACGGACAAGTTTTATCCTGGAATTACCTTGGCTTACCTTTTTTATTATTAATATATCGGTTTTTTTACAGTACTTAAAGTAAATATTAGTCTAAATCTTGAATCACCATGAAAATCTCGACAATTTTCATTAATACTCGGTTTATACTGTGTCAACACTAAAAATATTTCTTTTAAGTGTCTTAGAATACATTTTATCATATTAGACGAACAAAATTAATCTTAATTTTAATCTGAAATTTAAATAACTTTCTAGTGACATATAAATTTAACTTGGCCTAATATTTTTTGGGTGATACTCTAATAAATAGAAAACAGACAGACAGATAAAATGCGTCTCTTAGGAGCAAGCCAATCGGGATTAAATTTAGCCCAGACTTTTCATTTTGAATAATATCATTTTAGTGAAAATCCGTTTCAAGTCGATCTAATAGTTTTAGCGTGTTACTCTAGCAATATGTAAAGAAACTGAAAGATAGACAATTCTAAAAAATTAAATTAAAGCGGTATCATTTTGGAAAAAATGCCAATCGTATGTGTTGAAATTAAATAGATTTTTTTTTCGAATCAATTAAGTTTGAATTTTTTTTAAATTTAATTTTTCATTAACCTATCAATAACCTAATTATAAGGTTTCGAAAAATACCTGTTTATATTTAATGTTTCACTTACTTCTGTTCTAGAGATAGTTCTGAAAATATAAAAAAAGTCCTCACCCTTATATCAAAAACTGTTAAATAAAAATTAAAAAAAAAACAACGTTACTAGAAATTTATTTAAAATTACTCCAAACTATAGCAATGGTTCTAAATTTTATTATTATTGAGAAGTTCATAATTGTGTGTGCCTGTGAAAGATATATATATATATATATATATATATATATATATATACATATATATACATGATATTTACGTTGTGAAAAACAACATCAACTTATGTAAATGGTTAATAAAAATGTACACTTAAATGTTTATATTCGCCAAGTGTGTTTTTAGTGTGATTTCTGCTCGTAGGTAACTGATTGTATTTCGAGCCTGGGTCTTTCTCAGCAGTTACGTATAATCATGGTTTCGTTGGAATTAAGGGATTTAAACGTCATGTGATTTTAAAAGTATGATGACTTTCTATCCGTAATCTATCCATCTGTATATTACAGCCGTTTTACATACAGACTATTAGTGATATAAATTTGAAATTTGGCACGTTTATTCGTATTAACAACGCCTACAAAGATATGATATTAAATATTTAAAAAAATATTTTTAGGGTACATTTCTACATATAAATAGGAGAGGGGGATTTCTTTTTAGCAAAGGGTATGCTAAAAAAACCACCTTCCATTGTGAAGGATATCGTTGAATAGATCTTTCAAAAATATTGAGGTAGGTTGTGAATATTTTTTTAACACAGATATCCGTTTACGAAATATTAACCTATAGTATGGTCTAGGAAGGCTCCTAGTTTGGTTATAGAACCCTAAATGGCCCATCCTTTTTCTGTAAAAAGCGGTCAAATTTGAAAATCGTTTCTTTGTTGTCACAATTTTTTTCGAAGCCAATTATTCGTTGTCACAGTTAAGTCAATTAACAGATGGTTACATTCGCTCGATTGTCCGGCTGTCTGTTTATCACAAACGTTTAGCATCCAGAGTACAAAATGTCATAGGCATAACATTTTTCCAGATTGTGTAAAGTGCCATATGTTACAAATTTATAAGGAAACATGAAAAAGGTGGTTTCTCCTGAAGGAAATTCAGAAGAAAACAATTTCATATAATTAAAACCTAATTATATAATTCATAAATTTTTTAATTGTAAATTGAAGATTGCTATAATAAAAAACTAAAATTTTTGATTCAATTTCTTTCAAAACTTAAGTAGATAATGTAGTTCGATGGAAGCAAACCGTCTTCAACGCGCAAAGCTATATAGAAGCATATTTCATCTCGCTCGCTGATTTAAAAAAATTCAAATATTTGCTCGTTCACTGACAATACCAAACTAAAATATATAGTTATATCTAAAGACATAAGCCATTATCAATTTACCATTGTTTTGAAAAATTATTCGTGCGGGTTTAAGACTTGGGGGATGATTTTGTGCATTGTAAATTTTTTCGTGATTATTTCCATATTATTTCCACACATCCCAACTTACAATTTAAAAATTTATTCGTATAGATATACAGAAATTGACATTGTAAAGTATGAACCAGGATATGATGTTTAAAAATTACTGGAAGAAAAAGTCTTCAAGGTCCAGTATAAGATTCGGGGTTAGATGAAAAGCAGGAAAATACCCAAGAAAATTGGTCGTTTACAACTGGCATAGAAATTAGCCAATAGCAAATTTTGATCTAAAATTCCAAGGGAAGCCTGTAAAGGGTTGTGGAAGCTGTGGAAGCATTAGCACTAATTTGATACTCTACAAGGACTGTAGAAAATCAAATTAGTGCTAATGGAGACATTGACTATATCCCATAACGTACTATTATCAAAGAGGAATCTTCTTATGATGGCTTAATGTCTAAGATAACGTAAAGGATAAAGAAAGTGTTTGTTGAAGGCTGATCAGCTTGCTCTATTCGATTCTGTATTTTATTGACATATAACACTTCTTCGAAGACACTTTGTGATTCAAGAACACGAAATGATTGCACATCCGTTATTAGATACTCTGAAAAAAAAGTAATTATTAAATTCGCACATGTTTATCATAACAATAGTGTGATAAACACGCTCGATTGCGTTACACAGAAACGAAAGATATCGAATTACTTAACCCAACCCAGGCAGAAGTCGAATGGCGCTCGGGCCGAGTCCGCCGGCAGATGCTAACAATAAATAAACAGCGGTGCGACGCCGCGAATGTTTGGCAACGATATCCCAATACCGAATGGAAGTCGGTTACAAAACACGGTCATCGTCTCTTCTCCTTTCTAATAATCTGCGCGGTCAAACGTCTCGGTCGTTGCATGCGGAGGAAGGCGGTGGCGTAACACTCTCCGACACTCTTCGTCGTGCATCGCAATGTCGACTTGAACCTTATCGCCGCTTAGAGAGGTGAATTGACGGAATTGATATCGATAAATTGTTTCATAAGACTGAAATGTCAATAAAAATTTCAAGAGGATTTTAAAAATAAAATCGACCAATTGGGAATTGGATTCAAACTTAAAGGCTCACTGTTTATTTGGAAATTATGAAAAATGTAATTTCCAAATAACCAGCGAGTAAGGTGGCCTTTAAGTTGGAAGACGTATCCAGTGTGGAATGAAAAACAATTTCTTTCAATTATTGTGAAACAATATTTAAAAAAAAAGACGTCTTATAGTAATTTAATAGCAGATACAATTTTATTGGTCTAACTTTATATTTAGATGTGCCTCAGGTGCTTCATAATACTAATGTTAAGAAGTTTGGACATTTGTTACTTAATAACTCTGTAAGCAAGCAACGAATAAGTATAAATTTTGTCGTGCTTAATAACTCTGTAACTAAGCAACTGATAAGTATAAAATTTGTGGTGCATAGTGACTCTATAACTAAGCAACGGATAAGTATAAAATTTGTCGTGCTTAATAACTCTGTAACTAAGCAACGGATAAGTATAAAATTTGTCATGCTTAATAACTCTGTAACTAAGCAACGGATAATTATAACATTTAGGTAGGAGAGTAATTTTCTACGTTCAGTTTTAAGATGTTCATATTTTTTCCGGCAGAACATATATCAAAACTGAACGTTGCCTACGGCTTCACAATTCAGTGACAATTATCTTTCAGTGAAATATGATTACTTAACTTGTTTTTCTACTTTTCGGTTTTTTTCGACGTAGTCGGGTTTTAATTTTTTAGTTTCGTTTTTATTTTACCATTTTTGGTAACTTATTTTTATACACATAGTTCGAAACCGGGTGTATGTACAACTTAGTATTTTTATTGTTTGATCATTTTTATGGAAACATGCTTGAAGTAATCTCATAATTATTTTTTAAGACGTGCCGAATAAAATTTGAACTTGGCGATAAGATACGCGAAAACATTTTCTTACAATTTTGTTTTTTATGGTAAGTTTGCTAAAATGATCTTTTGTCTCTAAAAACCTAGCCTATGATACTGTTACATTTAATACAAACCGATTGATATTTATTTGCTTAAATTGGTTTAGCAGTTTTTGGGCTAAGATTAAACATCCATACATAGATACATATATTCATACGTGACCTTTCTTTGCTACGCCGTAGTCGGGTAAAAATAAGATATTTTTCAAAAGAGCATCCTCCCGCCCTTCATATCTTACCTTATGTTTGAACGTACTAAACCAAATAATTTTAAAATATTATGGATGATAATATTTGATTATAGGAAAATGATGGTGATCACCCTAGAGCTTACATTTTTTAGAAATTCTATTGTTTTTTTAACTGAAAAATATATATTGGGCAATATAATACTACGGTGAAAAATTAAGTTAGCATTTATAAATAGTTTAATGGAAACACTTTGTAGGATAAACGTTTAAACTTTTGTTTGTAGTTAACTAAACCTGAACGAATAGTCGTAATATAAGTTCAATTTGTACATAACAGGTTATTACAGAAATCTATAAAGGATACTAGTTATAGCAGGATACTAGTTATAGAAGGATACTAGTTGTATATATAAACTAGTTATATGTTAATAACAAAAATTATAAGACAATATTAAATTGTCTGAAATTTCCTAATTAAAAACTGAGTGTAAAATTTATCGCGTTTTTCATATGAAAATATAATCTAACTTAACCTAAACTTACGAAATAATATTGATTATAAGTAAGTTTTATTTTAACGCTTTCAGTACGTATGTAGCTCTTTCTCAGGATTTCTTTCAGTTCATACATGAAAATGCGATAAAGAATTCATTTTAATTTATTAAATACAATAAACAATTGAAAGTTTTGATTTTCTAGTTGAAGTTGAAAATGCAACAAACTATGAATCCAGCCATCTGTTATAAATTAACATGAATGAAAATATTATTTTTAAATCGTTCATAATATCAGCAAACTGTAACGCAACGAAAAATATGCGCCGGAAGAAGCGAGAAATCCTATAGCATAAACGGATAGCTTAAAAGCTTAAAGCATTATAATTTAAAAGAAAATCGTTTCGACTAAAATGTCATTAAATTGAAGTGTTGAAGGCGAAAATAGACTAGAAAATGAATTATTGGGAAATATGAGAAAAAGATAAACAGCAAGGAGAGTAACTTCTCCTATAACAGTGACGTCGTAATGTTTGCATGAACCCCGTTTTCTGTAGCAGTAGAAAGATGAGTGAACTAATTGGAAAGTATCAGAACAAGGTCAGAAAATAGCTTAAGGGGATTTGTCGTTAAAACTTTATTTCATCTGAAATTAAAAGAAGAAAAAAAAATTGATGTAGAACAACCAATCAAACAAAAAAAGGGCAAAAGTTGGAATAAAAATTGTCCTTTTCCATCTTGTGTTCATCACAGTTTCACGTAAAAGCTTATAAATATATATTTTCATTTTGTAAATAGACTTAATATCAATACATGTCATAAATAAAATCTGTAAGTCCGAATAGAACCTACTACACACTACGAAGGTACTGTATAAACAAAGCCACACACAAACATTTAAAGGGAATTGGTATTGATATATTAATAAGAATAAACTTTATATATAATTAGAGAAACATTATATTTATATACGCTTACGTGTCAATGACGATAACAGAAATAAATTTAACAGCTACTAAATTTAATGACGCTACAAACAATAATGACATGTTTGAAAACTTACTCTTACTCATCAAAAAAAACCACAAGGTGATGTTACTGAATCAATCAAATGATTGAGCAGCATCAAGCAGTACCGGTGAGAAAGTTGGGAATTCTGATACAGGAAGTTATTAGGCACGAATACAGGTGGCGAATGCAGGAAGTTATTAGATACGAAGAGCTTCTCTTTAACAAACTAGAAAACGTTAGAGAATCATTATACATATTTGTATACGCTCATGTCTCAACGATGATAATAGAAATAAGTTTACGACAAATTTAACAGCTACTAAATTTAATGACGCTAGAAACAATGATGACACGTTCCAATATTATTTACTCTTACTCATCAAAAACAAACGACAAGGTGATGCAAACGAATCAATCGAGTGATTGAGCAGCCCCAAGCGATACCGTGAGAAAGTTGATAATTCTGATATAAATCGGTTTTCGATGAGACAGTATTATAAAACATGATTATTACGCGAATACAAGAAGTTATTAGGTACGCTTCTTTTTAGCAAAATAAAATAAACATTGGAGAGTTATTATATTTATACACGCTCACGTTTCAATGATGATAATAGAAATAAGTTTAACATACATATAACAACTACTAAATTTAATGACGCTATAAACAATGATGACACGTTTCAAAACTTACTCTTCCTTATCAAAAACAAACGACAAGGTGATGCAACTGAATCAATCGAATGATTGAGTAGCCTTAAGCAATACCGTGAGAAAGATGGGAATTCTAATATAAATCGCTTCTAGATGAGACGGTGTTACAAAATATGATTACTACGCGAATGCAGGAAATAATTAGGTACGAAGGGCTTCTTTTAACATACATATAACAACTACTAAATTTAATTACGCTATAAACAATGATGACACGTTTCAAAACTTACCCTTACTTATCAAAAACAAATCAAAAGGTGATGCAACCGAAACAATTGAGTGATTGAGTAGCCTCAAGTAATACCGTGAGAAAGTTGGGAATTCTTATATAAATCGGTTTTAGATGAGACAATATTACAAAATTTGACTACTACGCGAATATAGGAAGTTATTAGGTACAAAAAGCTTCTTTTTAACAAAATTTAAAAAAAACATTAGAGAGTCATTATATTTGTACACGCTCGCGTTTCAATGGTGATAATAGAAATAAGTTTAACATAAATATAACAACTACTAAATTTAATGACGCTATAAACAAGGATGACACGTTTCAAAACTTACCCTTACTTATCAAAAACAAATCAAAAGGTGATGCAACCGAATCAATCGAGTGATTGAGTAGCCTCAAGTAATACCGTGAGAAAGTTGGGAATTCTTATATAAATCGGTTTTAGATGAGACAATATTACAAAATATGATTACTACGCGAATATAGGAAGTTATTAGGTACGAAGGGCTTCTTTTAACATACATATAACAACTACTAAATTTAATGACGCTATAAACAAGGATGACACGTTTCAAAACTTACTCTTACTTATCAAAAACAAATCAAAAGGTGATGCAACCGAAACAATCGAGTGATTGAGTAGCCTTACGCAATACCGTGAGAAAGTTGGGATTTCTTATATAAATCGGTTTTCGATGAGACAATATTACAAAATATGATTACTACGCGAATGCAGGAAATAATTAGGTACGAAGGGCTTCTTTTAACATACATATAACAACTACTAAATTTAATGACGCTATAAACAATGATGACACGTTTCAAAACTTACCCTTACTTATCAAAAACAAACGACAAGGTGATGCAACCGAATCAATCGAGTGATTGAGTAGCCTCAAGCAATACCGTGAGAAAGTTGAGAATTCTAATATAAATCGCTTCTAGATGAGACGGTATTACAAAATATGATTACTACGTGAAATGCTGGAAATAATTAGATACGAAGGGCTTCTTTTAACATACATATAACATATAAATTTAATGACGCTATAAACAAGGATGACACGTTTCAAAACTTACTCTTACTCATCAAAAACAAACGACAAGGTGATGCAACTGAATCAATCGAGTGATTGAGTAGCCTTAAGCAATACCGTGAGAAAGTTGGGAATTCTGATATAAATTGGTTCTAGATGAGACGGTGTTACAAAATATGATTACTACGCGAATGCAGGAAGTTATTATGTACGATGAGCTTCTTTTTAACAAATTAGAGAACTAAATATTTCCATTTAACCGTTGGAAAATACATTTCGTAAGCGCAATCAGAAGATACTGATCTGCCAAGAATCCGAGCGAACTTTATTGTACAGTTCATAAACAATTCCTGAAGCAATTTTTAAAGTTAATTGCTAATATTAATTAAATAACCAATTATTTTATAACTTGAAAGTTATAAATAAAGAATTTGATTGCTAATAAAGGGACTATCCCCTAGTTAGCAGAGGTGACTATTTCTTTTTGATTACTTTCCTAATGTTTATTAATATTAGTGAAGTAATCAAAAAGAAATAATAATGAGTTTGGTTAAGAAAATCTGAAAGAATATTAATTTGAAAATTAATATGAAAATGTATTGATTATATTTGACGTTAATTTTGTAGAAATTCATTATTCACAATTTAATGAAACTACGTGATGTAGTATTATTTCTACTTTCTTTAAGTTCTTTACCACGACCTAGGCTTCGTTCTATTACAACATCTTCAGGTGGGCTATTAGTAATCTTTGCAATCTTTGCTAATAGCCCACCTGAAGATCTTGTAATACAACGAAACCTAGGTTGTGGTAAAGAACTAAAAGAAAGTAGAAATAATACCACATCACGTAGTTTCATTTAAATATGAAAATGTATATTAAAGTCAAGGTTTTGAAAATAGGAAGTACGAAAATTTTAGGTTTTTAATTATGTAACTAATCTCTGAAAATGACACCAAAAGTTCCTAACTTACATGATTATCGACACGATATATTTCTAACTTAAATATTGCTTAATCTGTAATATTACAAAATATATTACTAGTTAAGTAACATCTAGCAAAAACAAAACTTAAATGCATCATGTGTATTTACTGCAACATCTGACTCGCTGCATATATACTTCAGTAGGTAGCACTTTCGTCAATTGCATTGGAGATGCAGATAGTCCTAACGGCACAGAGCACTCTCTAGAAATTGAAGAATATTTACACTTGCATTTACTGTCTGTTAATTTTTTTAGAAGAAATTAAAAATACTGAAATGATTATTTCCCCTTAAGTTAATGATCAGTTTATTTGACACTTAAATTGTCTCAGGGAGATATTTATGTAAAATAATTTTAGCTGTTTTGAATCGTTTTTAATTTAGACAACAGGGCACTCTCTAGAAACTGAATAATATTTACACTTGCATTAACTGTCTGTTAATTTTTTTAGAAGAAATTAAAAATACTGAAATGATTATTTCCCCTTAAGTTAATGATCAGTTTAGTTGACACTTGAATAGTCTCAGGGAGATATTTATGTAAAATAATTTTAGCTGTTTTCAATCGTTTTAATTTTCACAACAGAGCACTCTCTAGAAATTGAATAATATTTACACTTTCATTTACTGTCTGTTAATTTTTTTAGAAGAAATTAAAAATACTGAAATGATTATTTCCACTTAAGTTAGTGATCAGTTTAGTTGACACTTGAATAGTCTCAGGGAGATATTTATGTAAAATAATACATTTAACATCTAAAGACCTTAATTTTATTTTAGCTTATAAACATTTCTGCTATATTTCATGCAATGTGGCGAATTCTTTCAAGTGTTGGGAATTCAAGTTTTTGGAAATTCTGTAGGTTCTCGCGTATAAAGCAATTTTCTTATGAATTATAAACGATGGTATAAAAGTATCGTCTGATAAAATTTCTTAATTATGCTGTTATTTGCTTGCGACTATTAAATTCTTCCACTCCGCTTATTAAATGATATCGGTCGTTGAGGTAGGGGGTATGTTGGGGGAATACTTGGAATGATCAGTTAACGAATGGATCCTTCTATCCATTGCGACAATTAATTTGTGTACTCCGATTTTCGGAAAATACTCTATGAATAGTAGTAATTATGATATACAGCCTATAATCTTATGCAAAATAGAGACAAAAAGAAATTTTTAAAATCAGTCGTGTGGCTCCCCACATTAACCCGAAGAAACAAACAAACAAATTTGTCGTTTCAGTTACTATATATATTCGTGTATGATATTTAAATATTGTTGAATGATTGTGTGTATTCTGTGCTTAAAAACAGGCGCGTCTGTACAATGTTTTTGAGTATTCTATGCTTAAAAACAAGCGCGTTTGTAGAATTTGTTTGTGTACTTTATGCTTAAAAACAGGTATGTTTGTAGAATGGTTTTGTATTCTATGATTAAAAACAGGCGCGTTTGTAGGAATTTTTTGAGTATTCTATGTTTAAAAACAAGCGCGCTTGCAGAATGTTTTTGTGTGTTTTATGATTAAAAATAGGCGCGTTTGTAGGATATCTTGTGTATTCTATGATTAAAAACTGGTGCGTTTGTAGAATGTTTTGATATCTCCTTTGCTTAAAAATTACTATGTTTTTTAATGTGAAAATTTTCCTGTATTAGACGAAATGACGCATACTTCATTCACAATATTTAATATTGTGTTTATCAACCAATTGTCATTTTACACAAATTAAGTTCGTGTACTTTAAAATTTGTTAAAGGGAACGAAAAGTTTGAAACTGAAATGGAAATAAATAAATTTAAGTCACTCTTATTAACATTTACCCGATAAGATATAAAATTTTTAATAAGAAAATTTTGTTTGTTTTACAAATTGGAGAAAATATTGTGATGATAAAAAATTTTCCAAAAATCTGATTTATTATTATTAATCGATGATACACACTTTTATAAACAAATCGTAATACCGTCAAAAATATATTATATGTATATATAGTTTTTGTAAGTGAATACCATCAAAAACCGTGTTCAAGATAAGGTCATATTTAGTTCACACGCTCTCCTAACGCACAAAAACGCGTCCGCGCGTAGGCGCGCGTCTTTTTCTTTTTAGCTGTTTTGAATCGTTTTTAATTTTCACAATAATTTTCGTAAAACTAAATAGATTTGTACAGTTATTTGACGGTAAATTCCAAAAAATTATCTAATTGAAAACTCTGGTACCTTCGTCAAATTCGCTGGCGATCGAACATTCTTTTTCACATCCATTGTAATTGTTTAAACAAGTACTGTTACTAAACTATAGTACATATAAAAAAGTTGCAATAAAAATATTCTTTTCTATAGGGCAGAAAATTATTTGCAAATAATTTTACCGTTGTTGACCATTTAATATTTGGAAACTCTTTATGATGTAATATACGTAGTTTATTTCATATAATATAACAAGTGCATGGCAACATAACTCATCATATAGATATTACAGTCGCATATATTTTTTTAATAATACTATTTTATATGATAACATGCGAACATAAAATACGGAAGTCACGTTTAATTTTTTTGTATTGTTTTTTTTAGTATTTTTCATGACAAGAATGTAAATAATTTGACGAAATTAATGTAGTATTTTTGTTTACAATATCTACAAATTACAAGACATGATGTGTAAATATTATGTAAATAATTGCTGATCAATTCGAAAGGAAGAATGCCTTATTTTTAACCAACAATTACGTTGATATTTGGAATATGCCAAGTTTCAACGAATGTATAAATATAGATGCAACTCAAATTGATATTTATAAAATAATACGTTTAATGATACTCTGTCAAAGTCGTTGATAGATAACATATTAGCCAAATTGATTGGCATTGACGCTTGTAAAATTTAAGTTTCAGTTTCCTACTTGCTTATATTGAACTACTTAATATCTATAATTATCAAACTCGTTGATATTAAAAGTGGGTATTCTACTTCACAATACCTTAATAAGAAAATTGATACTTACAATATTAAATCAATTTTTTAATTCTAAATAATGTTGCATAATGAAGGAGTTCGCAATGATACTCTATCGAAGTATTTGGCAGACAACGTCTTAGTCAAATTGATTGGCATTGACGCCTGTAAAATTTAAGCTTCAGATTCTTACTTGCTTATATTGAAATACTATCTCTAATTATAAAACTTGTTGGTATTAAAAGTGGGTATTCTACTTCACAATGTCTTAATAATAAACGTAATACTTACAATATTAAATAATTTTTTTTTATTGTAAATAATGTTGCATGATGAAGGAGTTCACCTAAAGGTAAGAGTATTTATAAGTAGAATTTAACCATAGTCTAATTCCCTTATATTCCTAGCACATAATATGTAGATATAAATATGAGATTTTCCGAATATTTTAAGACAATGTAAATACATAGCCGTACTACTGAGAGTTTAAAGTGCACAGATTTATTCAAAATTTAGAGAAAATAAATTGTTTTAATTTACTCGTTGTGTAAAAATTAATAATACAATTTTATTAAATTTTTTATTAAAATAATTGGAATAAAGAAAATTAAACTAATGTGCAAAAAAATTTAGCAAAAAATTAAAACAAAATTGACAAATGTAATTATGAAATAGTCTTTCCCATACTTTTCACGGTCAAGACGTCCCGGTTAACTACCACTGCTTACGACAGGTAATGATGCCAAGTTACTTTTTAATATAAGCTTAATGTTGTCAGTCCTATAGGTGTTTTATTATTATTTTATTAAATAAACTAATAAATACAAATTCGTCCTCTCTCTTCCACAATCCTCGAGGTAATGAATTATTTAAAGTAAAGAAAGGATAAGAATGTTACCAAAATGTCTACTGGTTATTTATAAACTTAAATTTTTACTAATATCTGTAAAATTAATAATTTCTTCTTCTGATTATACGGTATTGTAAATAGTTTCAAATCGAAATAAACATGAGCGGTGAACACGTGATATGAAATGGTTAATTAATTTCTACAACAACCCCAACTCGGCCTAGTCCAATTGGTTTCGTAGCAAAATTATTTGATGAGCGAAATTAGGGGTGGTTTTTGCTACAGCGTTACGAACATTATCGTAGCAAATTGCCGAGCTGTAACATTCATTTTAGGGTATGTATAGTCGACTGTAGAACATTTTCTTTTTAACATATTTATACTCGATTTGATGTAGCTTGGCGAAAAGTGATTAAATACAGTTTTTGAATATTTTTCATTTAAATACTGGACAAAATTGATGATTGAAACATTGACCGTAACTAACATAAATTGATCATGACACTTAATGGTCTATATGTAATTGAAAAATCGCAAAAAAACAATTGAAAGCATATACTCAAAGACTTAAGATAAGATCTAATAACAAAACTACAAAACTTGTTTAAAATATAACAGAAAATTCGATTAGTTATTACTGGCTTCATTGCCCGAAGACAGCCTGATAGGAAAATATAGACTCTGAATTTATAAGAAAATCTACAAATATTCCATCGTTTGCTACATCGAAACGAGTATAATCATAGATACACTAAACACTAACAAAGTAACCATTAGGACAAGTTTTCAAAGCACCATAGGCTCCACTAACTCCACAACCAGAAGCTCTGTATGAAGTAGCGTAGTTGATGTGAAGAGCACCAAATTTCCTGTTGTTGCAGAAGCGAAACCAAGCGCTCCTAGACACAGCATCCCCATCCTCATCCACATCGAAGCACCAATCGAACAGAGGCCAGAGTAAATATGGCACCAACCAGCGGGACAACATAAAGCCGACAACCTACAGGCCCCATTTGGCACCCATCCGTACCTCTTCCAACCTGGAGAGCGATCAACGCAATCAATTCGAGGCACCTTTCAATGTTAACGATGCCCGATATCAGCTCACGCAATCTGCTCTACCATCGCAAGTGCATAGAAGGGCCGATGAATTTCTACCACCCAAAAACCAACAGCTTATCAACAACAAGGAGCAAACAAAGAGCGAAAACGTAGAGCAGAAACCGAAGACCACCTTGGACATTCAGCCTTCCATGGAGATATACTACAGAACGGAGAACGTGCCTCAATACTATCAGAATCAATATCAACAGAACGTGCAAAACGAGCGGCAGCTGTTCGTACCACGGCCAGTCTACCTAATACAGCCTCAAGGTCTTCCCCATTCACGCTACACTACAAATCGCTTCATACAGAATGAGCCTGGTCCTATTCAGTATATTAACCCACAACCCTATTATCAAGGTTTCGCAAATCAGGGCCCTACGCAACAAAGAGTTGACCTTGACCTTCCTGTAACACAGTTTCACAACGGCCAGCATCAGTATTATCCCATTGTAGATGGAGGTCATCGCTTCAATTGATCGTTAACCGCACATTCACCTAACTGTAGATACTTGTAATAAAATTATGTGTAATATGTAAATAATATTGAATGACTAACACTTCTGTATGTATATTTCTTAAACCACGCGGCCACCGAACTCGCTATTATAACTGTATATTATGTAACGAAGATGGTACAGTGACCTAACTTTTTGACAGTGTTTGTAAATTGTATTAAGCAATTGCTTCTATGTGGTGATGTAAAGATATTGTTGAGAATTATTTGATGATGTATTTTGATCGGATAAACATATGCTGATGATTATGACATCCTTTATTACTGACAGATTTTGTTTTTTTGATAATTCTGAAAGTCTCGTTCAGCGTAGTAAATAATTATGCAACTTTATTACATATTGAGGGATAAAATCGATCTGATTTAGCTTAAGAGACTGAGCCTCGATTTAGGTGTTTATTAAATGAAAGACTATCTCAGTTAGGTTATTTTTAGACGAACAATCACTGAGACAGTAGAAAAAATGTCGTAATCAAGTGGTTTTTGAATTTTTTTAATAATAATCCAAATGATTTCCAATCAAATATTTGTATGCAATAAAAGTAACGAAGGTTACAAAAAAACAATGAACGAAATATATTTTCGAACGAAAATGACCCGTAATTAACTACGATGTTAGGAATTGATGAATTATTTCACATGCATTTGGCATGATTGCATTTTAAAGTTCAAGAACGGATGAAATGTTTCGAGTTTGTGTTACCAGCAAATCTATAATTGTCTGCCATTATGCAATATTCGAATGTTGAGATACATTAGGGTTTTTTTATACAAAATAAATGAGAAATAAACTGTCAGTTGGGTGAACTTAAATTTTAATTAGCAGTCTATAGAAATAGCGTATTTTGATTGTGAATTTATAAAGTTATTGAAGACCCTTTTTGCTTCAATCTTCCATTTAACAATAGAATCTTCAGAGAAGTTAATAAATAAATCTTTGTTGTATTATTTTTAAACATTCATTAAAAGTTCAGATTTTTGGGAAAACATTTAATCAGGAATCATTAATTAAGGTTTGGACGTACTCTAATAATTAATAAGCGATTTTGAGTATTTTACCATTAGTATATATCATGTGATTTAGATAGTGTTGCCTTCCTTGTAGTTATTTTTCTTATATTTTGAAGTCGTACCAAAATAATTTTGCTTTTTTTTTATCTCTAATCTTTAAGACAATTTTGACTTTATAAGTGTACTATTTTGAAACTAAAATATCCGCTTTGTATTTAGTTTATATCAGGTGATTATTGCTTACTTCTGTAGAAATAAAGCGGTGTCTTAAAATATTACCAATAAATCTTGTTTTGGGGTCATTAATATTATCTCTGATCAGAACACTTAGTGCCACGCAGTCTAGTCTATTCAC
Organism: Druceiella hillmani; assembly: GCA_039881145.1. Classification (NCBI taxonomy): domain Eukaryota; kingdom Metazoa; phylum Arthropoda; class Insecta; order Lepidoptera; family Hepialidae; genus Druceiella; species Druceiella hillmani. The sequence goes on along the minus strand of JAYKKI010000060.1, from coordinate 5,623,999 downwards.
TTTTGTTGCAACCTTGTAATACATGAACTCAGCATAAACATAATATCTACCATTCACTCGGAGCAAGTTGCATCGTACGAACTACGCACCACTGCTCAGAAGCAATTAAACGATGTAACGACTGCAACAGTTCCATAGATATCATCTCATGTTTCGACAGACGCATTTCGATGAGATTAAGATTCCCAAATTGCGTCTAAATTATTCTCCAGTGTTAGATATTTCGGTGTACGCTCACCGCAGTAGAACGCTGTTGCAGACGTCGAAGATTGCCGAAAGTGTCGAAACGTTTAATCTTAGTCCGGCCACCTTTGAGCGATTTAATGCACTCGGCAGATGTTGTAGTTTTTCCAGTGGAGTGTACGAGCCACTCTCGCAATCTGACGTATGTGTGTCAAGTGTTGGCTGCGTTGCGAAAGCCCGCTGGGGCACAATATGAAATTCAAAAGCAATTAGACGCGCGATGTTATAAAGTTTACGGAGTCGAATATCGCCTTGTGGTCGTTTGTGCCTCATTCAATAAGGATGGGAGCAGCGTTCATTAGCGCCTGACGCGAGTTTAGGGATGTCGATTATGGAATACGAAGCCGATGTGTTAAATATCGATACTGAAGGTGATGTGGGAAAAGAGATCAGATTCTTTTCTGATCTGAGTGGATTATTTAAACATTTTTGAACTACTTTTTTTGAAAACATACAATATAAACTTTGTTTGAAAATTTTTAGTGATAATTTAAGGTGTACTCTCGAAAATTTGATTTTGATGAAAATCTTCTAAAAATTAATCAGAAGCTAGGGCAGAAAATGTGATTTTCATTGCTCATATATTAATATTTTTGCTTTGTTATTTAATTTCAACAAAATTTGTTTTCGTCAGGTTTATCTAAGATATCATTTGAGACTAAATTATTTTAATAAATATTTTTTACCTATTACACTCTTTAAACTTCCTATTTACAACAAAATGAAGGACAATAAATAAATTTTATTGCAATTAATGCTGCTGTTAATCACCATAAACTGAGAAATATGTCGATAAAATAGGAACATCCTTTTTCTCTAAGCTAGGTTTATAGAACATACTAAATTTTGTATGGAACATACCTATTTGTGTGTTTATTTATGAATAGGAGGACTTAAAATCTATTTTTAAATAAATATTCATTTGTCAGAAAACAACACTTATAAGTAATCAGCTCTCGGAATCCAATTTTAAAACAGAATGTATCAACATGGAACCATCTTATTTTTAATCTGTAGCATTTATTGGGGAAATACTTAGTAGAGTATATTTTATATAAACATTTATATACATAGATGCCATAAGACAGTATTATACTTCTATCGTTGTCTCTGATCGAGTCTCGAATATAACAAAATCATTTTCTAAAAACTCAGGTGGCAACATTCTAAAATAAATATTTGGCTCGTATCAAGAATAGAACATTTCAAAAACAAAAACCGAATTTTATTGAATGTAATTATCCCGACGTTAATAGCTTAAGAGTTAGTTAAGTGATTTTTATAAATCCGTGCTCTTCATTAGTATATGGAATTGCTGCTTCATTAGAATGTGGAATTTGTCGTATATGACAATAATTTAAACATCTTTGTATCGTGGCACCGCGTCCTCTATCACCCATGCTCTTTCATCTGGGAAGTCTCTTTCTCCCATACCGTTTATACTCTATAATAGCAGTAATGGTTTCTTGGTTACCACATTATGAAGCCGTAATTAAAATGTTAAATTAAGAAACAATAAAAAGTGACCTCAAACATTTTCTTCAAATGGGTTTTATGTGTCACTAATTTTGAAAATATCGATATAACGACGTATCACATTGTCGCTATCATCCCTATATGAGTTTTAGTATCAGTAGATGCTTTTCTCAGTCGCCTTATGTGAACATGAAATTATATTTGGTAAATGGTAGACTTGGAAAGGGGGTTCTCCCATTACTTTGAGCTGTAATTAATACAAAGGGCGGTTTAACTATATTTTACGTTATGCTATGAAGTACTTCAATATGTACATTGTCTATACATATGTATATAATATAGGCCTATTGTCTAATTGGTATATTGTCTATTTATTGCAAAATTTCTCGTAATTCGGTGCTTTTAAAATTAGATCAGAAAAGCTGCAAATGAACTGTTTTTAAGTTCATCATGATCTTTATTGAAACCCATGTTAAGTAAGATATTGGAATGATTGATGTGAAATTAAATATTGGAAGATATTTGAAATATATCAGCGCTTATAATTTTATTGACTGCGTAGTTCGTTGGATGGTTTTGAATTAGTAGGAGGCTTTTAAGTTCTAAGTGGAATATTGTACGGCTCAAAGTTGTGATATAAAAATATTCATGACAAGAATGTGTAACAGTTATTAGGTATATATGTAAATATTGCAATATATTTTTGTAGATTCTTATATTGCTTACAATGCCTTCATATTTTACTTTTATCATGTCGTCTACAATATTTTCATTAATTCATTATTATTTTAATGTAATTGTTTAAAAAATCTAGGTCAAAAATGTACCGATACTCTTCCACTCCGTTGGATTAAATTTTAATCATTAAAAAATCATACCTTCTAAAAATATATTAAATAACTTGTATCTATCTGGATACTATAAATCAAACTACCGTGTCATTTGAATAAAGTTTGGAAACTTAAAAAACAAACAAACAATGAAACAAATTTTTCTCCTTTAAAAACTAGTAAAATTAAAAAGATAATGTAGTTTTTGAATCGTCAAATACGTTTTGTAATTTAAAAACAAAAATCTTTACTTCATTTAATGCTTTTTAAAAACATAAAATTTGAGAACTGAACACTTGCGTTGATATATTAAAAAAGAAATGAAAAAATATTTAACCATCAAGATTTTCATTCCGGAAACTGGGTCCGTTCTTACATATGAATATAAATAACCTTGTTCCACCATATTCTACCTAAATAGGATAAATACTTACAATGGATTGTTATATTGATCCATTTCGATACTTTCCTGTTACAATTTTCTCAGTCATTGAAGATTTTTGGTCAATTTTAGTACGTAGTTTTGTTATGGTTATTTATATTTAAGCACACCTTTCGCCATTTATTTTTTCCATGTCTCCTAACTTAATTACATATTCTTTCGATCTAACGTGACGAATTAAAATAAACACATACAAATAATTCCAATACGAAAAAAGTTAATGGTGTATTAAACTCGTCTGTAAATTTTATTGATTGTATTTTATTAACGAATCAAAAAAGTACAAGTGTCTGTGCATAGTTTATTTAGAGACGCGTTGATGGGGAACGAATCAGTTTAACTAAAATACCATTCAATTCGTAAACTAACCATGACCATACGCCGAGTCATTAAGTGTTATTATGGTTGAACAGGTTTCAGTCTAAACTATCTGTAAATGTTATATCTTTGTATACAAACGTCTTCATAATATCACTAACTTTAAATTTGATGGCACAATAATTAACTAAAAAGTAAATAATTGCTACGAAACTATTCGACCACTATGGATAATTGTAATTAAATGTTGTAACAAAATTAAAAAACCTTGATCTGATTTGTAGTATGAGTGAAAGTTTGATAATGCTAATGGCAGATTAATCTCTATGTAATTAGGAAATAATGTCCGTTATATTAATGCCTGTTCAGTGGTGCTAGATTAACAATTAATAAATCCTTTAAATCTTGGGTCGACATTGTTACAACGAGTTCGACTGTCTACAATATGTTTTACAACGTGTTTGACTGTCTACAATATGTTTTACAACGTGTTCGACTGTCTACAATATGTTTTACAACGTGTTCGACTGTCTATAATATGTTTTACAACGTGTTCGACGTTGTAATTTATCCAATGCCCTTTGATCAACGCCCTTACGGTTTTGTTTACATGCAACTTTCCCGAAGTCTCGATCGAAGATCTGTGTCTATGTGATTATCTATAGAGTCGCTTTCTACTATAAAGTAGCCGATTACAAATAATATTTCATGAGTTAGACGTCTTGTTAACTTTGATTGTGAAACGAATTGATTGAAAGTGATTCTTGGCAAATTTGAATAATTTACCCACACCTTAAGTTTACTTGGAAATTTTTAAAGAGCACAATTCGTGATAGTGCTATTAAGCGGCTGATATTTTTTGCTTTTAACATTATATTATTTCAATCTCGTTTCCTGTAAAAGGTCACTTGTTAATCGTTTTTATACTTCTACGGAATATTTTGTTATTTAAATAAAGACGGTGTTGTTTGGTAGCAAAAGCTTTCGTGATTTATTTGCTTCTGTAAGCTTTATGCACGTGGCTAACTTTTGTGTATACTTAAGTTTAATACATAATCTACAAATATTAAATACTGAAGTAACTTAAGGTTTTGTTAGCAAGTAACTGCTACGAAACATTTACATTACTATGGGTAATTGTAATCAAATGATGTATGAAAAACAGAAGCTCTTATTGGAACTATCGAAAGTTTTATAGATTAATTCCTATATAATTATGAAGTAACGTTAGTTATCTTATTATTTATTTAAGGAAAATGTCAAATTGACAAATTAACTAGAAATAATTAAATGTTTGATTGAAAAATGGGTTAGTATGATTGAAACCAACTGCTTCCAATGATTAATTAAAAAAAGTTATCAAAACAAGAAATAAAATATTTTTAAATGTTTATTTGAAAATTTTCGTTTTTATCTGTGTTTACTTATTATCGTCTAGAATCATTTTGATTGTTTATTACTGAAAATGTTAGATAATTTCCGATGACAAAGATTTTATGTATATTTAATTTATCGGCGTTTTTTAATTATTGATCTTCATATGATTCAGAATTTCAACAATCCAAATGCCATCAACCAGTCAACAGGTTTGTGAAATCGCTTATAATTCGATTTGACAAAACGTAAAGCTCTATCGGTCGGCTTTAACGGTAATGTCGATTTTAACTTTCTCGTATTTGAAATTAATGTTGAATCGCGGTTAATTAATAGTTGTAATTAGTCAGAGTGGCAGGTCGTTAATGTTATGTGGTAAAGAAAAGTTGAACATTTGTGCTTTAGTACTGTAATTATACGCTTCGTTAAGAGTTAGTTCGGCGTTAATAATACCTTTTGTAATGAAATATGCAACTATGAGTAATTGATACTGTATATAAATATAGTATTACATCTATTCAAAATATCTGTCATGTTCATTATCATCTATGAAAGTTACATCTTTTAATACAGTTATTAGCTCCTTATAAATTAAACTGTAATATTGTGTTAATTCTTATAAAATCTAGATGGGTTAATTCAAAATGCGTGTCATGTTCATTATCATCTATGAAAGTTACATCTTTTAATACAGTTATTAGCTCCTTATAAATTAAACTGTAATATTGTGTTAATTCTTATAAAATCTAGATGGGTTAATTCAAAATGCGTGTCATGTTCATTATCATCTATGAAAGTTACATCTTTTAATACAGTTATTAGCTCTTTATAAATTAAACTGTAATATTGTGTTAATTCTTATAATAACTAGATGGGTTAATTCAAAATGCGTGTCATGTTCATTATCATCTATGAAAGTTACATCTTTTAATACAGTTATTAGCTCCTTATAAATTAAACTGTAATATTGTGTTAATTCTTATAATAACTAGATGGGTTAATTCAAAATGCGTGTCATGTTCATTATCATCTATGAAAGTTACATCTTTTAATACAGTTATTAGCTCCTTATAAATTAAACTGTAATATTGTGTTAATTCTTATAAAATCTAGATGGGTTAATTCAAAATGCGTGTCATGTTCATTATCATCTATGAAAGTTACATCTTTTAATACAGTTATTAGCTCTTTATAAATTAAACTGTAATATTGTGTTAATTCTTATAATAACTAGATGGGTTAATTCAAAATGCGTGTCATGTTCATTATCATCTATGAAAGTTACATCTTTTAATACAGTTATTAGCTCCTTATAAATTAAACTGTAATATTATGTTAATTCTTATAAAAACTAGATGGGTTAAAGAGCAGCTATTCAAAATGCGTGTCATGTTCATTATAATCTATGAAAGTTACATCTTTTACTTCAGTAATTAGCTCCTTATGAATTAAACTGTAATATTATGTTAATTCTTATAAAAACTAGATGGGTTAAAGAGCAGCTATTCAAAATGCGTGTCATGTTCATTATAATCTATGAAAGTTACATCTTTTACTTCAGTAATTAGCTCCTTATGAATTAAACTGTAATATTATGTTAATTCTTATAAAAACTAGATGGGTTAAAGAGCAGCTATTCAAAATGCGTGTCATGTTCATTATTATCTGCGACTGTTACATCTTTTAGTTCAGTAATTAGTTCCTTTTAAATTAAATTGTAATATTATGTTAATTCTTAACAAAAACTAGATGAGTTAAAGAACCTACGGCTAGACTTATGAATGATTAGCGGCCACCCGCGAAACGTAAGAAAATCAAGAGCTTTCTTACGTTTAGGCTTTCATTTTTGATAAACGACACAACTTTGGGGACTTTTTTAAAAGCTATAATTGAAAGTGATTAAATTTTGACAATCGAATAAATTATTTTTCAATTTGTAGAGAATTAAATTGCAAAAAAGAACTCTTCATATTACAAAGGGGTTTTGTTATATATATATATATATATATATATATATATATATATATATATATATATGTATATATGAACTTCCAGCTTCATAAGTTTCGACTCTAAGTTAATTAATCTATCAATCAGGACATATTTGTTTAAATATATAGATGGTTTTTCATCAGCTTATTAATGTATATTTAAACTAGAAGAAAAAGGAAAATATAGTGGTTTTTCTTATACATCGTTAACTCCATTTTCTCCCCTTGCATATATAGTGCATATTTGTAATGTTATATATCTAAACAGATTTACATCAAATCTCAGCAAGTAACATTGTTATTAATGTCAAGATTCATCTTATCTTTCATTTTTGTCGGAGAATAAAAAAATTTAATATTAATGACTCCATAAGTATGTCTAACTGTCATTCTAACTAAATTCAAATCTAACTGAAGCTGCGACGGTAACATAAAATGTAAGTCAGTATACCACAAGGTCAATTAATTATCATTAACATTAATTGACGAATCAAAACAGTGATTATGTTATTATGCTGGAAAATAGGACATTGAGATAGCCAGACGTTAACGAAGAATTCATGTCGATATGCAAAGAGAGTCATGTTTATTAATGAATCCATAGGTATTATAATGATTTTAACATGACTTTACATAATAAATGAGTAATTATGGCTTATTCGTCGGCACAGTTGTGGGATTGGGAACAGATTAAGAAATCGTTACGGAAATCCTACGAATTTATTGGTCAAGCGTGTGAGTCTTTTGTATGTAGAGTGCTTCTTAATATGAAAGTGTTTTGAATACTATATAAAAACATGAAAGAAAAAGATTCATCAGTTTCAAGTTACATCAGTGAATTATTTAAAAATATTTCAATTGTAGAAATTTATAGAATTAAACAATGGTTTTGTTTGTTAATGATGCATACTTTTCAAAAATAACATTGAAAATTTTAAATATTCAAGAGATTCGAGAATAAGTTTGTTTTAGGTTTTTTTCTTTTTTAAATTAAATTAAAGGTATAATAAAAAACATTTGTATATTTATAATATTTGCAAGCAATTTAAAAATGGGAAAAAGATTGATTCGAAAATGTAAATATTACTAACAAACTGCTAACAAATATCAAATTCTAAAGGGCCTTTTGGTTTTTTCCCCACATTTAAATTTTCGTATTTTCTTATTTTTTATGATCAATATTTAACAATTTGTAATTCTACTTTCATATCAAATATTAAGTAACAAAAGAAAACGCGAATAATGCAGAAAAACAATAATAAACGATTCACTCCAAAAAAGAGTTAACGAGGGAAAAAAATATTAATTTGTTTTTATTACAAATTAAACCATGGGCTGGTTTTATAACTTTTCGAAACAAGGTTTAATATAATTTTTATTTTCATTAAATAAAGGAAAACTCTGAAAATGAAACTTCCGCAAAACTGAAAGTTTTTAATGTCCGTCAGTTAACTGCTCTTTTGATTTCGATTTTAGATGATACTCTTATATTTGAATTATTCTGTATACAAATGAAGCATACATTTTCCAAAAGATAAAAGTTTCTGAAACTTTATAACTTAATGAAAGTTCAAGATAAAACGTTAGAATAAATAAAAAAAGACATCGTAATTTTATGATCTTAAGCTTTCTTATATTTGGATTATAATTCCTACACATGACTTTTGTGAATCTTAGACACTTGCCTCATCCAATATCTCATGATGTTAAACATTTTGGGGACAAGCTTTAAGCGATTTGGAAAAAACCGAAAGGTGGTTTTCTTTAAACTTTACAGTAAATGAAAAAGACATCGTACTTTTATGATCTTAAGCTTTCTTATATTTGGATTATAATTTCTACACATGACTTTTGTGAATCTTAGACACTTGCCTCATCCAATATCTCATGATGTTAAAAATTATGAGGACAAGCTTTAAGCGATTTGGAAAAAAACAGAAGGTTGTTTTCTTTAAACTTTACAGTAGATAAAAAAGACATCGTACTTTTATGATCTTAAGCTTTCTTATATTTTGATTATAATTTCTGGACATGATTTTTGTGAATCTTAAACATTTGCCTCATTCAATATCTCGTGATTTTAAAAATTTTGAGGACAAGCCTTAAGCGATTTGGAAAAAAACAGAAGGTTGTTTTCTTTAAACTTTACAGTAAATAAAAAAGACATCGTACTTTTATGATCTTAAGCTTTCTTATATTCGGATTATAATTTCTGGACATGATTTTTGTGAATCTTAGACACTTTTGCCTCATTCAATATCTCGTGATATTAAAAGTTTTGAGGACAAGCTTTAAGCTATTTGGAAAAAGCCGGAAGGTCGTTTTTTTAAATTTTGCACCATCACGTAAACCATACGTCTAATAAATAGTTATTGCGTACTAATCCAAACTTTAGTGTTAGTCATTCAATATGAATGGAATTTGTCCTATTAAAACCTTTCATAACATTTTGTGGAAATGTACCAGCTTGGCAGTTACACTGCATAATTTAAATAATATTGCTGTGACTTTTTGGTACAGATTAACGATGAAGTAATTATAATGAACTTGGCTTAATTAATACTTTATAGGTCATTTTAATTACGTCATCGGTTGTGAAGCAAAACCTAAGTCGATGCTTTATATGTTTACATATAAAAAAAGTTAAGTATGTTTACATATAAAAAAGCTTTAGCTTTTTTGATTGATATTAGTCGTTGGAGAAACATTTTCATTAGAAATTATGACGCCATATAATTTTGTTGAATTTTTCAGTTTATATAAATTTAAGTATTCTTGTCATTGCTATGCCCACTAGTGTTAATGTTGGAATATTACGCCTAAGCAATGAAATTTGAGCCAGTAAATTAAGATATTTTTTCTTTTTTATAATACATTGCCAGTTATTTTAATCAATTTGCTAACCAAAGTAGAGCTTTTTGTTGTAGAGCTTTCGTTTGGTACTTTTTTATTAGTCTAAGTATTTTGTATTGTGATTTTGCAAGTAATAAAAATAAAGTTTGAATATATTTATATGCTGTTATTTTGATTTGTTTTCCTGTCTTATTCTTGGTATTCTACTTGTGAATTTCTTTTAAAAAACTCAAAAGTTTATAGACGCATGTGTATCGTATACATTCAACTTAAAAAGAAAAATGTAGGCAGTTTGAAAAATTCGAACTTTTATGAGGTTATTTTCAAAATGGACTACTAACTTTAATAACTGCATTGAGGTAGACGATATTAGAAATATAATTCTTATGTTTTGTCAAATTATTTCAAATTGGTTATAATAAACTCGCAAGGAATGAATTCCACCGAAGCTGTAAACTTAGAAGAATGATAAATAAATTTTAAATGAAGAATGATAAATAAATTTGAAATGAAGAATGATAAATAAATTTTAAATGAAGAATGATAAATAAATTTTAAATGAAGAATAATAAATAAATATTCCATTTTAAAGAAAAATCGTCCTCGGTTTAACTGTATGGGGACATAGAAAAAATATTTTCTTTGAATATTTTGTGCAAAGCAATTCTAATCATTATACGAAGCATCTTGTTGCAATTATTATTATAGAGGTTTACAACTATAGAAACTAAAAGAATGATAAATGAACAGATGGACATATCAAAATTATAAGTATGTCTTGTTTCACACGGAACCCTAGTAATAAAAAAATATTTCCTATAATGTAACACTAAATAAAAAACAGTTGGAATATAAATCGAAGATAAGAGCCAAGTGCGTTCTTCTCTGGATACGTAAGTTTATCTTCTTGCAAAAATTATTATAAAGGTCAACTGTAGAAACTATAAGACAGTGACAAACGAATGGACCGACATATCGAAATTATAAGTATCCTTTTTTTCATACGGAACCCTGGTAACGGGATATATTTTCTTTTATATAACACTAAATAAAAAACAGTTGGAATATAAATCAATGCTAAGTTCGAAGTGATTTTTCCGCTCGATACCTAAGTTTATTTTGCTGCAAAAATTATTATAGAGGTTAACAATTGTAGAAACAATAAGACAGTGATGAACGAACTGGCAGACATATCAAAATTATAAATATCTCTTGTTTCGTACGGAACTCTGGTAATGAGATATATTTCCTTTGGTATAACCCTAAACAGAAACAGTTTGAATATACATCAATGCTATGTTCGAAGTGCCTTCTATGCTCGGTACGCAAGTTTATCTTGGTGACAATTATTATAGAGGTCTACAACTGTAGAAACTATAAGATAGTGATGAACGCACGGACAGACATATCGAAATTATAAGTATCTCTTGTTTCATACAGAACTCTATTATGAGACATATTTCCTTTGATATAACACTAAATAAAAAACAGTTTGAATATAAATCAATGCTAAGTTCGAAGCACCTTTTATACTCGATACGTAAGTTTATTTATCACTAGCTGTACACGCGACTTTGTTCGCGTGAGATTTGGAAGGAGAAAAGTAATTAGGGATAATGAATATTATCATTTCTCTGTTTTTTTTTCGTTTATTTTTATATCTGTCAGCATAAAGTTTACTAAAAACGCTAATATTACTACATATTACTAATGTATCAATATTCTCCAAGTGAGTTTTATTTTAAATGGATTATATCCAGATAAAAATATTTTATATTTTGCTAGGGAGTATAAACTATTATATACCAAATTTCATCAAATTCTGTGTAGTAGATTTTGCGGGATTGAAGAACAAATTAACAAACAAACAGGTAGACAGATAATTTAAAAACAAACACTTCCATGTACAGAATTAACTCTGTTACAGTTTTATTATTTGTATAAATGACACTTTCTAAGAAATTCCACTTTTAGGCTTGAATTTATTAAGTTTTTAGGAAAGCTTTTTGCATAGAGTGATTTTTGCATGAGTATTGTTACATAAACTTGCTTCTTTATATATCCCCCAACCCCCCAAAACATTACGAGATGTCCAAATTTCATGCTTCTAAGTCTATTGGAAGTGGTATAGAGACTTTGGTGTTCTGGTAGCAAGAGCATGATCCAGTGTCTAAATTAATAAGTTTTTGGGGGTCTATGACTTTTCTGGGTTCTACTCAGTATCTATGAAAGCTAGATTTGCGAAATTTGGAATTCTGTACTGCGATGAATGCGTTGATCTGACTTTGTGAACAAAATATGTATTACGTTAAATATCAAATTTGGTTCGAAATATTTCGTGTGAATGGCGTCTTAACGACCGTTTTTTTAGCGAGTCTGTTGATGCATAGATTAATTTTGCTTTAATTTATAGGAAAGGAAATTATTTTCTGATACGATTGTCAACAGACACCTTCTTCAATAGTTGATTATTTTTTGATAAATAAAATTTTAATTACCACTCAGAAAAGATATGGCAGACTTTTAAAAATATCAATCTGATTCACCAAAAACTTCAAGAGATTTAAAGATTAATGTGTATTTGATACCATATTACCTAATAATAATCAAAGTAATAATCAAACAAGGATACGTTTATCCTCTCGATCCTTAATTATTTTTCTTTAACCCATGAATAAGAGTTAATTTGTAATCTTTTATATTTGTAGATAGCATTTTTGTTCAAATTATTTCAACTGTTAATGGACGTTTTTAAATTTGCTATTTTCAGGAGGTTTTTAAGACTTAATTACGAAGTTTTATAATTAATGAACTATTTTATCTTAACACACACGGTTGTAATTATTGTAATAACAGTGGCTTTTGAACTATTTTTATTATTACAAGTATATTTCTTGTTTTCGATTTTTCATAATTGAACAGATATTGTGTCAATTATACTTGTACTGGTGGAATGGAGTATATATCATATTAAAGTTATGTTTATAAATTTCGCAAAAAATTTAAACCTTTTATATATTTTTAGTTTGCGTTTCATAACGCTAAGAAAGTGTTTCGTAGTAGGGATATAAAAAAATTATTTAATTTATGACTGATAAATAGTATTACTACTATTTATCAGTCATAAATTTATTAGACATCAATATAATAATAAAATTTTGTAATTTATGCTCGAATTTTTCTGTAGTTTTCTGAATTTTATGCTTTATATTGTTACGCTTATTAAATTTCTTGACATTTTATAATCATTAACATTTGTTTCTGAATTTTATTCTTTATGTTTTTACGCTTATTAAATTTCTTGATATTTTATTTTCATTAAAATTTGTTTTGTCCACAGTCCAAGTTGAACTGTGAGGTACTGTACGATGAATTGGCATTTGAAGTACGATGGGCCGTAGCTGGAGACAGTATCGTCCTACAATTGGTGGCCAAGCTTGGTGAGTTGAAGTTCATTGTTCTATGCTATTTTTTTCTATCATCGTCTAATTAATTTTTTGCTGAATTTATCAATAAATACAAATATATAAAGAAATAATTACAGAAACAGATGTGTAGATCCAAAAATCTGTTCCATACGAAATTGGGTATTTTTTTATTTCTAAATTCTGTAAAGTTCCTACTAGTTGTGATAGAAGTATTAAAGCATGTCTCTACCTCACTAAAAAAATATACATCCATTTTCAATTACTTTGACTTAACCCATATAAAAATATACGTAGCCCAATATATTCATTAAGTTGTTAACGTAGCCTAATATATTCATTAAGTTGTATACGTAGCATAATATATTCATTAAGTTGTATACGTAGCTTAATATATTCATTATGTTGTTAACGTTGTTTACGTAGCCTAATATATTCATTAAGTCGTATACGTAGCCTAATATATTCATTAAGTTGTTAACATCACACTCGACAACAGGTTTTTTAATTTATTTTTGGAACTGGAATTATAAAGGAATTATTTTTATAATCTGAAAAATTTCAACTGGAAAAAGGATCGGAACAATTATTGGCGATATATTAGATTGAGCGATGTATTCCCAAAGTAGATTATTTAGGCAAAATGTAACCTTAATTTAACCTTTTGCAACCTTTGAATACTAAAATATTCCCTTCATAATTAAAATTATATAATTAAAATTATTCTCTATGGACATATTCCATAGAGAATAATTTTGTAGAAATTCAGCCTTTGAAGAGAAACCATAATTTTAAGGCTAGACTCCGAAATATTTTCTCATCTTGGAATTATTCCACAAGTTACTGCTTTATCGTCTTGAGAATAATAAGTTAATAAATTAGATATTTGAAATTTACAATGTATTCTACATTAAATTAAACAAAAACAAAATTGAGAAAAAATATTGTATCAGTTTTATCAATTTTTCGGATTTATTTTAGTAAATATCCAGAGGAAATTATTAGTCAAGGTTGTATTTTTCATGCAAAATGTATAATTTTAATGTCATTTTTCCTAACATTCTCTAAAACATCTGCTTTTTCTATCTTTGATATTATTGTAGATGAAAAAAGTTATAATTGTAAAATCTAAAACAATGGGCAAAATCAATTGATTGCTTCCAGAGATCGTAGCACTTATGTTCATATAGTGGTATATGTATTCTTGCATTGTTCATTTAGCCTATACGTATGATAAAATTGTAACAGAGTGAATTATAAACACAGAAAGAGATTTTATAAAAAGTATTGATGTAGCGTAAATCATGTTAATATAAGCTAGAAAACCTGTTTTTTAATTTTTTTCTGTCTGTCAATTTATTCGTTAATAACCCAAAATCTACTAGACAGATTTTGATTAAATTTGGTACGGTAATAGTTTATATCCAAGAACAACATATGAGATTAAGACATTTTTTATAACTTTTCTTGTTCCGAATTTCACGTGAACGAAGTCATAGGGACATCTAGTTATTTTATATTTGAGTAAGAACGGAATCATTGCTTCACAATGTTTATATAGACTTATTAAATTTCATTACTTCAGTAACTTTTGGGGTTATATTTTGGAATAATAACTATCATTATCCCTTTTTAAACCTTCACTTATAATAATATAATTATTGCTTTGGAAAATTGGGACAGAAACTACCTAAGAATGTAATCTTTAAAAGAACCTATGAAGAACAAGTGCTTTAATTTGACATATCAATTTTTAAATTTTAGAAGTTAAACAAACATTGTAAATTATGAACTTTCTCACCCTGTTTCAGAGGATGGTGAATACATGTCTTTCGGTATATCCGGTGACCCGCATCGCAGTCAGATGGTGGGTGGTGACGTGGCAGTGGCATGGGTTGATAAGGATACACTCAAGGGTTATGCCTATGATTACTATTTGGACGCTAAGTCTCAATGCGCTGGGGTACGCGGTAGCTGTCCAGATGAGAGGCTTGGGGTAAGTTGAGTAGATACTTAATCTGAAAAAAAATGTATATATGAAAAGTATGTTTATCCCGATTGTTCAAGATCTTAAATTCACATATACTATATTCTGAGTCTTCTTGAGTCTAATCTATCTTGAGTCTAATTCACATATTCTATATTCTGAGTCTCTGACTTTTTTTATTTGATCTCTACCTTCTACAAATGTTTCATGTACTCATTTCCGAATACAATATATGATGATGATAATAGAGTTAGGGTTAATATGGAGAAGGAAGCTGGTCAAAACTCTCCTTAATGGACAACGGCAGATCTATCGAGTTTGGGCTCGTTTCATTTGTCTTGATAAATTCTTTCTTATTTTTAGTGCATTCAAAATAAAATTTTCAAATTTTTTTTTTATTAAATTTGCTTATTCATTTAAGATACTGCGAAATATAATGACAATTTTGTCTCATAGTATCTTACGGATAGAAAGCGCTACGTGCGAGTGGGTAACTTCACATCCGAGAGTTATTTTACACGACAGGGAGTGAGTCAAAATTTGAATATCCTGGTAAACGATATCGGTTGTGCGATGAAGACTTCGCCTTGTTTGTTTATCGCGGATGACACGAAACTTTTTACAGTCGACAAGGATGCAGCAGGTGGCGAACGGTTACAGGGTGACATAAGCGCTGTCGTTGAGTGCAGCACAACAAGCGGTTTATGACTCAACTTAAACAAATATTTGATAGTGAGTTACAATCGAGCTTACGCTTCTATTAAATACGAATCGATGGTCCGCAGTATTCCATTGTTGAGATGATTTGGGATCACATTTGATTCACGATTGACGTATGGTACATCTAGAAAAAAAAATCATTGCGGATACTTGGATTCGCATTGCATAATTCAAAGGATTCTCTGTCCATATCATCAATACACTTCATTAGTGCAAAGCCAATTAGAATCTGGCCATTATTTAGAACTCACTCGAAGTCAAGTACAGCTTGGTGATTGAACGTGAGCAAACGACGTTACTGTGATATCTGTTTATGAGACAGTATGGCTACTTCCTCTCGGGTATATCAGGTAACTCCGAAGAGACGTTGTGCTTAAGAAATTTATTTTCAAGTTATTAAAAGGAAAACTACTGTGCCCTGTATTATTGACTAAAGTCTCATTCTTTTTACATGACAATTCCCTGTGCTCAATCAACCATCGCCTTTTCGCTCAAGAACCGAATTATATCGAAACTCTCCAGTTTCCCAAGGAACTCAACTGCTCAACTACCCGACCACGGTCGCAACGGTGTGTGACTTGTTAATGTGTGAATATAAATTTGTCGAAATGTTTCTTCGTTATCTTTTTCGTTCTTGTTTACTTTTATGTTAATGTTTAATCTAAAAGTTTAAACTTTGTTAAAAGATTAATTACCTTTCATCACGAATACGCTACCTGTAATGTATAGATAAATAGGTGTGTCTGTCTGAAGAAATAATTAAATATAATAAATGAATAAAAAGTTTACTCGATAGTTTGTGTCTATTTTTTGTAGTAGGATTATATCATAATATCTCTATTATTACTTGAACTTAAAAAAATAAAAACCGGTACACAGTCCGATACTTAGTCGTGAAAGAAAATAATTGATATAATATATTGTGATTGCAGGAAAAAACAAACTCAGTACGTCTTCTGAACGCAGCTATGGTGAACGGCTACTCCATTGTGACTTATCAACGATCGTTACGAGCTATGGATGAACTAGACTTGCCAGTTAAAACCAACGGATCTCAACCCATCATCTGGGCTATTGGACCCCTAAATTCTAGGAATGAAGTGTCCTACCACAGTAGTTATTTGAAGGTATGTGTCAATATTATAACGTGTTTTAGAGTGAAGATTTTGGAAGTGTCAAAATTTTAGCTTTAATCGCACTAAGTACAAATTTAAACCTGCTTGAAAGAGAAAAATTATACTCACATGAGATTCGATACTCTAATTTTCTATCGCCTTATATTCTATCTGAAAAATACTAGTCATTACAATACTTGTTTTACAAAATAAATATTAATTATTTCAGTTAAAATTTTAATTATAATTTAAGTTTATTCAAAGTCGTATTCCTTTACTGAAAAGAAAATTTTACCAATCAAAGTTTTTAAGCTTCAACTTATTTTATATTCTTGTATCGAAAATATTTGAGGATCATAAGGAACCATACAAGTTTAATATGTCTAGGAATAAGTTATGTTAAGTAAAAACTTATCAATTTAATTAGAAAACTTCCCAAATATGAAAAGTTGTCTTATTTGTTCAAAACCGGAAATTAAAGTCATGAAATAAAACTAATAATATATCATATTATTATCAATACTTATATTAGAAGACGTATTTCGTACGCTTATTAGATAGACAAAGCGAAGTGAAATATTACATTTGAATAGTTTAAGGATAATTGGTTGAGTATTGAGTTTTGAAAGGTTTTTTTAAGTTTTTGCAATTATTTTGGCGAAAAATTTTTAAAAATAAAAAGGAAATCTATGTTTTAAACTCTTGATTGGCTTATCAAGTTAAATATAATGAAGAGTAGATCACGAATATTAAAAAAATAAATATTTCAACAAAACATTATATAAAACTATATTTATCCTTTACTTGACTTTATGTTACAAAATTAGTTAGGATAATGCAAGATATTATTAATAAAAATTAGAAGAAAATCTTAATTTCTCTGTCATGGCTACAGACTGACCAATTTTTGGATTTTGGTCGACCACCAATGTGGAATTGCCCCATGCCCGAGACTGAAGATGAGCAAGATCAACAGGAAAATAGCTCAACAGATAACACAAAAACCAACCCGAATAATGGACAATTTCTGACTGAGACCACTAATCGCCACGCTGCTGCGAAAGAAGGTGACGCTGCTACTAGAGTTGATTTGACCGTGAGTTGATTCTTATTACGTTTTTCATTTATTTATTCAGGTCTATATAAACAATTATTGATTGTTTTTTAAATTAAATACATTGCCAGTTAAACGGAAGAAGAATCATTTTTAATTCTATAATGTTATGTGGATTTTTAGCTACCAGCAATATAAGAAGAAAAAAGAACTATGGTTTTTAATTGCAATCTATTCTGAACAACATTAGTAAAAAACTCGAAACAAAAAAAAAGGATTTTTGTTTCTATTTTATGGTACTAAATTCTTTATATGTTTATTGTATTATGAACATAAAATGCCTTGAACTGGATAAAATTTGTTATTTGGCAATTTATTATAAATATCTTCAAATCATTATGTGTTTTTTTTAGAAGTCCGTAGTTAAACAAGAAGAAATTATAATTTATCCACGCCCCACGATCGGTCCTTACTGTGTAAATATATATATATATATATATATATATATATATATATATATATATATATATATATATATATATATACCCACATCTTGGTATAAAGGGGAGGTGAAAAAATTTTTCGTTCATTTTTCGAGTGATGTTTCATTGGATATTTTTTTTATATCATTATTAATTTTTAGACTCCATTGATTAAATTTTAAAAGCCCCGTAATGTCTTTCGTCTCAAATCTGTCAATCTGTAATCGGTTTAAAAAATTTTAGAAATTTCTCTGCCCCATAACTTACAAATGAAATTGTTTCGGTTAAAACAAGTGAACAATTTTAAGTGATAAAAGCAATTATATTACCCAACTTTGTGTGTCTTCCGACCCTCACTTGGTTATTTTTCTGATTTCAAAATTTTCCATAATCCATGTATGAGTAATTTGCCATAATCAAAGTTTGCCGTAACTCAAGTTTTTATTTTATTAAAAATGTGCCTACCAATGTTTTTAATCTTCCCTCATTCTTTGTATTTTAAAAGTCGAATGATGAGCCACAATACGTTTTTGCCGGAAACAATCTGATTAGGGTATATTTCAGATAAATTTAAAAATAAATTAAGCGCTTTCATATGGTGAAGACGGAGATTAGCGCGCATTTACTACTTATTGCTGTTTCAATTTAAACACAATGGTAGTGAACGATGACAGAAATGGCTCGGATAGCGTGAATTGGCTCAATCCTATATGTATCTTGAAGCTTTGTTCTCGAACAACGAAGGTTTTAACGAAAAAAGGAACGAAGTTGGAACGTTGGAACGAAGGAACGTAGAAGAAATGAAACTGTGCATGAAAATGTAGAGGAACCGAAGCATCATCAAAATCACCAACATCTGTATTTCTCAAGTTCTTGTGTTACTTAAATTTCTATACGCTGCAGAGATGTGGACACTTTGTAGAGAAAAAGACAGACGCCCTGGAGAAACAATGTTGGGGGAGACTACTGGAAATATTTACAAATTAATTCGGAATTAAGGTCTCTGTACTCCAAAAATTAATCACAGGTAGAATTTTTCGACCTTAGTATAATCTCGGTTGCTCAAATTCTCTCTCCACGTCTAACGGCAAAACAAGAGTTCCATAATGTCTTGTTGTAATTCATGGAGTAGAGGACATCAGAGATATGATGGGTCTACTGCGGACACTCCATGTGGACTGCGCAGATAAAATCTACAGTTGATGTTCAACGAGTGCACCAAAGCGAAACATCGTGAGGAAAATACAAACATCCTGGATATACAATGTTGGGGGAGATTACTGGTAGTATACAGAAATTAATTCGGAAGTAATGGCTCTATAATCCAAGAATTCAGCATCTGGCAGAGTTTTTCGACCTTAGTACAATCTCGGTTGCTCAAATTTCTCCATGTTCAACGGCAAAACGAGAGTTATATATAGTGTCTTGTCGTAATTCATGAGCAGATCAAATCTTCAGTTGATGTCCAACGATTGCACCAAAGCGAGTCTTCGTGAGGTGGGTTACATTAGTCTTTGATAGTTCCATATGATAACTACGACTGCGTTGTCAAGAGCGCGAGAGCAATGAATATTATAAAAAAAGCAGATTTATCAAGGTTTAATCCTTGCAAGAATGAATATAAGATATGGCTCTGCCGTTTAGTTTCTATTTTAATTACATTCATATATAAAGGTGAAACACAGGGAAAATTTTGATTTTGAAGATATTTTTACCTGCTGAATTTTTAAAATGACTTTTTTTATTTAAAGTTAATAGCTGATTACTTAAATATCTACAGAAACAACGAGTTGTACCTCCACCAAAACCGGTGAAAGGCGTCGCTCCCTGGGAAATTCCAGCAATTCAGTGTAATGAGCCTGAAGATGGAGTTTTCTATGCGCAGATGGGACCTACTGGAGGAAAACAGGGATATCCTGCAATTACAGGTAACATAAGTTAATTTATGAGAAAAATTTGGCGTAAGTTTAAATGGTAGTGACCCTATTATGGGCTTTACATAAAAAAGTTGAATCTATATTTTGGGACATAGGAGAAAAGGGATGACCGGAGTGGCAAAGAAAATTTTATTTTTAATGATACCAACGAATGCCGAGATTCAAATGAAAGGTTATAAAAATGCAAGTTCATATATATATTTATATATATATATTTATATATATATTTTTTTCTTTTTTCTCTATCAAAATTTTAAAAATCGCAGACCGGAAATATATACTGAACAAAAATTATCAGCATTCCATTACAACAGAAAAGTTTTTGTTATAAAAAATGATTTATATAAATTTGAATTAAAATCAATTTTTCATATTGAAATATAGTAATAAATATCTATATTTTACCATTTTCATTGTTTATTGAGTTATAATAACGTTAATAAACAGCACCTTATATACAAATAATTTAGGTTCATAAGTTGCGTTCCCATTCACGTGCACATGTTTTGATGTATGTGTTTTTCACTTGAATAGTTTTGTTTGTATCCATATAGACCTAAAATTTACATTTTAATAAAATAACAGATTTTTATGTTTAAATGCCGACCAATGAAAAGGATAATGCTAAAATAATACTAGAGCTCAAACTTTTCCGCCCCGTAAAAAGAAAAACACTAAAATGCCACTTGGTGAAATTTCTTATGACAAGGTTTTTCAATCTTTTTTCGTACATTTAAAGCTTCATTATCATTATTTAATGTACATAGCTGTATAACATTTTATATAATTAATACATTATTATGAAATATTGACAGTGTATATAAATAAATAGAAGTTGCATTGAAATTGAGGGATTTATTCAAAATTCATGAAGTGAGACGTATACTTTCCTGAAGTAAAATACTTCGTGCCCACAGGATAGCTAAATGATCTCAGATCACACCAATGAAAAGGATAATGGTAAAATGCCACTTGAGCACAAACTTTCCAGCCAATAAAAAGGAAAACATTAAAATACCATTTGATCATGAATTTTTTTATGACAAGGTTTTTTAATCATTTGTCGTTAAAGCTTCATTAGCATTATTTACTGTATATAGCTGTATAAAATTGTGCGTAATTAATACATTATTATGAAACATCAACAATGTATATAAATAAATAGAAGTTGCATTGAAATTGAGGGAATCATTAAAAATTTGTGATGTGAGACTTATATTCTCCTAAAATATAATTCTTTGTACCCCAAAACGGCTATATGATTTGTGTTCTAAATTGAGATATATTAAAATGTGAATTATATCATTTATGTGCTTTCCACTTTTCAAAAAAAAAACAGGTAAATCTGAAATTGAACCTAAATTTAATTTAGAAAAAATTATGACATTCCATGATGAAAAAAAAAATTATTTTAATGGAGGAGATGGAGAATGGAGAGAATTTCTCTCCCTCCATGGAGGGAGGGAGAGAAGGAAGCGGAAGTCAAATATTGGAATAAATTAAAAAATAATAGTTTCTTAAATTTTCATTGAAATCTCCATATAAAGATATATACGTATAATTACAATAATCTCTGCTATATCGATATAGACGTAACGATATTCTCTGCTATATCGATATAGCTTTCTTTGTTTCAATATGACATAGAAATAGAAATAAATTAGTGTAAGTGATTATATTTTATTTTAACATAATTTTGAGGTTTACTGTCATAATATTTGGAATTATTTTTAAGTAGCTCTGTTATAAAGTGCAAATTTCACACTGCTTTAAAATTATATTTATCAGATTCGCCAAATGCTTACAGAGGTACATGTCTATACGTATAGACATAATTAAAACAATACCTATCCATGTCCCATACAACAGAATTTTAAATAATTTATTAATATTCTTGCAGGACATGTCGGTTGGGGTATATCATGGTACATTAACGGTCTACTTATCCCTGAGATTAACGTGGTGCGTGGCAAGAAGTACACATTCGTAGTCGAGGGTGGATATGATCCCAGTATACCCGCACGGTACCATCCCTTCTACATTTCAGATGACTCTGTTGGAGGATACGAACATAGATCACCAGAGGAGAAAGCCGTTAGTACTAATATTCTTATGTTAACTTTTAATTTAACCAGATGTGACTAACCTAAAGGTAGTCGTTTCAGTGATTAGTGTTTGTAGACATGCTTTTAGATTTGTAGATATAGAGGGTTTGAACAAATTAACTGATCTTAATTGTTAAGTTCAAATAAACGATATGGTTTATGTAATTATTACGAAATAAATGAAAATTTCGGAAAGTTAAGAAATAGAATAAGAAACTTCAATTTAATATGATCAAAATAAAGAAAAAATATTTTGAAATATTTCTAAAGTAATATAAGTTTAAGATAATAATCAAATTATGTTTTGAATATATTTGGCGTTTATTTTGATAGAAATTCATTATTCACAACTTAATAAAACCACGTGATATAATATAATTTCCACTTTAATTACATTCTTTACCACGACCTAGGTTTCGCTACATGACATTTTCAGGTGGGCAATTAGTAAAGAGTGATGTAATCTATGCTGATGGCCCACCTGAAAATGTTGTCGTACAAAAAATAATAAAAATATAGAAATAATACTACATCACCTAGTTTCATTTAGCTGTGAATCAAATTATAATTAAAAAAATGTAAATTTAATTTATCAAAAACAACATTTTTTTTATATTAATTGTAAAATAAAGTCACTGACGATTTTGAAAATTTACATCACAATAAGCATCTTGCTTTTTATCTAAGGTCTTGATATTTATTGTTATTGAAAAAGAAAATCTTAACAAAATAAACAATTTCAAGTTTCGAATTGCCTTCTAAGTTAGCAATTCAAAAATTAATCTAAAATGTTAAAATATTAGCGGGCTCTTAAAATTTATATTTTAAACCCCAGTAAAACCCTTAATACACAGTTTAATTCTACCTGTTTATATTAGATATAAAGATACTTTAAAATATCTTACTATTCCTGAAGCCGAAGTGAAAAGACGAAGAAAAGCATATTAGATATATCTCATTAATTTATAAGATATTCTTCTCAGAATATCAAAATATTTGCTGGCATACGCCGGACTAGAAGCGGAGAGATGATTCCCACCGGAGTGGGTCGTCTCTGCAATTGGACACCAGACCCTGAAGGACCTAGTGCCGATGAGTATCCATCATTTGGTTCCTACCAACGTTCACTGACCCTAATCTGTGATGAGGGAAATCCTGGTGTTATAACTTGGATACCAGATGAGAACACTCCCGACACAGTATATTATCAAGTAAGTTTTAATTCTATTGGGGAAGTAAATTATATCTCGTTATACATATTTCTTTGGGCTTCTTTCTTGTTTTTGCACCAAGTGAAAATATGATTGCTTGAAAAACCTAAGCTTGCGGCTTACGGATTGCTTGGCTGGGTAATTGTATTGTTTTGCTGGTCAAGAAAGAGATTATTCAATGAAAGAAATTCTAAAGTGCGATACGGGTCAGGTTCTAGAAAAAGAATAAAATTAAGGATATGGTGATTGAATGGATTGATACAAGTGGTGAATGAAAAGTTTAATGGAAAAATTTTGGATTTCAATTACGGTTCTTGATATAATTTGCTATATTGAAAACAAGGCATGGAAGAAATATATGGGAATTCATCCGTAGCCATGATTTCAAAAATATTGTGTGAAACGTGTGAATTTTGAACATGTTTTTTTGCATATGAATAGAATGTTATTGAAAAGACTGTTCTATTTCATTTCCGTTGAATAATGAACTTTCAGAGGAATAATACGAGGAATATTAAAAAAAAATGTGACGTTTGTATGGTGCTTTATCATTGAAGCTTATTTTCGTTTAAGTTAAAGTGAACATGATATGAGTGTTTAAAAATAATGGCCTACTTTACTCTGTCTTTTTTTTCTTAAACTTCTTTCTAATTTATTTTTATATCTTAAGTTTATTTCTCAACATTTATTATATATTCTTTAAGAATAATATTTTTACTTTATTGCAGATTATATAATTTGAATTTATGTAAATAATTTTCTATATTATCTTTCAGTTAATTATTTAAATTATATATTTATTGGAATGAAAATTCTATTAATTTCCTCGGAAGTTTTCGGCAACCGACACAAAAATTAAACCAACAATGTCAAAATTTTGGATACTTATGGACAAATAAATCAACAGACTGACTGAACAGCCAGATGAAAACAAACAAAAAATATATCCATATCATAGTCAAAGTTACTCAAATCGATCTTAACACAAGATTAAAAGTATTTTATTTACACGCGTACATATTTTTTTAAGTGAAATATTAACACAATATTTCTTTTTTAGTGATGAATACGACAGTGAATGAATCTCGTAGCGTTTAATTACTTAGTCAACTCGAAAGTAAAATATATTGGCAGATAAAATACTTTAATTAAATTAATTCAAAATTACTGAAAAAAAGTCGTAGATTTGGTTTAATAAGTTTAAATTTTAAATTTGACACGTAAATGTAGGCGGCAGACATTATAAACACAAATTTAACTTAATTCATACGAATATTTTCAAAATTTGTCACAGATCTCAACAGCAGTGCTTTTTTATATTTAACCACAACACAAAGCAAGCAATAATTATAATTTCTCCAAATATTTATTTTCTTAGCTTTCCACCATATTCAGCAGTTTATCATCTGTTACCACTTTTCTTATGGCTATCAAACTCCACACATCACTGTCTATCTCAAATGTACTTTTGCACTAATCATTTAATTATTTTATCTTTTTCAGAAGCTAGAAATTCATTGTGTTCATAGACTGTTATAAGTATGCATTTGGTATTTCATTCAAAATATCTTTCTGTATTTTTTCTATATTCCTTCTATTTTCTCTTACTTGTTATTTCTATAATATAGACTATTTAATTTTGTGTATGATTATATTCAATTCTAATATTTATTCTACTACAAAAATTTAAAATATTGACAAGACAATGACAGAAAAATTTTGATTTAAGATTACTTGAAATATATTTTTAATTTTCATTCCACTCATTAAGTAATTAAAACTGCAGTATATTTCAATTTAAAAAAAACATAAAAATAAAGCAATTCACCCAAGAAAGAAAATTTAACTTTTTTTCAAACATTTTTAAATTGGCTTTGCATTAATTACTCAAAATTCAATTAATTATTATGAATGTCTTCATCATATAATTTATATTAAGTATTTGCTTGAGTTTATAGTATGCAAGCTATTTTTAAATATAATGAGTGAAGTTTTTGCACGATCCACAATTAAAAAATAAAAGCTGACAAAAATTGATATGGTCTAAACTGTACGTATTACTTTGTTTTACAGTGCTTTACCCATCGTTACCTAGGATGGAAAATCAATGTTCTTGACTACTGCGATGAAGAAGAAGCAGAAAGTAAAAGAATAGAGAGTGTTATAAGGATTGATGCAAAACTAAACAAACGAGATGATTTATTAGAAGGCGAAGAAGATTTACAATCAAAACCATCTATACAGGTATCAACACGTATACATCCAGATACCAATTTCTTAGCAGAGCACCGTAGAAAAGTAGAAAAGAACGATAAAAAGCATTTTTACAACAATATTGAAAACCATAACATGAATCCCAATCCCCATCCCAACAAGGTCCTTAAAACCGACAAAAAACCTTATTCCGATGACACTCTTACAGGTGAAATAAGCTATAAGCGCGAGGCTCAACAGAAGGATGTGAAGACGTCGCCATTAGGAATCAATCAATTATCAGACCACGAGTTGCCATTAACACGAGGACAATTAAAGCACGTTATAGAAACAGTTGAAAGCATGGAGCAACGAATGAAGAATCATCCGGAGGAAAAGCGTCCAATATACCATCACTCAACGGCACCCACTATAAATAGAGATTCACCGAAAAAATTTAATAAAGATGGGAATAATTCGGAACGGCCCGTATGGGAAGATGAAGAACTTGTCATTGAATCGAAGGATCAACCTTCGAGTATGATGTTGCCACCGAATCAGAAACCGATGACTTTGCAAACTTTTATGCGACCACAAGGAAAACCAGCCAAGGGAATGAATCAGATGTATCGACGACCTTCACCTCCTGAAATTAAGAATAGGAGGCCAATTAATAATAAACCACATAACAACTTTGGCATACGTGCTAGACCTCCTCCGCCATATCATAATGGTCAAGGAGGACCAATGATGCAGCACAAGAAGCCAGGTTTCAAAGGAAATAATAATAACAATAATAACGGTCCACAGCAGAATAGGGCTCCAAATGGCGGATCGGAAAGGATAAAGAACTCACCCGTTATAATTACTCCAAAACCAATTAATACACTACATCAAAACATGCCTAATAAAGGAAGTCAATCTATAATAATTTCTAAGCCGAATGTTATAACGCAAACATTGACTCTGGGTCAACCCACAATTATCGGCCAGCAAGTTGTTCATAGTCACATGACTCTGCCTTCAGATGGTGAAGGTAAAATCGAAAATGGCAGTCCTTCGTTTTTGAATAAGCCAGGACAAATTATTCTTGGAAAACCAATGGAGAATCCGGTGCCACTCGATCAACAAATGGTACCGACTAAAATCCATACTTCACGTCATCCAGTAAGCACAACAATTTTGCCGTACTTTTCGTCAACAAATCGAAATCGACCAAGTGTCGAATATCCTACTCAGCCGCCTTTGAAAAAATTGGTTTCATCGGAACTTATTGGAGTTTCGGAATCTGCAGAAGATATTGCTACCTTACCACCAGCTATAAATACGGGTTTTAAACCTGATTCCATTGTTATAGAAAGTGGTTTTAAACCCATAATAAGAGAACCGTTAATGGCTAACGAAGATCGAATAACAGATTACGTTCCAGACTCAATAAATAGGAGAAGTGACGTCGATGTAGATGATCAGTACATTGACACAGTACCTCAACCGTTGTTTAATTCATATTTTAGTGAACAATTGACTCAAACATTTGAGCCAATATTCATTCCTTCTCCCCTAGATCGTTCAGATACAAAAGAAGATTCAAAAATTAAGACCACTCCCATCAAATTAAGTCCAAATACCATCACTGATGACAAACCCCACCCTGTTTACATGAAGCCTACTATTGATGAGCCTTTATCTAAAAAGAACATTAGTAAAGACACTGACGATATGGCCATGGAAGCCGACCGCGTTCATGCATATTATCTTCCACCAGATCCAAAGCGTCCGCCAAAAGAAGAAAAAGACATGAAAAAGGGTAGCGTTCCAGAAGACGGTACCGTCGTAACGTATGACGGTCAAACGGTATCTGCCTCGACTCTAACTGGAGGACCTCCGACTTCAGGACACAAAATGTTTTCGGCAAAATTATCGAGTAACGCTGAGCTTTTGACCAGAACACCACAATTTGGTCCGTTCAAAGGTGATATTCCAGCCATAATAGCCGATGAACTAAGTTCCAAAAATGATTTAAAGAAGGAAGCTTCATCCAATGATTCAAATCGTGTGACTCATTTGAAATTAGTCAATACGGTTAAAGATAAAGTTGAAACTGATGATTTGAAACCTGAAGAATCAGTCGTTGATGAAATTTTAGCTGATATCCAGGAAGAAGAAGACGCTGAAGAAGATGGAGACGATGAAGAGTATGACGAATCAGAGGGAAGAAGATTGAAACGAGAGGTCAGCCCTGAGAATGAACATAAACACACTGAATACACGCATCAGCACACCGAACACGATCATCACCACGACCATTATGTACACAGCTCAGGAGTTTGCATAAATTTTAGTCCACTTATATTATCAGTAATTATATCATTCACAGCGTTAGGAAATATTTAAATGAATAATATTGATTTTATTATTTCAATAATTTATTACAAGCGTTTTAGATAATAAAACAAATACTTAATTATTACTTCTTGCCATCATGCGTCGCTGAGTGAAGTGGTTCGAATTTTATTTTGAATGTGTGAAATTGGATGATTGGTGTATTTAATTTATTTCTTTTTATACTCGCAGTTTGACTGATTCGATTTCTGTTACCATTCCGCTCACATCTATTTGCTGTAAGCCTCGAGAACTCCTGTTATTGGATTTGTAAATATTATTGAATTAGTATATAATTAATAAATGTTATTTAGATAAACAAATGTCTTCATTTTTTTCATTCCTTTTTTGATATCTCCGCTAATCATCATATCACCATCATCATCATCATCATCATCATCATCATCATATATATATTAATACGCTAAGTTTAAGATGTTACACTCCCTTTTTAGAAAAAACCTCACAACTAATCCACATAAATTATATATCATTTTATAGATAATTGCTTGCTCTACCGGCATCCACAACTAAAAAATTTATTATTGCTATTGTTTTTGCAAATTAATTAATTATTAAAATTATATACACAAAACAGCAATGCTGCCATCTAACGGCTCAACGTCAATATGATTGACGGTCGGTAAAATTTTTGTTTAATTTCAAATCCACTCACGTATAAATAAAGTGGCGCTTTAGCTCAATGCTTTTGATACTTGCGCCTCTATATGTCAATTTTAGTAAAATATTTGTTTGATCTGTCATCTGAGCTTCATAATGGAATAAATAATGCGAAGACTTCGCACGGGTCACGCTAGTATTATTTATTAGGATTGTATGTGAGTTTATATGTTTGGAAGATACGGTCTCAGACATTATTAAATCGGTTCTAAAAATTAATTCACTGTCTGAAAGCTCATGCTCTACATATATTTTTTTCTGACTCGCTTTACATATAATTGATTTGATTTCTGTTAATATTCTGCTCACATCTATTTACTGTAAGCCTCGAGAACTCTTGTTATTGGATTTGTAAACATTATTGAATTCGTATATAATTAATAAATGTTATTTAGATAAGCAGATGTCTATGATCTCAGAAATTATTAAATCGGTTCTAAAAATTAATTTACTGTCTGAAAGCCCATGCTGTCTCATAACATATTTTTTTTCTGACATATGAAATAAAAGGCTGTTTATCTGTCTTTTACTCTACTCTATTGTAACTTAAGTTTTATTGAATGAATTTTTACATCGTTTTTATCACCCAGTTGATTGTTTATCGAAAGTTTATTGTACATGATGTATTAGTAAAGGTCCTCAGGTAACGGAGTTCTATTAATATTTATGAAGCGTGCCTTCAAACGCGCGTAGGTAGAAAGTGATGTGGATTGCGCAATGTCGGCGTATTTTCTGAAACCTAGGACAGTAAATTATTCTATCAGTGAGAGGTTAAAGTTCAATAATAAGTTACAACTTTGAAGCAAGTGAAGTCGGGAGCGAAGCCTCCATATTATATGTTATTAACTCAAATTGGGGTCACTTATGAAAGGAGTTTGATATTATGGAAAAACTAATATTGTGATGATTTTGTACACATTGTTGATAATCCTAGAAAATGTTGTGTTGATTAGAAAAATATTATATAAAATACGACTGAATATAATAAAAAATACAATTTATGAAAAATATTTAAATTTCTTCCTATATTGCACATTATTTTTAAACTGTGCGATCGCAGGGTTTTGACTTAAAGGAAAATAGGTGGTATAAATTTTTTATTTCTTTACTAGCCTTTATAAGCAAACATTCAAAAAGTGTTTCATCTTTTACATTTATAATTGTTTACGCATATTAGATGAGCAGAAAGCACAAATTTAAAATTACTAAATCATGTTAAATCTGCAGTTAAAAAGTGTCCATGCTACTTTGTCATATCGCTTGACCCTAGACATTACGACATTACGTATGGACAGAAGTCGATTCTTGTTTATTTAGGTTGCAAAATATGTTCCAATTGAAAAATATGTTCATATTTTTTGCAAGTAGTAATGTAGTGGATGAACACATTTTGAAGGTATTCTAATTTTTTAAGACGATTATCAGTAAGTTCTAGGTAGCATACATCTCAGTGGTGAAGCGGTAGTAAGAGTGTCTGACGGAGATGAACTTTGATTAGATCATCTAAAAGTTTTTGAAGATGCTTGAGATACTATAGAGCGATAAGTAATATATTTAAGTTCAAAGTTTGTTATATTTAAAACAAAAATGTTATATATCGAACGTAATAGAAGTATGTATTGGAGATAATGTATAAATGGTTTAAGTAGATTCAGTTAATGCACGAGAATAAATTTAAATATGAAAATACATTAATATAATCAATACATTAATATAATCAAGTACATTGATGCCATGCAAAGATGCATGGCATCCAGTACATTAATACGAATATATTTCTTAAATTAACTCCCGAAAATATTCATATAGAAATTTTAGAAAAGATGCATGGCGTCCAGTACATTAATACGAATATATTTCTTAAATTAACACCCGAAAATATTCATATAGAAATTTTAGAAAAGGTGCATGGCATCCAGTACATTAATCCGAATATATTTCTTAAATTAACACCCGAAAATATTCATATAGAAATTTTAGAAAAGGTGCATGGCATCCAGTACATTAATCCGAATATATTTCTTAAATTAACACCCGAAAATATTCATATAGAAATTTTAGAAAAGGTGCATGGCATCCAGTACATTAATCCGAATATATTTCTTAAATTAACACCCGAAAATATTCATATAGAAATTTTAGAAAAGGTGCATGGCATCCAGTACATTAATCCGAATATATTTCTTAAATTAACACCCGAAAATATTCATATCGAAATTTTAGAAAAGATGCATGGCATCAAGTACATTAATACGAATATATTTCTTAAATTAACACCCGAAAATATTCATATAGAAATTTTAGAAAAGGTGCATGGCATCCAGTACATTAATCCGAATATATTTCTTAAATTAACACCCGAAAATATTCATATCGAAATTTTAGAAAAGATGCATGGCATCAAGTACATTAATACGAATATATTTCTTAAATTAACACCCGAAAATATTCATATACAAATTTTAGAAAAGATGCATGGCATCAAGTACATTAATACGAATATATTAATTAAATTAACACCCGAAAATATTCATATAGAAATTTTAGAAAAGTGCATGGCATCCAGTACTTTAATCCGAATATATTTCTTAAATTAACACCCGAAAATATTCATATAGAAATTTTAGAAAAGATGTATGGCATCAAGTACATTAATACGAATATATTTCTTAAATTAACACCCGAAAATATTCATAAAGAAATTTTAGAAAAGGTGCATGGCATCAAGTACATTAATACGAATATATTTCTTAAATTAACACCCGAAAATATTCATATAGAAATTTTAGAAAAGGTGCATGGCATCCAGTACATTAATCCGAATATATTTCTTAAATTAACACCCGAAAATATTCATATAGAAATTTTAGAAGAGATGCATGGCATCCAGTACATTATATCGAATGTATTTCTTAAATTAACACCCGAAAATATTCACATAGAAATTTTAGAAAAAACTCATGGCATCAAGTATATTAATCTGTATATATTTCTTAAAGTGACACCCAAAAATATTCATATAGAAAATTTAGAAAAGGTGCATGGCATCCAGTACATTAATCCGAATATATTTCTTAAATTAACACCCAAAAATATTCATATAGAAATTTTAGAAAAGATGCATGGCATCAAGTACATTAATACGAATATATTAATTAAATTAACACCCGAAAATATTCATATAGAAATTTTAGAAAAGTGCATGGCATCCAGTACTTTAATCCGAATATATTTCTTAAATTAACACCCGAAAATTTTCATATAGAAATTTTAGAAAAGATGCATGGCATCAAGTACATTAATACGAATATATTTCTTAAATTAACGCCTGAAAATATTCATAAAGAAATTTTAGAAAAGATGCATGGCATCAAGTACATTAATACGAATATATTTCTTAAATTAACACCCGAAAATATTCATATAGAAATTTTAGAAAAGGTGCATGGCATCCAGTACATTAATCCGAATATATTTCTTAAATTAACACCCGAAAATATTCATATAGAAATTTTAGAAGAGATGCATGGCATCAAGTACATTAATGCGAATATATTAATTAAATTAACACCCGAAAATATTCATATAGAAATTTTAGAAAAGGTGCATGGCATCCAGTACATTAATCCGAATATATTTCTTAAATTAACACCCGAAAATATTCATATAGAAATTTTAGAAAAGCTGCATGGCATCCAGTACATTATATCGAATATATTTCTTAAATTAACACCCGAAAATATTCACATAGAAATTTTAGAAAAAACTCATGGCATCAAGTATATTAATCTGTATATATTTCTTAAAGTGACACCCAAAAATATTCATATAGAAAATTTAGAAAAGGTGCATGGCATCCAGTACATTAATCCGAATATATTTCTTAAATTAACACCCGAAAATATTCATATAGAAATTTTAGAAAAGGTGCATGGCGTCCAGTACATTAATCCGAATATATTTCTTAAATTAACACCCGAAAATATTCATATAGAAATTTAAGAAAAGATGCATGGCATCAAGTACATTAATCCGAATATATTTCTTAAATTAACACCCGAAAATATTCATATAGAAATTTTAGAAAAGATGCATGACATCAAGTACATTAATACAAATATATTAATTAAATTAACACCCGAAAATATTCATATAGAAATTTTAGAAAAGGTGCATGGCATCCAGTACATTAATCCGAATATATTTCTTAAATTAACACCCGAAAATATTCATATAGAAATTTTAGAAAAGCTGCATGGCATCCAGTACATTATATCGAATATATTTCTTAAATTAACACCCGAAAATATTCACATAGAAATTTTAGAAAAAACTCATGGCATCAAGTATATTAATCTGAATATATTTCTTAAAGTAACACCCAAAAATATTCATATAGAAAATTTAGGAAAGGTGCATGGCATTAAGTACATTAATCCGAGTATATTTCTTAAATTAACATCCAAATATATTAATATGGAAATTTTAGAAGGATTGAATGGTCCAATAGAGAGTTTTTTTTATGTCATATATCCTTTGGAGTATTGATACAATGTTATATTCAATATGAAATTATGTATGTTGTGTTGTTCAACGCATATGACAAGTAGTACGTCTATTAGATAAGTGGCCATACCTAAAGTGAAGATGTCAAAAGTAAACAATTGATACAGAATCGAGTAACTCTGTATCGCTGAACGTCGGTTAATGGTAAGTATGTTTAATTAAATTTATTTTATTTAGTTCATATGATTAATGAGAATTTGATATTGTCTAAAAGCTTGTGCTAAAGTTATATCTAAATTTAATTAAAAAAAATGGATATGTATAAGGTCGACGCAATTATTTATGAATAGATCCCGATATGAACAGTTTCTTGTCAATATATGCATTGAAAAGTTATCTCAAGAAAATATATCTTTCTCATCCCTTATGCACTCCCTCTGGTTACCCCACTTTTTCACCCTATTTTCTTATTTGGTATCAATGTAATTTAAAAGTAGTTTCAACCAATTTTAAAAGTAATGGTTCAAATTGATTTACAATTGATTTAAAAAATAATTATATAATTTCGTTAAATTAAGATTCATGTTATTCGTAATGCCGTTCTCTGTTACATAACATTACATCATTTATATATATCACAGAATTTCTTATTTTTATTCTAAAAGGAAACGGTAAAAAAAATTGCGTCTCAAATATAAATTCTGCTATATAACAATTGTTTTTTATATATATTTAAATGTAATAAAATAACGATAATATTACCGACTACAAAATAATTTTGTTTTTTATATTTAGATCAATACAACGGCAATAATTATTGAAACCATGGAATGATCATTAAGTCCATCAATCCGATTTAGTTTTTTTGTAAATTATGCGGAGTACTCTTTAAACATATACAAAAAATGACGGTAAATCGAAATTTGTTACATTTGATTTGCAATTAAAAGAGAAATCACAAAAACAAAATACCCGCTTTATGATTTGATTTAGTGGAAGCCCAGCGTAATATAGTAAAAAGTAAATAAAGCAAATTGAAAAACTGGGTAAAAAGCGAAATAAAAAGAACCAGATAGACGATGTGTGAACAAGACAGGCTATCACAAGGGTACATGTAATGATAAAACTGATACACAATATTATAGGTTAGTACTAAATATTAAAATTTCCTTTTTTTTTGGTTAACTGGTCGCATTTAGATCCAAATTGTTTTATATATAATATAATTAATTAACTTAATAATATAACTATTTAGTAGTTCCAAACAGATGTATAAATTAAGCTGGTGTTAAAAAAATGTTGTTAATTACACGGCGTCTATTCGTACTATGGGTATAATCCTAATGCATTTCAAAATTAAATGTAATGTACAGGATATAAGAAATTAGCTTTTTTTTAATGAAAGAGTAAATTATAAAGATTCCAAAATTTTTTTAAGAAATTTTCATGATACAATTCTAGAGATATTCTCTCCCACATACCTAAAATTGTCGCGATTGAAATTATGAGAAAAAAACAGCGTCACTGGAAATTTACCTAAAGTTTAAGTTTATTTATCACCTTTTATGCATAGTACATATTTTTAAAAAATACAAAAGTTAGCAATCTTTGCTAATAGCCCACCTGAAGATATGGTAATACAATGAAATCTAGGTCGTGGTAAAGAACTTAAAGAAAGTAGAAATAATACTACATTACATAGTTTCATTTAATTGGGAATAATGAATTTCTACAAAATTAACGCCAAATATATTCAATACCATAGATCTCTTTGGGCACTCAAAAGTACGATGTATGAATTTATAAAATATTGTATATATAGTTTGATATTTTGAAAAGTGACTATGGTACATTAATTTATGCCAGGTCCGACACACAAACAATTGACTAGTATTTCACATACACATTGGCCATTAAGCGTCAAAAACCTGACAATAAAAAAGAAAATAATAACTATTATTTCTTACTAGTTAATAAATAAAATAATATTTAGAATTTCGATAGTATTTAGGTAATAAACACATTTAGTTAGAGTGAAAGCATATTATTTTTACATGTAACTACTTGGTAAATTTATTTATTTCAAAACATATATATTCCATAGCATTCAAACGTATTATGCAGGTCACTTCAGCAAAGTATTTATGTTGGATATTTTCTTTGTCAACTTGGTAAAATTGGAAACTGCCTTTTCCCTGATAAAGTTCTTGTCAACAAGTCTTCTGATGTCATCTCTACGTGTCAGGAGAACTGCGTACTGTGCTGAGTTATATCCTGAGTTGCCTACTAATTCTGGATCACTTCCCGCATCCAACAGCAATTGGATTATCTCTGTCGATGCGCCCTGCATCACTGCAAAATGTTTGTAGTTCTAATGAAACGTGGATGAGAATTAATAAAGTAAGAAATTATCGAATTAAGTACAATAAACATAGTACAGTGTATTTTCCCATAACTACACGCAATAAGTCAATTTTTTGAGAATATTTTTCTTTTTGGACAATATGGGAAAGATGTTAATTTCTAACTAAATTTATTTCTTTAATAAGAGAACAAGATACATAAAATCGTGTGAAATTTAATTCAAATAGCAACAATCAATTTTCACATCAGCAACAATGGGATTTTCACATCAGCAAAAATGGGATATGGGAATCTTGTTATTTCCTATAATAAAAATTGCGCAAATAACATTGAGTAGGTGACGTTAGTTTCTTATGAATCGATTTGATTCTTCCATGGAAGAATACGATGCACAAACATCCATAGGAGAATATAGATACGTGTAAAATATAACCCAACTCAATTAGCAACATTAGATTTTCAAATTAGGATTAGATGGGTTAGCTTTATAGGAACCTTTTACTTTTTTGTAATAAGAAAATTTCTGTGAACGATGTCGAATAGGTTATGTTGGTTTCCTATAAATCATATCGTTTCCTCTTTTGAATTTAACTCAAGTAGCAACATTCGATTTTCAAATTAGGAACAGATGGGTTAGCTTTCTAGGAATCTCTTACTTTGTTATAAAACATAGTGCAAGCAATGAGGGAAGGATAGTATTCGTCTCTTACGACTCAGTTTGTTTCTTCTATGGGAGAATATGATATGTAAAATCGTTAAAAATTTAACTTAACTCAATTAGCAACATGATATTATCAAATTATGAACAATTAAGTTAGTTTTTCAGGAATCATCATTTTTGTGATAAAACATAATGCGAGTAATCATGAACGGATAGTGTTAGTCTCTTACGGACGGATATTTTTTGTTTCTTCTATGGGAGAATATGGTATGTAAAATCGTGTGAAATTTAACTTAATTAAATTAGCAACAGTAGGTTTCAAATTAGGAACAATTGGGTTAGCTTTCTAACAATCTTTGACTTTTTTGAAATAAACAATTATGGAAATAATACAGGATGGGCGGTGTAGACCCTCATGACTCAATTTGTTTCTTCTATACGTAAATATGATAAGCAAAATAGAGTAAAATTTAATTAAACTCAATTAACAACATTAGATTTTCAAATAAGGTATGGGTTAGCTTTCTCGGAATCTCACACTTTTTTGTAATAAATCATACTGTAAGCAACAACGTATAGATTGTGTTAATTTCTTATGACTCACTTTGTTTCTTCTCTAGAAAATCATTATTAAAAAATCATGAGAATTCAAAAGTTAAGAAATGGAAAGTTCAATTTTGTACTAAATCGGACTATGTAGTATGTAGACTGAATGGCATATATTTTCTTGCTAGACGATAATTACTTTTCGATATATAAGCGCTCTATGCTTTATATATTTTTATTGCATTGTACTCTGGATGTGAGCTCCATCTGACGCTGGAAGAGGGGTAAGTTTAAATAAAAATACGTCAAAGAGAGGTATGTGGTATACTGCCATAGCAGCTTATTCTGCTTCAGCAAGAGATGGCTTGGAGACACATAAAGACAGTTTAATTCATGTATATGTTATTGAATGAAATACAGTAAAAACAAAACATTGAGTATCGATTAAGTTACATTATTCATATCTTACAACGTCGTACCAGCTCTCATAAGCGGCGTCCATCCCTTGCTATCTCGACTGTTTACATCTCCTCTTTTATTCAAAACAAATTGCACAGCATCAACGCAGTCCGCGTCCACTGCATAATGCAGTATCGACAGTCCGTTAATGTCCTGAATGGATGTATCTGCTCCGTGTTCCACAAGATATTCGGCTAGATTTAGGTTCTTAGAGTATATCGCAATGTGGAGAGGTGTCTGACCACTAAGCGATTTTTGATCGATATCAGCTCCGTTGCATAGGAGGTACTTCACTATTGTCATGTTTCCTGAAATTGGAGACGAAAATTAAATGTGAGCTAGTTAGGTTTTTTAACATAATTGGAGAAATTAAATATCGTTCATAGGAAAGAATAAAAGACAATTTTATTATAATATCTTTATAGGAAACCATAATAAACCATAATAATAGGAAACCATAATACCCACTTTTCCAATTAAATGAAACTACGTGATGTAGTATTCCTTCTACTTTCTTTATGTTCTTTACCACGATCTAGGTTTCGTTGTATTACAACATCTTCAGGTTGGCTATTAGCAAAGATTCTTGCTAACAGCCCACCTGAAGATGTTGT
Organism: Druceiella hillmani; assembly: GCA_039881145.1. NCBI lineage: Eukaryota > Metazoa > Arthropoda > Insecta > Lepidoptera > Hepialidae > Druceiella > Druceiella hillmani. Next base: position 5,586,030 of record JAYKKI010000060.1, on the reverse strand, counting down.
AATACAACGAAACCTAGTTCGTGGTAAAGAACTTAAAGAAAGTAAAAATAATACTATATATATATATATATATATATATATATATATATATATATATATATATATATATATATATATATAATAATCACGCAGTTTATTTTAATTCTGAATAATGAATTTCTACAAAATTAACGTCAAATATATTCAAGAACCCCTTTATTGTCTTTTCGTCTTTTTGTCTACCCTTATTTTCAGGAACTTCTACAGGTATCAAGTTGAAATTAATATCAAATACTAAGGTCTGCGATATCACAGGCTTGTAAAAATATCAGTTCTACTAAATCAATATAAAAAAGATAGGTTTTTTTTTCAGTTTTCCCAATATTACTTATTTTGAATTACTTCAAAATATGCAGGGTAAAACAAGTAAAAGAGATAGTAAACACAAAACATGACTTGATATTAAAAAATAGAGGAATCCAACAAAATTTAACACTTGAGACAGTCAGTATGGACTATAAATATAAACGCGCGTATATAATTAAAATAAATTGACATCATAAACTAAATAATGAAAATATTTTTTTTAGGTTGGCCGAATTAAGTTTATTTTTGGTGTTGACTGAGATACAGGTCATCTTTTTAATACTTTTAAATTTTTATTTTCCTCTTATTTAACTTTTATTTTTAATAAATAAATTTCAAATATAAAATTTGTAAAAGTATTAATATGTAAATTTTCGTGAGGTTAAATAATTAATTTTTTAATTTTATCAGTGTATCGTGTGGGGTATCAATCGACAGAACGACTGAAAAAGATTTCGAAAATATTAGTTAAATTAAAAGTCAGATAATTTTAGAGATATTTTTGAAAACGTCCACTAAAAATATGCCCCCCTCCATCTTCTACTATAATATCAAGAAAACAAAGGTATTCATCGTAATTTTTTAAAATATTTTTTTGTAATAAAGTAATCATGACTGTTAATTATTAGGTACTACAACTTTTACCAGCAGTGTCCATATAAGCTTAAATATATGCAAACGATTCAAATATTTCAGCGTACAGATGTAGTTTTTGTATTCATTGTAATTTTTTTAAATCTTTTGTTGTAATAAAGTAATAACGACTGTTAAGTATTAGGTACTACAACTTTCACCAGCAGTGCCCATATACGCTTAAATATGTGCAAAAGATTGAAATATTTCAGCCTACAGACGTAGCTTTAGTAATCATCGTAATTTGTTTTTTAATCTTTTGTTGTAATAAAGTAATCATGACTGTTAAGTATTAGGTACTACAACTTTCACTAGCAGTGTCCATGTACGCTTAAATATGTGCAAAAGATTCAAATATTTCAGCCTAGAGACGTAGTTTCTGTATTCATTGTAATTTTTTTAAATTTTTTGTTGTAATAAAGTAATCACGACTGTTAAGTATTAGGTACTACAACTTTCACCAGCAGTGTCCATATACGCTTAAATATGTGCAAAAGATTCAAATATTTCAGCGAACAGACGTAGCTTTTGTATTCCTCGTAATTTTTTCAAATCTTTTGTTGTAATAAAGTAATCATGACTGTTAAGTATTAGGTACTACAACTTTCACTAGCAGTGTCCATATACGCTTAAATATGTGCAAAAGATTCAAATATTTCAGCCTAGAAACGTAGTTTCTGTATTCATTGTAATTTTTTAAAATCTTTTGTTGTAATAAAGTAATCACGACTGTTAAGTATTAGGTACTACAACTTTTACTAGCAGTATACGTTTAAATATGTGCAAAAGATTCAAATATTTCAGCCTAGAAACGTAGTTTCTGTATTCATTGTAATTTTTTAAAATCTTTTGTTGTAATAAAGTAATCACGACTGTTAAGTATTAGGTACTACAACTTTTACTAGCAGTGTCCATATATGCTTAAATATGTGTAAAAGATTCAAATATTTCAGCGAACGGACGTAGCTTTTGTATTCATCGTAATTTTTTCAAATCTTTTGTTGTAATAAAGTAATCATGACTGTTAAGTATTAGGTACTACAACTTTCACCAGCAGTATACGTTTAAATATGTGCAATATACGTTTAAATATGTGTAAAAGATTCAAAAATTTCAGCGTACAGCCGTAGCTTTTGTATTTATCGTGATTTTTTTAAAATCTTTTATTGTAATAAAGTAATCATGACTGTTAAGTTTTAGGTACTACAAGTTTCACTAACAGTATCCGTATTTGCTTGAATATATGCAAAACATTTCAGTTAAGCATTTTAGCGTACAGACGTAGTTTTTCTATTAAACTATTATATTTCAAAATATTCGTATAATTTTTTGACTAGGTAAATGTATTACCTAGTATATATTTCGTAGGATTAATGGAACACGACTATTACTCGGAATTAAAAATATATCTGTCATTAAATTTCATGTCTTGCATGCTGAAAAATATTCAATTTTCACTGCAAAATGGCGCTTTAAATAATAAAACCCTTTACGTACGAGTAGAATTTGCATTAGGGGGGTTTCGTACGTGCTTGGTACATATTACCAATTACCAGTGCATAGTATTTATATTAATCCATTTATAAATATTAATATAATTTTTCACCATGTGAATATATTTTGCCTGGTATATTTTTCTCGTTCGTAAAAATATCGTAAATTTCTGAAAAAGTATGGCATTTAGAATCATTGGTTTAGTTTTCCGGTTAACTTTACGTAAACTTCTTGTAACATCCTTTTTCTTTTCATAATTTTAACTGTAGTAGTTTCGGAGTTAAGGGAGGGAGGGACATACTTTTTGTAGACATTTGATTTATGATTATGTTCAATTTCCAGTTTCTACGTCAAAGAATTATTGAGAAAAATGACATTGACAAATTCGATAATATCTCTATAGCTATGCTAAATGAAATTTTGGAAAAGAAAATTTTTTGAAAATCCACATTACTTGGTATTTCATACTACATATGAAATGTAAAAAAAAATTTTCTTGATTTGTGCTCTACAAATCAAGAAAATTTTTTTTTAAAAAAACTTTTACTTTTATAAAAAATTGCTCAAATATTAAATATCGAGATATAATCATATACTACTTTGTCACTACATCATATTTTAAGTTTCTACGAAAAAGGTTTCTAAGCGAAATGGTGGGGGTATTAATTGGAATAATATTTGTAAAATTATGACACTTAACATTTTGGAGGAAGATGTTTTGAGAACACTTGTAACCATATAAATTAACATTTCGTACTACATATAAAATTAAAAAAACATTACTATTTCCTTTGTGCTCTCAATAGTTTTTATATAAAAGTTTTAATATTGGTATTGTAATAAAATTACATATCAATTCTAAAGTTTCCACGTCAAATAGTTTCTGAGAAAAATGACGTGGACATTCCAATAATATCTTATATAAAATTTAAAAAAAAAAAATATTTTTCCATTTTTGCTCTCCATAATTTTTATTTCAAAATTGTTTAAAAGTTTATTGTTGAAATATAACCATATATTAAAGTCTTAAATGATCTTGATTTCAATTACAATTTGTGTGCAATGATCAGTTCCTAGGCAAAACATTTCTGATAAAAAAAACTTCTGACAGATAAATAGAGGGTTGGGCAAACGTTCTTTTTATTAAGGAAAAATTAACGAATACATAATATATTAATTAAGGTATAAAAATACACGTGCTACTAAAAATGTTCACCATTTTGAAATATAACTTTTGTAGAAACATTTCTAATAATTGGTTTAAAAATATTTAACTTTTTGTTAACACATAGTTGTAGTTAAATTTTGTAGTTAAATTTTTGATATTGTTACGAAACGATGGCGGGGCGAGGATTACGTAAGTTGTTTGCGTGGATTTGTCCATACATGTACTGCAGTGAATGTCAATAAGATTTGTCAGTTACCGTTTCCTATCTTATAAGGGTTGAATTTTGTATTTCCAAGGGAAACCTTAAAATAGAAAATGTGTGCATAAAAATCATTTCATTTTAAATATAGAATATCTATGTTCTGAAGTAAATTAATTTTTCATAATTTTTTTTTCATGTAATTGGATAGGCAAATTACCCAAGGACCGGCGTTTTGTACTTAGAATTGTTAAATATGTAGTAATAATAACGTATATGTAACATCAGAACAATCGATTGTTACAACATAATAATATGTTTTGTAAGAAACAATCACTTGTATACCCCGCGGCTGTATATTATTATTAATGCTACGCTGTATATATATTAGCCAGTTTTGACGATAGAATTGTTTAGAAATTATTACTCGCGTAATTTTATAAGTAATTAGAAAGTATTACTCGGGTAATTTTGTAAGTAATTAGAAATTATTACTCGGGTAATTTTATAAGTAATCAGGAATCATTACTCTGGTAATATTAAAAGTAATTAGAAATTATTACTCGGGTATTTTATAAGTAATTAGAAATTATTACTCGAGTAATTTTAAAAGCAAATGAATTTTATTATAAGGTTTTTAGGAAAAAATTATCTACCTTCAAAAATTTTAAATAATTTTTCTACTTTGCAAAATATTTACCATTAATTAAATTTGACAAATGACATACGTCTCCTTTCCTTGGTCTGTTTATAAGTACAGGACATGCTATAAGTAGCAATAGACCAAATTTGAGGATAGCAATCATAATATAATTCTATTGATTTTCACACGCTTTTGTCAAATAGTTTAATTTTTATAAATAATTTTCTTCAGAAATTTTCTATTCCCATACTTAGCTATTTTTCTCAATAAAACAACGCATGGTATGCACGAAATAAAATTGACAAAAAGTTTGGGTCATATATGTATCATTGTAATAATATTAGACTTTATCGGACTCCAATAATTATAAACTTCTAAACTTGTAGGTTAAAACAATACAAATATCAAGCTAATTTTCACTGTTACGTTATATACAGAGCATTCCAAATCGCTACAACGAAATATTATTGAAATAAGCCAGTATTTTATTAGAAATTATTATTTAATAAATTATTTAATAATTAAATAAATTAATATATGTATAAAAATAGTATTTTTGATATATTATTCAAACTATAAATATATAAGTTTTATTAAAATTTTAAAATTATTTACCGTTTAGTTTTGATAAAAATCGCTCTTAAAAATTGTAAAATTAACATTAGAGGAAATTTAATTATATCACCAAATGTTAATGTTACTTAAAAACCTTTCGAGCGATTTGTTTAAAAGACTAAGTCAATGTAAAATGATACTGTATTAAAATTTGGAAAATAAATTACTGTTTAGTTTTGGTATTAATAGCTCTCAAAAATTATACAATCAAAATTACAGATACATAAAAAAGCAGTAATTTCATCCCGCTTTTAATTTTTTTAAAAAACGCTTTAGGCAATTTGTCTAAAAAAAAGTAAATTATGTTATATTCATATTTAAAAAAAATACCATTTTTTGGTAAAATTTGCTTTCAAAAATTGTACATTTGACATTGCAGGAAAAGTAAGTATTTCACAATACTTAATTTTACTTCTATAAAGGCAAAAAAACGCAAAAATTATTTTTTTTACAATCTTTTGAAATGATGTTATATTAATAGTTAAAAAAACAAAAAAAAATTTCAATAAAAAATTTTGTCATAATTTTCGAATCTTACTGTCACACGACAACTTTCATTTTGAAAGCACAGTGTTCTACTGTCAATTTGTATCACGCTACAAGTTCAGCTTATTAGTTGTAATAATTTCTTCTTAAATTTCAATACACAAAACGTAACATCAACAAAACGGTACCAAAACATAACATCAACATAACCTTATATTAATAATAATACAAAGAGATTCAATCAGCGCCATCTGAGATTGGCTTTGCGTTCATTTTTACATTAAATTTTGATCTATTTTTGACAGAAGGTGAAACTTAAATTTTCCTAACTTGCAGTTAGCCAAAAAGACGTTTTTCATGTCACATTATTCCAAAATAACTTGTTATAAATTTGTCAAGCAAAATTTTGATTAGAATATACAACACATACAGGCAAAAATATTTAAAACTATTTATTCAAACGACGGTATATTTTTCATCGCAAACATCGACGTAACCACTTCGGCGCCGCACTCAATTCTATTTAGACGCCAATAAAATCTGTCTGGCTCCTTCCATCCATTATTTATCGCTCCAGTAACCCACTTAGCAATCCGCAGCCAAGAATCTATTTTCACGTTCCAAATAAGAAGAGGCTGCAGCGCCAGATTCAGCAGAAATTCAACCGGGTCATCGATCCGGATTTTGTTTTATCCTTCCCGTTGGCTGGTTGGATTGGGGTTAACGACAGCGACAGCAGATATATGCTGCGATATTTAGCTGGAAGTGAAACGACTCCGATGACTTCTAAGTGTCCTAGAATACCTAAACGTACTTTGAGACGTGACTCGAAATATAAAGACTACGTTTAAATTCTTGAATGATAAAAATAGTTGAAACTTTATGTGAGAGGTTATTTTATTACTTTAGAATGACTCGAGAAAGAACCCAAGTATAATTCTAAATAAGTGACTTTAAGACCGATTTTCAAGAAAGAAATGTCTGTAACGCTGAGGTTGAATACCATACTTTAGAATATTTAGTCAATTATATTTAGGTTATACCAAAGTTAAACTTGGGACTAGGTCGAAATAGTGTTTGAGAGATGAAATTATGACGAGCTTGGCGTAAACTGAATTTATTAGTAGGATTTTTATTTATTCCCCGTTTATACAAGGTATAACTTTCTATTCCAAGGTTGTTAGTTACAGTGTTAATGAGTAAATTGAAAAACTAATGGATAAAAAGAAAAAAAAGGGAAATCCTTATAGGATCAGTTTGTTGCATGTCTGTCGGTGTGTTTATCAATCAAAGTTCTTTTTCTATGACATGACTTGAAATATCAAGTTAATATTAAGTTAGTATGTAGTCTGGAATTGCTGTAAAATTCGAAGTTTTTTGGTTCACGCAATGAAAGATAGATAGGGTGTTTGAAGTATTTTTTATTATTTACACCATTATTAAGACCTATAGGTTACTTCCGGTCACCATACAGTCTTGAAAGTCTTATAGCATAAGTGAAGGTAAAAAGATCAATAATTTTTAATTTTAAGTGGAACTATAATTTTTTTAAAATATGTTTCAGTGAAACATATATTAGGTAACATATTCTATAAAAAACACATTTGTAAATAGTTAAATACCAATATTACGTACCATTATACGTTTATAAATGTTTAAATGAGTATGAAAACCTCGTAGTGCGAGTTCTATTCATGTTGGATAGGCTTTTTATTTAATATTTTCTATTATTAAAATAAAACTTGTCGAACACGAGTAGAACTTGTACTACTAGAGTTCCGTATACATTTAGGCACATAAAAACGAATAAAAGTACGCATTATTTCTATTAAATTATTCACAAATTTATTAATTTCTCACATCGTAAATATATCATCTACTATATTCACAGATGTAAAAACATGGTGGATATTAAAAAATTATAAGATTTACGATAATTGCCATAGTTTTCCTACAATTTTCGTGTAGGTTTCTAAAAACTCTGGTTTTTCCTTCCTGTAATTTCGGAAATAAGGGGGACGACGACATTTTTTTCATATTTTTCCATGTATATCTGTGATATATAATACTTAAAATAATGAAAAATATATATTTGAGATTTAAAGACACTTAAGGGTCTCTTAAAAGTCTCATAAATATTCTTATAACTAATTGAAATGGTCGCAAATCATAAATTAAAAATGCAATTAAAAAAATTCGAGTACTTAAATTGCATACTAATATTTTTGAGTATTAAATGTATATAATATGTTTTAATACTGTGCCATAATTCATCAAAGTCTCACAAAAACCGCCATAACTGACCATCTTATAAGGTTTCCGTTTTTCTGTTTGAGGTACGAAGCCATAATTATGATTTTAATGAAATCACTTTCCGGCCACTGTATGTCCCAACCTTAAAGATGTAAGTACTTAGTATTTATTTTTACCACTGAAAGTGTTATTAGTCAATGACGTGTTAAGGTAAATGTGACTCAAAATATTAAAGCTGATTTGCTGTCACACGTTATGAACCATCTCCTAAAACGCAGCGTAAATTGATCTATTGAGTAAGAGGCAGCCGACCGTAGCTTCCAGTCTGCTTCTGAACACCCGCCAAGATTAATTGACCCTCGCAGTTGAGTGGGAGGCTCAAGCATCTCGTTTGACATAATGGCGAATAGTTTGACAGGTGCCCGTAATGAACTTCACGTCAGCGCCCAGCCTCGCACATTAATCATTGTGATTTTAATAAAAGTTTTGATTAAGTAATTAAAATTTAAGTTTCGCTAAAATATGTGTGTTTAAGATGCTGATCAAGTTTGACCTGATTGAAGTCATTGATCTGAGCAGATAATAACTGATCGTAAAATACAATAACGACTATTTTCAGAAGTGAAGTTACTTGACAACCGCATAGTTAAGATTCAGGGTGTCACTTCCTCAAATAATCTGTGTAGGGGATTATAAAAAAACAAATGACGTTATTCCATTATCGCATATGTGCAGAAATTGTATTTGTTTAATATTTCTTTAATATATTTGTAACTAGTTAAAATTTAAATTTAGTTTGGTAAAAGCAATACGGTTTTATTAAAAAAAATATTCTATGTGTGCTTATGTAGATACGCGCGTTAGAAGTTACACTTCTTTGGCATAATACAAGAAAAGACATAAACTTTATTTACCCCGCAAATAATTAATGGAAATAAAATAACTGGACAGGAGCGCGATTGAATGATTAAATTTATTAAATTGATTGATTAAATTTTAGATATTGAAATTTATTTGGCAGGTGAGTTTTATACCGTTTATTTTTCAGCTGGATTTCCACTGTAAACTGATCGTCTGCCAGACCATTTCTGAATTATCGTGCTTCAATTTAATTATTTTCTCGTACAGAGAAATAAACAATTTGACCTTATTTTAAAATTAAATTTAATTATCAATAAAAATAGAAATGAATAGTCAGCATTAAGTTTCTTATAAACAAGCGTATATAATTAATTGTTAAATTTATTAAAACAATCTAAATAAAGTTTGATTAATAATGAAAAGAAATTAATATGCTGATAATTTTTATTTATTTATTTTAAAAACAAATAAATACATATCGAATTCGGAATCGTCTGGCAGATGCTGGCTTACGATAGAGAGAATAACAGAATGGTGGACAACTTATCTGTCAAGTAAACTATTTAAGTATAGAATATGTTTAGTGAGCAACTTCAGGGTATCAATTTATTGTTGCCAACTTCACTCTGTATTTTTAAAATGTCACTCTCATAGTTTTCGTCATAACGCGCCTAAATAAGTATAACTTAAATAAAAAAGAGACTTATTAAGTTAGAGTATAACTCACACTACGAGAGTTGCGTACACACTTAGGCCCATATAAACATTTAAGGGTAAAGGGTATTGCTATTGAACAATTTATAAATATTAATACAATTTCTTACCATGTCTGTATATAAATATATTGCCTGGTGTATCTTTCACAGAAGTAATGAATACACATTTTAAACACAAAATCATTTTTGCAATTGATTTAAGTTACCCGTATGTAGTTTCTATGAACTTTTTATAGGCCCAGCTGCATGTCTTAAGTTGGTCGATTATTGTTCGTAAACTAGTAAAGCCTATTTAGCTGTGATGAATTTCCTTTTAAATTGGTTATAGGTATGAACTACTATTGTGACTATTTTTCAGACATTAAAAAATAGCTGTTCAGCTGGTAACTAAGAAAAATGTCCAATTTAAAGCTTAATATTTTTTAAATGGATCCTTGTATTGAAAGTGTTTACGATATACCCCCAATATTTTTAAAAGATTTAATAAATGATACTTTACACAATGGGGTGGGAGGAAAAAATACCTTCACTTTACGTATAAGGGATGTATTCCAAGAAATCTATCTGATGCCCAATATTAAAAGCTTTATGTTTAAAGCTTTTGATGTTGGGCATCAGACATCCAAATGCATTATAAATTCGAGTATGTGTAATCATGCCAATTTTAACGTTATGACAATAATAGCCGGCGGGTAAAATTTCTGTGACTTACAGATGGACATGGTGAACCTACAAGGGCTTTGAGTTTGGTTAGGGAACCATGAAAAATGAGAGTTGCTTTAAGACTTTCATAGTCCTTTTTTATAGCACCTGATATCATGTTGGGTTTAAGACTCCTGTTAATAGTTGTAGCTTATGGGCGTTCTAGGTTTTATATTTTTTATCTCTTTCTTCCTATTATTTTGTTGTAAGTTTTCAAAAAGTTCTCCAAATAGACATCATTATTTTGCAAAAAAATTGTAATTGAAATTGAGTTGATATTTTGTTTTATAATTGTAATGAATTTTAATTGAGATCAAAAGCTTTAATTTTGGTTTATTACTTTAACTCCCGATTCGATCTAAATGCACGGCAGTGAGTAAGCAATTCCACAACAAAAACTTGTCCAGTACGGGTAAAACACGCACGGCGAAGATTGCGTACACAATTAAGGACTTATAAACCTTTAAGGGTACATAGTATTTCTAAGTAAACTATTTACAAATATTAATTTCCTACAACGTAAATGTATTTTCAACCATATTTTTCACAGGCGTAAAAACAAACTAATTACAAAAATGTAACATAAAATTAAAAAGTAGATTTTTCAATTTTTTTCTTTACTTATGCTATAAGAACTCAGATTACACCGACTTTCAAGATTATAGGTGACCGGAAGTGCACTATAGGTTTTGGTGAACAGTGACTTAAAGTGTCATCCATATCTTTTTGTTGCATGAACCGAAAACTTGGAATTTTTACAGCAATGTAAGACTTATAGTCCTTAGTAAATGATATTAATTTCATTTCCAACCTTGACATGTATCTCAAGCCTTTTCTGAAAAAACGGCTTTGATAGACATTGATCCTACAAGGATTCCTTTTTTTTTTCATTTTAAGTGGCGGAACCCTTAAATCCTGCAGTTATTTAAATCATACTCTGTTAACATATACGATTTCACGTTAATTTTGACTCCCTTTATTACCTACTTGAGATAAATAGAAAGTTAATTAAGCCTTCGTAATTAAATACCCATGATAATTTAAATTTCAATATTTTACAAATCGTCCTTTAATAGATTCAAGACGTGGAGCATAGAGTACTTAAATCATAGAATTATGCTCATAGAAATACTTAGGCAATTTATGTTTCTCACGTTATCCTTAAATTTTGTTTTTAACGGTGGTTTCGAATGCCTGTGAATGAAAAACTGTAATATTTATTAAGGGTTATTTGGAACAGACGTAATTTTTCAAATTAAAATCAATGCAGTTTATTCCATCGACGAGTTCTTTCAGAGGTCCTTAAAAGTGTATTATATTAAATTAATGCACTAAATTAATAACATGATTATAAGTCTGAATGATATGTGCATACCATATCCCTATCGTCATATGAATCACAATCAGTAATAAAATTTGTTCCACGAAAACGAGACCCATCCCAAACACTGGGGTACTCTTTAGTTCTAACTAATATTATAAATGCGAAAGTGTATTTGTTTGTCTTTCTTTCATGCCCTAATGGACTAACATACCGAAGTAATTTTTTGCGCAATAGTATATAGCGGGTTGGGAACTTATATAGACTGCTTTATATCCCGTGAAATCTCATTTCTACGGAAAAATTCTTATTGAAAACTGAAAAAGTACACAAACGGATGCTCCGTTTTCTCCGTCAGAATGATCAGTATTAATATCCACGTTGTGGTTACTACACTTCGTTTGAAGGTTGTCAACAACGTTGTTTGCTGTAGAGTCAATTCATAATTCTCCTTAAAATATTCTGACAATAAATGAGAATATTACGTGAATGTTATTTTATTTAAAAATTGCAATCAATAAATATTGCTCTTGCTACAGCTACACGCAATAAATTAAATAATACTTATCTATAATTTCCATCGTACGAATTATATAAAGTCGTTTTCTTTAAAATATTTATAAACACATTCAAATTGCGAAAACTGACCTACTGTTATACGTACTTATCGAAATGTCAACTTTGGTAAGTTATACCAAAGTTAAACTTAGGTCGAGGTTGGAATAGTGTTTGATAGATAAAATTATGAAAAACTTGTCGTGTACTAAGTTTGTTAGTACCATAATTGTATTTTCAGAATATAATATTGTACTCCGAATTTGTTAGTCATAGTGTGGATGTTAACTGTTATAACTGAAACTGGAAGACCTGCTGCTACCTGTCTGATAAATATCATGAGCGATCTATCCGAAGACAACCTTAATACGAAAAGCAGATGGCGCTTCGAAATTAAGAAAGCCAATCCCACGTAACGAGAAGTGGCGAGAGCAAAGAAGAAGTAACTGATACTATACATGTGTTTATCAGAATTTAAAGATACATTGTTGATATTTTCTTGGCATATCAATATTTACGAAAACTTAACCACTGGGCATAATCATGATCTTCATGTTTCGAAGCGCCTCACTTGTAACTGAATCTGTACCCCAAACAAGTAACTCGTGATTTGATTCCAACCGATAGCACCATTAATCAAGTACACGGCTAGTGGCACTAAATATCAGATTTGTTTAAAACAAAGTATGAGTTTGATATATTTACTTGGCGATTGCCGCCCCATTTAGAATTGTAGATGACCGGTGTAAACACGTTTTGATATCCGATCATTCGATTCCGGTATTTTCACGTACGTAACATTCCTTTTTTATCATAAATTTGTTTGTTATTTTTTTGTTGTCGACTGTGGGGTCGTATAACCTCTTGCTTACATTTTATGTTAATCCACAAAATCCATCAGAACGTATATTTTCTTTTTCGGGATACATATTAATTTAAACTCAAAATAAATTATCATTTTGTCCGTAGAACCAGCCTAATTGATAAATATAAGGTAATAATATGCTTTGTAAGAAACAATCAATTGTTACACCCCGCAGATGTATTTTATTATCGAGTAGCGCCCAAGTCTAGCCAGTGTTGACGATAGAGTTATTTAGGAATTATTACTCGGTTAATTTTACAATTAATTAATTTTAGTATAAGGCTTTGAGGAAAAAACTGTTCTTCCTCCAAAAATTGAAACAAATTCTATTTTGTAAAAAAAATATTCACCATTAACTAAATTTGCATTTAACGACGACATACGTCTCCATTCCGCGGTCTGTATTTAGGTATGTATAGGACATACTATACGTAGCAATTGACCAAACTTCATTATTCTTTTCTCTATCGATTGGTTGGCAATCGTAATGTAATTCTATTGATTTTCACACGCTTTTGTCAAAAAGTTAAATTTTTATAAACAATTTTGTTCAGAAATTTTCTTTTCCTATGCTCGGCGACTCTTGGTATGCACTAAATATAATTGACGAAAACGATTTGGTCACTTACATATAATTTTAATGATATTAGAGTTCATCGGATTCCAATAATTAAAAACTTTTAACTCGTAGATTGAAACAATACGCTGACAAAATCTAAAGCTAATTTCTATTGTTACGTTTTATTCAGAGTATTCCAAACCGAGCTATTACAACAAAAGATTATTGAAATAGGCCAGTATATTTTTAGAAATGTGACATAGTTTGTTTTCCCATAGTTTTTAAACAAATAAACTAATATATGTATAAAAATAGTTGTCATGTAAAACGCGTTGTCGACCAAGTTCGATGAACTTTTGATATATGAGTCAAACTATAAATATCTAACTTTTATTAAAATATAAACATTTATACCGTTTAGTTTTGGTAAAAATCGCTTTCAAAAATTGTAAAATTAACATTACAGGAAAAGTAGTTATTGCACCAAATTTTAATTTTATTTAAAAAACCTGCCGAGCACTTTTTCTAAAAAACTAACTCAATGTAAAATAATGCTGAATTAATATCTTGAAAAAAATTAACGTTTTGTTTTCGTAAAAATCGCTCTCAAAAATTGTACAATCAATATTACAGGTACATGTAAAAGCAGTGATTTCATCCATTTTTTTTAAAAACGCTGCAAGCGATTTGTCTAAAAAACTAAGTCAATCAAAATAGTTTTATTTAAAATTTTAAATAAAAATTACTGTCAAGTTTTGATAAAGCCGCTCTCAAAAATTGTACAATTAACATTACAATAGTAATGCTAAGAGAGTCAATAACATCCGCGCCATCTGAGATTAGCTTCGCGCTCATCCTCCATTAACATTACATTTTAGTCTTTTTTGACAGAAGATAAAACTTAAATTTTCCTAACTTGCGGTTAGAAAAAAAGACGCTTTTCATGTCACATTATTCCAAAATAATTCCTTATAAATTTGTAAAGCAAAATTTTGATTAGAATATATAACACCTACAGGCAAAAATATTTAAAACTACTTATTCAAACGACGTCACATTTTTCATCGCAAACATCGACGTAACCACTTGGGCGCCGCACTCAATTCTATTTAAACGCCAATAAAATCTGTCTGGCCCGTTCCATCCATTATTTATCGCTCCAGTAACCCACTTTGCAATCCGTAGCCAAGAATCTATTTTCACGTTCCAAATAAGAAGAGGCTGCAGCGCCAGATTCAGCAGAAATTCAACCGGGTCATCGATCCGGATTTTGTTTTATCCTTCCCTTTGGCTGGTCGGATTGGGGCTAACGACAGCCTCTTATATATGCTACGATATTTAGCTGGAAGTGAAGCGACTCTAATAACTTCTAAGTGTCCTAGAATACCTAAACGTACTTTGAGACGTGACTCGAAATATAAAGACTACGTTTAAATTTTTGAATGATAAAAATAGTTGAAACTTTATGTGAGAGGTTATTTTATTACTTTAGAATGACTCGAGAAACAACCCAAGTATAATTCTAAATAACTGACTTTAAGATCGATTTTCAAGAAAGAAATGTCTGTAATGCTGAGGTTGAATATCATACTTAAGAATGTTTAATACGAAATCGAAACATTTTGGAAAAATGTTTCAATTTTCTATGAAATATTCTAAAAATAGATGACGTTATTAATTGGGAAAATTCTTAATTTTATTTAATTTATAAAAAATATATCTCTAATAAAAACTGCTCTTGCTGTAGCTGCATGCATTAAATTTAATAATATTTTTCCTCTATAGTTTCGATTGCACAAATTTAATTATACGTATCCATTTTCTCCAAAATAATTATAAACACGATCGAATTGTAAAAAAGTTGTTCGTGTTGAAATGTCAATTATTTTTAGGTTATACCAAAGTTAGGACTAGGTCGATATAGTGTTTGAGAGATGAAGTTATGACGAGCTGGCGTAAACTGAGTTTATTAGTAGGGTTTCTATCTATTTCCTCTTTAGACCAGGTATAACTTTCTATTCCAAGTTTATTAGTTACAGTGTCAATGAGTAAATTGTTTTATATACCCAATCGTAACCGGAAACCACGTAATGTGAGTTCAATTCACACGTCATCTTTTTTTTCGCAAAGCCCACAAATAAAATACAAGTTCCCTACTCTGTTTAATATTTTAACAATAGAAATAAAAAAATTAAAAAAAAATCTTTAAAATTATTCTGGTTAGTTTGCGTCGATAATTTCAAGAGGCATAGGCAAATGCGGAATCCAATTTTATTCGTGCTCCGACACGCATTTGGCCAGTTTTTGAGGTCCCTTGTCTCAAAATGAAAAAAAACGGAATCCTTATAGGATCAGTTTGTTGTTCACTCATCGGTCCGTTTACCAAAGTCCTTTTTCTAAGGAATGACTTGAAATATCAAGTTAGTATATAGTCTGGAATAGATTGTACGTAGTCTGGAATTGCTGTAAACATTTCAAGTTATTCGATTCACGTAATAAAAAGATAGGGTTTTTGAAGTATTTTTTATTATTTATACCATTATTAAGACCTATAGGTTACTTCCGGTCAACATACAGTCTTGAAAGTCTTCAAGCACAAGTGAAGGTAAAAATATCAATCATTTCTAATCTTAGTGGAACTATACATTTTTGAAGTATGCTTCTGTGAAACATATATTAGGTAACATATTCTATGAAAACAATATTTGTAAATAGTTTAATAGCAGTATTACGTACCATTAAACGTTTATAAATATTTAAATGAGTACGAAAAACTCGTAGTGCGAGTATTATTTATGTTCGATAGGTTTTTTATTGAATATTTTCTATTATTAAAATAAAATTTGTCGAACACGAGTAGAACTCGCAATACGAGGGTTCCGTACATATTTAGACACTTAAAAACAATAAAAGTACCTATTATTTCTATTAAATTATTTACAAATATATTAAATTTCACCACATAAATATATCGCCTGCTATGTTATCTTTCACAGACGTAAAAACATGGTGGATATTAACAAATTATAAGATTTACGATAATCACCATAGTTTTCCTACAATTTTCGGGTAGGCTTCTTAAAACTCTGGTTTTTCCTTTCCTGTAAGTTCGTAAATAAAGGGACCGACGATATTTTTTTGAACATTTTTCAGTATATTACTATATATATATATATATATATATATATATATATATATATATATATATATATATATATATATATTACTATATATATATATCTATATATATACTAATTAAAATTATGCAAAATATATATTTGAGATTTAAAGATACTTGAGGGTTAATTAAAAGTCTTATAAATATTCTTATAACTTATCGAAATGGCCGCACATCAAACAAGAAATTTAAAAAAAACTTCGAGTACTTAAATTGCGTACCAATATTTTTGAGTATTAAATGTACATATTATGTTTTAATACTACGCAGTATTTCAAGTTTCTGAGAAAAACGGCCATGACAGACAAACACACAGACACGTGAATTTTCTTATAAAGTTTCCGTTTTCCTTTTTGAGGTACGAAGCCATAATTATGATTTTAATGAAATCACTTTCCGGCCACTGTATGTCCCAACCTTAAAGATGTAGTATTTATTTTTACCACTGAAAATGTTATTAGTCAATGACGTGTTAAGGTAAATGTCACCCAAAATATTAAAGCTGATTTGCTGTCACACGTTATGAACCATCTCCTAAAACGCAGCGTAAATTGATCTATTGAGTAAGAGGCAGCCGACCGTAGCTTCCAGTCTGCTTCTGAACACCCGCCAAGATTAATTGACCCTCGCAGTTGAGTGGGAGGCTCAAGCATCACGTTTGACATAATGGCGAATAGTTTGACAGGTGCCCGTAATGAACTTCACGTCAGCGCCCAGCCTCGCACATTAATCATTGTGCTTTTAATAAAACTTTTGATTAAGTAATTAAAATTTAAGTTTCGCTAAAATATGTGTGTTTAAGATGCTGATCAAGTTTGACCTGATTGATGCCATTGATCTGAGTAGATAATAACTGTTCGTAAAATACAATAACCACTATTTTCAGAAGTGAAGTTACTTGGGAACCGCATAGTTAAGATTCAGGGTGTCACTTCCTCAAATAATCTGCGTGGCTGTCCTCAAAATAATGGTGTTATTGCATAACCGCATATTTGCAGATGTTGTATTTGTTTACAATTTCTTTAATATATTTGTAAATAGTTAAAAATGAAATTTAGTTTGGTAAAGGCAATACGGTTTTATAAAAAAATATTGTATGTGTACTTATGTAGATACGCGCGTTAGAAGTTGTACTTCTTTGTCACAATACAAGAATAACTTTATTTAACACAAACATTGTTAATCACAATGATATATGGCAAGTTGAGAACTTGTATAGACTACTTTATATTCTGTCAATTCTCAGTTCTGTAGGTAAATTATTATTGGGTACTGAAAAAGTACACAAATCGATGCCCCATTTTCTCCAACGGAATGATCAGTATTAATATCCATGTTGCGGTCACTGCACCCCGGTTGAAAGTTATCAACAACGTTGCCTGCTGTAGAGTCAATTCACAATTCCTCTTGAAATATTCTAACAATAAATGAGAATATTACTTGAATTTTATTTATTTTAAAAATTGCCATCAATAAATATTGCTCTTGCTACAGCTACACGCTATCAATTAAATAATACTTTTCGATAGTTTCCATCGTACGAATTTAATTACATAAAGTTGTTTTCTTTAAAATATTTATAAACAATCAAATTGCAAAAACTGACGTGCTGTTAGATGCACTTACCGAAATATCAACTTTTTAAGTTATACCGAAGTTAAACTTAGGTCGAGGTTAGAATTATGTTTGATATATAAAATTATGACGAACTCGTCATATACTAGTTTGTTAACAGCGTATATGTTTATCTTCTATTTTTGTAGCGTATAAAATTCTATTACAAATTTGTTAGTCATAATGTGAATGTTAACTGTTGTAACTGAAACTGGAAACATGCTACTGCCGGTCTGATAAATATCATGAGCTATATGAAATAGTTGGATCTATTCAACTCCAATCCTGACACGAAGAGCAGATGTCGCCTCGAAATTAAGTAACGAGAAATGTAAGTAGTGTAGTAACGAGAAAAAAAAAGAAGAAGTAACCAGCACTATATTTGTGTTTATCACAATTTAAAGAAACATTGTTGATATTTTTTTGGCATATAAATATTTTCAAATACGTAGCCACTAGGCATAATCACGATCTTCATGTTTCGAAGAGTCTCTCTTCCATTCGAATCTGTTTAAGTAGAATTTGTTCAAGTTCTATTTGAATCTGATCAAGTACTATTTGAATGTGTTCAAGTTCTACTTGAATCTGTTCAAATATTATTTGAATCTCTTCAAGTTCTATTTGAATCTGTTCAAGTTCTATTTGAATCTGTTCAAGTACTATTTGATTCTGTTCAAGCTATATTTGAATCTGTTCAAGAACTCGAAACAAGTAACTCGTAATTTGATTATAATCGATCGCATCAATAATTAAGTACTCGGTTGGTCGCACTAAACTATCAGATTTGTTTACAACAAAGTATGAATTTGATATATTTACTTGGCGATTGGAGGCAGACGTCGGCCAATTTAGAACTGTAAACGACGGGTGTAAACATGTTTTGGTATCCGATCATTTTATTCCGATATTTTGACGTACATAACATTCACTTTATATCATAAATTTGTTTGTTATTTTTTCGCTGTTGACTGTGGGGTCGTACAAACACTTGCTTATATTTTATGCTGGCCTACAAACTCCATCAGAATATATATTTTCTTTCCCGGGATATATATTAACTTAAACTCGAAATAAATTAGATCCAGGCCGTTTTTAAAAAGTATAAAATTTATAGTAATTCTTTATCGATTAGAAGAAATAATGACCAAAAATTTGTTTCACAAATAAATAGTCTATCAACTACAGAGTAAGCTGTTAAATGATCTGTCGAAATATTACTGTATTTTTATTACTTACCTGTGTACTTACACATTCATATCACATACATTTTCAAATATATTATTAATTATTTATTTTAACTAGATAATTGATGAATGTTTGTATATATTCAAAAAGTCTTCTATTCGAAAGATAATTTATCGATAATATGTTTGGATGATTATAACGTGACTATTCGATACGTATCTCAATATCGTATAACATACGATCCGGATCGATTTAAGATATTAATACAAAGGGGAAATTTCATGCATCTCTAGTTCGAGTGCAGGTTAGCGTGCGTGCGCATGAACAGGGTCTGAGCGGCCATTAATTATATAGAGTGTAAAGAAATGACATAAGGAATACAGCACAACATAGACAGTTAAGATTTAATACAGAAATTATTCGAAACCAACCTTTTCTAATAGCTGTAGCCAGCGGTGTAAATCCATCAGTGTTATTGAAAATCGATATCAAACCAGGTCTTTCTTCCAGCATCTGTTGTACTTGCTTCAAATATCCACATCTCACAGCCATATAGAAGCAAATCACTGACGGACCTTCCGATTTTGTACAAGTTAGCAACTCTTCAGACCACCTCGATTCCACGCACTTTCTCGAAGCGTTATTTGCAGTAACGCTTCGATTTTCATCATCAATTTCGTTATTTACATTATCCGCAATCTCAACTTCTTCGAGATTGCTTCTCGTGTTATTTTCACCAGAGTTTTCTAGTTTTTCTTCACCGCTATTTTCATTACTTTCTGTATCGAGGGACGAGCTAAGTTCTTTGATCAAACTTGTATCGTTGCGTATGACCGCGATGGCAGACGGTCTTATCAGAACTTTTAATCTAAACTTGTGCGGTCTACTGGGGTTCAGGTTATCTATTATTTGGCTCAGTTTTCCGCCACTGGAAACAGTTTGATTTATTTACGAGCAACAAAGAAATTTCATAAATTTGTAATAGCATAAGAAATTCCTTACAGCTATAATAGGATAAAGAATTTTAAATATTTTTAGATGTTTGGTGTAAAAAGCCATATGTTATCATTACATGAATATAATAAACCAACTACCCAGCTTTCGTTGGCTAAAAAAGACATTAATTGAATTCTCAATACTTTAGTACATTTTGTACACTGTATACAGAACTGTACGGTCCAATCATGTAACGTAAAAACAACCAAGTGAGAGTTTGGTTTTTGCATAGAGGTTTCTCTGCCTCGTTTGAAGTAAAATCATGTCATTACTAAAATTGACTTCCTAGCGGAATAAATATTTAATACTGCCTGATATAATTAAATAAGGAGGAGCATATATATTATTTTGATTATCTCAATAACTACGACATCTGAAACATCATTAAAGTTTTCCTATAACCTTTGTGGAGGTTTTTAATACCTTGTATTTTTTTTATAATTTTAGATTCGGAAAAATAAAGGGGGAGGGGACAATTATGTTGGGTAAATGTCAGAATATGTGCTACCTATACTCATGAAAAAAATATATTCCTGAGACCTTTATAACTAACCCTTTCAAGGCATATCTCACTCTTCATATGGAACTTAAACATTTTTCGAAGTGCTTAGTTTTCATATTTTAAAACTGATTTAAACTGATGTAAAAAATAGTTTAAACTTGTTAGATTTATTACCATGAAAATAACAGTTTAGTGCCAAGCCAAGTGTAAATTAAAAACTTTCAAATAAAACAAACCAAATAACGCATACTACATTAGAAGTGATAAAAGAACGAAGTACTAAAAGCACATTGATTATGAAGAAAAAAATCGTTTTAGGTAATTTATAAAATGGCGAGAAAATACCGTATGTATATTAATAATTTTGATGTGAAATCCATTCAGTCAGCCTATTGTGTGGATAGTGAAAGGGTAACAATAGACTTCTGTACTATATTGTAACATCAACAGAGTATTTTTTACGTGGCAACATCATATAACTCGACTCGAGGTTGGGAGGGAGGAAGGGTCACATACTGGTATAAAAACTGCGTAGGGTGCCTGAGGCGAAAGAAAGAGCGGTGCGAAGCATGTTTTCGAGCGCGTCTCGGTTCACTGTTTCTCGTCGTGTGAGTAAGGGCGTCTTATAATTTCAATGAAACTAGTTTTGATACGATTTCAGTGAGTGATATGAATAAAATAAACAACAAACTTTGCGCTTTTTTATTTTTATGAAATTTTTATCTACGCTCTAAAAAGTTAGAAGCATGAGAAGGAGTGGGTATACCTTGTCTTACAATATGCTTATGAGACTCACATCGGGTGCAGATACTAATAAATATATTAAAATATATTGTACGAACTAAGCTGCACGTATCTAAAGGTTCGATGAAAATATAGCCAAGAAAGTTTATCTGAGTAAATAGACTGAGACTAGGAAAAAAGGAACCCAAACTTCACTGGATTAACTCCTTTTAATCAGACTTTGATTCATATGTGGAGAAAATGGGAGGATAAAATAAAAAAAATGGAGAGTCCTGGCAGATAAGTCACAGGAGGCCATTGGCTCACCGAGAGCTGTAAGTTTAGTTTTGTAAGTATAGTTTCATTTAATTGTGAACAATGACTTTCTACAAAATTAATGCCAAATGTATTTAATATTCAAAAGTATTGATGTTAAGTCCTCAAATAGCTTTAAAAAATGAGCTTTAAAACAATGTGCTTTAAATGAGGATATTACGTGAAATACTGAACAATAGACTGATCAAAATCTTTTGTACTAGGTTACTAGAGTACTAGGGTTAGCAATACTTTTTTTTATATCTAATACCAATTCTCACTTTTAATACTGATAGCTTATTGTTTAATTTTAGTAACCAAATGAATACTAGTCCAGATTGCATGCTCAAAATGACCCTGTAAATGCAAAACATGTTTTTTTTCAAATATTAGTTGGATCGTGCGAATAATTCTGCAAGTCACCGAATGGTAATGTAATGTGAAAATAAGAAAGGTATTTTATTTAGTTAAAGAGTTTATAGATAGTAAACTCGTGTATCGAAGGTTTCGTGCCCTCTTTCAAGGAAAATTGTTTTATTTCTCATAAACCATTACCAATTTTTTACTTTCGAGTGCAATAAATATTGAATATTATTTAAAATAATTAAATTAGGGAAAAAATGTACAGTATTTAGTTAAACATATTCTCATTATATAACATTGTTTACAATATAATAATTTTTGAGAAATAATATAAAGGGGGAGCCTACTTTTGGGATGAATTACCTTTTTCGTCATTAGCGATGAAGGTAATATTCAAAATTATAGCTCATTCATTGGATTTGATGAAGTATTAAGGGAGATATAGCAACACATTTGAGAAATAATATATAGAGCAATTTTATTGAATCGTGATCTAAATATTATCACGAGATTCAAAAAAATTATGTTGATCACAGAAACGGTTTTTGATGTAAAACCCCTCAGCGATAGAGAATAACTCATGAATATGGCAAGAAAATTGAACATAGATATTTCTTATGTCTATAACTTAAACGCTAATTAAAAGATAACTCTAAAAATATCTTAAATGATCGTGATCAATTTAAAATTTCCAAAATAGTTCTTTTTACTTTCAAATTTATGGCAAGAAAATGAACATAAATATTTCTTATGTCTATAACGTAAACGCTAATTAAAAAATAGCTCTAAAAATATCTTAAATGATTCTTTTTTCCTTTAAAATTTTAGAAATGTTCTACATAGACTATTTCTGTTCATATATATATATATATATATATATATATATATATATATATATATATATATGATACATGTTGCCAAATAGTTAGGTCTGATCGTATCATTGTTATGATTAATCTTTTTTACATTTATTCAAAGTAGTTATGTCTTGAACTTTAATTTTTCCTATTTTAAGTACTTAAAATAATATTAAAACTGGAGATCAGAAAGATACATTTCTCTAATTTTTGCATATAAAGCTTTACTCTACTTACTTGCTTTACTTTACTATTTATGTAATGACTCTAATGTATATTACGTAGGCCGGACTTATCTCTACAGGAGAATTTTTCCCAGTCTACCGTAAAAATAAGTTTCTAAAAATAGATAATTCTTAAATTGTAAGGGAAGTTATCACATAAATTATAATGTGTTTGTAAAAAAAAGAAAAAAAACATTAATAAACGATAATAATAGTAAGTTACATTTAAAAAAGAAAAAAAATGTAATTCAAATATTACACAAGACTAGAATTAGAAGGAGGAAATAAGGTATACGGCTTAAGAGAGGTAGAATGTTTTCAATCGATCATTGGAGTTATCTAACAATGATATTTTCTTGTTACCACAATTAATTGACTCCAAATTTTTGAAGCATTTTTATTAATATTTTATATGAGATCAGTGTAATGTCATACGCGTATGTTATCGTATTTTAAAATATTAAATATGTTCACAATTAAATGAAACTACGTGATGTAGTATTATTTCTACTTTCTTTAATTTCTTTACCACGACCTAGGTAGACTAAAGATAGTATCTTTGCTAATATCCCACCTTAAGATGTTGTAATACAACGAAACCTAGGTGATGGTAAAGAAATTAAAGAAAGTAGAAATAATACTACATCACGTAGATGATGTTCATTTAATTGTGAATAATGAATTTCTACAAAATTAACGCCAAATATATTCAATAATTAAATATGTTGTTATAAGCACATACCAATTTTTTTTTAAAGATATAAATAATATATAAATATAAAAATAATATATAATAATATAAATTTTTTTTAAAAATTAAAATATAAATATAAAATTTAAAATAAAATTTAGTCAGAAATGTGTCATGGCACAAACAGATTGTTCAAGGAAAAATCTTTAAATTCGCGTCAGCGTTTTACTGTATATTCCAATTAATTATTCGTAATACATACAGCGAGTAAAACTGCAGATTATTATTAGCCAAACCATAAGGCAGTACCTAAAAATAAGTACCTAAAAATTCTAGAGGTGCGGTAATTTTCAAAAACTCGACGGTAGAGAAAAACATTTTATATAATTATTGTAGAAATGTCATGCTCTGCAAACATTTCCTAAAATGCCAGTTGAAGTATAGATCTCCCCTCGCATCAATTTATCTACAAACTATTCTAAATTATATGATTTGAATTGGATTTTTTGCTAAAACGTTCCTCGATTTCGGACAAAGTCTCTTATGACTCTGATAAGTATGTTACTCTTTATGCGAGATTATCTAACCGTATTGTAAATTTGGTTAACTTAGTGTTAGATTATTACTATGTTATACTTTGATAAACATAATTTACGCATTGTCTCATTTCCATTAAATGTTGTTTGTGGAGTATATAATTGTATGTAACCGTTTTATGTTTCCAATAGTTGCATAATCAAAAATAAAACTGTTTATTTAGTGAAAGCACTTACCATAAACTTTTTGCCTCTGCTCCCGAGGGAGTAAAAATCATTTTGAATTAGATAACTAAAAATACAATTAAAAATTATTGGTTTTACGACGATTCGTTTTGAAGCGAAACTTCTATAGGCGAACCTGCCCATTTTTTCTGAGCAGCACATAAAGTGGGAAAGTATATTGTGCAAAGAAGTATTTTCTTCCAAATTAATTTTTCTTTTATGATTAGGAATAGTGAATACGGGTCTCTTGGCTTGAAATCCGACATACTCTCACCGTATATATCTATTCAAATTATAATTCAAAAGACCTTCGATGTTAACAAAAACAAATTATTAAGCAACCTATTTTATTTCAATTTAGTGATTTAGGGAAAAAATTTTAAAAAATCCTATTTAGATTTAGAAAGAAATTTGAAAGAGGAAACAATTAATAAATTTGGCCACCAGATAACGTACAAGACAACCGTGTATATTATTAAACGGTATTTAATCGTTTATGAAATATATATATGAAGATCTAAATATTAATGGACAACGAGTGACTGTAGAAATTCCATGCACCAACATCGATAAAACTAAAATTACAATACAACGTATTTCACATAGAGTATTTTAAAAATGTACAACACTAACTTACCAGTAAACATCAAACCAGCACCTCAACTTGTCATGTGTTTGAACCTTGTACAACAAATGCTTTTCAATAAGTTTTATTTTCCGATCTTCAATACGCCACGATAAGCGGATATAGTTTTTACTTTTGTCAACAACCGAGGGCTTTTCCGGTACCCAGGCTTTGAAATAATCAAAAAAGTATTCCGCGCCAGACATGTTAAGTTTTGTTGAGTGTAACAAATAACTTTTCACAAGAATTTGCTTGTAACATTGCTTTGATGTTTCATCAATTAAAACTATTACGACAGTTTTACATGGTATGTTATATACTAATTAAAATATATACTTTTATATACTTATTAAAATATTTTACGAAATAAGTAAAATTATTTAAAGTATTTTCGGTTTTTAAATACATAAGGAAGAAAGACTTTTTCATTATACGTATACAAAAGCATTAGAAATATATCTAAACATTCACAATATATTTCAAATAAAATGGGTGGAAAATAATATTGTTGAATTCGAAATTTGGAAATTCTATTTGAATTTGATAATTCTCTTAAACTTATAAATGAATAAAAAGAATACTCTTGAATTCGAAATATGAAAACTCTACTTTGATTCAATTAATGTCTTAATTTAAAAAGAGTACTTTTAAATTCGAAATTTGAAAAGCCTTCTTGGATTCGATTAATGTCTTAATACTTGAAATTAATTAAAAAGAATACCTTTGAATTCGAAATTTGAAAATTCTACTTGGATTCGATTAATGTCTTAATACTTGCGATGAATTAAAAACGATACTGTTGAATCCCACTTGCATTTGATGGTTAAATTAATACACTCATTAATAATTTAACCCTACATTTGTGCAAACAAAACAAATACTATTACAATATGCCACATTGGTAATATTCAGAAATCGTAAAACAATTTAAACATGAATAGGTAACACGTAAATTGACAAACTCTAAAACTGAATTGCAGAGCAAATTTTAACACAAAGTACATTTTGTACATGTTGGAAGACGGTTAAATAGAACTGATTCTGAAATGAAAATGACTGCGGGCAAAAGGAAAGATGTTTGATCAATGTTTTACGGAAAATGGTTGCTAAGTTATTGCGTAGGTTGCTTAGATGTTTACTAACGAAGGAAAATTTTCTTACGTCTTTGTAGTTGCGACTTTACTGACATCATTTACAATATCAATGCGTTGTTATGCAGGTACGCAGTTAACGTTTCCATTCACGTTCAAGTTTTACTTATTCTCGTTGTCAATTCGTTTTATCCGCACAAGGAAGGTAAACATAAATTGCTTTTATAAGTAAGAAAGCAAAGTTTTCGGGGAAAACGTACAAATATAGATATATATATATATACATATATATATATACATATATATATATATATATATATATATATATATGTATATATATATTTATTTATTTATATATTTCTATGTTAATTAAAATATTGTAACATATACATGTTACAATATTTTTATTTATTATGATGGGCGAATATATTCTAACTGTTCCATAGGTTTTTTTATTTGTATAATATGTGCAGGTTTTATATTTATTTGTTCCTTCAGATCTTAAAGGCTTTTAATCATGCCTTTCTTTATTAAATCATTATGTTAATAAAAACCCCCGAACTTGGGTTAAGTGGCGCTTTATACGCCTGGCTGTTTCATGGAAGGACATTGTCATAGTTTATTTTAATTGTCTAAAGTACGCATGAATGTTCTGCACTGTTCACGGGATTATGGACTACTTGTTTGTTCACGACTGATCATTGTAGTGTATATTAGAATTGTTGTTAGTTTTTGTGTAATACATTATTGTTTGGATTATGTTTGAAACCATTACTTTTTGTGGTACTTCCATATGTTCAATGCTTGGGGTAAATCTGAAAGTTGGCACTGTGTTTCATAAAATAGATAAATATTTACAGAAATCCATTAACCAACGGTAAAAAAATAAGAAAATTCAGAAAAATTATCTTACCGATTTTAAAAAATTACGTATAATTAAACAAAACGTAGATGAAATACATGTAGGAGAAGAGAGATGTGAAGGAGAAGAGTTTTGAGGAAACTTCTTTACTTCTGTAAAATCTCAAAAACAAATTCTGACTTTATTTTGATATAATGTTGTCTGAGTCATGTGCCATGACATATTTTTTTATTTCTTCTCCGATTTTACAGGGTTCCGTAACAGAGCGGATCGGTTATTTATGATTGGTGTATTAAAAGAAGATTGAAAGTGTTAATGGAAACAGTGCATAGATTTTTAAATTGACGTACCTCAAAAGGAATATTGAATCCTTATAAGATCACGTTTCTGACTGTCTATCACAGCTGTTTTTCTCGGAAATAGCTGGCTGTTAGTTGACATAGTTATAAAGTATATTAACAAGCACACAAGTTAGTACTTAGTAAGCTTAGTAGCGTATAACCCGCAAATAACTTAAAATATTTACTGGAAATTTTAATGTGCAAATTAATTAGTAGAAATTGTTTTTAATTGTGTATGGAGTATTTTTTTTTAAATTGTGTAGGTAACGTTCGAAAGGATTTCAAAAATATTTTATATAGGTAGTAAGTTGTTAGAGATGTACTGAAAAATGTTTAAAAACTGTATTCCATCCCCCTTATTTCTGAAATTACTTAAAGTACAATTATGAAAAAATAAGGTTTTTATAAATATACTTATGTAGTTTATAGGAAAGTACTTATGTAAATACTTATGTAGATTGGAAAAGGAAAACACTTATGTAGATTATAGGAAAACTATAGCAAATGTCTTAGGTAATTTTTTAAGTACGCTTTAATGTCTGTGAAATATAGAGGCGATATAATTACGTTGTGAAAAATTAATATTCGTAGTTTGATAAGTTTCATAAGAAAGAACTTAAATAAGTTCTACATTCTACAAAATGTATATACATATACATATATATATATATATATATATATATATATATATATATATATATATATATATATATATATGTATATATATATATATATATATATATATATATATATATATATATATATTTATATGTATACGTATGATGAAAAATTTGCCACTTTAACCATATGTTCTGTTAATCATGTGTAATCCTGCAAAATCCATTTTTTTTTAAATTAGTCGCCTAGTTTATAAAATAAATTAAGTTTATAATAACTTTGTATGTAATCATAATTATGTGTAAATTAGCATCCTGTAAAAATCACACCGAATGTCAGTTTGGCAACGTAGCACGCCTATTGTAAACTGTCAAATGTCAAAATTAAATGGCATTTATCCCCTTGAAAAAGTTAGAAAACACGCGTGCATAGTAATTAACATTCAAATTATTTTAATTTACAATGTATTTATACCTACATACATTTTCATCGTCGCCGTGGTGTGTTGGGTTGATCACAAGTCATACGGCTTTTGACGGCGCGGCGCACTGCGGGGATCCAGGTTCTATGCAAGGCTGGCTGATAATTCCAGCCCAGACCAGTTGATTGGCTGGAAGAGATTACTCTCGTTTTTAACACATTAACGTAGATAAATTAATTTTATGTTCAAAGGGCCTTCCCCATACTTCAATGTACTTTCGCAACCGACGACTATTATTTTGATTTAAGTTATCTGCCACAGCATACTCGAATGTTCTCCCTATAGGCTTCTTTCTAATTATATAGCACATCTTCTTTCATATTTGTCGATATTGTTGGAGAAGTACCACTTGATTTTACTGGAATAGTGAATCTATTTCCACGTATTCTTGTGACTGCATTGATAATAACATGACTTACAATTTTACTGGATTGTCGCCAGTTCAGATAACGTTCGAGATACATTCTGAGGGCTTCGCTAGTATAATAATGGCATTCGGCATATACTAAAATAATATCCATAATTCACCAGCACTAAAAATGACATACTCGTAATTCCACTCACTGGATATTACAAATTATTTAACAAAAACCATTTTTTTTGTTTTATGTTTTGTGATTTTTACAAAGAATTGAACAAAGCATTGAACAAATGTCAACTGTCATTTTGCAATCCTTAAAGATTAACTTTGAATTGTAGTTAAAATTAATATTACTATCATTAATAACCCATAATAGTTTATCTAAATGACAAATTAAAAAAATATGGTATTAATAGTTTTCTGGCAAGTTTTCGTTTTTAAAACGATAATAATATTTTTTATAATCTTAAATAGTTGAGCGAATAAGGGCCGAACTTCCCTTCATTTACTTACTGTATATATATATATATATATATATATATATATATATATATATATACATATATATATATATATATATATATATATATATATATATATATATATTTACATATATACACAAATATATTTATTATTGTTTCTTTTTGCTGTTAGACATTTTTGTGAATATAAATTAATATCGTTTTGCGAGGACAGATATATATTAAACCGAGACATTATAAAACGAACTAAAGTTTCTGTCAAATATTTTGCAATATAAGAAATAAATGAAAACGTGTCTCCACGTTTAGTCTGGCTATATTAATAATGTATATAAAAATATTATAATTTAAGATATCCATAAATACCTCAGCGCTGTCAGCATTATTTTTATATATTTATACGTCTTAGACCAAAATTATAAACTTCTTTGTCTATTACCAGGACTTATTTTGGTGAGCGAAATAAGCAAATTAGGATATGTTTATATTGAAACATTCTAATATGACGTGTATTCAAAACCTTAATAAAATAAAATTTACAAAGTAATGTCTTATATGAAATGATAAAAATAAACCATTATTAATATGGAAAGGAGAAAACATAGTTTTATAAGAAGGACAAAGTATTCAAAAGTAGACGAGAATAAAGGCAGAAGAATGTTTTTCTCGCAAACTTTTAAAAGTTACTTGATTTGTCGAAAAAATTCTATAAATTTGCTGGCGAACGCGAACCAACAACAGAACAATACAGGATTTAATGTCTTCTAGTTCGATGAAGTCACGTGACAAATTTCTGCCTGTTTAATGCAGTCAGTTGATTATGAATCCTGTTTACATATAACTAGTTTTCCGTGTATAGTAAATTATAAAACGAAGACAATGCATTAATACGTTTTCCTGTTTTAGTCTGCAAAAATGCTGAAATACACGCAACGTTAAAATTAGTTACTAAAATCAAAATGATGGTTTCTAAAAATTCTAAAAATCACTTATAAACACAAATGGTTCATAGTTTACAAGTGGTAATTGTTTACAAGTAGGCAATGAAGACCGTTCACAAACTGCAAAACGTTCTAAAGAATATGAAACTTGAAAATTAGTAAAATGACAATGAGGTGGATTATAGTTTACAAGTGGTTTCATTGTTTACAAGTGATTATTGTTTTCGAGTGAAAAATGTAGTTTGTTTATAAACTTTTTTTATACTATAATTATTGATGTATGCTATTAACGTTACAAATTAATGTTACAAGAAAATAATGGACGACTGGGTTCGGTACTAAGGAAAAAAAAACATCTGGGTTCGGAGGAAGACATCAATCACGTACCTTCAATTAATTGAGTTGCGGCCTATAATTAAAATCATGATCGCACGTCCTGAATTTGAAAAAAATTCCGACGAGGGACATGCCACGTTACAATTTTTTAAAAAACGCTGTGTGAAATATTTTTATATAAACCATACATAAATTTTTTTTATAAATATAATATTTTTATAAATAATATAATATATATAATATAATATTTTTATATAAATAATGTATATAAAAAAACGGTGTGTGAAATATTTTTATACAATCCAAAAAAATTTCGACGAGGGACATGATACGTTACAATTTGTTACCGCATTGACAACGAAGATTTTTTTTAAAGTGGTTCGAATGACTTTGTAATGTTTGGTGTTTTTTTTATCAGCATTCATCACATATTTGTTTATAGTGTTCATCAAATAATTGTCTGTTATTTAAAGACATTAAGTTGAAAATTGAGGAAATTTTTTGTATTAAATAGGCAATTGACAATCAGATAATGTTGCGTGAGAAATATTTTTATATAAATAATGTATATAAAAAAACGGAGCACGATACGAGAAAGTCGCATTACTAATAATGACGACGCTCGGTGTCACAGGCCGTTTCCGATACAATAACTTATGTCAAATAAAGACATTATAGTGTACCCTTATCTACTTTATTTGCCGGATCTGACACTGTCTGACTTTTGGTTATTTCTTGAATTCAAAGTTTTCTAAGAATGGAACATCTCAAATTGGTTGAGAACATTGAGAATGTCACCAGAACGACTTCCAGAAAAATTTTCAAAAATGGTAAGACTGAAAAGATAAATATTCTAGAAGCTAGGCGACCATAAGGAGAACTGGTAATATATATTTTATACTTTAGTAATCAGGATTTTTTTTGCAATAGATTCCGAATAAGGGTTTTTAATCGGAATTGAAAATAGTTTGTCGATACCCTCGAGGATAAAGTTAGTTTGACGAGGAAGAAGGGGGGGGGGGTGAAGTATTCTTCGGTCCTCATTTTGACAAAATGTTTTTTTATTTAATACCTCCAAAATGGCTGAACTTAAAATTTATAAAATTCTCTATAAGCCTTAAATAAAATGTTGTTCTTTGATATTTAATATATTTGGCGTTAATTTTGTTGAAATTCATTATCCGCAATTAAATGAAACTACGTGATGTATTATTATTTGTACATTCTTTAAGTTCTTTACCATGACCTAGGTTTTGTTGTATTACAGCAAAATTTGCTAATAGCTTACCTGTAGATGTTATAATACAACGAAACCTAGATCGTGGTAAAGAACTTAAAGAAAGTAGAAATAATACTACATCACGTCGTTTCATTTAATTGCGAATAATGAATTTCTACAAAATTAACGCCAAATATATTAAATATCAAAGAACAACATTTTATTTAAGGCTTATAGAGAATTTTATAAATTTTAAGTTCAGCCATTTCGGAGGTATTAAATAAAAAAACATTTTGTCAAAATGGAGACCGAAGAATACTTCACCCCCCCCCCCTTCTTCCGCGTCAAACTAACTTTATCCTCAAGGGTATCGACAAACTATTTCAAATTCGAAGTAAAAACAATTTTTCAAAATTGCAGCTGAAGCAGAGATTGTATCCAATGCCACCATAAATTAAATTTATATTTAGGGAATCCACGAGCTATTCCCAATTCGAAAATCTTATTCGGAATATATTGTATTATGGCCACCAATGTACTTCCTGATTATTATCATAATATTGTTTAATCTAAGATTCACTCTATTTTTATTATACTTCCTATATTGACGACGGGTTACGAAAGTCGATGTTCAAATCATTCCTCAGCTCAGGAGTGAACCCAGTGACTATTCTCGAAAAGAGATAACATTTTTGACAATAAGAAATACCTCGAGACTTTCATAATGAAATCCAGTACAATGCATATTTAAGGCAAAGAATCTGAACGTAAGATCAGGCAGATAAAAAAAAGGCAAAGAACATTTGGATTATACCAGTCACGTATCACCAACCAGCTGAGTTGCGACCTATTATTAAAAACGTGATCGTATCTCCTGAAGTATAAAATATAAAGAACATAACATTTTAAATACGTTCTATTTAATGCTGGAATTCATGGACCGTTGCTGGAAATACTTGTTATTGGTCGGTAAGATTTACGTAATACAACAGACAGCAATAAATCTAAGTTCGCTTTATAATTTATCTATACAAATATATAAAATCTAAAAGATTTTTTGTTCGCCCTAATCTCTGGAACCGCAAGTCCGATTTCAAAAGTTATTTTTGTGTTAGAAAGAGCTTCATACTTTACATTAGGCTTTATATCGTTACTGTACAATTACCAGGGGTAGAGTGGTGATAAAAATTATAGCAGAAGTTGTGGATTACTTAAAATGTGCAAAGCAGAGAAAGAAATACATCAGACTTCTATGACCGATGTTAACAGAGCTGAGGTGTTTAGCGACCCCTGGATGGGGGTGTTCTGTATGTATAAGATAGTAAATACGGGTGAAATATTAATAACCTAAAATTGCAGTTGGTCGATACAAATAAATACTATTAAAATGTCCATAATTTAGCATTTTCAGACCTTAAATATTTTTCTTTCGCAAATTCGATTACTAAAATGAATCTAAGGTTAGAAAAAATATCTGTCTGTCTGTTTGTATGAATCGATTTAACTCGAAAAATACTGAAAATTCCATGAAGTATATTTACATAGTCTTCTTCCCGAGACTGTGGTACATACACACACGCGTGGTGCGGCTCATACCGTATCCTAATGCAGGTGAACAGTACATTTAAAGGCAGTAGAATCTAGAAATTTTCCTGTATAGGACCATCCAATTATTCTATTTTTTGATCAGTAAGTACCTTTTGTATACTTTCACATGATATCTATATTTACGATTACATATCATAGGGCGCCATCTATAGTGTAGTAGAACAACTAATTCCGTAGAACGCCATCTATGGTGCAGTAGTAAAACATATTATTACAAATATCCTGTGCAAACAAATACAAAAATTCGCACGAACTAAATCTTGGCACAGCTAGTGATTTATGAGATATTCACCTCATTTTAGGGTTCGTTCAGACACGAAATGGATGAATTCTAATTAATTTCCTCGTGTTCATACCTCGTTCCCTCAGTATGTTAAAGCTTTAGAGTTTCTATACTTTTATAGAAACTTGCACTGAATTTTGCACGTAGAAATTTCAAATGAGAATAATATTAATATATTAAAGTCTTTTTTTTTGTACTTTCGCATTCATGTAAAACGTGGTATTGGACAGGTTTTTTAAAATAAAACTGTAGTTTTATGTACTATTTTTTTTAAAAGTTTTTTCTTACTTATAACTACTTTGGATTGATTCTCTTTTAAGAATCAAAGTAGTTAGCGATACGTCCATGTAATTTTTTAAGCGGGGATTTTATAAATTTTTTAAAAAATTCTTAAGAATCAGTCCACAGTGGTTAGCGATAAATCCCTGTAACTTTTTAACCGCGTATTTTATACATTTGAGAAAAAACCTTAAGAATCAATCCACGGTGGTTAGCGATATGGCCCTGTAATTTTTTAACCGCGGATTTTATAACATTCAGAAAAAAACTTTAAGAATCAGTCCACAGTGGTTAGCGATATGTTCCTGTAACTTTTTAACCACGGATTTTATAACTTTGAGAAAAAAACTTTGAGAATCAGTCCACAGTGGTTAGCGATATGTTCCTGTGATTTTTTAACCACGAATTTTATAAATTTGATAAAAAAACATTAAGATTAGGACTTTTACGTAAAATTAAATGATTAGCTTCGATAAACAATCAGAAGAGGCATGTTCAACTATTGAACTCTATGTCACGAATAATCTAATAAGCCTTCTACTGATTTATAGGGTTCTGTTCTTCAAAACGAAAAAAACGGATCCCTCATAGTGTCGCGTGTTTGTCCGTACGTCTTTGCATTTCTCGGTCTGTAAAAGTCCTTTTTCGAAGAAACGGCTTGAGATCTCATGTTTAAAATTAATATTGTATACTGGCGTCTATGGCCTTACATTGCCATACAAATTTCAAGATTTTGGTTTACGAAAGAAAAAAGTACTGGCGTCTATGGCCTTACATTGCCATACAAATTTCCATACAAAAGAAAAAAGTACGACCCTTTAAACATTTTTTATTCATACAAAATTTTACTCACTTCCGGTTCACCTAAAATATAATGGGAGGTCTTATTGTAGAAGTAAAGGGAAACATTTAAAAAATCGGTAATTTGTAATTGTCAGTGGAATTTTAACTTTTTATAATTAGTTCGTTTTTAAATCTATTAACAATGTACTAACCAATATAGTTACCTTGTGAATTATAAGTAACATTTGTAAATAGTTTAATTAGAAATACTATGTATCCTTAAATGTTTGTAAGTCCTGAATGTGTAAGAAACTTTCGTAGTTGGAGTTTTATCAGGTTTTTTACTATTATTTATTTATTTTTTTCATTTAATTTGTAATTTACCTCTCAATACCTAATTTATAAAAGTTAAATATTTATATTATATTTTGTTGCACGTTCTAGACCAAACATTCACATTTTTATGTACGATTTTTTTTCACAAATTTTTGTTTTCGTGAAAGTATGGCATTTCGAACAGATAAATATCTTGAAATCGCATTAAATATATGTATATATATATATATATATATGTATATATATATATATATATATATATAACGCATAAACACGCGCACATGCAAACCATTGATCAAATGTTTGCTACTAACTTAGCGTAAATTTGTGTGAAGAATAAATAATTTTCGTGGAAATTTTCTGGCAGTTTTATGATAAACATTTAAAACATTTCTCTGCGAAGCTCGTTTATTAATTCATTCCTATTCAAGATAAGTTAACACATCTAGTACACCGATCAGAATGTTAAAATTTGCTTAGCTAAAGTTATAGAATACAAGTGCGGATTCGGGCAAAATGTTTCAAATATTAGCTCACAAATTTAACTCGGTAGCACGATCGGAATTCTGTGTGAAAATTCCGAGAAAGTTCGCTCGAACTTTAAATACTGCGTAAAGCTCGCTGAATTTGATTAGGTTGATTCTGCTTAATCCAGAATTCTGTGGTCTACCGAGCGAGTTTACGCTGCGATATTGAGTTCCTTGTCTATGCACAATGTTAGCTTTGAGTATAGGTAAATTTTCGTTTGTAAATTTTGTACGGGAATAATGAAAATTAAAGGATAGAAGCAATGAAAATTATTTATAATGAAAATATTTGTGGAAAGACCAAGGGTAGGAAATTAAAATATAGAAAATAATCTGTTGTAAAAAATATAGAAAATAAATTGGCTGTTTCTTGTTGATACGGTCGAGATTTGTGCGTGATAATCTCTCCTTACAGCTACTTCTAATGTTTTCGAGTGCTTCTCAGTTCACTGTTGCTCGTCGCTTGAGATAGTGCGCAATGTGATAACAGTATGACTTGTTTAATACAATTGGTGAGCGGTGAGCTAGATGAACAAAATAAACGCTAAAAGATGACATTGAGTAAGTCTTCATTTAATATGCACGTTCATTCGAACTCGGCCATGAAACATCAAATAATTTTTTGGAAATTTCCAACTTTGAAATTATTTTACCGATTAATTTCCCTTGCTGCAATCTATATTTATTTTAATCTAAGTCGATTTTGCTTTGTATACACCTAAGATATTGGGATTGTATTATACTGAAATAGTTTGAATTTCGACTTTGGACACGCTTTGCAAATATAAAAATACAAACACTTGGCCAATGCTATCGTTTGGTTTTTATATCACCTCACTCACTGAAGTCTTATTAGAACTAGTCTCACAGTAATTACAAGACACACTAATGCACACGACGAGCAAAAGTGGACTCGGGGTCCCTCGAGGTATACAGTACAGTAATCACAAGATACATTAACTCACACGACGAGCAACGGTGGACTCGGGCTCCCTCCAGCTACACAGTAATCACAAGACACACTAACTCACATGACGAGCAACAGTGAACTCGAGCTCCCTCGAGGTATACAGTAATCATAAAACACACTAACATGACAAGTAACAGTGAACTCGACCTCCCTCGAGGTATACAGTAATCACAAGACACACTAACTCACACGAGAACAACAGTAGACCCGGGCTCCCTTCAGCTACACATTAATTATAAGACACACTAACGCGACGAAAAACAGTGAACCCAGACGCGCTTGAACGTATGCTTCACGTCGCCACCTCTTTCGCCTCAGGCTACCTACGAAGAGAATTCCGATGAAGTATATTTGAGACCTTCAATCGATTTATCTAACATTACAACAGATTGTTCCGTTTTTATCTCGTCGATTGTGCAGAGAGTAATAGTCGTGTTTGTTTTCGTTATCATATCAAAATAATGTGGAAGATGCAAATTTTAAGTATAAAACGAACTGATAAAAAGTTACTGACTATGTGCAACTTATTGTTTACAATATTCATTTGTCTGTACTCATTCTATTCGATAGATGTAATATATTCAACTGCTAATAGAAAATATACTTGAACTGTTAATTGAATGATTAAACTAGTTAATTTTTAGCAACCGTTACAAGTTACTACCTCCATTGTCGAAAACTGGTAATAAATATTTGTAAAGTGTTTAGAAAGGTGTCTTATCTGTTGAGTATAGTGAGGGTGGTATTTTTCCACACTGCGGTTTTCCACATTTATCGATCCTATGATAAACTTTGTTATGTTCTCTAGCTTCACGATGCCGTAGGAAAATGGGAAAAGAGAACCCTCGTAACTTGTAATGTCTGTCTAACCGTTTGTATGACACAGCATGGTAACTTTTTCAATTTAAATCCTATCGTAATGAAATTTTGAAAGACTACATAGATTAATTACACCAGTTAACAAAGAATCTATATGTCATTCATTTTGATGTACCTCTCCTTGCGTTGAACTTGAGGTTGAAAAAGGTTTTTTGTCGGATTCCAATGAGAATAACTTATCTATTTAATTTTTATAAATATTTATAATTGTTGATAAATATTTATATTTAAAGAAGCCTGTACTTTTTAAAATTGTTTACCATTTTGAACAGACAGAAAAGTTTTGTCAGGAGAGCGACGACGTGTGCAGTATAGTAACATTTTGGCTCAGGGAAGCAAAATTCAGAAGTTATAAGTAATTTGATAAAGTTATAAGAAATTTAATAAAGTTATAAGTAATTTGATAAAGTTATAAGTAATTTGATATTGTTATAAGTAATTTAATAAAGTTATAAGTAATTTGATAAAGTTATAAGTAATTTGATATTGTTATAAGTAATTTAATAAAGTTATAAGTAATTTGATAAAGTTATAAGTAATTTGATATTGTTATAAGTAATTTAATAAAGTTATAAGTAATATTTTTAAAGAAAACGAAAGTAACATATTTATTTCATATTATTTGTTTAAAAAAACACGGTAAACAATATCAGTTTGAAATATTTAATATGACATAACATTTTTAGTAACACGTAATTTTAAATAATTAATTAAAGATTTTTTTAAAGCATTAATTATTCGTAAAAAATTAAAATTTAAAAACTCATTTTTGATGAATACCACTTATGGGGGATAATGATAAATATGCTTACCCCATATTTTTAATGAATATTAATATGATCTTTGAATTTATCAAACATTAAATATACTGAAGAACAATATCAACTTGAAATAGTTTTTCAGAAATCTATACAACTTAGGTACGTCATAGAGAAACGTCATTGTCATCCAGTTCAAAGAGGTTTCAATTGGCATTTCATATTGTAAAAAGTCATAATTATTTCTCCATATTCATTCAGAAGAACAGAAGCCAATATATATATATATATATATATATATATATATATATATATATGTATATATATATATATATATATATATATATATATATATATATATATATATACATGTCTGCTTTGCGAAATCAAGTGTCCAAAGTTTCAAATGACGTCCCTCATTTATGATCTGGAGTAACAAACAGAAATTTATTGAATACTTGCGCCAGTAAGGCTGTACCAGTCAGTAAGGCTATACCCACCCCAAGAGACAAACCAGAACTAAATTATACTGCCGGTAGTGGAGATCTAGTCAACGACAAAAGAAAAGCAAGACGTGTATCCAGAAATCCGGCTGACAAGAGGATTTTTATCAGACGAGCAATCTAGTTAACAGATTGATTAAAGATTATAAGCAGAATTGTATCGACATTGAAAATGTACTGTATTAATTTTTTAAAAATAAGATTAAAATGTGGATGTGAAATCTTGGCAAAGTGAGTTTTGCTCATAATTCACAATTTCATGTTCCTTACGAATTTCGGTGCAATCAACTCATTGTCAGAAAGCAGGGTCTCTACATTAATTCTACTTCATTTGTAGCTGCTAATTTTTTATTAAAAAAACGTGTAATAAATTAGTTATTTGTCTATAAATATCTTTTTTTATTTACGTAAGTTGTGAGAAATAAATCGTTGTATTAAAGTATTAAAGTGTTTATCGTGATTTTTCTTTAAATTTATTATATATGTTATCAAAGTTAGCAAAGGAGCTGACAATTTTGAGTTTTATATCTCGTAAAGGATATAAAAAAATATTACAAATGATTTTCGATTGAATTTCATGAGACCTCCTTCATAGTAGCTCAATAAGTTCCACGATTATCCAATTCTTTTTAGTATTTGTATCCAATTCCTTGAAGAATTTTTATGGAATCCCTACAAGTATTTGCATTCAATTAGTTAAAGTATTTGTATAATTCGTGACAATCCTGATTTTAGATAAAGAATAAAATGCAAAACTCGAAGTAAATATGATATCAGATTTTTAAAACTTGAAATGAAGTTGCATCTTTCTTTTCAATTATTTACGTATTTGTGAACATCACTCTATTTAGATTTTAACATTTTTATCGGCTTATAAAGTATATTAATATCAAGGCAGCAAGTTTCCCTATAATTGTAAAAAAATTTACCTTGTTCTTATATAGCAGCGCAAATACAACGTCAAATATATCTTTAGATAATTAAAAATTAACATGAACTGAGGCTAAACCATTATAGTAGTATTTTACTACGCAGCCTACTTGAATAATAATGGGTCAACTAATCGATTTTTAACTGTGAGTTCCGGATCTTTCAAGACAGTTCCAGAATCAATTCGGATAGAAGTAAGTGCTGCTAACTCGAATTCCAGCTGTCAAAAGTTTCAGAATATTTTACATAATGTATAAACAGGTCCAAATGCCCTCGTTTGACGTTCGGATAGAAGTAAGTACTGTTACTCGGATTCCAGCTATCGAAAGATGCAGAATATTTTACATAATATATAAACAGGCCTAAATGCCCTTGTTTAATGATAATTAGCGTGAAGTCTTTAAATCCATTATATCAAAGAAAATAGATTTAAATCGACATCAAGCACTAGACAAACGGACACAAACATTAGAAACTAGTGAATAGAAGTGAATTACACACATTATTAATATAAACACACCAATGGCATAGTGCAGAGCAATCTGGAATTCTGGTATCCAAGCCAGAATTGAATAACAGAAAGGTAGTGCTCAGATGCTTGTGAAATTGGAGACTGCTAATTTCGAGGTTGCTTCTGGAGAGATTTAAGGTGAACACAGAGACCTGTCATCAGTAGCCAGATCGAATAATTGAAAAAAAGGAGACAACAGTACCGAGTTTATTTTGTCCATAACAAGGTTAGACCCTATCTAACCAAAAATTTCAATAATTGGACTGATCCCTGCTAGTATCTTATTCACATGACATTGCACCATTTGATTATCAATCGTTCAGAGCTTTAAGACATCGTCAACAAAATAGAAAAAACGTACCTTATCCACATGACATTGCACCATTTGATTATCAATCGTTCAGAGCTTTAAGACATCGTCCACAAAATAGAAAAAACGTACCTTATTCACATGACATTGCACCATTTGATTATCAATCGTTCAGAGCTTTAAGACATCATCACCAA
The DNA here is from genome assembly GCA_039881145.1 of Druceiella hillmani. Taxonomy (NCBI): domain Eukaryota; kingdom Metazoa; phylum Arthropoda; class Insecta; order Lepidoptera; family Hepialidae; genus Druceiella; species Druceiella hillmani. Next base: position 5,544,975 of record JAYKKI010000060.1, on the reverse strand, counting down.
AATAGAAAAAACGTACTTTATTCACATGACATTGCACCATTTGATCATCAATCGTTCAGACCTTTAAGACATCATCAACAAAATAGAAAAAACTTACCTTATTCACATGACATTGCACCATTTGATTATCAATCGTTCAGAGCTTTAAGACATCGTCAACAAAATAGAAAAAACGTACCTTATTCACATGACATTGTACCATTTGATTATCAATCGTTCAGAGCTTTAAGACATCGTCAACAAAATAGAAAAAACGTACCTTATTCACATGACATTGCACCATTTGATTATCAATCGTTCAGAGCTTTAAGACATCATCAACAAAATAGAAAAAACGTACCTTATTCACATGACATTGCACCATTTGATTATCAATCGTTCAGAGCTTTAAGACATCGTCAACAAAATAGAAAAAACGTACCTTATTCACATGACATTGTACCATTTGATTATCAATCGTTCAGAGCTTTAAGATATCGTCAACAAAATAGAAAAAACGTACCTTATTCACATGACATTGCACCATTTGATTATCAATCGTTCAGAGCTTTAAGACATCGTCCACAAAATAGAAAAAACGTACCTTATTCACATGACATTGCACCATTTGATTATCAATCGTTCAGAGCTTTAAGGCATCGTTAACAAAATAAAAAAAACGACGTTAAGATTTTCAGAAAGTAAAAGAAAACTTTTAATTTTTTTTAATTATAATCTTTTTACACGGAAGGTATATTATCTCTGTTTACCATATGAGACCAGAAAATGGTGCTTGTAACAAAGAACGTATCTATTAAGCATATAAATGATTCAGTGCATTGAACCGAATAAAAATGTTAAGAGTGATATGAAAATTTTTAACCTTCGGTACGGTTTAACCTTCGGTACGGTTTTCGGTACGCCCTTCAAATTTTCTTAGTTTGATGCGCAATATCACTGAATGAAAGATATATTTCTTGTTACACCTTGTATAGTTTAATTTCTTTATAACATTTAGATTTTGAAATATTTTTATATTAGGAAAAAGTCAGAATGAGAAATTTAGTGACAATGAAAATTGTCAACGGTTTCTGAAAAAAAAATCATAGCCAAGTTGCGACTCAACAAATAAAAAATTATATTTTTATAGAAAAGCGTTTCAAATATTATTAGTATCATGTCATATCAAAATCGCCTCTATTGATAATAAACACGTTTCTTGTTACTTTTTATATAGATTTTTTAGATAGAAATCTAAATTTCAAAAGGTAATAATCATATGACATTTATATTTTCAAATATGTTTTAAGTTAGAAAAAAATCGGAGTGGAAAATTTAATTACCATGAAAATTCTCAATCTTTTCTGAAAAAAATTATTGACCAAGTTGTAATTTCAACAAAAAATTATATGTTTAAAGAAACGCTCTTCAAATATTCTAAGTTTGATGCGAAATATCACCTGTATAAATAATAGGTACGTTTATTATTATATCTTACACATGTTGATTTATGTGTGACATTTACATTTTCAAATATTTTATGATAAGAAAAAGTCGGAGTTGAAAACTTAATGACCATGAAAACTCTTAGCCCTTTCTGATAAAAGTTGTAATTTTAACAAAATAAAATATATTTTTACAGAAAGACTTTTCAAATATTCTCAGTTCGATGCGAAATATTACCTGTATGAATAATAAGTACGTTTCTTATTACACCTTGCACATATTGATTTATGCGTGACATTTACATTTTCAAATATTTTATGATAAGAAAAAGATGGAATTGAAAACTTAATGACCATGAAAATTCTCAGCCCTTTCTGATTAAAGTTGTAATTTTAACAAAATAAAATATATTTTTACAGAAAGACTTTTCAAATATTCTCAGTTCGATGCGAAATATCCCCTGTATGAATAATAAGTACGTTTCTTATTACACCTTGCACATATTGATTTATATGTGACATTTGGATTTTCAAATATTTTATGTTAAGAAAAAGTCGGAGTTGAAAACTTAATGACCATGAAAATTTTCAGCCCTTTCTTATTAAAGTTGTAATTTTAACAAAATAAAATATATTTTTACAGAAAGACTTTTCAAATATTCTCAGTTCGATGCGAAATATCACCTGTACGAATAACAGGTACATTTCTTGTTATACCTCATATAGATTAATTTCCTTCTCGACGCAATCGATCCATCTTGTGCGAGGTCTTCCTCTTTTTCTGGTGCCCACCGCATTGGCAAAGGTCCACTTTCTTGACCGGGTTGTTGTCTTCAAATCTAAAAATGTGCTCAAGCAACCTAATACGAAATGATTTAATGACTGAAAATATTTGGTTGTTTAAATTTTCGATACTTTTCATGATTACACAAAATTCTCTATTTGTTATTTTCTTTGGTACGGCCAAATATTTTACTAAGTATTTTTCTTTTAAAAATAAGAAGTCTATCTTCATCTGCTTTTATTAAAGGCCAACATTCACTGCCATACAGAATTATAGGTCTGATAAGAGTAGTATAAATATAAATTTTTTTTCCGGGTTTAAAAGATTAAACTTCAGAAAAGTTCTTTGGTTGAAATAACTCCTATTAGCCATATATAACCTATTGCCAATTTCAGGTTTGATATGCTTTCTATTAGTAATGACAGTACCAAGATATGTAAAATGGTCAACACATAAGATCTACCTGTTACCACCATGAATTTTGTCTTTCCCTCATTTATAGTTAGTCCAATATCCTTAGCTTATTAATTACCTTAGCTTGCACAAAACCAATTAGTAAAGAATTCCTGGCGTGATGCGCGAAAAAATAAATAGACTCACATTCCAAAAATAATATTTGATGTAATATATTACTACTATCATATCCATCTAAATATTTTTTCGTAAATATCTTCAACGTACAGACATGCTAACTCCACAGTTGCATTATATATATAGATAACACTTACGTACTGTTATACGTAACAACATTTATGTTGAATATATTTGGCGTTAATTTTGTAGAAATTCATTATTCACAATTAAATAAAAACTACGTGATGTAATATTTCTATTTTCTTTAAGTTCTTTACCACTATCTGGGTTTCGTTGTATTACATCATCTTTCCTAACAGCCCACCTGAAGATGTTGTAATACAACGAAACCTAGGTCGTGGTAAAGAACTTAAGGTAAGTAAAAATAATACTACATATTGTGAACATTTATGTTAATGACGATACCTACTAATGATCATGATTTCGTATTAATGATGATATATATTAATGATAATTGTTGTGATGTGAAGACTGTACGTTTTTTGTAATTAATGAACAACACGAAACTTTTTCCAACGGCCAAGGGTGCAGCAGATAGCGAACGGTTGTAGCGTGACGTCAGCGACGTTGTTGAGTAGAGCGTAGCTTACTACTTAACGTAAACGAATATTCATTAGTGAGTTACACCGAGTACGCCCTCTTATTAAATACAAATGCATAGTCAGAGGGATTCCACTGCATCATCTGGATGAGGTCGTTGATTTGGGAGTCAGATTTGATTCGCAATTGTCGTTTCGTGGACATACGGAGGATGTAGCAAAAAATAGTTTCGAAAACTTGAATTCGTGTTGCATAATTCTGAAGATTTTCAGTCTCTGTCATCATTTCGTCTGCTGTATACTTTATTAGAACAGAGCTGATTAGAATCTGGCTCCATTATTTGGAGCCCATACGAAGCCAAGTACAATTTTATGATTCAATATTTGCAAACTGTCGTCTCCGTGGCGTGTTGGGTTGAGCGCATGACTGCACACCGCGAGGACTCGGGTTCGATTCCCGGCCGCTCATCGAAGCGGGACTGGAAGAAGTCCAACCTTTCGAGGCTCTGGCAACCATTTTTCCATATGAGATATTCTTCATCTTATGTGGACTCGACAACAACAATATTTGGAAACTACGTTCCTCCGATATCTATGTGAGACAGTATGTTTACTTCCCTTTTCTATTTCCTCTCGATTTCTTCTTGGGTGTACTTTGTTTCTATTCCTTATAATTCAGAATAGACATTGCGTTTATGAAATTTATTTTCCAGCTATAAAAAAGGAATATATATCGAGTATACTTTCATTCTTCGTACAAGACAATTTCTTGTTCTCGCGTAATTATGGCCTTTTGTATACCCAAGTTGGAAACGACTTATATCGGAATTCTTCATTTTCCCACCAGAGAGTGAATTGTTTATGATGAGTGAAAGTATATTTTTGAGAATACGCAGTCATTATTTTTTGTAGTTCTTGTGTATTTTGTATTCATGTTTAATCTATTAGTTTAAATTTTGTTAAACTATAAGAATAGTTTCTTGGGTAATTATCATCTTTTTCTATATCCAATCTAGAAATGACTTATAATCGGAATTCTTCAGTTTCCCGCCAGAGTGTGATTTGTTTTGTGTTGAGTGAAAGTATATCTTTTCAAAATGTGCAGTCGTTATTTATTGTAGTTCTTGTGTATTTTATATTCATGTTTAATCTATTAGTTTAAATTTTGTTAAACTATAAGAATAGTTTCTTGCGTAATTATCATCTTTTTCTATACCCAATCTAGAAACGACTTATAATCGCAATTCTTCAGTTTTCCGCCAGAGTGTGATTTGTTTGTATTGAGTGAAAGTAAATTTTTTCAAAATGTGCAGTCGTTATTTATTGTAGTTCTTGTGTATTTTGTATTCATGTTTAATCAATTAGTTTAAATTTTGTTAAACTATAAGAATAGTTTCTTGCGTAATTATCATCTCTTTCCATACCCGATCTAGAAACGACTTATAATCTCAATTCTTCAGTTTCCCGCCAGAGTGTGATTTGTTTGTATTGAGTGAAAGTACATTTTTTCAAAATGTGCATTCGTTATTTATTGTAGTTCTTGTGTATTTTGTATTCATGTTTAATCAATTAGTTTAAATTTTGTTAAACTATAAGAATAGTTTCTTGCGTAATTATCATCTTTTTCTATACCCAATCTAGAAACGACTTATAATCGCAATTCTTCAGTTTCCCGCCAGAGTGTGATTTGTTTGTATTGAGTGAAAGTACATTTTTTCAAAATGTGCAGTCGTTATTTATTGTAGTTCTTGTGTATTTTGTATTCATGTTTAATCTATTAGTTTAAATTTTGTTAAACTATAAGAATAGTTTCTTGCGTAATTATCATCTCTTTCTATACCCAATCTAGAAACGACTTATAATCGCAATTCTTTAGTTTCCCGCCAGAGTGTGATTTGTTTGTATTGAGTGAAAGTACATTTTTTCAAAATGTGCAGTCGTTATTTATTGTAGTTCTTGTGTATTTTGTATTCATGTTTAATCAATTAGTTTAAATTTTGTTAAACTATAAGAATAGTTTCTTGCGTAATTATCATCTCTTTCTATACCCGATCTAGAAACGACTTATAATCTCAATTCTTCAGTTTCCCGCCAGAGTGTGATTTGTTTGTGTTGAGTGAAAGTACATTTTTTCAAAATGTGCAGTCGTTATTTATTGTAGTTCTTGTGTATTTTGTATTCATGTTTAATCTATTAGTTTAAATTTTGTTAAACTATAAGAATAGTTTCTTGCGTAATTATCATCTTTTTCTATACCCAATCTAGAAACGACTTATAATCGCAATTCTTCAGTTTCCCGCCAGAGTGTGATTTGTTTGTATTGAGTGAAAGTACATTTTTTCAAAATGTGCAGTCGTTATTTATTGTAGTTCTTGTGTATTTTGTATTCATGTTTAATCAATTAGTTTAAATTTTGTTAAACTATAAGAATAGTTTCTTGGGTAATTATCATCTTTTGTAAACCCAATCTAGAAACGATTTATAATCGCAATTCTTCAGTTTCCCGCCAGAGTGTGATTTGTTTGTATTGAGTGAAAGTATATTTTTTCAAAATGTGGAGTCGTTATTTATTGTAGTTCTTGTGTATTTTGAATTCATGTTTAATCTATTAGTTTAAATTTTGTTAAACTATAAGAATAGTTTCTTGCGTAATTATCATCTTTTGTAAACCCAATCTAGAAACGACTTATAATCGCAATTCTTCAGTTTCCCGCCAGAGTGTGATTTGTTTGTATTGAGTGAAAGTATATTTTTTCAAAATGTGGAGTCGTTATTTATTGTAGTTCTTGTGTATTTTGTATTCATGTTTAATCTATTAGTTTAAATTTTGTTAAACTATAAGAATAGTTTCTTGCGTAATTATCATCTTTTTCTATACCCAGTCTAGAAACGACTTATAATCGCAATTCTTCAGTTTCCCACCAGAGTGTGATTTGTTTATGATGAATGAAAGTGTATCTTTTCAAAATGTGCCGTCGTTATTTATTGTAGTTCTTGTGTATTTTGTATTCATATTTATTCTATTAGTTTAAATTTTGTTAAACTATAAGAATAGTTTCTTGCGTAATTATCATCTTTTTCTATACCCAATCTAGAAACGACTTATGATCGCAATTCTTCAGTTTCCCGCCAGAGTGTAATTTGTTTGTATTGAGTGAAAGTATATTTTTTCAAAATGTGGAGTCGTTATTTATTGTAGTTCTTGTGTATTTTGTATTCATGTTTAATCTATTAGTTTAAATTTTGTTAAACTATAAGTATAGTTTCTTGCGTAATTATCATCTTTTTCTATACCCAATCTAGAAACGACTTATTATCGAAATTCTTCAGTTTCCCGCCAGAGTGTGATTTGTTTGTATTGAGTGAAAGTACATTTTTTCAAAATGTGCAGTCGTTATTTATTGTAGGTCTTGTGTATTTTGTATTCATGTTTAATCAATTAGTTTAAATTTTGTTAAACTATAAGAATAGTTTGTTGCGTAATTATCATCTTTTTCTATACCCAATCTAGAAACGTCTTATAATCGGAATTCTTCAGTTTCCCACCAGAGTGTGATTTGTTTGTATTGAGTGAAAGTACATTTTTTCAAAATGTGCAGTCTTTATTTATTGTAGGTCTTGTGTATTTTGTATTCTATGAGTTTCAATTTTGTTAAACTATCAATTTCTTATTGATACGAATAGGTTATATATTCGTAACGAAAAAAAATAATATATTTAGATAAATAAATAGATAAACAATTTTTTGACGCCTAGATATAAATTTCAGACGCCTATGTTAGTCAATTTGAATTTTGTAAATTGGTGGGAATTTCTAAGTCAAAAATACCTTAAACTTTTGTATATTAATTTTTATCAATAACTTTTGCGACGAATAGGTGGATTTGTGCTTTGTGGCTCTTAATATCTGTGAAACGATTCTTATGCTTATAATCTTAAAATGCTTAAAATCTTTTTCAGACTAACTGATCATTATGAGGTATTCTAGAGTTTATTTAAAAATATTTCATGCTTCGAATGGACCAAAAACTATAATTATATATTTTCGCGGCCACTCTTTATTGTGACTGTCAGCAAATCAATCTTTTTGACGTTATGTTATTACGTCACAGTTTATTTAGTTAAACTTAACTTAATACATCACTTAAAACTTTATTCAAAATAAGTTTAATAAGCAAATTTACTAAATTATTTTTAAATTAATCGTGCGCCACCAAACTTATGAACAGATGATAGGCAAAAATATCGAAAAGCCGAACCCTACATATTCCTTTCCAGGCTCTAAGGAAAACTTAAAAGGTCCATTTAACAAAATCTTTATGAGACATTTATGCTTTAGAATTAATTTTACGTTAAATATATATTGAATATCTTAAGATAAGATCTCCAATAAAGATCTTAATCTCAATAAGATTTCTAATAAGATTTTTCCTAACAGCCCACCTGAAGATGTAATACAATAAAACCTAGGTCATGATAATGAACTTAAAGAAAGTAGAAATAATATTACATCACGTAGTTTCATTTAATTGTGAATAATTAATTTCTACAAAATTAACGCCAAATATATACAACATATATATTTAACGAAAAATTAATTCTAATGCACAAATGTCTCATTAAGATTTCGTTAAATGAGCCTTTTAAATTTTTCTTCGAGCCTGGAAAGGAATATGTAAGGTTCGGCTTTTCGGTATTTTTGCCTGTCGTCTGTTGCTAAGTTTGGCGAAGTTCACATCACGTAGTTTCATTTAATGAAATATATATTGTAATGTAAATTCTATTACACTAATCATAAAAACATTAACCCCAAAATAATAACGCAATTGAAGTATGCACAAACAATGCGTAAATGTCAAAGCTACTATGCCATATTACGCAAATAAACATGCCATGCCGCCTAGGTACCTACAACATTTCCCCATACATTTACGCGTATGAATAAATCTACACAATGTATTGTATATAGCGACCCCATTCAACATAATCACAAATACACGTAAGTACACACAGACCGTGCATGCGGCAACTTCATTATCGATCAGACATTGTCTGGGTTGGCATCACTGGCTTGTTGCCATAACGCAGTTGGCACTCATGACCCGCTCGAGTTGGGGCGCATTGCGACATGAAGTTGGCTTTGGCCGCTGTAACGTCACTCGCTGACGGTTTTATGTTTCACGTTATTGGCATTTATTCGTACAGACAGAGGTAATAATGTATATGCAAATACAGTTTGTTTGAGAATTGCTAACGACGGGCGTAATGGCTAAGTGGTATACTTATAGGTTTGACATTCCATTTTGTCTTTTGTTGATTATTTGTTTACTTTCAACCAATAGTTATTTACCTTTTTAGTTGTGTTAAAGCAATCATTTTTTTTAAAATATTAGTATGGTTTAATTTTTTGATTTAAAAAATTAGTGTATTGTTTGAATTAGTCACTCAAATATAAAGAGTGTTTAACTGTGGTGCTACATACCTAGTTTCTTAGTTATGTCTCGGGTTGTTATACTTTTTCGAAGCAAAACAATTATAAATAAACAATAACATAAACTAGTACTAAAAGTTTATTATTAAAAAATAATTTAATTTTAATAATAATTAAAAAATAATGAGATCTAATTATATTTTAGGAAAGTACTAATTAAAATTAGTAAAATATATATATATATATATATATATATATATATATATATATATACATATATATATATATATATATATATATATATATAAGAGTAAATTATAAGAATTTCAAAAGAGCATTTTTTCAGAATTTTATGTAACATAGTTACAGAGATATTGTTGAAAATGTCCACAAAAAGTTTACCCACCCTCTCCAAAACTGTTAAAATTTAAATTATGGAAAAGAAACAGAATTACTAGAAGTTTATTTAAAGTTTACCGATTTTTGGGAAATTGGCAATATTTTAAAACTGTGCAAGATATACTTGTGAATATTTGCCCTTTGCAAAAAGATTTAAATTCAACACCCAACCATTGTTTTCTCTCGTTGAACAACAGTTCTAATTTTACATATAAAACTAAAAACAAATTCATTATATTATATAGTATATAAATTTATATATATATATATATATATATATATATATATATATATATATATATATATATATATATATATATATGTATATATATATTAGTTTTATAAGCTGGACTGAGGGCACCAGTAATTTTTTGCTGTTTAAAAATTCATCAATCTTATAATACGTTTTTTAAGTAGATATTTCTTTTAAATGTTTTTAACAACGGGTTTTAAATGTTTTTTTTCTGGCAATTTCAATATTTCAGCTGATATTTGATCATAGGAGCATTTTCATAGCACAGTCTTCCCCACAAATGATCTACTAATCTTCATGAATCTGAAGTTGGTAATATGCAGTTTTATTTTTATCCTTAATATTGAAATTGTGGTGATCACAATTTCTAAGGGGATGAAGTCTCTTTCCAGCATTTAAAAAAAATTCAAAAATATATTGTGAAGGCAATGTAAGTATATTACTTACTTTAAATAGTTCTTTAAGCTAATCCTGAGAACTTAATTAATACATTGAACAATAGCATTCTATGGCAAAATAAAAATGGATTTAATCTTAAGCAGCCCTACGCCACAACAATATACCCTACGACATTATGCCATAAAAGTATCTGAAGAAAACCATTCAACACTTGTTTAAATCTATGATGTTATTGACGGCGTATGCAGCGGAACTAAGTTTTCCTGACAATTGTGAAATGTGAGCTCCGCATTGTAGTTTACTGTCTGTAGTAATACCGAGAAAGACTGTTGTGCTTACAAAATTCATTTTATTAATATCAAATACTAAGTTACTCTCAACTAGTCTTACTTACATTTGGAAGAGTAAATTTAATGCACTTGTTTTTTTGTATTAGGTAACAAATTATTTTAAGACATATGTAGCCTTAAATATTTGTACGTGTGTATAAAACCGACGCAGTGCGACTGTTACTCGTATTGAATAGGTTTCTTTGGTATTTATCCTTATTGAGTAATAATCAGCTGATAAAATGTTACTTGCAACCTTATTATTAAAAGAATTTTTGTTGAGAACATATAATCCATAACTATGTGGTTATTCCATATTCAATGAAGTTAACTTAGTTTAAACGAAATATTATTACATAACTCATAATTTTTGAAGGTTTAGCGTTGAAATTTTTCTTTGCAAACAGCCCACCCGAAGATGTTGTAATACAACGAAACCTAGGTCGTGGTAAAGAAATTTAAAAAAGTAGAAATAATACTACATCACATAGTTTCATTTAATTGTGAATAATGAATTTCTACAAAATTAACGCCAAATATATTCAATACAAAATCAAAATATTTATATATAGAAATATGCAAATTATTAAATATTACTGAGTATGTAGTTGAAACGTGCTATGCTATTGTCCACCCCTTTAGTTTTGAGATGTTTTTTCATAAAATTTACCTTTTTATTTATAATATAAAAGAAATTTATATAAAATGTATATTTTTACAAAGAGAATACCCTAATTTATAAAACCAGTCAGGTTTAAGAGAATAACCTTATTTTTGGTGTCTCAAAACCGACTTTATTTAGAAGTCATTTAGTCTCTCGAATTACATGTAGATATATTTATGCAACTGGAAAATTTTTACTTGGAAGATCTATTCGTGCTACAATTATGTGTATATATATATATATATATATATATATATATATATGTGTGTGTGTGTGTATATATGTACATACACGGTTTATAGCAGTACGTGAAATATTTGAAAGAATTATCTCGAAATGCTTTTTTGTTTACCAGGTATCTATGAATCATATTATTAATAATGCTATTAATATAAATATCTATATTTATGTATATAAAACACAACGTATACCAGTCTGTCTTTCTGGTTGTTCGCTTGTAACTTGCGTTCTATTGGATGAATCACGATAGAGTTTTCGATATCGTGTAGCCTGTTTATTCTGAAATATTGTTTGTGTAAACTATTAGCGTAAGTGTCGAAGTTACGAAGCTATGTTCATATTTATGAGGTGAGTTCCAGAGTGCGAAGAGGCAGTAAGAGCTATGAATGGCTATTACAGAGGCGGTAAATTGATTTACATGAAATTCTAAAAAAACCGTCTTGGTGTGCTTGTATTATCTTTTCAATTGATATAAAAACGACATTAGAAATAAAAACGAAAGTATTTTTATTTCAGACAGGTTTACCTGTTATATATGAATATTTTTAAGACAATTTTTTAAGTAAAATATATGAATATTTTTAATTTTTATACCAACGTCTAAAGTATCTCTTGAGGATTAGTATCCATTTTTTATGATGTTCATTTAGTTTTCAGTATTTAATATAAATAACATATTATTTATGAATCACTGGAAATACATTACGACAATTTCTTGAAAAGTGAATTACAATGTTCTCGTCAAAGTATGAGGAAATGCCTCGATACAGATGATTTCGGGACACAGATACGGCGAACAATAATACAACGATTTGAAAAATGAGTGATAATATAGTAATATGAACAAAAATTAGTGATAATATAGTCACTTGAAAAACTTTTCATAATATAGCCATTTCAAAAGTGAGCAATAATATAGTGATTTGAAAAATGAGTAGTAACACATTTGAAAAATGTGTTATAATATAGCTATTTGAAAAAAGGTAGATATTTTTCGAATTAAGAACAGAAGAAAATAAAATTAAGCACAGTTCACAAAAAATACATTTTTAGACACTTGTAATCATAAAATAAGATATACTATCTCAGTGGTGACTCCAGGTAATATAAGTAACCTCATTTTCCTGCCAACCAATCATGTTATTATTTTAAATCGTTCCTTGGTGGTGGGGAAGTGGAACGGGTAAGTTTTGTATATTAAACACTAGTGACCTGTTTCAGCTTTGCATCAATAGCTAAAGAATTTTGAAAGCAACGAACGCCTATAATTTTGCTTATTTCAGAATATTGTCATCACTTTGAAACTATTCAGTAGAACTATGATAAAAGATAAAAGTTTGAAATTTACCTTGAAATGAACTCCCGTATTGTATTCAAACAGTAAAACGTTCATAATTATATATATATACATACATACACATATATTCTTCCAAACTGTATTGTAAAACTTTTCAAGAAGAAAAAAGTTACCATACATATTTCTATGTATTTAATGATTTAAGTAGGGCACGTCAAGATACCCTTCTATTACCAACTTCATCCACATTCATCATCACAAATCATGAGATTTTAACACAATTTTAATAAATCATAACATATTTGAAACGAATCTATCTATTAATGAAAACTATAACAAAATCGTTTCGTAATTATTGAGGAAATCGTACATATATACAAATAGACAGACGCGATGGGGAATTTTGTTTTATAACATGTATTGATGTACCAACGAATATCTAGGATATAATAGAAGAAGGAACATTTTTTCCAAATTTCGTTTTTATTTACCTGTCAGTTTATCTGCTAGAGTATCACGCAAAAACCAGTGAACTGATTCGAATGGAATTTTCATTAAGATGAAGAAAACTTAGGATTTAACTTAAAATTTTGGCTATGCTGACCGTGATAAATCAAGTTTACGGCAAAGCATTCGAAATTAAATTAACAGCGTAGTAAAAACAGTGTCTGCAAATTAAACGAGTATTATATACATATATATATATATATATATATATATATATATATATATATATATATATATTATAATATATATTTGTTAAACAATAATTTAATTCTTAAATTACGATCTCGTGATTTAAAAATTGCGACGCCGGCGACGATTAAATGCCCGATGCACTCCGTCTTCCGAAGTTCTTTAAACTCAACTAAAGAATAAACCGCCCAAAGGCCGAGGAATTACATACATCTAAGTCTATTTAACGCTACACATAAACTCAATTAAGTCTGTATTAAACATCTGTGCGGTGTAAGGATACCTATATATCTTTGAAGATTGATGAGATCGTTAGAATCGATCTGACGAATTTTTCTGATCTGAATATTTTTCAAAATATGTTTATTCCAATTTTATGATAATATCGTATATTATATCGATTTGTCAAAACTTTCGTTAATACAAATCTCCGCATGCTCAGCATTCGTATAATTTTTTTTATATATTACGAGCGCACTCGCGTATATTTACTTAAGCACTCGCGAATAAGAAATAATGAAAGAAAATTATCCATACTTTCTCAGTGATTTAGTTAAAAGTTTATTAATTTTAGTTTATAGCTAATATATTATAATAGAGTTATTTTTATCTTTTTGGATGCTCCTTTTGAGATGCACAACATTATTACTGCGAGAAATAATTATTAGGGCATTAACAATATTCCATGCGGGTGAAGCTGCGCGCAAAACTCGAAGAGAGCAAAAGTGCAAAAAGACGTGCGTATGTATAGACGATGTGATCATTAAAGGATTATGACCTATTAACCCCACTTTGTCACACATCTGGTTATCATAGGATAATGTCAGTTATGTTAACTGACAGGTATTGAGTTTTAAGTTTATTTATTAAATTTTATTACTTAAATAAGCGTTAAATACTCAAATATCTTTTTTTTAAAAGGGCATCGATTTAAAATTAACCTAATGGTTTTGACATAAAAACGTTAAATTGACCTAATTGTTTTGACGTAAAAACGATACGTGGATGCAATCGAACCCAAATGAGCGACAGTTTTCATCGGAGTAATTTTAGATTCTAATAACTCGATTAAAAATAGACGTAGCACCGCCATATTTGTCTCATTTTAAAGAGAAAAGAAGTGAGTTTGCGTCATATTAGTTTCATTTTAAAGCGAAAGGAAGTGAGTTTGGGCCATATTAGTTTCATTTTAAAGGGAAAGAAAGTGAGTTTGCGCCATATTAGTCTCATTTTAAAAGAAATGAAGTGAGTTTGCGCCATATTAGTCCCATTTTAAAGAGAAAGGAAGTGAGTTTGCGCCATATTAGTCCCATTTTAAAGAGGAAGTGAGTTTATGCCAGTACTATAATAGCTTGACATTGTAAACAGCGCACGCGCAAATCGCCACCATTTTCATAAACCCGTGATTTTTTACTTTATGGATTCGATACATGTTCACAAAGCGGATCATATTTCAGAGACTAATGTTTCCTTGTGAATGGATTGAATATTATTTTGAAGAGGAATGTATATGTTATAGGTGGCTGTGCTTCCGATGCCAAAGGCCGCGATAATCAACGTAGTAATCATGCGGCTGTGAATTCACATCATTTACGCTGAAGGCCACTGCAACCTTCGCAGTAATCGCAGTATTTGTGGATTCACATCTGTTACAGCAAATACCATTGTAATCAACGCAGTAATCGGATGGCCGCTAAGTTAACCCCTGACGTCGAAGCGCTGCCGCAACAGACGCAATAATCAGGGGGCTGCAAGTTCACAAATCTTGGTACGGGTGCTTGTAACTGGGCACTGGGATCGAATCGTGAATAAGAGATGGTACGAATTCAGTGTCAGTGCCAACGTTCCGGGTTCCAGTTAGAGTTCAGCACCTTCAAGCAAGCCTAGAAAAGAGTTTCAGTACAGCAACTTTAACAGTGTGCAGCGTCCAACTTAGTTAGAGAAGTTATCTTAAGCCCCAAGTGCGTATTTATAAATGTGAAAGTTTGAAAATTTACGAATTACTAAAATGACGTAGTAAATGAGGATAAAGTACAAACAGAATTACAAAAATAAAGCACTGAGACACAGATCACAAAATTCCAAAGAGAGGAATGCCAAAAACGTTGACCCGAAATGAAAACGAATATTTTATTTTATTTTAATGTATCACACACGATTGCACTGCGGCAGTGTTCGATACTGCAATTTAATTTTTAGGATTCCTTAGCCAAATGGCAAAAACGGAACCCTTATAATTTCGTCCTGTCCGTCTGTGTGTCCGTATGTCACATCCATTTTACTTGAAAACTATTGACACTAAATATATGAAATTTGGATGGTAGGCGTTTTCTATGAACTGCTATACAATGAAATAATGAAAAAAATATATTAAGGATGGCACTTCATATATATAACTAAGGGATGAAAAAAATTCAGTGCACATGAGTAAGGAGAGTATCGTTAGATAGGTCTTAAAAATAATAGAGAGGTTTCAAAATAACTTTTTTTATCTAAATCAATCGTTGGTGAAATAGGCTCTTTTAAAGTTCAAAAGGTGTGTTCCACTCTCTAAATTTTCAAATAACGTGTGGAAAATTCTGAAAAAAATTAAGGTAGTAGAACTTAAAGCAAACTTTCAAATAAAATTACTTTGAATAAGATGTGTTGTGTAGTTTTTGAGATTAGGGGTATTTTTGGTACCAACAGCAGCAATAACTTTATTGTTCACAATTTCGTTGAGAAATGCAAACTTATATGTTTAATATTATTTGGTATATACCATTATGTTACCCATGGTGGTATCATAATGGTAAATTTTAATTAGTCCAAATCGATAAGAAATTTTTTTTCTAAATTAATTTAAACATTAAAGTAGTAACGTTAACGCATACTGACATAATTGTGTAATTATTGTTTTTATCTTTAAAAGTATTATTATTTTTAAAAATAAAATTTATAATTCCATTAATCTTTAAATTATTTAAAAAAAATTATGGTGTGAAGATTTTAGTTATCCTATTGACAAATAAATCAAAATAAAATCTTTTCAAATTCACGGAAAACTAAAAAAAATGTTTTCTTAGGGTATACCTATATTCATATGTGTCGTTTGTAATGCACAGAAACTTTGTGGTTTTTTTCTCTAACGAGGAATTTGGAGGTAGTTACTATGAGGAATATTGAGGTTCTAAATATAGTTCTTGTCTTGTATATGTAAATGCTATAGGGAATCCTCTCATCCCAAAATCCTCATCCTCTGATAAAACACAAAGATTAAGACGGATATTAAAATACATTTTTAAACGAAAATTTTAGCTTACTTGAAGGTGACTGGAGTAAAATTAAATTAGTGAGACGCGCCGTTCAGCTACCTTCAAAAGCAGCAGTTGGTACTACCTCTTATTAATTTTCCTTTTGCCTACAGAAACATACATAGATAATCGCTGGAAAAATTTTTTAATTCATCTATTTTCCTAATAACTTTGAGAGAAGCTTTTCATTTTGTTCGTATGCCACTATATGCTATACACGAGAATGGATAAGCTAATCATTATATTTCCATTAACTGATGTAATTTTTACGTATTCAGGGATGGCTTTGGGCTATAATACCAAGTTTTTATCAATTAATACCAAAACGTGAACGAAACCTCTAACAAATCGCACACACGCCGCCTAAAACTCTTTGTTAACTTAATTGACGGAGGACTTAATGGCAAAGAGATGATTGCGTTAAATCATTTTAACAATGTAAGAAAATATCCACATAATATGGAAATTGGACGTTACAACCAAACAAGAAAGGGCAACCAGTCGATTTATTTTCTAAGCTTATTTTCGAAGTTTAAACCCCAGAAGCGTGAAAATGTCTTTGAAAAATTCTATGAGAATTTTCGAAATAATTGAAATTAGAGAGAGAAAAGTGAAAATTTATCTCCGAGACGGTAGTTACGAAATATCCATTTTAGCGTTATGGAATATCACTGATAGTAAAGAAACATCTATTTTGGTGTTATGGAATATCGCTGATAGTAAAGAAACATCTATTTTAGCGACATGGAATATCGCCTATAGTAAAGAAATGTATATTTTAGTGTTATGGAATTTCGCTGATAGTAAAGAAACATTTATTTTAGCATTATGGATGATTGCTGATAGTATAGAAACATCTATTTTCGAGTTATGGAATATCGCTGATAGTAAAGAAACATATATTTAGCGTTATGGAATATCGCTGATAGTAAAGAAACATCTATTTTAGCGACGTGGCATATCGCCGATAGTAAAGAAATGTCTATTTTAGCGTTATGGAATATCGCTGATAGTAAAGAAACATTTATTTTAGCGTTATGGGGTATGGTTGATGATAAATAAACATTTATTTTAGCATTATAGAATTTTGTTGATAGTAAAGAAACATTTATTTTCGAGTTTTGGAATATCGCTGATAGTAAAGGAACGTCTATTTTAGTGACATGGAATATCGCCGATAGTAAAGAAACATTTATTTTAAAGTTGTGGAATATCGCTGATAGGAAAGAAACATTTATTTTAGCATTATGGAATATTGCTGATAGTAAAGAAACATCTATTTTCGAGTTATGGAATATCGCTGATAGTAAAGAAACATTTATTTTAGCGTTATGGAGTATCGCTGATAGTAAAGAAATATCTATTTTAGAGTTATGGATTATCTCTGATAGTAAAGAAATATCTATTTAAGCGACATGGAATATCACCGATAGTAAAGTAATGTCTATTTTAGCATTATGGTATATTGCTGATAGTAAAGAAACATCTATTTTTGCGACATGGAATATCACCGACAGTAAAGTAATGTCTATTTTAGCATTATGGAATATTGCTGATAGTAAAAAAAACATCTATTTTAGCGACATAGAATAACGCTGATAGTAAAGAAACATCTATTTTAGCGACATAGAATAACGCTGATAGTAAAGAAACTTCTATTTTAGCGTTATGGAATATCGCTGATAGCAAAAAATTATTCTATAAATAAACCTATCAAGCAGGACTTTAACTCGCACTTGGAGTATTCTGTGCACATTTTGGCACTCATAATAATTTTAAGGCTACATGATATTTCTATTAAACTCTATAATAATTTTTCACAACATAAATAATTGCCTATTATATCTTTCACAGGTACACCTGTGAAAAACAATTATAAAAATGTACATTTCCATATAGAATGAAAAGTCATTGCCTTTTGAATACTTTTCTTTTCTTGTGCTACAAGATCTCCTATTACGCATATTTTCAAAACTATAGACCGATCGAAAGTGGTCTATAGGTTTTGATGAACAGTGAGTAAGATTATTGTGTCTAACATAATAGGGTCTTTTGGTTTTATTTTTTTTTACTAAAATAGAAAAAGCAATAATATTAAAAACTTTTAAAATGAATATATCGTACCTAGGACTTTTCATTACAAAATTATAACGATTTAAAAACTAACAAAATACGATTCGGGCGAAAACGCCCCATACAAAACACAACTGGCTTATGACGTCACTGGCCAATATTTAGTATGTTTTATAAGGGAGTTTATTAAATATATTTAGTATCTCGTTAAATATTGTTTAGGTTATATATTGCGTATTATAATTTTCTCATTTTATTATATGGAAACTAAATTTACAATAACTTTTTCAATTTAATGCAAAAAAATTTATACTTTTTCCTATTTAGAAGTTTCGCTTAAATTGTTGTTATATGCATTATTTTTTCATCCCAAAGTTTTTAACTACCTAACACTAAGCTACTCTACAGTTTTAAAACATTTTTCAACAGTTTTTTTAAACAGTCAAATACCCTATCGAGTCATATATATTTTCGTGAAACCATGGAATCACCGTTACGGTTTTTGTGTAGGCTTCTAAAAGTCCTGTTTTTTAATAGTTTTAAGTTCAGTAGGTTTGGAACATAATAATATCTATTTTTCAGAACAATATTTTCTGTGCGTCTGTGAAGATGCACTACCTAAAATTATTAAAAATAATTTTGAAACCCTTAAAACAGGCCCTTTGAAATATTATCCCAACACTATACATGAAATTGCACGTTAAATGAAACTACGTGATGTGGTATTATTTCTACTTTCTTTAAGTTCTTTATCACTCCCTAGGTTTCGTTGTATTACATCATCTTTAGGTGGGCTGTTAGCAGAGATTAACTCTTAGGAATATCCAACAGCATTTATATGTTTCAAAACAATAGCGGAAGCCGGGGTTGTGTGGGTTTTCCCACTGCTTATGTCAGTGAGTTTATTGTAGGGGAGCGGTGTAGGTTTTATTATATTTCCGAGAGTTATACGATATACAAGTATTTTAGTGAGGGTAATAAATTAAATTGATGTTACTCTATGAGGTTATACAATGCAAATATCCTGGTGTATGTAATAAAATTAAATGGAAGTTATTCTCAGTAATATATTTATACAATAGCAGAAAAGTTAGAACAAGGTTATACCACGAATTCTACATATCTCCCGTTTTATTTATTCATTTATTTATTTATTTATTTAATATTTTTCTTTTTTTTATAATTTTTTTAAAATTTATTTATTTATCTAATTATTTTTTTTTCCTTTATATATATTTACATTTAGATGTTGTAGTTGGGCTGAAACAATTTGAATGGTACTATAGTAACTTAATTCCCCTCTCGCCCAATTGTCATACAAATATATTTGAGTATATTTGTTGAGATATGTGGGGTTAATACATTTTATTATTATGCCAACAGATTAATATGCTTTATTTCTACGTCAACCTATTTCTCAGAAACACGGCTGTGATAGACGAATAGACACATGAGTGATTTCATAAAGATTCCGTATTCCCTTTTGATGTACGAAACAGTAAAAATAATGGACGCTTAAAAGTAGCGAAACATTTTTTAAGTTGGTATAATTGATTATTTTTTGTTTGGCTTTATTTAAGCGTCGTAAAGGACGTAAGCATCTTAATGGACGTTTAAGCTTCGTAAGCGTCGTAATGGACGTCGTAAGCGTCGTAATGGACGCTTAAAAGTAGCGAAACATTTTTTAAGTTGGTATAATTGATTATTTTTTGTTTGGCTTCATTTAAGCGTCCTAAATTGTTTTTTTTAATGGAATTTGAATGTTTATTTTTATTTTATTTGATTCCAATTATCCTTTGTGTATGTCAGTTATGTAATATTTAATGATAAATTCACTGAGAAAGTATTGAAAAATAGTTGGGAATATAGAAATTTGAAGTTATTTTTCGTGAGTAATTTTTTTTAAATCAATTTTTTTACGTAATAAATAATCGCGAATCGCAATACATTTTTTTCTGATTGCGCCATTTTTAATGTATATTCTTTCATATTATATCGAAAAAATTATCGAAATATCAATGGTGCTAAACCGCACTTCTTCCAGAATGATAATGCATTTTAATCTAAGTGATTAATTCTTAAAATTTAAATTTATTGTGTTCTATACTTTTTAGGATGATTACCAAATGTAACCATGTAAAAAATAGGTTATCTATATTGAATACTTGTTGACAAAATAGACTGTGACCTGTAAACAACCAGGTAGCGAATTTTTTCCCCAAGTTTTCCAATTTGGCACGAAATACTAAAAGTCAAATTAAAACTAATTTAATAATTTTTGCTTACTCGCCAACAAACGAATAAATAACTAATTAAAATGTCTTTTTTCCTGAGCACTGCAAACAAACCAATGTATACTGAATTTCCAACAGTAATTTAATAGACAGACGTATACATCTTAAACTTTTATGTATAAAATTATACTAGTAACAAAGAACGAAGGGAAATCCGTTTGTGAAATTACCGAATTTAAAAAAAAATCCGACGTTTTCCAGCTCGTGCGTTCCAATTTCCCATTACGTTAGACGAAACCTTGTTACAATCTAATTCATACATCTGCAAAGCGAATTCTACAAACGCGAAACGTCCTAATTGCCAATTTGGGCACTTCTGCAAACGTAAATTTGCGAACATAAGACTCGCAAATTTACGTTTACGCTGAATAAAATTCAGTTATAATGGAAAATTAACCTAGTTTCACACTCTTGTCAAAGTCGACATTACGTTTATACACTAATAGTGTTAGCGAGTAGATGAAATTTTCCGTTTCGCATTTGTTATTTTCAGAGAATAAAATATTATTTTATTTATCATAAACTTACATAATATAATCGATATATACAAAAAAGTATCTATTTCCTTGTCTGTCTATGTTTATTCTTTCATTTTTAATAGATTTTGATAAAATTTATCAAGGAGGACTGGTAACGATTAAAAAAAATCTCGCAATGATTAAATTGTATTTAATGTTACTACTATCTAATTAAAAGTAAATTCTATATTTCTAGTTTTTTAGTAATTAGTTTCTAGTATCGTCATAAATGGATAAAAAAATCGATAAAAACGTTAGAAATATAGGATTTAATCTATGAAAAAAGCTGGTATTTTTTAAAATAAAAAAGCAAGCAATTCGCTGATAGGCAATAAGGAAAGAGAGAAATATAAAATATTATTTGTAATATAATACATAATAAAAAGTCTACAGTCGTAATCTTGCATATATTATATTTTTAATATATCTAAAATTATTACTAAGAAATAAAAAGCAATAAAAACTGTAAAGCAAATAAAACATTGTCTAAATTAATTAAAAATAAATTGTTAACTGATATTGACAATTGTTCTGTTGTCAAAATAAAAGTGTTTTTCGCTAGTTTTGAGTTTCATATTGCCTTTTCACCGAGTCTATCGGACTTCAAATTTCATGGCTCAGTACCTACGAATTTTATGGTGTTACATGTTGGTATGGTAGATACAACGTGACATAATCTGTTCTTGGTTTAACCTTGTTGGTTCAACTGTAGAAATAACATTTACTAATTATTATGAAAAGTAACCTGATTTCACAAAAAAAAACTACGCCATTTCTCATTTGTGATTGACTATTGAAATAACATTTTTAAAGAGTTTTTCTTTCTTTTTTTTTTTTTACGAGTATAATTTTTATCCACGTAATCTGGGCCCGACACTGTATGAATTTTACTTTTTGTCAATATCCTTTATTAACAAATGATAATTTCCCTAAACTAAAATTATGTTCTATAATTCTCCACTAGATGGCGATATACATTTTACTTCTGATCATATTTTAATTTAATAATGCATTTATGTTAGTCTCCAGGCATCCTTCTTCAAGCATTTTTTCCGTGCGCAGAGCAATTGTTAAAATTGTGTAAATTAATTGTATAAAGGCAAATATTTCATAAAAATCTTATTAATACTATGTTAATGAATAAATAAACACTCTAACATGCGATAAGAATAATCTAAAGATACATTCCAAAATAAGGAATCTTACACAAAGCTAAGCGTAGATGGCGCCACAGAAGTAAGATATAAACGAAACTAGCTGTCGAAAAAGAATAGATTTTTGTGGCGTTCAAAATTGAAAACTTTTATGTGAAAAGAAAATATGGCGAATAAGTGATATCAGAATGAAATGTACGCTTTGAACAAAGCAGAAGCTTTATTTTGTTGTCTTAAAGTTCTTGCAACGCACAGCTATTTCCCGTAGCTTCGACATTGTTTGTCCTTAGACAATAAATGGACACATATATTTTCAACTGCTCCAACTGCATGTATATTTATTATAAATCGAGATTTGATCTTCGAAAAACCAATAAAATTTGATATTTCTTAAGTCACATCGTGTTTACCTATGATGCTTACGTTATAGGACACGTAGCCTTCTAACGAGAGAAATTGGCATTAAGATTCCCTATTATTAAATTAGTTCAATAACATAATCGTTACTGCAGATCCTTGAACCGGTTCATAAGGTAACAACATTTATAAGTAAAATTTAATTGTGTTATAGAAATTAATATGTTTTAGTTATTCAGTGTTACTTAAATCTACATGTTTTACTATTAATCCTGTGACAAATATACTGTTACACTTAAAATCTATAAGAAATATATGGTTGTTTTAAAGCTTATTTGTCGATTGTTTGCATCGCAGAGTAGCCTAGTCAATCTATTGAGACAACACTAGTGACAAAATGACACTACTGACAAAAATGCTAGTGCCATGTACATCAATCATGCACCAATCACCGAACAAGTAGGCACCTATCCGGATTCTATTGTAATATCTGTAGTGACACTTCGAAACACTGCAACCATGGATAACTGCAACCATGGATAAGTTAACCACTGGATAGCGCATAAGAACACAGTTGTATGAAAACCAAGTTAGCCGCTACTCATTAGGCTAAACGTACCACATGACACCATTAGCCAATCAGTGCTTTGTCCCTTGGGGTAGCATAGAAATGTAGTTTGCTCGATACTTACGTATTTTCAATATGTGTCAAAAATATGTCATCATTAAAAACATCGTTATTTAAAAAGAAGATTTTTATTATATTATAGTCACTATATTAACTTAATCAACTATTAAACGAAATAATGTTACATATATATATATATATATATATATATATATACACATACATATATATATATATATATATATATATATATATATATATATAGGTATATATATAAATAATACACCGTTCATTTTGCTAATATGAATTGTGAAATTTACTGGAGAAAAAAGGATAACACTTCTTGTCGACTATACAAAACTCAGAGATATAAACAATTTTAGTAATAAGTCCCAAATAACCATGACTCGCATTGCCCAGCCATCTGTATCCATTTTTCTTTTCGGTGCGGGCAGTTCGGGAACCTAAACTGATAAGTGAAATATAAGTAAAATATAATATTACATGCTTAGAAATCAATGAACTTATTTTACTTTTTAAAAAATATCTCATTTATAATTTTTTGGATGTTTAAGTAGTAACAAAAGTATCGATTTTGTTATCGATAACGGCGCGATGCATCTCTAGTGGCGAAAAAGTTAACAATATGGCGGAATCGCTGCCGGCGATCTGACTGTAACATACGAAGATATACTTGCACAAATAATAGTTAACAGTGTACTTATTTTTGAAAAGTAATTCCATTTTTCTGTAGAGATGATGTAATCCTTCTGTTTTTGGTAATATTTTATAGCACAAGAAGGCATGATTTATTTAATTTTGATTTAAAATCACGAGAAACTTTCGCTGTGACGTTCGTTTTCTTTCTGAAGGGGCGTAAGCTCTTCGCCAGGAACGGTGGCACAAATTGTGCCAGTGCGCGGCTAGAGATTTTGTGTTGATGCGTCATCCATTGGTTAACTTATCCATGACTGCAACCCATCGAATAATTGTAAAACAGATGATGAGTCGCGGATTGGCTATATTTGATTTCTGTAATACTAATATACAATATAGTACCAAAGAAAATGCTCGTGCCACGCATACCAATCACGGACGTACTTGTCCGGATTCCATTGTAATATTCAAAGTGATACTTCGAAACACTGTAATCCATTGAATAATTGTAACACAGATGGCGAGTCGCGGAGTGGCTACATTTTATTTCTGTAACGTTAATTTGAAATATAGTAATGAACAATTATTTTTATATTTATTAGTATTTCTGTAATGCTAATATAAAATATAGTAATAAAAAAATGCTCGTACCACACATACCAATTACGGAC
This sequence comes from Druceiella hillmani, assembly GCA_039881145.1. Classification (NCBI taxonomy): domain Eukaryota; kingdom Metazoa; phylum Arthropoda; class Insecta; order Lepidoptera; family Hepialidae; genus Druceiella; species Druceiella hillmani. Next base: position 5,520,281 of record JAYKKI010000060.1, on the reverse strand, counting down.
GTACGTATCCGGATTTCACTGTAAAATTGTAGTGACATTTCAAAACATTGTAACCTGTTGAATGAACAAGATGGCGAGGAGTAGCTACCTTTTATTTCTGTAACGCTAATATGAAATACAGTAGTAAAAAATATTCTTGTGTTTATTAATTATTTCTTTAATACTGATGTAAAATATAATAATAAACAAAATTCTTCTACATCAATCACGGACATACTTATCTGTATTCCATTGCAATATTCGTAGTGACATTTCGAAACATTGTAACCCATTCAATACGTGTAACAAAGATGGCGAGTCGTGGAGTGGCTACATTTTATTTCTGTAACGCTAATATGAAATATAGTAATAAACAAATATTCTTGTATTTATTATTTCTGTAATAATGATGTAAAATATAATAATAACAGCAATAAAAAAAATGCTCGTGCCACGTACACCAATCACGGACTTATTTATCAAGATTCCATTGTCATATTCTTAGTGACATTTCAAAACATTGTAATCTACTGAATACGTATAACAAAGATGGGAAATCGTGGAGTGGTTATATTTTATTTCTCTAACCCTAATATCATTGTACCGGTTTTATCTTGCATCATTTGTTTGAGGTATACTGTTGCAAAACTCTTCTAGGAACAGTGTTAAAACACTTTTAAACTGTTACATTTATGTCCCTAATGGGTAACTTTTTGGTCCTTCTCCTAGATTTCCACAATTTGTCTCCATGTTTGCTGGTATGTAGCATATTTTAACTTTGTGAGGTGGCCATATTACGTTACTGTGTTACTATGTAGTCCCCAGTTTAAATTTAAGTTTAAATTTCTGCTTTTATCTACATCCATCTATTCTAATAAACGACTGTTGCTCTCTATCATAGCAACTATTAGTTCCATTAGTCGTGAAGAGTTTTTTCTGGCTTTACCTTTGCCATTCTGTTTTGTACAATGCTGAGTTTCCGGTTTAACTGCTAATTTATCAGCCCGGTTTCCGTTTTCTGCGGGTAAAACAAACTGTCTTCAAAAACCTTTATGTTTTATTACAGGTTCTTACTACTATGCGGTGTTTTATTTCAGGTAATAGGTGGTGTTTTGTTTCGGATATCTGATTGTTGTTTTTTAGCGTGATCATAAAGTATATTTTAGTGATAATCTTTTTAAGATTTTTACTGTCTTCATTCATTACTATATATTAACAAGTATTACTTTAAGTATTGACTGATTAAAAAAAATAAATTGTGTATTATACAATTTTGGTTTACGTATTATACAATCAAACTGTGTGTATCATTACTTTGTGTATTGTACAAATACACTTCTGTACAATTTTGAATTAATTTTGATTTTCCAGAAAAAACACTTCCTTTTCCAAAAAAAATCCTTTTCATGTACATGGAAGAGTAGAAATAAGAGCAACAAATTTTCGTGTATTCTTGAAAAACCTTTAAAGCGTTTTCATAGTAACAAACAATTTCATCACATCATAATCCCATTTTATTATGTTTAAGGTTCTGTAGCTCAAAAGGAAAAACTAAACCTTTATAAGGTCAAATGCCGGGTCAAATACCGTCTTTTCCCTTAGAAAAAACTTAGTGTGGAAACGTAAAAGTAAGCACAGCAATAAAATGATTTAAATCGCATATATCTCAAAAGCTAAAACTTTTTTTAGGGGGGGGGGGGAATTTTAAGTGGGGGGAGGGAAAATCAATATTTTGTAGTTTTTACAATGGTATACCTATGTAAATGAAATCTACAAATATATTCTTTGCATAAAATCTCAGTTAATATTATGTATAATTTTTATTTAATATATCTACTCATAAAGGATGTAACATCACTTATTTTGGATAGGTCTTTAAAATAAAGTATCCTTTTTCATATTTCATTTTTTGAGCGCCGTTTGCAAATTATCCAATCTATCCAAAACCTCGACGGAATATCTTTTGAAGTGTTATTAACTGTGTTCGTGACAGAATCAAGGACGATACCGAGAATTAGTTTAGATAGAAGAAGACATTGCTTTAAACATTACCTGCTAGTTTCTGAATTTGTAGTAAATGTTTAGAAAAGATAAATTATGAGCATTTTTAAAGGAAAACTTCCTTCTTGCAAAGGCTATAACCAACTTTAAATATAACACAATTAAATAAAACTACGTAATGTAGCATCATATCTACTTTATTTAAATTCTTTACCACGACCTAAGTTTCGTTGTTGTAGGAGAACAACTTCAGGTGGGCAGTTTGCTATATTGCTACTTTAGGAATATTTTAGGAATTATTGCTATTTTAATTTATGGAATATTTGCTGTTTTAGGAATTTTTGCAAACTGCCCACCTGAAGTTGTTGTCCTACAACAACGAAACTTAGGTCGTGGTAAAGAATTTAAATAAAGTAGAAATAATACTACATCACGTAGTTTTATTTAATCGTGTTATATTTAAACTTGGTTATTTGTAAATTTAAACGAATTTTGCTTTATTTTACAAGTAACTAATTTACAATATCAAATAATACGCCGTAACTTATTACGTGGAACAACAGAATATAAGAAATATTCTTATATTCTATGTACGTTAATTTTTCCATGATGTCACGTATATTTCTTCTGTAATCGAATGACTCAAATTATTTTCCTCAACTTTCTTTGTTATTAGTAGGTACTTTATAAGTTCAATAATATGCCTTAACTTATTACATGGAACAACCGAATATAAGAAATATTCTTATGTTTTATGTACGTTAATTTTTCCATTATTTCATGTGCATATCACACAAAAAATAATATATTTTAATATTCGTCTTCTGTAATCGAATGGATCAAATTATTTTCTCTTAAACTTTCTTTGTTATTAGTAGGTACTTTATAAGTTCAATAATACGCCTTAACTTATTATGTGGAACAACAGAATATAAGAAATATTCTTATGTTTTATGTACGTTAATTTTTCCATTATTTCATGTGTATATCGCACAAAAAATAATATATTTTAATATTCATCTTCTGTAATCGAATGGATCAAATTATTTTCTCTTAAACTTTCTTTGTTATTAGTAGGTACTTTATAAGTTCAATAATACGCCTTAACTTATTATGTGGAACAACAGAATATAAGAAATATTCTTATGTTTTATGTACGTTAATTTTTCCATTATTTCATGTGCATATCACACAAAAAATAATATATTTTAATATTCGTCTTCTGTAATCGAATGGATCAAATTATTTTCTCTTAAACTTTCTTTGTTATTAGTAGGTACTTTATAAGTTCAATAATACGCCTTAACTTATTATGTGGAACAACAGAATATAAGAAATATTCTTATGTTTTATGTACGTTAATTTTTCCATGATTTCATGTGTATATCGCACAAAAAATAATATATTTTAATATTCATCTTCTGTAATCGAATGGATCAAATTATTTTCTCTTAAACTTTCTTTGTTATTAGTAGGTACTTTATAAGTTCAATAATACGCCTTAACTTATTATGTGGAACAACAGAATATAAGAAATATTCTTATGGTTTATGTACGTTAATTTTTCCATTATTTCATGTGTATATCGCACAAAAAATAATATATTTTAATATTCATCTTCTGTAATCGAATGGATCAAATTATTTTCTCTTAAACTTTCTTTGTTATTAGTAGGTACTTTATAAGTTCAATAATACGCCTTAACTTATTATGTGGAACAACAGAATATAAGAAATATTCTTATGTTTTATGTACGTTAATTTTTCCATGATTTCATGTGTATATCGCACAAAAAATAATATATTTTAATATTCATCTTCTGTAATCGAATGGATCAAATTATTTTCTCTTAAACTTTCTTTGTTATTAGTAGGTACTTTATAAGTTCAATAATACGCCTTAACTTATTATGTGGAACAACAGAATATAAGAAATATTCTTATGGTTTATGTACGTTAATTTTTCCATTATTTCATGTGTATATCGCACAAAAAATAATATATTTTAATATTCATCTTTTGTAATCGAATGGATCAAATTATTTTCCTCAACTTTCTTTGTTATTAATACGTACTTTATAAGTTCAATAATACGCCTTAACTTATTACATGGAACAACAGAATATAAGAAATATTCTTATGTTTTATGTACGTTAATTTTTCCATGATTTCATGTGTATATCGCACAAAAAATAATATATTTTAATATTCATCTTCTGTAATCGAATGGATCAAATTATTTTCTCTTAAACTTTCTTTGTTATTAGTAGGTACTTTATAAGTTCAATAATACGCCTTAACTTATTACATGGAACAACAGAATATAAGAAATATTCTTATGGTTTATGTACGTTAATTTTTCCATGATTTCATGTGTATATCGCACAAAAAATAATATATTTTAATATTCATCTTCTGTAATCGAATGGATCAAATTATTTTCTCTTAAACTTTCTTTGTTATTAGTAGGTACTTTATAAGTTCAATAATACGCCTTAACTTATTATGTGGAACAACAGAATATAAGAAATATTCTTATGTTTTATGTACGTTAATTTTTCCATTATTTCATGTGCATATCACACAAAAAATAATATATTTTAATATTCGTCTTCTGTAATCGAATGGATCAAATTATTTTCTCTTAAACTTTCTTTGTTATTAGTAGGTACTTTATAAGTTCAATAATACGCCTTAACTTATTATGTGGAACAACAGAATATAAGAAATATTCTTATGTTTTATGTACGTTAATTTTTCCATGATTTCATGTGTATATCGCACAAAAAATAATATATTTTAATATTCATCTTCTGTAATCGAATGAATCAAATTATTTTCCTCAACTTTCTGTGTTATTAATAGGTACGTTATAAGTTCAATAATACGCCTTAACTTATTACGTGGAACAACATAATATAAGAAATATTCTTATGTTTTATGTACGTTAATTTTTCCATTATTTCGTGTGCATATCACACGAAAAATAATATATTTTAATATTCGTCTTCTGTAATCGAATGAATCAAATTATTTTCGTCAACTTTCTTTGTTAGTAATACGTACTTTATAAGTTCAATAATACGCCTTAACTTATTATGTGGAACAACCGAATGTAAGAAATATTCTTATGTTTTATGTACGTTAATTTTTCCATAATTTCGTGTGCATATCACACAAAAAATAATATATTTTAATATTCGTCTTCTGTAATCGAATGAATCAAATTATTTTCCTCAACTTTCTTTGTTAGTAATACGTACTTTATAAGTTCAATAATACGCCTTAACTTATTATGTGGAACAACCGAATGTAAGAAATATTCTTATGTTTTATGTACGTTAATTTTTCCATTATTTCGTGTGCATATCACACAAAAAATAATATATTTTAATATTCGTCTTCTGTAATCGAATGAATCAAATTATTTTCCTCAACTTTCTGTGTTATTAATAGGTACTTTATAAGTTCAATAATACGCCTTAACTTATTACGTGGAACAACCGAATATAAGAAATATTCTTATGTTTTATGTAAGTTAGTTTTTCCATGCTTTCATGTGTATATCACACAAAAAATAATATATTTTAATATTCATCTTCTGTAATCGAATGGATCAAATTATTTTCTCTTAAACTTTCTTTGTTATTAGTAGGTACTTTATAAGTTCAATAATACGCCTTAACTAATATACGTGGAACAACCGAATATAAAATTTTTTCATAAATTCTATGTACATCAATATTTCCATGATTCCTTTTATATATCACATAAAAATAATACATTTTAATATTCCTTTTCTGTAATCGAATAGTTCAAATGATTTTTTTTAAATCTTCTTAATTATTAAAAATAACTTTATAAGTTCAATAATACGCCCTAACTCATTATGTGGAATAATAGAAGACGAAAAAATATTCTTACGTTTTATATTTGTTGCTTTTTCCGTGATTCCATTTAACTGTCACATAAAAATAATATATTTCAATATTTACCTTGGGTAATCGAATGGTTCAAATGATTTTCTTCAAGCTTTCTGACTCTTAGTAGGTATTTTATAAGTCTAATGATGCGCCCTAACTTATTACGTAGTACATAAGAATATATGAAATAAAAAGAAATCTTATATATTTCGTGTATTTATTTTTCCTTGATTTTATGTATCTGTCACATAAAAAATATGTACATAAAAATAATGTATTTCAATATTTATCTTCTGTTATCGAATGGTTTATACGATTTTCTTCAAACTTTCTTAATTATTAGTAAGTACTTTAGAAGTTCAATAATATACCGTAACTTATTGCATGAAACAAAATAATATATGAAATATATTTATATATTATAAGTATGTAGATTTTTTATGACTTCATAAAATTATTTATGGGGGTGAAAAATAAGTGGAAACGAGCGCACTCGATTGTAAATGAGTGAAACAAGGATACATCTTGAGGCCACACAATATGGCATTCTTGAGGCAGTCCGGACCACTTAAAATTTTAATTCATTTGATACTCTAATTTTAATAATCTTGGTAACTTCTATCTTTTGTTATGATGATTCTCAGTATTTCATTTTATCATTAAGAACACAATTCAATTAAAAATTGGTGAACAGCTAAACTAATAAGTTTTCAAATAATTATTAACACCCAAACAAATTTCTAATAGGCCAATTTATTTAGCTTAGATTTTTTGTTTTTAGTAAAACACATGACAATTATAGGTTAATAAATATTGAAGAAATTATAAAAATGGCTTAAAAATAAGCTAGTCATAAGCTTCTAACTTAACAATATGAGCATTTTCAAAATTACATCACAATATAATACCGCTACTTTTGTCTAAATTGTAAATTTAAATCTTTATAATTCGGTCAATTCTAGAGATTAAAAAAACTTTTAAACACTTCCCGTCAGCTTGTGCCTAAAAATTATGAATTATGAAGTAAAAAAGCCAGTCAAATATCTTGCCGTAAACCTGTTAGGTTTTTTAAAGGTTTTTATTTATATTTTGTATTGTTTTGTAATATAGGTAATATAGAAACGAATATATACACTACAAGAAAACTAACAGAAGAAAATAAAGCAAGATAATAACCGGAAGTTTGGATGATTAGAAATACAACGTAGCCATCATGTGCACCAATATTCTATTAAAACAATAATACATTTTAGACGGGAATGACGACGAAGTGATCAATAAAATTACTTCGATAGTACCAGCTTTAGAACTTGAAACTTAAATATATATATATATATATATATATATATATATATGTATATATTTAAATATATATATATATATATATAATATCTATATTATATCTATATATCTATAAATAGAAATACTTCTTCTGTAAACTCTTTTTTAAATATCGATGAAATTTCAAAATTAAGGAAAATCTCAAAGGATTTAACTTTGTTTAAATAAATGTGAATGAAAAGGTATTGAAAAATTTTTGCCAATGTAACTCTCGTTAACGTTGATATACTCATTAAATCAGTTAACCTTTATATAATTTCTCAATAATATTGTTATTTGCGGTTCGCAAATTACTTCTTTTAATACAGTTTCATCATTAGACGAATTTTCGTAAAGTTCATTCACGAATTTGAATACAGGATAAGGTTACAGAGGACTCCATTCGGATTATATGGTTTTTGTTGACTTATTCGAATCTATAAACACGTTCAGTAGCTATAGGAATGTGGACCATATGAAAGAAAACCGTCATGATAATATTTCTAGTTGACGATCATTTTGACTTTATTCAAGATGATCTGCGTCCGCCACGTGCTATTTCCTCAATTTCTGCATATTTTTTTTAATCTCAGTAATTAATTCGTATTTGGTAACATCTATCTTCTCAAATTTTTTTTTTAATTTTCACAATAGACCTTTAAAAACTGTTCATTAAAGTTACCGCATCTTGTGGTCACAAAAATTAATTATTTCTACTTTCTGGCAATTTTCACTCGGGGTATGCTAATAATTTTCTTTAACAAAGGCGTTTAAGTTCTTTAACAAAGAAAGCAGAGGGAATATCAAACGTGACCATCCAGGATTTGGTTCAACTTCTTTGCCTTTTTTAAATCCGCTTAACCACATTTGGGTAGTGAATAACTGATAAATGATCATCCCTAGCTTCTTTCATCGATTTTCGGGTCGTTTTTACTTCTATCAAAAACTTAATAAATTTTATTTAATCATATGAGTATCGCTTATGGTATCTATTATTGCATCGGTGATCGGAGCAAGAATGATGGTTCACTTATTGAGATTTTTCATATTTATGCTGTTGGGAATATTTAAATGCATTGATTTTAATTGCTGTTAATCTACTGATATCAATAAATTATAGAACGCACCCTGTAACAGTAGAGTTACAGGATGCATTTATAATTTACGTGAAAACAATTTGGTTGTAATAGTAGAAAAGATAATTACTTGGGTTTATCAAGGAATTAGAAATATTCTTAGATATGTCTTCTTGTCTACAGTAAAACGATGATTAATAGACCGAGGATAAAAAAACATCATTAATCATAATTATAGTCTCTAGGTCTTACGTAGACTATAATTATAAAAAGCTCGAAGTCTATTTTTGGTCTTATCTATTCATAAATAGTTAAATATTTATATTTGTAAATATATTAATAGTCTAGTGATTTGCTCAGGAAATCTTTGTTTCATTTGACACATCATACTGTAATCAAACTGATTTACGACCGAATTTTAGAAAGGAAGACATTTGTTATATTGACACGGTCATGAACAATGATTCTGAAGTGAGTCAATTACGATTTTAGTTTATTTATTGCTCGTAATTAGATACCTCCTGATCAAGTTTTTATTTCCAATGTTAATTTTTTTTTTGTTTTTTTTTGTAATTTTTACAGCAAGGATATGTATATTATTTATTCTTTTTAAAACAACGTGCTATGATCTTTAATTTAATATCACACACAACATACGTGCTTAAATTTTGAAGTGAAACTTCTTTAGAATCGTTTTGATTTGAAACTCTATGAAACGAAAATGCGTCACGACAAAGAAACAAGTGAAGCTACTTTAGAATCGTTGTGATTTGAATTTTAGGTCTCTTCTTTGTGCCATGCTCCGTAGTATTTCTCTCTCTTCTACTAAGCATTGTAAATATATATGCGCTTGTATATTGCCGAGCTAAAGCGAGAGAGCGAGCATCGGTGTGTATCTATATTGCACATTGTTTAATACTTGTTACAAATAGTAATTGATGCTGTATTTCAAAGATATATAGATCAAATTGAAACTAAAACATTTTTTCTTATTTCAGTTACAATAAGCCTCTCGTGTCATTTGTCAAAGTGAAAACTTGGAGAATGACTAAAATGTAATGTAATATATGTTAAATGAAATGTAAAATAACTTTTAAACGTGGTAAAAATATTAAAAAAAAATAAACCTTACATTTATCCTTCTCCTGATACTCTATATTTATCTCATGTTACGACATTTTGCATAGAACAATATATATATATATATATATATATATATATATTTATTTATATACAAACATATATATATATATATATATATTTATATATATAAATATATATACTTTATTTAGAGTATTGGACGTGGCTTTCATCATTAACTCGCTTGTTTCCAGGAAAATTTTTTCACTTGTGTTATGAAATTATTCTTCATTGGTAAATCATAATAAAATATATATTTTTATAGAGGGTAGTTTCATAATATCAAAGCATTAATAAATGTGTACATGAAATCATGCGGTTTAATCATTTACGTACTTGCCGACTTGTAATTAAATGGCTGTTTAAACTTTGATTGTCATAACTTTCAAATTTTATAAACAAATAAATTTGAACGATCCGACATGATGTTATTACTGAAAAAAAACAATATAAACAAAAAAGATGTTTTCGATAAATTAGCAGTGGCTAATATAATAAAAAAGAATTCTTGAATAAATCACCTAGCGTTATGACTCCTTTTAAATAATAATCTCACTAAAATTTATAAAACGAAAACAAGTTTAAAGTTAGGTGTTTTCGGACAAGTAGAATGGAATATGTGAAAACCTATAAAGTTCTTTTCAAACATTTAGGGCGGTTTTCACAAAACTCATTACGCACTGGATGAAGAAAAATAGTAATTTTTCCATATGTCAAGTATAATTGGAACTTGCACTACGAGATTTTCACACATTCTTAGACACATATAAACTTGCGGTGAACTATTATGAATAATACAAATAGAGTCATTTGATTGTGAAAATATTTTGATATAATTCAATTATGATCATTAGCATTAATAATTAACACAAGTAATTGCAAACACGAACGTTCGATGGAATGAATACATGTTACCGAGATAGCGAACTAATCCGTGTGACACTGGATGAATATGGGAGACAAAACAAACTTGTTAAGTGCAAGTAGAATTCGCACTACGAGATTTTCACACTTACTTAAGTAGACATAAAATTGCCGTTGGTGATTATGAATAATACTAATAGCATCATTCCATTATGAGAATATCTCAAAATATCTCGATTATGATCATTAGCAATTAATAATTAGTAAATTGCAAACAGGAACGTTAGATAGAATGAATACATGTTACCGAGATAGCGAACTAATCCGTGTGACACTGGATGAATATGGGAGACAAAACAAACTTGTTAAGTGCAAGTAGAATTCGCACTACAAGATTTTCACACTTACTTAAGTAGACATAAAATTACCCTGGGAGATTATGAATAATACTAATAGCATCATTCCATTATGAGAATATCTCAAAATATCTCGATTATGATCATTAGCAATTAATAATTAGTAAATTGCAAACAGGAACGTTCGATAGAATGAATACATGTTACCGAGATAGCGAACTAATCCGTGTGACACTGGATGAATATGGGAGACAAAACAAACTTGTTAAGTGCAAGTAGAATTCGCACTACAAGATTTTCACACTTATTTAAGTAGACATAAAATTACCCTGGGAGATTATGAATAATACGAATAGCATCATTCCATTATGAGAATATCTCAAAATATCTCGATTATGATCATTAGCAATTAATAATTAGTAAATTGCAAACAGGAACGTTCGATAGAATGAATACATGTTACCGAGATAGCGAACTAATCCGTGTGACACTGGATGAATATGGGAGACAAAACAAACTTGTTAAGTGCAAGTAGAATTCGCACTACGAGATTTTCACACTTAAGTAGACATAAAATTGCCGTTGGTGATTATGAATAATACTAATAGCATCATTCCATTATGAGAATATCTCAAAATATCTCGATTATGATCATTAGCAATTAATAATTAGTAAATTGCAAACAGGAACGTTCGATAGAATGAATACATGTTACCGAGATAGCGAACTAATCCGTGTGACACTGGATGAATATGGGAGACAAAACAAACTTGTTAACTGCAAGTAGAATTCGCACTACGAGATTTTCACACTTACTTAAGTAGACATAAAATTGCCGTTGGTGATTATGAATAATACTAATAGCATCATTCCATTATGAGAATATCTCAAAATATCTCGATTATGATCATTAGCAATTAATAATTAGTATATTGCAAACAGGAACGTTCGATGTAATGGATATATGTTACCGAAATAGCAAACTAAACTGTGTGACACTGGATGAAAAGGGAGACATAACGAAACTTGTTAAATGCGAGTAGAATTCGCACTGAGAGATTTTCACACTTACTTAAGTAGACATAAAATCGCCGTGGGTGATTTTGAATATTACTAATAGAATAATTTTATTATGAAGATATCTGGAAATATTTCGGTTATTATTGCTAGCAATTAATAATTAGTAACTAACGAACGCCAACGTTTGTTTAAATGAATATGTTACCGAAATAGTGAAATAAACCGTGTGAAACTGGGTGAATATGTGTGACAAAACAAAACTTGTTAAGTGCAAATTTGTTAATCGCGTTGTGAGATTTTCGCACTTACTTAAGCACAAATAAAACTGCGGTGGGTCATTATAAGTAATATTAATAGAATCATTTGTTTTTAACAATATTTCGAGGTATATCGATTATGACCATTGGCAATTAATATTTAGTAACTTACAAACACGAAAGTTTGATTGAATGAAAACATGTCACCGAGATAGTGTGCTAAACATTGTGAAACTGGGAAAATATGTGAGTTAAAGAAAACTTGCTAAGTACAAGTAAAACCAGCAATACGAAAATTTCGTACACACTTCGCTTAGGCGCATATAAACGTTTAACCGTAAATAATATTCCTTTTAATCTATTTACACGTATTAATATTATATTTAACCATATGAATTTATAAATATATTTCCTTCTATATCTTTCACTGACATAATAAATATACATTTTAAAATATATAGTTTTGCTGTAGATTTAAGTCAGTCTTATGGAATTTCTATAAACTTTTCACAAACCCAACTATATGTGATTAGTAGATCGAATATTACTCCTAAACTAATGAAGACTACTTAGCTGTGATAGGTTGTCGTTTCATTTCGTTACATATACAACTATTATGAATATCGTCAGAAGTGATATCTATTGTTACCAATAATTCGATTACCACTTTTATGATTGATTATCAAAATATTTCATTGTTAATTCATTAAATTATGGAAATTATTCATAATCGCTCACCAACATAAACCATTTAAGATTACGTATATTATATATTTACTAGCGTGACCCGTGAGAAGACTTCGCATTATTTATTCCATTATGAAGCTCAGATGACAGATCAAACAAATATTTTACTAAAATTGACATATAGAGGCGCAAGTATCAACAGCATTGAGCTAAAGCGCCACTTTATTTATACGTGAGTGGATTTGAAATTAAACAAAAATTTTACCGACCGTCAATCATATTGACGTTGAGCCGTTAGATGGCAGCATTGCTGTTTTGTGTATATAATTTTAATAATTAATTAATTTGCAAGAACAATAGCAATAATACATTTTTTAGTTGTGGATGCCGGTAGAGCAAGCAATTATCTATAAAATGATATATAATTTATGTGGATTAGTTGTGAGGTTTTTTCTAAAAAGGGAGAGTAACATCTTAACCTTAGCGTATTAATATATATGATATGATGATGATGATGATATTAAATTATTTATTTCTACTAAACCATATACAAATATTCCTATTATTTCTCACCATGCAAATAATTTGTCTAGTACATCTATTATAGGTGCAAAATTATCGTAAATATCTGTAAAAGAGTCTTATATAACATTTGTACGAATTAGTTTTGGAAAACTTTTAATTTTCTTTTTTCAATAATATTCGACATAATTTAGGAAATTATTAAAAAAAAAACAAATTTCGTGCATAAATTTTTGAGAATATTAATATATTTGGCTTAATATTATTTAAGATTATGTCAAATTTTACGTTCATATGGGAAATGGTTTCTAAATGGCTCTACTTGTGGATATTTTTGGCAATATCTCTAACTGTCCTACAAAATGTACTAAAATAAATAATATTAAAATCCTTACGGGTAGCTCTTTCAAATGATATTAAAAAAAAGAAAAAAAATTAAAAATTCGAATATTTTCTTTGCATCCTATAAAAAAAAACAAATATTTTATTAGCTTCCTTTCTAAGTATTATATATGCGAGTTAGAATGTCTTATAGAGGTGTCACGGTTGCTGATAAAAACGACTGCGAAAAGATAAATGGGGGACTATAGAAAGATAAATCCGAAAAAAATATGAAAAAATATGTCTAAATATCAGGTTCCAAAAGCCAATAGTTTGGATAGAAATATTAAATCTATCAAAAATGGATCCCACACTTCTCCTCATCCGCTTAGAGATGAAATTTTGAGAAACCGGCGTAATATAGAATGACATGTCGAAACACTCTTAAAGTTTCGTAGTTATCTATTTCTTATTGAATTTGTTTACGCAAGCTAACCGAAATAATTTTATTTCAAGGTTCTAGTCAAATATTATATATGAAATGAGGAAAAAATCACAGTTTTTTCACATTTTTCATCCCCCTGGTTGAAAAATTCATGAACCGGAGGTTGATGCAATGGCTATTACTTTGTGGCTAAAAAATGTTATAAAAGAGGCTTCAAAATTTAAAAAATTATATAAATATATATAAATATATATATATATATATATATATATATATATATATATATATATATATATATACATAATAAATCATCTGTCTGACTATTATAAGACGTGTTGTGATTTACTCGTATCTGGACTTTAATCCTCGGAGATGAAGGATAATTTGCCATTTTTGAAAGCAAAATCTTTGGGCCACATAAATATCGTTTCCGAAGTATTGATGGGGCAAGGAACCATTGTAAGGTTTTGTAAATTACAACGTATGAAATGGGCTCCAGAAATAATCCTCTGGAAAAAACGCCGGACAACAGAGCTGCAAAAACTATTATGGTTCCGCAACAAACGAGACCAAGAAGTAACTCTAGGAAACGATGAATCGGTTGTGTGGGTTCCCCATATATAAAAATTCTTGATTATGAGTTAAGCAATAAAGGAAATGAAGAAACAGATTGATGAATTATAATACAAATATTATCATTTTTATTTAAACAGATATGAAATGGAAAAGTATATTTTTTTAAATCTTTTAATTAAAGAATTGTAAATAACCCGCAATGAGTAAATAGCTATCTCAAAATTCCGCCCCAAAATGGATAAAGAAAAGATTGTAGGTTTTCCATGTATTTAATGATCACATCCATCATATTTGGTCGAGATGCATGTAATTTTCTTTCATGACGTCTATCAAGATTCATATACACAAGAAGAGAAAATCTAACGCAGATAGATTCGCGGGTTTTCTACAAGAATTTTCTCGGGTAATATAATTGAACTTAGTAATTATCATATCACTGTATCACACTTAACTGGCTTAGGTTTGTTTTTACTTTGTTACCATTAAAATCAGTTTACAGGCACATTTCGAACTTACAATTAATTACGTTTACTCCAAACAATTCTTGCGTAGCATCTTTTATTGACCAATTCTCATATATATATATATATAGTTGGGCGATTGTTTAATGAACCCGTGTACAAACATAAGCCGTTTATAAAATGGGGACGTTTTACGAACACATGTTCAATTACAAAACGTCTAGGCTAATCGTAATGACATTTTGATTTTAACAATGCGTTTAGTCTCATATGTTGCCGTTCCACAAAACATCTGGATCGTTTGTTGGACTTAATTCCCATTTGGTTACCCCAACGCAAGTTGTATCACTAAATGAAATGTCAGATATGTTACTGAATGGATCACATTTAATATGTTACTGAATGTATTATATTTATAATTAACCTGAACATGTATCAGGCTGTTAGTAAAAGGTCACAGTTTTAAGAGGCCTAGAAATAGCTGAAGCTGTTTCAAAACGGGTGTATTAAATAATCGTTTGGCATCATATAGATTTTTTAAATGGCAATTAGTTATACTTCTACTTCGATGTAAATAACGAAATATTAATATAAATTTAATGTAACGATAAATTAACTTAAAAAATACTTTTTAAAACCAAGCTTTCATTTTGATATAGAAGGTAATATAAAAGATTTCCTCAATATATTAAGAACCTTTGGAAAAGAAAATTGACGTTCTGTGTGATTGCGTTGAAATTTTGCAAATATATATATATATATATATATATATATATATATATCATTGGATCTATGGCAACCATAACATGACAATAATGTGGTGTTAAGAAGCTAACGTGATCATAGAACCGAAAGGTAGTCGCAGAATCTGGTGAAAGTAGATGCATTGACTCTGGTCTTGTTTTATTTAATTTTTCTTAAAGTAGGTTATATCACATGTCTCTCCGATCTTTTTTTCAGATTTTACTGTTATTGGTTCAAGAGATAAAACCCTACATGATGGAATTCAAATTATAAATTGACGGCACATTTAATAGCAAAAACTACCTCCTAAAAATTTAGATATTTTAAGTATTCAAGTTGATATATTTGTAACTAGAATCTTGGTTATTACCAAGTGTTACTATGCCAACTATTTCTATAAGAAAATAAATTTTGATAGATGGATAGAGAAATGTTAGAAAAGATACCAAAATTTTCTTTTCATAGCTTCTTTTTTCCAATTTTGATATGAAATAATGAAAGTTAAAAAAAAAATTGTTACAATTATACTGTAACTTTGTATGTAAAACTGCCCTTCCAATTTTTCCTTTTTTTCTTCCAATAATATTAGTCTTTTAAACGGAAATCATAATAATTGTAAATATAAATGTTATTAAATTAGGAAAATATGGCATTGATTTTGCAACTAAACTTTTCTTTTTTGTCAAAGAAAACAGTGCAACTAAAATATAATAAATGAGCTTAATTCGTTAGGATCCAATTTGTTCCATCCGTGAGAGAAAATAGCATACAAAGTCATTTGAAACTCAATTAAACTTTGTAATGCTACTGTACTGAAGAGTTAAAAAGGTCGTTGGTGAAACTCTTGTTTTGTTCCTTTGCAAATGTAATCCGTACAAATTTTATACTAGTTAATTACGACTAATAGACAGGTAAAAAAAGCAACGCGTATGGTTATATATCGAATGAAAGAAAATTTAATATTAAGTTGAAAAAGTTTCCCATTTCAAAAACCGAAGAGAGGAGAAATTAAAGTCAAGAAGGATGTTTTAGTGGAAAATTGTTTATAAAAATTAAACTATTTAACAAATCATTGCTTTACTCTTAGAATACTGAAAATAGAAGTCTATTTTAAGGCTTCTAATAGTTAACCAATATTATTCTACTATGGTATTTAAACAGTCGACAAAAAATTACCAAAATTGGTCAAGAATACGTTCTGTTAAGTGTCCTCATATGTATATAAGTACAAACCAATAAACGGAGTACATGTTATTTTCCAAAGTCAAATTTCGATCTTAAGCAATATAAATTAATAAAATTAAAAATAATATACTTCTTTGAGTAAAATTTCCTGTTTGAAAATAAATATATTGAAAATTTATTATTTAAATTACCCGAGCTATAAACACTTCTGTAATCAAAACTCGAGGCTGATATGCTAGTAGATAATAAAGGGCATACCCGCATGGTGAGCACAAGAGAATTAAGACTTTATTATAAATTACATACATTCTATCTAACAGTTATTGTTATTGCTCTACGATTATTTCTTAAGTAAATAATCGTAGAGCAAAAAGAAATATGTTCTTCTAAATGGAATATATTTTCGTTGCATCTACCCTGAAACCAACCACATCTGATGCCGGTCCGTTTAAAGGATAGTTCTACGCCGAAACCACATTGAAGTTTATTTAATTAATTTAAGAGATTAAGCAAACTTGGTATCGTTTCAAATTGTTAATTAAACGTGGTAAAACCCATGCGTGGGCAACGCACGGGTTTCTAATTGTTTTGTGGGATTAATTTTGAGCAATATCATATACAACGTCCTCCTCTGTACTGGCAGGTAGGAAAAGTTTTTAATGATGTAATCATATACTCTTCAATCCTGAATACTTCTTTAAACTTCAGTCTTCCCACGTACATCCGTCAGGAGGGTTCATTAGTCGAACAAGAAACCTTTACATATAACTTTGTCGTTTCCGTCCGCTAGTCCGTCGGTCACAAACTTAAAATTTCTGCTGATTTTATATCATTTACTTGAAATTTTGTATATCAATGCTTACGACGCGGATCTTAATTAGAATTAAGGAAAATATTAAGAAACAATTTAAGGCCATTTATGTGAAGCAGGGGTAAATTTGATTAGGTTAATGATCGAGTTATATGGGCACTTTTAATTGAGCTAAGAATATGAAACTTGGCATTTAGATAGCACGTGAGTCTTAGATTCTTGCTAATTTTACAGATATTTCTAGTTTTTTACCTAATTAACATTAAATTGTAACTAACTAAAAAGGTGAAAAAGTAAATAGTAAGATTAGGTTTATTCCATCCCTCTTTCAAGTAATTGTCGCAGCAGTAAACTCGGGAATCGAAACCTTGGAATTTTTTTAAGATAAAATAAGAAAAAATTTTCATGTAAACTCTGATGTTAGGAATACTTTCTTTAAAACAGTTCAAGAAAGAAGCATATTTTTATTTCAACGCCATTATGGCTTTTTTAAAGTTAACCACTGGGTACAAGGAGATAAATGCATTGTACTTGTAAAATGGGAAAGTAACACACTAATACAATTATATGATTGAACTGATATGTAATGACTTTTTTTAACTGGGTTGTAATTGGATAGATATGACAAAATGGATAAATTTAAGACCTGAAATTCGCATACGCTTTTTATGCGATTAGTACGTATTTTACGTGAGCATACAAGTTTACGTGGGAAAATTGAGTGATGCAAAATTTTGGCAATGTGAAGTTCACCTAGTAGTTGGCCAATTATTATTTTTTTTGTTTCTTAAATTATTTTTTTTTCTTAATTAATTATTTTACTAATAGTGGTCTCTTATGAATTTTATTTCCAAATAATTTTCGAAAATTCGTTATATTTTCTTTATAGCTTGTTGTCTTCAATACTTTCAATGTTGCAATTAAACAGTGAAAGGTAAAAGTGCATTTAAACAAAAGTGGATTTTTCAGTGTTTTTCTTTATTTAATTGAAACAAAGCTTATTTTAATTTTTTTAATAGTTACAGAAATAGCTCACAATATACTTCGTAAGAAATTCGGTGTAACAAAATTATTGTCACCGAAATACTTTTATTGTAACGATCAATTTGTTTAATTTCTTTCCATTTAATTCGTATTTTCGTAACCATATTTATAAATATATACAAATTTTAAAATGTTAAATATAAAAAAATATCAAACCAGAAAAAGTTCAATAATCAAAAAACAAAAATACTTTTAAACATTTAATAATAGGCTTTAAGTAGCCAAAATCACTATTAAAATTTTTAAGAGCTGTGAGTGGCCTTTATTACTGTTAAATGTGCTGTTTTTTTCTGTATATACATTAATTTAAACAAAAAAAGTGAAAAATTCACTTTTGATAAAGTGAATAAACAAATATTAAACGGATGTCATCATGTAATACCAGTATCTTTAATTAAATTTATCAGAATTTTAATCTTTAATTAAATTTATCAGATATAGAACATAATAGCGCAATACACGTATTATAGAAATATTACAATTTCTATTTTATGGGTCATTTACATTTATTAAATTTATCAGAATTTATCTAATTCATCAGAATTATCAGAATTTATCTAATTTTTCAGAATTATCAGAATTTATCTAATTTATCAGAATTTATCTAATTTTTTAATTCTTAATCTTTAATTAAATTTATCAGAATTTATCTTTAATTAAATTTATCAGAATTTTAATCTTTAATTAAATTTATCAGATATAGAACATAATAGCGCAATATATGTATTATAGAAATATTACAATTTCTATTTTTAGGGCCATTTACGTTTATTCGCTTTGAACCATACTGAAGTTTTTATTTGGCTGACAAATTGGCAGAAACCGTTTTTAAAGTTTTGTGTGTATATTGAAATATCGTACTGAATAACTGCAGTGGTGTGACATAAAACTATTATACCGAATAATACTCCAGTGATGTCACGACAGTATTTTTATGACTAATAAATGTAGAGTCTTACGAAGAAATGTAGCACACAGTTAAATTAAAAATTTATAACTTGTTCGTAGAGCTAGTGAAAGTGTAATTGTAATAAATATATATTTAATCCGATGTGATATTAAAATATTATGCCGAATAATACTCCAGCAGTATCACAACAGTATTTTGTATGAAAAATAAATGTAGAGTTTAACTAAGAAATGTGGCATACAGTAAAATTTAAAAAAAATATAACTTGTTCGTAGAGCTAGTGAAAGTGCAATTGTAATAAATATGTGTTTAATCCCACAGTGATGTGATATTAAAATATTATACCAAATAATACTGCAGCGGTATGCAGACAAATATTGAGTTTAAGAAAGAAATGTAGCACACAGTAAAATAAAAAAAATATAACTTGTTTGTAGAGCTAGTAAAAGTGCAATTCTATGAAATATATGTTTAATCCCACAGTGATGTGATTACAGTATGTGTGGTATTGCAACGGTATCACGACAGTATTTTTTATGACAAATAAATGTAGAGTCTAAAGAAGAAATGTGGCATACAGGAAAATTAAAAATTTATAACTTATTCATGGAGCTAGTGAAAGTAGCATTATAATTA
Source organism: Druceiella hillmani (assembly GCA_039881145.1). Lineage (NCBI taxonomy): Eukaryota > Metazoa > Arthropoda > Insecta > Lepidoptera > Hepialidae > Druceiella > Druceiella hillmani. The sequence goes on along the minus strand of JAYKKI010000060.1, from coordinate 5,500,004 downwards.
ATACATGTGTATGCGTTTTTAAGAAAAAGCTAGCAAAATATTTATTAAAGTTAAAGCTAGAAACCAGGACAGCGATACGACACAGCGAGATTGTCAGAAGAAAAATAAATGAAATTAAAAATAAAGTGAAAAAACTGTTATCATATTACACTAATACCGCTCTATTATATACTAATTGTATATATATATATATATATATATATAGATATATATATATATATATACACACACACACCCACACACACACACATATATATATATATATATATATATATATATATATATATACGCTCTTTCAAAGGTTTACAAAAAGTTTCGTAAAGAGTATATGATTTAGTACGCAATTTTTTATTTGGTAATACTCAGCTGAACAAATAAACCGATAAGGAACAGAGCTTGGATGTTCATTTCGTCCCTGATAGCTAAAAAAAGTTCACCGAAAAGTTTAAACCTCTGTCCTATAAAAACTAATTGGATAAGAACCGGAAAAATTGCAAGCTATTCGTATTGGTTTATAGATGGTTTGTAGGATGACAGACAGAAGAGGTATGAGCCCCGCACTTGACTATCGCTGGATTAGAGGATTCGATGTTTCGTTGTTAACTATGAAGTCATGAGAGAGCTAGCTGGATCGATTTCCAATGAATATTCCTTGTCAGAGTGAGACAATTTCTTTATTAACTAAAATAATGCATATAAAATTGACTATAGTTTAAACTAGAACTGAACTGCAAATTTAACTGGACTGTACTGATGTACGGAACAATGATGATTATACTAAACGATTGACATTATCTTTTTCTTACCGTGCTTATCAAGTGGATTGCTGATTAGGATAATTTTTTAATGCGATCTGAACGATCGCATTTTTTAATATCAGTTATCTTTTTTATACGGTTTGTACGAATAGTTTGTTGTTTATGAGTCATAAAATCCCTGTCTAGTTTGTCTATCATCCTCTAAGTTTATGTAACCGTAAGTTAAAAACACAAAGTTATTTCATTTACTTTCCATTCATAAATTGAGGTTATACGACAAGGATATACACATAAGGATACATACAATAATTTAAAGATGTACCGGAAGGGTATATAAAATAAATTAAGGGTAGGCAACAGAGTTATTGTCGTAAACCTGCAAAAAATGTACTAAGCCATATTTATGTTATCCTTAATAGTTTAGTTAACATAAAGTGTACCCTTAAATATTTAAAACTTTTGTAATATTTTTTTGTTTGTTTTACATTTCCAACTGCTACTTTATTTGACATATTGTTTATTTATTCGGCTTTCATAACCATTGCTTTAGAATTAATTTTACGTCGCAACTTAGAATATGGCATTGTGATAAATCTGCCGTGCATATATAAATATATATATATATATATATATATATATATATATATATATATATATATCAACAGCAAACAATGAAAAATATTAATATACAAATGTTGGATGTGAGAAATAAAGGAGGATTCTATACCCAGACAACGATAAAGTACCATATCCTGGTGCAAATTATATACCCAGACAACGATAAAGTACCATATCCTGGTGCAAAGTCCAATCTTGTATTGGAATCGTATTAATACAGCTGGGATAAATAGATTCTGCTTATAACTGATGTCTACTTAATTTCAGAGGACGTGTCTAATATATAATATCAATGGTTAGATCTCCGTTAAAATAAGTTAATTAAATCGAGGGAAACAATTGTTTTTTTTAATGTATTTTTGGCATATTTCAAAATGAAAGAGACCATAAGTAATACAAAATTCATAACAATAAAAACTATGAAAATTTTATCTGACTCTACTAAAGTTACGACAACTAAAAATAAATATATTCAGTAGTTTTTAAGTGGTACAGCATAAATAAAACATATAAAGCATTAGGCTTAATAAAGATGTATCTCCCTCTTATATACATATATATATATATATATATATATATATATATATATATATATATATATATATACATATATATAAATTTATATATATGTTTGAGATACCGAACAATTAAGAAACTCTTGTTATGTTTCGTGTTATTATTTTTTTTTAAATCAACTCTGAGACAAATGTGATTTAGTTGAAATATCATAATTTTTTTTGCTTTATCTAAATTATTACTTTGAGTTAAATTGAAAAAATATGCACGCAACATATTTTATTTGTTTCTGTACCAAAAGCTTAGAATCAAATATGACATAAACGAAAACGCTATACAGAGATACACTAAACATGTTATTTAACATTATAAATAAAAATGTACAGTTATTTGAATAAAAATATACAGTTATTTTAATGATATAAGAGAAACAAATTTAACAAATACGTTTATAATGAAACATATAAAAGACATCGAACACTCCCGCCATGCGCCGATACGGAATACAGCCAGAAATAATAATTGGCAACACTGCCTACAGCGAGCGGCAGCCATATTAGTACTAGGCACATTAGCTGCGCTCAGTTGGTAGCATCGTACGATACGGGCACGGCGCTCATACTAACCACAGTACGGAGCGACCTCATAGCTGTCAGTCAGCCTTCTTTTCTAAACAATATTATCATTTTATTTTTTAATCAAAACAATCTGTCATTTAATCATTACAGTAACTATTGTTTCATACATTTAAATACAAATATTATCTTTTAGTTCTGTGTCGAATCGTCTCGTTTAATTTTGTTTTTCGTTAATCTGACTTGACTCTATCCGAAGAAGACATTTGTAATTTTTGTGCGAAAACTCTGTAGTAGGAGCGATTGTGAGATATTAATACTTGTTAATGTTTTTTGTAAAAGCGGTAATATAGTTAATATTAATAATTGTTGGTTTATTTTTAATTAATTAATCAGCTAGCCGTATTAATCATATATTTTGAGCGCGTAATTTTAATCAGGGTTAAGAATAAATAGCGTAATAATTTATGTATGTAATTAAATTGTTTAAACACAAATATTTAACGGAGTTGAAGCAATAATATATTTCGGTGGTAGAACAACGAAGGTAAGTTGTTTTTGTAATTTTTGCTTCGATTTTTTTAAGCTTTTTTCCGTTTAAATATACAATTTACGCTTTTTATTATTTTGACAGATAGACCAACAATTTGTTTTTCTTTAAACCGTTTTTTTGCTCAATTTTAAAAAAGTCGCTTTTTTAAATAGAGTATTTGTCATAATAATATAATATAATCTGCAAAATAAAGAATAAAAAATGCAATTTTTTTTGCGAGCAGTGATGAGTTAAGTTAAATATGTCTGTATTAAATGTAATCGTATCAATAAATGTTTGTGATTAAATTTTTATCGTACGTTTGTGTATCGTTATCTATAGACCAAGAGATAACTTGAGCAATATTGATAACAAGAAATAAGTAATCTTATTTACTTTTGTGTTAGTAGGTTTTTTTAATGCATAAATCTTATAAATGAAAAAAAAGTATAATTGAAATGTAACTTTCAATGATTTTAATTATTAAATTGGATGTAAGTAAAATGCCCACAGTTATTTTTCAAGTTAAAAATTAAAATCGTATATTTGATTAATATACCTGTTTATTTCTTAGATATATTTGTTATATATTTTTATTAGGTTACCTACCTATTAATATATCATTTACAAATTATTCTGACACTGCCTATGATCAATTGTTATATAACTAATACTAAACAAGCATATAGCCATAGAAATCATGAACAAAAATTTAAAATTTGGTAATATTCGAAGCAGGATTGGAAAATCACAATACTGAATTCATTTACACCTCTTGTTTAAGGTTAAATTATTAGGAATTATGTAATTGTACCTCAGTTATAGAAGGACAAGGAAAAAATTAGTGGCTACAAGGAAAATACATTAATTTGCAAGTAACAGAGACAGCGATATATATATATATGGTATATATATATATATATATATATATATATATATATACATATGTGTGTATGTATATATTTACGTTTTATTTTGGTTATATATATTTTAAACCTATGAAATATATAAATATGGCGGTAGAAATTAAATTTGAATAAATTAAAAACCCTTTCCTCTCATTTATTCTCTGCTTTAACTTTTTATGCAGTATTCATTTGGCGAGTAAAGATTGGTTTTAATCAATTTATGACGTTAAATGTAATAATAACATGAGTTTAAATGATAATAAATTAATTGAGTCTTGTATATATGTTACTTGAGTATACATTAATTGAGTATACATTAATTGAGTACTGTATGTTACTTGAGCTGTAGTTTAGGCCAAAGAAATTGTAGAGAAGAAATTTTTGAAAGATTGTACTAAAAGCAGAAAGCATAAAAGTTAATTTCAAATAATGGAAGGTACGTAACGCATTTTTTTCTATTATTATTATGGATGATGATAATCGGAAATAAAATAAAATCGCAAAAAAACATTGTAATGCTTGATTTATTAATAATATTTTTATTCATATAAAATTAACAAAAAAACAGGCACGTAAGAACAAAGAAAGTGCGAGTAAACCACAACATTATAAAAAAATATTAACGTTTATGTGAGAACATATATTTAATAATTTAAAAGGAAGCAGTTAAGCTTAGGTAATTTATTATTCCTCCATTATTTTTATTCCAATAATATTAAAGATTGTGAACAAGAATAAAATTAAGTAGCATTATTTATACATAGCATTTGAATGGTTTCAGTTTTCAAACCCGTATTTAATAGTTATTTTTATTCCGATAACATTGAAGATTATATCCAAGAATAAAATTAAATATAAGAATTTGAATGGATTCAGTTTTCAAACCCGCATTTAATAATTATTTTTATTCCGATAACATTGAAGATTATATACAAGAATAAAATTAAATATAAGAATTTGAATGGATTCAGTTTTCAAATCCGCATTTAATAATTATTTTTATTCCGATAACATTAAAGATTATACACACGAATAAAATTAAATACAAGAATTTGAATGGCTTCACTTTCCAAACACGCATTTAATAGGTTTAGGTTAAATGTAAAGTTGAGAAAGTACAACGTGAACAAGGAAAGCTTTTAAAGTATATATAGAGGACCAATAAGGTCGGTAGAAAGAAATAAAAAAGTCGAGTCTGTTAAATAAAGGAAACGTTTTAAGATAAATTACAAAATTTAAGACCTTTCTGTCAAATATGAAAAGGTAAACATACGAATTTCGTGTTAGAAAGTATATTTAAATCGGATATTTCTTATGACTTTCATCTAGATTGTTAATTAAGTGTCTTGAAGACTTAAGCTCAAAAAAGTTCATTTACAATGCTTAGAAAAACGAAGTTAGAAATTATACATATCGACTAATTTAGAACCTTTATTTTCAAAATAGTTAAAAACGGCATACCACAATCCAGTTTTACGATTCAATTCAAACATTCACCCTAATTTTAGCATACGTATGTGTAGGTAGAGAAGACTGCGAAGTGCAAATAAAGGCGCCATTGAATCACACAGCAGACAGTGAGTTTGAAAACAATTTTCGTTTTGTCGCATAATACACAAAGAGAAGTACTTTGAGGATAGACGAAATATGTAGGTAGATGTTATTCAATGTTTACTTGGGGAAGAAGTAAATTAATACGTAACAGAAGTAACAGCTTTGCATTGCCAAATATTACAGAAATATAAGAGAAAGATAAACCAATGTTTGCTTCGTTGATCAGAAAGAGATGAATAGAGGGAATTAAATTTTTTTAAGAAGGGCGGTGAGTAAAAGACCTAAGGTAGTATGAAAGGAGATATTGATAACTACAATGAAAAGAAGTTTAAACAAAGTCACTACTGTACAAGTGACCTTAAGATTACGACTTAACATAGAAACCTTTCACAAATCCGCGAGACCCCAGGTATTGACAATGAAAGAGGATGTAGTTATGGCTAATTTTTGGACAATTACGTATCTTAAGGGTCCTTTTATTAACATTACGCTGTAATTAAACGGTAAAGCTCTGTACTTTAAACATGTATATTATGTCTTGTATTGATTTCATTTAAGGATAAAATTATTTCTAAATTGAAGCATAATTTCATTCTAAGCGAGCTTCTATAGTATTTATATGATGCCCCTTTATTAACATTACGCCATAATTAAACGGAAAAGCTGCGTACTTTAAATATACATATGTCTTGTATTGATTTGATTTAAGGATAAAATCATTTCTAAATTGAAGCATAATTTCATTCTAAGCGAGTTTCTATAGTATTTATATGAGGTCCCTTTATTAACATTACGTCATAATTAAACGGAAAAGCTGCGTACTTTAAATATACATATGTCTTGTATTGATTTGATTTAAGGATAAAATTATTTCTAAAATGAAGCATAATTTCATTCTAAGAGAGTTCTTATTGTATTTATTTGAGAGTTGAAAGCATTTTTCTTCTCTTTAAATTAGAATAGTGGGATATCATCGACAAGAAATTTTTGAGTAGAGAGTTAATGTTTTTCTTTTTAATTTCGATATCAAAGAAGCAACCGGCCCAAAAAGGTGCCGCAATCAAATTCTTTTTTTACCAGGTCTATGTTGGTAATTAGGATATATAGAAATGTATAGTCTATGTTGAAAATGTTCCATATTTAAACAATAAATATTAAAATTATTTTCAATTTCAATAGTTTATAGAGCATAAATAATATAAAAATTAGTTTGTTTTCATGAGAGACGAATGTAAAGATAACACACATAATACTCTTTATATTAAAAATGTAAATAATGCAGGAAAAGGACCCTCGTAGCGTCGTAGCCTCGTAGCTCGATTTTAATTACGTCAGCTTTTCTTTCGTCGATATATGAAAAGTCAATTTTAAAGTAGCAAAGTTATTTTTGTGTTAAAGGAATGTGCGAAACTTTATTATCAAGCCTTTTGGTTTGGTATCTTTAAACAAAATACTATTATCGGAAGCTGTTCTAAATAAATTATTTTTAGAGTTAATAGAAATTAGCGTAATCAGAAAGTTTGAAATATGTTAAGAAAATGTTGTCTCAGTTCTCGTTAATTTTGTAGATATCTACGAGTAAACTAATGAAAATTGACACCGAGTAGAGTTTCTATCCGTTCTTAATAGTCGTCTGTTCGTTTATCTGGGTAATAACTTGTTCATGTCTCAATGTTTTACATTTGAGTTTTGCAGAAAAGTAATTCTGAAAGTACCTTTTCATGTGTTTAAGAATAGGGACGAATATTTTTTCGTGCACCATTCGAACCGATGTCGTTGGATATATCTACAAAACAGGATATATCTATAAATATTAAGACATGAAACGTTTTTTATTTAGTAAAATAAATTTATCACATTCAAATTGCTAAAATTGTTTGATAAATATTCCCCAACTTTTTAGTTTTTTAACTCACTAAAAATTTGTCAGAATATTTGAAGTTGTGACAAAATTTGAGACGCTAACTTCTCGCGAAACAAATTAACGAAAATCGGCGTAGTTACGTTATCTTTGGTATTTTTTACGCTTTTAATAAAAAATATTAAAATGTTTTGATAAATATCCTCCAACCCTTTAGTTTTTCCACCCAGTAAAAATTTGTCAGAATATTTCAAGTTGTGACAAAATTTTAGACGTTAGCTTCTTGCGAAACAAATCAACGAAAATCGGCGCAGTTACGTTATCTTTGGTATTTTTTACACTTTTAATAAAAAAAAATGAAAATGTTTTGATAAATATCCTCTAACCCTTTAGTTTTTCAACTCAGTAAAAATTTGTCAGAATATTTGAAGTTGTGACAAAATTTTAGACGCTAGCTTCTTGCGAAACAAATCAACGAAAATCGGCGCAGTTATGTTATCTTTTGTATTTTTTACACTTTTAATAAAAAAAACATGAAAATGTTTTGATAAATATCGTTCAACCCTTTAGTTTTTCAACTCAGTAAAAATTTGTCAGAACATTTGAAGTTGTGACAAAATTTGAGTCGCTAGCTTCTCTCGAAACTATTTAACGAAAATCGGCGCAGTTACGTTATCTTTGGTATTTTTTACACTTTTAATAAAAAAACATGAAAATGTTTTGATAAATATCCTCCAACCGTTTAGTTTTTCAACTCAGTAAAAATTTGTCAGAATATTTGAAGTTGTGGCAAAATTTGAGACGCTAGCTTCTTGCGAAACAAATCAACGAAAATCGGCGCAGTTATGTTATCTTTTGTATTTTTTACACTTTTAATAAAAAAAACATGAAAATGTTTTCATAAATATCCTCCAACCCTTTAGTTTTTCAACTCAGTAAAAATTTGTCAGAATATTTGAAGTTGTGACAAAATTTTAGACGCTAGCTTTTTGCGAAACAAATCAACGAAAATCGACGCAGTTACGTTATCTTTGGTATTTTATTACACTTTTAATAAAAAAAACATGAAAATGTCGTGTGATTTTTTTGTTTCGATAAAACAATAAGAAACCGAAAATAAAATGCGGTAACTTCAACTGCTAGGGAATCTTAAATCTTATCCGATATGTCTTTCGCCGGTTCTCTTATGTAGAATTCATGTATGATTGCTCATAGTTATGTGAAAACATCTTGTTTTCTTTTGTACTACTCAGTACTGGACGCTTTTTCACATAGTTTCTTACGTCCAATTTTCCATAAAGGTAAACTTTAACCTAACGCACGCCTGATCACGTATTCTTTGTTTATTCGATTTACGAATATATAAAAATCATCTATAACTACACGAGGAATTCAAAAGTAAGGATTAGTCTTTGCATCTTCATGTATGTACCTATATATGTTTAGTTTTAGTCCCTAAAACACACTTTTGTATATAAATTGTTACGACTTACAGTTGAGTAGACGACGATCTAAATTAGTTCTTTTTGTAAAATATTATGAAAATGTCGATTAGTTAAAAACCAATGTTGAAAAAACTATGAAAATTTAATAAAAAAGCGAGTTGTGAAGTGAAATTTAATATTAGGGAGAGAGTAAAAATACTTTCTTTCTTTATTCGCTTTCCTAGAACGGAATGAGAAATAATTACTTAAAATGACGTCACAATCCAGTAAAAAAGAAAATATCAAAATATTTTTAGACAAGGACGACAACCTTGTCTAAAAATATTTGCCTGTTTCTTTCGTTTTTGTAGAATAAAATAAGAAAGAAATACTTAAAATGACGTCACAATTCAATATTGTCATCCTTATATAAAAATATTTTCCTGTTTCATTCGCTTTTGTAGAATAAAATAAAAAAGAAATACTTAAAATGATGTCACAATTCAATATTGTCGTCCTTATATAAAAATATTTTCCTATTTCATTCGCTCTTGTAGAATAAAATGAGAAAGAAATATTTAAAATTACATCAGAATTCAGTATTTGTCGTCCTTGTCTATAAGATACATTAAACATTTTTTCACTCCTCGTCAGCTTTTAGTTTGAAATTATGATTTATGAAATGGAAAACATGGTTCAATACATTATTAAAAACTGAAACAAGTAAAACGTCGGTTGTAAAATTAAAAATGATTTTCGTCTTCAAAGTTGTTACAGTAGCTGTAGTTGGACATTATTTAAATATTTTTTACTTATATTTACTGTCACCAATAAATTCTCAACTTGAACGTATATACTACATATATTCTTCTTAAAGTAAAATTTATATTACAATTATGTTATATTACAATATGTACGTAGCATTTGCCCGTATTAAATCTTGGAATTGTCTCAAGGACAAGTGAGAGTCTGTAGAAAATTATGTTAATAAGAAAAGCATTAAACAAAAAATATTTATGTAGGCTGTACTTAGAAATTTCATTGCTTATTTTGGAAGGTTTAAATTTATCTTGCCAAAAACTTTATTCTAAAAAAGACTAAGATTTTCTTTAAAAAATAACCACGAGAAGTAGTGCGATCAATAGTCAAAGACGAGAAAAAAGTAGGTTTAGAAGGATTGCATTTTTACTTTTTAAGATAAAGAAACCTAACAAAGGTAGCAGCTCTTTGGAATTTTGATACTAAAAATTATATAGGGAAACTAAAACAAAATTGTCCTCATAATATAAAACAAATTTCCATCTCTTGTAAAAACAAAACCTCCAAACATGTTCATCTGTGACGAAATTTGAGACGCCTAGCCTCTTGCGAAACAAATCAACGAAAATCGGCGCAGTTACGTTATCTTTTGTATATTATTACACTTTTAATAAAAAAAACATGAAAATGTCGTGTGAATTTTTGTTTCGATAAAACCATAAGAAAGTATAGGAAAAAGGAGAAAAATCTGTTTGTAAAAACTAATCTGTAGGATAATTAAGTGCATTTGACGCTGTTTATTCATTAGCGCCTTTTCAAGGGATGTTTATGGTAAATAAAATAAAAATGATATAATGTTGAATTTAAATGTATTGAAAAGTCCTGAATTTATATTTTAATTTTTACACGAAAACACAAATGTCTACTATATATTTGAGATGGAACAATGTTACAAAAGATGCTCTTATGTCTTTAAAAGTTATACAAAAAGTTTGCTTCGTGACATCATTATGACTAATTGATTACTGAGAGAATCTATGACATCATTTCTCAATAAATAATGTATACTGTCTTTCTCACCACTTATTGCAATTTTACATTGATAATTTATCTATACCCAGTTCTGAACAGTGCTGCGCACCAATTCAACAGATAAATTAATTATTAATCAATAACATAATTAAATGTTAATCACTCTGGTAAAGCCAGGAGTGTTACTAGTGATATTTATTGCCTGGAAATGCAAAGAATTTAACTATCATTATCATGTTTTAAATTGTAATAACAAGATCTGCGTGGGTAGTTGAAGTTAGAGTTAATGAATGGATAATGAGGCAAGGGATTGCAGCAAAGGAAATAATCACTTACGAGTTACACTTTGATGCGTATTATATCGCTTATTTTAATTTTTTTTACATTAGTTTGTTTTATATAAAATAAAATTTTGGATATTACTGTACCTATATCTCCATGTGATCTTTAATGAAGATTATGTAAATAGAGAGAAAGGAAAAATATATGTATTTCATGAATGCTATATTTTGTCTTTTTAGGATAGTATGGAAGAAGTTAGTATAGGACATATCTCCATTAGTTTGTTTTATATAAAATAACATTTTGGAAATTACTGTACCTATATTTCCATGTAATCTTTAATGAAGACTAGGCAAATAGAGAGAAAGGAAAAATATATGTATTTCATGAATGCTATATTTTGTCTTTTTAGGATAGTATGGAAGAAAGTTAGCATAGGACACATCTCCATTAGTTTGTTTTATATAAAATAAAATTTTGGAAATTACTGTACCTATATTTCCATGTGATCTTTAATGAAGACTAGGCAAATAGAGAGAAAGGAAAATATATGTATTTCATGAATGCTAGATTTTGTCTTTTTAGGATAGTATGGAAGAAAGTTAGCATAGGACACATCTCCATTAGTTTGTTTTATATAAAATACAATTTTGGAAATTACTGTACCTATATCTCCATGTGATCTTTATTGAAGACTAGGTAAATAGAGAGAAAGGAAAAATATATGTATTTCATGAATGTTAGATTTTGTCTTTTTAGGATAGTATGGAAAAAAATTAGCATAGGACACATCTCCATTAGTTTGTTTTATATAAAATACAATTTTGGAAATTACTGTACCTATATCTCCATGTGATCTTTATTGAAGACTAGGTAAATAGAGAGAAAGGAAAAATATATGTATTTCACGAATGCTAGATTTTGTCTTTTTAGGATAGTATGGAAGACAGTTAGCATAGGACAAATCTCCATTAGTTTGTTTTATATAAAATAAAATTTTGGAAATTACTGTACCTACATCTCCATGTGATCTTTAATGAAGACTAGGTAAATAGAGAGAAAGAAAAAATATATCTATTTCATGAATGCTATATTTTGTCTTTTTAGGATAGTATGGAAGAAAGTTAGCATAGGACACATCTCCATTAGTTTGTTTTATATAAAATACAATTTTAGAAATTACTGTACCTATATCTCCATGTGATCTTTAATGAAGATTAGGTAAATAGAAAGAAAGGAAAAATATATGTATTTCATGAATGTTAGATTTTGTCTTTTTAGGATAGTATGGAAGAAAGTTAGCATAGGACACATCTCCATTAGTTTGTTTTATATAAAATAAAATTTTGGAAATTACTGTACCTATATCTCCATGTGATCTTTAATGAAGACTAGGTAAATAGAGAGAAAGGAAAAATATATGTATTTCATGAATGTTAGATTTTGTCTTTTTAGGATAGTATGGAAGAAAATTAGCATAGGACACATATCCATTAGTTTGTTTTATATAAAATACAATTATGGAAATTACTGTACCTATATCTCCATGTGATCTTTAATGAAAACTAGGTAAATAGGGAGAAAGGAAAGTTATATTTATTTCATGAATGCTAGATTTTGTCTTTTTAGGATAGTATGGAAGAAAGTTAGCATAGGACACAGCATATGTGTACCATGTCTCAATAGTGTAGTGATAAAAATACCGTAATTTTTCTATAAATTACACTAAATAAATTTAAAAATCTTGGAAAAAATACACCAGTTTTTAATGAAATTACTTTGTGAATTGTATATCATTTTATCGTTGTAAATATTATTATGTAGATAATATGAATAATCTATCATATTTTTAATTACTAAAACTGTAATTTAATTAATATTTAATTAAATTAATATTTAATTACTACTTAATATTTAATTAAAAAACTACGGTTTAACAGTTTATTTTACTTATTTATTTACACAACGGTCGAGGACTATTTAAGCAACATATGCTTAGGCAACAGCCAAGCCACATAACTGCGAAATATAGTATTATGAGTTATTTACGTAGAGTGGATTTAGAAAAAAACATAATTTTTGCTGGGTGGAAAGGCTAGGAGAAAATGAAACGTGGAAATTTCGGTAGGTTTTTAATTTATCCTTCCAAAAATTTTATTCTAAAAAAGACCAAGCTTTTTTTTAAAAAGTAGCCATGAGAAGTAACGAGATCAGTAGTCAAAGACGAGAAAAAAGTAGGTTTAAAAGGATTGCATTTTTACTTTTTAAGATAAAGAAACCTAACGAAGATAGCAGTTCTTTGGAATTCTGATACTAACAATTATATAGGGAAACGAATACAAAATTGCCCACATAATATAAAACAAAACTTCTAAATATATCTATTTGTCTGTGGAAGGATTTTGATTACAATGGTAAAGGTAACGTTAACTTTTTTTTTAACCACAGGATTTTTGGACACCCTATTTATATGCATTGATGTGTGTGAATTTGACTATGTATTATTGATTATCTATTTGGCAAGTTTGTATACCATTTCTCCCATGTTATTACCGTTAATTATTTTTGTGACTGTCACCAAAAATAACTTTAATACAATAAGTAACCCCGTCTATAGGGGATGAAAAATAGTTTATACAGAACATATGACAACTTTTTTGTATTTCCTAAATCATAATTTTAAGGTAATCTCAAAATTGTTGGCAAATTTTGAAAATTGACAAAGGTCCATATGTACGTGATTTATGTGTCAGTAATTAAAATTGATCTCATTATTAATTATTTAAAAATTTGTTAATGATTCCAAAGCTTGTGTTAAGAAACTTTAAGTGTAGTTACATGGCATATAAGATCCTATTTGCCCTAAAAATTGGGGCGATTGTCGATTTTTTAGTATTTAAGGCTTCAACTTAACGTTTACACAAAGACGGTAATACTAAACTGCGAAGAGACAATAGTTATTCTCTACTCTATATTTACCATTAAATTCAGAAGCTGACTTTATCTCATGAATTTTTGAACAAATATTTCTAATTTTTTATTAGAAATATTTGTTAAATTTTTTAACAAATATTTCTATAAAATATTTCTTGTGTGTTTTTTAATAAATATTTCTTGTGTTTTAATTTTTTATTATTAGTTTTTAATCAATCTAAATTTTCATCATATTTTTCTAAAAAAACGGCAAATATAGAAGTAGTCAACTATTCTATTATGAATGTAATATTAGAAATAATAAAAATAGTTTCCATAAATATTCTTTCTTTCGTAAAAAATTGGCTAATTCCAAATAGTTTAATTAATTTTTCTCTTTCTGTTGTTTTGTACACGTGTAGACATGGTCCGTGAAAATGAAATGTGATATAATACTTACATTTTTAACTGTCTAGAATATAAAGTACTGTCACAGCCTGACAGTAGGATAGACAGCTGACCGAGAACAATAGGCTTTACGTTTGAATGCGTTCAGTTACAGAACCCCAAAAATACACAGTTTGGTTATATAGACCGAATTCACGATGGCTGATTGATTGTTACTTTATATATAAAAAGGGACAAATAACACGCAAAAGGTAATATAGAAGACAAGGTCAGAGAAAACGAAGGGTTGGGAATACACTCTGTCGATATTCTCCTTGTTGGAGGTAGTGTGTCCATATATTGTGTCGATATTCTCCTAGTGATGTTTAGAAATAATCAATGATGAGTAACTTACCATAAAAGTTAGTGGTATTATTTGTAAATAATACATTTTTTTTCAATTAGGACCAAAAATAATTTTTAATGCTTTTATAAAATTGTTTCCATAAATATTTTGGAATTAAGATATATTCACTTATCTTTCTTTCTTAATGACACTTTCTTGGAGAAATATCCGAATTAAAAAAAAACAAAATTGATCACCTAGTAAATTTCTGTCATTTTTAATTGCAAAGGTTTAAAATGGGCAGCAACGGGCAAGTTTTACAGAAGAGTTTTTTTTTTCTTCGCGACTATAAATAAATATTACAATACATGGTGTAAAACAGAGAAATAAAAAAATCTAAAAATAGCATTTCATGTTTTTTTTTTCTAGGGATTCACGCAAAAACTGCTAAACATATTCATATAAAACTTTCGTAATATTATAGATTAGACTTTTAAGATGGCCATAGGCTTAAAGTATGTATATATGTTGTGTAATTTTTTATGTATAATTTATAATACCAACGTAGTTGGAGAAAAGTTTGCTGGTCTGGGCGTTTTTGCGACAAACGTCTTCTCTTGCTTCGCTCTACCCTTGATAAAATTGATCTTTTATAGAAAAACCGTGGTAACTGTTTTAAGGTAAAGAGGTATATGGAACAAAAGAAGCGGTGTTCAGATCAATTTAATAATCCTCCTTAAAAGATATATCATAGACATTTTAAGAGTTTTTTGTAGATACAAAATTTACCGATCACTCTTTTAAATTTTTCATTAATAGTTACAGGATTAATATTATCATGTGCGCTTAAATATCGTTTTTGTGATTTTTGATGCTTAAATGAGTTATTTGTAATAATTATAACCTTTATTCAGATCCACTTAACCAATAAGAATATTTTAATACGAACATAAAACTCAAAAATTTATTCTAGTAGTTTGTTTTAAATAGATCTGTTAGCCAAAGAGCTCCTCCAACCTTTTCCATTCTGATCTTTCTTGAGCCATTTTGTTCCACACCACTCCAGCCACTTCTTTGATATCATCATCCCTCCTTTTCTGCGGTCTGCCTCTTTTCCTTTTTCCTTTCTTGGGATATCATCTTGTCATTTTCTTACTCCATTTGTCATGACCTCTTGTCATGTACCCTGCCCATTTCCATTTGTGTCTTCTAATTTTCATTGTTACATATATGGTTCAAGTTTAATTTCTGATGATACGGTTTTTCAGTTTGTCTGATCTCTTGACATTCAGAGTTATGAGTAAGTCAGAGTAAATGAGTTATTTAGTTCTTGACGTAAACTGATCTGTAAACAATAGTTTCTAACTAAATGAATTCTTCTAGAATGTCTGATGATACGGTTTTTCAGTTTGTCTGATCTCGTGACATTTAGCATACTTCTCTCTATTGCATATTGGCAAGTTGCGAGTTTGCTTATTGTCTTGAGTTAAGGCAAAAGAGTTATTTAGTTCTTTCCGTAAATGCTGACTGATCTGTAAACAATAGTTTCTAACTAAATGAATTCTTCTAGTATGTCTACAAATGATGTTTACTTCTCATATGTTTACCTAATTACAACTTGAATGAGATATTTCTGTTATTTCATCTAAAAGTAAAAACTTTAAAACTTATTTATAACGGAAACCACTATTCTTTGTTTAGTCCCCAATAGTTTCGTGTTTGCCACACGTTAAAGGTTCATGGGAGATACCACAATGACCGGGCTAAATCCCACAATACTAAAACGTGTTACATATGTAATATTTAATTTTTTTATGTACCGTTTCTGAATTTTAGCCTTTATGTAGAGTATTTTAACATCGATAACATTATTAATTTGAGTGACAATTTCAAATAAAATATACATTTTGGGCGTACCAAAACTTAAGATAAGATTCTAAAGTTCATATTAGGGTACCAACTACACAAATCTCATTATTATTTATAAAAAGCTTTGAACTTATTACAAAATTTTGGAGATGATAGGACCAGGTTCTTTTAATTGCATTCTTTTAGTGTGGCATATGGATATTTTTACAAAGATGTAGGAAGTTTAGGGTTACTTTTTTATTCTACATTTTTAACTTCGTTTTTAAAATATTAGGCTCCAATTTTGTTTGTTACGTATCTTCCCCTCTCTCCTATTTCCAATTAGACAATATAAAAATCTGAAAATAATCCAGAAAATAGGTTTTGATGAATACTGTCAGCTTCACTAGTTTATCCAATTTCATTAGTTCACAAGTTCGAAAAGTTTTCAAGTACGCGAAAATCACGCGAATGGAAAATACTGGATGGCAAAAACCTGAATTTGTTAGCATATTTTATTAATATTAATTTTAAAAAATATATTTTGCAATATTAAATTTGAGAAATACAGCAGATGAATCGCAATAGTATTTCAAATTGTCGAGATATTAAAATCCTAACTTATCTATGATGGACCTTTATGGTCATATGTGGAGCCTGACATAAGGATTAATAAAATATATAAAATTATATATTTTGCTATATGACTACGAAACCCTAATTTATGCGTGATCGAAGACGCACCGACCGATTTTATAGGACATTTTTTACAATTGTTATAAATAACTTTCATATTTAATTAAAATTGTCGATCTTATTAAAAACGAATATACGGTTAGTGAAATCCCATTGCATCATCTGTATGTTGTCGTTGATTTGGGAGTCATATTTTATTCGCGATCGACTTTTCGTGGTCACATGGTGGACATAGCAAATATTGTTTTAGAAATTTGGATTCGTGTTGTATAATTCAAATTGTCACTCTTATTAAATACGAATATACGGTTAGCGAGATCTCACTGCATCATCTCTATGTTGTCGTTGATTTGGGAGTCAGGTTTTATTCGCGATTGACTTTTCGTGGTCACATGGTGGACGTAGCAAATATTGTTTTAGAAATTTGGATTCGTGTTGTATAATTCAAAGCATTTTCAGTCCACGTCATCAATTTGCCTGCAATGTACTTCATAAGTGCAGAGCCGATAAGAATCTGGCTTCATCATGTGTAGCTCACACGAAGACAAGTACAGATTGATGGTTGAATGTGTGCAAGAAACGTTTTTCTGATATCTGCAAATGAGACAGTATGACTACTTCCTGTTTCTATTTCTTACCAATTTCCTCTTGGATGTGCTTTCTTCCTACATATTTTCTCTTCTTCATACTGGTTTCCTTATCTTCCAACTAATAAAGAGAACAATTCTATGCCTTGTATTATTGAGTAAATTTTAATTCTTCGTACCTGACAATTTCTTGTGCTCATACAATTGCTATATCACCCTTTAGAACCAAATTATATCAGATCTCTCCACTTTCTCGGGGTATTCAACTGCTCAACCAAAGGATCACGGGCGCACCAGACTGTGATTTGTTTATGACTAGTGAAAGTAAATTTGTCGGAATGTGTCGTCGTTGTCAAAATGTATAGTTCTTGGGAATTTTGTATTCATGTTTAATTCAAAAGTTTAAACTTTGTTGAACCATTAAGTTCTTATCATTACGAATTGGTTATCTGTAATATAGCAATATATCGATAAACATATTTGTGTAAATAATTACATAAATACCGTGTGAACAAAGTTAAATAACATGTTTAGATTTTACAAAGAATAAATATGTAATAATATTAGTTATGAGTAAATAATTCACAACAGAGAAGTTTCACTTCCAACGAGGTTTTCTACATACCCCTTTATTTTGACAACATGTACATAGATGAGTAAACGTTCACGATTATGTAGTCACATTTACCTTGCGTGTCTGGCTGGTTGGATTAAACCTAGCGTCTTCCATTTATTGTCGGACGACTTAGCAGAGAACGTAACATGGGCTGCGTTTTGTTCGGAGGGGGCTTTAAGCCACCAATTAAGATGTCCGATAAGTAAGCTTAAGGGGGTGTGTTTAGGAAGTAAATGACTTACGGAAAGAATAGAGGGTGAGCGAGAAAGAGAAAGAGAAAGAGCTATTCGTACACAGATCGTGCGGCAGATAAGGCATTAAATCGATGTTGTTCGTATTTACAGGTGTTCAATTTCATTTTTGAACTGGTCAGTCAACAATGACGATGTCATTTCTGGGAATGTTTCTTGCGTTGTAATTATACTGTACTCGTAATGTAAGTATATTTCCTACCTTGAAGAAAAATTTATTATGTCTCGTGAACTAGTACATAGGTGTGACAAAAAAAGGTATCTATTATTCATACAAAATATTATATACATTAAACTGAGTGTATTTGAATAGTGTTTCTGTGAAAGAAATATAAATTTTTTCGTTGCCTTTACAACTTTAGCAAGGAATATTTTTATAAACTCTTGAGAATTGTCATCCTTAACATTTTCTACTCACAATTAAATGAAACTACGTGATGTAGTATTATTTCTACTTTCTTTAAGTTCTTTACCACGACCTAGGTTTCGTTGTATTACAACATCTTCAGATGGGCTATTAGCAAAAACGATCTATGCTAATAGCCCACCTGAAGATGTTGTAACACAACGAAACCTAGGTCGTGTTAAAGAACTTAAAGAAAATAGAAATAATACTACATCACGTAGTTTCATTTAAATGCGAATAATGAATTTCTATAAAATTAAAGCCAAATATATTAAATTTTCTACTCACTTGGGTGCATAGAATCATTATTATGAATAACAGACATATTATTTGTTACACCCTGAATAGTATCTTAAATTTTAATTGTTAAAATGAGAGATTCCAAAAAGTGAAACCACATTATTTATAGTGATGGGCCATCTTTATACTGTTTATTAATTGCACTGTGGGTAGATAATACTGATGTATTAGAGGTCACACACCATTTAGTTTGCTATAATGCTCTTGGTTATTCTACAGTGTTATTCTAAAATTTTATTATATGCATAAATAGTGATGTAGATAACAAACCAACTTATACAGTTTAATACTAAATCTACAAAAGTAATAAAATTACAAATATTGAAATGAAGTTCAAGTTTAAACGAGTTTAAATTTTTAATTCACTCCTCACTTATGGCCACTTCCATTTCGCTAATGGAAAATTTCATTGCGCGATTTAAAGTAAATGTAGTGCCGTCTCTTAACGTACATAGATGCACTATATATTTGTGTAATTACTAAGCGTCAAGTAGTGATTTCTTTGTTGTTATCAGACTATTGAAAACGAATTTTTAAAATATGAAATTCTTCCGATTGAGTAATTTGGTTTCGATGAAAAGAAAACTGAATACTATTTCCAGTTTACCTCTATGTTTCTCAAATAACACCATTTGAATTTGGTCAGGAATGTTTATATGATGCGTGTTCAGATAAACACACAAATGAACAGAAAAATGGACAAGTATTTTAGAGACAATATTGATTGATTATGACGGCTAAATTGTATATATATATATATATATATATATATTTAACCTAAATAATCTAAATAGTTTATATCTGATGTCACGTTTGCAATATTATTTTTAATGATATACTATAAAATAAAACTAAATTTGATAAAACTGACTTTTTGGTGGAGAAAATAAAAAATCTCATATAAAATCACTTTTTATTTGAAGATTTAAAGTGAATGGGATAAGAAAATATTCTCAAGTTGTACGACTATTTGGAATACGTGAGCAAGAACCAGGAGTTAGTTGAATAAAGGAAATGTGTAGTAATTTACGAAAACCTGTGTTTAAACAAATTCATAATTTTAACGAAATAATAACTATATAATTTTATTAGCCACACTTTGGCTTTCAGTCATCCAGGAAATTTTCCTACGAAATTAGGATATATAATGAATAATATTGAAAAAATATATCTAGTTTTAATCGGGTTTAGAAATAAAGAAAAGTGTGGATTGGAAAAGTGTATTATACTGTTTATAAATATTGGGAATATAAAATAAAGTTGAACGAGAGGTTTTAAAAATACTTAGAAATAAGATCTAAGACATCTGCGCTTGTACTTAATGCTGAAATTTTGTTGGATTATTTTAACATTTTGAAAATAAACTTTCTTCACATTAGGTTTATTTTTTTATTTGTTTTTTTTTTTTCAAATGATATTCAAGTAAATTCCCTTGCAGTAAGTCCAGACTAAAAAATATTTCAATTCTTATTGGATTCTAATTAAGTTTCAGAATTTAGATAATTTTCGTTTCAATAAGTAACTGTTGGTAGAATAAACAACAGTATAAAGTCGATAAATAAAGGAAGATTCCGTCCAGAATTGCATATTGATGTAATATTTTTATATTTCCCACGAAATTTTTTTATGCCTATTTTGTTTATCGCAAAATTTTGTAAGTTGTGGTAAAAAAATATTTAAACGGGATATTATATTAAAAGTTTTTTCGATCATATATCTACCGAATCTTGAAAAATGCAGCAAAATAATAACTAATATATTGCATTAAATGTAAAACACAAATTAAATTCATTTATACAGTAAACGAAGTAAAGTTATAAATATTTCTAATGGAATGCCTTGATTTCTGAGATGAGACAAAACTGTAACTTGAATCCACAGCTGTTATCTCGTCAAGCATCCAATTTAACAAGCCATAATTGGACGGTGTCATGCGGTCATGTACAATAATACATATAGTTGTTGACAAACGAGTTTGATATACATATTTGATTGATAAATTTGTATAAAGATACATCATGAATCTTTCGAATGAAGCATGGTGCTTTGAAGTGGGTAACACACTGATCGCTTGATGTCTTTTGTAACTTCATCTTGAAGCTGGGCTTTTGCTCGGAGCAATCTTAATAGCTTTTAATAATCAAGGTGTTTATGCATTAAAACATACATTTTACATCTTTCATCCTAATTGCAAAATAGAAAGCCCCCTTAAAATATTATATAAAGCACCTTAAAACATTAAGGAAAGTGTAGATAACTTATCACATGGTACACGTGTCTACTTAAAATAAAGCCTTATATCCATCAGGCGTGACGTTTCATTCCCAATTTATTGTTATACTTTATTTATAATACAAGTTATAGAGACATGAGTTATGGATTCACAGCCTTTGTATACAATTCTTACTTAGAATTTTACAAATATTCTTTGAAAAACTTCGCTACTACTTTCTGCTTTAAAATGCGTAGTGATTACTTAACTTTTCTGGATCAATAAAAAATGTCAATTAATTTTGATGCGTTCACATCCTTCTTTTGAACAGCTTCAAAAATTTCGTGTAAAGGGAGTACTTTATGTAGAAATACATTCATTGAAAAAGTTCGCTACTCCTTCCTATGTTGAAATGCATAGGGTTTACTTGACTTTTCAGGATCAATAGAAAACGTCAATTAATTTGTATGCGTTCACATTCTTTTCTGAAACAGCCTTTACACGAAATTCTTATTTAGAATTGTACAACACATTCTTTGAAAAAGTTCGCTACTCCTTTCTATGTTGAAATGCATAGGGTTTACTTGACTTTTCAGGATCAATAGAAAACGTCAATTAATTTGTATGCGTTCACATTATTTTCTGAAACAGCCTTTATACCAAATTCTTATTTAGAATTGTACAACACATACTTTGAAAAAGTTCGCAACTCCTTCCTATGTTAAATTGCGTAGTGTTTACTTGACTTTTCTGGATTAATTAAAATCGTCAATTAATTTTTATGCATTCACATTCTTCTCAAAAACAGCCTTTACACGCAATTTTTATTTAGAATTGTACAACACATACTTTGAAAAAGTTCGCAACTCCTTCCTATGTTAGATTGCGTAGTGTTTACTTGACTTTTCTGGATCAATTAAAATCGTCAATTAATTTTTATGCATTCACATTCTTCTCAAAAACAGTCTTTACACGAAATTCTTATTTAGAATTTTCCAATACATTCTTTGAAAAAGTTCACTACTCTTTTCTATGTTGAAATGGGTAGTGTTTACTTGACTTTTCTGGATCAATTAAAAAAGTCAGTTAATTTTTATGCATTCACATTCTTCTCAGAAACAGGCTTTACACAAAATTCTTATTTAGAATTGTACAACACATACTTTGAAAAAGTTGGCTACTCCTTCCTATTTTAAATTGCATAGTGTTTACTTGACTTTTCTGGATTAATTAAAATCGTCAATTAATTTTTATGCATTCACATTCTTCTCAAAAACAGCCTTTACACGAAATTCTTATTTAGAATTTTAAAATACATTCTTTGAAAAAGTTCACTACTCCTTCCTATGTTGAAATGCATAGTGTTTACTTGACTTTTCTGGATAAATTAAAAAAGGTCAATTAATTTTTATGCATTTACATTCTTCTCATTAACAGCCTTTACACGAAATTCTTATTTAGAATTGTACAACACATTCTTTAAAAAAGTTCACTACTCCTTCCTATGTTGAAATGCATAGTGTTTACTTGACTTTTCTGGATCAATTAAAAAAGTCAATTAATTTTTATGCATTCACATTCTTCTCAAAAACAGTCTTTACACGAAATTCTTATTTAGAATTTTCCAATACATTCTTTGAAAAAGTTCACTACTCTTTTCTATGTTGAAATGGGTAGTGTTTACTTGACTTTTCTGGATCAATTAAAAAAGTCAGTTAATTTTTATGCATTCACATTCTTCTCAGAAACAGGCTTTACACAAAATTCTTATTTAGAATTGTACAACACATACTTTGAAAAAGTTTGCTACTCCTTCCTATTTTAAATTGCATAGTGTTTACTTGACTTTTCTGGATTAATTAAAATCGTCAATTAAATTTTATGCATTCACATTCTTCTCAAAAACAGCCTTTACACGAAATTCTTATTTAGAATTTTAAAATACATTCTTTGAAAAAGTTCACTACTCCTTCCTATGTTGAAATGCATAGTGTTTACTTGACTTTTCTGGATAAATTAAAAAAGGTCAATTAATTTTTATGCATTTACATTCTTCTCATTAACAGCCTTTACACGAAATTCTTATTTAGAATTGTACAACACATTCTTTAAAAAAGTTCACTACTCCTTCCTATGTTGAAATGCATAGTGTTTACTTGACTTTTCTGGATCAATTAAAAAAGTCAATTAATTTTTATGCATTCACATTCTTCTCAGAAATAGTCTTTACACGAAATTCTTATATAGAATTGTACAACACATTCTTTGAAAAACTTCGCTATTCCTTTCGACGTTGAAATGCGTAGTGTTTACTTGATTTTTCTGGATCAATTAAAAAAGTCAATTAATTTTTATGCATTCACATTCTTCTCAGAAACAGCCTTTACACGAAATTCTTATTTAGAATTGCACAACACATTCTTTGAAAAACTTCGCTATTCCTTTCGACGTTGAAATGCGTAGTGTTTACTTGACTTTTCTGGATCAATTAAAAAAGTCAATTAATTTTTATGCATTCACATTCTTCT
This sequence comes from Druceiella hillmani, assembly GCA_039881145.1. Lineage (NCBI taxonomy): Eukaryota > Metazoa > Arthropoda > Insecta > Lepidoptera > Hepialidae > Druceiella > Druceiella hillmani. The sequence goes on along the minus strand of JAYKKI010000060.1, from coordinate 5,476,095 downwards.
CAGAAACAGCCTTTACACGAAATTCTTATATAGAATTGTACAACACATTCTTTGAAAAACTTCGCTATTCCTTTCGACGTTGAAATGCGTAGTGTTTACTTGATTTTTCTGGATCAATTAAAAAAGTCAATTAATTTTTATGCATTCACATTCTTCTCAGAAATAGTCTTTACACGAAATTCTTATATAGAATTGTACAACACATTCTTTGAAAAACTTCGCTATTCCTTTCGACGTTGAAATGCGTAGTGTTTACTTGATTTTTCTGGATCAATTAAAAAAGTCAATTAATTTTTATGCATTCACATTCTTCTCAGAAACAGCCTTTACACGAAATTCTTATTTAGAATTGCACAACACATTCTTTGAAAAACTTTGCTATTCCTTTCTACGTGTTTACTTGATTTTTCTAGATCAATAGAAAATGTCAATTAATTTTTATACGTTCACATTTTTATAGTTATAAAATGTTCTTTAAGATTATTTTTACGTTAGTAAAGATTAATTTTACACTTATAAAGATTAATTTTACACTTATTAAGATTAATTTTACACTTATAAGCAAGATATATGTTGCTTATTTATGTAAGTAATAATTATTTGATCAACTTATAACTCGCAGACTAAAACGTCGGGTAAGTTGAAAACCTACCTAAGCTCTGCAGATTTCATTGACCTTGGCTTTCTTCACAATGTTCACTCGGAAAATAAAAATAAGTTTTCGTTTTATTTTTCCTTTTCATATCTTTTATCTCCTTAATACTTTCCATTACATCTATCCAGCCTCTGTTATTTTAATCTGTCCATAACTTTTTCCGTTGATTCCATTGTTTAAGTATTTAGAAATTATTTTATTCTTTCTTTTTATATTGTTAACTTATGTGCCTTGATAAATTTGTTTATGCTTTTTCTTTTTATTTATTTTTCCACTTCTATCTTTATAAGTGTTTACAACGGAGAATTATTCATTGTTTACTGATATAAATTCTTCATGTGTATTTATTGTATATTTTGTTCTATGATACTCAAAATATTTATACGTTCAATTCATTTTTATTTGACACTGTGTATAACACACTTCCACAAGTTAACTTGTTTTTAATATTGTGATTACAATCATTCATTTTTACTCCACAAGTTAACATTATTCAAAATTGTAATTACAAATTTTAATATTACTTATTTGCTTATTAATTTTGTTGATTTTCCAAAATATTTAGTTTCCGTTTCGTCATAACTTCCAAAAACTAACATTTTTCAAAATAGTAATTACAAACTTCAATATTACTTACTTGCTTATTAATTTTGTTGATTTTCCGAAATATATGGTTTTGGTTTCGTAATAACTTCCACAAACTAACATTTTTCAAAATTGTAATTACAGACTTTAATATTACTTACTTCCGTATTAATTTTCTTGATTTTCCAAAATATTTAGTTTTGGTTTCGTCATAACTTCCACAAACTAACATTATTCAAAATAGTAATTACAAACTTTAATAGTACTTATTTGCATATTAATTTTCTTGATTTTCCGAAATATTTAGTTTTGGCTTCGTCGTAACTTCCACCAACTAACATTTTTCAAAATTGTAATTACAAACTTTAATATTACTTACTTCCGTATTAATTTTCTTAATTTTCCAAAATATTTAGTTTTGGTTTCGTCATAACTTCCACAAACTAACATTTTTCAAAATAGTAATTACAAACTTTAATATTACTTACTTCCGTATTAATTTTCTTAATTTTCCAAAATATTTAGTTTTGGTTTCGTCATAACTTCCACAAACTAACATTTTTCAAAATAGTAATTACAAACTTTAATATTACTTACTTCCGTATTAATTTTCTTCATTTTCCAAAATATTTAGTTTTGGTTTCGTCATAACTTCCACAAACTAATATTTTTCAAAATAGTAATTACAAACTTTAATATTACTCACTTGCATATTAATTTTCTTGATTTTCCGAAATATTTAGTTTTGGTTTCGTCGTAACTTCCACAAACTAACATTTTTTAAAATTGGACTTACAAACTTTAATAGTACTTATTTGCTTAGTAATTTTGTTGATTTTCAGAAATATTTTTTATTTTGTGTTAAAAACGTAAATCAAAAAATGTTATTTGCTCCTTTTTTGAAAACTCCATTTCAGCTCCATCCGACAGTATCTGAAATCATCATAGATATTATGTGATATAAAAAAAAGGTAATCTTAAAAAACCAGACCATAAAACTAAAACTGTTACGTAGCCAGAATGGGCTTGCAAACCGTTTATAAACTTCTAGCATCCTTAAACGTTTGTTTTAACTCGCGAATCAAATAGCAAAATATATCGGTGCATGCACTAAGAGCAAGCACTTTCACAAACGGATATATGCACGCAATTGCGGTTGATAAAACATCATTTATAATAATAATTAAAAGTTTAACACTGTCGCGTACGAGAAAAAATCATAGGTACTTCGAAATACTGCAACAAATAATGCTATCAAAATATTAACATAACTAGCGTGACCCGTGCGAAGTCTTCGCATTATTTATTCCATTATGAAGCTCAGATGACAGATCAAACAAATATTTTACTAAAATTGACATATAGAGGCGCAAGTATCAAAAGCATTGAGCTAAAGCGCCACTTTATTTATACGTGAGTGAATTTGAAATTAAACAAAAATTTTACCGACCGTCAATCATATTGACGTTGAGCCGTTAGATGGCAGCATTGCTGTTTTGTGTATATAATTTTAATAATTAATTAATTTGCAAAAACAATAGCAATAATAAATTTTTTAGTTGTGGATGCCGGTAGAGCAAGCAATTATCTATAAAATGATATATAATTTATGTGGATTAGTTGTGAGATTTTTTCTAAAAAGGGATAGTAACATCTTAACCTTAGCGTATTAATATATATGATGATGATAAAAACGTATAAAAATTACATACTTCATTGAATTTCAAATAAAACTATACGATATTTAAAATTAAATTATATGTTTTTATAAAACATCTCTTAGATATAAATCCCGATTAACTTTATAGAATATATCTGAATAAAATGTATGGATTATACAGAAATCATTATGTACTCTATGGTCAATATACTAAAGATAGAATTCCAGACGGAGACACCTGAATCAGAATCATCCGTGTCTAACTTGTCAATTTTAATTTCTGAAACAAAATTTAGTTTAACACGAACTTAGCTATGAATAATTTCACATCGCGGCGTAAGACATTCTACTTAAAAAAAATTGCAATTTCAAGACGGTTTGGCTATGGAGAAAGTGTAGATAGTTGCTGCCCAGAATGCATTTACTGAAAGAGAGACAGCAGATTCAGACTGAGAAAGACACGAGAGTAGTAGCATATTGAAAATTTGAAGAAATATGGTATGAGGTTCCAAAGAGGTTAAGACTGTTATTAAGGGAAAAGATGTGTTTAAAAAAACATAATATCTAAATATATTATTTCTAAAAGCTGTTTTTTGGTCGAGCAGCTCGATCTCTTTAACTACTGCACCAAAAAAAATAAAAAAAATACCCACTTAAAGCTTATGTTTTCTACTTTGGGCGAAAAATATAAAAAAATTCGAAAAAAATATTTTTGTTAATAAAAAAATTAATTTTTATAACAACTGGCATGAGCGCCATATGTGGGCGACACATCAAATATCTTAGCCAAATTGTATACTTGGAACACGCTAGATGGCGATATAGTGCGAAGACTTCGCACGGGTCAGCTAGTAATTAGTTATTAGTGACATAAACGAAATAATTGCTATAAAAAGAAAGGATTGTATACTTGTTTGTGCTTGATATAATAGAGGCCATTTAGTCGATTAAAATCTTGAGACGTATTCTATGAATCCACACCGTCTTTTAACAAGTATCAGTGGTAGTGAAAGCGAATTACATTGCAGGAAAAGTTATACTAAAATTGCCTAATTAAAAAGGGAAAAATTCTAGGAATAAACCAATGACAAAAAATGTAATTAATTTTCCAAGAAATATCACTACACTTTCTATAACTTAAAGAGTTTGATAAAGACAATTATACAAAATGTTTCATGATAAGGACGAATCAAAGTTGTATATATGAATATTCTATATCGAGTATGACGTTTTTAAAATTTTGTACCAAGGAAACGTTCAAAAATGTTTGTGTCTGCCTGTTTGTTAAAGCAACACGTAATTATTGAACTAATTTGAAAGGAACTTTTATTATAATGATGTACGAGGCTTAGTTTAAAATCTAAATCATTTATCCTGAAGAAATAATTCTTAATAAACTTTGTTAACTTTTGTTGTGAATATATATTTTCTTATGAACTTTTTATCTTAGTACTTGTTTTTTTTCTCTTTCTCAGTTTGTTTGCTTGTCAGGGCATCGTACAAAAATTATTGTACTCCTTTATATTGGAGTTAAAACTAAAATTTAGACTAGCTGAAGTTTGGAATGAATATTTCGTAATGGGCTTTTTTTGTTTGTTTTTAATTTCACCATTTTCTATTATTTTTTGTGAGCATTATTCAAAAATTACTGCACCGATTTAAATTCAACTTCTATTGAGTAACGCTTGAAAAACCAATTTAAAATCTACATATTATCCTATCGATTAGTTTCTAAGGGACATAAATTTTCAATTATTAATGCTCGCGTTACAAGTTCAAGGTACTATCGGTTAAGGGTACTTATGAGATGTGGAAAATCCCACACGCCAACCAAAAATCTAAATAAGGAAAATCTTAGGTAAAAGCTATTTCTTAAAAAGTATTTAACTTTAATATGTAATGATAACGAAGAAAGTCTTCCACAGCATCCACCTAAAATCTCGTTACCCGCTATCTCTACATACCCTCAATTCTCCCAAAATTCTTTTCAGTATAAACATTTTGACGATGTCTCCGTATCTGCATGATTCATCTTCCATAACTGTATAATACTAATGACGATCCATAAAGGCGATGATCGTTAGAAAATTACCGTTTCTTGCTCGAGCGGACGCGAGATATAATCAAGATTATGGCTTGCGATGTGTTAAAAATATTCGCGTGGATGACGAGAGGAGAGGGGTGGATGCTGTGCCCCATAAAACCGACGCTCAGGAAGGAGTAATTTACATTTGCAATAAAGCGTCGTGCGATGTGCGGGTTCGTCTTGTACCGGGGATGTGTGGGGGAAGATTGGCAGAGACTGTAGAAATAAGTTAGTCAGCTGAATATATATGTAGCGATTGTTGAAACTTAGGGATCCGATCTTCGATGTTATTCGAATTGTGTTACGATCTCGATTTACGCTTCGTCGAAGTTCGAATGTGTGACAGCAGGGAAAGTTTGGAAACTGTTGATACAATAGTGTCTGCGTATGGCGAAGTTTTTTCATTCTTTCTTGTTACAGCATTTAAAGAGATGCTCTCATGTAGGTCAATATTTTTGAAGTATTTTGCTGGTCTTTAGTTTTATTTGTAAATTTCGTCTTGGCACGAGGTAAGATTCTTGATGCGGGCTTTTGGCTGAAGAACCCCTTGTTGATAGAAAGAGACGTATTTTAGAGATCGTCGTTGCTAATTGGCAGTCTAGGTGGACCGCTCCTGATTTCAAGAGTGAAACGATCAGGTTGTTCTTCATCGATATGTTCGAGTGGCTAAGTGGCTTCCCAATTCTTAACGGCAAATGGTGCATTTCATGCCAGTTTACACAGATTCGCCATTAGAGATAGCCCGGTGTGTACCTGCGGATTTGAAACGCAGGACTCGAGTCACATTTTGTTCCACTACAGTGAGCACGATGATGCACGTAGAGTTTTGTTAGAGACCATGCGCCTAAATATTAACGTAGAATCACGCGGAGCCGTAGAACGTGCTATCTTTAGTTACCGACACTTGGTTGAGAATGGACCGATCTTTGAGTTATTTAGAGTGTTCGCAAAATGCATTCTAGAAAAGATGGAGACACTAAATGATTCTTTGAAAAGGGACAGACTCTAACCCTGTTGAGTGGAAGTGCTGTGATTGTAGATACGGGATATTACTAGGGGACCTTCGACGGTCCTTTCTTTTGTATGAGGTGGGTCGTTACGGGGCCCAGGAGAGGCCCTGAGAAAATCCGCGTAAAAATGGCGGGAATAGTTTTATTTGTACATATTGTATAAGATACCTGTTTTGGAGACGGTTTGTATTCATTGGCAATCTAGGTGCGCTTTTCCGAATTCTAAAAGAAAGACACAAGATTGTTTTTCCCGATGTATCTGAGCGGTTGAATAAAACCTGGCTCAAAAGCGACTATTACGCTTCACAATTTCTTACGGGGCATGGCATTTTCCGAGCCAGTATGTTTAGATTTGGTTTGAGAGACAGCTCGGTATTATCTTGCGGTTTTGAGACGCATGATATGAGTCAAGTTTCTTTTCATTGGAGTGAGCACGATTATGGGCATACAGTTTTGATAAAGAGCATGCGTTACATATCAGTAGCGTAGTATTTTTTGGAAAGTAGTATCTTTAGTCACCGAGACTTGGTTGAAAGTGGACCAATTTTTGAGGTATTTGAAGCGTTCGAAAATGCGTCATTGAAAGAATGGCTGTGGTAAATAGCGCATTAATTGGGAACTTAACCTCGTTACATGGAAACGCTGGATGGTAGTAACGGGACGCTATTAGGGGACCTTCGAAGGTCCCCATTTTTGTTTGAGGGGAATGTTGCGGATCCCTGAAAGGACCCTGAGACCTGGGTTGGTAATTTATATAAATCATATATCGCAGGAATAGCAAATATCAGACTCGAACTTTTCAAAAATTGTTTCTTTGCAAGTTTAAGTCTGAAAAGTATGAATGATGCGTTGTTAAATCTTTCAGTTATATTCATGAAAGAGTCTATTCATTTCATTTAACTATTACGATATAATAGTTAAATGAAGTGATTCTCTAGCAATAGTTAATGAATGTGAAAACCTGGGGAAAATGAAATTAAAATAGTTTTTTGTTCAATATACACGTATATTTTCGGTCTTTTACTCTACCCCTTATAGGGCTCATGTTTTTTTAAACTTAAAAATTGTTGGTTTCCAATTAACTACTCATATTATCGATTAAAAAAGAAATCTCCAGGTCACTGACTACACCAGAAGTGCTCAAATATTTTGGACAACCACTCTAATATTACTGTACTGTGTACCAGATATATTGGTTGCTGGTGTATTTGTACTGCTATATTCGGGTGAGGTATATGAGAGTGCTGTAAAATTATTAAATTATGTGAGAATGCTGTAAAGTATTAGGTTTCTTTTATATCTTGGACATTTCAAGTCTCGTTTATTATGCAACTTCTTGTCATTCTAGTTGTGCAAAGTTTTAATAAACGGTCCGGAAAAAAAAATGTCTGGAAACGTTTGTGTATAATAATCTGAAAGTTTTTGCGTTATGTTATAAGCAGTATTTATAACTTTCACAAAAAGTATTATTATTTCGTAGGTCATAGAAATAAAAAAGGAAATAAATATGAACGTGAAGTTATTTCTACAATTTTTTATGAAAAAAAATTAAACAGGGAAACGAAAGTGATGGAATTTTGTTTATATTATTTGTGTTCTATAAACATTCTGGTAAATCTTAAATTTCTACATGAAACCAAATAACATAATATGATTGAGCTGATACAAAATAATGTTCCTACTATATGAGCACTTGACATGATATTTTTATTTTCCGTTTCCATACTTAAGTGATTTTTTTCTGAGTATGGAAAATTTTCACTTTACAAGAATCTTTTTTCCGTTTTATTGAAAACTATCTTTTGTGTCTAATAACTGCTTGTATAGTCACAATCATGTATATTGAGAATTACCATCATCTAGAATCGGTATTACATTTTTTTACCATTTGTCAGAATTACAACCATAATTTTTTAAGTGATTTCTAACGTGTTTTCGTTATTTATGTTAAATGTTATATTAAATATATTTATTATTAGTCGAGTTTGTTTTCCATTTTCATTCTCGAGTGATTTTTTCTGAGTATGGTAAATTTTCACTTTACAAGTTAGGAGGGACGTTGCTGTTGTAAAACTTAGATTGCAATTCTCAGGAGGGAAAATCTTTTTTCCGTTTTATGGAAAACTATCTTTTGTGTCTAATAACTGCTTGTATAGTCACAATCATGTATATTGAGCATTACCATCATCTAGAATCGGTATTACATTTTTTACCATTTGTCAGAATTACAAGCATAATTTTTTAAGTGATTCCTAACGTGTTTTTGTTATTTATTTTAAATGTAATATTGAATATATTTATTATTAGTCGAATTTGTTTTCCATTTCCATACTCAAGTGATTTTTTCTGAGCATAGTAAATTTTCATTTTACAAGGTAGGAGGGACGTTGCTGTTGTAAAACTTAGATTGCAATTCTCAGGAGGAAGAATCTTGTTTTCTGTTTTATTGAAAACTATCTTTTGTGTCTAATAACTGTTTGTATAGTTACAGTCAAATACACTTTACTTTACCATAACCTAGAATCGACATTACATTTTTTATATCATTTTTATCATTTGCAAGAATTACAACCATAATTTTTTAAGTGATTTCTAACGTGTTTTCGTTATTTATGTTAAATGTTATATTAAATATATTTATTATTAGTCGAGTTTGTTTTCCATTTTCATTCTCGAGTGATTTTTTCTGAGTATGGTAAATTTTCACTTTACAAGTTAGGAGGGACGTTGCTGTTGTAAAACTTAGATTGCAATTCTCAGGAGGGAAAATCTTTTTTCCGTTTTATGGAAAACTATCTTTTGTGTCTAATAACTGCTTGTATAGTCACAATCATGTATATTGAGCATTACCATCATCTAGAATCGGTATTACATTTTTTACCATTTGTCAGAATTACAAGCATAATTTTTTAAGTGATTCCTAACGTGTTTTTGTTATTTATTTTAAATGTAATATTGAATATATTTATTATTAGTCGAATTTGTTTTCCATTTCCATACTCAAGTGATTTTTTCTGAGCATAGTAAATTTTCATTTTACAAGGTAGGAGGGACGTTGCTGTTGTAAAACTTAGATTGCAATTCTCAGGAGGAAGAATCTTGTTTTCTGTTTTATTGAAAACTATCTTTTGTGTCTAATAACTGTTTGTATAGTTACAGTCAAATACACTTTACTTTACCATAACCTAGAATCGATATTACATTTTTTATATCATTTTTATCATTTGCAAGAATTATAAGCATGGTTTTTTAAGCGATTCATAACGTGTTTTCGTAATTTATGTTAAATCTAATTCTTATATATTTATTTTTACTATGAACATACAGAACTATATTTTGTGTCTAATAACTGCTTGTATAGTTACAGTCAAATACACTTTACTTTACCATAACCTAGAATCGATATTACATTTTTTATATCATTTTTATAATTTGCAAGTATTATAAGCATGGTTTTTTAAGCGATTCATAATGTGTTTTCGTAATTTATGTTAAATCTAATTCTTATATATTTATTTTTACTATGAACATACAGAACTATATTTTGTGTCTAATAACTGCTTGTATAGTTACAGTCAAATACACTTTACTTTACCATAACCTAGAATCGATATTACATTTTTTGTATCATTTTTATCATTTGCAAGTATTATAAGCATGGTTTGTTAAGCGATTCATAACGTGTTTTCGTAATTTATGTTAAATCTAATTCTTATATATTTATTTTTACTATGAATATACAGAACTATATTTTGTGTCTAATAACTGTTTGTATAGTTACAGTCAAATACACTTTACTTTACCATAACCTAGAATCGATATTACATTTTTTGTATCATTTTTATTATTTGCCAGAATTATAAGCATGGTTTTTTAAGCGATTCATAACGTGTTTTCGTAATTTATGTTAAATCTAATTCTTATATATTTATTTTTACTATGAACATACAGAACTATATTTTGTGTCTAACAACTGCTTGTATAGTTACAGTCAAATATACTTTACTTTACCATAACCTAGAATCGATATTACATTTTTTATATCATTTTTATCATTTGCAAGTATTATAAGCATGGTTTTTTAAGCGATTCATAACGTGTTTTCGTAATTTATGTTAAATCTAATTCTTATATATTTATTATAAATCGATTGCGATAAACTTGAAAAAATAAAAACATCGGAACACAGTAATAATAAATGGATTTTCATAATGTTTAATTATGTTCTTAAGACTACTAAAAATACTTGATACTAAAAATTTTAAGTATCTCTCAAAAATTGTCATTGGAACAAAATCGATAACTTCTTTTAAAACAATACAATTTTTAAAAAAAATTTTTAAAATGTAATGATTGCCATGAATCAAGTTTTTTTTAAGAAGAATACGATTCAAATAGTTTTCGTGGTTGCTAATTATAAATTTTCCGTCAAAAATTTAGGCTATTTTTAATATAATATGGTAGCGTCTGTTATAATAATACGTATTATTTAAAAGTATCATACGCATGAAAATCGTGAAACATCACGAACGCGGCGATGAAACGCTATTTGACTGAGCAATGCGTATTGTTGCCATATAAGTGAGCGGAATAGAGAAAGTACGACTAGTTACAAAAAGTAGCGCGTACCACTGCTTCTCTCCTGCCACAAAAAACAAATTAGAACATTATAGTTAACTAATTGTTTATTAACAAATAGTATAAAGCAAACAAAATACGAGAAATAATTTTCGTTACATAGAAGATAAATTAATCAAAAGCATTATTTCCTTCAATGTCTTATATAGACATCTATAGACATGTGACGCATTCAACTTACTTCTTTGCATTCTAAGCAAATTGCAGAACAATCCAAAGCTAGGTTTTCTGCATCTACAAACTGAGCCACATCTGGTTTTTAGGCGGAAAAGATCAAGAAAAGAGTTTTTAATAAATTTGTAAGTACCTGAGATTCATTACAGTAGGACTTACTGAACCTATTCTTCTAGTATCTATCTTATCGTATTCTAACCATAATTGTATTGAATGTATGTACATTTGTTTATATGCTCTAGAGTAGTATCGAGTTTAGACATAAAGGAAGTTAAGTTGACACATCTCTTTTTGGTTAGCGACTTTAATAAACTATTGACACCTAAATATACTTATATTTTTAGAAATTTCTCACCTTTCTCATTTAAGACCTTTTGACATATCTACAATTATATTTCTACCTGCTTTTCTAGAAATTATACCCCTCGAATACTTTAATAAAAGTTTAGGTAACTTACTAGAGAGAAAAGTAAAATTAAAACTATAAAATAAGTACATACTTCACTCCGTTAAATATTAATTACATGTGATAACATTAAGAAACAAAATCGTTATCGGTAGTTTTTAAGGTTAAACATTTTTATTTTTGACCTTAGAAATGCAATAAAAAGACATTAGGTATCATAGGACTATTATTATTAATTAATAAAACATAACATCCTTAAAGTAATAAATTATAGACGTTTTTACAAATCATTTTTGAACTATCCATCATACAATAAAAATCACTTAACAAGAAACGAAAACAGGTTAAGTATGCTAAACAACGGTCCACGTGAGAGAATGATTTCTTTTTCTTACTATTTGTGCATGCGCGTATTACCAAGCACGTATATTCTCTCGTTGGGACAATTATACGCACACACACACATTTATATATTTAAAGAGAACAAAGGTGAGAGGGAGACAGCGCTACGTGCTGCTTTTTGTAATTTGTCGCTCTTTTACTCTATTTCGCTCACTTATATGACAATAATACACACTGCTCAGCCAGCGTTTCATCACCGCGTTCAAGATGTTTCACTTTTTCTCACCTAGATCCCCAACCAAAACGTTTATTAGAAACTTCGCTTCAACAACTTTGCTTTATTGTATAAAAATCTAATTGTACGCAACGAAATTACTGAAATGGAAAAGTTGTTTATTGTAATGTTTCTGTAATAATAGAGTAATCATAAAATAAAAGAAATAAATCAATAATAAATCGCTTTTAATATATTTACAAAAAAGTTAATTTTACACATTGATACATATTGGTATTTTAAATTCGAACATTGTTAAACAATGTATTTTAAATTAGAACATTGTTAAACAATGTATTTTAAATTAGAACATTGTTAAACATTATTTCGTAAATCTGAACTTGTATGTATACAAAACTAATACAGTATAGGTAAAATTATCATTACATCATTTCGATACAAATAAATTCTTGTTTAGATACTTTTATCATTTGAGTAAATTGAAAAAATTCCAATATATTAACATAGATCCGTAAAGATCCATGAAGCAAGCCACCAATTATGTTCAATGACTCCAATTGTCTGAATATACATATAATATTGTATATGACCGTTCTGATAACTTACAATTGTTACTTGTTGAACTGTGTACTTATGGAGATAATAGTTATGTTGATGTTATAGGTATATATGGATTTGTTTTATCTCAGACAATGGAGATGTTCATTAGAGAAATGTTTGTAATCTCCTTAAATATATTCTACGTTAGAATAATTATATTGTATTATTGTGTCTATTAGAATGCCTCTGTACTTTAATGTTGATTAAATATATTTTTTTTGTCCTTGTTGGGTCCTTGTCCCAATAGTTGGGCTCTCAGTTAAAACTTATATCAATAAAATAATACTCAACTATTTTTATACTTATTTATATGTTATCCTAAACATTGTGTATTTTATGACTATATTATATTAAATATATTTTATATTACAGTTATATATAGAAAAATGTTCGCTCATTTTATTCCGATACTATATTTATTTACATTCTGAATTACAAATGTATGAATTTTTGTTTCCATTAATAGGGTAAAGTTATTATTATACATACATCAACAATAAACACCTTTAAATAAATCGGCTTTCCCCTATCACATAAACTTCGCTTTCTTCGTAATATATAAACGGCTTCACTGTATCCTATCATGCCGGAACTCGTGTCAAGGACGCAGCCCTTTTTCTAAGAGGGTTTGGGAAAATCCGCCGCCACTTCCGGCTTTAGCATGTAGAGTGTGCTGAGGGACGATTTTAAATCTTGGCCGCCATAAAGCTGCGCGTTGGTTAATGAAGAAGGGTATATGTCTAAGAGTATATGTGTGTTTATAGTTTCATTTTATGGGGTAGTTTTAATTTGTCGTAAAAGTTGATGTTTATAGGCAAAGAACTGTTTAATTTAAAAGCCCACATTTCATTTTATATGTTACGACTTTTCACGCGTGAAAATATTTAACGTGGACATGTTTTCTGGAATGTTACAGGCAAAAGAGTTTTGCTGTAACTTCCTTTTAATTTTGTTAATTAGGCATCTATTCATTTATGGCATTATGCTAATGGGGTTGTACTATTCGGTATTATCCTTTTACTAAATATTAAGTTTTTAAAATTTAATATTGAGGATTAAATTTCGCGAATATTTGTGCAGTTAGAGTTAGAATTCTTAACTTTTTTATAAAGTAGATTAAAAAACCTAATTATTTTTTATCCAATAAATAATAAATGTTTTGGCAGCTTGGTTTTTTCTTCATCTATGAAAGTTTGATGTTTTATTTTCCGTTATGTTATGTATTGTTATCGTACCCTTTACAAAGATGTTTACTACTATTTGTAATACTATCAATGCGCTATACATGTATTTAAGTAACGTGTCGGGTATAGTATAGAAAAGAGAAAGAAAAATTGTCACTGTTTTTCTTTTTTTTAATCAAAAATACTCAAAAAATTAATATTTTTATTAGCTGTAAAGGTCACTTACGGTAATTTCGTAAAAAATAACCAATTAGATAAGTGCATTTACTACTCACGAGCCTATCAAATTTCAAAGGTCTTTTCATGAATTTTTTCACTCGTCTCCCTCTCACAGTTTCTTGTTTTTTCTATTCACTTTCACAACATTCGTATTGTTATTTTGTAAGTATTAATGACAAAAAGCTACATTAAATAGGAAAAGACTATGACAAATATTTCGTGAGAAAAACAATTAATATGTAATTGAATACAAAACGCTTTTTATGATTATAAATGCGTTTTTACGCTACACTAAATTATAACTTTACACGACGCTAATTCGCAACAATTACGCATATACACCTACGAGTACACTAGTTCGGTGACGTCGCAGATAAAACAAATATTGTACGTTCAACATACAGACATTCTCTATACGCTGTGGATTCAACCATTGTTAACGCATTATCAGTCTCGTAGTTATTAGCAATTGAAATCTGTACATATTTTGTAACACAAGAAACTTCAATTGGCTATCACATACTTAACAAGCGAATATACGATTTCCTATGGAAGTTCCCTCTACATAGTTCACATGGTGTTGATATTAAGAGTAAGCAAGTCAGGAACAACTGCTATTGTTAGAAAGAGTAAAATTAGGAATCAATAACTTTCTTTTTAAAAGAGTAAATATTAGAATTACTTCTGAATATTTTATTTATTCTATCATGGCTATCAGTGGTCAACAACTGCTATTGTTAGAAAGAGTAAAATTAGGAATCAATAACTTTCTTTTTAAAAGAGTAAATATTAGAATTACTTCTGAATATTTTATTTATTATATCATGGCTATCAGTGGTCAACAACTGCTATTGTTAGAAAGAGTAAAATTAGGAATCAATAACTTTCTTTTTAAAAGAGTAAATATTAGAATTACTTCTGAATATTTTATTTATTCTATCATGGCTATCAGTGGTCAACAACTGCTATTGTTAGAAAGAGTAAAATTAGGAATCAATAACTTTCTTTTTAAAAGAGTAAATATTAGAATTACTTCTGAATATTTTATTTATTCTATCATGGCTATCAGTGGTCAACAACTGCTATTGTTAGAAAGAGTAAAATTAGGAATCAATAACTTTCTTTTTAAAAGAGTAAATATTAGAATTACGTCTGAATATTTTATTTATTATATCATGGTTATAAAAAAATCGTTTGTCTTTCCATCTTAATATACACAGAATAAAAAAAACATTTTCTTAATGTAACACAAACGTTTGTATTCTCAAATCATTTTTACAAACGACTTACGACGACTTTGACAAATTCAACTATCAGATTTTGAATTTCGCTTCAGAATGCATTGATGAATATTAATGGGGCGACGAATTATCTCAAACAGATACCAATTTACGTGCAACTGTCACAAAGGCGCGCCATACATCACACGGTGCATTCCATTAACAGTAATTGCCCGCTGGTCACAGCCGCACGAGTCGACTTTACAGTGAGATTCAGTAGTATGCAGTTATTGCTTTGGAAGTCGTAAATTTGAGTAGCAGGCATATTGCAGTTGACGTTTCTCCTTTATGAACGTGTTCTCGTTTCTGCCAACATTTTATAATTAATGTCCAGTCTGTTGAAAGGCAAATATATTACACATAGTTTAACTTATTAATTTATTAATTAATTAATTTGGCTGCGATAAGCGTTTTTTTTGTTTCTAAATATAAATGTTTTCTTTTTTCTAAAAAGAAATTAACTGATAGATGATGTTGTTCTTAATTATACTCCCGAAGAAATGTTATGCCTGAGGATAACTTAAATGTTCACAGATTCGCTTGGCCGACCTGCAGATCTAATCAGATTTAACGAATTCTAATAATCTGGAGACAGTAATTGATATAGGTTCTTAGATTCAGGATAAAAACAAAAAGGACATTAGTAAATACGTATCTGTTAAATTAAATTGCAAACTCTAAAATCGCTCGAAAGTAAGGAAAAAAAAAACGGAAACTCAAAAGAAAACTAAAAAAGGAATCATTATAAGATCACTCTCGTATCCGTCCACCTGTCCGTCTGTCGTAGCCGTTTATACTCAGAAACCCTTTGATATAGGCATAGTGACAAGCATATTGAACTATATATAATTAGTATCTGATTTATATATATATATATATATATATATATATATATATATATATATATATATATATCGTGTGAGGAATTAATTGAAATGGACATAACGTTTTTAAAATAATTTATTTTTAAAATTATACGTAAATAAATTTTAAATAATTTAGGATATATTATTAAAATATTCCATGATTTTCCTGAGAAACTTATAAAGGAATTTCACATCAATTCCCATATATTTCATAAGTTCACAACATATTTTTTTTATTATATGAAAACTGTAGAGGGACCGGGCAATATTTTTTTATTAATTTAATGTTTTATATGGGGTGTTGACTGAAAGAGAAAGTCATAAACATTCCAAAATTCCAAAACTAATTTTACTATTTATGATAATAAAAGGCTTTTATTAATAACTTTTTATTTATGATAATGATATCTTCATCGAACTATCAGTTCAAAGGTCGATATGCTAATCGTCAACAGCAACACCTAAACTGTTTGTTTAATATTAGGTTCGGGACGCAGCTTTGTTTACATAATAAAGACTCTGGACTAACAATTTCCTTGAAATCAAAACTTAATACACAGCAGAGGGGTTTCGTACTTACAAACATAGAAAGTTTTGAAAATTTGTTTTTATTCAGTAGTATACCTTATACGTCACATGTTATAAAATATCATTGAAAGTATTGTACGCCTTGTGAAGCTAGATAATACATGTATTTTTTTAGTATTAACTGAAAAGTAAATAGGTATTAATAGGGTGTAATATTTTTACAGTAAATATACACCAATTTCTTCAGTAAATAAGATTAAAAGTAGCTCAACTGGGACTGGCAAATAATTTCCTTTATCATATACGGTTGCAGATTTTATTCAGTAGTATACGGTCTTCACATGTTACAAAATATAATTAAAAGTATTGCACATCTTGTGGGGCTAGATAATACAGGTATTTTTTATATTAACTGAAAAATTGGTAGGTATTAATAGGGTGTAATATTTTTTCAGTAAATATACACCAATTTCTTCAGTAAATAAGATTAAAAGTAGCTCAACTGGGACTCGCAAATAATTTCCTTTATCATATACTGTTGCCAATTTTATTCAGTAGTATACGGTCTTCACATGTTACAAAATATAATTAAAAATACTGCACATTTTGTGAGGCTAGATAATATAGGTATTTTTTTAGTATTAACTGAAAAATAAATAGGTATTAATAGGGTGCAATATTTTTTCAGTAAATATACACCAATTTCTTCAGTAAATAAGATTAAAAGTAACTCAACTGGGACTCGCAAATAATTTCCTTTAGCATATACGTTTGCCGATTTTATTCAGTAACATACGGTCTTAACACGTTACAAAATATGATTAAAAGTATTGCACGCCTTGTGAGTCTAGAGAATACAGGTATTTATTTGGTATTAATGAAAAATAAATAGGTATTAATAGGGTGCAATATTTTTTCAGTAAATATACACCAATTTCTTCAGTAAATAAGATTAAAAGTAGCTCAACTGGGACTCGCAAATAATTTCCTTTATCACATACGTTTGCCGATTTTATTCAGAAACATACGGTCTTTACACGTCACAATATATGATTAAAAGTATTGCACGCCTTGTGAGTCTAGAGAATACAGGTATTTATTTGGTATTAACTGAAAAATAAATAGGTATTAATAAGGTGCAATATTTTTTCAGTAAATATACACCAATTTCTTCAGTAAATTAGCTTAAAAGCAGCTCAACTGGAACTCGCAAATAATTTCCTTTATCATATACGTTTGCCGATAGAACCGAAACGAACGACAGTATCAGTAAGCTCACATCTCTCTATTATAACGTATTTTAATCGACCTGTGATTTTACACTTATTCCACACGATTTGTTTTAATCGACCTGTGATTTTACAATTATTCCACACGATTTGTTTTAATCGACCTGTGATTTTACACTTATTCCACACGATTTGTTTTAATCGACCTGTGATTTTACACTTATTCCACACGATTTGTTTTAATCGACCTGTGATTTTACACTTATTCCACACGATGTAGTTAATAGTAGGTCGATCCATTTTCCCCATTTCTATAAGACGAAAACATTTTTTTAACTTATTTATTAGTATATATTTTTAATGATGATCATGTCCGCAATTTCACTGTTAATATCCAAGGTCTGCAGCCGCTGTAACATAAAAATTGTCTATAATAACGTTTTGAACCTATCGCAAAAGCAGAAAGTTGGACAACAGACGATAGTTATTGATTTAATGCAAATTAATATCAAACATTTATAATTAAATCGAAGTTTGAAGGAAATTATTTAGAGTATGACAGACTAAATGAAATGCCTGGGGTAATTTGAAATTAAAATATGTCTTTAAAATGACATTTATGTGGTTTTATTATGAAAGGTAATGTAGCTTGAAATTGCTTTTGTGTGCAAACAAAAAGGAGACATTTCCAACAACAGTTAAATCTTATTACGCAGTTACACGAACCGTAGTCTTCATTGTAAACTACTGTTATAAACTAAATGTAATACAAGTAGAGTTAATTTTCCGAGAACAGACATTAGTATAAACTTTTCAAAAATAATATTTTCTCGTTCAAGAAAAGTAATAATTGAATATGCGGCGGCTTTTATTTTTCCAATAATATATTTTTTTAGTCGTACAATTATAGTTTTCTTTGATGAAGAATTGATGTACAAGCACATAACGTGGATTTTATACTACAAAGGTACGTTTTATTATCCAAACATATTAATATTTTTTAGCACAACGCCAAAATATTTAACAACAGACAAAATTTTTCCGCTAATTGACGATCAACACCACGATTAACCTTTGAATATACTTAATTGTCACTAACACCTGTGTAAACGAAATTGTTCTCATCATCAAAGTCATGCATAAAATGTAATGTAGACACAGCATTAAAGTAATTAACCAGTGAACTAACGGTTAAAAGTAAACACGTTTAATTTCAGTTACCTGTTAGAATTTTAAATCAGTAGCAAACTGTGGTCAACAATGGCAGATGTCTATCTGAAGGGAGATAGGTTCTTTTAAAAAGGCTGTTTTCTGTATAAATATAGGGGTATACATTATGGAAAATATCTGTGTTTCTGAACAGTTATGTCCATTCAACTGCTAATTAATCAATTTTGTAATGTATTCAAAACCGCCCAGCGCTAACCTTCAGATTTGATTGTTTTTCACGTTATATTGAAAAAAAAGAAAACATGTTACGTGGAAAATTTCAGCAATAGTTTTGTGTCTATAAATATTTCAGAGACTTATCGTAATTTTTAGAATTGGTTTTTTTTCTTTAACACTGTTTTTTACATTCTCATTCCAGCCTCGAAAATCATTTTACATATTTTTTTCAACGAAGCAATTTTCTATTGTCTAGATTGGCTACCAGACATATTTTTTTATATTCCATTGTGTCGTAAATTCGTATGTTTTGTCTTTGATATTGACATGTGTTATTTTATTTACTGACAGGTTTTCTAATGAAAAATATTTCTTTTATGTTACGTGTCTTTTACGGCGTGAATTTTTCTTTTATTTCAAGAAAACCCTTTTTTTTTGTTATTATAAGAAAGTTTTACTTTAGCTTTAGTTACTATTTTTTCCACAATAGTATACAAGATGTATTTCAACTACTCAGTTAAGTTTGAATAAAAACTGTTTTTATTAAGTTTGAATAAAGACTATTTACTTATTTACTTAACCTGTTTATACATTAATATCGCATTAACGAATGCTGCAATTGTATAATTAAAAAAATAACTAGCGTGACCCGCGCGAAGTCTTCGCATTATTTATTCCATTATGAAGCTCAGATGACAGATCAAACAAATATTTTACTAAAATTGACATATAGAGGCGCAAGTATCAAAAGCATTGAGCTAAAGCGCCACTTTATTTATACGCGAGTGGATTTGAAATTAAACAAAAATTTTACCGACCGTCAATCATATTGACGTTGAGCCGTTAGATGGCAGCATTGCTGTTTTGTGTATATAATTTTAATAATTAATTAATTTGCAAAAACAATAGCAATAATAATTTTTTTAGTTGTGGATGCCGGTAGAGCAAGCAATTATCTATAAAATGATATATAATTTATGTGGATTAGTTGTGAGGTTTTTTCTAAAAAGGGAGAGTAACATCTTAACCTTAGCGTATTAATATATATGATGATTATATATATGATGATTAACCCAACGCGCGATAAGGAACTTCGTTCCAAAAATAAATATTTATTTGGATTGTGTACCAACTAAGACAATTTTCATTATCGATTGTTTGACTCAAGTAAACAGCTCTACCGACTTTCTTAAAAGAAAATTAACCCCCTTCATTTACGTAAACCATGCGAACACATTTACAAAACAATCGGTCTAATCACGATGTCGCTTTACAAATGAGGCTAGAAATGTGTACCGGAGCCTAGATTGGATAGGTACCCAAATAAATAGGTACATGCGACATAATAATATGATATCAAAGCAATCTGCCGCGTCGAGATTACCCTTTTATCGTGCTGTCCGCCGTCCGCCATTATACTCGTGTGTCGGACGATGTCATGAATGTCCCTTGGCATCGATGGAAGTTCGCATGTGTATGTTTTATTGTGGCATGTAAATCGATGTTGAATGATATTTAGGTTATTATATATTATGTGATTGTATTTCGTATTGTAACGAGTATCTTATTATCGTGTTTTAGTAAATATTTAATTGTCACGTTCTTTTCTAAGACAATCTCTTGTCAAAATTACAGCTTGGTGACAGGCGTCGAGTAAGTAATGAGACGCCGCTTAAAAGAAATTGTGGTAATAAATTAGCCTTTTGATGGTACATATAAATATTTTTATTAAACTGTTTATAAAAGTACTAAAATATTATTTCAGAGAAACTTATTGCCCAGTAGGTAACAAGAGCGTGTTTTAGTAGTATTAATTGTCACGTTCTTTTCTAAGACAATCGCTTGTCAAAATTACAGCTTGGTGACAGGCGTCGAGTAAGTAATGAGACGCCGCTTAAAAGAAATTGTGGTAATAAATTAGCCTTTTGATGGTACATATAAATATTTTTATTAATCTGTTTACAAATACTAAAACAGAATTTCAGAGAAACTTATTGCCCAGTAGGTAACAAGATTATGTTTTAGTAATATTGATTGTCACGTTCTTTTCTAAGACAATCTCTTGTCAAAATTACAGCTTGGTGATAAATGATACAGCTTGGTCGAGCAAGTAATGAGACGCTGCTTAATAGAAATTGTGGTAATAAATTAGCCTTTTAATGGTACATATAAATATTTTTACTAAACTGTTTACAAATACTAAAATGTCATTTCAGAGAAACTTATTGTCCAGTAGGTAACAAGACCTTGCTTTAGTAAATATTTAATTCTCACGTTTTTTCTAAGACAATCTCGTGTCAAAATTACAGCTTGGTGACAAGCGTCGAGCAAGTAATGAGACACTGCTTAATAGAAATTGTGGTAATATATTAGCCTTTTAATGGTACATACAAATATTTTTATTAATCTGTTTACAAATACTAAAATATCATTTCAGGGAAACTTATTGCCCAGTAGGTAACAAGAGCGTGTTTTAGTAGTATTAATTTTTACGTTTCTTTCAAAGCTAATCTCTTGTTAAAATTACAGCTTGGTGACAGGCGTCAAGTGAGTAATAAGACACTGTTTAATAGAAATTGTGGTAATAAATTAGCCTTTTAATGGTACATATAAATATTTTTATTAAACTGTTTATAAAAATACTAAAATATTATTTCAGAGAAACTTATTGCCCAGTAGGTAACAAGACTTAAAAATGTAGTTAATTTTTCGTAAGTTTTTTCTTGGTCAGCACTGCAACCTATTACAGGTCAAGGCTGTCTCGATAAGCTTTTTCCAGCGGATCCAGTCAGCGGCAACCGCCCGCTAGCGTTGAATTTTTAAAAGTTTAAAATCAATCTCGACACAATCGAGCGCCCTCCTCATTGGCAAAGGCCGCTCTTGACCGGGTTGTTGCCTTCAAATCTAAAAATGGGCCCAAGCCACCTGATTCAAAATGATTTAATGACTCGGACAATACTTGATTTTTTAAACTTTCTATAAATTTCATGATTAAATAAAATTCTCCATTTGTTATTTTCTTTGACAGGGCCAAATATTTTATGAAGTTCTTTCAAAAATAAGAAGTCTGTCTTCATCTGCTTTTGTTAAAGGCCAACATTCGCTGCCATACAGAATTATTGGTCTAATAAGACTAGTATAAATATTAATTTTTGTTTCTGGTTTTGAAAGTTTAGACTTCAGAAAATTCCTTTGGCTGAAGTAACACCTATTTTCCATATACAATCTATTATCAATTTCATGTTTGATGTGGTTTCTATTAGTAATGTCAGTAATTTTTAATAAGTACTTTGTTTTAATTACTCATAACTTTTATATATTTAGCATTCTTTTATATTTTTTCCTCGAATACAGGTTATCATAAATACTAAAGTCGAAAAAAGCCTCCTATATAAAGCCTCCTACATAGGAGGCTTTTTTCGGCTTTAGTATTTATTATTATTTTGGAGATAGACCTGGTAGCAAAATAGATCCAACAAGGGAAGTTTTGGTGGGTTACCGAATTATTCATTGTCTTCCAGTAAGAAAAATATATTCACGATAGACTTAAAGAGTTATTTTACAGAACGATTATACTTATGCAGAAAAAACATGTTAAGTACGAGTAGAACTCGCACTATGAGGGTTCTACGAGGTGCACGTATGGAATGTATATTTAAGAATACGTAAAATTACTAATTAAACTATTCACAAATATTAATTTTTCACAACCTATATATATTATTTACTAAATACACACTCTATAATAGCACTTCATAGCTTTTTTTTGGAGGCGGTGATATATAAAACTGGGAAGCTATTGTGGATGGATAGACAGACGTAACGAGCATAAATATACGTCTTTCTTTTTTTGCTCGGTATCCTGAAACATTCAAATCTTAAATTCATTAAAAAATAGAATAAAATAATTATCATACTGAATTTATAGAAAAAAAAGCTTCGTTTCTTTGTACTTTAGATTTTGTCCATAGAGTTATGAACCCACCTTTAAAAGAAGTCAGAGCGACTTTCACGATAGACAGAAAACAAAGATATTTTTTAATTACTTCGCTTTAGGAAATACAAATAATTCAAAATGCAAATAATACCTGAGTCAGTTTTTCTCTTATTCAGGCATATAAAAAAAGAACGATCGAGAGCGAAACAGATGATTATCATTTCCGCTCTCCGCTAACTTCATCTCCCTTCTATTTTGCTGACGCTGTATCCATATATATTGTTATCGATGGTATCTGACATTTTGTCCTTATAAATTGTATTAATGACGTTTGGCACAAAAAAAAACAATCTACTGACATGAAGTGTTCATCATTGTTTAGTTTGAAGTATCCAGATAAATATGTGGTTATAAAACCGTTTTAGAAGATGTGGATAATAAATAATAACTGTATAGAAATATGTTGACTGTATTTTTGAGTTAAACATTTATACTGTTAATAATAAAAAATGCTTAAACTTACGTTATACCATTCTCGTTTAGAGAATACTTGCACCGTTTATAAGAGTGGTATAACGAAGGTATTGATTTATACTAACAAAGTCAATAAAACAACGAAATAATAATTTCGAAAATTTTTCAAAAATCCAACATAGCGACGTCAAGTTTCATAGCTAAACACGTGAAATACGTTTTGTCTATGTTTATGAATATAAATTACATTTGTCATATCAGATCGTGTCTTTAGATCATCATTAAAATTTATATTATTTTTTTCCACTTATGAAAGAGCAAAAGGGTAGGGGTCCGTATTAAAACGTTATTAGAAGAGCATGAACAAGTAATGATTCATGTAAAATTGTTCAACAAATTTTGGGAACATGTCTCAATTCTCCCTAAAATATTGTAACAATGAATAATAATATCCCTTGAAAGAATACTTCCTAATTTTATCTAATTTAAAAAGAGCCTGGATTAAATGTTGCTCTTGCTATAGTTTTATGCAATAAATTGAATAATATTTCCCTATATATTTTAGATTGGGCGAATCGAGTAATACATAGCCGTTTTCTGTAAAATAATTATGCATACAAGCCAATTGCAAAAACTGACATACTGTTAGATATGCTTGCCGAAAACTGTAAAGTTTTTTAGGTTATATCAAACTTAGGTCGAGATCAGAATAGTGTTAGAATACGCGAAATAATATATAAAGTTATGATGAGCTTGTCGTATGCTGAGTTTATTAGTGGCCATTTTATCTATTCTCTATTTATGCAAGGTCAAATTTTCTGTTCCCAGTTTATTGGTAATAGTGATAATAGTTTTTGATAGATGAAGTTATGATGGGCTTGTCGTATACTGAGTTCATTAGTATCCATTTTATTTATGTCCTATTTATGCAAGGTATAACTTTCTATTCTAAGTTTATTGGTAGTAGTGATGATAGTGTTTGAGAGATGAAGTTATGACGAGTTTGTAGTATACTGAGTTTATTAGTAGCCATTTTATCTATTCCCTATTTATACAAGGTATAACTTTCTATTCCGACTTTATTGATAGTAGTGATAATAGTGTTTGAGAGCTGAAGTTATGGCAAGTTTGCTGTGTACTGAGTTCATTAGAAGCCATTTTATCTATTCTCTAGTTATGCAAGGTATAACTTTCTATTCCAAGTTTATTGATAGTAGTGATGATACTGTTTGAGAGATGAAGTTATGACGAGTTTGTAGTATACTGAGTTTATTAGTAGCCATTTTATCTATTCCCTATTTATACAAGGTATAACTTTCTATTCCGACTTTATTGATAGTAGTGATAATAGTGTTTGAGAGCTGAAGTTATGGCAAGTTTGCTGTGTACTGAGTTCATTAGAAGCCATTTTATCTATTCTCTAGTTATGCAAGGTATAACTTTCTATTCCAAGTTTATTGATAGTAGTGATGATACTGTTTGAGAGATGAAGTTATGACGAGTTTGTAGTATACTGAGTTTATTAGTAGCCATTTTATCTATTCCCTATTTATACAAGGTATAACTTTCTATTCCGACTTTATTGATAGTAGTGATAATAGTGTTTGAGAGCTGAAGTTATGGCAAGTTTGCTGTGTACTGAGTTCATTAGAAGCCATTTTATCTATTCTCTAGTTATGCAAGGTATAACTTTCTATTCCAAGTTTATTGATAGTAGTGATGATACTGTTTGAGAGATGAAGTTATGACGAGTTTCTAGTATACTGAGTTTATTAGTAGCCATTTTATCTATTCCCTATTTATACAAGGTATAACTTTCTATTCCGACTTTATTGATAGTAGTGATAATAGTGTTTGAGAGCTGAAGTTATGGCAAGTTTGCTGTGTACTGAGTTCATTAGAAGCCATTTTATCTATTCTCTAGTTATGCAAGGTATAACTTTCTATTCCAAGTTTGTTGATAGTAGTGATGATACTGTTTGAGAGATGAAGTTATGACGAGTTTGTAGTATACTGAGTTTATTAGTAGCCATTTTATCTATTCCCTATTTATACAAGGTATAACTTTCTATTCCGACTTTATTGATAGTAGTGATAATAGTGTTTGAGAGCTGAAGTTATGGCAAGTTTGCTGTGTACTGAGTTCATTAGAAGCCATTTTATCTATTCTCTAGTTATGCAAGGTATAACTTTCTATTCCAAGTTTATTGATAGTAGTGATGATACTGTTTGAGAGATGAAGTTATGACGAGTTTGTAGTATACTGAGTTTATTAGTAGCCATTTTATCTATTCCCTATTTATACAAGGTATAACTTTCTATTCCGACTTTATTGATAGTAGTGATAATAGTGTTTGAGAGCTGAAGTTATGGCAAGTTTGCTGTGTACTGAGTTCATTAGAAGCCATTTTATCTATTCTCTAGTTATGCAAGGTATAACTTTCTATTCCAAGTTTATTGATAGTAGTGATGATACTGTTTGAGAGATGAAGTTATGACGAGTTTCTAGTATACTGAGTTTATTAGTAGCCATTTTATCTATTCCCTATTTATACAAGGTATAACTTTCTATTCCGACTTTATTGATAGTAGTGATAATAGTGTTTGAGAGCTGAAGTTATGGCAAGTTTGCTGTGTACTGAGTTCATTAGAAGCCATTTTATCTATTCTCTAGTTATGCAAGGTATAACTTTCTATTCCAAGTTTGTTGATAGTAGTGATGATACTGTTTGAGAGATGAAGTTATGACGAGTTTGTAGTATACTGAGTTTATTAGTAGCCATTTTATCTATTCCCTATTTATACAAGGTATAACTTTCTATTCCGACTTTATTGATAGTAGTGATAATAGTGTTTGAGAGCTGAAGTTATGGCAAGTTTGCTGTGTACTGAGTTCATTAGAAGCCATTTTATCTATTCTCTAGTTATGCAAGGTATAACTTTCTATTCCAAGTTTATTGATAGTAGTGATGATAGTGTTTGAGAGATGAAGTTATGACGAGTTTGTAGTATACTGAGTTTATTAGTAGCCATTTTATCTATTCCCTATTTATACAAGGTATAACTTTCTATTCCGACTTTATTGATAGTAGTGATAATAGTGTTTGAGAGCTGAAGTTATGGCAAGTTTGCTGTGTACTGAGTTCATTAGAAGCCATTTTATCTATTCTCTAGTTATGCAAGGTATAACTTTCTATTCCAAGTTTATTGATAGTAGTGATGATACTGTTTGAGAGATGAAGTTATGACGAGTTTCTAGTATACTGAGTTTATTAGTAGCCATTTTATCTATTCCCTATTTATACAAGGTATAACTTTCTATTCCGACTTTATTGATAGTAGTGATAATAGTGTTTGAGAGCTGAAGTTATGGCAAGTTTGCTGTGTACTGAGTTCATTAGAAGCCATTTTATCTATTCTCTAGTTATGCAAGGTATAACTTTCTATTCCAAGTTTATTGATAGTAGTGATGATAGTGTTAGAGAGATGAAGTTATGACGAGTTTGTAGTATGCTGAGTTTATTAGTAGCCATTTTATCTATTCCCTATTTATACAAGGTATAACTTTCTATTCCAAGTTTATTGATAGTAGTGATAATAGTGTTTGAGAGCTGAAGTTATGACTAGTTTGCTGTATACTGAGTTCATTAGAATCCATTTTATCTATTCTCTAGTTATGCAAGGTATAACTTTCTATTCCAAGTTTATTAGTGGTAATGATATATTATTAGAGCTACATTACCATAATGTACAATAATATTGTAGACAAAAGGAAAATCTATCAGATAAAAGAAAATCTAATACATAAAAATTTATAGGTAAACTTATCGTTAATTATTACAGTTTATCTGTTATGACACATTTTCTATTGGAAAATCGAGCCATAGAAATATTTCTCAGTTAAAGAAATTTAATTATTATAACTACATTAAAATAATATCTGAAAAGATAGTACAAGCAAATAAAATCTACAGAAAATGATGAATGTGACTAATTAATAATTACAAATTACTTATTATTAGTGGATTTATGTTAAAATACTACTAAAGCACATAATAAATGACTAAACTCTTGAAACTTTATTTACGTATTTAAAATTCATGACTAACTTACAAATTGCACCGAAGCGTTAGCATGCATGCGCTGAAAGTAAAATTGTTAAAGTACAATATAAACATTAAATATTATAACAGAAAAAAAACAAATATCTATTCCAATTATCCCGTAAAACTAAGTAATCATCAATTATGAACTATCAGGTAACTCTATAATCGCATTCCTAAAGTGTTCAATGGAGCAGAAAAAATATTAAGTTTGAGTGTATCTCGTAATACTGTGTTGATCAATGTAAGTGCCAAAAATGGGTAAACAGGTGAAAAGGAGTGAGCGCTGAAAGATGTTCTTGCGTCCTTTAGACAGATCAAATAAACTATGACTTTGTCTTCTCACGTAACGGTCAGGGGCATAAAGTTCTACCAAACCGGAGATCGAAAGATTATCAACGTAACAATTTAATCATTAAAAAAATCCATTAACAAAAATATTTTCGCCATAGTTGAAATAAAACAAATCCAACAATGCTGATTATGAAAACAGAAGGAAAAGAATAATGATAAGAGGTTTATATTATTCTATATAAATAGATTATAAAAAATGTTTAATACTTCCTCTAAAATGAGTGTTTCATATGGAGACCAGATGACTACATTCGTTTCAAGCTTACTACAGATTAGAGAGTTGAATACAGTCACAATATACTCATTGTCATGAAAATGATAGAAATATTGTATGAAGTGTTAGATGGTTTGGACAACCATCTAAAATTACATATTTTTAATTACACTAAAGCCCCGTACGAATGTTATACTTTCGAGCGCCGTTCCATTTAACCAGGGTGTGCAATAACAGTACAATAGACGGGAATAATTTTTTTTAAATATTATGTTTTAATAATTAATTATTTATGTATAGTTATTATTTACACAAAAACAAAAGATTTAAATAAAATATAAACATGGTCCTTTTATTTTGAAATTCAGCAGCTAATCACCAAAAAATAATTACGAAAAAATTTTTATTATCATGACTAATTAAATATTGTAGCTTAAATTTTCTTTGAACAAATATGCTTTTGTTTTTTAATTTTCCATGTTTGAAATATTTTTAGTGTCTCTTATAGCCGTAGGGAATTTCTTGCTGAACAATATGGCGACTTATAATAAAAGATAAACAAAAAAACAATTTCTCTTCGGTCTATATATTTATTTCACTTGGCAACACCGTAGATTGAATGTAGGCAATTAGATCTCGGTAGCAATAATATGTTAACGCGGTCGTCAAACTACATTATGCTATGACGTAGAAGCTCATTACGGTATAATTAATGTGCTGATGTTCAGTCAACATGTAATACTAATATCTTCACATGTGTGCATAGTTAATTTTGTGAGAAGATAACGGAGTGATAATTATTTACATTTGGTTGTGTTTTGACTATTCTACAGTATATTTACTAGGCTGTTAGCCAAATAAACCTTGCCAAGTAGAACAGAAGTAGTTAACATAGGTTTATAACCCTTATATGAGTAAGAAACCTTGTTAAATCCGAAGATATGTAAGAAGTTTGTTAAATGAGAAATAATTATTCTAGGACCAAAAATATTAGGAATAAAGTGGAACAAGATTAGTCGATTTAGGTTTTTTATTTTTCATATGGATAAAAAATCTTCTTCACTCTTAATGAATCGAAAGAAATTATCTAAACATGCGAGAGTTATTTTGGGATTTAGAAATATAGGTAGGCCAAGTAGCATAGAGGTGGTCGATTCAGATTTTTAATTCTGAAGACGATGAAGAATCTTGTTGATTATTGGTTCCCGAAATGCAAAGAAGCCAAGTGGAATAGGGGTAGGATTTAAGTTTTTAAAAGTGATGTAGAAAGGTAAGATAAGAAGGTTGTAAATAATTAATGAACCATAAAAAAATTGCTAAATGTGAGATAGTTGTTATAGGTTCTAGAGATATAGGTAAATCAGGTATGTGAATCTTAATGAAGGGTAAGAACTTTGTTAAATATAAGAAGTTATTGCGGAAACCAAAAATATAGATAGGCCAAGTGGATCAGAGGTATTCAATATAAATTTTACCTCTAATGAGGATAACATTTTTTGTTGAATCTTAATGAACTCTAATATTAGAATGTTGTAAGACCCAAAAATATTAGAGATTCGTTGTATGTTTTTGAAATAGATAGTCCAAGTGCAACCGGGTAGTTGATTCAGACTTCCCTTGATAAGCATAACAAATCCTGTCGAATCTTATTGAATATTAAGAAATTTGTTAAATATAAGAGAGTTATTGTAGGACCTATAAATATAGGTAGGCCAAATGGAACAAGGATAGTTGATTTAAATTTTTACCCCTGATAAGGACAAGAAATCTTTGTTGAATCTTAATCAACCTTAAGAATTTTGTTAAACCTGAGAGAGTCATTGTAAAATCCATAAATATAAGTAGGCCAAATGGAACAAGGATAGTTGATTTAAATTTTTACCCCTGATAAGGACAAAAAATCTTGTTGAATCTTAATTAACCTTAAGAATTTTGTTAAATCTGAGAGAGTTATTGTAAAATCCATAAATATAGGTAGGCCAAGAGGAATAAGGATAGTCTATTTAAATTTTTACCCCTGATAAGGACAAAAAATCTTGTTGAATCTTAATTAACCTTAAGAATTTTGTTAAACCTTTGAGAGTTATTGTAAAATCCATAAATATAAGTAGACCAAATGGAACAAAGATAGTCGATTTAAATTTTTACCCCTGATAAGGACAAAAAATCTTGTTGAATCTTAATTAACCTTAAGAATTTTGTTAAACCTGAGAGAGTCATTATAAAATCCATAAATATAAGTAAGCCAAGTGGAACAAGGAAGTCGATTTAAATTTTTACCTCTGATAAGGACAAGAAATCTTATTGAATCTTAATTAACCTTAAGAATTTTGTTAAACCTGAGAGAGTCATTGTAAAATCCATAAATATAAGTGGGCCAAGTAGAACAAAGATAGTCGATTTAAATGTTTACGTCTGATAAGGACAAGAAATCTTGTTGAATCTTAATTAACCTTAAGAATTTTGTTAAACCTGAGAGAGTCATTGTAAAATCCATAAATATAGGTAGATCAAATGGAACAAGGATAGTCGATTTAAATTTTTACCCCTGATAAGGACAAGAAATCTTGTTGAATCTTAATTAACCTTAATAATTTTGTTAAACCTGAGAGAGTTATTGTAAAATCCATAAATATAGGTAGACCAAGTGGAACAAGGATAATTGGTTCAAATTTTTACCTCTGATTAGAAATTTTGTTGAATCTTAATTAACCTTAAGAATTTTGAATATATTTGGCGGTAATTTTGTAGAAATTCATTATTTACAATTAATTGAAACTACTTAATGTAGTATTATTTCTACTTTCTTTAAGTTCTTTACCGCGGCCTAGGTTTCGTTGTATTACAACATTTTCAAGTGGGTTATTAGCGAAGATCTTTCTAATAACCCACCTTTGCTAATAATCCACCTCAAGATGTTGTAAAACAAAGAAATCTAGGTCTTGGTAAAGAACTTAAAGAAAGTAGAATTAATACTACACTACGTAGTTTCATTTAATTGTGCTCAAGAATTTTGTTACACCTGAGAGAGTTATTGTAGGATCCAAAAACATAGGTAAACCAAGTCAAACAGGTGTAATTGATTTAGGTTGTACACTTGATATGGATAAGGAATATTGTTCAATGTTAATGAATTGCGAGAAGTTTATTAAATGTGAGAAAATGTTTATAGTATCTAATAATAGAGATAAGTAGAATTGATATACAAATATATTGTGAAACTTGAATTAAAGTATATAGTGTATTTATTGATCCATTTTTGACCAAGTAATTACAGTAATTTTGCCAGATGGTAAAAAAATATTGAAAGGAAAGTAAAGATTTGTAACGAATTTCGGAGAGGAATAATATGTACCAGTAGTTTTTACGTTTCCGTATTTAATAAAGGAAAATTCATAATTTTGTCAAGTCCATTTATCACAGCGTCATATTCTACATTTTTAAACCTATGAGCACGAAATTTTCCAACTCGATACTTCTGAAAACAAATTTTCTTAAAAAGCAAAGGTTGTTTTAGGTCTTCAAATAACTTTTCCATTTTATTGACCTATTTTACCACGGTTCTTATCCACGATTTCTTTGGCCTACTACTTTTTTCCGCTGAGAGTTCCAGAAAAAAGATTATTGCTCTATCGCTTATTGGCTTTTCCAGACAGCCTGTCCAATCTATCTCCACTTTCTCCTGCTGATCTGATTAACTATGCTTTCTTTCCTCATCTAAATCCAAAGCTCTTTGTTAGAGATCACATTTGAGCAGAAAATTTAGAAAATTTTTCTTAGGGATAATTTTTCATAGAGATGGATATTTTTTGCTGATCTCAGAGGTCACTTTTCACTTCTCATACTTATATGAAAGCACTTCGAACGAAGGCCGCGTTTACTTTGTGAATCTTTGCCTTGACATTTTGACTGCACTTCTTGGACAACCACAAACTACAGTATGTAAATTCCACTTCTTCTGCGTCCTCGCCATTATATCACTGGGCACGTCTTTTTAAAGGAAATCGAGGTGTGATTTGCATTTTTAATTTTAAACCCCATTAAAGAAATCTTTAATTTCTAAGTAACACGCGATGAGTCTCACATTATCTAATTTTTCAAAGGTCAGTTTCAAAACTGATTCTAGAGACTGTTATTTGATTAGAACTATCAACCACATTATTTTGGTTAACTAGCAACTATCAAAAGATTTAGATAACTACGGGACCTTACTTTATACGTATTCTGATACGCACTTG
Source organism: Druceiella hillmani (assembly GCA_039881145.1). Lineage (NCBI taxonomy): Eukaryota > Metazoa > Arthropoda > Insecta > Lepidoptera > Hepialidae > Druceiella > Druceiella hillmani. The sequence continues at coordinate 5,443,692 of JAYKKI010000060.1, read as the reverse complement.
GGCGATTTGTTCTTTTTACTGAAGTTCACAAGTTTTAAATATAAAATTAGAACCGGCAGGCATTTTAAGCTAGAGTTGAATTGACTTCAAAAACATTAGTAGCTTTTAATCTTCATTTTTTCTCTTTTTATTTACTACTACCATTTACCGGTGGCTACGTTCTTATAGTATTTAAACATCCCCAACCCTCTTTTATCACCTCATATACATGCAAAAAGATAATTTCTTTAATTCTTTCATAAACATGCGAAAAAAAATCGACAAGCAATGAAATTTTTGTTTACCTTTAAAATGCTTATTTTGTTTTATCTATTGGCGATAGGCAATTGTCGTCGTGAACGTTTCCTATAGTTTTGACAGCAAATTCAGGTTTTCGTGCTTGTATATAATTTTTTAAGCTATATTTTAATTTTGAATATATATTTCTGTATCTAAAATTTTATTGAACAATATTCGGTCATTCAAGCGTGAAACGAAGACGAAAGCAATTGAACAGACATTTTGCTTTTATTTAATTAGTAAGAATAAATTTCATGTTCAATGTAAATTTTTAGCCTAATTATTGTAAGTTTTTATACATATAAATATATAAAAAAGTAAAACCAAATTAAATAGTAATAAATAAGTGAATTAATAATAGAAGAAAATTTGTGATGAACAGTATTTGAAGAGGTTTATGAAAATGAGTTTTACTCACACCTGTACTATACTTTTCTATTTAACAGTCCTTTCTTTATACATTTTATAGCTCTAACTAGCAACGTTAAAAGCATATTAAGCTTTTGCGTATGGTTAATAAAATATATATTATGAAGTTTTGAATAGATATGGGGAAAACTGGGTTCATAAGCATTATTATAGTTTTCCACAATATTTTAGTAAGATTAAAAGTTTAGAAAAACACAGATTTAAGAATAAATACAGTTAAAAAATACTAATAATATGGCCAAAAATACTATAAATTCAACAAAGACGTCATATTTTATTGAGCTTCTTTCAATGGCTTTGTTCTTAGTTATAAAAAGATTCACAATTAAATGAAACTACGTGATGTATTATTTCTACTTTCTTTAAGTTCTTTACCACGACCTAGGTTTCGTTGTATTACAACATCTTCAGGTGGGCTATTAACAAAGATACAGATCTTTGCTAATAGCCCACCTGAAGATGTTGTAATACAATGAAACCTAGGTCGTGGTAAAGAACTTAAAGAAAGTAGAAATAATATCACGTCACGTAGTTTCATTTAATTGTGAATAATAAATTTCTACAAAATTAACGCCAAATATATTCAATAAATAAGATTCACAATGGAAGAGTTGTCTAGGATCGCTTCCGACAATATAAAACTTTTAATAAAAAATTCTGATATTTAAAACCCAATCTAGGATAGATTCACTGAAATAACACTTTTCGATATGCTTTTTATTTCGTTGAAACTGGTAATATGACTGTGATATTGGAAAGCGGGTAGACTTATTTTGTCAGAGACTCTGTAATTTAAATTTGAGCATCGATTTTAATAAATATAACATATATCAATGTAAAAATCCATCGAGAAAATGCCTTAAGGTATCTTTACATTAATGAAACTTTAGAAATTGTTTCATCTGCCAATTCAACTTCAAAAAGTAGCTTACGGAAGAAGTTACCGACGTTACAGTTGAGAGGTGCGAAACTGTTTTCACAAGCGTCAACTGTTCCGATATGTATTTATGTTTCAACATCGGAAGTGGAATCGCTCGTCCTCGTTCCATCAAATTTTCTCTTTATTTAGTTTCCCATTCGGTTCGTGTCAAAGTTTTCCCAGGAAATTGAATGAAGTAAAATATTAGGACGCCGAGTATGGAGGGCGGTAGTTTTGATTCAAAACTCGATTAATGTTTAAATAACTCGATTAATGTTTAAATAACTCGATTAATGTTTAAACAACTCGATTAATCTTTAAACAATTTATGTACTTGATAATACAGATTTTTCTATATTGTTTATTACCATTTGATTTTCAAGGCTTTTTTAAACATATTTGTTATTAATACATAAAGATGAATAAAATTGAAGTGTCTTGCAATTTTTGAATTTCCATCTTTTAAATACTTTCTTTGTTTACATGCTCAATTTGTAAATCAAATCTAATGTTAGAAATTTCTTCCTTTCTGTACGAACGAATTTAATTCCAAAACGAAAGAAGTTACAGAAAGTAACCCTGGAAGTAACTTAGTTTTTGTTTTATTGTGATATCTTAAATATTTAGGTAGCTATAAGGATATTGGTATTGGATTCAGTGAAGTATGTCTATACACTCTTACTTTTTTAGTCTGTGGTATCTACACGTATGCGTTGTGTAACGCGTACTGAATACCTAATGCAGATCAACTGAACGTATCCGTATAAAAACTATACAAAATTTGTCATTTAAATTTGGCGATTCCTATCATGAACTGCTTAGAAGGAGTCACTAAAATTGTATTTCTTAAGTTAGTAGAACCTTCCTTAATTACGAAGCCTAACTTGAATGCGATCTGTCAACTAGTGTGTTTACGGAAATTGGAATTAATAGTCAATGCAAAATTAAGTGTCAATTTTGTCAATTATCGTAAGGTTTATTAGAAATATTTTGAGCTATTAATTTTAAACCCATTTTTTCATTAATCAGTTTTATTTTAAATCTAGATTAAAAGTTTATATACTCAATTTTTTGGTTTACATTATGAACCCTTCTTACACATATTACCATGCGAGTATTGTTTCACTACATAAGCTGCCAATTTCGAAATCCATCGTTGATTTTTTTTAATTTAATTTTTTTGACACTTTTACAATTAAATGAAACTACGTGATGTAGTATTATTTTTACTTTCCTTAAGTTCTTTACCAGGACCTAGGTTTCGTTGTATTACAACATCTTCAGGTGGGATATTAGCAAAGATTTTTTGTTTCACTTACTCGCAATTCTTTTTCTAATCTATGTATCGTCCTTATTCATGTTTATACTAATTTAAAGTTATTGGACGATTTCTTTCGTTTATTACTTTTCCTAATACTCTACTTCAATTTTTCCCTAACTAAGTTCCCAATATGTTGTGTTCAAGATAGCTAGAAAATATTATTAACACAGCAATAAGTTCACTTATAGTTATCGGTCTGTATATATAGAAGTCTAGAATAAATAAATTAATGATTTTTAAAGTTATCTGTTTGTTTTTCTCAGAAACCGTTTGATTTAGAATCTTGAAATTGGCACAGTAATAAAGAATATCAAACCCCATATTCACCACCCCTTTCACCACTCACCCCATTTCAACTGCAAACATTAAAAAATATGGAAATTTTTGGGGATAAATTAAATATTGTTTGGAAGGGCTAGTCATAAGGAACTCAAAAATATTTAAATATATTTAGGTAATATTACCGGGGAGGTATTATACCTTACTTCCCATATCATTCAAATTAAAATTATGGAAAAACATGGTTTTTAAAAGCATACGAAAAGGTTGTAGAAAAATAGAAACGTTGGTTCTATATATTACAGTTTTTGAGATATCCACGATAATATATGTTTCTCCTCTATTTAATTATATTAGATGTTATTTATATTTATTGTACCAGGAGGTCCATATTAGTAATGTCTAATTATAAATAAAATAGTTTCACCTCGAACGAGGTACAGAACCCCAGAGAAACTGACTCACACTAGCCCAGTTTCTAAGTTTTTTTCATTTTTATAACCGAAGGTTTTTATGATTGGATAGATTTCAATAAAGCTTACCAATTTAAGAACAGATGGCGCTTATTTTCTGCAATTGTCGTAGAATATGTTATGGATAATATTGTATAGATGGCATTGATGTCTTACGACTCAACTAGCTCTCTCCTTAGAAAACATAGCATAGGAAATCTGTAAATTTTTAGTGAAATTTGTGATACACCTGTATATGAGAGTTAATAATTTCATAATGAATTGAATTATACACAATGATATATTTTTGTTACTTTACTATAATTAGTATATATCTATATCTATATATATATATATATATATACACATATATATATATATATATATATGTGTATATATATATATATATATATATATCACGTGAAAAACATGTAAGAAAAATAGAAGTCACGTCACTACTTTTTAGTGACCTATGTTCACAGTGCTATATTATTCAAAATTTTGGTTACGTATGTGTCAATATCAGTATAGTTTTATTCTTGTGAAACAGATAGAATTATAGAATACAATTTCTAGCCCATAAATAGTTGTAGAATACGAACACGTGACTACATGTAAATTAAGCACAATAATCAAAGGATTAGTTCCTTAGCGAAATCCACCGTTTTTTTTAATAAATTGAAAGATAACGTATGCCTAAATTTTGTTTTTAGAGTGACAAAATAATATATTCAAAATTTTATTAATTTATCACCAAATAGCACTGATAGCATTTTACACAGTGTCTATAGGCTTTAAGCCTTACCTTTTTGGTTCATTATGCTCTACAACTGTTTCCTTCTAATGTTAAAAAAGACTTGATATTGAAATTAAATGAAACTACGTGATGTAGTATTATTTCTACTTTCTTTAATCACGACCAAGGTTTCGTTGTATTACAATATCTTCAGGTGGGATATTAGCAAAGATAATAATACTACATCACGTAGTTTCATTTAATTGTGGAGCATTTAATTGTTAAAAAGACGTAAGCATTTTCATTTAAAGTAATGTTATTAGTAACTAAGGTAATGAATACCAAGTTTATCATATAGAAGAAACAATTTCGGCCTCAGTAATTTGCGTCACGAAGTTTACAGACTACTACGCAAGCGAATCACATAAAGCGTTAACACTTTTTCAATGACAAGAGAAGACATAGAGCCTGCGACGTAGAGATAGCTGAAAAACCTATTTGTGAAGATTATGTGGAAAACAATATAAAATATTTGCCCGGTAAGAAGAAGCGCGTCTTGTAAATGGCGTATTGGAAGTTATTTCTTGCATCAATAAGTTTGAAACGAGATATGATACTAGTGCGTAATAAGTTTTTGGCGTGCTATGTTTTCATGTAAACATGTTATGAATTAGAGTGCGAAATTAAAGTGGGTTTTTTTCATATAAGTTATGTACTTTAAGGGTTTAGTAAATAAATTGCAAAACGCAATCTTTGTAATTTTGTGTCACAACGCGATAACAGCACAAGAAAGACGACCTATGATATTTACTTTATACTTAGAAAGAACGTCGTCAACAAATTGAAAGTGAGCCGCTAGTTCTGTCATTTGCTTGGAGATATGAACCTGGAAGATGAGTACCAGCCAAGCGACCAATCGAGCTTAATAATGATAACATGCTGTTTGGCGAGTTGTAGTTGCATCCAGATGCCACCACGCAAGATCTAGCGCAGGCTCTCGATTGCACTCATGGGACTAAGTAAACTAACGTCACTATCGGTGATCGTTGGTAAGATGCATACCTCATTAACGGAGTCACTGGGTATTGAGTTTTCTCACATATATGTGAGTTAATTACTGCTTTTCCAACCTAGGCGCCAGAAGTTTTTAAATCATTTTGTTGTTAGCTACAAAAGTTGAATTTTATACAAAAAGGATACATGGGGCAAGTTATTGTTATCGCCAGAAAGAAAAACACCACCAGGTCAACTTAAAGTCAAGGCCCACAAACAGAAGATTTTTTTTCTGCTAACAGAAGCAGAAAAAAAATCTTCTGTTTGTGCAGCAAAATGTGTGACAAACTTCAAATGAAAGAAGAAAATTTTGCAGCTGATGGATACATCTATCATCTTCCAAAACTGGCTCCTTGCTATGAAGAATATCACGGACATACTTGCAGGAATTGGCTTGAGTTACAATTGAAGGAGATGGGTCGGTCTATGGTTCTACATCAAACGTACTTTTTAGGTCTTACGATCTCGGACTGTCAACTGTCTGTGCGTCCGCCCGTAATAGATCTTCCATTTTCCGAATTTTGATTGTAATGAGATTTTACAGCAAGAGTTGAATTAAATAAGTACAAAAAATAAAAAAAAGTTTCAATCAAGCTTGGGGTTGAATTTTTTTTTACTTGCGAAAAAAGAAAGTCTTCGACCAATGTGTGTCGCCAGTTCCAAATTACGGAAGTGAGACGTGTCCTCTTGAGCCTCACTAAATGAATCCAAGTCACTCAAAGAGCTATGGAAATTATTATGCTCGAAATTTTTCTACAAAATTTGATCTGCAATGAAGAGATCTGTAGAAAAACTAAAATTATCGACATAGATCATATGATTAGTAGGTTGATCAGAACCGATAACCGTAACGAAGGAAAATTTCTCGAATAGCGATCTCGTACTGGAAGATGCAAAGTGGGACGACACTCCGATAGGTAGACAAGTGACTTGGAAAATGTCGCGAGAAGCTATTGGATCTAAGCGGAATGAGATTGATTTTGATGGGAATCTATGAGGGAAGCCTATGTTCAGCAGCGATCGTCTTCAGCTGATGATGATGGTGATATGGGTACGGAGTCTTCAAAGTATGAGTTCTACTCATTCCTCGCAATTTATACATTTTTCTGTCGGTTTATCTGTTTTTTTTTATGTATCATACAAAAAATATTATGTAGATTTGATGGATTTTTTTAATTATAGAAATTATAGTTCCAGGAATAAAATGAGGTATGAAGTCTTGTGTGAACAGATCGAAAAATTTATATCTAATATTAATATCACAGAGAGAAAATTATAGTTTAAATAAAGTAAAGAAACTTTTGTAGCAATTTGAACTAAAATACAGAGAATAATTTTTAATTAAAAAATGGTGGTCAAGAGCAAAATGATTGAGACAAAAAATGAAAATTAATATAGAAAAGCGGTGTGTGCTCTCAACTTACATTTTCATAAGAACTCTACAAATAGCTAGCGATGAAAAAATTTACAACTGATATCAAGCATATTGTCCTTTTGTTTGTCGCCAGAGACATTTTTTCTCTATTGACCAAAGCTTTTATACCTAAAGATTATTTTTTATTTTTTAGTGTTGTAATGTCATCGATTCTTGATACTTGTGCAAAATTTTAAATAATTTTGTCGTTTAGAAGTCGATAAAAATTTAATTGAAATGATAATTTCACATAAAGAGATTAAACAGCTTCAAAATTAATACCGAAGCTGATCAAATACGTGTGGGAAAACGCACAATGTAGCGTTCCCAAATTTCCTAGATCACCTAAAGGTTAAGTGAAAGTATTCACTTGAAACATGTAATCAAATTCTAGTTAACAAAGAGATTTTTCACATTTTTCAAAATCATCGTTGAATAATTGGGAAAGGCGAGATGCATACATGTCACTTCGACCTTAATATTTTCCAAAAGTAATCTTTAATATTTTTCAACTTTATTTCAAAAAACCCCATTAATGACAATCAACTCGGCAATATTGCTTTTAAATTTAACTACATAATAACTAAGTTCTATATATGATGTTTATACTTGCCAAATTTCATTTAAATAGGTCCAAAACTGCAGAAACTAAAGAGCGAGAGAAGCAGGAACACAAACGTCACAAAATTATAAGATTCCATTTTTGCCATCTGGCTGCGGAACACTTAAAAAATGTTAACCTGCTGACGACATGGTGAACCATTTTTTACTGTTGCTAACAATTGTGAGATCACGGCTAAGAACCTGGTAATAAAAAAGCTCTCAATAAAAACTGAATGAATACTGACATAAACAGGTCTAGCTAGACGATCTGATAGCGAATACCGATTTCCTTCAAACCCGATATGATTTAAGGTGATCGCGCTAAACCAACGGACATCGAAAGCTTCCTGCTCTGAAAGCTTTATGCTGTACATGAAAGCGTTATGGGGTTTCCAGTCCGCGGACGGGAAAACCGGAAGGATGCGATAAATAAACGTGATTTATAGTTATTATCGGAATCCTTTCAGGGACCACTGGGCGGGTTTGTTGAATTTCATATTATAAAGCGATGCGGCTTTTCCGTACGTTCGTGATGGTGTACTGTTTAAACACTGTTACGGAATTCATTATTATGTGTTTGAACTTTGGGTTATTAAATAATTTTATTAAGGAATTTTAATTATGAATATAATTTAAATTTTGTGAATTTTGTAAAATCTATCAGTTATTTATCTGCGACAGGATTTTGAGCAAAATATAAGGCATTGTTGATATCAAAAGAAAAAACTTTTAACAAAGTTCTTATACAAAAAAAAAATAAAATGAAAAACAATGCCCGTACCGGGTATCACGAGGTTTAGACTTTCAAATGATGATGATTTTACCCAGTCTGGGGAAAACCCATCCCATATGAGTCGTCAGTCAGCTATGAGGCTGTAAAATCCCAGACCCTGCGCTGGCCCAACGAGCGGCATCGAGTTCACACGCCTAACCACAGCCTAGTAAAGCCGTACCTAAGACCTCCTAACTTACACTGCTTCTACTTCCTCACGCAGTCACTAGAGCCATTGCTCCTTTCGGCAACCAACACCGGTCTTCGGGGTCGACAGTATTGCGCTGAGAATACTCAAGATTAGAAGTTAAGTTTAAGAGCTTAGGACGCACAAACAAACCTAACTAAAAAAGTAAAAGTGAGATGTCATGCGATACCGGACAGGAGCGAAGCTTCTTACGCATCGCATATAAAATTAAATTTTTAATTACCAATTAATATAATTTTATATCGATACATCAATAAGTAACAAACGTTTTTACAAATAATTTTCAAATTATAATAATAGATTACACAATAAAAAAAACTTATCATCAAAAAACTAAAAAAAATACACAAAAATAGGTTAAGTGTACCAAATAACTATTCACGCGAGAGAATTATTTCTTTTTCCTCCTACATGCGCACGTAAGTAGTATCAAATACGTACATTCTCTCGTCGGGACAATTATACACACACACAAACTAATATTTACAAAGAGAACGAAGACAGGAGAGAGGCAGCGCTACGTGCTGCGTATTGCATGTTATCTCTCTTTTACTCCATCTCGCTCACTTTTATGGGCAATAATACGCGCTGCTTAGCCAATGAGGAGCATTTCATTGCCACGTTCGCGACTTTACACTTTTTCTCAGTTAGCTTCCCATTTGAAAAAAAAAATGCTTTATCACTGCCTTGCCTCTATAGATTACGTGTGACCAAATATGAGCACCCTTTTCCAAAATATGAACATTCTGGTACGAAAAGTATTTTTTCAATCGAACGCGTGGGTACAGAGATTAGTGCGAAAAAATAAACAAACTTTATGTTTTGTATAGTTTTAGTATGGTTTTGAAAAAAATTTAACCAATTTTCATTTAATTTCTTCCGATGGAAATAACATGATTGTTTCCATATACCAAGTTCTATTGTTATTAAAATGAGTTAACATTTAAAAACTGGGACTAATAAATGGGAGTGTGATCCACTTGGTATTTTCCTTATAGGTAATAATAAAGAACGAAATGGATTTCATTGCCATTTAAATAGATACAATGCAACAATGTATTTAATAATACAATGTATTTAATGTCTATCGTATAGTCGTATGCACACACTAGAAATTTATTTTCTTTCCGAAGCACGGTACCATACAAATTCTATTCGTATTAGTTACAACTAATAAACTATAAAAGTTCCACGTAATCTTAGTATTTATTGTTTGAACACAATACTTGCAATGACGACCAGGATTTCAAATGCGTAAGTATCGAAGTTTTCAAGATATAGCTAATAAAAAAATATGTCTAAAATTGGCAACTTGATGGCAACTCAGAAAATTCCCTATGTACTTCTCGAAAAGGCTGTTTTCTTTAAATGCAATATAGTACATCTTACATGTAAGGGTTTTGAACACGAAATTGGGGTTTGAATCAAAAACTTACGAAGCTGTAAAAAGCGATTTCCTGATAAAATTTGCTGTAGTAAAAGGTAACTACTTTCTACAGCTTTCGAAAGCTTAGGTATTAAAAGTTTAGTTATTTAAGTTTAGATAGTTAGACATTATATTTTACTATGAATAAGCAAATTAACTATTAGCTTTCCTAAGTTATTTTTAGGGTTCCGTACCTCACAGGATAACCGGAACCCTCATTAGATACCTCACGTGTATAGCTGTCTATCTATCACATTTGTTTTTCACAGAAACCGCAAATTGGCAAAATAATAAAATATAATAAATAAAACATGTATATTTAAAGCTAACACTCAAAAATATTCATATGGAAATTTTAGGGAACTTTTAGAGTTAAGTACTTCAAACATTTTATCATAATTTTAGATATTGTTTCTTCAGTCACACCGAAAAATATACAAAATAAATACGACCCTCTCACATATTTCCAAAACTACTCAACCTGAAATGAAGACAAAAAATGTATGTATTTAGAAGCCTATGCAACTGTTGGATTAAGACTATAGCGATAGCTCATAATTTTGAAAATATGCATCAGGCTTTTACGCCTTTGAAAGGTTTAGTGGGCAATTAATTTACATTATGTTGTATTTACAAATAGTTTAATAGAAATATTGAGCACTTTGAAATGAGTTCCTAAATTGTATGATACCCTCGTAGTATACATTCTGTTTCTTCTCGAAACACTTGTTATGGTTTTATCTCGACGTTTTCATGAAAAATGTATAGTGCGAACCCTAATTATGCCTTAAGGGTTTTATTTTTATTTCAAGCATAATATGTGTTAAAGTAAGTGCCAGAAGGATTTAACTTTTTAAATCCTATATATCTTTTTTTAGAATTTTATGCTACACAGCTTTAGAAATATTGATAAAAATATCCACAAATACACATGCCTCCTCCATACTCCAAAAGGGGGTTTGAAAAAAGGGGTTTACTTAATGATTAACTGGAAAACTGTAGCGACGATTGTAAATCTCATAATGTTTCATTTCACCATAATTTACCACTGTGCAAGAATATATTTACATCACGAAAAACGATAGTATTATTAGTAAATAATTTCATGGAATACTATGTATCCTAAAAATTGCCTAAGGATATACGGAACCACTGTAATGCAGTCTTATTTGTGCGAAATCATTTAATAGTATAAAAATATAACAATTAAGTTGGTAGTTATTTTGTAAGAAAACATACTTATCTGACCTTTACGGAATTCATCAACTGATTACTCATAAGAAATATTCTTTTAGATTTGTTTAATAAGTATACCATGTATTCTTGAATTCAAAATATAAGATATATATATATATATATATATATATATATATATATATATATATATATATATATATATATATATATATATATATATATATATATATAAATATTTATTGATTAGTCTAAAAAAGATAAACATTAACATATATATGTATGTAATTCACATGCTTGTATGATAAGAGCAGTGTTATATTAAAGGTCACATGCAATAATTTTTCTTAACTATATATTATTTTATAAAAACAGCCCTTGATGACAAGTCATGAATAGTTTATATTAAGTTATTAAAAGTATTTCTTCGATAACGAAGAGTGCCTAAAGCTTTTAATTTACATTATTATTTAATGACAGGCAAATATAAGAACGTACATTAATATGCATTTATATAAACCTCGCTCTACCCGCAAAGCCTCGATGATAATTCACCAATAATTCGTGTATAAATATACACTTATCTTGCCGCCCACGAATAAGAGCTTAAAGCTCTCGGGCGGAGTGGGGCGGGCAGCTTTTTGGGTCAAGTGATTTTATGTGACGGCCGACTGGTATTTGCATAATTGAGACAAAATGAATCCAGCTTGCTATGGGAGAGTTTTTTGAGTTCCTGTAAGTATTTATTTATGTTTCCTTTAAGGGATTCGCTTTTAAAAGTGGTCCGCTTACTCAAGTTTGGCGTGCTTTGAGATTATATACGTCGGGGCTAGTAATGATGGTTCATAAGCTTATGGATGTTGAGGGCTTTATTAAAACATGAAAAGTTTGTGGTTATTTGTTTATTTTTTGAAGATTGATTCTGTTTTGGTAGCCATTTTATTTAAACATTGTATTTAAGTGACATTGCGTTTTAGTTAAAATTTCTATTATCTTAATAATTTTAATGAAAATTCTTAAAAGTGGTTATTAAAATGTAAATGTTAATGATATATTATGTTATGATTATTTTATTAAAATTAATTTTAATTTTAGATATTTATTTCTATGGACTTGGAATTGCGAAATTTGTCATGGCTTAATGAAAGAAAATGGTAAATTGAAATGAAAATTGTAGAGAAACTTTAAAATTATTTGTAGACCAAACTAAGTCAAGAGAAATAAAGTCAAAGGAAATTTAAAAAAATAGCTAAATAAAACGAGACATATCTAGTATTTAACGGCTAAATAAGTCTCGTTTAAAAAAAATATTGTTTAATGTGACATTTCTTGCAAATTATCATATATATTCTCATAAATAATTAAGAGCTTTGATTAATTAATCTTACATTCCGCGGGTTCGATAATGCATATCCCGCGAGTTTGCCTTATTATCGACTAGTGCATCAACCTCGACTTTGGATGCTAGAAGTAATTTTACAAGTAATTAACTTGAACTGGGATAATTTTACAAGTAATCAACTTTTAATATAACTTTTTCGAAACAGGAGATCTTTTTCTAAAAATTATACCATTTTTAATTTTTAAAATATATTTATTTTGACTAAATTTTTCTTTGAATAAAAAGACTGCATGTATGTCCGTAAGAGGACACGTTGCAGGTCACAAGTGAGGGTCAGTTTTGCTAATTTTTATGTATCTGTTGGTACTATTAGAACACTTTTCTGCTAATATATATATATATATATATATATATGGGTATATATATATACACACCCACACACACACACACACACACACACACACACACACACACACACATATATATATATATATATATATATATATATATATATATATATATATATACCTATTCATTTTCACGATATGTCAAATGGTATCATTTTGTAAACAATTTTCCAAATAAACTTACTGTTTTCATGGTCGGCGAATACTCTTGGTCTCCATTTTATATGAATCTTCTTGCATTTTTTCTCTGCTCCCTATTGTTTTAATTTCTTTAATTTTTTTTGTAATGTTCATTTATTTAATAAAAATAATAAACATTCACAACCCCTGCTTTTATATTTTATCAACGATTTATTTCAATACTTTTCACGAATCACATTATAAAATACATATGTAAATTAATCGATACATGGAGTTAGGGTAACGTTATATATCAACGCAATACCATATAATTACTTCTAAGGATTTTATTTGTGAACGGAAGTATTTTTCATTTCAGCATAAAGTTTGTTTTACTTGATGGAATTGTTTTATTAATTTTTACGAGAAACAAATTAAAATACAAGCCTTAATTTTTTTGTACCACTTAAGCTTATTATTTAATTTTTTACTAAAATTGCCTTTCACAATTTTGTTTATATGTCTAAAATTTTAGACGAAATATTTGACATAAATTTTCAAAAATTTGTGATTTTTGCCTAAAATAAGTAATGTTACTATATTTTATTGCAGATTAGATTAATTTAAGCTACATATACACACACACACACATATATATATATATATATATATATATATATATATAACTATATACATATATTACAAAGTAATTCCCTTTTTGAGAGTAGATTTGAAATTAAAATAATCAAGGACCAATTTTTCAATCGTTGAATAAAGAGTCGCATAAGAGGTATCTATCAGTTAAAGTATAATTTAATTTTTTTAATATTCAGGTAACATTCGTATAGCGGAATACTTAAGTATCAGACAAAGTTATTGTTGTTAAAATAAGCAAAAACAAATTGATTGCCAGTTTACGTAGTTATCATTTTATTTCAATAAGTGGTTATATCTTAAAATTTATATCAAAATATCTTGACATTTATATATGTATGTAATAAATGTATTTATATATGTATGTAAATAAGTAAATACAGGTTAATCGCCAGCTTACGTAGTTATCATTTTATTTAAATGTTTACTTTCGTAAACATTTGAGCGAACATAGTATTTTCAATAATCTATTTATATATACTATTATTATATTTAACTATATAAATAGATGTTGTCTAGTATATCTTTCATAGAGAATAAATATACATTTTGAAATAAAAAGATTTTTTGCTCTTGATTAAATCATTTGTATGAAGTTTCTATGAACTTTTTACAGACCCGACTTCATATCACAAGTTTGTCGACTATACTCGTAACCTAGAGCCTACTTAGTTATGATACTTTTCCTTTTAATTTCTTTATATATACTAATATTGTCAATACTTGTCAGATATTTGAAAATAGAACCGAATATGTCTATATCCGGTTCTATTTTCAAATATTTGAAAGTAAACTGAAATATAGTGTTTAGTTGGTAGGAGGTACGTAAATCTAACAAAAGTAACTATTCTAAAACTTAATTATTTGAAAACCGGAAATTTCCATCTTGATATTTTTAAAGACCTATTCAGCGATATCCTATACAATGCTATATGCAAATTAAAAAGAAAAATCACTCCCCCCCACCTGACACGCTAGAGAGCTACCCCAAACATGTTTTTTTCAAAGATTTTATTTCATAAAGAAACTGGCAAAAATCCATATAGTGTTGGTCCCAGATGTTATAAGAATAAAAATTACAAAATAAAAAAATAAGGTCCTTAAAAGTTTTAGAAAAATCGTCAATCAGACAAAAGACAAATCTTGTATTTTTTTATGAAAAGTTAGAAAGTTAATTTTCATAATAGATTGTAAATGTAATTTCTACGGAATTCTTTAAACTAGCGAGATAAAACAAAGTGCCGATTGTATCTTATTGTATGCTCCATCCACAGCTGTACCATATTAATCCATGATGCTCACAGACTCGAAAATCGTTACGTAAATCTCGATAAGAGGAAAAAAAACCGTTCAATTCGACAACAATAGAACCATTGTCAATGTTTGTTAACAGTTTATTTTTACAATTAAATGAAACTACGTGATGTAGTATTATTTCTACTTTCTTTAATTTCTTTACCACGGCCTAGGTTTCATTGTATTACAACATCTTCGACCTAGATTTCGTTGTATTATATCATCTTTGCTAATATCCCACCTGAAGATGTTGTAATACCACGAAACCTAGGTCGTGGTAAAGAAATTAAAGAAAGTAGAAATAATACTACATCACGTAGTTTCATTTAATTGTGAATAATGAATTTCTACAAAATTAACGCCAAATATATTTAATAGTTTATTTTTAATTAATTTAGGCAATGGCTACACTTTAAAGAAAGCAAGAGGCATTGATTATGTTTCGTAATTGTTTCTGAAAAAAGATTATGTATTCCATTCAATACTTTTTGTTATATTTATTTCCAATTAATAATCCTTCATATTTTAAAAATATAATATATGCGCATTTATGAAGATAGTATTTTTTTGTTTTGTATTACGTTTACAAATTGTAATTATATTTTTTCCTGTTTCCTGATTGTCAATTACTGAATTGTTTTTTTTATATTCTAAAAATACCAGCTTTTTAAAAATTATGTTTTATCTCTGTAACGTCTGGGTCTATTTTTGCCGGTCTCTTTTGTAGGTATTATTAATGTGTGTAACCAAGCCAAATCTCTATTATGCGGTACTAGTAGCCTGCGCGTAAAATAGCTAGACAGATAGACGGATATGGAGAAACTAGGTACTAATAGCCTGCCCACGGTTGAAGCGCAGGTGGACAGACAGACGGATATGGAGAAACTTTAGATTTCTAACTTATCAATGGAACGCTAAAAACTGCCACTGTTTTTCAGACTGATGCTAGTGGAGTAAATTAATTCGTTAGTTAATTATTTGACAGGTTATTCACTGAGTGACAAATCGGCTCTAAATGAAATACAAAACGGAACGTGGTCATAAATTACCTCTATTACTGATAGCTTGGCTTCGCTTAGAACGTTTCAACCATTAATTTTCCATTTCCCGCTTAACTAAACTTACAAATCGATACGGTACGTGAATACGGAAATAATTACATTAACATATGCAAAACTTCACTGCTTATCGTTATGCTTGATCCGAGCTTTATGGTTTAAATTAGCTATTATACTGTAATTTTAACTACGTCTTCACATACGTAATTCAGTTTTACTGGAACACGTAAACGCAAAATGCTTTAAATTCAATATTTAAACGATGATGAAATGGGAGTAAGACGCCGAGATTTTAACGTTTCTTGTTAACTGGAGCTTTCTACGAAAAACAACATGGAACTTAATGGGTGCCAATTTGTCGGGAGCGGTAGCCTTTTCCCTATAAGTGGTTATGTTTATTGTGCACTTTGTAACTAAATGAATATAGATAAACAAATAACTAAAATAAAATATAGATAAATAAAGAAAAAGAATATTAAAATAGAACCACATAAGGTTCTTTTTTAATATTCTGTTAATAAAATCGGTAAATCATGAGAGGAGTGAAATACTTTTCTGAAACAAAGTTTACAAAATACATTATGTTGTAAACTTTGTTTCAGATATTTTTATTTCATGTAGAAAATATATTGTCTTTTAATTCAGACCAAAGGACATAATATTTCAACACTTGGCTGTAAAAACCTGATAATATTATGATATTCTGTTTTTTTACACGTTTAGTTCTGCAAGCTTTTAATTTTATTATACCTAACTCGAAATTATAAAATGTTACCCTAACAAATAAATAATATTATTCAACGATTTACAACATGTGCAAAATTTCTTCGAGATCAGTATAAACCTATAGAAACTGCGATGCTCTGGCAGATGGACAAATTTTAAAAATATCGTTATCAATAGTTTCATAAATTCAGCGACAGATGACGCTAGTGAAGTCATATTTCAGTGAAACGTCATAGAATTACCTCCCAAAGTTTGATGTATTTATTATTCAACGATTTACAACATGTGCAAAATTTCTTGGAGATCAGTATAAACCTATAGAAACTGCAGTGCTCTGGCAGATGGACAAATTTTAAAAATATCGTTACCAATAGTTTCATAAATTCAGCGACAGATGACGCTAGTGAAGTCATATGTCAGTGAAACGTCATAGAATTACCTCCCACAGTTTAATGTATCAATCAAAAAAATATCACTACAATATCGAAGTAATTTTGTGTAAAAGAAATCCAACCCAATCTTCAACAGTAAGTCTCTATGCATAATAATTTAACGTGTAAAATAGTCTATTGATCGTTCCTTGACCGCGGCAGATAGGCGGCCGATAACATCATAAAATAAAATATGTAACCATAACCAACATAGCTATCAAGTTTTGCATGCATATTTCACCGAGCGCCTCTAGTGAAGCGTCGTCTGCACGCATCACTGCTTCACCCATATTTATGGAAGATGAAAATCGATTACTTTAAAGGAAGTGTGTATATACATTGAAGATGTCAAAAAGTCTTATTTATGACATCATATCTATATCATCATCATCATCATCATCATCATATATATTAATACGCTAAGGTTAAGATGTTACTCTCCCTTTTTAGAAAAAACCTCACAACTAATCCACATAAATTATATATCATTTTATAGATAATTGCTTGCTCTACCGGCATCCACAACTAAAAAATTTATTATTGCTATTGTTCTTGCAAATTAATTAATTATTAAAATTATATACACAAAACAGCAATGCTGCCATCTAACTGCTCAACGTCAATATGATTGACGGTCGTTAAAATTTTTGTTTAATTTCAAATCCACTCACGTATAAATAAAGTGGCGCTTTAGCTCAATGCTTTTGATACTTGCGCGTCTATATGTCAATTTTAGTAAAATATTTGTTTGATCTGTCATCTGAGCTTCATAATGGAATAAATAATGCGAAGACTTTGCACGGGTCACGCTAGTCGTCTTATATTAGGCTAGAATATTAAAAGCATTTCCCATGCTTTTAATATACACTTACAGATATTTTTATGTATCATGTTAGAATTTAGTCTGTGCGTCTATGCTCATTGCTCAACAAATCAAATGAAATTGTCCTTTTTTAGGATCATATGATACTATGAATAATATTAATACAAACACACTGGCGAGTAACGAATACAGATCTGTAGACATTCCCGAATACGAATACGAATGCGAATATTCGGCACAGCTTTCGCGGTAATTCATATGATACTATGAATAATATTAATACAAACACTTACAAACACACTGGCGAGTAACGAATACAGACTTGTAGACATTCGCGAATACGAATGCGAATGCGAATATTCGACACCGCTTTTCGCAGTAATGCAAATATCCGGCACCGCTTTTGGCGGTAATTCGATTATTCGGCACCGTTTTTCGCAGTAATACGAATGTTCGACACCGTTTTTCGCTTTAATTAATATCAAAATTCTTACTAAGTCCCAGGTTATTATTACTGGCAATACAAAACTTCATTATGGGATCAGTATACCTAATCTACCAGAATTGTTACTAAACTGTGCAGTTATACCGTTCTCTGAACTTGATTCTAGTGATCTATCAATTACTTAATTAGCAACCCTAGTCTTTTGTCTATTTTAAAAATTCACAGTCCTTTCTGGACATTGTCTGGGTCTACGTTCTGAGAAATTTCTCACATCCCTTATCAACTATACACCCCCCAAACATACCATCTTTTTATAATCGTTCGCAATTCACGCTGCCAAGTTATGAAATATATACAATTCCGACACCAGAATTGCACTGTTCGTCCAAGCAATCAAAAGTCGTGTGAAAAAATTATATTTTCCTAACTTTACTTTCCACATTCCATTTCCTTTTCTATCGTTTTCCCTTAATCCTCCTCTCTTTTCCTACTCCACAATTCTGCTGCGAAACCCCTCCTAACATATCAAATTAGGTTGTTTTTGTGTTTTTTGTTTCTTTTTTTCTTTCTCTTTGTAGTATTCAAAAACTTTACTTATTTTGCGTTATTATCATGAGTATTTTTTCTACCTATCCTCTTAGTTTATAAACACACTTTAATAATGTTTGTTCATGAAAGTAATAAATAAAATAAAATCGGATATTTTGAATTCAGTATTCCAAGTAGCTGCAACAAATATTTCTTTATTATGAAAATATCGTCTAAGTAAAATATAAAACTTATCACGAGTTTCACCTGTAGAGACGAAAATTAAAAATTTGGAGTTCGTGGTGCATCCAATGGAAGATCACAAAGTAAGTGAATAGGTATTGGGTTTCGACTATGAATCTATTAAGCTCTTCCACTCGAAACAAAAATGTAAGATTTATTATAAAAAAACGGTTTATAGAAACATTAAAGAGAAACTTTTAAAACTATTTATTCTATATATATATATATATATATATATATATATATATATATATATATATATTTATATATATATGTACATATATATATATAAATATATATATATATATATATATATATGTATATATATATATATATATATATATATAACATATGTATTATATAACCCATTTTATTTTTGAAAAATAAAGAAAAATTCTAAAATAAAAGACGATATTTACAAAGCGAATACCGTCTTTCTAAACCTTGTGTTGTTTGACTACGACATCATGAGTTTTCCAAGACAAATGTTTAGTAGTGCTGATTTTCTCATATCACAGCGACGAACAATTTGTAAGGAAGAAAGGCGTCAAAACTTTCATTTTCGAAATGTTCTTCAATTTGATTACTAGATGATAAACATTTCGTTTTTGTTTTATAAATAATACAAATGAAATTGATAAAGAATTGTTATTTACTTACCAGAAGAAAAATTGAAATTGCTTATAAAATACAGTTTTCTGTTTGTTATAAAAAGTTGGTAATTTTATATGTTCAATTAATGCTATAATTAGTTTTTATGGTGAACAATTTGTACTATTTTTTTTAGGTTTAAAAGAGAAACGATTTGGTTTTTTTAATTGTTAAATAGTAAAAAGCACTCAATTTCTTTTCCAGTTACATAAAACTATACATTTTAACGCAGTAAATAGTTTTTGCGTTTAAAATTAATGTATTTCCTTTGTATATTTTGCTATTTTAATAACCTTAACCATCACATTTCCAAAACAATTGCATTATTTTAGTGAATACGAATTCAAATGCCTATATTAAAAATATGCAAATATTTGCATTTGCAAATGCATTTGCGAACGTATATATTCATTACATCACTAATGTATACATGTATACAAGCATATACATATATCCACATTAACATGAATGATATACACAATTAAATGAAACTACGTGATGTAGTAAGTATTATTTCTACTTTCTTTAAGTTCTTTATCACGACCTAGATTTCGTTGTATCACAACATCTTCAGGTGGGTTATTAGCGAATCTTCGCTAATACCTGAAGATGTTGTAATACAATGAAACCTAGGTCGTGGTAAAGAACTTAAAGACAATAGAAATAATACTACATCACGTTGTTTCATTTAATTGTGAATAATGAATTTCTACAAAATTAACGCCAAATATATTCAATATATGAATGATATACATTGTCACATATGTATATGGTCGTCACCGTGGTGTGTTGGGTTGATCACAAGGCATACGGCCTTTGACGATGCGACGCACCGCGGCGACCCGGGTTCGATTCCCGGCCGTTCGTCGAACGGGGCTGGACTGGTGTTGTGGTTGGCTGTAAGAGATTGCTCTTGTAGCAATAAGTCCGCCATATGTATCAGTTAGATACATTAAAGTAGATAAATAAATAAATAAATATATTAATATTCATCTAAATATTACTATACCGAAATATAAAACAGCACTCATCTCTACACACACTCATGCACACGTATATACAAGCACGCACACAGATCTGTTTCGTTACATGCAGTTTAGATCCGACATGTTTAATTAGGTCAGTAATCAGAGACTAAGCCCTGGTTCTACGCAACAACCAGTTCATGATCATTAATTTAAAAACATCAAGGGTCATGTTATGTATCCCTGGTATGTCTGATTTTGTCAGAACTATTTGAGTTTATTTGAATTCGACACATTTTTGTAAGTTTTGTCTGTCTGTTTGTTCAAGTATCACGAATAAAATACTGCATCTATTTAAATGGATATTTCACTGGAATAATTTTTATGATTTGTATTAAAAGTTAGTCTATTTTTTGTACTTTTTATGAATTTCTTTAATGTCGCTTTGCTTGTCTTTTCGTTTTCGTTTGTCTATTTGTTTACCAGGTAAAAATAGGCTATTTAATCGATTGCAATCAAACTTTTACTGAAATAATGCTTAAGGTACAGATAGATTTTAATCTGCACCTTAAGCATTACGTCAGTAAAAGCTAAAAAGTATGCAAGTATTTTCTTGTCAAACGTTTATATTATTTTATATAATATTTGTATAATTCGTGAAGAGATTATTACTGATGAAAAACTCTACTGGAAAAATGAAAAGTATACTTCGACGAAGGCTCTGATAAGAACCAGTGTAATATAAGTAGACGAACATAATTATATTATAATTACTGATTTTCCATTTCATTGTTATCTTTAGTAGAGTAGAAGATACATTCTTGATAATTATGCATATTTTGTCTTTATAAAGCAAATTGAAGCACACTACCATCTTATCTAATAACGTGGGAGATAAAAAGCTAAGTTAATTAATCAAAGAAACCTTGAACTACTGCAATAACCCTAAAATAAACCTCTCTACCTCAACGCCTTTATTAGACCCCTAGTTACAGTAGCGAACGATGCAAGGTTAATACTCACGTAGAGCTATAGTATTGACTTAACCAGGTATTACACGCTAACTGAGCCCACATTGACCGCCTGTGTAGGCTCGTGTTGCAATTAGATCTTCCATTTGCGTTTTAGGGTCCGTTAACACCGGAAATTGGAGTAGAACAGTAGTAGTATGAATATACTCTATGATATTAGATACCGTTAACACCGGAAATTGGAGTAGACCAGTTGTAGTATGAATATACTCTATGATATTAGATACCGTTAACACCGGAAAATTAGATCTTCCATTTGCGTTTTAGGGTCCGTTAACACCGGAAATTGGAGTAGAACAGTAGTAGTATGAATATACTCTATGATATTAGATACCGTTAACACCGGAAATTGGAGTAGAACAGTTGTAGTATGAATATACTCTATGATATTAGATACCGTTAACACCGGAAAATTAGATCTTCCATTTGCGTTTTAGGGTCCGTTAACACCGGAAATTGGAGTAGAACAGTAGTAGTATGAATATACTCTACGATATTAGATACCGTTAACACCGGAAATTGGAGTAGAACAGTTGTAGTATGAATATACTCTATGATATTAGATACCGTTAACACCGGAAAATTAGATCTTCCATTTGCGTTTTAGGGTCCGTTAACACCGGAAATTGGAGTAGAACAGTAGTAGTATGAATATACTCTATGATATTAGATACCGTTAACACCGGAAATTGGAGTAGAACAGTTGTAGTATGAATATACTCTATGATATTAGATACCGTTAACACCGGAAAATTAGATCTTCCATTTGCGTTTTAGGGTCCGTTAACACCGGAAATTGGAGTAGAACAGTAGTAGTATGAATATACTCTACGATATTAGATACCGTTAACACCGGAAATTGGAGTAGAACAGTTGTAGTATGAATATACTCTATGATATTAGATACCGTTAACACCGGAAAATTAGATCTTCCATTTGCGTTTTAGGGTCCGTTAACACCGGAAATTGGAGTAGAACAGTAGTAGTATGAATATACTCTACGATATTAGATACCGTTAACACCGGAAATTGGAGTAGAACAGTTGTAGTATGAATATACTCTATGATATTAGATACCTTCGGAATATATTGGAAATGTACATGTAAGTTTATTACTTATTTATAAGGTGGACAAACTATTATATAATGGCGTGTGACAGAATTATTAGTGGAGAAAAGAAACGAAAGCTCCTTGTTAAATAAAATATTCATGACACAAACTGTTTACATTTAGGGAGGTGATTTCTAAAGAAATGTATTGGGAGAAGGAGCATCTATTTTTAAAGATTTTAAATTACTTAAGAACTAATATTATTTTCTGTATAAGTTCAGATAGATACACACACACACACACACACACACACACATATATATATATATATATATATATCTTAATTTATACAGAAAATAATATTACTTAGATACAAAATTCAAAACATTGCAAAAGATAGCTTTAACTGGTTAGCTTGTTTCTAATAATCGGTTATGAAATATTCTATTATTTTTTGACACTTATTTCACTGTGTAACACTTATTTTATATTTATGAATACGCCAGTCCATGAATTAGTGAAAGCATTTAACTAAAGCTTTTTGTAAGTTTTGTGTTAGTGTATTTTGAACTGTTAGTGAATTTTCTAACTTATATAGATAAAAACATTAATGCCCAAACATTAATGTTATTATCTATATAAGTTAGAAATTTTTCTCTGCCCTAATATTTTTTGTTTATTTTGAGAAAGAATAATCTTCTGAAACAGAAATAATCTGGCCAGTTACTTATATCTGTGAATTTGTACAATTTTCATTTAAATTTTCACCTAATATCCCATTCTTATTGCATTTATACGTACATATAAATAAGAAATAAGAATAAATTTGTTTAAGTATATCTATTTTAAACTTGATTAATCACTTTTCGTTCCTAGTATGACCGCATTATATTCGTAACATGTCAAGTCCTCTATCTTACGCCATTTCTATAAAATTCTATAAAGTCCCGTCGATTGATAAATACTCCATCGTAACTTTGGCTTCAGCACTTAGAGAGATATACACAAATATGTGTGATATGTTCAACAATATGTCTACAGTTTTCTTACACAAAATTCTATAAAATCCCCGTCGATTGATAAATACACCATCGTAACTTTGGCTTCAGCACTTTGAGATATATACACAAATATGTGTGATATGTTCAACAATATGTCTACAGTTTTCTTACACAAAATTCTATAAAATCCCCGTCGATTGATAAATACACCATCGTAACTTTGGCTTCAGCACTTTGAGATATATACACAAATATGTGTGATATGTTCAACAATATGTCTACAGTTTTCTTACACAAACTTCTATAAAATCCCCGTCGATTGATAAATACACCATCGTAACTTTGGCTTCAGCACTTTGAGATATATACACAAATATGTGTGATATGTTCAACAATATGTCTACAGTTTTCTTACACAAAATTCTATAAAATCCCCGTCGATTGATAAATACACCATCGTAACTTTGGCTTCAGCACTTTGAGATATATACACAAATATGTGTGATATGTTCAACAATATGTCTACAGTTTTCTTACACAAACTTCTATAAAATCCCCGTCGATTGATAAATACACCATCGTAACTTTGGCTTCAGCACTTTGAGATATATACACAAATATGTGTGATATGTTCAACAATATGTCTACAGTTTTCTTACACAAAATTCTATAAAATCCCCGTCGATTGATAAATACACCATCGTAACTTTGGCTTCAGCACTTTGAGATATATACACAAATATGTGTGATATGTTCAACAATATGTCTACAGTTTTCTTACACAAAATTCTATAAAATCCCCGTCGATTGATAAATACACCATCGTAACTTTGGCTTCAGCACTTTGAGAGATATACACAAATATGTGTGATATGTTCAACAATATGTCTACAGTTTTCTTACACAAAATTCTATAAAATCCCTGTCGATTGATAAATACTCCATCGTAACTTTGGCTTCAGCACTTTGAGAGATATACACAAATATGTGTGATATGTTCAACAATATGTCTACAGTTTTCTTACACAAAATTCTATAAAATCCCCGTCGATTGATAAATACTCCATCGTAACTTTGGCTTCAGCACTTTGAGATATATACACAAATATGTGTGATATGTTCAACAATATGTCTACAGTTTTCTTACACAAAATACTATTAAATCCCTGACGATAGATAGATACTCCACATCAAAAAATGTTCCATTAATTAATTTACCTCCTGTAAATTTCAGTTATTTCAAGATTCTTTACCAATAAAAAGCTGTTGACGACAGACAAATGTACAAGTCAGTGGTTTTATGAGACTTCTTTCTTTGTTAATACCTTAAAAATTAGCATATAAAAAACCTATAATACATAAGTAGAACTCGCACTAAGAAAATTTTATTATATACATGGTTTAGATACTTATAAAATTTTATTGGTACGTAGTATTTCTATGAAAATATTTACAAATATTAGATTTTAATAAGGTATATCCATATATTGCCTATTATATTTTTCATAGGCCTTACATTGTACATAATATTTCCATGAAAATATTTACAAATATTAATTTTTCACAACGTATATACCTATATTGCTTGCTATATTTTTCATAGGCCTTACAACATGGTGCATATATCAAAAAGTATAGGATAATAGCTATAGTTTGCCTACATATTTCCTGTAGACTTCTTGAAAGCCTCTTTTCTCATAATATTAAGTTGAGTAGTTCCAAAAATGGGGTGGGAATATATTTTTTGCATATTTTTCAGTATATTTCTAAAGATATGCTATTTAAAATCATAAATTTTATAGC
Organism: Druceiella hillmani; assembly: GCA_039881145.1. Classification (NCBI taxonomy): domain Eukaryota; kingdom Metazoa; phylum Arthropoda; class Insecta; order Lepidoptera; family Hepialidae; genus Druceiella; species Druceiella hillmani. Next base: position 5,418,032 of record JAYKKI010000060.1, on the reverse strand, counting down.
CCTCATAACAAGCGTTTCCAAAGTATACTTTACATTACATATTGAATTTAGAAAACCAGTGCTCAAAAATTAATATAATTTTTTTTAATGTTAGCAGTTATTGAGATGGTTTGATTTGTTTTATATGCTAAATCTCAAGTTTCAACCTCAAGCGGTTTCTGAAGAGAATGGACGTGACAGACAGATAGGAACGAGAGTGAATACATAGGGGTTTTATTTTTCGTTTTAAGGTACGGAGTCATAAATAGGAAGATGGATTAGGAGGAAAGTTTTATTCTTAACAATAAAAACCATTTACAGTATTAGTATTGAAACTGTGAAACAAAATCGTCTAAGGTTATCTTAAAAATAATTTCATTTCAATTTTGCTTTATGCTGTGTAATGATTAATTAAATCAGCATGACAGCAAGTGACATATGGTACGTTTAAAAACGTAATCAGTCTTCAAAAATTTACAGGCCTAATTTCGTATTAAACTTTTCAAATGAATGTCTAGTTTTAATACGTTGCTGCAGGAAATGAATGAGCTTTTTTACGTATTAACGATGTGTCACACCGTGCTTCCTGCTAACCCTACCCAGGTTTTTGATGACGCAGGTGAAAATATAAATATACATGTAGTTTTAAGGGATGTTGACAATTTACATGAAACAAATGAAGATTGGAAAGGTTTTAGTGGAGTCATTCCATTCGTGTTAAATGAAACAAGGACGATTGATGTAAACATAATACAAAGAGAACATGACTAGCAACTGAATCTACATTAAAAATGTATTTTTTATATTCTCAACTGAGAAGTACTACATATAAAACAAGAATACAATGGCTAAAAAGATTTTTATTTGCCTTTATAATACATTCTTGTAACAGTCCGTAAAACGTTTATATGACGATATTTTGCTGTAAGTATATTAATTTTGGAATGTATTATTTTGTATAAAATAATGTACTTCTTTTAAGAGCGTATAAAGTTTTTAAGGTAAGGAGTTCTCTTATAATTTGATGTAATTTGTTTAAATCTGTCACTCTAACGTAGAGGTTACCAAACATTTTTACCTCTATAGCCCACTTGCCGTCATTCTAATCCAGAGGTTATCAAACTTCTTTGCCGGGAGCCCACTTGGCGTCATTCTAATCCAGAGGTAACGCGCTAAAACCTTATTCCAAAAGGAATAAACGAAGATAGAAAAACTATCAAAAACTTTCTTATGATTATCCATGATACAGAAAAAGGACATATTTTTTTAAGAAATGGGTAATGCTTTCTGAAACCAGTTCTGCCGATGTCGTTTTTTGAACTGCACCTTAAGTTCTTCGTTAATGCTTACTCCGACTAGTCCTTATTTTATTTGATGTCCGAATCTCCGCTTAGATCTCGTGGACCTCCATCTCTTTTTCTTGATGACGTAAAGCCTCCAGCAAGTCGAAATCCTAGGGATCTATAGAGGGTGGACCCATTCGGGAATGTTTGTTCTATTCCATCCTTTTTGTGTGATACATTTTATTATGATAGATTGTATTAATACACAAATAGTGAAAACTGTTCCACATATTACCTTCACGACATTGATATCCTTCGTCAATTCCGTGAGAGAAAAACTAGTTACGAAAACTATCAAATTATATTTAGGACTACATTGAAAGTAAAACCCTCTGATGTTCTTCAATGGTCTACTGAAGTTCTGCTTAACGTAATTCCCTTAAAAAGTAAATACATGTATAAATTAACGTTGTGTGTGTTTTTAAATAAGCCGGACAAATTCATTCCAGTGTAGACAATATCCGAATGGATTTAATCAAAAACCTACTAAATCTATTGATATGACTTTTGCTCAGGTAATTAGTAATTCTGGTACCAAGTTTTTGTTTAATATTAATATCGTAAATGATTTCAAACTTATGATGACGTTGATATTGGATTTTGTAAAGCATTTTTAAACATTCTTACTTTTTGAGGCTGTAGTATCTACGCATACACGTGTACACGTATATCTACACGTACACGTCTAACGTAGTATCTAGTATCTATCTCTATCTCTGTAGCATGTAGTACTATCTCCGTAGTATCTACGCGTACACGTCTAACGTGTACACGTTACGAAGTTCATACTGTACACCTATTAGAGGTTAAATATGCATTCAAATACAATGGCATCTGAAAATCTTCCTCTTCGGAACAATATAATTACTTTACTCTTTGATCAGTATTTGATATATACTTTTAGACTATGTTTAGGTTTTTGATTGTGTGTTGCTGTAGCAAAACCAATTTCGTAAGGCATCAGCTATGGTATAGTAGCAGAACCCTAGATCATCAAAAGCTTTTTCGTTGAAATTCCATAAGGCTTAATCAGTGTAGTAGAAATTTTATTAATTATATCTTTTCATATCTTATTTCGATTTTTTTTAATTATCCGTCTAAACAAATCCCACGGGTCTATCAAAATGTTATTGTGGGCACAACTAGTATGTTAATAAAATATATATACAAGTTAACAACATAATATTACAACATAATATTTATGCAGTAAGGGTTTTAATGTTTAAATGTCTAGCTTATGGTAATGAACAGTGTTTATTGCATATCTCCGATTTACATCAATTTTAAGTTACTTAGTCGATATCTAAATCATTAACGGCAGTTGAATAGTGACGTATATGGTCAGTATTCTTGATAACCACTGACGGCAGTTTTATTTAGGTAATAATTTCACAAACTGCAGCATGCAAACAGCCGCTAATTCTGAGCAGCCGTCATAATAAATGTTACTTTTTACATCAGTCGAGTGTTTCAAGCATACAGCTACAATTTAACTAGGGCGGTAACACGATTAAAGTTTCCAGTTTAAACGTGGTTAGTTATTTTTCCCACAAAATAAAAATATTACTCACGTGTTCCGACGAGTTTTATCGTTGTAATTAATTATACAGCAGAGAGCGACGGTTGGCGACATATTTTGCGTGCAGACTTTGTTCGCATATTTGAGACCAAAAATTGTTTGGGAGCATTTTAAACGCGACAGTAGTGGCCGGTACTTGATGCTCTGTCCGGTTTTTAGTAAATTGTTTTATTTTTTTTTCACAGATATTTCCCTTGTGGGGTTGTCGTTCCTGTATGTAGGATGTCATTTGTAATTATTTTGACGCAAAAAAACTTTGTTATTTTATATTTGCAGGGAAACAAATGCTTTTTTTAAGTCCTCTGTATTATGTATGCCGACCTTCTGCAGAGATGTATATTTTACATCGTAAGGATTGTAATTCATATTTTGTATCTAAATTAAAATTATTGAGGATCAAAGCCAAAAATGTTCACTCAAAAAAAAATTTTTTCTTCATGTAATCATATTCAAAATAAAGCAAGTAGTTTATTGTTAAAGCAACCAAAAAATTAACAAGTTGTTAAATAAGTGGCATATAAGTGCAAATGTCCATGAATTGCATTATTATGACGTGGAGACTACTTATCAGTCAACATAAGCTAAGGCACGTTGCCATAGTCCTCTTCTGCCAAATATTTGGGTTTTCACTTATATCGGAAGATGATATCATTTTATGGATCACACACATGGAATGAAACTATTATACTATTTAGAAATCTACTATGGATTGTTGGTAGATAGTCCAACTTATCCCTAATCAACAAATTTAGAGTTAATGCTCGATAAAACTTCTTTGGATTTATACCTCATAAACCTATTTAGACTTAATACTGGATAAAATACAGAAGTTGTTCTCAGCTGGAAAGCTGAATATTCTCTACCTCCAAACAGCTCAAAATAAAATTCGGACAGTTTTACTGTCGTGCCTTGGTTCCATATTAGAAATTCATTACTTTCTTAAAATTCCAACTAATCTTGAAGAAGCTAAATCCTATTCTGATTAATACAAATTTCGTCTATCAACTCATCTAAATACATTATATCATAGGCTACTTACTATTGCCCTGATGAGACTCAAGAGTGCCTATGTGATGCTATTAGATGAAGTTAAGGCGATTGTACTCACTCGTCTTCTTACGACTAAGTTGATCATAATCGACGATTGCAGTTTACTTCTGAACAAAAATGTATTATATTGGGCAAGTAAAAATATTCAGGAAAAAAACTATATTTAAATTTTCCTTTTTTATTTTAAAAACGAGATAAACCAGAGAATTTTAAAAATGGCCAGAAGCTTTCCTTTCTTTATACAGGAAATTTATTATTCATTGAAAATTAGTCATAGGTAATGAAAGTATAAGGTTTTATCAAAAGCTACGAGATGAATTAAAATTAAACTGCTAACAATTAATGCGATCAACCTTTTAAGGATAATTTAAAATAAATGTTTTTTTTTACAAAGACGTAGAAACGAATGTGCTGGATAAAAGTACTATTGCAAAAGTTAATGTTCCACTACTTTTTCCTCATTTTAAATAAAAAAATATTTTAAATAAAAACAAACCGTCAAATATTGAACATTGAACTTTTCTCGTTTATTAAGTATTGAGTGACAGCAAAAAGGTGAACTATGCCTATAAAAAAATAACTCGTTGGAAATATATTGTCGTCATACTGGAGAGTTGAATTAATCACATACGGCCTTTGGCGGCGCGGCGCATTTCGGAGATCCGGGTTCGATTCCCGGCCGCTCGTCAAACGGGGCTAGATTGGTGTTCTGGTTAGCTGTAAAAGATTTCTCTCGTAGCAATAAATTAGCCATATGTATCATCTGTACTGGATGGAAGACTGAGACTGTAGATACGGGACACTATTAGGAGATCTTCGCTGGTCCCCTCTTTTGTATGAGATGGGGTTTTACGGATCCCTGAAACAACCCGCGTGGAAGGTGGGAATAGTGTTTACATTAATATACATAAAGAATATATAATTTATATGGAACAAATTTGGCAACGTTGCTTTTTTAAAAAATAAATCACGAGCGATCTCTTTGTCCATCGAAAGCGGTGTTTAGGTTCAATTTTTTTTTATTTAAATCAAGTAAACCACTTTATATGATAGATTAATGAAATCTATTATATGTGGTTAAATTTTCATAAACTGTTGTCGTTTATTTTGATAATCATCTTTCATTAATAGTTGCCGACATTTGGAAATAATGACGTGGCACAAGGTTTAAATTTATTTTCAGTGCCGTAATTAGAGCCTAGTTAATGGCCTGTAATTAATTTGGTAAATCGTGTTTGCTTCTTTTTAATCGAGAAATATTGGAGAAACACATGTGAGTTTCAATGCTACTATATTTAGGAAAAAAGTATAAGTTTGGATGGTTGGTTGGTGTCGTGTCCATTTGAAGTCCAATTAGTCTTAGATTGATCCGTGTGCCAAGATCACAGCTTTGGCAATGTCCACAATTTTGTTGTTGTAGAGATTTCCTTGAAATGGGAATTTGTCAGTAGCCTAGTCAGTAGGCTTTTAATGATGGCTGGGCAGTTGAAATTATGCTGGGGCTGAGATCCTTCCCTAGACAATTTCGACATGATTTATAGGATCTAGTACCATCTATATTTATAGATAGCAGACAACGCATACTTGATATCACTTTTTGATGTAGTGTTCTTTCAATCTAAAAGTATAAGTTTAAAAGTAGGATACAATTTTTGTAAAAAGGTTTGTTTTTAAAATATGTCTGTTATCCGCATTTTATCTAATATTTGTGTCTATTTTTAAAAAAGAAGAGTCGTTAAATTAAAAAAATAGTAATTTTTCTTATAAAAGTGGGTACACTTCGTCATTTTAACATATTTTCGTCTGGTTTATATTAATGATATAATGTTCATTGGTAAATTATGTATTATTGGCTGGAATTAATTTAAAATATACCACATGGGCAAAATGTTTTGAACTAACACTTCCTTTGCTACGACAATTTGTATGGCAAGTTTGTAAGTAGAGTAATGAGATCGTAAAGAAAAGTGAAACAAATATAAATGAAGAATAGAGTTTTCTCCTCGAATACCAGTTAGAAAGCGTATCAAGGAATAGCAGAGCCACAGTAAAGTAAGCCTGACTCATTTTAGTTTTTATTGTGCTCTCAGTCTTAACCTTTAACTGTGGACCTGGAACCTCACAGGTTCCTTTAAAATTTCGGCTTCTTAGTTTCACACACTTCCCTCTGCTTCCAATATCCGAGCTGCTTAGTAGCTTCAGTATTGGTAGCAAAATAATCATTGAGGAGATTGCGTCACATGATCCATGAAACTTTAGTCATACCGATCGAAATATTGGCCGGAGTCTGACAGGCTCCACATCCATTGTAGCGACACAACTTTTTTTGTGAAGTGTCTATAATTTTATTAGATTATTTAAGCAAAATGGCAGAAAACGGTAAAGCGAGTTGTTCAAATGTCAAACATCAATCCCAAAGTTCACTTCAACGACCTGCAAGAAAATATTAAGAGTAGATTATCTATCTTTCGAAGAAGAATTTAATTCTTTGTTGTGAGCTTCGAATGAATCGGACAATGAGAAAAAGATGGAACAGTTTTTAATATCTGAATTGGAACTAATAAAGCATCATGAAAGTGATGAGGGGGAAGGTGTAGAATAATATCAGGACCTTGGAGAAGAAGTTGACAGTGACAGTTCAGACAGTGAGCGTATTTCAGAGTTATCATCAACTTTTGCTATTAATAATAAATGGGTAAAGACGCCGTCTACTGCTGGGGTTCGCAAACCTCAATATAATATCTCATTCTGCTTCTTCGAAGTTGACGGTTGACAATGAGAAAGATTTGTCTTACTTCTGGAATAAGCTATTTGATGATGAAATGCTCCAACAAATGTCGTAATTATATATGTAATTATGGGACCAAGTTTGTATGTCACGATATACCTGAGTTAAAAAACCTGGATGTGGTTGAGTATAATGCGTTTTAGGTCTATGATTTTATTTAGCTGTGTTGAAGTCAAACCATGAACATGTTACTCCTTCATTTTAAGTGGCACAGTTTGTGAGATATTCAGATGATTTATGCAACAATTGTCAATAATTTATGTTATACATTCCGTTGTCAGAATTTTTTGTTTTTTTAGCCAAAGTGGATATCATGTTTTTTTTTGTTCCTCGTATATTAGAATTTAAGATAAAAAGATATTATTATACAAATAGTTTTAGATTATTTTAATTGCCAAAAGATAGCGTAAGATGACGTAGCCAGAAAAGTGCCATAATTACTAATTTTTTAAAAATATTTCTGTACTTTTAACAATAAAATTGATTATATAAATACGTTTTTAATTATCAGAAATCTGTCATTTGATATGGATATAGTTTTGAAGTGATTCGCACTTATTTCCTCACGTCCTGGACAGTGTTAATAAAAATGATGTCCATACTTAAATCCATAAATGCATACATACACATTCAGTATGTGTGTATAAATAGTACGAAGAAAATGTCAGTAAAATTTATTGTCATTTTTAATGTCTTATATAAACATAATGATATAAATGTTCTGTTAATAAAATTTTCTTTTTTTAGGGTTCCGTAACTCAGAATAAAAAACCGTATCCTTAAAACCGTATCCTTATACTCTGTCTGCCTGTTGCAGCCATTTTTCTCGCAAATCGTTTGATGTAGAAACTAAAAATTTGGCACAATAATAAAATAAATAAACCCCCATGTATTTCAATAGATAATGCTCATATGTATCCAAATGAAAATTTTAGGGGGATGAATAAAAAACATGAAAAAAAACTCTTAAATAGTGTGAGGTGTAGTTTGAAAGGTCTAGTAATAATGGTCCCAAAATATTCTCTTTTTTTTAAATATGTAAAAAATATACCCAGTATCTTTATTTTTGGGACCAATGAATACAACTTTATGAAAAGAACGGAGTCTGCAAACTTACGCAAAAGTTGGAAGAAAAGTATGAAGATGACACTGATGTCATAATATTTTAAACTAGCGTGACCCGTGCGAAGTCTTCGCATTATTTATTCCATTATGAAGCCCAGATGACAGATCAAACAAATATTTTACTAAAATTGACATATAGAGGAGCAAGTATCAAAAGCATTGAGCTAAAGCGCCACTTTATTTATACGTGAGTGGATTTGAAATTAAACAAAAATTTTACCGACCGTCAATCATATTGACGTTGAGCCGTTAGATGGCAGCATTGCTGTTTTGTGTATATAATTTTAATAATTAATTAATTTGCAAAAACAATAGCAATAATAAATTTTTTAGTTGTGGATGCCGGTAGAGCAAGCAATTATCTATAAAATGATATATAATTTATGTGGATTAGTTGTGAGGTTTTTTCTAAAAAGGGAGAGTAACATCAACCTTATCGTATTAATATATATGATGATGATGATGATGATGATGATATACACAATGTTTTTGTGCCTGTGTAAGACAGAGTGGACAATATATTTATATCGGGAAAAATTAAATTTTTAAATAGTTTGACAGAAATTACAAGATTACATGATTGCCTTAATATCGATTTTTTGGTCTTGTGGGATACAAATTCATCAATTAATTCAGAATAATAGAATTGAAAAAAGTTTCTTGTCTGTTGCTTATTGCTGTGTGTACGACCTTTTCTGATATAATCTCTTATTTTACCTTAAACTCAAATATCGAAATAACTTTTTAACAGCTTTAAAAAAATATTTTTTTTTATTTTTTATATTTCACTGACCGAATTTTTGGAGACAACCGAAATTTACTCTGAATTTGGCTTTAGGAGAGGGAGAGGTACACTCTATGCTCTAAGAACAGTCAAAGAATATATAACTTAACACATACATAGATGCAAATAGTAAATGCCTAGTTGTGATCCTTAAAAGCATTCGACTTTGTATCACAAGATCTTTCAGAAAAATGCGACATACAAGTATACAAGACGGTGTGTTGGTTTGTTAGCTATTTGAAAAACAGGATACAGACAGTTTAAATTGTTGATATGGTTAAAGAGGAAATGTCACTATAGTTCGATGTTCCACAAAGCAGTGAACTATTTTTAACTTACATAAATGACTTGACAAATCTAGACGTAGTTACCTTTGCCTAGATTTGCCTAAACATAGTTACGTTTATGGAGGGACCATAGTTAATTTTGCTGATGATATTGCCCTACTATTGATACATGACAAAACGTGACCTAATTTGACTATCAAAACTAATGAGGACATTACACAAAGTCAAAACTTGGCTAAATGTTAAACTACCAATACTGAATATGCAGAAAATCAAAGCTTTGACAAACGAAAGCAGTCTACTGACCAAATCATAACGATTCGTGACTGTTCGCAAGATATAACGCGTGAATTCAAACCGTTCGAAGGTATATACAACAAAATGCAAACTACCGATACTGAATATCCAGAAAATCAAAGCTTTGATAAATGACAGCAATCTATTGACCAAATCATAACGATTCGTGACTGTTCGGAAAATATAACGCGTGAATTCAAACCGTTCGAAGGTATACACGACATTAAATTTCTAAATGTTTACATTGGCTATTCGCGGCGCTATAATTTTCATATTGGCAAACTTGCCCCAAAACTAAGGCAACTCTTATACATTTTAAAAACCACACCAGATCGCCCAGAAAGCTTTGATCAGAGTGATGAATAATAAAAAATCATATTGCTATCCTACTGACTGATTACTGATGAATTTGCTGGTACTCGATGTTAGAAAATTATTTATTTGATAAGTGTTTTTCTACGAATACAGACATTGCTATTATAAAAATAATGATGATCGCAAACCGGTCCATCACGCTTTGAGGACTGCTGCTGATGAATATTAGGACTACCTACGAACACAGACATTGTGTATTTCTTTTAAAAAAAATGTTGCAATGTACTCCCTTTTAACCTCCCACAAGTTAAACATTCAATATCAACAACCCATTTAAAATATTGACCATCCGCTGGCTCCTTGACGAATACAGTTATTGCATCATCACCATTCCTAGTACAATATACTGTTCGTTACAAAGTTTGATTGTTTGATTGTTAGCTTAAGTTTTCGATAGTAACTCGATATGTATAGAGACACGTATTCCTCGATAGTAACTCGACATGTATAGAGACACCCATTGAAAATTTAATACTATATTAGGAAAGTGTTAGACCTTGCTTTAACCGAGTCAACGGACAGAACAAAACGTGTCGGTAGATGGAGTCTAAAAGGTTCGGATTGTTTTATTTGATAGATTGTGTTATTTTATCCGGCTGGCAACATTTTATTTTAATAGGTAAATATAGTGAATATATTTTATTTTAGTTGTCCAATTACTGAAGTATTAAATGTGTTTTATTTTTTCATAAAAATTATAGTAATTTATTGTTTTTTTTTTCTAAAGCAAGTGGCATCTATCTCGAGTAAAAAGGACAGATGCCTTAGAGTCGGTAAGTGTAGATGCCCTTAGGAGCCCTGAATGACCTCTATCACCCTATCAGAAATAAACGCGTTTTACTTAAAATTAAAGTGTTTGTTTCTTTTTTTTTGTAAAAAATAATGCCACCTAAGTACCCGACAAAAAGAGATGCTCCACCGTACGTTGAGTGGACCCAGAAAGCATTAATAAAACAACCGAGGCTGTGGATGATGGGGAACTCGCCTTAAACAAAATAGCTCGCCGGTATGGAAAGCATACAAGAACATTAAAAAGGCGTTATGCAAGCAAACATACTAAAAAAAACTTTATGTACAACGTTGCTTTATTTCAAAGGGCGACTATCCTCATTTCAAAGATTGCATATGGGCCCTTTCCTGTCCATTGTAGGCGGTATCCTCTTTCTTAGAGGTTTAAGAAATTTTTTTTTTTCTTATGCAAGTATAATAAACGTTTGCTTTTTATTTATTTTGCTTTTGATTGTATCAATGATCATTAAAGAAAGTTTGGAATCGGTCTCATTTTTACCCTATACATATATATATATATATATATATATATATATATATATATATATATAGATGTATATACTCACTTTAATAAAAGATAGCGATGCTATATCCCATCACTTTACTTCATACGGTCACCCTGACATATGCCTCACGGCTACTTGGGTGGAAATATCCGCATGAATCATTATTGGTCTGTAAGCAGCCTCATATAATAATTGTAAAACATTAATTTGATTTTTCAAAAAAAATTAAAAAAACATACATCGAGGAAGATTATTTTCAACTTTGTGCTTTTTGTCTCACTTTGCACAGTTTGTTGTCGGATCAGACAGTTAGGAGTACAAATAGACAGTTTCTGACACTTTTCATTTAGTACAAGCCTTCGTACATTTTCACCTAATGATTTTCTCTTTTATTAAATCCTGCAAATAGCGAAAGTGAGTCAAAGGATAACTCCAATCTTCATTTAATACTAACTAAATGAGAATTCCATGAGCGAATAATTCGTACCTACCACATCTCAGGTCTTCGTTTTTCTTATTCGGTTGATCGTTCGGCGCAAATGAGGAGGCTTTCGGGCCGCGAATAACGGCGCAGAGGCGCTCTGGACCCGATAGCTCTATCGGTTTTGGCGAGCGGCCAAGCTTTGAAGCATTCGGCTGCCCCGCCTCCTGAAAGCTCCCCAGTGGTGTGAGAGAAAGCTTGTCGATCGTGACGATAATGCGCCGCGGGTACTTGGACGGGTTTGGTTTTGAGTGTGATTGGGTTTTGGATGAGATGTGCTGTCAGATTTTGGAATAAATTATGAAATGTTATTGAACTTTGTTTAGGTGAGTAGTAATACGGTAAGTGTTGAACAAAAGAATTATATTTGTATAATTAAACTGCTATTTTAGAATTCCCATTAAAAGCTTCAGAATTCCCATTAAAAGCTTCATACGTAGAAATTTGTAGATGTTCTAACGCAAAGCCTTGTTTGAATTATGATTAAAGAACTTCAGTCAAAATTGCAAAAGATCAGTTTGAAACGTTTGGTTTTGATTGTGATTGGGGTTTGAATGAAATGTGCTGTTAAATTTTGGAAGAAATCTTGAAAAGCTATTGTACTTTGTTGAAGTGAGTCGTAACATGGTACGCATTAAAGAAAATAAATATATTTATGTAATTAAATTGCTATTTTGATAGTCATACCAAAAGCTTCACATTGAGAAATTTGTAGATAATCTAACACAATAATGTAAGTGTTTAAATTATGATTAAAGAACTTTATTACAAAAAATCAATTGGATGCCTTTGGTTTTGGGTATGATTGGGTTTTTGGACGGGGTGTGGTGTTAGATTTTGAAAGAAATCATAAAAAAATATTATACATTGTTGAAGTGAGTTGCAACATGGTATGTATTGTTTGACGCGTTTGGTTTTGGTTGTGATTGGATTTTGAATGAGATGTGCTGTTAGATTTTGGAAGAAATCTTGAAAAGTGATTGGACTTTGTTGAAGTGAGTCATAACAAGGCAAATATTGAAGATATATTTGTGTAATAAAATTGCTGTTTTGGTATTCCCACTAAAAGCTTTACGCTGAAAAATTTGTAGCTGTTATAAAGCAGTATTGTAAGTGTTTGAATTACGAGTAAAGAATATCAGTAAACATGGAAAGAGACCAGAAAATTGCCAACATATTGAGTATCACATCGAATATAATCCTGGTTTCGTTTGGAATTGATTTTTAATTTACGACTTTTTTATTACCTGTTTTTAATGAATGGTTGTATTAATAAATTTTCATAAAAAAATTGTCAAATATATATTTAGTTTTTTTTTGCAATTTTGGTTAGAAAATGTTTGTATCGTTGTGTAAAGTTTTTATTTCTATTGCAATCTTTTGATGTTCGATGTTATTTTATTTTAGTTTAAAGAAAAACGTTTGAAAACGATTTATTTAATTGTATGAAAGGTGAATGTTAAAATTAATTGTAAAATTTTGCTTAAAGGACGATAACTCTATATAAACTGATTCAGTAGATTTAACAATATTCATAATATGCTTCTGTTGTGTATAAACACACAACTTATATTTTGTACAGTTCTATATTTTAAATTAATTTATTGGAAAATGAAATAATTGAAAATACGAGAAACTTTAAGTTTGCCATTTGAACTTTTAATAAATAAAGTTTTCGCAAAACTTGTTAGTTGATTGTTAAGTTTGTGAAAGGTCTATTAAGTTAGATTTAACTGAATTTATATATTGATATATCGCTTGCTGAAAGACTTGCCTCTTACTATACTTTAAACTTATAACGTGTCGCGTTAAAATTTTCAAGCTAATAATTTTTTTATACCAAAGACGAAATTAAGAGTATTTTTTTATTTAAGACACTTTTTGCGTATATCTAGGAAGGTATTTTACAAAATTTTTTGCAACGTTTACAGATTTCCCAAAAGTCACTTCTGAAAAATTATCTTTTAATCAATATAATTTTGTATTTCAATTTTCTTTCTATAATACAAACAATAATGTATGAAAACTTTTGTTATTTTGGAAATCTTTTATTGTAAATTGTGTAGTTGTTGTCTTATTTTTAGGGCTCTGTATCTTAAAAGGAAAAAGGGTGGAAATGGGCTAGTTACAAGGGTATAAAAAAAATATTTTTCCTAAATTTTAGCTATTATATACTTAACCCAAAATTACGACAAAAATGTGGGTTTTTAGTAGCCCACGCAAAGGTTGAATGAAAACTATAGCGATAATTCTATATGTTATGATTTTTTAAATATACCCGATTTTACGTCTACGAAAGATATAGAAGGCATTATATTCACATTTTTCTTTTTTCAAAGTCGATTTTCTCAGCAACCATGCATCGTAATGAATAGACGATATATATATATATATATATATATATATATATATATATATATATATATATATATCCCCACCATCATTTTAATATATTCCTATAACAATCAAAGAATTAGGTAAATTTTTATATTACTACTAGTCTATTTCGATCGTAGTTCGAGGTCGTGGGATGACAGGTATTGGAATCTAGATTCAAGATATGAAGGTGTAAGGGGATTATTGAGGATATTATATATAAAACTTAGAAGATGAATGTTGCGTCGATCACGAATCTTTAACCGCTTAAGACGTGAACGATACTCGGATATATGGTCAAATTTTTTAAGACCGAAAATGTATCGAATGTAAAGTCGTTCTTATTTATTGAGTAAATGTTCATATAGTTTAGAATAATATACATCCCCATAATCAAGAATAGGCAGAAGTAAAGTTTCACACATTCGTTAGTTCGCAGTGGAAGAACATTTTGAAGCCGTTTTGAGAGAGTGTATTCTGAAGAAAATCTTACGACTAACATCATTTACTAACATCATTAATTATGTTGGTGTCCATTTTTTTCCTTGTCGTTGTTATGTTTTTCAGAATATGTGTTTGTGTCCTAAGGTGACATTTACGTTTTCTCTCTCTAAATTAGAATTATATGTATTTATTTTTATTTAATAAGTACAAAATAAATGAAGGGCTTGCTAAACAAATATAATTACGATTACAGTTTCTTCTTTGTATTAGAGTAGCTGTGAACTATGATATAACATAAGATCATTAACACTATTAGTAAGCGGGGTGACTTTGAAAAACACAATCATCAACTAATAGTTAAAGATCTTTACTAAAAACTTTGCTTGTTGTTTAAACCTAATTAATTCCACATAATAATTAAAAAAAAAAACACTCGTTTTATGTAATATTGTTCTGTGCTGGAAAATGACGATTTTTGTGTGTTTAAAACCTAATTCTGAATTTACTTTGTTTTATTTAATACAAACAAAAGCACAATTAAATGAAACTACGTGATGTAGTATATTTTCTACTATCTTTAATTTCTTTACCACGACCTAGGTTTAGTTGTATTACAACATCTTCAGGTGGGATATAAGCAAAGATGAATATAAGAATCTTTGCTTATATCCCACCTGAAAATGTTGTAATACAACGAAACCTAGGTCGTGGTAAAGAAATTAAAGAAAGTAGAAATAATACTACATCACGTAGTTTCATTTAATTGTGAATAATGAATTTCTACAAAATTAACGCCAAATATATTCAATATTTACAAACAAAAGCTTTGATAAACCGTGTAATTACGTGGACCGGTCGGTTAATTGCTATTAAAAATTATTTAAAAGCAATATCGAACCGAAGGAACTCTGATACAACTTAGAGACATGATTTTAAAAAGTATCCTTAGTGAAATTCTTCTCAGTAAAAACTTTGTTTATTTAAAAAAGACTTCGCTTATTTAGAAATAGTTTTTGGTGAAAACTTTCACTAAGTTTTGTCCACGAAGGATTGTATATATATATATATATATATATATATAAATATATGTATATGTGTGTGTGTGTGTATGTAGTATTCTATACTGATAGATAAAGATATTAGTTTGTTTTAAGCGTTGATTTGATCGTATTGTAAGTATTCAAATGTAACTATAATATATATTCTAGTCATACCTGATAAACTATGTAGTATTAGCGGAATACATACGGTATTATTATTATTATGTTTAAAATCAAATATATTTAGTACCTTATATTTCTAGTACAAGATTATGAAGTCTGTAGAGCTCAACGAATCAAAGGAGCCAAATGTAGATATACTTAAGATGAGTCATAGTTCAAAATGGAGAAAGGTGATGAGGGGTGGTTTGTGTTGGTCATTATTTCTTACTTCTGAACATCACTAGGGCTGGATATTTATAGGGCTGAGACCAGAAATTGGAAAAATTATTTTCTATTGCCACAATGATATTGATATCACATAGGCAGTCTTTCACTTGAATATTATAATTTTAATATAGTATAAAATGTGTGACTAGCTTTCATCTTTATTCTTTACGGAAATACATACTTTTCCGTTCACAGAAATGTACTCAACCTGTTTTTTCTTGATAGTGCAAAGCCTTTTAGAAAAATATCAATAATGTATCATGGTTTCATAAATTTGATGATACCAGAAAGAAACAGAATTTTAATAAATACGTTTGAAAAAGTAAATACGTCAAGATGGTTATTATTAAAAATAAATTTATTAAGTACTTTAAGCAACCTTAGGACGATATTTCTGAAGAAAATTTCCGTCTCGCACCTTATAAAAAAATAGTTTCATTTTGCTGAAACGTGAAGTAAGAAGAAAAGTGAAATGAAGTTTCTGAATGTAATTATGAAGTTGATTTCTTACATTTAAATTCAGCTTTCGAATTGGACTCTAGGCTGGACAGGTCCACTTCATTCAACTTAATCCGACCACTTGCAGGATACTTTCCTTGGTACCGACGACAATCCACAAACCGACTCTGTATTTCATGGAAAGATCACTTCATCCTTCAGACTCTACATTGTAGAGGCAACAGTTCCCGACTTCATTCTGTCATTCAAATCTCACAACGATCACACAAGTTTTAAGTTTTGATACATTTTGTTTCATTCCACCATTATTTATATAGTTATTATTTTTTGAAATATATTATTGAGTTGTTTATTATCAATTAAATATATTTTTGAATGTCAAAACTTTGCGCTAAACCTATAAATAATGTTTCATTAATTTCCATTATCTCTCGAAAGTACTAAAAATGGAATAAAATTATTATTTTTAAATATACAAATTTTATTCGTATTTTTCCATTGAATTAGTTGTTGAAATACGCAGAAATTACTTAATTCCTAATCAAATCCGGAAGCACTAAATACGATTCTGAACCAAGTGACTTCCAAATAGGAAAATTTGTTCATATTAGTCCACTGTATTAGGCACGTAATCGTGTATTCCTAATATCTACTACCGCCCAAATGGACGGAAAAAGCTCTAAGTCGTGTGATTTCCAAACGTCAAATTTTGTATCAATGGTACTTATAGAAATTCTGAGCTTATTGCAATTCGAATCTCCATTGTCGCTTAACCCGCTCGAGGCTATATGTAGCGCCAAATAACGTTTACGTAATCATAAATGCAAATATTGATTTTAAAGTTTGGGAATACATTCTGTAGCTAACCCCGCCCGCCTAAAGTTACTACGCGTACTCGGTTATATCTGTTCTTGGCACTGTCCTCTGCAAACATATCTGCGCTGGTAGTTCACTGCGAACGTGTGTGTGAGGGATTCAATTGTAAGCTCGGGTTTTAGATACAATGTTTGTTCGGTTTAAATGGTTGCGTAACGGGGGTGAATATTGAAGTTGTCTGACGTAACCGAGAGGTAGGTGGAATAGTTACTTTTGTGTCTAACAAAAAGATATTGTGACTGATCTCACATTGAATATTTTCTGAAAAATATTGGGTGAATAAAATATGATGTGGGTGATGTCATAAAATATATCGCTTGGTTACGATGTCTTTGAATTAAGATTTATATTAATATAATTTTTATCCATCGATTTGTTCACTTTCTTCTTTATTTTAAAATGTACTTCTCAAAAATAATGATGGAAAATGATAATACTTTTAAATTGTTTAGGAGATTTTTTAAATCGCCCATAACTTTAATTGTACTGTTAATGTATCGGGACGAAAAAGGTGATTTTCCGAGAACAAGGAATTATGTGAATCGTGGCATAAATGTTTGGCTTTTATGTTAATTTTTTTTATAAAATATTTATTAATACTATTTCTTTTTCAAGATGATGTTATTATAATATAATTAGCGCTACGTTGCGACTTTATCTGCATAGAATTTGGAAATGCAAATACGATGTTTTAGTGCGTTTTGTTTTATGCTCCTATGTTAGACATAAATATCAGCTAAATTTAATTCCAGCGCGGACCTCTGTCCACTCCAATGTGGTTACATGGCCCGCTGCTGCCTACCATTAGCGTTATTTAGTTTTGTTTATAATATTTTCATCATCATAACTAGTGAACTGTTTGATATATCACAATGAAACAAGATTATATTGATCCCAGATATACGATCTATGATTTGTATAAAATTTATTTTTAATAATTTCAGTAGTTTTCGAGTTCATTTCACTAAAAGGATGCAAACGGAAATTGTGTTTAAATGCTGAAAATTTGAAAATCACAATTATGCACTTGAATTTTATTCATAGTTATATGCGAAGTAATAAATTTTATGTTAATCAAAGAATTAATAGTGCGAAAAGTATCAGTATCATACCTAGTTTATTTGAAATATTCATTTACTCAGGTACGAGTCGAAGTTAAGAGTTTAATACTACGTTTAATATTATTAAGTTAAGAGTTTAATACTACGTTTAATATTATTAAGTTAAGAGTTTAATACTACGTTTAATATTGTACAAATCTATACATGAATAAATCACAAAGCATATCATTATAATGAAAAGGGTATCGTATGAAGCCATCAAGATTTGTTATATAAGAACGATAACCGTATGCTAAGTTAGTAAGTTACTGCAAACTTACACTGTGATAAAAATCATTGAACGACATTTGACTTACTAAAATTTTCCAATTGTCGTTAATCTGAAAATAATTTTGATTTGAAAAGGGTCAGTATAGTTCTTGCAAAATTTAAATGAAAAAAAGAGCTTCGTCATGGCATTTAATCTCTATTAAACTGGCTGTTATACACATCGCTTTTTCCTTCTTCACAATTATCGTATCTATGACAGTGATCATAAGTGCTATCTAAAAATATGGTATAACTGCAGTTTAGCACTGACAACTCTCAGTAGCAATGACAACTCTCTTTTTATTCTTTATTTACATTGAAAAATACATATAAAACTTAACGTATTGATAACAAAAATTCTGTAGTGATTATTTAAAAACTAATCGTTTCCTTAACTGTTTTTACTATGAAAAAATAACTCAATTGGTTGACAAACATCTAATTTATAACTTCCCTTCACACGATCTTTTCTGCTTAATTAATTATTTTAATTTTTTGGGTCTATTGGTTTTTCTTACCTATTCTGTATTTAGTGTTGTATTTTCCAAAAAAATTATAACAAACCATTCCTTAAAAAAAAAACGCACTTTGTATGGAAACTATTGCCCGAATTAATATTTTATAACAAAATAATTGCGACCGGAAATTATTTTTAGTTAAGTCGATTTTAATGTACATTTTTTCATTTAATAACGAATAAATTTACATTAGTACTAACCTACATTTATTCCAGAAAGTCGAAGATCTAGTATTGTTTGCTACACAAAACCGATATTACTGTTACTGACATTTCCAATCAGTCAGGTACTCCACGCAGTTAGTTAATGTGATAAATAATAAACATATGTCATCCTTAATGATGGGGCTCATTTTCCACCCCAAACAATTTCCTTCGACTCTAAATTAATTTGTCTAACTATAAGTATAACCTGCTTACTATGGACATTTATATTGCGTCAAACGTTCAGACTGTACCTGAAGTTTCGTCAACATTTCAAGAGGTTTGTCTTGTTTGTTTTAGAGAAATTTAATAATTATTTCTTGTGAAATACATCTCGTCAAAACTTTATGATTATGTCTGATGGCAGGGTATGGAAAGTCGTTATTGGTGGGGGTGGTAAGTTTAAATTTAACTTGTTACTATCTGTATACGGATCTAAGTTAAATAAGCTAAGATGGAGAATTAAACTAAGCTTATATTTATCATTATTTTTCATACTCATTATTTTGTTAATTAATAATAATTTTAATGTACCTGTTTTATATAAATTAAATAGTATTCATACCCCCCACCAGTCCAGCCCCGCTCGACTTCAAATCACGAGGTCCGCCGTAAACCTGTGATCGACGGAACACGGCTCTATTACAGATTTACGGCCTTTGACGTCGCACTGTGGAGTTCTGGTCATCACGGATTTAGGTCATTAGAGGACCTCATGACTTGGAATCGAGCGGGGCTGGACTGGTGGGGTGTCTAAATACCATTTAATTTATATTAAAACAGGCACATTAAAATATAAACAGAGCCTCCGGTGTTTGAATTTTCATTTCTTAGTTAATTTAATTAATAATCATTTAATAAGATTATTTACGGTGCACTGCCTGAACAATAGTTTTTATTTATTTAATGTCGTTGCTAGGGAGATATTCATACCATGCTAATAATTTGGTTTAGTTTAGTATAAATATAGTCATGTTTACGGATACATATATAAAAGTTTATTTTTGAAATTCTGCACCAATATAATAAAAATTAGAATCAATTGGGATACAATTTTAAGTCGTAGTGTTATATTTTGAAGTGAAGCTTTTTTAGCGACGTCTGAGTCATTCTGTCACGTTAAAATTTCGTAACGCTTCAGAAAGTAAATGCAGAATAGATCCGATCTGCAGCGGAACCGGTCCAGAATGTTAAAAAGTTTATTCGGACGCTAATCTGTCGCTGAATCAGCAACTCGCTCCCGATTATTGTGCCTTTAGTGATTTTCGCCTTTTTGATTTTCTGTATGGTTTAAAGCAAAAATATAAGTGTGTGTTATATTATAATTTATTCAATGACTCCGAATGAACATTTATTAAGCATATTAATATAAATTATTGATTATTGAAAATATAATTTTAATCAGGGCAACAAGAAGAAATGGCGTACATCCCGATAACTAATGATTATAATAAATTTATAACATGAACCGTAAAAGAAATTTCACTTCATCCATGACCTTACGTTGACCTTCATGTTTTATTTGTTAAAAATTTGCCATATATGTAAATAATACAGCAAAGACGTTTGTCATATTTAGATGTTAGTGTTTTTCTTTATCTATTGCTATGTTTGAAAAATATAACTAGGATCAAAATTTATTTCGAGAAGCAACCCAGTAGTAAATAAAATGACATGACAATCGTCAAATGTTACAATAAAAAAAACTATTTTATCAAAACTCGTCGAGTATGCTGAAACATTAAAGAATGAAATGAAAATTTAAGAAAATATACGACTTGTTCAAGTAAAAGGAAAAAATAACAATTAATGGGAAATACTAATGGCGACGCCCGTGTTGTTTTTCAAGTATTCGTGAATTTTATAACGAAACAATTTTATTTCTTGTTTATGTACTTCAATTTCAAACGTTTTTTTGCTTGTTAAAGGAGAAAACTTGTTGGATAAACAATTATTCTAAGCATATATCTAGTTATTGTTAAAATGAGATATTAAGGGTTTATCTAGACATAGGAATATTATCTTTTTTGTCAGTAATGTCAATTATTTTGTATTACCCCACTAAGAGGTGGTATGGATTTTATAAATTATCTAATCATTAGAAATTCATTATTCACAATTAAACGAAACTAGGAGGTGTAGTATTATTTCTACTTTCTTCAAGTTCTTTACCACGACCTAGGTTTCGTTGCAAGCAAAGATATTTGCTAATAGCCCACCTGAAGATGTTGTAATACAACGAAACCCAGGTCGTGGTAAAGAACTTAAAGAAAGTAGAAATAATACTACATCACGTAGTTTCATTTAATTGTGAATTGTCTCGTTGCTATTATATCTGAATATAATATATTTATAGTGAATCAGTACATGTTCAAATATAATATTTCTTTGTTCATTTCTTTATTTAAAATGCGTTGATAAATATAGAGTAAACAAGAAAATAAACAAATATTATGGATCGTGAATTTAAAATGATACATGAAAGAACGTTTAAAAACATCAAATTAGATTGAACAAACCAAAAGAAGAATTATGCATGAGATTGGCAGACGAAATGGACAGAATTAAAAAAAACTGTTAAAAACAAGTAAAGCACGCATTGGGAGGATTCTGTGTAAACTTAGATACAAAATTTTAAACATTTATGGGTACAAGGTATTTCTTTTAAACAATTTAAAATAATATTATCTTTGTGTAAATATTTGCGAGTAATATATATTTCACAGATATAAAACATGCTTAGCTTGTACTATTCATTAGTTGTAAACTTTTTTACACCCAACAATTTTCGTTTTTTTTACACACAACAAAGTATCAGAGACCTCCAACTTAAAAATATAATAAACTAAAGGTTTCAAATTTACACATAATGAATGGCTCTTTGTCCGAATTCAATAATATTGTATTTAAACTCAAATGTAAATGATTTTCTGGGTAGTTTCCATGCCAACAATTGGATGGAAGGCCCGTGTTTCTTCCTAGGCATTTTGCATACCACTAAAATAATATGAGTTCTTTTGATAGAATGCTAATTAGTTATTAATTCTTTAAATAAAAAAGTAACCATTTTCGGAACCGTCAAAGAGGTCAACAATATAACGATTTTTAAGAGTTCTACCTCAAAGACAGTAATATCTAGTACACTGTAATTTATCTGCAATGTTACACAATTCTCATACTGGAATAGCAAATACTAAACAAGTTATTATCCAATTTACTAATAGTATTTGCTATTCCAGTATGAGATATGTGTAACATTGCAGATAAATTAAATTTTAATAGATATTACTGTCTTTGAAGTAGAATCCTTAAAAATAGGTATATTGTTGACCAAATTGACGGTTCAGAAATGGTTACTTTTTGATTTAAAGAATTAATAATAACTAATTAGTGTTCTATCGAAAGAACTTGTATTATTTCAGTGGAATGCAAAATGCCTAGGAAGAAAAATGGGCCTCCTATCCAATTATTGTTATGGAAATTACCACGGAAATCATTTACATTTGAATTTAAATACAATATTATTGAAATCGGACAAAGAGCTACTCATTATGTATAAATTTGAAACCTTCAGTTCACTATCTTTGCAATCTGGAGGTCTCTGGATGTTTGGCTGATGGTTGCTATAATAATAAGTTTTTACTTGGACCCTTTCATACGAACTCTACAGTTATTTGTGTGTTGCACCTCCAATCGACTATGGATTGCGTTGTGAGAATACTTAGTGATGTAACACCGTGTCATTTATCTTATGATGTCTGATCGGATACTTGACCTTTTACCCTCTACTTGACTAAAATTCCCTTTGCATGTGATATGATCAAAGAACTTTAGTAGTTATATATGCACAATTGATGAAAGTTTTTCTTTAAGTTTAAGTTTTTGGTAATGTAAATATTTGTACGCTACCTTTAATCCTTAGTAGGCCTTCAGTACTATAAATTTAATACATTAATTTTCCGCCATTATTGTACATAGCTTAACGCGATATGCAGCGACCAACTCTGGTACATGGTTAGGCCGACAACTGCCGACTTTTATGAGAGAAATTCGATGGTTGGAATTGTGTAGTGGTAGAAATTGGATGGATTTTCCATTGACTGATGCATACGTGAAGAAGAACGCGCCTCCAAACAAATGTCTTCTTTCTCCATCCGCGCATCTTCATTTGTATTCTATCTTTTTCTCCCTTAGCCCGTGTTTACTCATATCTAGAACATCGGTGAAGATCAGCCAGAGTCTGTTCGATATTTTGCAGGACCAGTTTTTGTAGCACGAGTATGTTAAATTATTAAATATCATCTGTTCTCTTTTCTTCGGTTATTCTCGGCCCGATTATTCTCGATCGTCTATATTTCGTGTAATGGTACAAGTCTTAGCTTTGTGTTAAAAAATATTGGGAATAAAAGAGCCAATCTACTTATAAACTCAACTTAAAACAAATACATAGAAATATGTTGAAATAAGGTTGGCTCAACTTGCGAAAATGTCAAATTGCAATAACGTAATATCACAAACATCGAGATACGCGTCACAATAACAAGAGCATAAGATGCTATCTTTTGAAACTTTGCCGATAGCGCTACGAACGTCGACATTTCACGGTCTACGCATCCGTGGCTCCCGTAGAAGGCACTTATCGCTACACGCCTTCGTAACTTTTCATTTTTCAATTTCCGTGGAAGGAGCAGTCTCTATGGCGGTGCTACGCCGGTGTAGACGCGCTACACCGATCTTGTACTGAACGGCCGAAATGATCGATGAAGTTATATAACACTAGGGTGACAATCGTCTTGCCAGTTTATACTAATTTGAATTGGTTAATTAACTGAAGCGAGTCGCAAATATAACACATTGAATTTCTGGAAACCTTAATTCGTTACATACATTTAAGTTATGTTCGCGTTGTTATGGAAAGATATTATTCGTAAATATATATAGATGCGTATTTTGTATTACGTGATTTTCTATTGTATAAATTAAGACATAATATAGTCTCAGGATTATTGAAAAATTATTGCTAGTCTAAAATGTTATAAACCGAAAGTCGTTTTGAGCTATGGGCGACGTCTTCACTATTTTTTTATATATTTCACATTGCGTTTTGATGAAAAAAAAATTAGTTTCTAAATAATGAATAATCCTACATAAAAAAAACGATATTTGAAAGGCTTTAACTCTTATTACTTATTATATTTAATTTTTTTATATATATTTATAGGGATATAATTGTTGTGTGCCTACCAATTTCAGTAAAAATTAATTGTTTAAATTATTCTATGATGTAACTACCCCTTTCAAGAAATTAATTTTGACCTTTCACAAATAAATCGCATTTTAATACAATCATGGTTAAGCAATTCTGCAGTTAAATATCTTGAGGAATTTTCCGAAATTTTTTTGAATTCGAAACATTTTGTGTCTTAATACCCAAAGAATGGTATTAAGACACAAAATTTTAGGCCTTTTTAAAATGTTTTTAATTTTGAAAAATAAATTTTATCATTGAAACGTAAGAGACGACTCAGTTGCAACTCTAACCTTGTTTAACAATGAAATGGTCCAGTTCCACTGACTTTCTAAATATTGATTTAGATTTGGTGTTTCTATTTACTAAGAAAATTATTTAGCTTGTGAATTGGAAATTTCGGAGAGCTATTCATGAGTACCGCTTAAAGAAAAAGCTGGAAACGTGCAGTAAGTTAATCAGATATTAAAAAGATTTAAACAGTTTTGGAGCTCATTTTATTTTGATAGGCACTAGAAGTTGATAAAAAAATATCAGATCAAAATATTCTGCTGAATCTTAACTATTTACATTAATTATTAGCATAAAAATATTTTCCTTTGTTCTACATAATGTGTACAGATTAATTAAAACATCGGTGCGATATCCGCCCAACAGTTGAAGAAATGAAAATCCTGCTCGCAATTAAAAGCTCATTACCTTCACCGAAAGCTCTGTGGTCGCGAGCACACTTCACATAGACGTAATTACTGAAGTTCCGCTGCAGGCCACTGCTAGTAATTAATAGCTTAATGCAGCGGAAGTGGCGAGAGCCACTTCCGTCGTCGGGTGCCGCCACATTTTTCCACTCCGGCCATTTCCGGTCTAGTTGCCGGCTTCCGATTACGACAAATTACCGGTGACATTGCGGCACGGTGGAGGACAAATCGATAGCCATTGGTTTTCGCTCGTATCTGGGCTTGGATCATTGGACGCCAGTTGATTAAGTTTTTATAGAGGAGTTTATTTTCTATTTGGATTTTGTTTTTACAGTAATTGTGAGCGACTTTTAACGTAGTTTTACAGCTTAATGATAGATTGTGTTATTTCCCAACAGAAAAAGTAAAATTGATATAACCTAGTGGTTCCAAAAGATTGCTCTCATTTCCCTTATCGTTAATGACATGTAGACACAGAAAAAGAAATGGTCGCCATAAAAATGAAATTACGAGATGGGGGGGGGGGTTGTTAGTCCTAAGTTTAATCTTGATTAGGCTCGCGCAAAAGGATGTGCAAGAGCAGCCATCTTAAAAAACGTGTTTATTCATGACGTATCCCCCAAACGGTTTATCGGAGGAAAAAATACAAGAGATGTTTTTGTATATAATTAAATGTTCTTCCATTATATCTGAAAACGTTTTCCACAAAATCAGTATTTATTGAAGAAGAACTAATACTTTTTTCTACGGATAACTTACAAACAATTGATCATATGTGAAAATTAGTATATTAAAAAAATTATTTGATATAGAAGCGCTAAAATTTAAAAGTGAAAATTAAATATAAGTATATAACGTTTCTATTCAAGGTCTATGGCTGTTTCTACCCAAGGTATATCAAAAATACTTTATTTTTACTAATTTTAGTCCGCAATGACACAATTGAAAATTAACTTTAACAGGAAGTGAATGTAGGCTTTAATGAAAACCACAGCCTTGACATCGAGGCTTGCGAAATTCAAAGGTTCGCCTCGCGAGCGCGCCGTATTGTCTCAGTAACGTAATTGAAATCATATAGGATGTAGTTGTAGGAAAAGGAGAAATTGTAGAATTTAATTAAAAATGAAAGTGAAACGAAAGTGAAGTGCTTGAATGTCTCCCGGTTGGGTCGTAGAAGCCTACCTTCTTCGGATACGACTACGATTCTTATATAGGCTGTGTTACTTTTGTTTAATGCGATGGGTTGTTTGAAAAAAATGATCTGTTTTATAAATTATGAAAAACTTCACACTGTATTTAGGTACATGGCTTATAGATAAAATCTAATGCAATGAAAGAAATAAGATACAATCAGGAGCAAGATATGAATAAGGCAACAGTTAATACCTACGGAAGGGATATTAAAAATAGTTTAAAATCGCATTATTTTTTCATTATTTTCATATTAACCACGAGTTAAAACTCATGCAAGAAGTGTTTCGTACCAAATTATAGTTGTGTTAATAATGCGTTAATTTAGTAATAATTAAAAACAAAAAAAAACAACATTTTACAACTAACGTCAACACTTTATCGGTAACTAGCTTTCATCTGCAAGATATTTGGAGAATATGGACCGCTACTTGGTGAGATGGTACTTTAAACTGATCCCTTCCCCTCTGTCTTCACTATATGCACATGCTCCATCAGCTAACATTTTCCACCGATTCGAAATACCTAAGAACTGCACAAATATATTTAAAGAAAAATGTTTACCTTTATAATAACTGAACTTTCAATATTGAATATATTTAGCATTAATTTTGTAGAAATTCATTATTTACAACTAAATGAAACTACCTGATGCAGTATTATTTCCACTTTATTAAAATTCTTTATCACGACCTAGGTTTCGTTGTATGACGACATCTTCAGGTGACAACATCTTTGCTAATTGTCCACCTGAAGATGTTGTAATACAACGAAACCTAGATCGTGGTAAAGAATTGAAATAAAGTAGAAATAATACTACATCACATAGTTTTATTTACTTGTGAATAACTAAACTATAAATGATAAGCATACAGCCTTAAAAGAATTTTTGTAACTAAATAAATTTACTTGCTAACAGTAATATTTATTTATTTATCTTATTTTAATGTATTTAATTGATACATATGGCGGATTTATTGCTACGAGAGCAATCTCTCACAGCCAACCATAATACCAGCCCAGTCTCGTCGACGAACGGCTAGGAATCGAACCCGGGTCCCCACGGTGCACCACATCATCAAGGACCGTATGCCTTGTGATCAACCCAATACACCACGGTGACGACACATATTCATAAGTTTTTGCGATAAACATCCGTGAACATGATGTTCAGGACTAATACTTTTATTTTTTTATTATTATTATTTGTTACCAATTGATTTATAATCGCCTTCAGTTTTTCGAGTACAGACATGTTTTTTAGCATTTATATTCACGGTTATGCTACTCTAAATGATGGTGTCATTATATGTAGCTTATTTTTTAAGTCGGGTGTATATTATCTTACGCAACTTTTTATTGAAATTCGTTGGGCCTTTTAATAGTAAAAGGAAAACAGACAAAAGAATAAAAAGACAGCGTACCACTTTTATTATATTAGAAGTGATTCCGATTGGCTGAAGTGTTTATCACAAATAGTTGGGCAATTTTAGATTACCTATAGTTTTATTTTGTTGCTCATTCCATACTTGCAATAATTTTTTACGGTATGCTACTTCAAAAGATAAGGTGGTGGAACCAATTTTCCGGATCCATTTTTTTACTTTCCTCATATGTTATAATCTGTTTGCTACAGTTTCCTGCGATATCCAACTACTCAACCACCTGATCGCGGTTGCGCCGGAATATGATTTGTTTACGATAAACGAAAGTAAATTTGTCGAAATGTATCGTCGTTATGTTTTATAGTTTTTTTGTATTTTATATTCATGTTTAATATATACCTTCTTTGGTTTTAATTTATTAACCCTTTGATTACTTATCGTTACGAATAGGTTACCTATAATGTGTTAATAAATGTATGTAAATAAATATATAAATTAGTTTTATGTTAAATAGTTGATGCGTCATACGATGGAATTAAATTGAGTTTAGGGTTCTGTGCCTGAAAAGGAAAAACGGAAGTCTTATAAGGTTGCTAACATGTCCCTCTGTCACAGCTGTTTTTCTCAGAAACCGCGTATCATCCGCACATATCTAATACTCAAGAATACTAATATGAAATTAGGGGGAGAGAGGCAATTAAGTATCCGATTTATTTCAAATTTCGTATATAGTTTGGAGTATTGTTTGAAAGAGCTAGTTATTAGGGTCTCAGTCAAACATTTTTTTGTCTTAATTTTGAGCAGTATTTTTTTGAGATATACTATAAATATGCAAAAATATGTATTACTTCCAAAACTACTAAACCAAAAACTATAAAGAGATTATAAGCCTACTTAGAGATTGTAGCGAAACTATATATATAATACAAATGCCATATTTTTTAAGACCTCCACGATAACATATATATATATATATATATATATATATATATATATACTAGATATAATTATAAATTATTGATGACTTATAATAATGTAATTTCATTTCAAACAAGGAAGTATCCTCGTACGGCATTTGACTGGATTTGTTTTGTGGTTCGATTTCCCTTTATCTGCAATTCTAAATATATTTAGAAATAAAATTTATTTTCTTTACTCAAAGTTCAGCCTACTAAATTAAACGGTTTAGATTTTAGAAGACTATCAAAGAGAAATACCCAGGAAAAACCTTAAATGTTGCATTTTCGCTTTGGTTATTGAAAATCGAAAACAAAATTTAGATATAACTATGTTGATGACGATATTATACATGAAAACTAAAATTTAAACAAACTTTTTCCGTGTATTTGATTATATATTTCGCTTACATTTTAAGAAAGATTATGTACACATTCATATGTATGTGTGGGTGTTGAATTTAATTTTAATTTATCTAAGATCATTATAAATTCGATTTCCGGCTCCGTCTAAAACCGGAAGCATCCGTCACTGACAGAGACTGTCAGTGACGGATACTTCCGGTCTTAGTCGACTAGTGATTGAAGTTAACAGAAACATTACTGAGTAATTATTTTAATGTTATGTCCTTTGTTTACAAGTGAAAAATATTGAACACTGCAGAAACCGTACTCCATAAGATGATGTAAGTGGTCGTGTGGGAGACATTTAGTTTAGTCTAAGGTTTCATGAAAAAGAAAATTAAACTGAAAATCAGAATTTATACTTATCGTTAAACTAAAATCAACCTCTAATTGGGGAATTATGAAAAATGAAATATTCTTAAGTTTTCTCATTCTTGAAAATTGATAATGGAGTAGAAAAAATATATGGACAAGCAGCATCTCTCAATATTGCATTGAATAATGTTAGTGCACAAAAAATAGGTGAATGCTGTAGAACATCCGTGCGCACTCTAAGCAAATGAAATAAACTATGATATAGTTCTCTCATCTAGCAGACAAGATAATTAAGAACTACTAAACTCAAGTTCGTGGGGTTACGTTATGATTTAATAATTTCAAAAAAATGTATAGCCAAGGGTATTGAAGGGAATTACATTCTTCCATGCCCATTATAAATTTAGAAGTGTATTCTCTTCTAATAAGGATTCCAATTAGGATAATATCCATATACTTTTTGATTAAAAAAATCGATGGAACCTTTTGAATGTTTTCTTCCTCACGAGGACATAAGTAACTTTATACGAAGACAAGTTGATTGCATTGGTTTTAATAATACTACGGATCAAAGAGTTAAATACAACAACGATACATTGGAAAATCATGAGAATAGCTTCTGTATGAGAAACTTCCATATTTATTTTTTTTTCTCACCCAAATACAGTTGCTAACTGAAAAGAAGATCGAATGGCGCGCTATAAATATACTCAATCAGAGAAGTTTATATAATCGTTAGAAAACAGTGGGGAGTGACCAACCTAACATTTTGAGATATCGTTACATCTGCATATATGAGAAAGAAATAAAGCGAAAAAGTCTGTACATTGAATATTTTTAGAGGAAATTATTTTGGATACATTGCTCTAACATGCAATTGAAAGAAGAAAAAAATCACCCTTATTTTCAATGAACGGGAAAACCCTTATTTAATTGAACATTTCAATATTAACTAAATTTTTCATTCGGAGCATCTGTTTCGTAAATGTAATGCTAAATCTAAAAATGCGATGGGTCGATGGATGAACATGTCATAATATAACTCTAAAATTGGGGTTCAATTTAATTACATTCTAGTATCGCAAAAAGGAAATTGTGTCCATATTTCTAATAATAAAAGACACAACACGTTTTCCTTCAAAAATGGAAAATTATATTTCACAAGAATGTAGTTTATACCCTTCTCTTATAAAAAATTAAAAACTTTGTTTTATCTTCTTTTCTACTGATTTTCTGTTTGCCATAATGCGCGTGAGAAAATCTGAGCAAAGCAGAACATAAAAGTAATCACCTAACTATATTACTCGATATCATGGCAATATATTTTGGAAATATTCAATCATTTCTGGGTACTGATTTAGTTTTTTGCTAATTTCTAGATGATGACGCGTAATTCTAACCTATCTTCTTTTATGATATTTGTTAAGACAATCTACTGCCGTTTCCTTACAACGGTACTAATTTCGATAATCATTTCTTAAAAATGCATTTTCCCTAAAACCGTGCACTATCATCGATTAATTCAGACATGATATAACTTTTTAGGTTGCTGTGTTGTAAAATTAGTATTAAACCCTCTATCTTTGCTTTTGTCTATTTTCAATGTTTCAAATTTGGCTACAATTTTATGAAAGCCTTCTTGATTAATGACCGACAATCACTTTTTCGTAATATAAAGTTTAATCTTTTATCCCTCGCAAAATATTTTTTTCATAAATTATTAATCATTAATATCGTTAAGTGTTACAATCTATATCTTGTTAGACTTAAAAAGAAATTCTGCGACAAATCTTACTTGTTTTTTCCAGAAAATTGTTAAGATACTACAATAATATTTTAAGGGACCGTTCGTTTTAATTGGGAAATTGTTTATTTATTATTTGTAAGCTTTCCTCTTAAATGATCTTCCAATTCTTAATTTTAAATATTGTTATGATTATTTTTGATATTATATAGATATACATTTGATTTTCTCCCTCTATTATGTAAATATATACAGGCATCGTCACGAATGCGTGTGACGAAAATAAAGCCATCAGAGAGGATATAAGGCGCAACTCTACAGTGGTTGCTGCTATGCGAATTTGTCAAATTATGTCTCGCCCTACAAACAAAAACAAGAGGCGCATTATCTCTCGAATTCCAGCACTGACCTCTTGATCAATCATATATATATATATATATATATATATATATATATATATATATATATATATATATATATATATATATACGTACATATGTCATGATCATCGAATCATCGGCTGCAAATGCATCATTAAACAAAGTACATACTTAATGGGTTACAATTGTGTTCTATGTATATGAATATTTTCTTGAAAAAAATTTGTGTTCTATGTATATGAATATTTTCTTTCTCTCTACTTAGATGTGCCTTCAAATTATCTCTGAGCCAACGACAAGTATCTGTTAGAGCAGTGATAATGTCTCATACGTATTTGATGATCAAGACTTTCATTGTATATGACTATATTTTTTTTGCCGTGTTTCAATTTTGGTACATTATATCTTAGTAATTTATTATTTTTTAACAATTATTTAATACTGTGCACTTGAAATTACTCCTATACGTGGAAGTGGGAATCAGAATAAGATTACATCAATGCACTTTCATTTTTCCAAAACTTTCACGTTAAGATGAGAAATCATTTCCTCCTCCTCATTTCTTTTTCGGGTACAAGGCTTATGTTGCCCCTCATTTTAAAGTATTTGAGTATTAACCAAATTATTTATTTGCTTCCATACTTTACGTGAGTTAATCTTAATCCATATGTATTATATGCTCAGTTGGGTAAATCAACAAAATTGATGTATATTTGCAGTAAAGTTTATTTTTTAAGAAAGATTTTAATTTTTTAAGAAAGGACATTTATACCTATAAAGTGACCTTTGTTATATTCGAGATCTATTGCTGATACACTCATATTTACATCAAAATTTTACAAATTAGTTAACAGTGTAAAAATCCCGTTTATTCATTATGACCCACGGTTTCATCTGCGTGGGATTGTCTTAATTATACTTTTCTGCCCAACCCTTTCTCCGACGTTACTAAACACCTTCATTCCATTCGCCAAACGATACGGTCGTCAGAGTAGGGGTTATATCGACGGGAATATTCCAGGTAATCAGTCAATCCTGTCTCTTGTTTAAACGGTACGAGGTAGTACCGTTTAAACAGCATTCCCTGACTTCTGTTATATATTTTACCATCGCTCTGCCCTGTGAGTCTATAATTTTTTCTCTAAGCATGGGCTTTCTAATACAAAAAGTATTTTTTTAATTCGAGGGCGTGATCTTAGAGATTAGTGCGAGCAAAGTTAACAGAAATATTTTTTCTCTTTATCACTGCTCCGCTCCTATAAATCGTAGGATAATGATACACTGCTTTGCTCCCATAAAGCGTAGAGTGATCATATATACTGCTCTACTCCTATGAATCGTAGCGTGATAATATTCTACTCTGCTCCTAAAAATCGTAGCATGATGAATCTGCTTCTTTAAATCATAGCATAATGATATACTGCTCTGTTCCTATAAATCGCAGCGTGATAATATACTACTCCGCTCCTACGAATCGTAGCGTGATGATATACTCCTCTGTTCCTATGAATTGTAGCGAGATGATACACTGCTCTGTTTCTATGAATCGTGGCGTAATGATAACCTATAATCTTTTCCAAAGCATGTGTTTCTTAATATGAGAAGGTTTTTTTAGATCGAAAATGTGCTTCTAGAGATTATCGTGAACAAACAAATAAACAAACTTTTCCACTTTCATGGATATATGAAGTTGATGAGTTGAAGATTTTATGATGAGATATCGAATATTATATAAATCACATATTCTTTTACTATGTTTTAAAGTCAAAACACAAATAAAATTAGAAATTAATAAATAAGACAACACGTCGTATGCTGTTGTATACTGCCACGCACACAATAACGTCCGCCATTCCCTTTTCCGGCGTCCCCTGTCTAACTAAATGGAGCGCTTAAATATTTAAGACGCCAGCTCCGAATTGAAATTTTTTTTCAGATGAAAATTCTTTTCATTGGAACGCGAAGCGAGTCGTTTTCCTCTGTGACGTGCGTCGGAATATTTAAGGGGCGAGCTCAGGTGCCTCGCTGCGCCGACGGGGTGTCTGTTTCGCTTTAAAGTTGTAGTGTTTGGCCGTTGTTTGTTTACGCGAAAGGTATATTGCACGTTATGTAGAAATATACAGTTCATGAGGTGGTTTAAAGGTCAATCTTTGACCTTTGAAGCGTTTAGTAGGGCTTATTCTCTTTTTGTGCCACATTTGCGTATGTAAAATTATTAGGAGTGGTTTATTTTACGCTAATGACCGGTTCTGTGAGATTCTTTTAATTTTTTTTATTAACCGTTTAGTGCCAGGGTTTTTTACTCATATATACTTAAAAATGCCAAAGAAATCTTTTGTTTTTGATGTCATTTACCCTTGTCTCGAAAAAATACTGTATATCTTCCAAAAAATATCCAATTTTAATAATGTTTTCGGTGTTTTCTTAATAAAAACTTGTGCAAGGATAATAAAATACAAAGAAAATTATGTAAGTATATATTGTAAACAAAAATTATAACAAAAGCTGAAATCAAGGTCACATCGTATTTTCGCAGACCGGTACATCCTCCGTATCAGCAAAATAATTGTTATCGTCACTATTATCACTATCATTCAAAATTTACATTACGCCAAATTGTGAGCGCACCACAATATCACTCCCACTATCACTTTCTTCACAACTTGGAAAACGATCATTTTCACTCGAGTTATTTTCGTATTCCGACATTATGGGTTAACAATTTCCTTTTCCTGGATCCTTTTTACATTGTAATTACTAATAATATTATAATTTGAACTGTATGTAACACGTAGAAAGATAAAAAATTAGCGATGCGTGCGAGCGACCTCCCCTACCGCGCGTTAAACAGCAACTGATTTCGTGAGCGCCTTCGCGCTCATGGCAAATATAGTAAGTACGCGCACGAGCGCGATGTCTCTAAATAATACACATATTTAATTATGAGATTGTGTGGAGAAAGTTTACATCACATGATATAGATAACGATTATTACATTAAATTAGATTTTACAATAAATATGCGCATAATTAATTTATTTAAATCATTAGTTACTAACTAATCATTCACAAGGAAGGAGTTTCATACATATTTTATTTTTCTGAGTAACTGCTTTCGGTATTCCAGCTCATATATTGCCAAAGTTATATTTAAAACTATGTTCGATATATTGCAAACTATGTTCGATCAGAGTACAGTAAGTCTATTGTGTACTGTATTCATAAGAAATCTTTCATTCGTTTTATTCAGTTTATTATTTGTAAATAGTTTATGATTTATTCCGACAGTCCATTTTGCTAATAAAGTTGGTAATAATGTAAATTACATATTTCTTTTTAAGGAATTAACAGAGTAAAGGAATGATTATTTGGATTATTAATTAAAATGGATAGTTGCCAATGTGGTATGTAAAAAAGTAGACTAAATAAACAATACGTAGGGTAAAAATTAAATTTGTTTTTCTCCATAGTCTCATATTAAATCTACATATTTAGTTATTTTCTAAAGGTCGAATATCTTTTAACCATAGTCACTAAATTTATGAAGATTTTTGAAGATTAGTGAATAATATGACTAATAACACTCTAAATAAAATACTTTTTATTACTTTTACTTTTTAAAGTCAGACAGACAGTTTTTTTAAAGTGATATAGTTAAATTGAAATAATATAGCTATAGTGGAATCGTTAAATTGGTAAAAAGTCTTTTCATTGCATTCATTTTTTCCTCTTTTCACATTTAGATATATATAAATCTATAAGGATTTGAGAACTTATTGATTCGTGAGTCCTTTTCATACAAAGCAAAATATTGTATAATTAACACTGCGATACTTTATGAAATTGATATATGAACTTTTAGATATCAATACGCTTATCTGCAAACAGATTCGTTATGCACTTAAATCCTACGCCCACTTGACCGTCTTTTGAGGCAAAAACGTTTTTAAATTCAATACCGGGCATGGTGAGATAATCGCGCCCAAATAAATAACAGTTTCTGTCGAAGTAATTTCAAAATTCAATAACTCAGTTAAAAATAAACATAGTACCACCCTATTGGCGTCGTTTTAAAGAAGAACGACGAACGTTTACCTTAATATCCAACATATGTTTTTTGACTGGCCACTGGATAGATTTAACGATTGCAAAAGGTTTTCAAATAGTTTCAAGGTCACATGTATTCTTTTTCTGTTATCACAACCCCGTTTTAAATTAATGTAAGTTTCAATTTTGTTTAAATCTACGATGTAAAACCAAAATTGTATTTAAATCCAATATAAATTTTATTTTAATCCAATATACCAACATACTACGACTGATGGTTTTAGAACAATAACCGCGGCCGTGTTCAATACTGTAATTCCTTTTTTTAAGTTAAAAAAAGAACAAATTCATAAGTATTTAATGTACCTTTTTTTATCAAGCGAACGTCTTCGCATTCAGGAAAATACTCCTTAATTTTCACATAAACATTACACGAAGATATATCTTCATTATCACATGTATATTATTATCACTATCAGCTAAGTTATTTGAGCTTTTAACATATATTTTTTCTACTTTTACCTCCATTAAAATATCTATCTTAAAATTTAAAACAATGCTTCTTCCGAATTGATCAAACAGATTGTGAAATATTGTAAAGAAACCTATGTACTTGTACAGTTATATAAAAAATATCTTTCCATTTGAGCTTATTTCAAAATAACAGACAATCGTTAATTTAATACAGTCACTGTTGTACTATTTTAGTTAATATTTCTGTAAAAGTTTCAAGT
Source organism: Druceiella hillmani (assembly GCA_039881145.1). Lineage (NCBI taxonomy): Eukaryota > Metazoa > Arthropoda > Insecta > Lepidoptera > Hepialidae > Druceiella > Druceiella hillmani. The sequence goes on along the minus strand of JAYKKI010000060.1, from coordinate 5,381,871 downwards.
CAAAGTCAAAACGATGTCTCCGATACAGACACGAAACTTTCAAAGGTTTAATTACTGACAACCAGGTGGATATTTTTAAACTTTACGTCAAAAATATTTCCTGTACGATACCAATTTAAACTTCCAGCTATTTCGTTCGCAAAGTTAAAGTAACTTCGCCAATTATTGCAAAGTTTGGAGATTATGAATACCAGTCGGCCCTTTTACGCTTTAAATATTATTTATATACGAGTTGAAAGGTTTCATGAAATTGTTTATCCTTTATATATGTAGGAATACCGGTAAAGATTAGAATAAATTTTGCCCTGATAGAAATAGGTTTAAGAAAATTGCTGGTTTAAGAAAATCTGTTAAATGCTAGTAGAAGAGAGTTTCGTACATATTTGGAGATAAATAAACTTTTATGAAGCAAGTAGTATTTCTATTGAACTTTTTATAAATATTAATATTATCTTTGCTATATATATATAGAATATAATATCATCGTTATAATTGTTTGACGAGTTTTAGGTAAATTTTTAATAACATACTTTTGACTTTAACAATTTTGGTAAAAAGAGAGACAGGTTTATTATCTTATGTAAAAATCTGAAGGCAAAATTTTTTTAATTCTTACACTTAACTCACCTATCCATTTGATAACTCCATCCAACACAGTAAATTAAAATAGAATCTAGTACTTCATTATTCCAATCCAGAATTTTCTTTGTTAACTCTCTTAAAATTATTGACTGTTGCCATAATTTAAATATAAAAAGTGATTCCCACTAGCTTAAATTTATTATGCCAAACATGTAAGCAGTCAAAATAAAGCTAGTAACATGAGAAAGTATCAAGCAACACAATGCAACACGAGACAACGCAAAGTAACACAAGAGCAATAAAAAGCCATATAAAGCAAGTCAAGAGCAATACGAAGAAACATGATGTATCATAAATCTATAAAAAGTTACAGAACACAACACAAATCAACATAACGCAACATAAAGGTGACATAAGAGAAAAGTAAAGTTACATAGGGTAACGGAAAGAAACAGAAAGTGACACACCACAACATAAGAAAACACAAATCAATACAACACAAGGCAACATAAGGCAACAGAAGGGCAATCCAAAACAATACATGTCAGCGCAAGGCAATACAGAAGCAGAAAGCCACACAACACAATGCAAGATAACATGTAGCAACACAAGAGGCACAAAATGACACAACGTAACACACAGCAACAAAACGCAACACAAATAAAAACAAGACGATACAAGGCAACGCAAGATAAAGCTATATAACACAACCCAAATCAAGACATCTCGTCTTGCAAAAATACTAAGTGTATAGTAACCAAAGTATATTTTTGATATTCACCAATATTAATTTCAACACTAGCAATCAATTTGCCGGAATATAAATGTTCTTGAGTATTAAATATTAACGTATATACAATTAAACATATTTTATCATTATGACAAATTTCAATTACCACGTCGAATAGTTTCCCGAAAAGCAATGATTTTTTAAAGTAGCGAATCCTAAAAACAGTTAAAAATACTTTTAATTGCGATAAAAGTAATTTATATCTTAGTCTAAACTTTAAATCGAATCTTTTTATCATCCAAACAAAGAGACGATTTTAATCTGAATCTCAAGTATAACATCGATAAAACTTTTATTCAAATTCATTTAGTAGTATTTCCATGATATTTGATATTTTATATTTCAGTTAATACGTACAAAAAAATTAGCTTGCTCTAATTTGTAGGATTACATTAGAAAAGTCTTTTAAAATTAAGTTTAGGTTCAATTTACCACTAGTCATATTTAGTCCCATTTACGAACCAATAAGCTTCACAGTGGTTTGCAATTTGTTACTTTAGGACTGAAAATCCCGAATAAACCCATAAAGTAGGTTTTGATGAGTATTTTTCAAATGCAATTTTGAGTAATCCTTCTTCATCAATTTTGAAATTATCAAAAAAATTGGACGTGGAAATTAAACGCAGACAGAAATTACTGAATGCTTGCTAACATACTTAAAATAAATTAATGTAAATTATTAGAATATTTTTTCAATATTAATTTTAAAAAATACTGATGACGAATAACCATAGTCAACAACAACTGTCGAGGTATTGGAATCATTTTACAGCTACCATTTATCTGTGTGCACTTATAAACAAGACGTAAAAATTTATAAAATATGCATAGTTTAATATTACGTTGGACGACTCTGTAGTCATCCCTAATTGAATACATCGAGACGCACTTGACTGGTTTTATTTAGTAGTTTAATACCACTAAAGATGTTTCAAAAGTTATTAAAATTAGTTCAAAGCATATAAAATTAATTGAAAATTGGTATTTTGTTTTAGCATTTCCACAGGTAAAAGTTATCCAAAAGTACGTGGAAAATCCTATTTCCTTAAAGTTGAAAGGTAGCCTTTATTTTGATCATATTGTTGGCTTTTAAATAATTATATTATTACATACGGCAGACATGCCATTCCATTTATATTAAAGCCAAATCAGTAAAAAAAAGTCTTCCAATTTTGCTGTCCGTTCCAATTCGCTAACAAGATTGATCAAGTTCAAATTGTCAGACGAAACTCTCTTAAATAAAAAATTAATGAAAAAAATCCGGGGTAATTAAGAATGAAGAGCGTTAATTGGAATTCAGTGTCGTCCTAAGAACTCTCTTTGTTCGGAATTTTGTTTCGGATGTCAAAAACAACTGCGGAGTTCCAATGCTCTCAGCCCTATGACGGCTTTGTTTTTTTTTCTTTTTCCCAGATAAAACTTTGCCTTGGTAATGAAAATCCTTCGAAGGATTCCGAGAACTTACGACTTGGCGATTTCTTTGAGAGATATTTGATGTACCAAAGTATGTTGGATGGTTTAATTTTATGTCGTTAAAGAAACTTCAAAAGCTTTTTTGTGTAAGTATTAGTAGTGTGCGAGGCAAAAGATGTTTTCGTGACGACTTTTAAATACACTTGAAGTAAGTTATTTTGAAAAAATATTTTTTTAAAATAATAAACAAATTCCCGTCTAGCCTCATAAATACGATTACACGTAATTTCTTTACTTGCGCAAACTCACTCTATTTCACTAAAATTTCCAAAGCGAGGTTTTTCGTACACCATAAAATCGCGAGAGATTTCATCAAACCGAGAGAGTAAAAAGTGCACTTTAGCAAGTGGTTTTTTTAATATTCTTCTTCATTTTATTGAAATATAACTTATACTAAACTTTGTTGTGGATATTTACAAAGGCCGCTCTCGGTTTATTTTGTGAAAAAGATTATCAACATATCGTTTGCATATATAAGAATTATTAATAATATGTAAGATTTATTTTGGCTTATTTTGTAATTTCGTTCACTGAATAATCGTCAGCATCTTCGACATCCTTCATCATTCCACTGTTTAATTTAAACCTTTCCAAGCTCGTATTATTGGAAGTAACGAACATAATCACCACACTGGGTAGGTGGGTTGGCGATTACAGTATTTACATTTTCGCTGCAATGGCACTGATGCCTTCGAATATCACTCTAGCGCCATTCGACGAGCGGCCGGGAATCGAGCCCGGGATCCGGCAGCGCGCTACACCCTCAAGACCGTAAGCCTTGTGACCAACACAAAACACCACACCTTGGAAATACAATTAAGATTCCAAATTGTTAAATATTCAACATATGGAAATAAGGAAAAAATTAAATATGAAATATAATTTTTATAATGTAATAATTGCCTAAAAAGATAAAGTTTAAAATTTTACTGAATCCAGTAGTTGTTCTTGCAATTGTTAAATATGTTGTTTTTACACTCGTAACTGTACTTTGGCTTAAAAATGAAACATAAAGACAAAATCACTTTTGCCAAATTGCACTTATTAAGTACACGTATATAAAAGTAAACGTTCTTCATTGATATTTTTAGTTCAGCTCTTGATGCAACTAAGTTTTTCATGTCCTTTTAGCCTTATCAGTAATCCAAGGTACCTAAATTTGGTTGGACGAAACTGAATACCTAATTAATTTAATAGCATGTTGCTTAAATTTTACACTAATTTGATATACAAGCTTTGGATGCAAGGAGTTTCGATTGCCGAGCAGAATTTAGTTACAAGTTATTTACTTAGTAAATTCGAAAAGGAAAACCAAACGCTTCTCCCAAATGGTTTCTTGGGTTAACCGCCGCCAATTTTGATTAGACAAGTTGACAGACTACGCCTATTGGGCCCCAAAGTTTGGCAGACAACATTTGCACGGCGCGTTGACGAATAAAATCAGACTGAACTAGCGGTAAACAGAGGCCGTCCTTGACCCATAAAACTTATCGATCGTGGCTCCGTTGCGGCCGGGCCTCTCGGCAGTTGAGGCGATTAAGCTGTTGGTCCTGTTGGGATAGAGAGTGATGGTTACTGGGAAATCACTAAGTTTCGCCGAATTTGAGAGTTTAAATCTGGTAGAAATACTTGGATTTCAAAGAATAAATTTGGTATATGACATAAGTACCTGCTTTTTTAAATTCACGTAAATATACGAAGAAGTTTAAAATTCCATCCCTTTTCTTTAATTACTCATCTGCAACGATATCTTTGCTTCTAACATGTTTTACTTGTAATTCAATATTGTGGGTGATGTGTTAAATTCAAATACCAAATTTAATTCCAATACAAGATGTGATTTCTCAAGCTCTCCTAAAATCACTAAAATTTTATGTCGCTTATCCATAAAAAATAAAACTTCCGAAGTCAATGGGAAAACAGTGTTTAGGACATTTTGGTTTGTATTCAATTAGTATCGAAAATTATGAGCAAATAAGATTAAATAATTTTTTTTAGGATTCTGTAATGAAATAAAAGAACCCTTGTCATTTCATCATATCTATCTGTCCGTCCGCCTGTCTGTCACAGTCTGTCACAGTTTCTATAATTTTGGGCAAAATTTTGCGAGGATATGTTTCTTATCAAGGTCTAAATGATTATTCGGCAAAATATTCTTTTAAAGTGCTTTCCTGCTCATAAACATTTGGGGTAAATTTTATTGCGCTTCGTTATTTCATTTTTAAGTCAAGTTTGAGAAATATTAAGCTTCAAAGCCATATGCAATTTGAATCATATCCCCGACACTCTATTTTTTGGTGATGAATTTTAAAAATCTGAAAACTAGATGTCATCATTAGAATTTTCAGTTAAAATTGTTTTAATTAACTTAAACTATCAACAATTTCGAGATATGAAAAAAGGAAAACCGTGGAGCCCAACTTTATACTTGCTTCGACACAAATTGGCCAGATTTTCTATACTCAAATAGTCCTACGGAGATACTGAAATAAAGTTCTGTCTATCTATTTCCCCATCTGTAACAATTACAAAGGCTCTTATATGTTCTCCTTAACGTGGTAAAATTTTTTAGCTATTACGTCACACTAAAATTCAAATATTGAGCTTGAAATTCAATTTAATGTTTCTGAGATTTTCACTGAATCAATAAGATTTTACGTTACAGAGGAGAATATCTAAATTGGGTGAAAATTTAAATGCAATCATTTTATTAGTTCATTATTTATTTTAACACGTTTCATTAGCTTTACTTCCATATAACTTCCGTTAAAATAAAAGTCAAATATTAAACCTAAATTTCAATAAAGTGTGTAATTTCTGAGATTTTCACTAAATCTATACGATTTTATATCAGAAAATTTTCAGAAATAAGAGGGAAATATCTAATTTAGAAAAAATTAAATAAAAGTCGTTTGACGAGTTGACTTTTATTTTGTATCACGATTTTATTAGCTTCACTTCTATATACCTGTGTACGTAAACAATATTATCTAGTCGAATGTCACCCACTCCTAACTGTCTTATCGATTTGAAACTTTATAAACTTGTGCAAATTTCATGATAATACCATAATAGGGTAGCATCGAGCAGATATAACAATGAAGAAGGGAGGTGATCATAGGAATACCTCAATGGTTAACAGTAAACCCAACGAGTTTGGGTACATTTGAATTGCATTAATGCACGTATATTGAAGAAATGTAAAAGAGGTGTTTTTATTTGTTTTTTAAACTGTAAATTTTCTTATGTAAATTCATATGTAAATTTAATTCTTTCTTTTTGTAATATTATGCTTGTATAGTTTATGATAAAAAATAATGCTGACTGGCTTTCCTAAATATATTTAATTACAACAGTTGTTTGTAATAAATCCATTCTGATTATGACAATAAGAATTTATTAATTTCCAAAATATTTGGAAAGGCGTCATCTAACGCATACGTATGCTAACTAATCTCCAAAACTTTCAACGCTGTTGAAGGTTTTGGAGAGTGACGACCAATGTCTGTATGGCGTTACAAGAAGGAGTGACTGGATTAAGTATTATTTACGACGAATATCCATGGAGACGATGTTCAGCAACGATCGGATATTCGGTAATAATACTTTTACTTATAATTTAAACGCTTTTCTATAATTTTCACAGCGTATTCAGTTTGTCGTGCCAGTTAAGAAATTCAACGAAACGGCAAGAAAAAATTTTAACAAAATAAACTTTATTTAATTATTTCATAATTACAAAGAATGTTTCAAGACGACTTAATAATATGTAAACGCGTCTGTGTCTGCTACATGTTTGTCTCTGCCCGGCTTCCTCTCGAAAAGCAGCTTTTATAGATGAGTTCTCAAGTCCGATGCGATGCGTTCCCATGACAACTGAAGTTCGGTTTGCCATAAATCTGTCATCACTGTAGTAAATCAGTCGCGTATTTGGCGTGGGCTCGTTGAGCTGGCTCCTTGACAATGGTGCACTTGACTTGCATGGGTATAACTCCTTTTTGCATTTATATTCTCTGCATTGCTTTTGAAACGGTAGCGAAATTACACATAACCCATATTTCGATCTATAGGATATACTATCTGCATACAAAATTTTATTAAATTGTGGTTTACTCAAAATTTTATTAATTGTAGTTATTTAAGCGTGAAAAGGAGAAAGAAAAACTTGTGGAAAAAAAAAATAAGCCTTCCATTTTTATCTCATCTTATTTGCGTACACGAAAGAATTTAATAATAAAAATAAGATTGCGTGTTTCAAAATAAAACATTCTGTGGAAAATACAGCCAAAAAATTAGTTTCACAAAGGTACTAACTCCAACCCTGAGCTATAATACTGTAATATTACCTTGTGAAGTGTAGTCATATTTTATTTCTTCATGTAAAGTTTCTAGAAGTATACAGGTACTTTATATACCTTTCTTAATTAGCATGAAATTTCTAGTGGTGCTGCTATATGTATGGAGATTAATCTTGGATACTATATTTTATTATAGATCAAGTGACTCCAGAATAAGCAGACGTTACATTTAGAAATTTGTTTAAGTAAAGACTTAATTTTTTAAATTCCTTTTCGATCATTAAATAAGCTGGGTATAAGCCAGAAGTAAAATTTAACTAGTAAATTCTATACTTTTTAATGATTTTTGAAGTTAAATATTTTTGTTAAAGGAAAAGTTTAGATATATTCCTAAAGCGTTTTATCGACACGCGACACTACCCTAATGTCATCTTTTATTGAATTTACTTAACTAGATATTATTATTTTTGTACCTGTGATTCTTTTTCATTGAAGTGAACGTTAAAATCTAAACAATAAACTACAGATAGTGATACTTATTATTTTTATAACTTAAGAAATTAATCAGTAAATCAAACTGAATACAAGTCGAAGTAAAGTTTAATTCCTGAAATGTATTGTTTTTAATGATGTTTGAAGTTAAACATTTTTGTTAAAGGAAACGCTTAGATATATTCCTAAAACGTTTTATCGACACGCGACACTATCCTAATGCCATCTTTTGGTGAATTTCCTTAAGTACATATTATTATTACTGTACCTGTGATATTCATTGAAGTTGCGCGTTAAAATTTAAACAATAAACTACAGATAGTACCACTCATTATTTTTATAACTTAAGAAATTAATAACCTGAAATAATATTAAATTTTACATATTTAATTACAGTGCCATGTAAGTAACGTTTACGCTCAAACATTGATAGCAATGGTTAATTTACAAAGAGTTACAACAAACATGGGTATATAGATGAAAATGTTAAGAAATTTTAAGGAAAATTCTCCACCATTTCTGAAAATATCCCTGTTGTAATTTTGGTGAAATAAATTACTTTTTTTTATAGCAAATTTTTTTTATAGTAATTTCTAATATATTCGGTTCAATACACATAATCGCTTGTACGAATAACAGACACATTCCTTGTTATTTTCTGCACATATCTGTACACACACACACACACACACACACACCCGCATATATATATATATATATATATATGATATATAACAGCCGCAATATCAACAATCACCGTAGCTGCAAAAATTGCACTGTCCAAATTGTTATTGCAACGAAAAAGTTTACATTTTTTTAAAGAAACACGCCTCAAATGTTTTCTGTTTATAGCACAGAATCACTTGTAGTGGACATATTTTTCGGTACTAAATATATAATTAAATTGGCCATAAATAAATCATTCATACTTATAATTTTTCACTTTAAACACATAGATTTTAACACGCATCTTTAACATAAATTGATGTTCCCTCCCCATCGATCTGTTTGCTTTCAAAATATTCGAAATTTGCGGAAAAGATTGAACGAGAAATCTGATAGGGGATAATGAAACGAACTTGACCCTGACACCCCCAATTCGCCTTACAATATAAGCTTTCTTAATCCCTGTCGAAAATCTTCTCATTGCCTTCTCTTTTGGTTCTCCCTCGCACCCTTATTATCCTTGTCAATATATGACAGCGTGGCTTGTCAATACGTGCGATAAATGGGTTGTCAGTTTCAATGAACGTGTTTGCCTCTTCCCTTCGTCCGATCGAACAATATATTTGTCCAATGTAATCATTTATCTCTGTTTTTAGCGTCATGTCAACAATAAGGTGAAAAGAATCTTGATGAGATCACTCCGGTATTCCATTTGTCAAAGACAAATAGCAACGACGTTCGTAATATTGTTCATTTTTATGATGAAGAGCTTTGAGCAAGGACGTCAGAGGAAGATTTTAATTTTTTTATTTTTAAAATAACGATGTGTATGATCTACGCTCTCTGTGTTAAGAAAGTGAAGTTTTCGTAAAATGAGAGGATACCGCATCTTTTCGTGTAATGTGACTCTCTGTCCTTATGAATTGCCCCATCTGGCGTATATATCATGAACGTGATTCAGAAAGTTCTTCTTGTTTTATAATGTATGTTAGTTCATGGGCCGATAGATGTTGGAATTTAACTAAAAGGTATGATTAAGTGAAGTGATGAACGTGAAATAAATAATCATCTTAAATATGAATGGAACTTCCAATACGAGGGATAAACTGTCGTAAATATAAAAAAATTAATATTTAAGGATATTCAATGTTTCTACTATGGAAAAAACCATTTTCTTTTAGTATAGCTCATTATTCATACAATATGGATATGGCCGTTCGACGTTAAATGAATCTTCCTATAACATATGGTGTTTCTCAATAAAAACAATTCAGTAGTTTAGTTACAGGAATAGTTTTATACTTTCAAACACGATGCATGTAATTTCAATCAGGCCGCACTGCTTTGCTACCGGTACCGAAATACGGAACCACTGCATACAGTAACCGCATGCCGTTGCCGTTTTGCTAAGGTCAGTAACATAACAACAACAAATGGTATTTCCATTTTGTTTATATTAAAATTCGATATAATTTGTTTGAAATTTTTTTCTCAACGTAATTGTCTATTTCACTATTTTAAAATATACATGACAACTGGTACTGGCTGGGTTTTTATTTAATGTCGAACAGTCAAATCCACATTATGCGTTCCAAATAAAATTACCTTTGTTGTATAATGAAGCAGAGATTGATAATAAAAGGATATTTTGCGACTAGTTTGAACTCTAAGTAGTCAATCTAAAGAAGTAGTGTTGTTTTTGAAGCCAAAACGTTTATATTATTATATGAAATCACTTTGCAAGCTTTAATCACTATATTTATTTAGGTAGTTTGCGCTCTAAACTCATTGGAAGACTTGATTTCCTAATTATTTAGCATATATGATTATAAGACTTCTAGCATACTTTTGTTTATGTCTTCTCTGTGAATTTGATAGATTTCCAGATTGTAAAATTCTATGAAAAAAAATTAAATCACAAAAATGAATAATTAAGTAAATCATTTGTATTGAGACCACATTTTTTAAAACCAAAATAATAATAGAAGTAAAATAAATGGAGCAACGGTTTATTTTGATGCTAATAAAATCTCTGAATTACAAATTTATCGAAGCTAGCTGACTTCAACTTAAAACTGAAATGACTGTGATTCTTCTTCAAGGTCTGCTTTGAAATGATAATTAACAAGTTTCGGAAGAGAACTTAAAATTTTCAGAAGTATACTTGAAAAAGAACTGGTTCTTACGTGGTACTTTTATGTGACCCTTTGCAATGAAAAGAAAAAAAAATTAGAAATGTTTCCTATAAGGAAATAGCATAGAAGGAATATGAGAATTATGGAGACAAAATTTTGGTTGGTAGAATCCTCACCTATTTTTTGATACCATATACTCGCCTACGTGAATAACAGGTAGTATTTAAAAAAATACCTTCCCTAAGCAATAAAAACAATATATAGAAAATAGCGTTAAAGTATTGATCAAACTGAGAAACAATAGGACTTATGTAATTTTATAAATAGAAAACGACGTCCTGGTACCGGAAAATGTTAATATAAATTAAATTAGTTTCATTTGCCTGACAGATCAGCTCCCCAACAATGGGAGGTCAACATTTTCTGCCCTACGATCATTGTAATGAATTGGAATAAAGCAGACTCGGCTGTGCGAACGAGCTATGCTCGGCGAACAAAATAACTGTCACAACTTTCGAAATCAATTTCGTCATTGTTATAATTTAATAAATATCCTAAACGCGCTTCCGCAGCGACGCCCGCCCGGCCACATAGCGATTGTCTGAAAACAAAATTAATTAAGGAGCCAACAACGCCAACAGCCATTACATAGTTGACATAACGCACCTGAGCTTCGCCATCTTGAACTTTAAGGATAATGACGGGGAGCTTCGAGCCGGAAGTCGGTCGGAGCTTTCGCAGCACGCGTGACGGATGTCGCGCGTGGGCCCTTGATGCGATAATGCCGTCGTGTATTTGTACGAGCGAATGGGTTTCTTGTTATTGTGTGATATTGTGCGTCGTCTCGGTTAGGTCGACTCAGTTTGTGGGTTGATCGTGGAAAATATGGTTCATAATTGGATATTGTGGATGAACAATTTAGATTCGTTACTGTGCCAGAGTTTCCAAGGTCGCAGAGTACAATGAAGAAACACTGTAGTTATATAATGGGCGGTTTGTAAAATTATTTGTGATATATATATATATATATATATATATATATATATATATATATATATATATGTATGTATATATTTATTTATTTATATGAGATATATTCGAATCAGGTGATAAAGTATATAGCTATTTTTGACTACTTTTCTTGGTTATATGTCACGGGGTTGTTGAAAAAATCAACAATTTAATGTTGTAGAACATCAAAAACATAAACAATAATTGTAAAAGTAATTTATTTTCACATTCTATTTATATTAACGATATAATTTCAGTTTAGCAAAAATGTAAATTTCCAGTTTTTTTTTTGTTTTAAATAAAAGAATATACAAAAAAACGACGAATTTAAAAAATTCTGACACTATTATTTAATTATATATTTAATTAATAAAAATTATCTTTCTACGAAGAAACGATTATACTTAATAATGTACGAAATATGAATGTACGAAAATTCATTTCATAACCTCACTATGCGATATGTTTTGCGCATTTTCACATTTTTGGGTTTCTTTCTTCATATCAGTTCCTGTTTTTATTTGCAAATTCTTTGTTTAGGGTTGCTAAGGATGACAATTAATTCGAAATACTTATCCAATATTTACTTGACAAAGTGCACTTTTGTATGGGGACTTTTTTCGAAATCACTTTTTTTAATAAAATAATTATGATCCAGCCCTACTTTTGGTTATTATTTCGTTTTTTACCTATTTTCTTCCTTTTAGATTAAAAAAAAATTGAATATTCACATTATCACTAAACTGAACTTGTTCCATATTGACATTTTAAACATCGATATTGATAAAAGAGATGAAATAGAAAGGCATCTAATTTTTTAGGTGGCATTTGAAAACCTAAACCAATAACGCGTTTCGAATATCGGTATTTAGTTTTTTTTTAGTTTGATGGCATGACCAGAAAAAAAGCTATTAAATATAGAGGGATTTAGAAAGTAGTCTCAGAACAAAGTTGTCTAGCTCTTTGAATTTAGAAATAAGATAATATGCTTTTCTACTAGCAAAAATATTTCTTAAAATGTTAAAAAGAAGGCAAAGAATATATCGAATACGCAGGTCACATATTAACAATATTTTATTGTTGTATTGAAGTGTAAATCTTTTAAATAATATGGACGACGTGCTGGAACTACAAACAGCCGTGCGAGGTACAGTTTTAATTTTCCAGTAATACCCACTGTTAGTTCTATCGCCATCTGTTGGCTCCACGCTATGTCTACTTAAAGCCTATTGTGTTTTAATAAAAAATTAAATTTTATTTTATATAAAATTAAAATACAAAATTGAATTAAAAGCTTTCGTATGCCATCGAGATTCAGGGGTGTTTTTTTATTTGTGATGTATTCGTAGGTATGCGCAGCAAAGAAAATCATTTGGGGATATTGAGTAACATTAATATAGAGTTCAAGTCATAGATAGGGCTAATTTGTTGTAAATAATTTCCATACTATATTTTTAATTTATATGACGTCAAAACCGTTTATTTTTGGTGGAGGCACTCATTAACTTTCAACCGGCATCTCCGTTATTGTTTGCGTTAAACTTCTCTACTGGACATACTCTGTAAAAAAATTGAAGAATGTTATTTATTCTGTTTTTAATAATCTTTGTTAAAAACAATTAAACCCAAAACGAATCATAAATTAGTTTTTAAGTAATTTTTTTTCTAATGAAGAAAATGTTGAATAGGAAAAAGGCTTATTTAAAAGAAATATATATATATATATATATATATATATATATATATATATATATATATATATATATATATATATATATATATATATATATATATATATATATATATATATATATAAAGTTTATATATTACAAAAATACCACAAAAGTCAATAAAAGAACTTACAAGTTGCAAAGACTAACAATAAGTAATATTAATAAATATATGACACACACACGCGCACACACACACGCACACACACACATACTAGCTGTGCCCGCGTCTACATTTGCGTGGAATTCAGAACAAGAAATATGTTTAAAATAATTTCTAGATATGCATTATTATTTCAAAAAATTGTCAGTATTTTAGTAATTTGAAAAAATGTATGGTCGGTTGTTACTTTAGCATAACATTTCCATTCCTGTCGTGCTTAGCACGAGGAAGGTTGGGTTCGCATTATTTCTTCTGAAAATCGTATTAAAAGAATAACTGAGATCATTGCAGTACTAAAATATTTCTAAGCGAACTAAATTATTCTATCGCTTTGACCTCATTATCGAACCAACGAAGACATAAATATCCATCAAGGTTGTGAATATTTAGATCGGCAGTGAAGTATTGGCAAATCAAGTAAAACTACCATGATTGATGCTAACCTAAATTTGAGATTCCATTTTCATTAGCTGCATATCTCTGGTTGTTGAAGTAATCATTTGTGGTAGAAAAACGATTGAAAATAAAACAGATGGTAGGTGAGTTATTCCAGAAGAAGACAATGCGTATAATTTGCTGGATTTGTCTTTTTTCGCAAATGGCGAAAACATGGATTTTTTTATTTAATCACATAGTGTAACCTCCATAACCTCCATAACATCTGCAATTGAATTCAGCGTAAAATTAAGAATTTCAGCTGTATTAAGCTAAACATGGCAACACGTGTGGCTTCTGGTATTACTTCTTGGAACTGTCACCTATGTACGTAGCTGGCAAGCTGTCGTATGTTAGGTAGATTATTACCGATAATTTTGGCTGGAAGTACGACGAAATGAAAAATTAAGAGAAACATAAAGCCGTGTAATAGAATTGGACGTCAATATCAGAGAAAGACATGGCATATCTTTTGTTCGTAATGGCAGACTACGACGTTATGGCGTCGTAGCGGTGTAGACTACGTCGTAGAGATCTTTGTTTCCTTAATATCAACGATGCCATTTTGAATCATAATATGTATGGAGGACAGGTTACGGTTTTGTACCTCATCGTTGTTTTTATAGTCTTTTGTAGCAAAAAATAGAGGTATTCTTTAAGTCATAAAGGACTATAAAAGAAATTCAAAAATATCAAACTGTATTTTTACTCTCTATCATAGTAATATATATAATAAGGCGTATGTAAACCTTTATCGTTTTTCTTTAACATTTATTTTCTTTAAGTATTGTTTTATCGCAGTATATATATATATATATATATATATATATATATATATATATATATATATATATATATATATATATATATATAAAGGAGACAGTTAAGAAATTCTGTACATTAGATATTACTGAAAAGTTGTATTGGAATGGATAATAAGCTTTTAGTCACTGGTTAGACTTTTCTAAAAGAATTCAACAAAATGTCCATAATATTAAATTTTTCTCCATAATAAAAAGCTTTAAAATGTATTCGGCGCAGAAAACGGATTTAAAGCGACATCAATTATTGACTTGTCTACTTTACGAATTGATGTTGATCAGTGATTATACCTGAGATTAAAAATTTCGATTAGCTGAGCGATTCGTAAGCTAGTGAGTTAATGATGAATCATGATGTTATGATCGCAGAAGTCAAATATTAAAAAAAATAGTATCCAATGTTTACTTGTTACTGGTGATGATAAGTAAGCTGGTACGTTAATCGCGCTTACAAATGCTAATATGTATTAGGTGCAAAAAAAATATGAGTTTAAGTGCTTAAACTTAACTGTATAACAGAAAAGTAAAATCAAGCTGCTAGTGGAATATCAGGAGATTTATTCGTTGAGATTTATTTCTGGAGTAGTTTGCGGTTAATCCAGTGATTTTCTATTAAAAACTAAAGCGACTACCTAACAAACTAAGAACCCAAAAGATCGAATTTATTTTCTTCATGATTACACTAGACCTCCCATCACAAAATATATCCTCCAAAAATTACAGGAGTTGGATTAAGTTCTACTGGTATATTCATTATATTCACTCGTATTTGCAGCATCTGATTAATACTTTTTCAGAACTCTAAGAAATAATTTACATAAATAAATATTAATAGTATCAAAAACCAAGAAAATATGGTCTATTTTTCTTAAACTAAGTCTACAGATTTTTATGCTGAAGGTATAATATCCCTACTGGATAGTGGCAAATTATAAAGAAGTTGATCATAAACCTTTCGTTTCTTTGTAACATTTTGACTTCAAAGCATGTTTTTTACAAATCAGGATTAATCGCGATCTACTTATCATTTTTTGTATGTATAGTACATGTGGCAGATTTATTGCTACATGAGCAATCTTTTCCAGTCAACCATAACAATTTGTATTGAAATTTAGTTTGTAGACTGTAAGAGATTTTACAAACGTAAGACAAAAAAAAATACAACAGTATAAGTAAAACAAACTATTGACATGATTTGGGATGGGAAAGACAGGAAAAGACAAGGACAAAAAGAAAACGGTTTCAGAAGAGGCAGTACTTTTTCACTCGATAATGATACTCAATATCTTTGAAAATATTTACGGACGTGATTTTCCTGATGTCAGGATCCAGATGATTCCAAAATTTTAATTCTTATACAGTGAAGGATTTTTCGTAAGTGGTAGAGGTATGTTTAAAAATAAGTAGGGTGTATGAACTTTCATATCGTAGCCCAAGTTAGTGAGCAGACAAATCTTTAAATTTGCCACTAAGATATTTTGGGCTATGAGGATTTTTAATATGTTAAAAAAAGTGTAAATGTGTGAAATTGGCGTCGATCACGGCTATTGAGCCATTTGAGAAGTGACCAGTATTCAGAAATATGATAATTTTTTCTAAAGCCGAAGATGTACCGGATGCATAAATTTCGAAGAAGTTCCAACTTGTACAAATATTATTTATTAAGATCAGGATAGCATACATCTCCATAATCAATTAACAACCCATTTACCAGCCCAATGCTTGGATTTCATCTTCGCGGCTTCACTTTCCTTATATTGTGAGGTAGAAAGTGATATGTTAAGGTTTTAGAACTTGACTGTGTTGTTCTGTTCAACAATATGTTGAACATTGTATATAGATTGTGAATCATAGAAAAACTACAGTACATATTTACATAAAACTTCCATTTTTATTTTAGTCTATAAAAAAGAATTAAAGTAACTCAATAAGATATCCATAAAGCGAACAAATAAAAAGTAAAATTGGATAAATGAATACCGGATTGGAATTTTTTATTTTTCAATTTGAAAAGTCATTTCGTGAAATGTCAAACTATATATATATATATATATATATATATATATATATATATGTGTGACAGTAAACAGTTGAACTTGCTCTATATAAAAAAATTTTTTTTTTTTAATTTTATTTTTATTTTCAAAATTTAATTTCAATAATTCATATTAATTTATTTTAAGTACATTATTAACAAGCTTCCGTAATTTCCATCTACGTTATTTACGCGTACTTAAGAGCTTTTTTGATACTTGCAAAACTAATGAAGTTCGATTACTCGAAATAACTTCCTTTTAAATTACTCATCAAAATTTAAGGATTTTTTGAGAAAGTATGGCTAGGTGTATCTAGAAACAAGTCCAATATAAAAACTTATGAAGAGATCTTGCGATATATCAGATTAGGGACTAATCCCGGCGCCTTAACCAAAAAGGCACGCAAATGGTATCGTGAACTAAAGCTAGTAATTTATAAAGATGGGGTATGATAGTATCAGATCAAAGACAAACTCCAGTGCCTTCACCGAAGAAGTGCGCTTGAGAACCCGCAGAATAAAAATAGTATAAATTATAAAAAGTATAAAATAAAATAAAAATAGTATAAAAATTGTAATATAAGCGTAGTTTGTCTCAACGTCTTTCTAATGAATTGAGGTATTCCTTTATCACATAGATTAGATTTTTCCTTAGAATGTCTAACTCAAAGTCATTTTACGAGTAGGTAAGGGAAAACAAAGTTATGAAAAAAATCTCATTGCTTAGGATGTCTTGAATAGGTCTTTGAAAAATACTGGGATGTGTCTTAAATCCTTTTTCGATACGGGATCCCTTTATTAAGCTTCAAGTGGCCATTTGTCGCTATCAGCTGAACTGCTATTTTTAAATATTTGAAAGTAACCACATTAGTATTAATTACATTAATTAAAAAAAACAGGAAAATTACCACAACTAAATAGGTTCTACTAGTTTATTAGTAAAAGTCAACAAACTTATGACATATAGTTGGGTCTGTAAAAAGTTCATAGAAACTCCATACAATAAACTTAACGAAATTGCAAAAGTAATTTTGTGTTTTAAAATATATATTTATTATGTCTATGAAAGACATTATTTAAATATACACGAAATACTTTATTTTAATATCTTTTTACGTTTGTGATAGATTTAGTAGGAAATAGGTTTGTGTTGTGAAAAATTAAGGTTTGTAAATTGTCTTATCGAAATATTATGTTTATTGAAATTTTTATAAGTATCTGAAATTGTACGAAACCCCATAGTGCGACTTCTACTCGTACTAGATAGGTTTTTTATAATATAATAAAATTCGAATGCAGGTAGAAACATTTCTTAGTCTTAATTCAATATGACTTCGTCATGAACAATATCATCAATACCGTAAAGCTCTAAAAGTTTAAAAACGAACTTAAATAAACGTAGGTAAATATGTAAATTACAACAGTAGACAATGCGCAACTTTCCGAACACCACAGAACCTTCTTAACTTCATAAAAGATGATCCGACGGTATTTTAAATTAATGAGAAATATGCGTTTCGCACCACTACATTATTAAGCTAAGGTTGCACGAAAACTCCGCCGAGTTATAACGAACGAAGTAATCCGCCCTAACGACAGGGCGGAAGTGCGGTGTGGGCGGGCGTAGCGTGAAAATAGCCACTTCCGATACTTTCTGTTTTTCATCATGTTAAATGCTTTTGTAATTAGATGTTCGGGCTTATTACACGGTTTGTTATTGGCGTTCAATATGCCGAGTTTTGACAGTTATGGGAATCCGCCCTTCGTAAATGAGGGTGGATTACAGTTAGTAATTATATACGTAGCAATAAACAATAATAGTTTAGCGAGCTCTCTACACGCTACATGGGCGATTTAATTTTGAATTAAAAGAAACTTTTATCAACAGATTCTATTTATAACTAAAATTAAAATACTATAAATAGTGACGGATTGCATTGTTACAATAATTGTATCGATGAAATAGAATATCGACAAAATTCGTCGTCAATATAGCTAAAATTGCCACTTATGTCAAATAATAAATATTTTTTTATTATATCTTGAAATGATCAGTATCATTCAGCTAAAGTCATTTAATCAATTAACTTACATTGGGTTTTATTTTAAAATTGAACTAATAAGACATAGATATGAAAAAATTTATTTATTTATTGTTACCAACGCGTGTTGAGACAGTCTTTTTTATTTATATTGTCGATATTTAAACTTGTATTGAATATATTTCACGTTAATTTTGTAGAAATTCATTATTCACAATTAAATGAAACTACGTGATGTAGTATTATTTCTACTTTCTTTAAATTCTTTACCACGACCTAGGTTTCGTTGTATTACAACATTTTTAGGTGGGCTATTAGCAAAGATACATCATAATAGATAGAATCAAGATGGGCAAATCTTTGCTAATTGCCCACCTGAAGATGTTGTAATACAACGAAACCTAGGTCGTGGTAAATAATTTAAAGAAAGTAGAAATAATACTACATCACATAGTTTCATTTAATTGTTTAAACTTATAATTAAACAAACTTTTATTTATGTGATTACTACTATGTGCAGTCATTTTCCTCAGAAACTTTTTGACGTGGAATTCTTTAGAACGCGTACTTGAACAGATAATATTCAAAAATAGCACAGAAGAAATTCAAAGTGGACCAATAAATTGTACAATTTTTTTTATTTTATAGTATTTGAAGGAGCAACGTATGGGGATTCACAACATTTTTTTCACAACTTCATATAATCTAGTTCCAAAGACATTGATGAAAATGTCCACAAAATATATGTTTCTTCACATTTGTCTCCGAAACTGATAAAGTCAAAAATATGGAAAAAAACCCAATGTCGTTAGAAATTTACATAGAATTTACGAAAAAACTATTCTAACGATTGTAAACTAAATAGTTTTTTAGATAATCACGTAAATTTTGTTTCTGTGAAATATATACTGAACAATACATGCAAGTTGTGAAAAATAATATTAACATTTGTAAATAGTTTAATGCAAATATTATGTACTCTGTAGAGAGAGTTCTATTTGTACTTTACAGGTTTATTGAATTAAATGAAACTACGTGATGTAGTACTATTTCTACTTTTTCTAAGTTCTTTACCATGACCCGAAGATGTTGTAATACAACGAAACCTAAGTCGTGATAAAGAACTTAAAGAAAGTAGAAATAGTACTACATTATGTAGTTTCATTTAATTGTTAATAATGAATTTTTACAAAATTAACGCCAAATTTAATCAAGGTTTAATGAACTTATAATTTGATATGTTAGTAGTTGACTTGCTATATACAGTCTCATTAGTTGAATCGGTATTCGCACAATATAAAATCTGGAAACTGCATTTTTATTTGCTCAGT
This sequence comes from Druceiella hillmani, assembly GCA_039881145.1. Classification (NCBI taxonomy): domain Eukaryota; kingdom Metazoa; phylum Arthropoda; class Insecta; order Lepidoptera; family Hepialidae; genus Druceiella; species Druceiella hillmani. The sequence continues at coordinate 5,361,867 of JAYKKI010000060.1, read as the reverse complement.
AACTTTTTACCCACAACTTCATTACCGTGGATGTGATGAATGTGTGAATTAACACATACGTACTGGTTAACCATATCAAAACTTAATAAACTTTTTTATGTCATATGAAGAGATATGAAGAACCGTCATATTCTTCTAAATAAAATTTTAATTTTACATAGTTATTCTTATTATATTTTGGATAGTGTAAGTGAAAATGGACAATCATAAACAGATCAGTAGATAAAAAATCCAAAACGCTAACAACTTACTATAACTCTGATGTATGACCTAAATGAACAGCTTGAGTTGTTAATTGTCAAACAAAATACACGAATCGTTTAAGCAGTCACTGTCAACCGTCGTCAACTGCTGAAGTGAACGTTGTCGACCACTCAAGTTATTGCTCAAAAGCTGAGGTGCAACATGAACTGTGAGGAAGAAGCAATGCTATTACTGCTATTTCTCGGACGCAGGCGACGTAGAAGAAAAGAAAATTCTAGGTTCATTCGATTTTAGAATTAAGGAAATATTGTGGCCAATTTCATCACTTCGTCATGGATCACTGAACTGCCCCCGAGCAGTCAACAGCTCGAGCATATGTGTTGCAACTGCATCACTGGATGAGGGTATTCCTCCATGCTGTTGCCTGTTAGTGCTATCGCGATTGTTCGAGCGATTTAGTGCAAGTCAATGAAATATTTTTTTAAGTTTTTTAAGAACTGTCAAGCAGTTGCTGCGTAAAGCGATCGATTTCGGCTGTTTTATGCTGTCCGTGTTTTTGCAGTCAAAGTTGGACAATATTGTCAAAAATTAATGGAATAATTTTTGCATGATGTAAAGAATATAAGAAAAAGATAAATTTTCTCTATAATCCCACAAATTTTTTTGAAAATATCTTTAAAATGCTGACTATTTTACATTTGCTTTTTCGCTTTCGACCTAATGGATAATGAGAGGCGCGTTGAAATAATTTTACACACTACATGACTTGGAATATACAGAACTGGTTAAGGATGCGAATTTCTAAATGCAAATGTCAGTTGAATCGTAGCGGGGACTCCGAATTTACTTGTGGACTGATTCAGTTACTGCTCTACCTCCTGTGTCCTGCAAGACCTGAAAAATATCAACGAGGAAACCATCTGTGTGGTTTAACATGGGATTTTCTCAATTTTACGTGGGTTACAAGCATGGAAATGCATTAATGAGTGATTATACCATAAACATTCCAAACCAATTCTATTAAAAATCAACGGTTCTTCAAAAGTAACAAACTCAAGAAGACATAAAGCTGGAAAACTAATTTCTAAATTTCTTTAAGTCCCTTTCTAATTTCATTGTATATTAATTTCTGGACCGTTTATCTTATTCAAAATGTCATAATGTCAGATGGAATAGTTCAAAATAAAATTTGGAAAGTAAAACGCCTTAATCAGGATTATCGAATAAAACAATTCGTACAGCTTGGGAGTAATCAGTTTGTTTCCAAAAGCTAAATCGTGAAGGCGATATCTTATTACATGATCGTCTTTAAGGATATTAAAGCATCAGAATAATCTGTGAAAATATCAATGGAGCCTTTTAAGAACTTTAGATGGTGTCGTGTTTGTGAAATGTAGTACGATTATTGTAAAATTAGGATGAGAAAACCAATTATTAACTTTTTAACAAATATTAACTTTAAGAAAAGGAACATTTTTTTTATATTTTGTTGTACAATACATGACAATATTTTCATTCGTCTTGTGTTTTTTTACATATTCAAGAGTCCTTCTGTGTGCATGATTCCAACTGTCAATCTATTTTTATAACATCACACATCATATCAGGTAAAGTTTTCGGGACACGTTCATTGGACCTCCACGTGAGGTCATTTATATCCATGTATTAAAGAAAATACAGAAAATATTAATTTAATTCCAGATTTTTAAAATCTGGACCCTCACAAATTTCTCTAGGCCTTTATATTGAGGATGATCAGATGTGAAGTGACGAGAGAAATGCCTCGGACCCTATATTCATTCAAAATGATGCTTTGTTTACATCAACAACTTATTGAAGTTGGAATTGTCATTATTTCTTGTTCTAAACTGTCATGTTAGAAGCAGGAAAATTGGTGTGTGCAGGTGATATAATGAATTAGTTTTTCATATACAGTACCGACTGTTTCCTATGTTGCATGAATGTTCTAATATCTGATTGCGTCCCCTATTAGTTCGCGTGTTAAATTTGCTCGATTCAGTATTGCCACATTACGAATTTTCTCACTTTTCCCTTAAGGTCTTTGGAACAGAAACTTAGATTATTCAGTCGATTTATGTCTACATTTCATTCCTAGATCAGTTTTGATACTCCCTAAATTTATTTTCATTTAATATCTGTTATGTTCTATCATCTTAAATGTATGTTTTGTGCTAATTTGCTCAAGGCAGTTTGCGCGAGCCGTGAGTTGTGTAAGAGTTTTATCTAAAAAAATAATGAAATAGCAACGAAACTCAACGAGCCAGAATCGTTAAATAGCCTATTCAACTCCTGCATTGACGTAAGTGCGCCGAAAACCAATATTTGTCAAATTTCTACTGTTCTGTATTGAAATAAGGAACACTTATAACTTAGTCAAGTCCATCTGATATTCCGTTCGTTCGCAACTCTTTACATTTATACGTTCATACGTTTGTACGTATATCCATCATACAGGGCTATGGTACAAGAATATATACTGCATACTATAAACAATTATAACGCTGCAACAGACGGACGGTCGGATGTACGGAGAGACGTATGATCATAATTATAAGATATATTTTATGCAGAATATAAAAAAAAAATTAATGTGAAAGGTATGTTGTATTAACGTGAAAACGTTTTTAAAAAGTCACACTAAGGTCCCACTAGAGTTAGCGAAGAAACGTTTTCGTTGTCCGCTTTTACATCTTTGTATCTCATGACTCAAGTGTTGTGACGCAAAGTTGTATATATATTCTGAAAATACACCATCGTACGTTGCCTGTTAGTTTACTTACGCCATTGTGTGTTTATGTCATCGAATGGAAAGGAGAGGTCGAAAAAGAGCCTCAAAATTCACTTGTGCACTGTGCGGCCAAACAATTAGTTATAACTCCGCAATAGAAAGGGTTACTTGTACGTAGTCGTGTAGATATTAAGGTGGTCTTGAAAGCAAGTTCTCGAGAAAAGTTGTGCCGGGTGACAGTTAACAAAACCTAAAATTACTTATTTCAGGTAATTCTGCGCAATTACGAAAATATTCTGCGCCAGAAGTGACCTAGTGGAAAATGAAAGAGGTTTTCACGCAAAAAAAATTATGGTAGAATAGCGATAATAACTGCCCAAGTTTTTTTTCATACATGTAATGTTTTTTTTTCGCAACAACATCATTCAGAATACAATTTAATAGACCTTTCTGAATAAAAGAACCATTTTATTTTGTTTTTAAACCGAGTTTATGAAATATTATGCTTCCAACGGATATGCAATCTATTTACAATTATGGATTTTAAATGTTTGAAGAATTGTAGGTAGTAGTTCTTAATTTAAAATTTTCATTAAAATATTTATGCTTAACTAACTTAAATAATTTCATTTGTATATAACTAGCGAAGGCTGCTGTACACATGTTGGAAACATGCATTTTGTCGATTTTTGGGGTTCCTTATCTTAAAAATAAAAACGGAACCTTTCAAAAAATCATTCGTGTTGATTACAGCCCTTTTTCTGAGAAATCGCTTGACGTGGAAACTTGAAATTTGTCATAGTGATAGAACGTATTATTCACCCCTATATAATAACAGCTAAAACTACAAAATATTGACTTGGAAATTTTATGTAGTGCAAACTAAATTATTTTTTTTTATTTCATTTATAGTTTTAAGGGTTTCAAAAACATTTTTTTCATAATTTTAGGTACTGTATCTTCGGAGATATACTGAAAAATATGCCTAAAATATATCCTCCCCTTATTTCTGAAATTAGTCAATCTAAAATTATGAAAAGAATATGAGTTTTTAGATGCCCACGCCTAGGTTGTAAGACAAAGCGATGATTGTAGATGTAATCATTTTTTAAGCCTGTAAAGGAGATAGTATTTATATTTTTGTTTTCCAGCATTCACAGCAGATTTTTTCAGAAACAATGTGACGTCGAAACTTGAAATTTGAAATAGTAGTACACTTTATTAACCCACGTATTCTGAACTGGCCAACCTTTTTTTAAATATTCAAGTCAGAATTAAACAGGACATAAATAAAGTTCTTAAATTTTTTCTTTTATTTTTTTTATCAAGTGGATTGTTATTTGAAAGGGATTGTTGTAATAAACACAAACAAATTTTTTTTCACAGTTTGAAACTCCACATTCAAAAGTAAATTTCGAAAATATGCGAAAATTAAGCACACCCTTTCTCTATTTTTTTGGAAATTTTTTAGAAACATTTTTAGACATTACTGAGCAATAATCATGAAAACAACGCAGCGATTATCCTAGATCTTATAATCGTAGAAATATGCATAATGTGTTACGACTGTGAAAAATATAGTAGACCATATACTTACTTTGTGAAAAATTAATATTTGTATTTTATAGCCTTAAATCTTTATTGTGCGAGTTCTAGTTTAATACATTTTTATTCGACATTATTTTAGTGACTTCAAATACAAAGATTATTCAGATTAAAAGTATTTCTAGCCTAATTACAATAACATAACACCTTTTTGCAATTTTGTCTAACTTTATAGGAAATATCTATACGGCCCAATACACGAACGAAACTATTAAGCAAAAGTCATATCACTAATATTCAACACTTTCATTGTATTTTTTCTAAATATTAAAAATTATTTATTGCAACCCTTAGGTAGATAACTATTTGTTTATAAACTTGTAATACATTCGCGTCAATAACTTGGCACGCGGCAGTACATTGCATGCCAGAGCAGCCTGGCTGCAGTTCGCTATTAATGTCGAGCTAAAGCTGACGACGTCATATACAGGCGCTAATTAATACCGGGAATGCTTGTGAGCGGCGCTTCTGCTGTTGACTAATTGTTATGCGTGACAGGCTGTTCACGTTAACTGCCTCATGCTGGATAGCACTGCAGTTAAATTGGTGATAGATTTTATGTAAATTTGAAATAATTACCATTAAAGCAGTGATTTGGAAATCACGTTAGCTGATGTTATTGAGTGACTCTTCTGTTATTGATTAATGCTGCCGAATAATATATTGAACAACGCTGCATCTAAGCAATGTCACTAATAGTTCCTGAAGTTTTGTACATTATATAATGAATTACAATTTTCTGCATCCTCTTTGTGTTACTGGTCTATATTACCACTTGGAATTTGTACAAAAATCAGTATTATCCCTAGCGACTGCAGTCTAGTAAAATAATCACTCAGCTTATTATTAAAAGATTACCATTTTCTTCATCCGTCTGTGTGGCACTCTTAATAAATTTCATCAGTTTGACATTGTCACTTGGAATCTACATAAAACTCAGCATTATTCCTAGCGACTGTACTCCAGTAAAATAATCACTCAGTTCGTAATTAAAAGATTACAATTTTCTGCATCCGTCTGTGTGTCACTGTTGATGAACTTTGAACAGTCTGCCATTGCCATTTAGAATCTACATAAAACTCAGTATCATCCCTAGCGACTGTAATCCAGTACAATGATCGCTCAGTTCGTAATTCAAAGATTACAATTTTGTGCATCCGTCTGGGTGTCACTGTTGATGAACTTCGAACAGTCTGACATTACCATTTGGAATCTACTTAAAACTCAGTATTTTCCCTATCGACTGTAATCCAGTACAATGATCGCTCAGTTCGTAATTCAAATATTACAATTTTCTGCAACCGTCTGTGTGTCACTGTTGATAAATTTCGTGTAGTCTGACATTGCCATTTGGAATCTACATAAACTCAGTATCATCCCTAGTGACTGTAATTCAGTATAATGATTGCTCAGTTCGTAATTCAAATATTACAATTTTCTGCAACCGTCTTTGTGTTACTGTTGATAAACTTCGTGTAGTCTGACATTGCCATTTGGAATCTACATAAACTCAGTATCATCCCTAGTGACTGCAATCCAGGACAATGAACGCTCAGTCCGTAATTCAAAGATTACACATTTCTGCATCCGTCTGTGTGTCACTGTTGATGAACTTCGAACAGTCTGGTATTACCATTTGAAATCTACATAAAACTCAGTATCATCCCTAGCGACTGTAATCCAGGACAATGATCGCTCAATTCGTAATTCAAAGATTACACTTTTCTGCATCCGTCTGTGTGTCACTGTTGATGAACTTCGAACACTCTGATATTACCATTTGGAATCTACTTAAAACTCAGTATTGTCCCTATCGACTGTAATCCAGTACAATGATCGCTCAGTTTGTAATTCAAAGATTACAATTTTCTGCATCCGCCTGGGTGTCACTGTTGATGAACTTTGAACAGTCTGACATTACCATTTTGAATCTACATAAAACTCAGTATCATCCCTAGCGACTGTAATTCAGTACAATGATCGCTCAGTTCGTAATTCAAAGATTACAATTTTCTGCATCCGTCTGGGTGTCACTGTTGATGAACTTTGAACAGTCTGACATTACCATTTTGAATCTACATAAAACTCAGTATCATCCCTAGCGACTGTAATCCAGTATAATGATCGCTCAGTTCGTAATTCAAAGATTACAATTTTCTGTGTCGGTCTGTGTGTCACTGTTGATGAACTTTGAACAGTATGACATTACCATTTGGAATCTAAGTAAAACTCAGTATCATCCCTAGCGACTGTAATCCAGTACAATGATCGCTTAGTTCATAATTCAAAGATTACAATTTTGTGCATCCGCCTGGGTGTCACCGTTGATGAACTTTGAACAGTCTGACATTACCATTTTGAATCTACATAAAACTCAGTATCATCCCTAGCGATTGTAATCCAGTCGAATGATCGCTCAGTTCGTAATTCAAAAATTACAATTTTCCGCATCAGTCTGTGTGTCACTGTTGATGAACTTCGAACAGTCTGACATTACCACTTAGAATCTATATAATAATCAATATAATCCCTAACGACTGTAATCTAGTAGAATAATCACTCAGTTCGTAATTCAAAGCTTACTATTTTCTACGTCCATTTGTGTGTCGCTCTTCTTCTCTTCTAAAAATTCAACAGTCTAACCTTACAACTTGAAATTGATATACATAAAAATCAGTATTATCCCTAGCTACTATAGTCTAGAACAATAATCACTCAATTCGTAATTCAAAGATTACTATTTTCTACTTCCGTCTGTGTGTTACTGTTGAGAACTTTGAACAGTCTAACATTGCCGCTTGGAATCTAGATAAAAATCAGTATTATCCCTAAATACTGTAATCTAGTAGAATAACCACTCAGTTTGTGATTCAAAGATTTCTTATTTATTTATATTACAAGTAGTAACATATTTTCAATGTCAATAGATTTAAATGAAATATTAGATTTAAATCGATCCAATACTAAATCACAATATTAACCACTTTCCAGAATCATGGAGAAATAATTATTCCAAACTTTGGTTTGTAGAATGGTAGATTTATTTATGAATTATCGTTAGATTAATTGGGATACGAGGGAGAAGGTGAAATTTTTTTGCTGTTCAGTTGCCCCGTTGGTTATCGAAAATCAAATTTGACTACTTGCACATTGCGTTATAATTTAAATCAACCGGTTACCTGTGGTATATGGTATCGACTATGGTTGTAGTTGAACTATATTGGATATGATGATAAAGTTAGTTAGAGTTCGGTATTGAAATTAGCAACTTTGATTTTGTCATCTCTCTCGGTCGGTCCATTCCACCTTTTGCCTTCTTGAGTTTGTCTTTTTATTTGATTACAGGGAATAAGTATAGAAAATTAGGCACCCAAGAAAACTTAGCGAAAAAGTTTCACTGTTTCCTAATATTTAGCAGATTTAGCGAACAACGACAGAGCGCAGAGCTATCGTCTTTGTTCAATGCTTATTACGACTGCACTTCTACAGATTCGCAATTGTCGAAGCTCTGGATGTAACTGTACGGATTCGTGCTGCATTAACATTTTTCTCGAATCTAGGTAAAGTCGTAATTCTATAATATAGTTATTTACGGTAGAAAGAACTAGAAAAAAAAACGGTCGTTGCTTTAACGGCTTGTGTATATTGGTTATGAAGAATACTTAGGTAATTTTAGATATGTGTTGACGAAAAACAGAAGTTGTTTTTTGGTAACTGGACTTCTAAAAAAAGTGTATTATTCATTTGTCGTTTGATGTAATCATAACGAGACTATTTTAAATATTAGCTTTGGCTTATGGCTTCGAACACATCGACAAAAAACCCCTTATGTACGAGTAGACCTCGCACTGTAAGGGTTTAATTAATAAAAAATGTTATATATTTGTACATGACTATATTATACTATTTAGTCATGTGCAAATATTTAAAGGTATATAGTATTTTGTTATTAAGTTCTTCAGTGCGAGTATTTTGGAAAACTGTACACACTTCTTATACAAAGAGTCAAATTCATGTGTAATTACTAAAATAAAATAATAATAATTACGTCTAAGCGAAAACGTATAGCTCCATTGTGCAAATTCCATTTTTGATCAAAATTTTAAGCATATGAATATATTAAGCTCCCTCTTTTCATAAAGATCCTAAGTATAATATGAATATGCACAATTTTACAAAAAATAATTTTTACCCGAATGGAAGCCTTCACTCCACATGACCCAGACTTCTAACATTAATGGATCAATAAATAAATAAACATTTTAGTTAAAAAAATTGTTTTCACTTGATTTAAACCATTTGCACGTATGAACTTCTTATGGACCCAACTAATTGTCATAAGTTGATCGACTATTACTCGTAAACTAGCAAAGCCTATTTAGGGCTAATCATTTCTCTTTTAGTTTTCATATAAATACTACTACTATTATGAATAATTTTCAGAAATTCAAAAATGTCGGTTTAGCTGATAGGAGGTGAAAATAAGTACTTTTGAGAAAATAAACATTTGAAGTTTAAATCTTGTAAACGGATTCCTGGGTGGGAAAAGTTGTTATGAAACGCTCCCTACTTTTTTGAAGAATTATTCAATGATTTCCCATACAATGGGGCAGGCGATTAAAAGAGATTAACTCATATTTTATACGTAGAGGAAGAAAGAAGAGGATAAGTCATCAGCCTTAACTTTTTACCTTTTAATTTCTATTTATTAGCAAAGATAAAACATAAACTGTGAGGAATATGCCTCCTGGTGAGCGAAGAAGCGGTGACTGCATTCGAAAAGGCTATGAAAGCGACTTCCATGGAAGAGTGGTCCGACTGCTTCTCTTAATAGTTCCATCGAATGGAACGATGCATAAAGTCCGACGAATACTATTTTGAAAACCTCGTACTACCCAAAACTCACCCATAGCCGTGACATATTTTTTTTCATTGAAGTTAATTTTACAATCCATTTTTGTAAATTATTTATAACGTCTAACGATTTTATGCAATAATGAAGTAAACTTTTTTGGTTTTGTTGGTTAAATAAATATTTTGCAGTTTTCTTGAATAATATTTTAAAAATCAAGACTATTATATCGAAGATTAAGATGATATCTAATTTCTATGCACACACACATACATATATATATATATATATATATATATATATATATATATATATATATATATGTGTGTGTGTGTGACTTACATTCACGCTTTTATCTCTAGCGGGATGAATCGAAATAACAAAAATGTTATTTTTCGAGATAAAGACTGTTCTGTGACACAGGCTACTTATATTAAAAGTTTAAATTATTCAGTTTAAACATATAGGCCAAAAGACAAACGAGATAAACACATAAAAAAACCAAATTTATTTTCACTATGATTAGTAAAGACTTCCTTTTAGGGGACCGTGCCTCAAAAGGATAAATGGTGATCTTATAAAGTCACTCAAGTATCCCTCTTTCACAGCCGTTTTTCTCAGGAAACATTTGATATACAAACTTGCAATTTAACACAGTAATATCGTATTAACCTGCTTGTACCTCAATAGATATTAAAAATATTTATGTACAAATATTATATTATTACAGTATATTTATGTACAAATATTATATTATTACAGTATATTTATGTACAAATATTAAGGAGGGGGCAAATTACACACTCGAAAAAAAGTTTAAATTTCACGTATAATGTGAAGTTTCGATTAAATTGGGTTAATTATAATAAGCACTTCATAATATTTTTTTCATACTTTTATATAATGTATAGTAATTAATGTCACAGAGAAGGTGCCGCGAAATATGACATACTAACTGTGCACCGCAGTTTCACTCGCGTAAAATTACGGTTTCACGGTCGAATCTATTGTTACTGTTATTATTATTATTATTACTATTACTAAAACGATAATAGACGTCACCACTAATATATAGAAGCACCACTATCCTAATATTCTCTAAATGAAGGGTTTTTTTTCGTAGCATAACATCTTTATTTTCAGTAATGTTTACTTTCAATGATACAAACAACTGACGTATGTATATCCATGCCTGTATTTCATGTAAATGTTGCTATTTTCATTCGGGGTACAACTTTTCGTCAAATCTTAAATAACTAAACATTTGTTTTGTAATTTTCATAATCTACAATCATTTCGATTTTGCATTGCATTATAAGGTGTTCATCATTGACATTAGCGATTATGTCTACATATTGTAATTTCCATTTGAGGACAAAATTATGTCACATAAATAATATTGCCCACTTTGTGTAATTTCTTAATTTCACTCGTACTTTTTCATATTTAACTGATTAATACAATCGTATGGAATGGAAAAATCCTATCTCTCTTGAACCCTAATACTTCTGTGCTCCTGTTGTTTCCTTTTTCTATCCTAACTTGTGATAATGTTTTATAATTTTTTCGTTCTATAAATCATTCAGATTTATTTATTTTTTATATTGTAAGATTTCTTACAGTCGATCGAATAATTCTTCTAAATTTGTTGTTATTATGGTTGACTTTAATAGATTGCTTCTTTAACAATAAGTCCACTACATCTACTTATAAATAAAATGTTGATAGGTAAGCGAATATATAACGAGTTAGACAACGTGAAAGTATAAATTAAAAATGATTTGCCTCCCCTAGTTCAAATAGCAGCGGTTCATTAAAAACAGTCATTAGTAGAATAACAAGCACAGATACATCAAAAGAAATAATTATACTGAATGCTATAAATAATTCATTAAATGCGACTACCATAATGTTATTAATATTAACGATATTATTACTGGTAAAAAGTAATTAATGTTTGCTACTAACATCTTTATTATTTGATCAAATAAAATTTATAGTACTTATAAAGGCAAGTTCAAGGCTTTGTCGTTACCAGTGCCACTCATTGGTCGACTCGCTGACATCAACTTGAAACTAATTAATATGGGCGCGCGTAGCTGACTTGCGGTTTCATGTAATGACATACTAATGGCTAACCGTAAAGCTGACCTTTGGAAATAACTGGTGTTTGGAATATATTCCAAAAAAAATGGTTATGCTTGAGGTTGTATTTATTTTTTTTAAAAAAAGGTCTTTTATGTAAGCTGTTATTTTTTGGCAAAAAAAAAGTAATGAACGAACTACTGTCGGTCCTAATATTTATTAAATTATTTCTGGTACCTATATTTGTACCTAAATATATTTTTAATAATTAATATTCCAAACTTCCATACTAAAATACAATTGTGCCAAAGGAATGTTCAGATATTAATGATATCTTTGATGGTGGATTGTATTGTTGTAAGTCGACGACCTGGTGTATTGTGTTCATCATTAAGATTACGCTCTTTGACGGAGTGGTACCGTGAATTGCAGGGTTTGATTCTCAGCGGCTTGTAGAGAATGGCTGTGTGTAACCACGTAGCTAAAATACGACAGAGCTTTGTAAATATACTGCGATAGTCAAACTGCATTACTAATCGTAATGCAGTTTGACTATCGCTAGCTAGGCAGGCTGCCTAGCTTGAGGATTACCTCCAATAATATAGACAATGAGAGAGACGTATGTCCAGGAATAGGCTTTTAATAATGATAATGATGATGGTATTTAGGTTGTCTTAACTCAAAACATTTTTTTTTGATCGTTGTCTATATATCTCTCCATATGTTCGAGTATCACGTAAAATTGAACCGATCCATTGAAATATTCCTTATAATACAAATTAAAATTTCAACAATTAGCATTGGTATAGGTACAAAATTAACTTGTTTATTAGATATTTTAAAATAATAGAAGAGATTGTAGCCACCGGAAAATAAATCCCGCTTACGAGTAGAATACATACAATAAAGATCCCGTGCATATTTAGGAATTAATTTAAATTCATAATATTAGTTTTATCGTGTGAATATATTGGCTAGTATCTTTTATAGCTGTAAAAATATTATAAATATTTAAGGGATTATCAAATTTAGTATCGTTGCTGTAGTTGTCCAGTAAGTTTCTAGTAACCCTGCTTTTTCATGATATTGACTTTAGCCGTTTCAAAAATGGTCGTCATTATATTGACTTTTCAGCAATACTTTTAAATTTTCTTATATTGTGGAAAAGGAGTTGTAAAATACATATAAATATTTTTTTTAATTTTATGTGCCATACAATAAAAATAAAAATAATATTGATGTGATAACATTACACTTCGAAGGCGAGCATGTCTAAAAAATTACGTTATTAAAATTATCTTGTCTATCATTGGCGGTTTCTCGAAAACCATAATCGGTACGTCCAATATATTTATAGCACTAAGTAGTTTAAGTCCTAAATTAATGAAACTATAAAAAACAAACACAAAATTGTCCCAATTCCAATATATATATATATATATATATATATATATATATATATATATATATATATATAACTAATGGAATTAAACTAGATGGCGTTGTAGTTTATTTTTATTCATCTGGCAATGTTTTTTCACAAAGTGATATAACCAGCGGAGATAGGGGCTTGAGAGAAGATGGCTTTGTACATACCATGTAATACTGGAACACGTGGTTAATACACGTAATGACTGAACGTGTTCATCACTTTAAGGCATGTTGATAACGTTTTGTTCAGGAGAAAATAGTCTAAATTATTGAAAGAGTAATAGTGAATATAAAAAAGTTTGTGAATAAGTGAACATCGAAAATTTGGTACAACATTTTCTTTACCCATCTATATATCTTTATTCCTTTCCTTACAGACGTTGTCATGGTCAGCACTCCCTGCCGTGTTGACAACACAGCTAGCCTCTTTTTTTGGGTTGGCATTTCTTGTCACTTCTTGATTTTCCATGTGAATATTTTTAAGTGTTAACTATGCTAAATTTTTAGTCTCTACGGCAAGTGGCTTTGATAGAAGAATAAGTGAGTGATCATAGAAATATTCCATATTTTTTTAGGTAAAGGACCCTGAAGACTTATATTTTAATTAATCATGACTTAACAAATTTAATGCAGTCTTAATATTTGGGGATATTTGCAATAAAAATGGGGAATTCAAAGTTTCAGTTTAACAGTTTTAAACTTTGACTTGACTTTTCAGTTTAACAGTTTTAAACCTTAATATTTGATTCGTAACTGAAATTATTTACGGTTTTATTTCAAGGATATAATATGCATAGAGATGCACATTGTATCCTTGAAATAAAACCGTAAATAATTTCAGTTACGAATCAAATATTTTCATAAATTGTTTCGTTAAGAAGATAGAAGCTGCCGACAAATAGGCTGACAGAAAGCGTAGCCACGATTATAACTCTTTATGTACAGTATTATAAGTAAACGGATCTGTAAAAATGCCGGAAATCACCGGTAGAAATTTTACTTCCATAGCACATGGAAAGCTTTTGTCGAAAGCTCATAGCTATCCAAGCACAAAAATATCGTTGAAAATTCAACAGTTAGCGCAATCGGCACCAGTGAGTATTATCCACTACCCTAATTAGCAGGCAGTCCTTTCGATCGGCCGCACCCCACGCCTTTTGCTCGCCTCGTTAATTAATCAAATACAATATTCTGTATCGCGAGCCGCCACTAGCACCTGTCAACCCGTCAGTCTCGGTCAAATTATTTAACAATTTGCCTTCCGGAAAATAGGCATTCGAATGGTATTGGGAAATAGAAAGGGCAAGTGATATTTTCCATCTCAAAACCCGACCCACATTAATACTTGATCGACATAATGAAAACGGAACGATGGGGTTAGTGGGTCGAATCGGTATGTAATAAAATAAAATTTATAATTTCAACACTTTTACGTTTGTCCTCATGAAAAAGTGACAAAGTAATATAAATGGGGGTTTCATAATAATTTAATTTAAGAATTGCTTAAAGGAGAAAACAATTATGTAATGAAAGTTTTTAGTTGTCTCTTCTTCGTTTGTTTTTAATTGCAATATGTGATTTTGAAATAATAACGAAAAAATAAAATGCGCAAAAGTTTAATTACGTATTAGGTATAGTATAATCCCACCAAGAATACGATTGTTAGAAAGCTCAAGGCAAGTTCTTTTCGAGGAATAACAAAGAGTTAGGGTAACAAAATCTTTGAAATTGAAAGAAAAAAATTATGTAATGAGAGTTTTGGTTGCCTCTCCCCCGTTTGTTTTTTTTTGTTTTTAATTGCATCATGCAATTTTTAAATAAAATCATAGACATAAAACGCGCGAAAGTTTAGTTCCTTATTAGGTATAATATAATCCCACCAAAATGCAATTGTTAAAAGCTCAGGACAAGTTCTTTTTGAGGAATAATAAACAGTTGGGGTAACAAAAGTTCTGAAATTCAAAGCAATGCTTAATCCAAAAGCACTTCTTCACACACCAAATTTCTAAAGTGGTAAATTCTGACATTATTGAAAATTTTCCTAATTTTGATATAACTAAAGTAACACTGTTATCCATAAACATGACTGTAATTCATTTGTTTGTGACTATTAAAGACCTGAGATGATTGGTTGTTAAATATCTTCGAGTCTTCGTCGACAACTTTCTTCGACAATCGACAACCTTTAGCTGAAATATAGAAATTAAGAAAACTTGTCACTATCTTTATAATTTCCGTTTCTACTATTACATTTTACCTTCAAAAAAGAAATTGTTTATTTAAACCCATTTGTCAATAATTTCTCTGGTCTAGTATCCCTTATCTGGTATCCTTTATCCACATGACTCAACATACATTATGAACATGTAAGTAGAAGAAATATAGAAGTCGACCTTTAGTTGAAATGAAAAAATAAAAAAAATTTTTCACTATTTCCATAATTATCGTTTCTACTGTTACACTTTTTTATTCCTTTTAACACACTTGTCGATAATTTCCCTGGGCTGTTATCTCTTACCTGGTATCCTTTATCCACATGACTCAACTTACAATATGAACATGTAAGTAGAAGAAATATAGAAGTCGACCTTTAGCTGAAATGAAAAAATTAAGAAAAATGTTCACTATTTCCATAATTATCGTTTCTACTGTTACACTTTTTTATTCCTTTTAACACACTTGTCAATAATTTCCCTGGGCTGTTATCTCTTACCTGGTATCCTTTATTCACATGATTCAACTTACAATATGAACATGTAAGTAGAAGAAATATAGAAGTCGACCTTTAGCTGAAATTAAAAAATTAAGAAAACTTTTCACTATTTCCATAATTATCGTTTCTACTGTTACAATTTTTTATTCCTTTTAACACACTTGTCAATAACTTCCCTGGGCTGTTATCCCTTACTTGGTATCTTTTATCTACATGATTCAACATACAATATGAATATGTAAGTAGAAGAAATATAGAAGTCGACCTTTAGCTGAAATTAAAAAATTAAGAAAACTTTTCACTATTTCCATAATTATCGTTTCTACTGTTACAATTTTTTATTCCTTTTAACACACTTGTCAATAACTTCCCTGGGCTGTTATCCCTTACTTGGTATCTTTTATCTACATGATTCAACATACAATATGAATATGTAAGTAGAAGAAATATAGAAGTCGACCTTTAGCTGAAATTTAGAAATTAAGAAAAATTGTCATTAATTCTATCATTATCGTTTCTACTATTACACTTCCCCTTCAAAAATAAAATCATTCGTTTTAACATACTTGTCATTAATTTCCCTCACTTGTATCCCTTACCTGGTATCCTTTATCCACATCTATATCCTCACTGTACAGTATGAACACGTTGCTATATCAATCTACTGTAACATAACATCTGTATTATTTACCGTTTAGCCGTGTTATTGATCCAAACAGATGACCCTGACCTGATCTTCATTGCCCGCAAGTTGCTTGAGTACGCTTTCGCTAAAAGCATAACAATTCACCCAAAAACTATATTATCATCACTTATCATTTAGTCGTACCATTGCAACTGACCTGGTTTTCCTCACGGACTTTTCCATGCCTTCATTTTTTGCCTTTTGTATCAAAAAATCCATACATTCCTCAAAATTCCGTCGAAATAAGGTAAACGGTAGCGAAATATTCGCCACAAACAGGTTGAAATGAGAAACTTTTTATGCTTTCACCAAAATAACGACAGCACTGCTTTAGTCCTCCGAGGTCAATGAATGAATATTTTTGAAGCAAATGTTAATGGATAATCACGAATCATGTTGGACTCTGCGTTCATTTGTGTAAGTACGTACGTATATTTCCAAAGGCATATAAAATATGAAGATAAACAACCGTTAGATGACTGGACAGCAGATTGATGAGTGGAGAGCAAAACAAACAAAACGATATATTTTTAAGTTAAAAAAATATTGGTTTGCCCTTGAATTATGCGACTGAAAAATTTACTTCCATAAACAGCAATATCTAAAAAAAACTATTGGATTTCAACTGGACAAGGTTATTCACATTGACGAATTACAGATTATTCGTATTGGTAAATAGATGAACCTATTGGTTTTAGTTACTATCGGAGAAGTATTTCTGGAGGCAAGACTTTTTTTTTCTATAAACTTTGAAGCTACTGGCTGGAACGCGCGCAGTAGAAAAAGACGACTACAATGTCAAGCCGTCGTTACGGTTACGTTGTTTTTTTGCAACTCAGTTTTAGGGATTATTCTTTCCTGCTATAACTGAAATATGGTACTCGTGACGCGAAGTCATCCATCCATATTTTAGACATGGTACACGGTTGGTTGACGTGGTATGAAATTGTAAATATGTCATAATTTTATTAGTTTAATTCATGCATTGTTTCGTTTTAATGAAAATTGGCTTTAAAAGTTTCCTCACAATAATGAAAGTTTTGTAGAACAAAAATTCAGATAGCCCGTTTGAAATTGGTTAAATAGGTTTCACAATGTTATTTCTTCTAAAACCAATGTTCACTTTAGTCGACAATCCCATTATTTTGGTTTAATAGATCCAAGATGGATAAATAGACAAAAGTAATAATGAAAATTAAAATAAATACACATACTTAGATTTTCTTCGAATTGTGGATTCTATATACTACTTTAAAGGTGCCATAAAAATGATTACAAAGTTATACAACATTTTCATATAGATACAATCTTTATGATATTTTTCTCTGATTATACACGAAAAGGTTTCATGTACATTTATAATAAAAAAAACTTATTTTTCTCTGATAAATGTTTTCCAAACGTGATAAACAAATTGTGATAACAAGTTACGCCGTCTCTATATGAGTTATATTCATAGATTATAATATTTGTTAACATTATACTCGAATATCTATAAATTATATTTCTTATGGATATGCATCTTCAAATATATATTGCATAATAACAAACTTACTGTAATAATAGACCATTCCCTTATGGAACTTCCAAAAAAAAGATGGCTTGATAAACTGGACACTGGTTGTACGGAAAATTCCTGTTAGGTAACTACGTTACAAAGTTACGTGATTACCTATTTGAATGGTTGAAAAGTATATAAATATATTGGGCGGACTTATAAGTTATCACACTCTAGATTGGAACTTTTATAAAAAGGTTGTTTAAAGGTCAAGAATATTTTGTTTTAACCTGTAAATAGGATGCTCGATTAATGACAGTTGGCGCCAAACCTTCGAAAGCTCTGCTTCAAAGAAAGTGGATTTCACTCAACAGTATTTTAATCAATGAGCTGAAACTTGTCAACTGTTATTGATATTCAAACGTAAATTCAATTGGCTGAAACACTTAATAACAAATAATGAAAGATACAAACGAAAACTTACTTTAATCACATACGTAAATATCAATCCTCAGTTCAGAATAAAAGACGGCTTTCAGTACTGAAACCTGATCTGGACATCAAGGTAATGCTGAGGAGTAATAAATCATCAAGGACTTTTTTTAGGAGTTGCTTCCGGACAGATCTATATTGAATTCAGAGATTTACTATCAGAAATTAAATAGAGGAATGGTGAAAAGGTCAGACTACGTACCGCAGAAAATACTCATCAAAAATGATAGCAGTTGGATTAGATTAATTAAAAAATAGAGTTTTTGTCATCCAATTGTCACTTGCTCAAAGTTTGAGGCGATTATTGACAGAATAAAAAAGTCCACATTATGGAAGACTTCAAAAAGACTTTTGATTTTATTTCTAAATATATATGTTCTCTAAATGGAGTTAAATAGTAAATAAAATAATTTTTATGCACGTATACACCAAATATATACGTAAAAACGTATATATTTTGATTTTTAGTGACAGTTAGATTTTAATATATTTCTATAAAATAACAGATCAGGATTACGTACCGCAGAATATATTCATCAAAAATGATACCAGTTGGTTTAGATTCATTAAAAAATAGAGTTTGCGTTATCCAATTGTCACTTGCTCAGAGTTTGAGGCGATTTTTGACAGAATAAAACATTTCACACTATGGAAGACTTCAAAAAGACCGTTGATTTTATTTCTAAATATATATGTTCTCTAAATGGAGTTAAATAGTAAATAAAGTAATTTTCATGCACGTATACATCAAATATATACGTAAAAACGTATATAATTTGATTTTTAGTGACAATTAGATTTTAATATATTTCTATAAAATAACAGATCAGGATTACGTACAGCTGAATATATTCACCAAAAATGAAACCAGTTGGTTTAGATTCATTAAAAAATAGAGTTTGCGTTATCCTATTGTCACTTGCTCAGAGTTTGTGGTGATTACGGACGGAATAATAAATTCTACATTATGCAAGACTGAAAAAAGACTGTTGATTTTATATGGCGTTGAATAATAAATAAAGTAATTTTTATGCACGTATACATCAAATATATACGTAAAAACGTATATAATTTGATTTCTTGGTGACAGTTAGATTTTAATATATTTCTATAAAAACACAGATCAAGATTAAAAACTTTCAGACGACTTTCTATATTTGTTTGCACGGTTGATTTTATAACAAGTGTACATGCGATTTTATTAACAATCCCATTTGGCAGAAGCTTTTACTAATTAGCTTTAATTATAATTGGAATAATGCTTTACTAGCGTGACCCGTGCGAAGTCTTCGCATTATATCAATTTGCGTGGTAGATTATAAATATTTACACATGAGAAAATGAACTCACAGCTGTCATATTAGTTACAACAGAGTGTTTAGAGTCAATTTAATAAATCAAAATTGATTGCAGGTATTCAATTTATTTCTAATTTTGCACACTGCTTATTACGTTTTTATTCCATTATGAAGCTCAGATGACAGATCAAACAAATATTTTACTAAAATTGACATATAGAGGTGCAAGTATCAAAAGCATTGAGCTAAAGCGCCACTTTATTTATACGTGAGTGGATTTGAAATGAAACAAAAATTTTACCGACCGTCAATCATATTGACGTAGAGCCATTAGATGGCAGCATTGCTGTTTTGTGTATATAATTTTAATAATTAATTAATTTGCAAAAACAATAGCAATAATAAATTTTTTAGTTGTGGATGCCGATAGAGCAAGCAATTATCTATAAAATGATATATAATTTATGTGGATTAGTTGTGAGGTTTTTTCTAAAAAGGGAGTGTAACATTTTAACCTTAGCGTATTAATATATATGATGATGATGATTCAAAAATCATACAATCGACATCGGTCAAAGAGCACCTTATGAAGGTTTCATTAAAACTAAGAATGATTGATATCAGCTTCATATATTAATAAGAAAATGAACTTAAATCTGTACATTACCGATATCTAAACAGAATTACGATAAATGGAAATAGTTAAGAAAATTAAGAAAAAAATTATAACGAAAAACTTATGTATCTACTTGTTTTTTCAGTTAATAAGTCCAGTTTGTACATTTTTCACGAGCACATAAGTTATGTTTTATGGTAAATGGAACTAAAATGACGAATTTAGCATGTTGTTCATTTGTCTCATCATAGAATATCATGATAAGTTTAAATATTATTTTGTTCTTCGCTATCTTTTTGATAAATCGTTATGGTTATGAGAATATGGTAAATATAATAATAATATGTGAACATAATGAGATAGCTTACAAAAAACGATATCAACAGTATATACCTTAATGCACATAAGAGCTTATGTATGTATATATATATATATATATATATATATATATATATATGTGTGTGTATGTATATAAATATATATAGTAGTAATATTACAGGAAAATTAAGTGGCGAACTGGAGTAGTACGGAAATATAATCTCAACTCGTAAAGAGTAAACATAATTTTGTCACATCTGCCCAAGTCTGCTTCAATCAATGCCTCAAGCATTAAAGTGTCTGACAGATTAATTACCATCTAAATAACCAAAATCCACGGACATTTATAAACACGACGGTGTACTTCGAGAAAAGTTGGCCCGGCGCCGTACATATTAAGCTCCCCGCACAACACGTAGAGAGCTTAAAGCCCCGTAGAAAGCTTTATCACGGCGCAGATTAATCATTCCGTCCGTGTCCCCGGAACGCGTCTGCCTCAGATTTTGCAAGGAATTTGGAACTTTTTTGAATTAGCTCCATCGGGGGAGACTTACTATAAATTAGAAGGACGAAACTCGTCCAATATGAAGGCCAGGTAGTTTATTACCTGGAAATTCTTCTTTGATTATCGTGGACTTTGCTGCTTGTGTTGATATTTCAAATTTCCGTGTTAATCCGCGAAGACGATTTTGGTAAACAAGTGATTTGGATAAAGAGCTTTTTACTAGTGAAAACGTGTTTTAAAGCTTTGTAAATTAGATTTGAAGTGGAGAATAATTTGTAATTAAATGAGAGAATTAGGCGAAACATGAGTTAAGCTCATTTGATTTTAGTAAACAGTCCTTTTAAGTCGATCCTTTGATGAAAGGTATTTTCCATTATATTTAATCTAATTTTACTAATTCAAAGACTGACGTCGTCAAGAAATATATAATTTCTTTTGACAGTAAAACCTAATATAATTACCTCATAATGAAGTGTTTTTGTAATTCATTCATATTTCTGACTAAAATTGGTAAAATAAATTTATATACTACGTGCCGTTTATTTTTTTCATAATTCCTAGATAGACTGAAGTGTGTTAGAAATATTTTAATTTTTAAGTTAGATTGTTGTTATTTGAAAAATAAATTTCATTTTGCATTTTCATAACTGATTACACTCTATGAAAATTAAATTCTTTTAACAGTTCATTTAGATATTTTAAAACTATAAATATATAGCAGTAAGTGTAAGGTGGATATCCCTAAGGTTTCGTTTTTTACGAGGAAGTATTTCTGCCGTTGTACTTATTTTCATGAATTTTAAATTTTTTCCAAAATTAAGACACAAAGGTGCTATTGAACTAAATGTTTATATACTATGTAATACCCTGCTTATTATTTTTTATTTTTATTCATTTGAAAATTCACCTTTACCAAATCCAATTAAAAAAAAATCTTGTTACCTATCAATAAACTTTAAAGTTTTAATATGGCCGTTCATTAAATTTGCATACTCCTTTGTATACTATGTAATACCCTGCTTATTCTTTTTTATTTTTATTCATTTGAAAATAAACCTTTACCAAATCCAATTAAAAAAAAATCTTGTTACCTACCAATAAACTTTAAAGTTTTAATATGGCCGTTCATTAAATTTGCCTGTCCTTCCAATATTAATAATTGAAGACACGACCGAACAAGATCAACAAAGTTCCGGACATAAAATATAATACAATAAAATATTTCTAAAATATTATTAACTTTTTTTTGTAACTTTATGTCTACAATTTAATTCTACGTTTTTCCTGCAGGGGAATCATAGGCTAGTGAAGTTGTTTTTTTATGTATTTGATTCACCTATTAATTTTGAATCCCGACATGTTCCTATGAAAAATATTTTTAAATGGGATTGCCACATAGAAATGAAGCAACTTATAAACTACCTCGCTCTCTGACTCCTCATTAACTGCTGAGAATTGACAATATACCTTTAGATTAAAGATGATTGTGGTGATTTAGATTGAAAAAAAAGAAAATTTAGCGACGGACACTGTCCAGTTATTTCCACGAAACCGTCAATAGTGCACAGTATATTAAAATGTTTTATGTTTAATGACTTTACAATTAATTTACATTTATTACATGCCAGATATAGGATTCATATGGCTTTGAAATTATCTGAATACGTCTTGAAATTTTCTTTAACCCAGACTTAAAAATATATAATACTCCCAAATATTGTTTACATGAAAGTTGCCTTGTACAAAATAAAATAGCACCGTTATATTGAGTTTCCGAGTCTAAATAAATAAGTTTTCTGTAGAAAATCAGATTTTCTCTATATCATCCCATTCTGAAGATAAACTATTTCAAAGTTAATTAAATAAAATTTCATGCTCTACGTTAAGCACCAAGCGCTGCTTAGCAGCATCATAGCGATATGACGCGACACATAGAACTCCTTATTGGAATTTGAATAGTCAACGAGTATTGTTTTCTTAAAAAAACATTTCGATTATTATGATTATTCCAACAAATTTCCTCTACCAATCAATCAATGCCTGTATATGAATAGCTAAGGCAGGAAAGCTATATTATCAAAGATACTTAACTCCAACACACATGGCGATAATAGGAGTGCACCTGATCTCGATCACCAAGTAACGACCACACATTCAAGAATTATATATATTAATTAATTTTTTTTCATTTATTGTATCTAACTCATTATCTTTACCTATACTACCTTTTATATTGAACCGTAATTTGTGTTAAGGATATTAGCAGCCTTGAATTTACCTTTTATATTGAAGCGTAATTTGTATTAAGGATATTAGCAGCCTTGAACTTACCTTTTATATTTAACTGTAATTTGTATTAAGGATATTAGCAGCCTTGAACTTACCTTTTATATTTAACTGTAATTTGTATTAAGGATATTAGCAGCCTTGAACTTACCTTTTATATTGAACCGTAATTTGTATTAAGGATATTAGCAGCCTTGAACTTACCTTTTATATTGAACCGTAATTTGTATTAAGGATATTAGCAGCCTTTAACTTACCTTTTATATTGAACCGTAATTTGTATTAAGGATATTAGTAGCCTTGAATTGGATATTTGACTAATTCTTTTTTATTTCATTAATCATAATTCAAGGTACAAGCTGACGAAGAGTGAAAAAAATGTTTAATAATCTTAAAAATTGACCGAGTTATAAAAGTTTAAATTTAATCTTCAGAGAAGGACGGCAATACTGTGTTGTGAGGTCATTTTTGATATTGCACATTATATTCTACAAGAGGAAAAGAGACAGGGATATACCCAACTCTATCCGTATCTTCAAATTTAGAAGCCGACAACTGGCTTATTTTTCAATTAATTTTTGAATTTTTTTCAAGACTGGTTTTTATTTAACTTATATTTCACAATATTGTACGAAAAATATCAAAATTTATAACGATTCAACTACCGTATTCAGACTAAGTAACAGGTATTGCGAATAATGTAAATTAATACTGGACACCATAAGGAATATTTCATGAAAATATTTGAAAATGACATTAATTTTCTCCAATAGATTAGTAGCTTTTTATGAAACTTTTGGTGATTTTATACATTTGAGAGCAAACTAAAACAACGTTTATATCTAGTGTCAATAAAAGTGATATTTGATAAAAGGAAACGTGCTTATTTATCTATAGTTCTTCTAATAATTTTATCCTCTTTTTGTCATATATAAGAAACATTTTTTATTTGAACGGACAGTAACACTTCAGGCTCAATCTGTAATCATAGTACCAACAACCATAATAACATAGGAAAGCGATTTTGAGTTAATATTAAGCGCATTTTAGTTAATGTAAAGTGAAGTTTTCCGATAGTTTCATAGCTTTTTACTTCATTCTCCAGTTAGTATAATAAATACAATCAGACTATTGTAACTTACCTAAGCTAAAAACCTCAATAGAACAATCGGACTATGTTAGAAAGAACGAATAGATTCTAACGATTGTCTCGTCATTTAAAAGCATTCCGACATTCACTTTTCCGGATGGAGAAGACTCTTCATGTTTCCTATTAAGAAATGAGCTTTTTATTTCGTAAAATAAAACGGAGATTCGGGCGGAAATGCTGAAAATATCTTTGCTATCCATCTCTTTAATTAAGATATCATTTTTTCCTATTGAGACGTAGATTTTAATTAAGAGATACTATTGTAATTCGTTCGCACATAATTATTTATATTGTGTAACGTGTACTTAGTTTTTCGTCTAAATTTGCTGAAATAAAATAAGTTGTACAACTATGTCATAAAACGGAGAACGACGCTTATCTGGTACCAGATAAGCGTCGCTTCGAGAGTAGGATACAATTGACTTGTAACTATGTCTTAAAACGGAGAAATATGGTATCAGATAAGGGTCATTTTGAGAGCACGACACGACGCAAATAAGTCGCATCTAGACCGTTCAAATCTCTGAAGTGTTTAACTTTAAACCAATAAAAATTCATGGAATCTGTAAAAAAATCCTTACTAATATTACAAACGTGAAATCTTATCAATTTACTGGTGTTTGTCTTTCTTTCACGCTTAAATGACGTAATTAATTTCACTATTTTTTTTATATGAATAAAATATACCTTATATTTATATATTTTTTTCTTCTCGATTACCACAATAACCTATCAACAGATCAAGGCTATCTCGACAAGCTTTCTCCAGCGAATCCGGTCAGCGGCAACCTCCCGCCATGGTTGAATTTTTAAGTTTAAAATCATTCTTGACACAATCGATCCATCTTGTGCGAGGTCTTCCTCTTTTTCTGGTGCCCTCCACATTGGCAAAGATCACATTCTTGACCCGGTTGTTGTCTTCAAATCTAAAACACCTGATTCGAAATTATTTAATAACTCTTTTGGTTTATTTGGTTGTTTAAATGCTCTATTTGGTTGTTTAAATTTTCTATAAATTTCATGATTAAACAAAATTTGTTGATCGAATAATAAATTATGTATAACGACGCTAATATTTACAAAAAACAATGAATATAATTCCAAACACTACAGGAAAAGTTCGCCACGACATGTTTATACTGTCAATACAAGACAAGCCTTTTAATAATAAATGATAATATTGTCGCTGAATATCACATTTCTGGATGCTTACTGTGAAAACTTATGAATCTTAATGGAAATGAATTTCACTCTTGACAAGAAAATATATTTAGGTACGAAAGTTCGTTTGATACTGTGTACTTATCATTTATTTAGTTATTGAAGTATGTATATAAATACATATACGCAATAATAAATTGCGTATATTCTCGTAGTACCAACGTATTATACCAGGGCGGTGAATTCTGGCGGATGAAATAATTACGCCCATGCGTGGATTGAATCTGAATGTCTCATGTGCAAAACCACGGCCAAGAGATAGTTTATTATAAAACTCTGACACTTTTACTATTTAGAAGAACATTTTAATATTTACCTTATTAGTATAAAATATAGTATCCTGCCCCATTTTATTTTTTTCCAGGATTTTGTATGCTGTATTCTCAAATAGGAGAAACAGAGCGATTCGTTCCAGACAAACGCCATCTATCCAATAATGTTCGTACTACGTTATCAAAAGAAAAAAAAAACATTTATCAGAAAGTAACGCCATCTTTCTGTACTTTAATAAACTTTGTTACATTTATTTCGAATTGTTTTAAAAAATTATATTTGGAGAAAGTTAACCCCAGACAAATATAATTTTTATGTGTTTAACATTTAAAAAGTTCGTGTGTGATTTCTACGGGGCTCCTTTCGATCGTCATTTATATAGTCGTAAAAAACTGATATTTTAATTTAATATATCATTGTTTTTTACATTTTATGTAGTTATCTGTGATACATGATGGTGTATTAAAATAAACACTTTAAAATCAATACTATTTTTCAAATATTGCTTCCTAAATATTGTAAAAATAAAAAATATTGAACAGTACTGTTATTTTTAGACTTCTGTACTAAAATAACAGAAACAGAGCCATCTATCTTTCCGACCCTGCCTGTCGTACTTTCGGATTTTCAAAACTTTGAAGTTTTCTACATTGCATTTTACTTAATATTTCGCAAGCGGAGTTAAAATATAAATAAAATATGAAGCAATTCAAAAATTAAGTCAATTAAACTGATTTATTTTTTAAATCAATTTTTTAATCAAAAAAATTGCTCCCACCTTACGTGAATAGATACGTATATACGTGTATATTGAAAAAAAACAACATTTTTCACCTGTATTGTAATTAAGATCTACATCTAAAACGTATATTAGCGAAATTTCATGCATATAGGGCTAAAATAAACTATAAAACTCTGACATATCGACGGAAAAGACAAGGTGGTAAAATTCCTGTTTCACAATAGAACCCCAAAACAAACAAATCTGGCCTTGGATTGTTATTATGTTGTGTCGTTATTATATTTTGTCAACAATAAATCAATTGCTTCGAAAATAATTGTAAAATATTTTTTGTATCCAATCCAGTTGGAGAATTTCCCACTGAGTATATTATACTTAGCTTTGATTGCATTCGTAGTAACATTGATAAATATATTCGCAAACACAACAGAAGGGGAGGCTCGTAAATCATTATAAAATATTTTTTGTATCCAATTCAGTTGGAGAATTTTACACTGAGTATATTATTTATCCAATTAAGATATAAAATACGTATATTTATATTTTTTTTTTGTGAAAACTAAGTAACGAGCAAGGAAGTAACGAGTTGGCTTAGCTTTGATTACATTCGTAGTAATAATGATAAATATACTCGCAAACACAACAGAAGGGAGGCTCGTAAATCATTGTAAAATATTTTTTGTATCCAATTCAGTTGGAGAATTTTACACTGAGTATATTATTTATCCAATTAAGATATAAAATACGTATATTTATTTTTTTTTTGGTGAAAACTAAGTAACGAGCAAGGAAGTAACGAGTTGGCTTAGCTTTGATTACATTCGTAGTAATAATGATAAATATACTCGCAAACACAACAGAAGGGAGGCTCGTAAATCAGTTAACAGTAATTTGTAACCTAATTAGAGTATCATTCGAAAGCGAGTTTCCGGTTGCGGACGACGGGGAGAGAGTTTTCCTTAATTTATGGTCCAGCTGGGAATACAGACTGCGTCTCGTTTGCTGCTCGAGGAGTTACGGTGATTGCTCTGGAGGCTGTCGTCTTGGGACTACTCTGAGCCCGTGCACGGATCGAGTGATCGCATTTGATTCGTTAGCATGTTGAATTCTGATTTTAAGTCGATATCCAGTAACTTCAGTTCGATTTTACTTATATTATGTTTTATAGTAAAACTTAGCACACTATTATTGGCGGCAAAATTACCTAATTCCCACCCCTAAATTAAATAATATCTAATAGGGTTAGTGTCTGGACTAGGGACCCGATGCAAATGATATTAGTGATTATTCTTAAAATAAATTTTAATACATATTAATAAAAACATTTGCAGTGGATATATTTTGTATGCACTTTTGAAAACGATTTTCATGCAGGACTTCAACAGAAGTGAAATTCTGCTCTTTTCCTTTATTTAATTGAAAGAAAATTTATATTAAACCCTGCTTCCTATAATTGCGAGGGCGGTTCATAATATATTTAAAAAAAAATAGACGGGAGAAATATTTTTCGATACAAATTATGTTCTATTATCAAAAAATTTTTTTAAATAATTTACATTTTTTCACTATATACATAATGTCCAAATAAGAACAGAAATTATCAATATATTAAGAAAAAAGAAAGAAAAAGATATAATTAAAAATAAAATCGTGAGTCGTCATGGGACACCTGACAGATTTGAAACATTCAGTTTTTTTCATGTTTTAATTTTAAAATATTTTTATTTGAACGAATTAAAAACGAAAAAAAAACAAATATCAGACAGTTGTTAGTAACGAAATATTAATTTAACAAAAATATTTCTTAACAATCTATTAAAAATATATTTTTAATTTTATAATAGTATTAGCCGATAATACGCGAAGCTGGCCGTACGAAGTCGAAAAGGGCCAGCAAAACGCAAAGCTGGCCGAATAGAACATCGCGACGTGCTATCAGAACATTTTAACTCCCATCCAAACGCGCCATTACATGTTTCTTATCGAAAATCTCGCAAACATATTTGAAATTTCATCAGAAATAAAAAAATTAAAAATGTTTCTATGAGCCTTCAATTTATAAAAAAATGTTACAAAATTAATCTTAACTTAATATTTTCCATCATCCCCTTTAAGAGCAGAGATTGCTACTTATTTTTATATTTTTAGCTCCAATTTTTCGTTATTTTTCACCCTAGCATGTACTAGAGGCTCCACTAGCAGTGGTTTACTATGTTTTTGTTTCCTTCAGGTTACATACCATAATAATCCCTAGTGTGCATTAACGATGTGTGGTGTAGTTTACGTGAAATAAGTTTCATATCCGCTCAGCGAGCAACGCACTTTTGTGCTCATTATAATGAAAATGTAATTAATTTATTTTCTAAAAGCTAGAATTTTTTGGGTTACAAAAATAGAGAAAAATATGTTATAAAAACATTTAGCCGTGTTTGCTCTATTATTTTCTAAATTTACACAACGCAAGATGTATAAATTTAATTCATAACCAGTTCTAATCTTTCTTTTTTTTTAATCAACTTCTTATCGACAGCAAAAAAGAGAACGGAAAGGTAAAATATTCTAATAAACAACAAACGATTGCGATAGTTAGCAGTCAATGATTGTCAAAGAAAAACTGGCTGTGTTAATGATGTTTGCAGCTAAACAGTGCAAATCGGGCTAATTATTTCTT
Organism: Druceiella hillmani; assembly: GCA_039881145.1. Classification (NCBI taxonomy): domain Eukaryota; kingdom Metazoa; phylum Arthropoda; class Insecta; order Lepidoptera; family Hepialidae; genus Druceiella; species Druceiella hillmani. The sequence continues at coordinate 5,332,473 of JAYKKI010000060.1, read as the reverse complement.
CTACAATTTATGTAGTGAACCAATGTCTCCAACGTCTCCTGTTTATACATGTCTCTGTTTTCGTTTATAAATTGTAATGATTTATGCTCGAGATCGGACTTTAATTAAAATTTTCTTAAAATTTTAATAAAACATATGATGTACTTTTAACTTATAAAAAGAAACGTATTAAAATGTGCTTTTTTGATTTTATTAATATGTAACGCCATAAATAATACTCGGTAATTATTAACATTTTTATTACAAATTATGTATTGAACCAATGTCTCCAATATCTCCTGTCTATCGATGTCTTTGTTTTCGTTCATAAATTGTAATAATTTAAGCTAGAAATCAGACTTTATTTAAAAATTCTCAAAATTTTAATGAAACATGTGATGTACTTTTAACTTATAGAAGGAAACATACTAAAAATGTACTGTTTTGATCTTATTATAATATAATGCCATAAATAATATTCGGTAATTATTTCAATATTTTCGTTCCATACTCGATTAAAAAGTTGAAGTGATTAGTCATTCGTCATGTTTCAAGCAAATAACACTTCTACTGTACGAGATGATGTATAGCATCAATACTACATTCTGCAATGACATGTTCGGATATCCTTCCCTAAGTTATAAAATTATATTTATTCAATTCTATTAAAAGAGACATGTGTGTAGTCAGATTGATCGAAGCTATTTTGCGAACGATTTGAGGTTTATTAGCTCTACAAAATATTCTGGAAATTGATACTTTATCCTAGTAGGTTTATTCACGTGACATATTCTTAGATTCACAACACGTATTGTATTGGATAAAACGAGCCAGAAGGAAGGTAGCAGCAAATACCTCCACATACCTATTCATAAGTTTATCCATAATCTCTTTCATGGAAATGCGAATGTTGGATTGATACTGTATATTGATATTTTTTAGGATAATTCAAGTTAGAATTATCGGCACTAAGATATTTATTCATCTCTTAAATTTCTTGTTTTAAATTTCTTCTTTATGAGCTATTTAAAAAAAAGATTTAGCTTGATACGATATAAATATAGAATTGTAAATGGTCTTAAAAATTAACAGAGAACGGTTCAATAAATTGTCTTTCAAGATATTCTGTTATGACCATGGAAAATGTGATCGTATTTTCGTGTATTACAGATGAATAAGTGGTTAACGATGTGTAAATTGTTTTACTTAATTTAAATACCACAAATCAGTTCTAATAAGATTTGCTTCGTAGAATATTTAATCATCAAAATACTTGTCTCTCTTGAGATATTTTATTAATTACTTCGTTTTCAATTTGCGACTTCGCCCGTATACCACTGAAAAACATACAGATGCGGTTTTTTTAATACTCATTAAGAGCTTAGATCATGCTCAAAATAATATAAAAACACAAAAATATTGAAAACAGTTTAATTAAAAGTAGTTTATAAAGCTATTAAAAGTAGTTTTCTTTTAGAAGGCAGGTTCATTAACCGAGTGCAACTCAGTACACGTGATAGAAGTAAAACTTATTTAGCAATTTAAACCTCGATTTGTAAGAATATAGTAAGGGTAAAACAGCAGAGAGAGAGAGACAGAATATACTAAGTTTAAATCATAGATTATACTAAATTTGTTTAAGAAGACTTGAATAATATACATTAAAAAAAATTAATGACATGTCATTATAAATCGACGAAAACATCTAATAAAATCTTCATATAAATTTACATAGACAAATGACAATTAAAATAATCACAAAACACAATGATAAATATTAATAACACAACGTATGCGTGGTACCTCAGCTGTTCATATGTAGCGTTCGAAGCGTATATCTACAGCGGGCGTATCCGTGACACTATCATATTTAATCGCTTTGTATGGTTGTGGTACGTCGCTCTCTTTTGCACTTTCATGGCGTTGGAATATATAGCTTTCTCTCTCTCTCTCTACATCATGTCCTTCTTCTCTCTTATATAACGAAATGTGTCTAAACGTGACGCGAACTTAAAATTTTACTATCAATTCTCGTCCACTTATCGATTAACGAATGTCAGTAGTTTCACTTCAAAAATGGCAGTAGAAGAACCACTAGAACTATGCGTATAAAGATTTCTAGGTTACAAATATTAAGAGCAGATTAAAATTTTAAATTAATCAAGGAAACAAAACAATATTATATCGCATACATACTACATTGTAAAATGTTACTTGCGGGAACGACTTATAACGACGTCTGCCCTCGTGAGATTCGGGTTGCTTACTCACGCACCTACATCTTCTGCATCACTTCATACTTCACCATAGCGCCATCTATCGATGTAATAGGTACACGATATATTTGTTTAATTGTAGCGCGTTGAGTACGTAGGTACTTTGTTGCTGTTGCACTAATGTAATGTGATGATTTTTTGAAAATATTAAATTATCATAAGTTATGGTTGAGTGGGATCCATTGTGATGAAATAAAATCAATGTTTATTCATGTTGGTCCCTATGCCTTTCTAAAAGCTTTACCGATTTGGTTCTATGGTTATTACGTCACACATGCACAAAAAGACAGACACACAAAAATTCCAAAAATAATAAAGTGTCCTCCTAAATATATATATATATATATATATATATATATATATATATATATATATATATATGTGATTTTACTGCTGATTTTAAACGACATTAATTTAAGGTAAATTTAAAAAAAAATTAAATTTCCATTTTTTTTAATATGCCCTCTCAGTTCAGAACTGGAACTATTGTGTTTTTGTGAAACGTTCAATGTACTTATTGTTGTCAATCTCTGCGTTTTATATAAAGTAAACATTTCCAAATCAGCAAATGTAAATATAAGAAAGAAAAAACATATCTAAAGTAAAAATTACAGTATATCTGTGCACTTTTAGAAATTAGTTGTTTTTAGTAGAAATCACCTTGTATTTTATTGTGCGTGTTGTCAGAATTTGGTATTTAATTTTAGCATAAGAAAATTTCACAATATTTTGCAACAAGTTTGATCTTTTTGAAATTGTTAAAATGTTTTTCGTTAACTCTCAATGGATTGCAGATTCTGAATTTATTTTTATTTAACAATTTAATTTTGGGAAGACTATTTGTAATACACTGATGCTTTAAAACGATCTGATATACATTTCCAAATTTCCTGTTTGCATCACTCTATATATATATATATATATATATATATATATATATATATATTGTACATCTATGCCAATTCCACAGTTTTATTAAATGTATAAATATAAAGATAACTCGATTATTAGTCACATCTATTCGCGCTTTAATGTTTCAACGGTGAATCTTAAAAAGCTGAAAAAGCTCTAAGCTCTAAATTCGGCTTTTGATCAGAACTTTCACTCAACCGATTCCCGTTAATTTTCATGAACACTTTTAAAACACGTAAGCGACTACGAACCCCATTTTGTATGTATTTTGACATGTGATTTCGCAGTTTATTTGTTATGTATTTTTGTTGTCTAGGTCCAAAACCCTCATGTGGATGATTAAAAAAATTATATTTGGAAATCTTACTAGTTGTAGTACTTTTTTTTCGTTCTTCCCTTGTAATCTTTTAAAAGCATGATCATTTTTAGAGTGCCGTGTTTCATAAGGAATGAAGAAACCTTTAGAGAATCACTACGTTGTCCATCTGTCAAGACCCTTATAATTAATATTAAATACTTACGTGTACGGTCCCTAGGAGATATAAAAAAATCAGGCTTCTCAGTAAACGTAATCAAGAAGTATGGCTACTTATGCCGCACATTTTGACACTCGAAAATAAATCAAATCTATAGGGTATTTCCCGTTGACCTAGAATCATGAAATTTGAAAAAAAGCAAGGTCACAGCACAACTAAAGAAAAAAAAGTGAAAATAATTAATTTCTAGTAAAATCACAAAAAATTGCGCTTGTGAGATATATAATAGGCTACAAATTTTCGTTTTAAAAAATTAAAATTTAGCTGAATATGTACGAAACCCCATAGTGCAACTTCCACCTGAAAACGGTTTTTCTTTACTATCTTCAACTACGATGGAAATTGCTTTTTATTAAACATTCCTTAAATTTATTACATATCTATATTTCTCAAGTTGGTACGTGATACTCTTTGGGAGCACTTATTTAAGAAAAGTTTGTATGCTTACTTAGACTTATTTTCACTTTGGCATTAAGCTTAGAGTTTTTCTCTAACTCAACATATTGTTGATATAGTGATATCCAACTACTATAAATGTACGATTATGTTAGTTTTTTGGTTTATTTGTTCCGTTTTCACGCCTCAACTGCTCAACTAATTTCAATAAAATTTTGTACAAATTTTGTCTGTATCATGGAAATAAATATAGGGTAACATATTTATCCAAAAGTGTAATAATTATTTCGGTAAACGATAACATCGCACAATTAGAGGTAAGAGCACGAGTAAGAGAATGAACAACAGTTTCAGAGGACAGGCTCATTAGTTTTCAGGCCACTCTTCGATTCTATATATCTAAAACTATTTGGTTATAGACAATTTTTCAACAAGAAGTTTTTTTTTAATTTCACCACTTTTTTCCCATTTCCTGCGTGAGCGAAACCGCGATTCAAAGCTAGTAATGTATATGTTAAACTTTCTTGAAATATTTGTAGCATTTTTCTATTTATGAATAAATACACAAACTATTTCCCAAATGGGATTTCTGTTTGAATTCGGTAACACTTTTGGTACATAAATAAATTCTGAATATGCGCGGAGCACTCTTCATTGTTTTATTATACCTAGGATTAAAGACAAGAAACAATATCTTTATTCTAACGTAACGCCCTTAAACACTGTCGACGATAAAATCTCTCACGTCAAACTAAATTAACACTGTAATACAACGCCAGGTCTTGCAGTTAAACCGTGAAACGCGGTGACACAGCCCTCATAACACAACAACACTGTAGACCCAAGTAATTAATCACCGTCCTCGGAGGTGACGTCTCTATAACCCCGACACGCACCTCGGGTTTAGATGGAGTCATTAAATCGAGGTTTATCTAAGACGATCTTGATTTGCTAACCGCATAGGTAAACCTCTAAGGTTGGCTCTTAAGGGTCGTAGATAGCAGTTTACCTAGAAGAATTAAGTCGTACATTTAAATCGACGAGGATTATGGTGTACTGACGATTCATACCTTCATACCATTTATTATCAATGGGAGGCAGCGATATCTGGAAGCTAATTGCGCTTGCGATCAGATAAACCCCACATTAGCTCGCTAAAACCCATCGTTTGCGAAACGTTTAATTTACATAATATGTGCCTCATATTTCATTAGGTTTACAGTAATAGTAAGTAAAGTGGGTGGATGAATGGATGTTTGTTACTCCATAAATCCATAATTCCTGAATAGATTTGCGCAAAATTTAGCCTACGAAGATATTATAACCTGAATGAATATATAGGCTATTTATTAATATATTTTATCCCAAAATTTCAAGCATTTCCCGAGGAACAGTATTTATCACTTATGAAGTTTATTAGGATTATATAACTTGATTACTTAATATTATTAACTCATACTATGTATCTTGAAGTTTCAAATCCGACCGTGGAATAGCATACAATATTTCCCCCCTTTTATAACTTGATTACGATCTTGCTACTGAACGCGAACGGATTTAAAACAAATGAAACCGAAATAAATTATAGACCGAATTGACATAGGCTTTATTACTGTAGTTAATGTAATACAAAATATAAAGCTAATTCCACCAGGCTTTATTATTGTAGTCAATGTGACACAAAATAAAAACTAATTCCGCCAGGCTTTATTACTGAAGTCGAGGGGACACAAAATATAAAGCTAATTCTACCAGACTTTATTACTGTAGTCAATGCGACACAAAATATAAAGTTAATTTTATAAGGTTTTATTACTGTAGTTAATGTGACACAAAATATGAAGCTAATTCCACCAGACTTCATTACTGTAGTCAATGTGACACAAAATATATATTAATTCCACCAGGCTTTATTACTGTAGTCAATGCGACATAAAATATAAACTTAATTCCACCACACTTTATTACTGCAGTCAAGGCGACATAAAATATAAAGCTTTCACATTTAACTCCACCGGGATTATGTTACACTAAACATTTTTACCTTCACATCTTTTCTAATTATGTGAAGGTAAAAATAAATCGGGAATGAGTCAAGAAGTACGTGGGAGTTAATTGTACTTGCGACCAGATAAGCCATATATTATCTCCATAAAGCCTATCATATGTGAGACATATAATTGATATAATATACGTATCATATTCTATTAAGTATATAGTCGTAGTGCAGTTGAGGGCGGAGGATTTTTTCACATTAACAAATGACATGAAACTGAAACTAATTTTATCCCGAGTGCATTTTCATATCATTGTATATTATATAAGAATGCAGCATGCGTTATTATGCATAAGCCACACATTATCTCGCGTAAACATCAATATGCCACAAAAAGTAACAATAATTTTATTTTGACAGAAAAGTAATAGCTCGGTAACAAAACTCGATTCGAAGAGAGTTTGATAAAAAGCTAATTTTGATAAAAATAAAATATAAATTCGATAACAGAATAATTGGGCAAGTTGAACAAATAAAAGTTTTCACCGTAGCCGCTTCATAGTTATTAGTTTTTGTTTCCTTTTCACTTACGTATTCTTTAGAAGAATACGTTCTCTAATATATATTTTATGGAAAATAGTTAATAGTTTTATGCTAACGGGGAAAGTAATTACTCAGAAATAAAATTGAATCGAAGGAAGTTTACTACAAGACTAAACTCTATGACAATAAACTCGATTCATAGTTATGAGGTTTGTTTCCCTTTTAACTTACATATTCTTTAGAAGAATACACTCTCCAAAATATATTCTACGAAAAATAGTAATAGTTTTATGCTAACAACGAAAGTAATGATTCAGAAATAAAATTGAATACAAGGAAGTTTACTACAAAACTAAAATCTATGACAATAAACTAAAAGTTGATAACAAGAAAGTTACAAGAAATGAAAAACGAACGTCTTTACAATAGCCATATTATAATTGTTAGGTTTAGTTTTCTATACACTTAAATATCCTTTAACGGAGTATTTGCTCTAAAACGTATGCAGAAAGTGATAATAAAGTAATAGGTTGCAGAAAGTAATAATAGTTTTATTTTAACAAGAAAAGTAATGGCTCGTTAACAAAATCAACTCTAAGAGAGTTTGATGAAATAACTAAACTTGATGACAGTAAACTATAAGTCGGTAACAAAAAAGTTACTAGAATTGAAAAACGGAACCTTAACAATAGCCGTATTACAATTGTTAGTTTTAGTTTCCTTTTTTCGCTTACATACCCTTAACGCTCTAAAAGTCTTCTGTAGAAAGTAACAATAGCTTTGTCTCCTTAATAAAATCGATTCCAAAAGAATTTGATAGAAAACTAAACTTGATGACAATAAACTACAAGTCAATAACAAGAAAGCTACTAGAATTAAAAAAAAGGAACTTCTTAACAATAGCCGTATTACAATTGTTAGGTTTAGTTTCCTCTTTTCACTTATATATCCTTTAACGGAATATACTCTCTAAAACGTCTTCTGCAGAAAGTAACAATAGTTTTATTTTGACGAGAAAGTAACGCATTCGTAACAAAATTCGGTTTCAAGAGAGTCTGATAAAAAGCTAACCTCGATAAAAATAAACGATAAATTCAACAAAGAGAAAGTTGCTTGAGTTGAAAAAAGAAACCTTTTTATCATGGCTAAATCACTGTTGTTTAGTTTTCCCTTTTCACTTCACATTATTCAGCAGTATACTTATTTAAAGAGTCTTTAAAAAAAAACTGAAGTCCCCTATTTTCGAACAACTCTGTTACATTTACTTGATTATGAAGATGCGTACTATGTAGATCTTATGGAACAATTACTTCATATTTTGCAGAGCCTTCAAAATTGTTTTGTCCTTTAAATATTCAGCTTCAGAAAGTATGATTACGTTTCTTAGTTCAGATGACGGTTTAATAAATTATTGATTTGTGATTAGTACAATCTTTGTACACATATATTTTTTTCAGACTTTGTGTATACGGTTCAATGTTAATACATTTATGATGACATTCACTTCACTATGAGAACGTGTACCAGATCCTATGTAACAATTGCTTCATATATTATAAATTTTTTCAGAAAATTTGAGCATGTTACTGATATTAAAGCACGGCTTACTTTATTGGCGATTCCAGATCAACTTAATCCTTAAATTTTTCCACTACCTATAATATTTAAACAATTCATATAAAATATTATATCGATTTTAGATTCATGTCGATATTATCCAGGGACAGCCTAGTCTATGTTCAAAAAATATTTATACATTCAAAAATGCGACTTTACGAATATTCTAAATATGTATATATTCAAAAATATATGTATATATTCTTTCTCCATCCATATCATATTCGGTCTATCGGAATAGATCGATTAAATTCATATTGATAAAATGACCGTTCAGTACGCTTTGAAAATTTATCTAAAAAACTGTACCTGTACTATTTTCACTTACTCAATTACTCGTCCATTCCTTTCGTCTATACTTCATAGCTTTTTGAAGTTATACTTCTTTAGGCGCGTTATGAAAAAATGATGAGAGTGAAATTTTAAGATTCGTCACACAAAAGTTACAGTATGAAGTTGCATCGTCTCCTCCGTTCACTGTTTTCATATTCATAGTATTTATCCACATCTTTCTAGTGTCTACATTCACACACGTGTTTTAGTTTCATATAAGTGTGATTTATATATGTGTTGATAAATTATATTCAGTAGTGATTTAAATTCATTGTTTTGATTAAGATATTTACTATTCGTAAATATTAGTGAAAAAATTGTGTTTATAGACTTTTTCAAGTGCTCCAATATAATTGAGGTTATCTATCCGTATGTATTATTTAATGATGCCAAAGAAGTATAATTTCTGACGCGGGTGCATAAGTACACGCACCCTTTTTTTTTATTCCTCTCAATATTACAAATCATTGTTTGTGAATGTAATTCACTTTTACCACCTCTTTTTTCAAGAATTTTTTGATACCATTATTTTTTCAGTTCTTGTTAAAATTACTCAGCGATAAATCGGTTTGTAGCAATAAATCAACCTAAAGCACGAATTGGAACATAAAGTTGTGACATTCCAGCTGGAGTAAATGGAACAAATTCAACTTTTGTTACAAATAGTTTATTCATAATACGTGATGGGAATCCCTACGCCGTAGCACGCGACGTGCTACGTAATATAATTAGTGCGCTACGCAGTGCTACGTTATTACGTGTGGATATATTATTGCGTGGTACATATATAAAAAATTAGTGATTTTCGATATTAATATTATTAAAATACATGAAAATAATTTTCTTTATTATAATAAAGTAAAACGAAACATTCTACAAAAAGTTGATTAAAATATAATACGTGAAACGTTATCACATTTTTGTATCAAATAAACTAAATCTTTAACGTCACGGGATAATAAAAAAAACCTTTTACATATATTTAATTTACGTAAATATATGTGAGCCAGGTAAATGTTTATTAAATACTCATTTAATAAGCTGATAGAAATACTATCGATACCTTGATAATATTTGTAATAGTTTTTCATGTCCGCACCTGGATGGTGACCGTATCGTAAAGAAATAAAAAAATCTATATTAATACATTGATTGGATTCTGTAGAAAATACGATCCCTATAGATGAGACGATCTCTCCATTTTTTCTCCTGATTTATCAAATACTACGGGAAAATTTAATTAAAACGTTTGATATTTATGCTAATATATAAAGCGGAAAATTTTATTGTCTGTTCGTTCGCATAAGTCTCGAGAACTAGATGTCTGTTTTCAAAAATTATATTTACGCTAGAAAACACATATATTGAAAAAGATTATAGATTACATTTTATTATAATATAATTTATTATAGCAGAGTAGTAATAAAACATGTAACAGAAATTGGAGGACTCTGTTTAAGCGGTGCAAAGTTCAGAAAAATCGGTTTATTTATTGACGGATCATCCCAATTTTTAAACCGATGTACACCCGAGTGCGATGCCCCACATTTGGCGAAAGAAGCGTAACCGTCTAATGACAGCAGAAGAAGAGAAGCAGCATAATTCAAATTAAAATCACTCACGTGTCTGTCTGTCAAACACAGCCGATTTTCTCAGAAACCGTCTCAAAAAGGAAGTGAATTTTTTTATAATAAGATTATATTAGCCCGCATGTTTTGTAGTAGCTAACACTGAAATATATTAGTGTGGTAATTTTTAGAAACTTCAATACAATATTCATAACATATTTCATTATTTTGACTTCAGCAATTTTCTATATAGACGGATGAGGAAGACCAATTTTCTATATATATTTAATAACTTTGATATATATTAATAACTTGACAATAGATATTTAATAACTTTCTATAACGAAAATCAAATAATTTCATTTACCGTATTTTAATAAATGCCATTGGGATTTTCCCAGAAACCGTTTGAAGTAGGAATTTGTAGTTTTGTATAGCCCGTATGTTTTGCAGTAGCTAACAATAAATGCACTATTATGGTAATTTTAGAGACTTCAATACAACATTCGTGACATTTTTCATAATTTTGATATCAGCAGTTACCTATATAGAGGAGTGAAGAGTCCCTCACATTTTAAATACGTATTTAATAAACGAAAATCAAACCATTTTATTTACCGTTTTTTCGTAAATGTCATTGAACTTTATGGTTTTCTTTTTGTCAAGCATTTGCCGTGGAACGTATTTTGATAAATTATTTTTCAATTGGTATATATTTTGTAAATTTTACATATGTACCTATGATTTATATCTACATTTGTATTTGACGAGTGCCGCATGACGTCTGCAACAATCTCTGTTCCCGATGTTATTTCATCTTAATTTTAATTTGATTTCATATATGACTGTTAACATCAATGCCTATAATCAAATAATGATTTATTCTTTATTACTTTCATGTTCCGATCGTATCAATTTTAGCTGCTAACACGTTGATTAAACAATTCCTCTTTGATGTAACCTATGATTTATATCTACATTTGTATTCAACGTGTGCCACATAACATCTACAACAACGTCTGTTTTTCATGTTATTTTAACGAAGTTTTAATTTAACTTCTTGCTGAATTATTCTTGTTTACTTTCATTTCCGACAATATAACTTATTTTCTTTCATACCTCTTAATATAATCTCAAATTCCTTGCAAACTTAATATATAAATACATGACCATATTTACCTGACTCAGAGACATATTTTGAACTTTAATATCATGTTTGCTCTGATATTTATTGGATACCTTTATTAATGTTAAGCGTACTTTTAATAGCTTGCTAACTCTAACGTAACTCCCCTTCCCCTATATAAGGGTGCTTTTATTTAATGCAAACACTACGATGTTTTTGTTCGACTTTATACGAATGTTACACATGTTTACAGTATGTATTTATTAATTTTCCCTGATAAAAATGAAACCATTTTACTTGTCCTATTTTAGTAATGTATCATTGAGCTTTATAGTTTTCTTTCGTTAAGCTTTTGTCACGGAAATAAAGATGGATATAAGTGTGTTGTAACGAAAAAGTGATAATACCTTTAAAGTTCGGTTACAAATTATGAATATTGATGAAATTAAAAAATTCGCGTGTCTTTGTATAAAATTTTGTTATCCCACTTGATCTCAATTCAAGAACAACTTTATCGTCGGTGTAGTATTATTTACTATTTATAATGATATATTCAGAATATATGGTGAATTCGAAATAGTTATTGTTGGTACCATTTTTTATGCTGTCATATATATATATATATATATATATATATGAAGGGAACTTATAAACCAACATCCTTCGACCGATTTCTGAAATGTTGTAGAAGCTTCTAGAATATTTCTTGTAAGGTGCACAAAGAGTGCGGTATTCGAACTTCTGTGTTCAGTTTGCGATTGGTAGAGTAATTGGCGAGTTTAATATTAAGAATAAATTAAAAATGGAAGTATTTCGAAGTGAATTCAGAGGATTTTCTTCATGAATGTTGTTTAGGGTGACAAACCAGCGAAGCATCATGCAATATATACACAACTATGGGTAAAGATATGCCCTCTTGCGATACGGCTATAGATAAGTACTAGTTCCAAAGATTCAAAGAAAGGAATTTTTCTTGTCCGAAAAAACCACATCCAAAGCAACCTCCTACAATTGATTTAAAAAAATTTAAAAGCCTTATTAAAACAGATCCCAGATTAAGTTCGCGTCGTTTGGCAGAGCTATTCAAATGCTATTCAATGCTATCCCAACTTCATGCTTTGAGAAATAAGTGGAAATATTCCGTTTGGCTACTACATGAGCTAACATCCTTTCATCTTCAGGGAGAGCTAATGTGCGCTTAATGCTACTGGGTGCCCATCGTGTCAACGAGAGGCTAAAGTATGTGGGGTATGTGTGAAATGAAAAGTGGGTGGCTTATATTAATTTTTCATGTAAATGCCAGTGGCTAGTAGCTGGAGAACCAAACTATAATATTGGATAAAAGATACTTTTGAATGCATGGTGAGGTATAAATGGAGTTAATCATTGAGTTATTCATTGAGACCTCTTTCAAGATAACAGTACAATTACAGCTAAGATTTATTGTAAAAATGGAGCAAAGTTTATTTTTTACATGACAATTCTGGACTCCACATAGTAAAAGTAGAGCGTGAAAAACTACTTTCACTTGGATGGAGTATGCTACTTCATCCACCGTACTCTTCAGATCTTTCGCCATCTAATTACCACCTATTTCGCTCTCTGTGTAATAATTTACGTGATAGAAAATTTAAACATGAAAGTCGTATTAAAATCGAACTTCACCGGTTTTTCAGTCAAATATTCAAAGATTTCTACAAGGACGCAACTTCGGCTCTGACTACACGTTGGCGACAAGTGTTAGATACCAACGAGTCTTATATAATTAACGATTGATTTTAGTTAATGCATGTAAAAATTTGAAAACTTTGTGTATATATTTGTAATATATACAAATATATCGTCGAGTTTATAGGACAGCATTAAAATGGTATATATATATATATATATATATATATATATATATATATATATATATATATATAGCTTTGATTCTACTTATGCTCGCATATGATGATCAAGTATGTTATATAATATGTAAGTTAATATATAGTTTTAACTTAAATCATATAATTTTCTGTATTCTTATAATCAGATTTTACTAACCCTCTTTTTTATGATCTTTGGTTCAGTAGTTTTGGATATAAGTAATGCCCTATTTTTAAATTTCCGATTCACCGATCACTTTAAATATTCGATTTAAAATTATGAATAAAATAATTTTGTATTCATAATAAGCTACTTCCAGTGAAACCCCATATAATATAAAAAAAAAATAAACTTTATTACAAAATTTATATGAAAATTTCTAATAAGGTAACTAGAGCAAAACATATGGGTTAATAGGATGTATAACTGAACGCCAAATTTCAAGTTTCTCCAACGCACAGATAAAATTGGCTGTGACAGATGAACAGTCAGACACGTGAGTGATCTTGTAAGAATTTCGATTTTCCTATTTAGGTACGGAACCAAGAAAACCCATTGGAAATTAACTTTCTTCCCCAATACGAGTTAGAAATATTGATTTTAGTACCGGAAAATTAATAAAAGGTATCAAAAAAATTTTTAAAAATTAGAAAACCCATTGGAAATTAACTTTCTTCCCATATACGACTTAGGGATACTAATTTTACTATTGGAAAATTAATGTAATGTATTAAAAACATTTTTAAAACTATGACACTTACATAAAAAATATTTCATTTTAGAGCGTTGCAACAGTTTTCACAAATGATATTATTATTTAATAATACTGCGCATTGCATTGTTTTATATCTATTACATATATTTCTGTTTTACGTACAAGCGGTAACAGGATGTTAAGAAAACTAGTGATTGATAAAGAAAATTAGAACATCTATATGGAGAAAACTAACAACTGTTCAAACCATTATTATTACATAAGTATATAAAGTTATTAAACTATTAATTTAAGATTTGACTTCTCCTTTCATCCACAATTAAATGAAACTACGTGATGTACTATTATTTCTACTATCTTTAATTTCTTTACCACGACCTAGGTTTCATTGTATTACACCATCTTCAGGTGGGATATAAGCAAAGATCTTTGCTAATATCCCACCTGAAGATGTTGTAATACAACGAAACCTAGGTCGTAGTAAAGAAATTAAAGATAGTAGAAATAATACTACATCATATAGTTTCATTTAATTGTTAATAATGAATTTCTACAAAATTAATGTCAAATATATTCAATATTCTCCTTTCATTATAGAGTGAATAAGACAAATGTGTAAATTGTTTGGCAGAGTTTAATTACGTATAATGTATATTATACGTAAGTATGTCTATTATGTATTTAAATATATATATATATATATATATATATATATATATATATATATATATATATCCAATTATAGCACTAAAACAAATTATTCAAGCACATATATTGCCTGTTGAAATGAATCGAAGCAACGGTATTATCTCGTATCAATAGAAAGGTCCTTCAATATTGGTCCGGAATTATTCGAACACAAATATTAGGGATAATATCCATTTCGCTAAGTATACTGTCCTAGTAGGTATGCGGAAATGGGAGGTCGTTGTCCTGTCTGCTCTCGAGCTAGAGCTTTGAAAGTTGGAAGGTTACTGTTCTTATATCTAATTCGATTCAGTGTTTAATAGTAATAGACGTTAGCGAGCTTAAATTTAGTTATCATGAAATACTTAGTTTAATTGCTGGTACTTATAAGCTAATAGAGTATATATTCAACTATTGATTATGTTAATGAATGTAGAAATTTTGATTTACGATAAGGTGTTTACAACATCAAATATGTCTTACACGTTTGACATTATAAAACTATTCTATTATACTGTAGCATCATGCCTTTAGTCGTTTCGTCTCATAAAAATGTATGCAATGTTACTAATAGATAAATCACGTTACTCTCATCTATTTAAAAGCGAGTGATTCCAAAAAAGAATGCGTATATAATGTAAAAATACGCCCACAAACGTTTAAAAATATACTTAAGGGTATGTTCTTCTGGAAGCTTTTTCGATATATCAAACCTCACCCCATATATCAAAGCTTTTACGTTGGAAAAGATACCCCGTATATACACCGCACCTACATAAATCAACGCGCCGTATATTACAAGATGACAGAAGCTTAAAAGCTCTACTAGGCAGGTTATATACGCGTCAAAACACCGGTCGCGCATTGTAATAATACACGGATACAACGGGGCTGTGTTACATTTAGCTACCTGTGCAAGACTTAAAACCTAATTACATGGAGTAGTAAAATTAACAAATTTCGAAAAGTTCCCGCCCAAGTAATCCGCCATAATTCAGAACTTTTGCCTCTTTGCTATCTTATTGCCGGTGATATACATAGATACATTGGGCGGTGTGCTCTACGTTGGAAAAGCTCTTGCCTTTTTGCTCTTGGACGCTCTGTTATATATATAATTTAATAATTGAAGTCGAGCAGGTCGAGGTATACTTAACAGGGATGAAGTAATTGAATTTGTGACATTTTCTTGCTGATATATTTAATAAATACGACCAAGTCTTGCGTGACTAGGGACTTTGTGAGGGAGTGGGGAATAATATATAAGCTTTTAAATGAGTGGTTGTATGTTTACGGAAAAGTTTTCGAAAGCTTCCGATTCATTTATGTTGGATTGAGTGAAATTTTCATTGGTTGTTATGTAGATATTTTGAGTTGTATATCTTTACTTTTTATTTATATATATTATGAATTTTATTTATAGACTTATGTTTATATAATTTTTTTTTGACAACCTAGTTTATCCAGTTTGATTTTATTCAGTTGCACTGTAAATCAATTTACAAAATTGATTATACAAGTTATTAATTTAACACAATTTTTATACGGTCTACTTATCGTTTTAGAATAATATCAACCATTGCTGAGTAAGCCAGAAATTATATAAAAGATGGACTGTGAAAGACTATAATTATTATAATAAATAAAATAGTTTTTGAAAATTAAAAAAAGAGTAGTGAAATAAATTAAGGATCACTCTATGAAAGTAACTGTTTTTATTCCAAATATAATTAATAACTATTTATGAAAAAAATTCTGCATTTTTATAAAATTAATTACAAAGTGATTGTCTTTAATTTTCCAGAAAAGATGGCATTGTTCTAGTGAGTAGTATTTAAATGTTCTTATTGAACTCGTTTAATACAGTAATCATTTTCAGTATTACTTTAAAAGATCAGGCTATTGAAATAAAAAGTATATTTTTGTAATTACTTCGAAAATCGTGGGAATTTTGTTTAGGTATTCATCACTTTCAGGTCACAGCTTCTTACTGCATATATCAATCAATATTTTCTAAGTGAAATCATATAATTTGTTATTTTTATATAATAATTGTAATTTATTTTGTCTTGATAAACAAAAATTTCATACTTATTTGACGTCGTTGAATGGGACATTCAAAGTCCCTGCTTACAGTAATTTTAAACCTAAAGAAATTGCTGTGAACTTTTCAAACCACTGTCAAATTTACTCTCTTTTCCACAAGTTTTCTCCCGCTCCAGAAATGTTTATTGTGAAAATTTAACATCACATCGACGAATTCTATATTTTCTTGCAGTTTGACCAGTGTGTTGGATGAAGTGGTAAAAATTAAAGAAACAATTTCGATATTTTTTTTATATGTTCGACCATTCTTTTTACATGTTCGACCATTTTAGTCTCGCGAAGACAATTAAATATAGCTATATATTTTACATTTTAAACTGTTATATAGTTTATATTCAAAAATATGGAAAACAAAGGAAAATATTTAATTTATCAAAGATAATCTTTACACAGTCTTAACCAACAAAGGTTGAAGTTTCATATCAGGGGAAGAAACAGTAAATAATTTTAAAGATTTTTCATGATAGGTGTCTTTCATGTTCATCGAAATAATCTCACAATAGGGATAGATGTTAGGTCCTATTTTAAATATATTTACGCAGTAGTAAATATTATTTCTTCATCAAGTCTAACTCCATAATCGAAGTCACAGCTCATGCGTGTATCGAATCTGTTTTTTCGACTAAATTAGCTTCATGTTTTTTATTACTACTGACTACTACTTTTGACTACTTTTTACGACTTTTTCTAGCGGTTCCCAAATGATCGAAGACTTTTTGAGCACCTAACCTAGGCACTTTGTGACAGCTTTTCATATTGCGCTTTCCTCAGTAGTACACTACTTTTTTGACAATTATTCAGTCTCCCTTTAGAAGTACGAGGATACTTTGTTTTAGAAGTATTACTTAGGCATTTACGAATTTTTTGTCGCCTTGAAAATCCTTGCTGTCCGTTTATTTGTAAGCTGTCATCATGAAAAAGGTTTATGAAATATTAAGCTTTATTGTTTATTTTAGTTTATTGTTATATACGTCTTAATATTGTACAGAAACGTCTTGATGTTCGCCTTATTATGAATTATTTAATTTGTTTTGATGAAACACCAATAATATATTTTTTTTACTTTAATAATTTCATTATCTTATATTCGATTAAAGCTACTGACAAAAGGTGAAATTCAGTAGAAACCAACGTAAACTTTAAATGTCACAAAAAATTAATCTTTAATATTACGAAATATTAATCTACAATATTGCGTAACGTTGACGTTTAATATTTCGTAACGTTGACGTTTAATATTTCGTAACATTGAAGCTTAACATTTTACAACATTGACGTTTAATATTTCATAATATTGAAACTAAATATTTTGTAACATTGAAGTTTAATGTTTCGTAACATTGAAGATTAATATTTCGTAATATTGAAACTTAATATTTTGTAATATTAAAGCTTAATATTTCATAACATTGACGTTTAATATTTCGAAATACTGAAGCTTAATATTTTGTAACATTAAAGCTTAATATTTCATAAACGGGGCAACAAAATGAAACTGGTAAATATTACCTAAACTTCATTTTAAAATAATTTTTAGTGTTAGACTCAACACTATGAAGTACGCTAAGACATTTTTTATCTCTACTTCTTAATAAGAGGTAGCGCCAATATTAAAATATAAAATTTCTGAAAAACAAAGATCTAAAACCATAGAAAATGCATCGCAAAACTCAACTGTTGGACGTGCACATAAAAAATAAACCAATTGAAATGATTTTTTATATCTTCCATAATATTGAATTTTATTGTCATAATGATTTTTCTATAATATTATATATATTACGACATTCTGCAGAGCATAAAGATTTAATCGATACTGTTTTTATGGCGATCCGCTTTGTTGTTTGAATTCTACGAGAAAATATAGAAATTCACATGCAGAAATATATACACCCAAAGTACATCGCACTTCTTTGTACGTTATTCGTGTAAAAAAAATACAGATAAAACATAAAAAATGTTGCTTTGTAAATATGCCCACTGTACGCTGTAAAAATGGGACGTTGCTATTGAAAGCTCTAATAGTGAGGATCAAAAGCTTCAGATGTCTTGAGATGCGTAATGCTTAATAATATTACATTTGGCCAAATAAGTCGACGATCTTTGCTATTATGATTTTCAAAGTCTATTCACGTAAGAAATAACTTAAAGATGTTTCTTATTTGATGATGCCTAAACGGCTAGACATATTTTTATAATACTTTGTATGGGTGTATTTCATAATTCTAATTGAAATGAAATATATATATATACATTTTTGAGATTAAACTTTTTTACTCAATAATACGAATTTAGTAATACAACATGCCAATAGATGACGCAACATGTACATTAAATCATACAAGCATTTAATAGTATCTAAAGAGATAATGAAATTGTCCCTTTGGCCCAGGAGTAAATCTGAATCACGAAGGAGAAACCGAGAACATGTACTAGTTTTGTTAAATATATGAGTATTAAAAATAGTTGCAATGTTTGACGAAACTGCTATTTTTTGTAATTTTTTATAACTTTTAAGGCAACATAGACTATGATTTGTTGCGGTATCGATAGAGTTCTGTACTGTTACTAATAATAAAATGATTATACTTAATTTATACTACGCTTTGTTTCTTTATACAACCAATATATCGATATAATCAAGGTATTAATTTCTACTAATGAACTCTTTATTACGATATAATAACTATTTCAACGTTATTTCAAAAAATCAACGTAGCAACGTCGCATTTCACAGACAAACACGTCAAATATGAAGTTAATAAAAAAATTATTATTCTTAATTTATACTACGCTTTGTTTCTTTATATAATTAAGATACTAATTTCTACTAATGAACTCAGTAATACGTTATAATAACTATTTCAACGTTATTTCAAAAATTAAACGTGGCAACGTCGCGTTTCACAGACAAACAAGTCAAATATGAAGTTAATAAAAAAATGATTATACTTAATTTATACTACGCTTTGTTTCTTTATATAATTAAGATATTAATTTCGACTAATGAACTCAGTAATACGATATAATAACTATTTCAACGTTATTTCAAAAATTCAACGTAGCAACGTCGCATTTCACAGACAAACACGTCAAATATGAAGTTAATAAAAAAATTATTATTCTTAATTTATACTACGCTTTGTTTCTTTATATAATTAAGATATTAATTTCTACTAATCAACTCAGTAATACGATATAATAACTATTTCAACGTTATTTCAAAAAATTCAACGTGGCAACGTCGCGTTTCACAGACAAACAATTCAAATATGAAGTTAACAAAAAAATTATTATACTTAATTTATACTACGCTTTGTTTCTTTATATAATCAAGATATTAATTTCTACTAATGAACTAAGTAATATGATATAATAACTATTTCAACGTTATTTCAAAAATTCAAAGTGGCAACGTCGCGTTTCACAGACAAACACGTCAAATATTAAGTCGTGTCTATAATTATAAAAATAAATAAAAATTAATAAATAAAAGCAAGGCTACATATGAAAATGTCCAAAGAACAATATGAATAAATAAGGGTTCATTTCCTAATTTTTTAATAAAATTTGGGAAAAATATCACAATTTAAAATATGTTTATAATATATAAGAATATTACTTGAATTTTATTTTGTATCAAATTTGTCAGCAATAAATATTGCCCTTGGTACAAATAACCGCAATAAATTAAATAATATTTCTCATAGACAGTTTTCATTGTACGAATTGAATTAAGAAAAGCCATTTTCTTTAATATAATTATAAACACAATTGGATTGCAAGAACTGACTCGCTGTTTTATGTATTTGCAGAAATGCCAACTCTTTTCGGTTATACCAAAAGTTAGTTTTATGCTGAGGTCGAAATAGTGTTTGACAAATTAAATTATGACGAGCTTGTCATAAAGTGAGTTGATTGGCAGTGTTTATACCATTGTCTATTTATGCAAGGTATAACTTTCTATTTCAAGTGTATTAGTAAAAGCGTTAATTAATAAGTGTCAACAAATTTTTAATTCAAGAATTGTTTAAGTATTAACAAATTTTGCCCTTTTAAGGAGACATTCAATTAGTAACAAAATATATACTTTACTTTCATTTATAACTTTTCGAATATTAACATTTATGGAATACTAATAAAACCAATTTAAAGTGTGTATCAATATCTATTTATAAAGATATCGACTCTTGTGTGACTTATGCGCAACAAAGATCAACGAGTTTTGTTGGTGGCGAATCAGCGGCTGACAGCTGCCGACTTTTGTGGAACAAAGTCAGCGGCCGACTTTCCACCGACTTGCCGTCTCCTTTAGCACGTGTTCAGTCGTACATCCTATCCTTTTCTTTTCATTCACAACGTTAAAGTGAGCAAGTGCAGGCTACAGTGGCCCCGATTTATTTGTCGGACATGTGACTGAATATATTACATATCATATGCTCTATTTCCTACAATTATTGTCGGTACAATAATAATCGGTAGTCGAAATTGCGCGTTATGGCTCGCAAGGGATTTGAAATGCAATTGACTTAAAAAAAACTTTCCATCTCTTTTTCCTAGAACTTACAAAATTCTGTTCTTTTTTCCTTCCTATCTAGAATTTTCCATTTTATGTTATTCTACTCCACTATACTATTACCACTTATCTATAACTTACAAGTCATAATATGGTCTAATAAAAAAACCGTTAAACGTCCGAGAGTTATTTTCGTATTGTCCTCAATACGACCGACGTCAATAACTCATGAAATATTCAGAACAAAGAGTATAATCAAATGGAAAGACCATAATTTGGAAACCGTCTGCCATATGATTAGCTACTAGAAAAAAATAAAATGGCGAACCACTTATCATAAAACCAATTCGAATGATAACATTCACGGTCCGAATTTAATCATTGTTATATAATCTGAAAGAATAGACGGCCAAATATATATTCTTATTTTACAATACGAATTTAAGTTCCCAAACCCATACAATTCAGGTTGTAGCAGCTTTGTTTTATAACGATGTTAGTGAAAAAAATAAATGTCTTGCATTTATATAATTATACCAATAATTAACAGTGCTTTTGGGGCCCAGTACCTCAAAATGCCTTATAAAATTGTTCATGCCTTTATAAGATCATTTAAGGCATTTATTTCTCCGTCCTTCATGACTGTTTTTCTCAAGAACGGTTTGAGGTAGAAACTTGACACAATGATAAAACATATTGACTCGTATAAATTTTAATATTTAACACTCAAAAATATCGATATTAAAATTTTAGATTGAGCAGATGAATTAATTAATTTTTGGCTAATTTCATATGTCCCATGGGGTGAAAGTGAAGATTATAAGAATTCCGAAAGTACTTTTTCAGAATTTTATGTAAGACAATTCTATATATGTTACCTGAAACGTCTACCCTTTTTTCAGAAACGTTTTGATGTAGGAACTTGTAATTCAGCAAAGCAATAAAGCATAATACTCCGCATATATTTCAGAAGTTAACACTGAAAGATGTTTATGTACAAGTGTTAGAGAGTTCATGTTTGGGAGTAGTTCATGTTTGGGAATTAGTTATTTTTATGTTCAGTTTGAATTTGTGTGTTTTTTCTTTTTTATTAGTTATGTTATTATGTGTAATGTAAATTTTTGTACTTTTGGCGTTTGCACATATCCAGCGATTTAGAACCTGCAAGTTGGACCTGGGGTTTTTTGACATGTAAATAAATAAATGTGACGTGGAATCTTGAAAGGAAAATCGTTTTATAAGGTGCTCAGAAAATTTTTCAGAATTTTCAATAGCATAACATCAACGCATAAGCACTAAAACGTGCAAAGTAAATATCCTTCCCGTATTTTCGAACCAACTACAACAAAAATCGTGAAAAACGGATTGGTATGGTCTAAATAGAAGATTAGACGAAAGCTTTAGCATTTGTCTTAGATCTTGTAGTTTCTGAGAAATTCACAATATTTTTAAGAATGTGAAAGAAATGCTAAACAAAATAAAATTAATATGACGTAAAATAATATTAACATTTGTAAACAAATTTATATTAAACACTTTGTGCCCTCAAATATTTAGATTTTGTGTGTACCTACATAGCTAAGTATTTATCCCTTGTAGAGTGAGTTACCTGTCCTTAACTGATTTATTTTGGAAGCATGCGAAATATCGTGCATTTCTTTTAATATATATATATTTTTTTGTAATATAAAAATGTTGAGTAATATTTCAATTTTATAATACCTCACTATGAAACTGAGCTTATTCTATTTATCAAAGCTCTTAGTTTGAATTAAGTGGAATATCTTTATGTAGTTATTTTTTATATCTTGTTTCAGGTAAGTGCCATCTCCTTCAAGCCATTCTGAAGTTATCTCCGCTGTCACGTTCAGGTATATCTCAAACTGTTGTTTTTATATTTTATTTTGGAAAGAATATTGCAAAGACAGAAATACTTTATCATATTTTAGGTTATGTGTCTTTTTGTTTATGATATTTATAATCGGCTTTTTCAGGGTAGAAGTTCGTGAATCGCTAAATTCTATTTATATTTTTATTATATACGGCGTTTAGTTTTTTATATTAAAAAGACTTAAGGGATATCTCCCTTAAGTCTTTTTAATATAGCTTTAAGTTCTGGCTGTCTTGGATAACGTGTTAAAATTTATTTCATAAATATATTCAACAACGCAATAGCATTTTATGAAAATAGGTGGAAATATCTGAAATACGTCGTGAAAATTCGCTTCAAATATTTTTCAATAAGTTCTAGTATAATTCGTTGGTTTTTTCTCTTCATTCTTTGCATAGCGTGATCTTTCTTGTTCGTATTTTTCAATACGAATAAATTATGAAAATGCGCCATTAGTTTTTTGTTCCTTGGTTTTTTATCTATGAAATAATATACACTTTTTTGTTTGGAAAATTAATACAGATATATAAAATTGAATGATTTTCCAATTTTCAGGTTTTCAATTTGTTTTTCGTTTACATATTCGATTACTAAAATCGACTGTCAAAAATATTTGTCTGTACAGAAGGATTTGACTTGAAAATTACTAAAGATGTAGACATGAAGGATTGCACAGGTTATTGGCAGTAACCCTGGGAGCTTATTTTTTCATTGTGCTATCTCAAATGGTTCCAAAGTCATGACGATGTTGGTACTGGACTCCGGGAAGTATGTCTACACACTTAATTATGAGGCTTTAGTTTCGACGCTTATACGTTGCATAGCATATATTGTATATCTAATGCAACCTGCATTCAAATAGAATTGAACTCGATTTTTTTTATACCGAACCATATAATTTCATTCCATGGTTATATTTCATAGGATATCATTTATGCTATAGTAGCAAAACCGATTCCACAGAGCGCAACTTTTTTGTTGTCACAAAACCGTTGATTTATTGTATATCAACCCTTTTCATGCCCCCAACCCTTTCGTGAGACGATGAAGTTATAGTTTATTACATATGTCTAGAGCGCGTACAAATATCCACTAGCGTTCATCAGTTTTTCACACACTTATGTACCCAACGAAGTAACGAAGTATTACAAGAGGCGTGAAATATTAATATTTTTCCAGCGCTGTGGGGTAGCCTGTAAGTTAGATATGTTTTTTTACAAAAAAATAAATATATAAATCTCCATACTTTATTTCGATTTTTTTAACAACCTGTCGAAACAACTATCAACAAATGCTTAGGGGAACGACATAGTGGGCACATTTTGCAATATTTGTTTTTCAATGCATTTCTTTATAAATATATATAAGCAAATTATGCAATTTAATGTAACAACGGAATTAAATTATCGTCATGAAAATACTTTTTAATACACTGCTGATGTTATAACTATTGTCATATATTAAAATATATAAAATATTGTGTACGAAGGCTTATTTCTTTGCACTTATGTAAATACCCCCAACAGTCATCCCCAATAAGAGGTACGTACATTTCCCCACCCCCGTCAGAGGGGCGCGAAGAGTAACAAGTGCATTTTTCACCAAAAAGTTTTCACCCAGTGCACTTTTCACTTTTTAGTAAAAGTGAATTTTTCACCATCTTTTTAATTTAATTAAAAAAAATATAGCTCATCGTTTATTTTGTAAAAATCTACGTAACAGAAATATTTACGTGCAAATAATTTTTTTGCCATTTTATTTGCAGTTTTGTTGCAAAACATTTAATTTGCAAATATAAACACAAAGTGTCAAATTAATAAAAAAAGAACAAGAAAATGTAATAAACAATAGAAAATACGAAATATATTATGAAAAAAGTTCATTGCTTGAATTTGACAATTGCCAAAATTGTGATTTAAATGTATTCTTTTAAATTAATTGCGAGCGAAGTTTATAATTATTTTAGTTTATTTGTTTTAACGAGAATTCTTTGAATTAATTCATTTCTTTATCACCTCCGTGTCTATCGACCATTCCACGTCGATTCGCCGGGATAAATATTCCTGTGGATACGTCAGATAGGGGCGTAAATTTAATCAAAAACACCCTTGTCAAATCTAAATTATTCATCCAAATGTTTCGCTGTAAATGATAATTTTCATTTAAGTTAAATGCATGAAATGAAGGACGTATTGAATTGGATAAGGATGGAGCATATCGCGGGGTATATTTTTAAAACTTGTTTTTGATAAAATGTGTTAATTTCAAAGTCTAGGCATATACCACTGCGGACTTTTGTATAGAACTACTTAAGGTCAACAACCTTGCATTATATTATTTTCACATACGTAACGGTTTATACAGCTCCCCTAAGAAAATTTCCTGATAATTATAACGACTTCAACGTCCAATTTAGGTTAATTTAGGCAAAACTTTTGACAACTATACACATAAACCGTCTTCGAGAATTAATCTATCCAATGTCAAAGACCGGAACTGAATTATTTTACTAACATTTGTCTGTAGCCCACTAAGACAGACAAACGCGATGGGAGAACTTTATTTTATACTAACTGTGACCCATGGTTTCACACGCGTAAATTCGGTACACGAATATTTTTCTCTGCCATATTGCTTTTGGTTATAATCGATTACTTTATCGAATTTCATTCAAATCTATTCAGCGGATTTTGCATGATTGACAAAAATTCTGAAAAAAAGGTTTTCCGGCTTCTACTATCATTGTATACGCAAAATCACACTTTTTAAAATGTTTTTCATGTATAGAATTTGCTCTGTTACAAATTTATTATATTTATGGATTATATAGCAATCATATGTATTGAAAGTCGCAATACTCTTATACGTGAACCATAAATCATTGGGAAACCCCTCAAATGACTTAATGCAATAAACAATATTTTTTATAACTAAAAATTGATATATACATTTTTCTTGTTCTGATAACACTAAACAGAACTAATTTATCATAAAGGTAACATTTCCTTTTAAAATAGAAATTTGTATAGATTTCAAAATCATTTTAAAACTTTGCTAATGGTAATTGTCAGTTGGCCAGTTTTTATTTTATTTTTTTTCTAATCATATGTTATGGCAATGGATTTATTCAACATATTTTGATTCACTAAAAATAATTTTTACTTTATATCATTACGAGCTTTTACCAGCAGCTCCGTTCGCGGGAAAATCGTGACGTTTAATTTTAGTTATAGAATGACTTCCGTCCCGTGACGCCGCTGTCTTGGAAATTCACAGCGCTTCCTGTTTATTCGCACTCGAAGATACGCCTCATAAATATGTACGTAACTCCGTAACCTCAAAACCTACATTTACGTTATGTACACAAAAAACTTCTAGAATGAATAACCTATACAATTATGGAAATGGTATCGAAACCATCCCAGTAGAACTCAAGTCATGAGCGAACAGACAGCAAATCTGACACACAGACTTTACTTTTGATATATAAGAAAAATATTATTTCAAAAAAATATTCTTTATTTTTAATTTAAATTGCGAGCGGCACCTCGCTCGATTTCTTGCTAGATTATATTTTAAATCGTTTAAAAACACGAGACGATAAAGTAATTTTATTAATATAAATTAACGGTTCCTTAATTCGTTCCGCTTTGTGTCTCGTTTTTTTTTCGAGTAGCTTCTTAATAAATTCGACTCACACTTCATCACTTTGAACTTTTAAATATTTTCTAATTAGTTTACGAACACTCCTCAATTGTCAAAGGAATTTGCCCGAGCAAAATCTTAATTTAATAAACATCAAACGCTGATTGGATTTCGCGAAATTTTTGAGTCGTTCTTTTATAATTTATACGAATATTAATAGCATTAAATTGGCTCGCAAGTCAAATACAATGTCGTAACAAGTTATAAAATGGATTCAGCGGAAACAAGGATCTTCATTAAACTTTAGTTAGAACGATGATGTAAACAGACAACGTAAAACTTCAAAAAATAAGGAAAATCTTGTAATAAATAACACTTTTTAGGTTTTCATTATAGTTTCGCTAAGTCCATCTATCTGTGTGTCTATTGTAAATCACAGGTGTTTTACTCATAAACTATTAGTTCCATAAAACAAAATTTGCCATAGGTTTACTTATTTATAATGGCTATAAAGTTAGGAAATAAAATATTGAAAAATTAAGGTTTTAAGGCGCCTTCCCTGGACGTAAAGTAGAAATTATTTTTTACGCATATCACATTATATTGGATATTGTCCAACAGGTCTTTTAAAAATAAATATTGGATTTTTTATTGAATATATTTGGCAGTAATTTTGTAGAAATTCATTATTCACAATTAAATGAAACTACGTGATTTAGTATTATTTCTACTTTCTTTAAGTTCTTTACAACGACCTAAGTTTTGTTGTATTACGACATCTTGAGGTGGGCCATTAGCAAAGATACATCATAATAGATAGAATGGGCATATTCTTGCTAATTGCCCATGAAGATGGGCATATCTTTGCTAATATCCCACCTGAAGATGTTGTAATACAACCAAACCTAGGTCGTGGTAACGAACTTAAAGAAAGTAGAAATAATACTACATCACCTAGTTTCATTTAATTGTGAATTGGATTTTTACAACGAATGATTGCTTTTTTGCCATTTAATTCATATTTTAGTGCGCATATCCAAAGGCTTGGAAGAAAGAATTTGTTTATTAATTATGTTTAATTTTATTATTATTAATCAATCAACTTATGACATGTAGTAAAAACTATGTACTGTATGAAACACTTGTAGTGCGAGTTATTCCCAAAATTGATAGGTATTTTTCTAAAATGGATTGGTAATACATAGCCCAAAAATTGAGAAAAATAATATATAATTAATAAATAAATAATTTCTTCCTAGCCTTTGGGTATGTGCACAAAAATGTGAATTAAATACATTTCAAAAAATATAATATATACTTTTATTACATAGACTTTTACAAAATAAACAACGAGCGATCTTTGTTATTATTCAAAAGAGTATTTAATATAAATTTTCTTTCAATTAAATAAAGGAAAATGGTGAAAAAATAACTTTTGCTAAAATGCACTTATTACTTTCGCCTTTTAACGGGCGCACATAAATAAACGTGCCTCGTGTTGGAGTGTTAAAAAAGTTAAAAAAATGAAGGCCTGCTGCGTACACAGTATATTATATATTATAATATATGATACTAGTTAAAATATAGATGCACCGGTGTATGTAAAAGTATTTTTATGACTATAATTTGTTTCCCTCGTTTCATTCAACTGTAAAAATTTTCAGATTCAGTTCAAATTATTGTCAATTTATACCATTTCCCATTTTCAGATGTTACTATTTTGTGCTGCCTCATTGAAGTTTAATCCTACTATTTGTTTGATATCATCATGCTATCATTGTGTGGTTTATTGATGCATGAGGGGGTGGCCCTCATCCTCCTCCAATGGTCTCCTTTTAGCGAAGTGTTCGGGCTGTATAATTTCCATCTTAAATGAAAAATTCGTTCTACTATATCCCTTATACTTTATCTTTGATTATATTGCGTTCATTCTCCCCATTGAGAACCTTCACCGATGTCAAGTGTGGAAGAAAGGCTAAGCAACACTGATTAATTAATTTCGGATATCCGTCATTGTTGCTTATTAACAAAAGAATAAACTTTACAATAAAACAAAAATTAAGTAAGAAGTTGGCTACAATTAAAGAAAATGAAAAAAATGAGATTATAATATACAGGAGAGTACAAAGTAAGTATAAATAAACATAAAAACAAAAATAAACAAGAATATAAATATGGAAGATTCTATATTTTGATGTCGTTCTTTCTTATGAACTAAATTATTAATCCTAGAATGGGTTTGTTGGCAATAGATAAAGGTGATTTATAATCGTATATAGGCAATAGATAATTTGTAAATAAAAACAGGAAATCTATTATTCAAGCAAAGATATCTTTACTAATATCCCATCTGAAGATGTTGTAATACAACGAAACCTAGGTCGTGGTAAAGAAATTAAAGAAAGTAGAAATAATACTACATCACGTAGTTTCATTTAATTGTGAATAATGAATTTCTACAAAATTAAAGCCAAATATATTCAATTCAAGAATTATTCGAGTTAAAAATATACAAAAATTCGTCAGTGATGTATAAACTAAAAAACAATTTAAACCATTTGTCATATAATTAAGAAGATGTGGAGTACATTACAAATATCTTTCCAAAAATTGTTTTTCTTTATCTTTTAAAATTTTACGGTATTATGACTTTTGATTGCAACATGTTTATCTGTACCAATGCTTACGCACTAGCTCCTAGGAACTTTTAAATATTCATCACGTCATTTAGTCCGCGTACGCATCTGTCAAAGCCCCGTAACATCGTGAATATATAAGATTTTGTAATGAAAGTGCTTCTAGCAGCCGTGATGTCAATTGCGAGGAAAAAATTTGTGGCCGTGATGTCAATTGCTAAGAAAAAAATTGTAAAATCGATTTTAAATTATCCTTATTTTTGAGTAGACCTTGAAAAATGCTAATTAAACTCCTAATTCGTCTTCTTGAGTCGATACATCGTTTCTCAGAGAAATAAAAGGTGTTTAAAATAAACAAAATAATTAAAATCACTAAATGTAGAAACTATGCAAACGATTCTGAAAATAGTTCAGAATCTTTTATATGAAGTATAAAAATAAAAAAAAATAATAAAAATAACTAAAATACTACGTAGACGATTTTGAAGCTAATTCAGAATCGTTTGCATTAAAAAAAAACAAATGTAAAAAATTTGAAAACATTTTGATAAAAACGACGTAAAAGAAGATATTATAGAAATGATTCTGAAATCAGTTCAGAATCGTTTGCTTTGTAAATTCTTATACAGATAAATGAACAAGGCGATCTCATTCAAAAGGAATCTTTTATATTTAAGCAGACTATGAAATAAAATATATAGTAATATGGCAAAATATAATCAGCGGTGTGAACGAGATAATATATCCAAAATAACTAAAAACAAAAGACACAAAATATATACATTTTAACTTACGTGTATATTTATATACAAATATTTTATGAAGAGAAGGACAATAATAACACATGAAGGAAAAAAAGGAAACTTGCGAACGTACATTGCTGGAACATTCTGTATATATGAGTTTAAATTATTTAAGAACAATAGCAGTATATGCCGTGTAGAGGTGCACGTAAAATAATATATTATGTCATAAAATGAGAAGGGTTAGCAAGTAAGATGAGATCGTAATTTGGGGCCATGGACACCCAGGGCCTTAAATTTGGAGCATAGGTATGATGGACTGTTATTAGCATTCAACCCGATTTAGTTAACACATGTATCTCCACTCAGTTCAGCCGCGACTTGGAAAGGAGACATACAAATTTTGAAGACGATTAATTTATTAAAGTAAACCTATATAAATCGATGTATTACAAAAATTTGATACAAATTGTGGAAGTAGTACTTCGCGGATAATATGTTTGACTAAAATGATTACAGGTACGTTACAATTTTAGTGTGCATTTAATCAACCGCGATTAAAGTATGTTTAAATATTATTTTGAAGTATTTGATTTTTTTTAATTATAAAAAGTAACCCTGGATAACTTAAGCGACTGAATTTTGTTGTCTTTGAAAAGAAGCAAAAATATGTAGCAAAATAAAACTGTTATTCAATTACAAAAAGACGTATGTCCGGCGAAAGATATGTATATTTTTATATTCTCTCGGATAATCAAAGAACGGCACGTTTTAATTCTTGCGTAACACCATCTAGCGTCTTTGTTTGAAATGATTTTATTACAATAGACTCTTTATCGTGAAATATTATATTTTTATTTTGTACTAGTTCTTTCCGTCACTTCGTTCGTGTAGATATTTATAAAATATTATTAAATAAACTATAGAGCAATACACGTAAAATCATACATTATAATAATTAGTGATATATAACGGTATCTTAATACCTTTATGATGCTTTCAGTGATAGCAATTGAAACGGACTTTGAAATTTGAACTACAGACCATAGATGGCACTGTTTTATATTTTTATAACTTAAAAATATTTTCTGTAATTAAGTTTCGTATTCAATTGCATGATCGTGTTAGAAAAGATTATATCACATGATATTAATAATAGGTTTACAACGAATACAGCACCATGCATTCATCGTAAATTTTTATAAAACAATGATTATTATTGGTAGATTAAACATTTTTTTAATTCCTCTCAAAAATATGAAACGAAAAAAATATAATTTTTTTTATTTGAACGTTTATTACGGAGAAATCATTTTATTTTATTACAGAATATTGTTTATTTTCCATATTTTCCCAGTCGCAATTATATTCAAAATTATCTAATTATAAACAGAACCTCCATGGGAAAAAAATAAAAAAACGGGAGGTGTCCTGGGACACTCGACAGAAGCGAAATTTCATATGCGAGGCATAAGATTAAATTTTTAATTATTAATTAACGTGATATAATATCTATACAGTAATAAATAAAACAAACAACAAAAAACGAAAATACATAAACAGTTAACCTGTTAACATTTAAACAGGATATCAATATATATATATATGTATATATATACATATATATACATATACATATATATATATATATATATATATATATATATATTTATATGTGTATGTGTGTGTGTGTATATATACTACATCTCTCTCACTAATATGGGCAATAATACACGCCGCCCAGCCAGTGAGGAGCGTTTCATCACCGCGTTCGTTCGTGACGTTTCACTTTTCTTCAGTTAGGTCCCATCCCAAATATCCGTTGTCTGGAGGTCTCTGAAATATAAAATCTAAAATAAGGAAGTCCGGCGGAGAACCAATGTAGTCAACTCTTAACCGATGTGGTAGAGGAGTTTTCGAGTGGAGACCATGGATCTTATTTATTTATTTATTATTAACTTTTATGTATAGTACATATGGCGGAATTATTGCTACATGAGCAATCTCTTCCAGTCAACCATAACAATTTGTATTGAAATTTAGTTGGTAGACTGTAAGAGATTTTACAATGAACATTCTTAATAGCACATTAACCAAAAAAAATACAAAAGTAAATTAAAAAAGAAAACAAAATATTGACATGATTTGGGATAGGAAAGACAGGAAAGGGCGAGGACACAAAGGAAAAGGTTTCAGGAGATGTAAGACTTTTTCACTCGAACTTTGAAAATATTTATAGACTTGATTTTCCTGATGTCAGGGTCCAGGTGATTCTAAATTTTTGCTGCTTGGACAGTGAAGGATTTTTCGTAAGTGGTAGAGGTGTGTTTAGGAATAAGTAGGTAAGTAGATCTTGAAGGGTAATATGGGGTGCCTCCCAACCAGATGTACTGACGACTTAAAAAGTCTATAGGAAATGGTTAGATGCGAAAGATGATGAAGTCATTAACAATAAACAATTTTAACTCCAAAGTCATAGATTTTCACGCATACATTTAATTTTTTTATAACTTATGTCTTTATAATTTCTATTTTTCTTCGCATATTTCCAATTTTTGATTCTGATTCACAATTAAATGAAACTACGTGATGTAGTATTATTTCTACTTTATTTAAGTTCTTTACCACGCTCTTACGTTTCTTTAAGTTCTTACCATTGGCAGTAAAGAACTTAAAGAAACTAGAAATAATATTACATCACGTAGTTTCATTTAATTTTGAATAATAAATTTCTACAAACTTACCGCCAAATATATTCAATATTTGATTCTGATATAAAAACTTAAAAGAACTTGTATGTTTATGTAGTTAAATAATGCCACAAGTTTATTATGTGCTGTAATCTTAAACTAGGCGAAGCAGTCACAAATATCTTATCACATCGATGTCTTCAGGACTATTAGTACGAGTTAAAATATAAACGCAGCAAGGGGAGCATCGGCCTGCGACCATGACATTTAGGGTCTATGTTTACTGCGAGGTCACGAGTGCGAAATACGGAAACTACAAGTTAGTGAATCCAATTCGTTTTCGACCCTAGCGCGCTATTTTAGATTACGAGGCGAGGGAGTATGAATAATTTCGGAGTTCAGTGTTTGGATAAGTTTCAATGCCACATCTGAACGTGGATCGTGTTATCTCCACATGTTACTTACACATGATGGAGTAACCTTTTGCAGGTTTAAGGTTACTTTCGCGTTTACTTTCAATTAAGTTTTACGTAATTAACGTGATTTGTTAAATATTATTCTTTGCTGCAAATTGTTTGAGTCTCCCCAAACCTGCGTTTGTGGATGTTGTTTGAGTCTCGTGTTGTAAGTTAATATAATTAACAGAAAATTAATCCTACTAGTATTGTTAAAGAGAAAAAGGTTTCGAAGAGGAGATCTTATATACCTGGGAATAAAAAAAGGCCAAGATATTTTTTAAATTTCTTTTTACATTATAAAAAGGTTTCTTTATTAGGATGCACACTTTAAAATGTTTCCAAAGGTTTATTCCCTTAAAACTGAAATCTTATTATTTCAAACTTTTTTATACCTTTACTTGACCTTTTATCCAGATCTTATCTAATTACACAAGATAATACCTAATTTCACAAGATAATAGTGATCAGACAACAACTATTTTTGTTGTTCTACCCTCACTGTTTACGAATTGAAGCATATTTTTTTTGTAACAGGTATTCACATAACCAGAGAGATAATTTTTCATTGCAGTTTACTTGTTTTTATACATCCGCCATCAGTTGAATTAAAATATTGCCTGCCAATAAAGTATTTTTTAGCTTTTATCCTTCAACAGATTATACAGGATTTTCTTTAAGTTGAAATATGGATAGTAAGCAACGGAGATTGTGTAGAATTTGCCATCTGAACCATCAACTTCGATACCTGATAAAGAAGAAAATTATATGTTTTCACTAGAAAAACT
Organism: Druceiella hillmani; assembly: GCA_039881145.1. Taxonomy (NCBI): domain Eukaryota; kingdom Metazoa; phylum Arthropoda; class Insecta; order Lepidoptera; family Hepialidae; genus Druceiella; species Druceiella hillmani. Next base: position 5,298,453 of record JAYKKI010000060.1, on the reverse strand, counting down.
GTTGAATATATTTGGCGTTAATTTTGTAGAAATTCATTATTCACAATTAAATGAAACTACGTGATGTAGTATTATTTCTACTTTCTTTAAGTTCTTTAACACGATCTAGGTTTCGTTGTATTACAACATCTTCAGATGGGCTATTAGCAAAGATTCTTGCTAATAGATCTTTGCTAATAGTTCGCCTAACAGGTAGATATTTTTTTTTTATGTTTTTTTCATTTATTAGCATTTAGTGATTTTCATGGAAATATCGTAGACATTATTGTAATTTTCTCACGCAGACCTTCACCATGAATACTGTCTCATAAAGTCACGTATACACTATACAATTTACACATCATCAGAATAATGATAAAAAACAATAATAAAGCGTTACCTGTATCTCGTATCATGCATATAAATTAATCTACGTTGATTTTATAACTGGTTATTTTCAAATTTGTTAACAGTTATCCAGGAAATACGAATTCATTTTATGCTAATACTTCCTAACAAATATACAGAAAACAATTTTAGAAATTTGAAATATTTAGTTATGATTAGGAAGAATACTTGCGTAGTTATTAAGTTAGGATAATTTATCTCCAATGGCATGTAAATTAAAAGTGTACAAAAATTGTGAGCATAATTTTCCAGCAAAAAGTCGACGTATATACAAATTAACTTAAAGCATCACAGCAGTACAAGAACGATAAGTGGTTTTAAAATTTGAATAAAAACAAACCTAACAAATATTTTAAATACTAAACTGTGTTTGTTCGTCCTTCTTTCACGTCGCAATAAAACAATAGGTTAACCTGATTTTTGCATAGAGATAGTTAATGGAACTGGAAAATATAGCGTACTTTTGCGTCCTTGAGAAATATTATCCTAATTGAAATTCTAAATCCAAAAACGTCTTTGTTATACTTCTTCCACATCGCAATAGAGCAATAAGATCAAATCGTGCAAAGATAATTGATATAGGATACATTTGATCCCAAGAAAAATTACCCTTCGGGGAAATTTTTATTTTAAACTGAAGAAGTACTTAAACTGAATAACGAAGCAACGTCACAACTTAGTAACGGGTCAGCGTGTTCTGTAAAACCTTAATCTGTAATATAAAAGTGTAACAAAATGACTACTCACTTTAATCCATAATTTTGATGGAAATATTATGTTTCCATTGTTATTTGTATCATAAAGTAAAGAAAATAAAGACTTAATATTTAATTTCCCCTACTCATTCTATATATCATTGCATATTTTAATTCCTTCTTTTAAATTCGTAACTACAATTACGCGAGTTAAGCTGTAGGTAAAAGTAAATAATAAACCAAAAAAAATAAAATTATCAATTACGCAAGTTAAGCTGCAGGTAAATTATCAATTACGCGAGTTAAGCTGCAGGTAAATTATCAATTACGCGAGTTAAGCTGCAGGTACTACAATTATGCGAGTTAAGCTGCAGGTAAAAGTAAATAATGAACCAAAAAAAATAAAATTATCAAATGAACCAAAAAAAATAAAATTATGAACCACCAAGTTAGTCTATAATCTAATCTGGAACTGATCATTTGGGCAAAAAAATGTCAAAGCTAGACGCGTCTCCCGATATCCTATTAATAAGTCCATTTAAGTGCTCAAGAAACAAGCCATCAGGATGTTCATACTTCATATGAATTCCTGTGTCCGTGAGCCTTAATTCCAAGCGTATTATAAACCAGAAAGTCGAAGTACTTCATGTGCGTAAATATAAAATAGAACAATGAACAATACATCTTATTGTGGAACGAATCAGAAAGGACCAAAGAAATAGAGAACAATAATACACCAATAAACTTTCATTCATTCCAAAAATATCGCATTCAGGTATTGTCGCAAGTACCTAGTTTATGAGATCCTTACAAGGACGAAGTGAGCTATCCCGATATAGTAGATTAGTCCGCGGCAATTTGTATTCACAAGCTTCAACTTATTTATTTGGGATATAGAAGGATATTGGGGATAAAAGTTTCATACGTAATACTTTTTCCCGTCTAGTTGGAAGCGATTCTCGCCTTAATTGGGAAGTATTTAGTAAGACCTTCTGTTATGCTACTTACGTTGTTGGAACAGAAGATTGATATTGTGTCATGTGTATGTGTACATAACACTTATTTTCGTTAGATACAATGCGTTTCAGTAATGTATATACTTGATAATTATGAGTCTACAACTGGACTTATGCCTCTTCCAATGATCCACAATGAGCCTGATCTTCGGTTGTTCTTGTGTAATTTTTGCCAACTACCTTGTACAGATGGTCATTCCATGTAGCTAGAGGATGTTCTACACTACGTTTGCCAAAACGTGATCTCTATCTCATCTACTCCATCTGTTATTGTTACGACAAATATGATCGATCCATTGCCACTTCAGTTTACTTATTCTTTGATCTAGGGAGGTAACTTTATTCCTCTGCCAGGTTAAATCATATTGGATACCATCCTTCAGAGAAATCATGAATATAGCTTTTTCCGTAGCTTCCTGAACGGTATTGAACTTATGGTCTAGTCCAGTGTTATTATGTGCGCGCGAAAGCAAAAGTTTTGAATACAAGAATGCCTGAAGATTTTGTCTTCGAGATGCGCGATGAAAAGACCGGGATATGAGACAAAAAGACGACGCAGTTTTAGGAATGCTGGCTAGTCCAGCTGAATTCTATCGGCTTTTCTCTCGGAGTTGTTTCTTCTCAACTTAAGAGTTTGCTCATGGTAGGTACATTCTTCTATGACTTTATTAGGGGCAACGAAAAAAATAATAAATAAATAAAATTCTTATGTAATTCTTATTCTTATGTAGTAAATAAATAAAATTCTTATGTGACTTCAGTTAAGAGACTGAATATTTTACATAACTTACACAACGGACTAACGATAAATTTAGATGACGTTCGTATGCAAATAGGAGAGTTGCGTAATTTCAAAATATTTTCCTTACAATATTTTATATTATTATAATAAACTTCGTGTATAAGAATGATGCGGGTCGTGAAAAGAAGTAATATGATTTTATTGAGATATGAACCAGTAGAGAATAAGAAAAAGCAAGCATCTTTTCTTATTGATGGATATCATAGAAATATATATTTGGTATTTGTTCAGTAATCTAATTGAAACTGTTTCTTGTGGTCTCTAAATTCTAAATCGAGAAGAAAATAAATCGTACGAAAAGTAAATTGCTTGCATTCATTACCAAGTAATTATATGTAATATATATGGGATGGGTAAAATTATTGGAAATTTTTCTTAGTATATATCTAATTATGTATGAAACCTGAAAAAATGGGTGGAAATTCATAGATTTGAATCGAAATTTATACTGAAAAGTCAAATGTATATTATCGAATATATTTTTATGATAGGACTAAATTTTAACGACATGTAAAATATACAGTGATATTTTGTCGCAACAGGAGATACCCCATCACATTTTTGCCTTAACCCTAGATTGGGATTTATGTAACTAAAGTAATGAAATGTGGACCCCTTCCACGTTTCATTACTTTAGTTACATATATTCGAGACTCTCTTTGATTTATATTGCATTGTGCAATAAAAAGTTTCACTTTGTAAAAAGATTACATTTCTAATCGAAGCAAATATTTAATTTTAGTTACCGCCGCTCTTTATGAAATTTGAAAAATGATTTTTTAGAGAAATTCAAAATATTTGCATCAAGTATTAATTATTCTCAAAAATGATGGTTACCCTTCGATGTACCAGAAGCTACGACAAATGTGGTCACTAATCATAAATAGAAAGTGAAAACTAAAAAAATAATTAAAAATAACAAATGTGCAATATGTCTCCACGAAATAGAACCTTGAACAATTCCTAAACTGGTAAATGAGAGAGTAGAAACTCCCCAGCTATGGTGTGGTGGTATTGAGAAAAACTACAAAGATTCAAAGATCGGTTAAAGTCACCAATGACTAAGTGCTCTTATGTGAATTAAAAATAGAAATAATGAAAATGATAAAAGAAAGGTGTTTAAACCGTGGGCAATATAATAAAACTTAAATTTTCTTCTAGAATACCATAAAAAGTAATATTACAGAAAATCAACAGAAAGGAAAGCCGCCTAAGACCTGTATAGACCAAATATTTGAAGATATTGGAAATGCCAGCTACGAATAACTGAAAAGACTTGCAGAAGATAGAAAAATTTGAAGATACTTTATCAAGGTGCCAAACTAGTCAAGCAAGGGAATCACTAGATGATCGTTATGGAATTTGGTACTGTAAGTAAATTAGAAATAAAATAAATTTCTCATTAAGTTTCCTTTTAACTACTATCAGAAACTGATATGCTTTGTATTAAATTTCTGATCAAATAGATTTTTGACCAAAACGATTAATGCTTTATTAGTAACCTTTCTCACCTTCACGTAATGTTCTCTTTCTCACACGAACGATCACAATGGCACACTCCGAACTCAAACAAAGAAACAGTACGTCGAAATCAAATTGATTTGCAATATCGTGAACGAGCACTCAGCCTCTCCAAGCTTGCGATTTAACGGCCCATCAAAGAAATTGGTCGCCGTAAAGGGAACGCCCATTAACCCCCTTCGTCCTTCGCAAGGACCAATCTTATATTCCTTCTGCTTGAGTTTACTCACGAGGCTACGGGCTACGAAAGTGGGCTACAGGCTACGAAAGCGTGCTAGGGGCTATGAAAGTGCGGCTTTATTGTGAGCGACAGGAAAGGCCACAATCAAATGTATAGTTTGATGGAAAAAGAAAATATAGCGACGCGAAAATAATATGAAATCTTTTATGCATGAAAAGGGGCGAAGGTGCGCGCGTTAGTTGTGTTAAGGCAAAGTGGTCGGACGGCGGTGTGTGCGGGTTTGTGTTATAAATAACACAAGCCCACACATCGGATATTCGTACGTTGTGGATGTAACGTCGATTATAAGGGAAACTCTAGTATTTAGTTAGGTTTTTCCTTTGTTTGATGATGTTTAAATATGACCTAATTGAAGTCCAGGTCCAGATCTGTGGGACTGATAATTAACATGGCGTTGAAAGATTTAAAATCTAAACAAATCCATATATAATTTTTTTCTAATAAAAAAGGTGTAGTATATGTTTCAAAAATTATAACTTAATAACTAGCAATGTAATTTAATGTAATTAAAGTAACTGGTAATCAGCGCTGGTCCTTAGAGAAATCTTTTTTCCAATAAAGGCCAGTTACATTTCATCACTCTGTTCACACTTCGCAACAATTTTGACCAATGTAACATGTCCAATCCACAACAGTATACTAAGATATATATATACATAAACCTAGGCCGCTCTAATTAAATTTCGCTTACACAATTCGAAGGGCGACTGCCCCTACGAGTTAACCCCTAGCAGGTGAAACTTGTGACATGGGTTCGAATTAAAGTTACATGCGAGGTTTATCGATTAGGGAGGTCAGGTTGAATGTTGGATTTGTTTTATGTTTGGATAGTGGAGTTTTTAAATTAAATTGGATTGAAGCTTTGATTGAATAGAAGGGTAGCATCATTATTATTACGCGGTGTGGTAATTTTGGTAATGGTTTTTCCAATAGCAATTTTGTATGTTTCATTAGGCATATTGAATTGATTTCAAAATGTGAAATTTCCCAGTTCGATTTGTAATTAGTGCGGTCGGAATTTTCGATTGATTACATGAAGATGGATAAAGGTTTTCACTTCTTCAAGACTAATTTTATTTATTGCGGTTGTACTGTCTTCAATATCTCGCAGTGCCGTAAAATACATAGAGAAACTATTTAAACTATCCTTCAGGCTTTAAATATAAAATCAAGGGTCATTATATCGTAATTTTTGACTGAATTTGTTTTCAAATTCTTATGGTAAAAACAATTAATTATAGTATTCATGCAACCACAATCGGCATTAAGATTTGAAAAACATTTAAATTTTTTTTAAAACGAACACAAAGTTGTTGCTAATGCACTAAGATTTTATATAAAATCCAAGGTTAGATACTTTGATAGTATTTGTCGGGACACTAAGTAGACATTTTTATGTTTTCACTTTATTTTACCAATTTTCTGGTATAGGTTTTATTGGAAAAGCAAACAAAGGTGGATACAAATATAATCTATCTATATATAAGTATCAAAATTAGAAAAACGGAATATTTATGGAATAAAATTTTCATTTGCCTCTCTGTCACAGGCGTTTTTCTCGATGACTATTTGAAATAAAAAGTTCGCTTATTTATTGAAAGTTCTGACCTAGTTACAGATGTTGCACACAGGAAATTGAACTTCTCTTGTTGGCGGCAGAGATGAGACGGTAGGTGAGCAAACATTTTTTCTATATTACTGCATTGGGCATGGAAGTAAAGCGTATTAAAACGTCATTTCAAAAGTAAATTAGTTTCTTTTTTAATATTTCTTTGTAAGAAAATTTAAAAAAATAACTAAAAAATTGATAACACCCCATCTCAAAAAACCACGGACAAAAATGTAAATAAATCAGATATCTATATGAAGCGATTAAAAATGTATTATTTCCTGTCTCACCTCCCCCTTGTTTTTAAATATCTTCTATTATCTCAAAATATTTTCATTTGAAAATTTAGAGCAAAAATTTGCACTTACGAAGGGTATTGAAGTTACCTAATCACATATTTCAAGTTTTCCAACTTAGCATAATATGAAACGTTCAGAAAGAGTGAAAAGTCTGCAAGAAAACTAAGTCAGCTTTCTTATAATGGAAAAGATTTATGATAAACATTACGCTGGCAACTTTTTAACGGCAGCACTTCGTCTTATTGTCAAACGGCGCTGTTTGGGTGGTAATTTGTTATATTTTCTGCTTAGACGCTTCATTATTATGTAATGAAACTTTTATTTTTTAAGTTATACAAATATTTATGATAAAGTATTATTTATATATATATATATATATATATATATATATATATATATATATATATATATATATATATATATACATACATATACCGCATATTTCTATTAAATAATTGCAAATTTTCACACCTATCTCGTACATCCTTTTAATGTATCTTATTTAAATCTTTGATTAGTTTTTTAGCATTTTCAATTATAATGATTTAGTAGAAAGAAAGTAATTTTATTTTACAATTGTTAAATGGAAAAATTTTTTGCAGTGTAAGAAAATTCTTATTTTCCGTACCTTATAACTCTCTGCGCTCACATAGTCATAATTATTTTTATAATGTTATCATCTCATAAAAGTGTCATAGCAAAGCTCGTTTTGATCTGCAGTTTTGCTTGCGTGGAAAATGAGAAAGAGATAGTAGAGCTGTTTAAAAATAATATTTTTATGAAAGTATTCTGTCTAAGAGTTAGACAGGGCTGATTAGTTTCAAATTCACTCTGCTTGTAGCTACATGTTGAAAGGTTGCTGTAGGATTTTTTTATTTAGTATGAATGCTATAGAAAAAATGGAAATCCTCCACTAGAGTGTGATTGTTGCTGATTAAAAAAACAGTATTTATTGAAATATCCTCCCGTTACGGTTTATAATCTAACAGAATATAAAAAGTGTATATTTATTTATTAATCAACTTTAATGCAAAGAATAAATAGTAAACTTATTGCTATAACAGCCATCTCTTCGAGTCAACCTTAGTGTTGAAAAATTTGTTTTGTTTGGTAAGCAGTGAGAGAAGTTACAATATAAAATATAATGTGTACACGAAGAAAAGAAAATCAAATCTGTAATAAATTACAATAAAGTTGCAATTAAAAAGCATAAAAAACCACAGGAAAGCGCTGAAAGATTACGATCTAGGAGTTGTAGAGCTTTTTCAGTCGATCCTTAAAGAAATTTATCGAATTTATTTTACTGGGTAATTAAGATTTCAGAGTGTAATCCACGACTGTGAACAGACAAGTTTTTAAATCTACCAATGTGGTGTTTTAGATCCTGAAGTAAATTAAATAAATACATAACGTAAATGTATTGCTACAGGAACAATATCTTCTAGTCAACCCAGTCACTGAAAATGTAACATGGAAAGCTGCAACAGATTGCGTGAAAATAGTAAAAACAATAACAAATAAAATAGCAATCTACCAAGAAATAATAGTTAATAACAATGCATTACCGAGAGTAAAGGAAATGGATAGGATTTTGAAAGGAAAACCAAATAGAAAATGATGGAGAGTTAATTACAAATGAAGGATATGAAAGGGAGTTACGACAGAAATTTATTTTGCAAATTACACAGATAAATGAACCATAACTGAGATTATTTCTTTATATTTAAGGTAACTAAGGAAACATATTTTTACATCTCAATAAAAGCCAAAAATTACATTGAAAAATTTTTGGTTTTTGGTTTGTCGTGTTGTGTATGCAGCACACAAAAACTTTGAACGAATTTTAAGGATAATTTGCATAGGGATACTCTATGCTACAAGATATTCTTTAGGACTTTTTAATTTTATAAATTTTTCACAAACTCTTTGAGAACTCTCCAATGACTTCTCGAGGAGTTTATGCAAAAATTTTTAGCTACCCGACAGCTTTCCTGCTGAGCAAGCATCGTTTGGATCAAAGTGAAACTTTAGTTTTTATTTATGGAGAGATATTTAGAACAAAGCTCAAACTTGACGTACATAACAAAACAAATTGCGAATCAAAAAGTCAAACAGTTTTTATTGCTATGAATACTATTTTCAAGGTATAACAGAATGGTGTAGTAATAGTTCTGAGGGTTACCATGCTCATAACACTGAGCAAATATTTGCAAAATTCAATGCCAAAATCTGACCAAAAAACTTATAATTCGTAAGCTATTTTGAATGGCATACATTAAAAATAGTTTACCAATTGGGGAACAAATATGGAAGGTTGAAATATTCTTTAAGAACATTGTTCAGATTCATCAGCATATACATCCGCAGAGATATAACTATGCGGTTATTTTATTGTACACTTTTTAAGTAAATTTACCTGTATATTTCATTACTCTATACGAAAAACCTAATATCTACTCAAATGAAGTAGCGGTTACAGATATGTGATGGAACGCATTAAGTTAATGTTTGGAATTTTTTTTAAATTGCCAAAGTATAATAAAAACAATAAACAAATGCCTTGCTACTCAAAGTGCAGTAAGTACATGTATATGTATATACATGTGTATATATATATATATATATATATATATATATATATATATATATACCTATTTACATCAGTATATGACTCTACGATTATTTTAAATCGTGCAATGAAGTTTTCTATCCGAACATATTTTGGCAAAATATGTACGGCTAGGGTAGAAAACTACTTTTAACTGAATATATTGTTTTTGTCACTTTAGCTTTAACACGATCTAAGACACATACAAATTCGCTTATATAGCAAGTAAATTAATAAAATTATCAAAATGTCTTTGCAATGAAATATCCGAAATGCAATAACGAGCTTTTAAAAAGTGGATGTTGCAGTTTTTGATTAGCTTTTTTATGTCAACTATTCTTGTGTACATCCTTTTGATAAACGTGATGATTTAAGCAATATAGGCAATGAAAGATGCACAAAGGGCTTTATTTCACCTTGTTTTTTAGCTTAGTCTCATTTTGATACATCAAGATATTAAATAGCCTATTTCACTTAGGAGATTGTGTATAATGTGTAAGTAAACTGTTTTACTCGATCAGATAAGAAGATTTTTAATATAAGTCTCATAATTAAAGAAAAAGTAAAATAAAAACTGTCAAAAGTAAAAAATTTTTTACGCAACGTTTAAAAGACGATCATTATAATTTTGATTTCTACTGAAAAGTATCATGGAAATTAAAAAAAAATTATCTTGTTAATTATATTTTTGGTCATTTGCGAATAAAGAAGAGATGAACTGCAATATTTTTCAGCATGCTAAAAAGGGAATTTCTAATAGTTTGATTAGTCATCTCCAGTGGTATTAAATGTAATATACATTTAATAATCATAAGAATGATAAGAATGAGATGCTATTTTTAAGTCAACTCATTGTTAACTGAAACTTCATCTTCATCAAGCAAAGGGTCCAGCAGGATGAGGCAGGGTGTACGATCCCAGAGAGATATTTGGAAAATAACTTGTGTTATAACATTGATGAGTTGATACATTTTCAGCTTTCGACCTTCATGCGTCCTTGAGACGACTTACCATATATACGCTATTCATATTATGCAAAACCTATTCCGACTAGACTTACGAAATAAAAACTGTGTACTAATTAATACATTGTTCTGTATTAATTTACTTATTTTTAAAACAGTCTGAGGCAATTCACCCTACATTATCCTGCTAAACTCTTTATTTCCTTCCCAAATTATTACCTGAAAATATATAGAAAAAAATGTTTTTGTTACTAATATAAGATTTTTCAAGCTTACATAATTTTACTTCTCTTTTTTATTTGCCATTATAGAAATATTGAATATACTTTGCTGGATATTTCAGTAAGAGTAATTACATGGTACTTGCAATATTTATAAATTTTATGACACTATTTTGTTAACGACAACAACACTTGCATTTATTTTCAATCGCAAGGGAATCTCAAAAAAATTTTAAGCTTTTGCATGTCTTGAATATATTTGGCGTTAATATTGTAAAAATTCATTATAATACAACAAAACCTAGGTCGTGGTAAAGAACTTAAAGAATGTAGAAATAATACTACATCGCGTAGTTTAATTTAATTGTGAATAATGAATTTCTACAATATTAACGCCAAATATATTCAATACATGCAAAAGCTTAAAATGTTTTTGAGATTCCCTTGTGATTCAAAATAAATGCGAGTGTTGTTGTCGTTAACAAAATAGTATCATAAAATTTATAAATATTTTAGGTGCCATGTAATACTACTTCGTGTAGTTTCATTTAATTGTGAACTTTTGCATGTGATTAGAACTTTCAAGTAAATTTTAGTCGGCTAATTTGTTTTAACCATTTCAACAGATATAGACAACTACGAAACCCTGTTTTGTGCATATTTCAATACACCCTTGGGCATGTTTCAATACACACTTGTGATGTTTTAAAGATAAACTTTTGTTGGGTTAAACGAAAACAATTTTTTTACGTAATATTTGTATTTAACAGATTTAAAAAAAATGGGGAATTCTCCATTCGTCTTATTTTATTTTCTCATTTTGTTTATGTATTTATTCTTTATTTATTTTTATATACGTATGTCTACTCATAACTTTTTACTGCGTGAACTTATTTTCTATGATAAATAAGGTAAAAAAAATGATAAAGAACTCCAGAGGTATCCTGAGGAACTCATCAACGAATGAGAGAACACGCCTCCTTTTGATAATTCGTGACCGTGTTTAGATTCACTTATTCTACATTTATAACTCCTTAAGATAGTGGTCAGTGATAAGATAGTAGTCTGTGAGAAGATAGTGGTCAGGATCAATATAATGAAACCAGAAAGTAGTGACAGAACTCCTCAACAGTGAGGTGTAGATTACTATTGTTTAAGCTCGTTGAATTACCGTTACGAGTCCTATGTTAGAAATGTGGACCTATAAAGGATGCGGAAGATGGTGACAGGAACTACTCGATTAAGAGGAGTAAACACATCGAGCACGGGCTCGTTCGACTTGTTTTGACATAAGTAGGAAAATAACAAGTAGTTAAGAATATATATGTATATACAAAGGCATAAAGCAACGACTACTGTGCAGTCAAAATAAGGCAATGCTTTATTATTGATATGTTCGTACGTATGTATTTATATATTTACATGCATTCGAACCTTAATAGCAGCAAACACCTATTTAAATTTAAATAAATGAGGCATTATTTAATTCGTTACGACTTTGTCACATTTTTGGTATAATTAGATCTTCTACATCCTAAAAATTAAAAAAAAAACTTTTTAACAAATAATTGAACCAACTTCAAATAGCTAATGCCTGAGAAACGCACTGAAAAACATAAAATGACTTCATAACAAAAATAAACCTACTTAAAGAAATTCAGAAAACAAGAATAATAAATATACTGTTCTAATTGGAAACACTTCCTGTGATTTATGGGTTAAAAATAGGTACAAACACGTCAGTATTTATCTATTTAACTACAACCTTCTGTTTAATATTCTTTTTGAAGTCGGTGCGTAACAATATAGAGGAAGTAGGTACCGACTTAAAAAGTAATTAATTAAACGTTTATCACAGATACTGTTAAAAACTTATTTTAAATATATTCAATTCCTGATTATAAAAAGTGATGGTTAATCATTGAAATGTTGGAAGAAAAAAGAATTAATTGAATTTGGTTCGAAACGCTTATCTATTTATTTATATTTGCTACTTTAACAATATTATAATAATTAAATTGTACACAACATAACTGTTGATAACATTGTAGTTAAAATTCAGCGTGGTTGGACAATCTATGATATAAATCGGTGGACCTAGGGATTGGGATACTTATGCTGAAAAGAGTACTTATGCTGAAAATTAGATTTATGTGAATCAATTTAAACAATACAACAAAACCGACGTTATATTAATCCATACAGTAGTACACAAGAATTATCGTGACACAAGTATTTTGATAAAGGATCCATTTACGAAAATTAAATATGTCCTTTTTTGTATTAGGATAAATGAGCAATCTCCCGTGCGTATTTGGCATGTTGGATATTTGATCGTATCTTTACATGGATGGTATATATATATATATATATATATATATATATATATACATATATATATATATATATATATATATACATATATATATATATATATATATATATATATATATATATATATATATATATATATATACTCGTATATGATTTGAAGATTTCAATCCTCATAGTTTCTGTCCAATATATTTGGCAGTTATTACACTTATCAAATATTAATGTGCCAATTGCTTACTAATGTACAAATAAGTGAAAAGTTGTGATGTGATTTTATTAAATTTTTCTTTTTAATATCTGAATATTTTAATAGTAACTTATTTGTTTTAACAATATTTATCTGTTTGTTTATCTCTCATAGACTGATAGTTTTTTCACAGTATTAGAAATAAGCAAATCAAATTTTACAAGTAATTTTTTTAGATTTTAAAAATCAATAAAACTGTGGATTCCAACATTTAATCCGAACTTCAAATTAAATCACTGCCGTTAATTCACAAAAATTTCGCAGTTACACTGTGTTCATTTGCGGCTTTACTATTTGGTGATTCTTTTTTCGGAATAGCATACATGCCTAATTGACTTCTGAGATTTATAAATCACAAAAATGAGGTATAATATAAATACCCATCATCAAAATATTAAACAAAAATGTTAAATTATGTAAAACCGACTTAAATTAAGTACACTCTAATGATGTACATTAAAACAATTATATGAAACTAGATGTGCCCCACGTTACACTCACATAAAATTCGGAATAAGAAAAGTTATTAGAATTTTTCTCACATGTTGCTCTTGGGTATAAACTATTACCATACCAAATTTCATCAAGATACGTTGAGTAGATTTCGGGTGATTGACGAACAAATTAACATGCTGACGGACAGATAAAAATTATAAAAACAGGTTTTCTGGCTTCTATTATCATTCTTTATGCTAAATCGATCACACTCTTTAAACTATTTTCCATGTACATAATTCAATCTGTTACAATTTTATTAATAGTACGGATGAAATTGAAATAAATCAAATGATGAAAAATTAAGCCAAATCTCATAAAATGAAATTGCATTAAATTGAAAAACTAGCTTACATCAAATTAAACTAAATTAAATCCAATAGTGTCTTGAGTAATTATCTTTATCATTATAATATTTGGGTGGGCTCTTTGAAAGTTATGTAATAATATAATAAATAACACTGAACATGCGAACATATGACGTTATGATAAATATAAAAAGTTTGTTTTTATCATTCATCGCTAATGTCTAGAATTACATGCCGGATTTCAAAAACTATTATTTTGTTTAAAAGTATATACTTTCAAAAAGATTATATCATGTAGATATAATCTTATGATATAATCGATAGAAAGACTAAGCCATCACTTTACGGTTTATAACTTTTCCGTTTTATGTTTGCTCTTAAACATAAAATGTAAAAGTTTGTTTGTTTGCATTGTTTGTTCGCAAGAATCTCTCGCATTGTATGTATAATTTTAGGAATTCTTTTTGTGTTAGAAAGTTATATTTTTATAAATAATATAGGCTATATACAATTATGCAACAATTTTTGAAACAATGCAATTATAGAGCAAAAGAAAATTGTCTGTGTGCTTTGTTCGCACCAATCTCTTGAACCAACCGTCTGATATCAAAAATAATTTTTATTTTAGGAGGCCAATTACGTTGAGAAATATTAAACATTATATAAAACTGTGTGTTCATAGAGCTGGAATAAAAAATGTAATAGAAATCGGATTAAAGGGGCGCTAAGTAGAGGACAAGCGGTTATATTTGACAGGTCATTTCGAATACTTCTACCGAAATACCCTCATCTCAGATGAGTGAATCAGTTTAAGATAAGAATTTTTTTCTCGCGGCCAACTGTATTTAGCTTCGGCTAGATCAGCCAGTGATGAAAACCAATTTATACTTCTACCCAATGAAAATAAAACGAAGAATATAGCATTTTCCGAAGCACTGCAAGAAACTGCTTTTGTACAGAATTTCGGAATATCTGATTTAAAAGTAATTACACCCATAAATAATATATTTTAAGCGAGTAAAATCGCTTGGCACAGCTAGTTTTTATACTTCATTTGAGTTGTAAAGAATTAATTCGGTGACCACTGGATTCACTTTTTTATGTGCATATAATGAAGGAATGCCTGTTAATGTTAAGACGAGAACTGTTTTACAATGTTATGACGATAGTCTTCCATTGTTTTTCTGCTTGTCCTTATTTTACTTAAATAAATTACAAACTGTCATTTTTCCATCCATTCATAGGGAGTAAGATGACCATTTCTTGCTCTAAGTAGCTAAGCAGGTCTGGAAATTTAGTTTCATCAAAATCTTTTGATTGCTATTTGAAGTGCAAAGACGCACTTAGATGTGAGATAAAAAGCATTTGCTTTGATCTTATAAGAAAATATCAGTTGAACATTTTCGAATTTGACAATAAATGTTTCTTTCAGATACTTTTACTGAATTTTGTGTTATCAACAGTCAAAGTATTAAAATGGCTATAACATAACAAAACAAATATGATAAAGCATTTTGCAAGTTAAAACCGTAATGCGTGTTTCTAATATCGTCTATCAAAATAATCCAAAGGTAGATATATAAAACATATAACCGCAATAATATCAGAAATATCTTTATAAATACACTCCTCTACGAGTACCGTAGAGAACCCAGTCTGTAGGTAGTTTCGCTTGTATTTGCTGAAGCAAACGACCTACGCGGCTATCCCCTTACTTATCACTGTCCTTTATTTTTTGCAAGGATTCGTCCGTATCTCGGTCGGCTCAAGCGTCCTTTCTGTCGGTGATCATTTGTCCTTGTGGGGGTTTGCTATCGCGGCCGGGCTTTGTAATATTTGTGTGTTAAACATGTATATTTGTCCCTTTTGATAAAGTTTTGTGATCGTTATCCGTAGTGTTTGTTGTTTGGCTGGAGCTGTGGGGTTGCATTGCACATAAATTGATTATATTTTACTGTTAAATGGTAAGGGAATTTATTGTAGCTTTGTGCCTGTTAGGCATTTCTGCGGAGGGTGATTTTTTGCAACATTGCTTAATTTACGTGATTTCTATGTAACATTCCAGTCTTTTTATTCAGAAAGAAAATTATTTTGTATATGTACACAAATATATATTGAAATCGAGTTCTGATGAGCCATGCCATGTTCTTATAAAGTCGAAAAATCAAATTATGATTCAAAACTGGATGAAGAATTTATTCTCTTTTCATGTACAAGACTTTTACAACAATTAAAATTTCATTTAGAGAAATGAGTTTGAAAATATGGGTTTTTTCCTAATATAGAAAAAAGAATTTAATGGTGCAAATAAATTTTATGAAAACTCACTTTTGAACTGGGTACAGGCAAAAAATATTTATAACTATGTCAAATTTTATTTCGATAGTGTTAGTAAGAGAAAATTTTCTTTGAGAAAATCTACAATATCATTGATATGTACATTCAGATAGATAAGTCTCATTATAAGACTTAGTTTTGTACCTTTTATATTGAGAATCCTAAAAACTGGCCAAATTGCCATAGTATTTTATGTCGATTGATTTAGAATATTGAAAAAATTAACAATAATTTTCATACGTACATTCAGACATAAATCTCATTATAAGGCTACTTTTGCAGCTTTTTGATTAGGAATCCTAAAAGTTAGGAAAATTGTCATAAATAATATTTTACCAATAACTTCAGAAGATTGAAAAAACCTACAATGATGTTCAAATTTACATTCATATCGATAAATTTCATCATAAGGCTATTTTGCCACCTTTTTTATTGGTGATCCTAAAAATTGCCATAAAATGTTATTTCAAAAGCTTTAAAAGACTAAAAAAATCTGCAATGACGTTCATATGTACATTCGAGTCGAGAAATATCATCGTAAGACTTACTTTAGTACATCACAAGTAGTACAAGACTTATTTTTATACCTTTTTTATTATCTGTCTTAAAAATGGATAACTAACTTGATCGATAACTTCAGAAGATTGAAAAACCCTACAATGATGTTCATATGTACATTCAGAAAGAAATCTCATTATAAGGCTAGTTTTGCACCTTTTTGATTATGAATCCTTAAAACGGGCCAAATTGCCATAAAATGTTATGTTGATAGCTTTAAAAGACTAAAAAAATCTACAATGACGTTCATATGTACATTGAGATACAGAAATCTCATCACAAGACTTACTTTTGTACCTTTTTGATTAGCAATCATAAAAAATGGGTTAAATTGCCATAAAATTTTATGTCAATAGCTTGAGAAGATTGAAAAAACCTACAATGGTGTTCATATTCAGACAGAAAAATCTCATTTCAAGGCTACTTTTGCCCGTTTTTGATTAGGAATCCTAAAAACTGGCCAATTGCCATAAAATTTTATGGCGATAGGCTTAGAAGATTGAAAAAATCTATAATGATGTTCATATGTCCATCGAGACAGAAAAATCTCGTTATAACACCTACTTTAGTATTTATTTGATTATGAATCTTATAAACGGTCTATATTGCCATAAAATTTTATATCTGTAGCTTTAGAAGGCTGAGAAAATCTCCAATGACGTTCATATGTACATTGATAGAGAAACCTCATTATAAGACTTACTTAAGTATCTTTTTGATGATGAATCTTAAAAACTGGCCAAATTGCCATACAATTTTATATAGCTTTAGAAGACTAAGAAAATCTAAAATGACGTTCATATGTGCATGCAGACAAAGAAGTCTTATCATAAGACTTACTTTTGTGTCTTTTTGGTTAAGAATTTGAAAAATGGGCCAAATTGCCATAAAATTGTACATCGATAGCTTTAGAAGTCTGAAAAAATCTACAGCAAAGTTCACATATACATTCAGATAGAGAATTTTCATCATGAAACTTAGTATCTTTTTGATTAGTAATCCTGAAAAGGGCCCAAATTTAAAGAAGTAAAATCTTATGTTGATAGCTTTAAAAGTATAGAGGAAATTTGTAATTTTCTTCATATGCATTTTTAGCTGTAAATACCATAATAAAGTTTACTTTGTTTTGTTTGTTGTTTAGGAATGCTAAAAATAGGCTAAATTGACATAAACAATTGTCGTAGAAAATTTTGATTTCAATATAATTTAAAGAAATTTCGAACCTCGGGGATGAAATGAGTTTTATAAAAGCGATCCATTGACATGATATAAGTCTAGTATAATTATATTGTGGTATTTACATGTCACAGAGGTATCAGACTAGGTGGTTTCTATATCGTCTATCTCAAAAATGTGTTTCTCTTTTTGAAGTGCCAAATGATACTGTTAGTGATATTTTGCGCAGCTTCTAAATACATATTTAATTTTAGTCTCTGTGGAAAATGATGCTGTGGAATAGACAAGAAGGTTATGTATTATATTTTATAACTGTCTTTATGCAAGTGCTGTGCTTTAACTTACTGAATATTTAGTAGATATCTTTTATAAATGATGTGATTTTTCTTCCCCTCTCTCTATCTCTCTACGATACGTGAAACAGTCGTGATTAATAGTCTGGCATGTTACTTGAGCTTCGAGCTTTTTATAATTTTAGTGTTTCATTAGGTTTATTTATTATTTTGAAAATTGAGTTCTTTTTATAAATGACGTGATTTTTCTTCCTCTTTCTCTTTATATGATACGTGAAACAGTCGTGATTAAGAGTATGAGATATTACTTGTGCGAGTTTTTTATAATTTTAGTGTTTCACTATGTTTATTCATTATTTTTAAAAGGGAGTTTTTTATTAATGATGTTATTTTTCTTCCTCTCTCTTTCTATCTCGCTCTTTCTATGATACGTGAAACAGACGTGATTAAGAGTTTGAGATATTACTTGAGCGAGCTTTTTATAATTTTCGTGTTTCTCTAGGTCTCTTTATTACTTTGAAAAGAACTTGTTTTACCTCAGTGTTGAATTTACATTTTTGGTGATGCTAAACCTTTAAGTATAAATAGAGGCAGTTGTTTATTATCTGAAAAATATCTTATTGTTTCATGATTTTTAAGAGTGAAAAAGTATGTACCTGTAAAATACGAAAAGAACTCTTACTGCAAATATTTGTACGTACTTGTAAACATTTAAGCGTACATATTATTTGTATTAAACTATTTGTTAATATCAAGTTTTCATAATATCAAGTTTCATAATATATTGGCTTTTATATCCGTTACACATATAATAAATACAGTTTTAAATATAAAGTTATTTTTGCAGTTGATTTATGTTATTTGAATGGAGTTTCTTTTTAAATTCTAAATACACGCCAGTAGTCGTTCGACTAATACTCATAAACTAGTAACATAACATAAAAAAATATCATAGCTAAGTAATGGCTATGATATTTTTTTCAATTCCGTTGTATCTACTACCATTGTGAATAGTTTCATATATTAAAATATCGCGGTTTAGCTAATTAGCTATGGAGAAACGTAACTTTAATAAAAACTATCACATCAACACTTAATATTTCGTAAACGAATCCCTGTGTCGAAAAAGTGTTTAAAATATATTTTTGAAGGACCCTTCAATCTTATCCATAATAGGATTTGTGAGTATAAGAATCCATGCTCATTTTACGTGTCAAGGTTAAACCTGAAAAAATGTTTTTTCTTAAATTTGTAGCCGTTATATAACTATATTTCAGCTTCGTAGCATTAATAGACTACAACAGATGTGTGATATACAGATGGATGGACAGATGTGTATTACGAAACTTTAACGGTTCCTTGTTTTGTTGACAAAGAGTCAAAAAAATAGTCGTTAGTTATCTAAATCAATTTTTAACTGACCATATCAAATTGAAAAAGATATCAAAAGTTAGTTGAACACGCAACCCAAAAAAATGTCATTATATTTTGTAATGAATCTAAACTATTGCATAAAAAAGCATGTACATCTAAGCATAAGTCACTTTTATATAACCATGGACTGACAATTTGTTACCAAGTACTTAATAACTTCTTGAAAATTTCACACACAGTTTATAGGAATAATATAGCGATTAACCTAGATCTTAAAATTCTAAAGATCTTAAAATGTGCAATATGTGTAAAATGAGGGGACCCTTTTTTACGCATGTGAAACATTAGTAGGTATTATATTCACGTTGTGAAAAATCAATATGTGTAAATGGTTTGATAGAAATTCCGTGTACCCTTAAATACTGCATTTATAAGTGCAGTATTTAAGGGTACACGGAATTTCTATCAAACCATTTAAAATTTTGGAATTTCATAAACATGCACGGAACCCTCGTGTCTCTAGTCACGAGTTCTACATGTGATTGATTGTTTTTTATTTATAAATTGTCTAAACATGCACGGAACCTTGAGTCAGTCACGAGTTCTACATGTGATTGATTGTTTTTTATTTATAAATTTTTGCAAATATTGTTTTCAGAAGCTTTGTGTTTAATGCAAATTTTGGTTCAAATTATAAGTTTGTAATTTTAATGCTGGCCGATAATTAGGGCATCTAGAAAAACAACTTCTATTTCATTTTTCACCCAAAAGCATATGACCCCATTCATATCTCAGCAATTTTAGTAAGTACTAGCTATGTCTTACGATTCTCGCATGAAATTTGGAATGAGGGAATTTTGTTCACTCTCAGATGTTGCTAATGGTTATAAACTATTACAATACCAAATTTCATCAAAATCCGTTCCGTAGATTTTGCGTGATTGATGCACATAATAATATACAAATATACAGACAAAAATTCTAAAAAAAGGTTTTCCGGCTTCTCTTATCGTTCTATACGCTAAATGAATCGAGCTTACTCTGTTACAATTTTATTATATATATAGATTACCGAAAAATTTTAGCAGTACACTCATAAATAAAAAAACTTCTCTAACACTTAGCTTAACTAAAAAGAAAAATTGTTTTCGTGAAAAAAAGAAAGAGAGAAGGCTTTTTTTAGGAAAACTTGCATTCAATCGGTTAAGAAAAATTAGAACTGACGATTAAAGTGCATTTTAATTTCATTTTTAAGATACGCATAGCAGATTATTATTTATATTTTTTTCGGAAAAATAGAAAATAATATCTATTTCAAAGCCGGTTTCCTCGTCTGATACTACACGAAGAAACATTTTATTTCATTCGAAATTGAATTGTTTTCATGAAAAAAAGAAAGAGAGAAGGCTTTTTTTAGTAAAATTTGCATTCAATCGGTTAAGAAAAATTAGAACTGACGATTAAAGTGCATTTTAATTTCATTTTTAAGATACGCATAGCAGATTATAATTTATATTTTTTTCGGAAAAACAGAAAATAATATCTATTTCAAAGCCGGTTTCCTCGTCTGATACTACACTAAGAAACATTTTATTTCAGTCAAAATTGAAACTGGTCTTCCGAGTTTATTGAATCGATGATGGCAAATAAATTTCGTTCGGAAATTTTTGATTGATAAAAGAAAGGACAATAGAGTTTCTATTGAGCGTAAAGGAATAATTTGGAAAGGTGCTTTACCTTTGAAGTATATTGTTTTGAAAATGATAACCTATATCTTAATTTAACCTTTAATATTGTTATGAATAATTAGCTTGTAAATTATGTTGTTTTGAAAATAATAAGCTACTAGCGTGACCAGTGCGAAGTCTTCGCATTATTTATTCCATTATGAAGCCCAGATGACAGATCAAACAAATATTTTACTAAAATTGACATATAGAGGCGCAAGTATCAAAAGCAATGAGCTAAAGCGCCACTTTATTTATACGTGAGTGGATTTGAAATTAAACAAAAATTTTGCCGACCGTCCATCATATTGACGTTGAGCCGTTAGATGGCAGCATTGCTGTTTTGTGTATATAATTTTAATAATTAATTAATTTGCAAAAACAATAGCAATAATAAATTGTTTAGTTGTGGATGCCGGTAGAGCAAGCAATTATCTATAAAATGATATATAATTTATGTGGATTAGTTGTGAGGTTTTTTCTAAAAAGGGAGAGTAACATCTTAACCTTAGTGTATTAATATATATGATGATGATATGATGTTTTAATGTGATTTTTACCATTTTTATGAGTAACCAGCTAGTAAAGCATATTATTTTAAAAATAATAAGCTACGTTTTAATTTGGGCTTTACTCATATTATGAATAAATACCTTGAAAAGTATATTTTTTAAAAATAAATAAGCTATATTTTAATTTGGCCTTCGCTATTTTCATGAGTAACTAGCTTTTAAAGTATATTGTTTTGAAAATAATAGACTACGTTTTGAGTTGGTCTTTACTATTTTATTCCGGTTAGCAATATATACCTAAAGTTATAATTCAACTTTAATACCCTCAAATCAACTAGCGTCCAAATAATCTGTAATTACTAGGACTAAGATAGGTGATTGAGGAAAATCATTATAGATTAAGAGTCAATGATGAATTTAGGGTAAGTAATTTAGGCACTTAAAAACAAGTTTTAGCCAGTATAACATTTGAATAGTCATGACCTAAGCATGTTATCAAAAATACAATAACAATGAAAATAGCAGACAGACGATTCTTCCAATTGTGTATTTTTGCTTCACCAAAAAAAATTTGCGCATTTGAAATATGCAAATAATATCATGAAAGCATGAAACAAACAAATAATTGATGCTACAAACTTTCGTCGTAGACAACTTCGAAGCTTGGCTACAAAAGCACTACATGATTAAAAACGAGAGAGCTTTTTCAAAAGCTCCCGCTTATCAAACATCCGGCAGAAAGGCTTGACACGGAAGGCGGAAGCTGCCTACCCGTCGGCAGATTAGCGGCGTCGACCATCCGTATGTCAGTGTGAGGATTCGCCGCAAGCGATTTCCGTTCGAGCTTAAAGCTTACCGCTTACCGGTGCGTTGTCGATGTTGAAGCTTTTCTTATTCTTGGATATTATTGTGTCTTACAAGATTATGTAATAGGCTTTATTTATTTATTTATTTTATTTCCATATAAATTTTGAAATAAGGCTTCTTTTATATTGTTAAACCAAATGATGATATGGATTCGGAGGTACTAACACCATCTATTGGTTAAAGTATACAAGTACTGAAATTAAATTTAAATTAATTTTCTTAGCGCTTATGTTATAAATAAATAATTAAAAATGAATATTTGGAATTATTTATTTACAATCAAATTTATTTACAAAAAATAAACATCATTCTGAACGTAATTTGTATGTGAAAATTTTGTTTAATTTGTTATTAATTGTGCAAAATCATGTTTAATGTAGTTTTTCTTTTAATTAAATGAAGAAACATAAGAAAATCATTTGTGGTGAAGCATATCCGTTTCCTAATTTTGAGTTCCTACTCAAAAATAGTAAACCTTACAAGTAAATTCAATTAACATTTATAAATGGTATGATTTTTCATTAGTCATGCTACTCTTAACGATATATTTATTATTATGAATACGAGATAAAAGACTACCCTCTAGAAACTTGTGTAAGAAAATTTATGATACAATGAAAATTTGCATTTTCCTTTTTGAACTTTGTTGAAGTTATTTGTATAAGAACAGACATCATTAACGTGATGCGCAGACCTCTACAGTGACCTAAGTTATGAGAAATATAAGGTACTTGTTTATGTATACATGGGTATTCGAGTTATAACAATACCTATATAGGTTGCAAAGATATATCTGAGGATTTCGTTTTAGGATATTATCTATATTTAAAATCCATGTGATGTTCTATTTCTAATATTTATAATAACAATTAATATTTATAAAAAATTACAACCTCAAATTAAGCTGAATCTTCTGTCTGAAATAAGAAGCTTATTTTGACGTTAATTTCAAGTACAAATAGAGATAGCACTCTAGAAACAAAAGATTAGTAATATCGCGTTAGCGAAATGTTTATATGATTTATATGTATACAGATCACAAACAGTTAACCATGTTTGTTTTAGCAGCATATTTCATAAAATTGAGTTAATGTGGAGAATATTAATGTTGCCTTCTTTTATATTCATTTGTAAATGCTAATAAAAATATTATTGATTCATATAATAGTTATACTTTGGTTTATTAAAATAATTCATTGTTGTTACTATAAAACGTGAACTTAAATTTAACGTTAAAAAACCTTTGTAAATATTATTCGCACTATTATACAGTATACACTATTATAAAAGAAAATATTTATAGAAAAATAACGTTATGCGTTCTTAATTTGTTAAACTTTATAGCGTATATTTCAATTTAAAAGTACTTCAAGTACGTAAACAGCGCATTGAATCGGAAAAATGTTCGATTATTGACATTTAGAAAAGCGATAAGGAAAATGCCTCCTATTACTGTAAATAATAATTTTATGAATGTTTCAGTTTGATTTATTATAATAAAGTGAAACATTTATATGGTTTTCTTTAAAAGAAATCTGTATCTCAAAAAAAAAACAGAGCGATGCATTAGCAGCATAGTTCTATTTCAAAGTTGCGACACTTTTTCTATTGTAATCCGTCGTAGAATTCCACTTTCAAACTAGCAGAGTAGATAGCAGTTATGAAATATGTGAAAATAGAAAATATTTTCATATACTTTTTGTCTCATATTTTTAGGGTTTCGTAGTCACTTTATAATTCCATCATGCCCGTGGGTCTATCCGTCTGTCTGTTAAATTCTCCTATTTTCTGATGTTTTAGAAAATTACTGTCTTTTCAAGTAAAGAAATGAGGATTTGAAAAAAATGTATAGCTTATTGCATGGGGCGTAGTTAAGGTGTTTTAAAATAACAATTTTTATTTTTAATCCTTTAGCTCCATTTACGAAATATGAAGCTTCAAAATGGTTTGCAATGTGTTTGTTATTCCGCTCGCCCCCATTTCTAAACAAGATTATGTAAAAATATTGAAAAAATCTCAGAAATATAGTTATATGAGTACTTCGAAGTGAAATTATTTACTTTTTGAAATTATTACGCGTAAATAACACAGACGGAATTTGCTGGAGGACTGAGCTTGCTAGTGTACTTAGGATACATGAATAGGAATGATTGACATATGATTCATAAAATTAAATTTAAAAAAACACAGAAGAAGGATTGCAATAGCAGGTTCAACTATTGGGATATTGGAATCCTTATTCAGCTACTGTGAATTTTGTGTTGTTGTTGTCGTGTCCACATGAGACGAAGAAGATTTCACATGGAAAAATGGTTGCCAGAGCCTCGAAAGGTTAGACTTCTTCCAGTCCCGCTTGATGAGCAGCCGGCAATCGAACCCAGGTCCTCGCGGTGCATGTCTTGCGCTCAACCCAATACACCACGGTGACGACGTGAATTTTGTGTAATATATATGTATATCTTGATATTTTGTTAAATGGCTACGAGACCATAATTTGTGCGGCGTCCAACGATCACTGGATAGATATTACCGTTTTTAAAATACTTCCTCTATATAACCTAACAAAGTTTTTTACGATAAACAGAAATTAATTTTAACATTGTGTTTTAATACAAAATATGAATTTAAAAACAATCACAATCGAGAATGCGTGGTGTTTTCAGCATGCGCGCGGGATTTTTTCCTTTCAGTGTTATACACGTCCGTCCGCACCAACCGAAAAATGTCAACTAACCGGCGCGCGGTTCGCACTGCTCGCCGATTATACCCGAACGCAGTGTCGTGCGTAAATATGTTTGTTTCTACGCTTTCTATTTTCAACCAGTTTATTTAAAGTTCTTTTCCCCATTTCAAAAATCTCTTGTTACATTTTTAATCACTTTTTGTTGAATATATTTGGCGTTAATTATGTAGAAATTCATTATTCACAATTAAATGGAACTACGTGATGTAGTATTATTTCCTCTTTCTAGAGAAGAACTTTCTGGGAAAGACTCTTCTAGAGAAAACTTTCTAGATAAGAAAGTAGAACTAATACTACATCACGCAGTTTCATTTTTTTTGTTGTTATTTGTTTTGCTGAATATTGAAAATATAATTTTGCAATTATATTTATATTGTACTAAGAGTGTTAGTAAAGTGCTTCGCTTTCCTCTATTTTTTCGATCGTCTAAGCTTATTTTAAACACGTTTCCACAAGCAGTGAGCGTCCGGCCGAAAGCTCGGCAAGCCACGAGTGACGGCGCGAAACAAAAAGTTTTAACAAAATGATAAACGTTTTAGCTTTCAAGAGCTTTAGCTGACGAGCGAGCGTTTTTTAATTCGAAAAACGCATTCAATTGAATTGCGAGCCTCGTCTGTTTGTAACATTTTATTGTCATTGCGTTCGTTTGTTTGGCTTTTTATTGCTTGGAATATGACAATTTGTCAAATGAGACGAATTACTGCGAGAAATAGTTGTATTTAACGAATATTGGGAGCGTTGTCCCATAACGAATTTTTGCCCATATTATTGGCATCGCTATTTATTTTACATACCTAAGCATGTTTTCCTTTTCTCGTATTCTATATACAATAAATTTATTAGACGAGAATTTCTGGAACTATGAATCCTTAAAAAATTAATTTCAATCAACGACTCCTAATTCACAGAATAGTTATTAAATGTAATGTAATTAAAAGGTTACCCCAAAATTTTGTGACTAAAAACTTGAAATGAAAATATCATATTTTAAAGCCAAATTAGATGGCTAAATCAGATTCTATAAGCACAAGCACACGCACACACACATACATACATATTTAATCATATTTTCTGCCAAAATATGGGCTAATTAATTTATCGATTAGTAGTTTGTGAATAAAATAATATAATTATAAATATGGAAACTAGGTTATCAAACTGACTTCGTTGGGCTCTCCAAAATACATTTATTATGAATTGTGCAGATTTTATATATTTTGTCATTAGACAATATTAAAAAACGCTTCAATATAAAGCTTCCTTTTAGTTTTTACTGTGATGATGCATAACGGAAAGATATAAATTTTATAAATACGACAAATATTTACCCAGATGACATTAGTTAACATCTTTTAAACGGGAAAAAAAAAAGAAAATATATATATATATATATATATATATATATATATATATATATATATATATATGTATGAAACAGTGAGTTATAAAGGACGATATTAATTTTTATCACAATTCCATATGAGATAGCTTTAGAGAGATTATTGAAAACTTCCCCAAAAATATATATACCCCCTTCCCCTCAGCCACCTTAATCCGCAGCAATTAAAGTAAAAAATTGTGCACAAAACCAAAGTCACTAGAAGTTTATCTAAATTTCACTGAACAACGATAGGATTACTTCCGAATTCCATAATTTTCAACAACTGTCCATCTGTGAAAGATATACTAGGGTACGTGAAAATATATTTACATGGCAAAAATTAATATTAATAATTGAACATTGTTTAACAGAAATACTATATACCCTTAAATGTTTGCCTTGGCGTATTTATGCTCTATACCGTTAATATTGATCTGTGTTCGCAACCGTCGTACAGAGAATTATACTCGTACTTAGCAGGTTTATTTTAATTTTTGTCTGCAACCCATAATGTTCATTTCTTCCGAATTCCATAGTTTTTAAGAAATTCATGATATATTTACTGTCCATCTACGAAAGATATACTAAGTTACGTGAAGAAATATTTACAAGGCAATAATTAATATTAACACTTGTAAATTGTTTAATGGAAATATTATATACCCTTAAATGTTTACCTTGGACTGTTTATGCTCTATTCTCTTAATATTGATCTGTGTGCGCAACCCTCGTAGAGCGAGTTATACTTACCAGGTTTATTTTATTTTATTTTTGTCTGCAATCCATAATGTTTATTTCTACGTATGCACTCACATCACTTTAATACTGTTTAGCAAATTTGTGTTAACATTCAACTATTTTATTTATTAAAGTTTTTATAATATACCGAAATATATTGGTATGATATTTCCGATGTAAAGAAAATGTGGCGACCTAATAACCATAATGTACGAAGTGAAACAGGTCTTATTTTTCGAATGAACTCACAAAAATGGTTGATCACGAACAATTTTATAATTTGAAAACCATTAATGACACATGAACCATATTGTATTCTGTAGAGTATAAAGCGCTTCATATTGAGGTTGCTGTGACGTCGTTTGTTGGTGACGCGATCATACTGCAAGGACTCTCGGAAATGTGCACAGGGGTATATATTAACTTAGTCTGATTGCAGCTTTCGTTACGCATGCACGACGTTTGAGGTGCAATTTCTTTTTATCTTTTTGCACTTTACGAAACATAGAAAGTCATGAATATCGATACTGTAATGATGTTAAGGTTGAGTCTGTCCAGATTTTCGAGAATACTGGGCTAGTAAAAAGATTCAAGGGGAAGAGCTCTTTGAGTTGCGTAGTATGCTAAGTACGAAAGCAGAGAATAGTGCTGCTGAGTACAATATGTGGAGTTAGAGTATAGTGCTAGTGAGTATTCGAGTTAGGATAGTGCATTTTCGATTAGAATAGGGCAAGAGCCATTGGGAGAAGTCAGCCTTAGTTTAAAACAAACGTATTAATTTAGGATTTGAGAAAAATTGCTCATTGGTCAACCTTGTCCAAATTGAGACTGTAAATAATTATCAAAAATATAATTAAAACGCCTATTATATCTACCCTTTTATCTGTAGAAATTTCGCAAACATTTTTATGTGTAGAAATTTTGCAAAAATTTTTATCTGTAGAAATTTTGCAAAAATTTTTATCTGTGGAAATTTCGCAAAAATTACAAATTTTTCAACAATTGGCAGAAAATGATCAAAAAATGCGATATGCAAAAAAAATGATCAAGAAATGCGAAATATTATTAGAATAAAATTCTTTTCAAATTTATTTAATTTTAAAAAGCTAGACTTGTACTATAATTGATATTACGCTATGTAATGATCGTCCAAGCAATTTGACCTGTCGCTTTTTCTATAAAAATTTCCGAGACTATACAAAATTAAAGAATCTAGAATACAAACATTTCCAAAAACTTGTATACAGATATTAATTAAAATTGGCTGTGCTACTCGGTTTCACTCGCGCGAAATTCGGAATAAGAAAAGTTACAATTTACATTTCTCTCCCATATGTTGTTTTTTTTATATAAATTAGTACCGTACCAAACATCAAAATCTGTTCAGTATATTTTGCACGATTGACGAACAAATTAACATATAAATACAAATTCTAAAATCATTATTCTTTACGCTAAATTAATAAGACTTTTTAAAATATTTTCCATGTACAGAATTCACTTTGTTACAAATTTATTAATAGTATAGATTAGTATTATTGTCTATACTAGCTGACCCGTGCGAAGTCTTCGCACTATATCGCCATCTAGCGTGTTCCAAGTATACAATTTGGCTAAGATATTTGATGTGTCGCCCACAGATGGCGCTCATGCCAATTGTTATAAAAATTAATTTTTTTATTCACAAAAAGATTTTTTTCGAATTTTTTTATATTTTTCGCCCAAAGTAGAAAACATAAGCTTTAAGTGGGTATTTTTTTTATTTTTTTTGGTGCAGTAGTTAAAGAGATCGAGCCGCTCGACCAAAAAACACCTTTTAGAAATAATATATTTAGATAGATTAATGCTTTATTTAATTTTTTTTTCTAAATAAATAGCCTAAACAATCAGACTAAATTTACTATTGTCAGTTATTTGATTTAATTTTTGTTGTCTTCTTCTAAACATGGTTTAACTCCTTTTTTCAGTATTGAAGCAATAGTTTTGATAAATGCAGGATTATTAATGCTAGTTTTGCTAAATTTCCTATTTAGTTTTCTAAGTTTTATACTGACCTCTGCATGTATTGGCTTTTGTAATAATTTTAAAGTTTGTTACCTGTTTCATTTTTCAAAACTTATGAACCACATAACATCGTTTACTTTAAAAGGAAAATTTTCATACTTATCACCAAATTAAAGTTCAATAACCTGTGACGCCATCAATCAATTTCCTTGAGTCAATTAAATTCACAATGGTTTTTAGTCAGAATCGATCAAAATGGCAGAAAATGAGCGACAGCCCCCTTTTTAGCAAAAATGTAATGCTTTCGAAGTCAAATAAAGCAACAATATTAAAGTATCGCGCTTCGGTGAAAGTTAAGATAAATAAAAATAACACAAAAAAATACACTGATCGGTAAATATAATATTGAGAAAGCCCCGCTTCGACGTCGTCCGTGCGCGATCGTAAATAGCTACTTGTTCACGCAAAAAAGCTTTCAAAAAAAGTTCAAAGCAAAAGTCTTACGCCTCGTTGGATTTGTTGCTTTCGCATAAAAAATTATGTACTTTAGGCGCCTATGTATGGCATGGTTATGTGTTGATCAACTGTGCGCGCGTTCTTGTGTATATAAGCTCGTGCATATATATATTTTGTATGAAGTTATTGGTGTACTAGCAGCGTGACATTGATGCGTGTGGCTTAATTTTAGAGTGTGCTGAAGTTTGGTTTATATTTCGTATATATGCAATCTGAACTCCGGAAGTCGCGAACTGCGTAGATACTGCTATAAATTTTTTATGTCCCACTTGACAGTTTATGGGATTCTTGACTTTAAAAAGGTAAAAAATTAAAATGGTGTTATCCGTGTCAGCGTCGTTTACTTGTATATCTTGTATATCTTGTAAAATTAAGATTTTTAATACTAAAATAAACTAATTAACGTCCATAATACAAAGTTATAATTATATTGTGTAAATAATTAAACTAAAAATGTGACGCGTGCATTTCACGGTCATTGAAATATTATTTGTGAAAAATTTGTAAAAATCCAGGTTTTTTAACAAAATGTGTATTTATTCAGTCCTTTGTTTCTTGTTAATCAGTCCCCTGGAGTTAATATTGAAAAAAATCTTAATAATTTTAAAACTATTTAAAAATTGTGAGTGTCCAGTCTCGAAATAATATTAGTTATATTATCCACCTTCTAATATAAACATAGACATAATTTGGATAAAAAATGATGCAAGAAGTTATCACCCCTACTATTATATAATTGCCTATGTAATTTCAAAAGAAAATTCGAGCATAAAATATTCCATTTAAATATAATTTAATACATAGATTGGAGGTAACAAATATAATTCCTAGCAAGTTTATCGCGTCGCAATTGGCCTATAAATTTTGTAAATTTACTTTTTTCTAGAAGTTTTTGGAATTAGGATATAATTAATTGAAGAACAGCAAATAAATCAGTTCTAAGACTGACATAATGACTAAGAAACCCATTTTTATTTTATTAATTATAACAGAAAGTAAAACAGCTATTATAGTGGATCAATAGTTTTTTTAATAAACTTGATTATTTTTATTTATAAAAAAGAAAAAAAACCTACCAACACTTGTTGCGTTACGCTTCAAGTGGGTTTCTATATCTCTCAAAATTGTTGATACAAGTTTATCAAAACAATATTAATCAAATGCTTTAATTAAATTTAACTGCTTACAATTTCTTTAGATTTTTCAAATCTATATTTGAAAAATTCACTCAACCCTAACTTAATATAATGAAGCTTATTAAACTTTAAAAAGGGCTTAAAAATGAGAAGTGATACTTGAATTTCATTTTAAAAAATTGTGAGCCATCATGCCATGCCTAGCAAATGTGAAACATTTGAATTCTTTCATATTTTTACATCCATAATAAAATATTGATTTAATTTTAATATTTTATTTTTATGAAATAATTTCTTAAAAATCTATTGAAAATATATTTTTAATTGATATATTTTTAATTGAATATATTTTTTATTAAATGTGTTCTAATTAAACTGTTAGGTCACAAGACGACTAATAGTATTATAGAATCGATATATAAATTATGAAATTAAATTTTGTGAAGATTATTTTAAAACTAAGAGACTGACTTTACAACCTCATTAAATTCTGATTATTTATACATCTTGTTTACTTTGTGTACACTTTGCTACTTACAAAGTAAACATTGTGATATACGCTTCATGTTACTTGTATGCACAATTATCGTAACTTTATAAGTTTGAAATTTATAAATCAATTCCAACAATGATGAAAATGTGATAAAATTGTATTGACTAAAAATATTAGAAAACCAGTTTTTTTTTTCAGAAGACCAAAGTTATATAATTTCAAAGCTAAGTACAATGATCATACGTGAAAATAAGGTTAAATAATTTTATGCTCATACTCATTTATATCAGTTAGTAGGCGTATGACAAGTTTTTTAGTGCGGCCGCTCGGAGACAGGCATCGCATAGCACGTACCGATGCTTTTATAATTATGTTTTTCTAGATCAAACTGTTTCTTAAATTGTTGTCGGTGCAGGAATGTAAAGATACTAATCTTCTGTCAAGTTGTGACTTTACGCTTCAACTTGTGACTTGCTTGTACGTCAGCTTGTCACTTGTTTTAACCGTTCTGTAGCCGAACAATGAACCCTTATATGGTCGTTACGCCCATCTATCCATCTGCATTCTCCAACTGAATTACTCTCTCATTTTTGTACCTATTAAAACGTATTTGGTACTGAGACAGATATTTGTAACCTAGAATAAAATTAATTTCAAAATGCTTCCAATACAATAAAAGAAAAAAGAAGCCCCGTCGAACAGAGAGTCGTAAGATAGATATTTTAAAATACAAGAAAACATCCCTTGAAATTAGATAAATTTAATGATTTCATCTTGATATATTTGTACTAAAATTCATTAACGAAGTGTCTCTCTCCTTAATTTTTAAATCATAATATTAAAAAAATGAATAGCACAGATATATAGCTCTTAGTAAGTAGTACTAATGAAAATTATAAAAGATACTGTAGTACGTACAGTTTCACAAAAAATGTTGAATAAAACTTCTTCAAGGAATGACAAAATTCTTTTTACGGTGAAGTAATTTTTATAATCTGTTACAAATAGTTTGAAACTAATTAATACATAACTTTATAATTTACAAGTACTCTTATAAATTCAATATAAACATAAGAATAACCAAATTCTTGTTAAAGTGAAGTAGCTCTTCTGATATGTTACATTTAGTTTGAAACAAATTAATACATAACTTTATAATTTACAAGTAGTTTGATAAATTCGGTAAATACATAGATAAACATTAAAACTGAAGTATTTACTTATCTCGTACGCGGCAAAGTAAGTTTAATATTATTACTGATAACTTGAAATAATACGTAACCTTCAACCTTATATACAACAATACATAAGGTTGAAAGTTGATTTCAATGATTCTAATGTAAATTATTAAAATATGGCTACGAAATCGTATCGCTGATATGTTTGCCATACTCTTAAATTTTTTTTTATATTTCCAACTGATTTTATCCTGAGTATATTAATTTTTTATACTTTACGAGCCAGAAGAGGCATTGTCTCTTTTTAGGTAATAATTTTTTTTATTATTACATATAAAGAATCTGCTCCGTGTTACTGAGTAAGCTCTTGTTCTTTGTAAATATTAGCTTCCTACGCGTGTAAAATACTTTTTTTGTAATACCAACAGAATTAGGCAGCAATTCCTCCCCTTCTCTTTGCGTTCGACTGCTCTTTTGATATCAAAGTATCAATATATTCGCATCAATATATCCGCATTCAACTGTTCCTCTGATATCAAAGTATCAATATATCCGCATAAATATATTCGCATTCAACTGCTCCTCTGATATCAAAGTATCAATATATCCGCATCAATATATCCGCATCAATATATCCGCATCAATATATCCGCATTCAATTGCTCCTCTGGTATCAAAGTATCAATATATCCGCATTTAACTGCTCCTCTGATATCAAAGTATAAATATATTCGCATTCAACTGCTCCTCTGATATCAAAGTATCAATATATCCACATAAATATATTCGCATTCAACTGCTCCTCTGATATCAAAGTATCAATATATCCGCATCAATATATCCGCATTCAACTGTTCCTCTGATATCAAAGTATAAATATATCCGCATCAATATATTCGCATTCAACTGCTCCTCTGATATCAAAGTATCAATATATTCGCATCAATATATCCGCATTCAACTGCTCCTCTGGTATCAAAGTATCAATATATCCGCATCAATATACCTGCATTTAACTGCTCCTCTGATATCAAAGTATCAATATATCCGCATCAATATATTCGCATTCAACTGCTCCTCTGATATCAAAGTATCAATATATCCGCATCAATATATCCGCATTCAACTGTTCCTCTGATATCAAAGTATAAATATATCCGCATCAATATATTCGCATTCAACTGCTCCTCTGATATCAAAGTATCAATATATCCGCATTCAACTGCTCCTCTGATATCAAAATATCGATATATCCGCATCAATATATCCGCATTCAACTGCTCCTCTGACATCAAAGTATCGATATATCCGCATCAATATATCCGCATTCAACTACTCCTCTGATATCAAATTACCATTATATATTTAACTTTAATTTTCATAACATCGTAGATTTAATAAAAAATGTATGTACTGCTAATTCGTTTTTTTTTATTTTTATTAGAATATATAATTTTTCATAACAACAAGTGAGCAAATAAATGCATAAACAATAAATTTTTAACAAAAAACCGACTTTAAAAAGCGCAGAAACGAAAAAATTACATCCCTTCTTATTAAAAACAATTCCTTGGGTGGATAAATTAAACTTAGGTGCAAAAGGGCTAGTATTTATCTGTTTATATTTTTACTTAACATTATTTTTGAAGTCGATGTCAAACAATGTAGGGCAACCACAGACAGCGACTTCAAAAATAATAATAAATAGAAAGTTGTGGATAAACAAATAAATACTAGCCTATTTACATCTAGTTTTAAGGTATCAATTTGAATATATATTTTCAATCAAAAAAGGGGCATTATATTTCCTTTTCTTGTTTTTTTAAGTCAGTTTTTTTGGTAAAAAGAATTTTTTATTGGTTTTTATGTGAACTGTGGGTAGAAGACTTCAATACACTAATTAAAACAAATAAAGAACCATCTATTGACGTACGTAAGTCACTATATATTTGTGTAAATACTAACCGTTGGATAAACAGGCACGTATTTGTTATCAGTGTATTAATGCAATGAATCATGAATCTTGTAAAAAATTAGATTATCTTTATATTTAATAGAGATTAATTGCCCATTTAAACAAGAGCAAAATAAATTTCCAGCCTGGCGACGTCGAGTGACTGTTAGTTTTAAAATAAAAACTTCTATAAAAAATATTATTACTAGAAATTCTATTTCAGCTTCTGAAAGTAATAAAATATATTTTGCTTATTCATTTTTATAATAAAGAGACCTTTTTTTAGATAAAATAATAAAAGTTTATACGAACTAATTAGGTAAGGTTCAAAATAAATATTTTGTTAACTGGCGTAGACGCGTCTAGAATAAATGGTTGTAGTCGCTATGCGGCAATGTTATCCAAGCAAGCATATCAGTCCCAGGTACTCGTTAAAGCGAAAAGAAAACCGTTCTTTCGATCGTTTGAGTTTTTAAAGCACACATACACTTGCTGCTTTTCCGCCCACCGCTTCCTTTTCCGTTTTCCTCTCGCGTCTCTAGCTGCCCGTCAAATTTCTCACCTTTCATGGTAATGAGGAGGACGCACTGCGCTCTGGAGCTTTTTCGAGCTTTCAAATTTACGTCGCGTTATGAGGACTCTTCTATCGTTTGCAATTTTTCTCCAAACGTGCGTAATTTTATCCGTATTTCCTTTTTAATTATCACGACGTTTTTCTTATATTTTATTGCTAATATTTTTTTGCACCAAGTATTTTTGTTTTTCGTGTGAAAATTTTTTAATGTTTGTCTCTTGTTTGTGATATTGAACGATATACCAAGTTTATATTTTGTTTGTTATGATGAATTTCACCTATTACACGTCCACACAGTGATTCTTTTATTTTTATTTTAGACCTCAGACATCAAAGTATATATATATATATATATATATATATATATATATATATATATATATATATATATATTGTTCATTATCATGTTGGAGTTTTTTATTTTTATCCCAACAGTACAAGTTGACCCATTCAATTAGGAAATCAATATTCGTTTCCTTTCAAAGGTCTGTCAGCCCTTATCGGGAAAATTTGTTGAAAAAAATTTAAATTCAAATATTTTCATTACGATGTTTCCTTTCACATGCAGGAGATCTATTAATGGTAAACGTGTTTATATACGTCATTCGCGGTGTCTGTTTATTTTATAATAAACCATTTTCCAGACTGTGGCTATTATTGGCAATTTTCAACCCTTGAAGTAGGTAATATAACCTATCCCTTTCTTAATATATTACATGGTATGAATATTATATTAAACTTAACATTAAAACTCCGAGGCAATTTTGTTAAAATCCTCTCTGTGCCAATGAAACCATTTAAATTCGGAGTAAAATATAGTTAATATTTTATTTTAACCAATTGTATTAGGAAATCATTTCATCTTAATTTTAAATTCATCAACGGATATGCTATCGATGAAATTATTAGCGATATGAATTAAGATTATTTATCGGCTCTCGCTACTTATTTTTACGTTCATAAATTAGATAATAACAAAATTAGGGAATAACATTTGAGTTTTAATTCAGAGACTATCATATACATCCAAAATTCTATACCTACCGGTTGAAAAATAATGAAATAATTTATCATAATTTATAATAATTTCCGCACAGTATTAGTTATTGAAAAATAATGAAATAATTTATCATAATTTATACTAATTTCCGCACAGACTTAGTGAAATTATGACTCAGTGAAATTATAACAAGCTTAGAAAATTAAGTATACAGTGGAAGACTTATTGCTACAAGAGCAATCTCTTACAGCCAACCACAATGAATTAGATGAGAACATTAAGTGATGTGGCAGATTGTAAGTGATTTTTAAACTATTAATTCTGTTTAAAATATGAAATATGTAATATTGTATGGTAATCAAATAATATTACGGAAAAAGTAAAGCAAAACGATACTTTAGGAGTAGGGAGGGACAAGGATGGGTTACAATGAAAGGCATTAGGATCTTTCAAATTATGACAGATAATGTATTTTTAAACGACTTTTGAACGCAGACAACGGGAGCGCACTTTGTATATTTGTAGTCATTTCATTCCAAAATCTAGTAGAATATACGGTAATTCTCCATAGAATTCCGTTCTAAGTTGAGGGATTAGGAGGATATACTTACTTTTCGATCGTAGTTCGAAGTCGTGGGATGTCAGGTACTGGAATCTAGATTTAAGATATGAAAGTGTAACGGGATTATTGATTGTTGCGATTGCAATTTACAGCTTTTATTGTGTTTTACTCATGTGGTCATTTTGTTTATAAAACATTAATTTTTAAAGTTCTTGGGGAATTTTTATAGATTGAAACTGAAAATAAACAAAATTCAACACAATATTGGCCTATGCTTTTTAAAAAGTGAATCAAAATAAAGTAATTGTTAATATTTGGGAAGAAAGTTTCTCCAGCAATTTCCATCCCATATGAACGAGTTAAGCAGTATCGGAGAACATTGCAATGAATTGAGTAGAATTATACTGTTTGTCGACCCGATAATGTAGATATATAAGCACTTTAAGCCATCACGGTTACGCATCATTTTTTTGCAGATTTTATTACTTTTATGTAAAAGTAATAAAATAAGTTAAGTGCTGTTGAATAAATGAGGGGATTCTAAACCTGATTGTTCCCGAAAGCTGCACTACCTTTAAAAATATATTGCATTTAACCATTTATTTTATATCAGTTGTTGTTATTAAATTAATATCTGGTCTTTATCAAATGTAAATACAAAAGTATATTATGTGAAATAAGATATACCCCCCGCACTCCCATTTTAGTTGAAAGAATGTAAAGTTACATTTCCAGTACCAATAAACTTTGTTTAAATTGTCCAATTTCCTTGGTAGATAAAGAGTATAGTGAGATACAATAATCTTACCTTCAAGAGTTCAAAAGTAGCAAACAAAAATTATCGAAAAATATTTACTTGTTGCATAAAACGCAAATGGCAGACATAGTTTGAATGTATGTCAAGTAATTAATCATCTATTAATATGCAAAACATCATAAGCGCCAATGCATTGCTGTAGATTGTTAAATATGTTTCGACTGAATTAAAAGATTTGTTCTTATTATCTTCTATCCATTCAATTCATCAATGATTTTGTATGTAATAATGTACGTAAAGAAATGAGATAAGGTGTTGTGGTAAAAAATTATGTGGATCAAGATACATGATAAGGTGTTACAATAGGAAATAATATAAACAAATAAAAATATCCACAATTAATATATCCACATATCCACAATTAATAAAATATCCACAATTAATTAATTAAAATCAGTACGAGTATAATTAGCACGGAGGTCTTCGTACTAGCAAATAGAAAAAAATGGTCATTTCGTTTAAATATTAAGCAAGAAGAAAAATATTCTCGTCAGCAATACAGGGCGTAGAATCTTTTAATTCAAAGGTGGAAAAATAAATTTCCGAAAGGAAACGTTCATCGTAATTACGAATTAATAAAAACAAACTTCATTCGAAATTGATAACATACTCACAATTAAATGAAACTACGTGATGTAGTATTATTTCTACTTTCTTTAAGTTCGTTACCACGACCTAGGTTTCGTTGTATTACAACATCTTCAGGTTGGCTATTAGCAAATATCTTTGCTAGGTCGTGGTTAAGAACTTAAAGAAAGTAGAAATAATACTACATCACGTAGTTTCATTTAATTGTGAATAATGGATTTCTACAAAATTAACGCCAAATATATTCAATACGTTAAAATATTACAAAAATAAATATTGTAAATAAAGAAATACCATTAAAAATTATAATGAGACATATTTTAATTTTAATTTACCCCATGAAAGTAACATAGATAGACATATTTTAATTTGAATTTACCCCATAAAAGTAACATACATACTTTAGTTCAAGTAATTATTTCCTTATAGAAAAAATAAATTTGGAAAATAACGATGAAATACGATTAGGACTTACACTACGCAGGTTTCAAACGAAGCTTTATTTGTTACCGATCACTTAACCATTTAAAAATGTGTTTGTATACGAGAAATTTATTCCAATTAATATGATAATGTAATATTTTTTATTTAGATAATATATCGTTATGTTCTTAAAGTATACATTTAAATTTCGTCAAAAGAAAAATAACTCAGTGCTTCATTATCGTTTATACACACGTATATTTATATGTGTCTACTGCGTGAGTATATTTGAGTATGCGTTTGTGTGTTGTGTATGTGGTGCACGTGTGTATTAGCGTGTCTATTTATACACCCGATTTTTTTTAAACACAAGTTTGGATATTTCTAAAAAGTAAAAGGGGACAGAAGTATTTTTTTTAATATAAGTATATTTAAAAAATACTTAAATGCATAAAAATATGAAAAGAACCAATGTTGGCTTTCGTATTTGTTCTTAAAATATTTAAATGCATAAAAAATGTGAAAAAAACGAATGATGACTTTCATATTTGTTCTCAAAATATTGAAATGTATGAAAAATATGAGAAAAACGAATGTTGACTTTCGTATTTGTTCTTTGTCATAGCCGTATTTGTTCTTTTTAGCAACGTTGCTCACAGCAAAAAACTTGTTTAATCTATCCCAAATTGTAATTTTTATATACGATTTTTAAATAATATACATTGACTCGAATCATAAGCTCATGTCAATTTTCAGAAACCAATATACAGACCAGCATTTACCAGCAGACAGGTTCTTTCCA
Organism: Druceiella hillmani; assembly: GCA_039881145.1. Taxonomy (NCBI): domain Eukaryota; kingdom Metazoa; phylum Arthropoda; class Insecta; order Lepidoptera; family Hepialidae; genus Druceiella; species Druceiella hillmani. The sequence goes on along the minus strand of JAYKKI010000060.1, from coordinate 5,258,952 downwards.
AATTAAGTTTTTACCTCCATGTTTTCTTAGAAATTTCTGTATTAAATTTAAAAGCTTTTAAGTACAACAAAATTACGTACAACAAAAACCGTAAAACAAAATTAATAACTTAAAATATGAAAATTCAAAGTTTAATTTGTTTGGTCCAACGAACTTACGACATGACCTTCAGACATGCCACGAATCAAAAAGCCATTACAGAAGCAAAATTTATCTCATTTTATTAAATGTTCAGTCAAAAATCTCCCTAACGAAGGCCTACAACATCTTTACGTTAATTACGCAAAATATTCAGAAACGGCGTAAAGACAAAAGAAAATTAAACAGGATGAATTTTAATTAAAGAGTTAATGTATTTCGCTTATTCGCCTCTTAATGTCCGCCCTTAATGTAAAACGGTAACTTGAGCTCACGATTATGGCTGCGAGCTTAAAAAAGCTTTAAAAACGAAGCTCCATTTTGTTTACATCATGGAGCTTTGGCATCGTCACGAGATTTCTAGCATTTGGTTAGTGGAGATTTAAATTTTTTCCTTCGAATTTCAAATCGTGTTATCGGAAATAAGATTTGTATTCTGAGGTTTCCTTTCAAGTGGGAAATTTATATATATATATATATATATATATATATATATATATATATATATATATATGTGTGTGTGTGTGTGTGTGTGTGTTTATTATAAACACCTTATATAATATCGGGAATGGCGAAATAAAACGATATTTTGTTGTTCCGATATGGGAAGAGGTTTTTATTAGTCACTATTCGCAAATCATATTATTTTATAAATCTTGTAACTATAAATCTTATATGAAAAGAGAAACAAAATTTATGGTATTGTTTCACAAATCGTTTTACTTCTTATATTAGTACATATATAGTATATATGTAGTAAATACTACATATTAATTATTCGACTTTCGATATTAAGAGTTCATAAAACATTTCGTCTATTCTAACACAGAGTCGCGGGCATAGAGAATATTCAAAGTTTATTAGTACTCTGAAATTAGTACAATGAATCCAAACCATCTATAAAGACTGCGAGGACAAGAGCAGGAAGATCAGTTCATTTCTCAGCTAGGTTGGCAACCAATGTAACATACTAATAATACAAATAACTCACATAACAAGCAACCCACTAGTTAAATTTAATTACCAATAACATATGTATAAAAAATCTCCTGACATACTTGTCTATATACTCAGTTGTGTTTTAGCATTTTGTTGCTATGTCAGTATATAGATATTAATGAAATTTTTTTGATAAAGAGGAAAACTGTGGGCATGTTAAAGTATAAAATCGTGTATTACGTAATTATAATAATGATTTGCTTGCTGGGTAGTGTGTAAACGTCATATATGAAAAAAGGTGATGATTTTATGTTATTCTTATTATGCTAATTTATTTTGTGATAATCATATTGCATTAATATCAGAGCGTTGAATACAAATTTTTACATTTGGGTTCAATTAACATAAGTAATCGCGCCAATGCATTTTCACTATAAAACTAGCACCAATGAACAGTTTTTGTGGTAATTCATTACATGTCATTCAAGATCATGCTGGATAAATTTAATTTTTATTTTCAATTGATCATACATTTTATCAGCATGTAAATAAGTTGTCATAAGATGTGTTGTATCGTCTCTTCTCAGTGCTCAGTCATTGGGCGGATATTCTGTGGCAACACCTAATGTATAAACACGTAAGAGTTTGTTTTTCCATATGGGAACAGTGTAGTGTGTATGTAGAAGCTGAGATATTAAAAAATTAAAGTTTATTAGTTACCGGGATAAGTTTTGTTATGTGAAAAAGACTTGTTTCACATTTCTTATATCCCGTATCTATTCCATAAACAATTTTTAATAATTATTTTAAAATTTTATATGTATCAATTTTGAATTCATCTAATTTTCTATTTAACCTATTACCGTTTTCAACATATACAAAGTCTCATATTTTTAATTCACACACTTTCCTATTTTTGTTAAATAATTTCTTATTATAGTTATGTGATCTTATATTATTTTCCAGTGCAATTTTCCTGTCTTGTTTTAAATAATTATGTGTTATCTTTTGTTTTAATTCATCTGCTACCAATATTTTCTCCATCTGATATGTATTTTGGGAAAAATACTGTCACAGTATGTTCAGTTTTATTATATCTATCGGTACATTCATGAGGGATAGTTGTCCATGCTACTTTATTTTTAATTTCATTTATTTTACGTCTTATTTCATCAACTAATGTTTGGTTCAATTTCTCGTTCAAACCATTAAAAAGTGGTGCATTTACAGTAGTGAAGATAATGGGTATGTTTTCTCTATCAAAATGTTTTTAAAATCTTTTGAATTTATACCTGGATATTGATCAGATAGGATCATGCCAATTTTATTATATATATATATATATATATATATATATATATATATATATATAGTGTGTGTCTGTGTAATTGTAGGTTTTAATAACAATTTTCTTTCAGAAAGAGTGGAAGTTGTAAAACTCTACTTCTTTCATTTGTCTAGGTATTTCGACTAGAGGATGTGTTTTATGGATTGTTTTTAACGTAAAAAATGTGCAATTTAAGGTAAAAACCTTGACAAAAAATGTTTTAGACTACATCAGGTTTGAAGACGAAACACTTAACTATCTCAAATTTACTTTTAGTCGTAGAGAATTTATGTGAGAAAATGATCCATAATGTTGGATTAGTTCCGGCATGAAGTTTTAACCAATATTTAATTGTATATATTTCTAAAACATTAATGTTTTCCAAAGAAACATACTAATTGGAAATTTAGGAAAATATGTAACGCGAAAATTGTTGAAAAATATATTCAACCTCTTAAGTCGTAAAAGAATCGGAATGAAAATGAGAACAGACAAGTTATCTCAATAGACATAATTCCATTAAGATTGGAACAAACGTTATATTTTTTTATACAACAATATCGTTGCTTTGTCTGCAGAATTTTTCTTGTTTTCAATTTTTTTCGTTGTGTTCATTAATTTATAAAAGCAAAATGATGGTGCATGATAATTCGTTAAGGGTTTTAGCAACATAAAGTTAAAATTAAAAGGAAGACGCAGGTTTAAACATTTAATATTAAGATCTTCTAATGATTTTCAAATATTCTCCGCAAACAATGTAATACAGCATTACTTTATTAACAATCTTCAATAATTTCAACTGATACAGGCGTGCAAGTTATCTCTTAAAAAGCAGAAGGATTTGTACCTACTTAGTAAATATGATTAGGTAACGTGAACTCTGTCACTTACATATGTATCTTAACAACCAATAAACTTTCAAGATACTGTTACACAGCAAGTTTCATTTCGTGTTCAAGATCACCAAGATCATCAAGAGCATATATATATTTAAGAAACTTATTTAACATCTAAATTATAAATATATTAATCACTAGACACTTTATATATACACTTCATATTCATTTAGCTATAGCGAAATGCACTACAAGTTCACTATTTATTATAATTTGACAGCAACTGTCTGTATCCTAAAATAATCACTCTAATCTTGTAATTAAATCATGAGCACATAGTTATTTAAGAAATATAGTATTCTACGTGAAAAAAAACTGATTTATGCTTAACATCTAAATTATAAATATACTAATCACTGACACTATATATAATATATATATATATATATATATATATATATATATATATATATATATATATATATATATACTTTATATTCACTTAGCTATAGCGAAATGCACTACAAGTTCACTATTTATTATAATTTGTCAGCAACTATCTGTACCCTAAAATAATCACTCTAACCTTGTAATTAAAACATGAGCACATAGTTATTTAAGAAATATAGTATTCCACGTGAAAAAAACTGATTTATGCTTAACATCTAAATTATAAATATACTAATCACTAGACACTATATATATATATATATATATATATATATATATATATATACTTTATATTCACTTAGCTATAGCGAAATGCACTACAAGTTCACTATTTATTGTAATTTGTCAACAACTGTCTGTATCTTAAAATAATCACTCTCACCTTGTAATTAAATCAATAGCACATAGTTATTTAAGAAATATAGTATTCCACGTGAAAAACACTGATTTATGCTTAACATCTAAATTATAAATATACTAATCACTAGACACTATATATATTATATATATATATATATATATATATATATATATATATATATATATATGCACTTCATATTCACTTAGCTATAGCGAAATGCACTACAAGTTCACTATTTATTGTAATTTGTCAACAACTGTCTATATCCTAAAATGATCACTTTAACCTTGTAATTAAATCGGCAGCACATAGTTATTTTCCAAATATAGTATTCCACGTGAAAAAATTAAAATTATTTGTACTTAACATCTAAATTATAAATATACTAATCACTAGACACTTCATATATTCGATATATATATATATATATATATATATATATATATATATATATATATATATATATACATATATGTACACAGTATAGCGAAATGCGCTATAAGTTGACTATTTATTGTAATTTGTCAACAACTGTCTGTATCCTAAAATAAACACTCTAACCTTGTAATTAAATAAGGGGCACATAGATATTTAAGAAATATAGTATTCCACGTGAAAAACAATTAAACTTATTCATTCTTAACATCTAAATTTTAAATATACTAATCCTGTATAAAGTGTCTAGTATATTTTATATCTTACAATCTTTACATGTAATAAGACTGTAACAGATTGAATTCTGTACATCAAAATATATTAAAACGAGTGATTGATTTTGCGTATAGTATCATAACTTTTTGTATGTATTGGAAGTTTTGTATGCCTGTCTGTCTATTTGTTACTTTGTTCTTTAATCACGCAACATCTACCAAACGGATTTTGATGAAATTTCGAATGGTAATTATTGATACCACCGAGCAACATATGGAGTACTTTTTATCTCGATATTGCAGATTTAATGAAAAATCATGATCTGATGAATATTACCATATTGATACCGCCCACACCACGTATTAACGTTTTTAATAAACATTATGCTCATAGATATATTACGATATACGCCATCTATTAACTCTGTTAGTATACTTTACTTCTGAATGAAAAAAAAAAATAAAAAAACAAAAATACACAAAAATTTACTAATAACTTTTCTTTTTCCGAATTCAATGTGAACGAAGTCGCAGGCACAGTTAGTGAACATAAATATATCAATACAAGACTACAATTTTTGCTAACATTCGAAGCTAACGAGAAACTACTAGTAGCAATTGAATATTGTAGTAGAATAAGAAGTAAATATTTGAGTAATTCGGTATTGCTGGTCAAAGTGTATACAGCATGTACTAGGATTGCCAAAGTTATGACTGATGTTAATAAGATAACAGTCCATCAGAGCGTGTGCAAATTGCAAAATACTGATGATATATAAGTAACGTTTGACAGAGATCAATTTAATTTAAAATTTTTCATCCACATATTAAATTATCTAACTTTAGGTGACACAATACAGGGGATATAAGAGAAGAATATATCATCATCATCATCATCATCATCATATATATTAATACGCTAAGGTGTGTGTGTAATGTTACTCTCCCTTTTTAGAAAAAACCTCACAACTAATCCACATAAATTATATATCATTTTATAGATAATTGCTTGCTCTACCGGCATCCACAACTAAAAAATGTTATTGCTATTGTTTTTGCAAATTAATTAATTATTAAAATTATATACACAGAACAGCAATGCTGCCATCTAACGGCTCAACGTCAATATGATTGACGGTCGGTAAAATTTTTGTTTAATTTCAAATCCACTCACGTATAAATAAAGTGGCGCTTTATTTAGCTCAATGCTTTTAATACTTGCGCCTCTATATGTCAATTTTAGTAAAATATTTGTTTGATCTGTCATCTGAGCTTCATAATGGAGTAAAAACGTAATAAGCAGTGTGCAAAATTAGAAATGAATTGAATACCTGCAATCAATTTTGATTTATTAAATTGAATTGAATAATTTATAATGCGAAGACTTCGCACGGGTCACGCTAGTTTTAATATTAGTTTTGTGGCTACTGTATAGTTTACGAACGAGCAAATTAGAAAGTACACTTAGATAAATAAATTCGGTAATTTTTTACCAAAATGTCCTTTGAAATTCGCTCGTCAAATCTTATCTTATAACTTTTTACCTTATAAAATTATGAGATAAAAAAGTTATAAGATAAGATCAGAAAGCAAATTTGAAACGACACTTCGGTAATAACTTCGGTAAAAAAATTATAAGATAAAAAACGATTTTAAAATTAGTTTATGACGAGACTTTTAAACTTATTTTATGGCTACTGTGTAGTTCACGAACGAGCATATTTGAAAGGACACTTTGGTAAATGAACTATAAGATCTCAATCGTCACCTATCTCAGTCTTAGTGCTGTAGTTCACTGTACTGTAGCTAGTCACCTACGATCAATTTCTGTCTCCCCTGGTTAATCCACAGATGTTTGTTTTATTACATAGAGATATATTTTAAAAAATATTCTTGCAAAGCCGAAACAAAAATTTTGCGGTCGAAAAAGTGATTGATTATAATTCTGAAATCGGTTCGTTTCGGATATTAATAAAAAACGGTTGAATGCATGTTGGACCTCTTATAAATTATGGTTACGTAGTCATGTCATAAAATATCATACTATATATAGTATGTTTCATGAATTCTAGTGTCGTACCCAGAAATGTCCTTAAAGGTTTATGGAAGCTGAACAAGGATTCTAATATCCCGATAATTATATCTGCCATGACGATTTTTTTTTAAACATATATTAATAATTTAGATTTCCAAAACGCTTTTGCAGGTCCACTTGTATGTAATTAAATATGTAACGAAATCTGCAAACCTAATTTTATACACTTATAATTGTTGTATCATCATGAAACTTAACATTTGAACTACAAATGAAAATATAAATATTTCATAAAATTTAAAAAAAATTAGTTTTAAATAAAAAGAAACTAAAAAAATACTGGAATTATTAAATTAAATTTTTCACTTTCAGACACTCGAATTATTTAAAATTTTGTGCACATAAGAAGAACCGATGACAATACCATAATTTCATAAAATAAGAAAAAAAAAGGGTGCGTGTACTTATGTACGCGCGTGAGAAGTTATACTTCTTTGGCATCATTAAATAATACATAGGGATAGATAACCTCAATTATATTGGAGCACTTGAAAAAGTCTATAAACACAATTTTTTCACTAATATTTACGAATAGTAAATATATTAATCAAAATATTTAATTTAAATCACTACTGAATATATATAAATCGCACTTATATGAAACTAAAACACGTGTGTGAATGTAGACACTAGAAACATGTGGATAAATACTATGAATATGAAAACAGTGAACAGAGGCGACGATGGTGCCAATAGCTTTTGTTTCGAGACTGCAACCGCTGCAACTTCATACTGTAACTTTTGTGTGACGAATCTTAAAATTTCACTCTCATCATTTTTTCATAACGCGCCTAAAGAAGTATAACTTCAAAAATAGTTTAAAAAAAAAGGATATCGCAATTTTCTGGTCTTAAATATTAATCTTTCATACTTCGGAATCCATATTGTGTAAAGAAGTTTTGCTTCTAACGCTCTTAGTGAATATGAATCCTTTTTTCTATGAACAGCTGACGATTTATTGATTAAATTAAATTTTACAATTGGGTGTAGTTTATATGTAATATTAATAAATTGTCCACAAAAGACGAGCAAAAATATATTCGAAATTTAGTCTTTCCCGTCTGTAAATATTTAAGCAGCAAGATGTAACATTAGCATAAGGAGCGGTGGTCCGCATTGTGCATTCAGCGGTCGTATTTGTAAGGGGCCGAGGGGAGAATGGCTGTATTTGATTATAATATTACGATGGAGTCATCGTTTAGATTTTCTTTTGAAATTTGTATCCACATCGGTATGTCTTAAAAGAAAATGAATGAGTAAAATGATTTTTGTTTAAATTTATTTTAGGCTGAATTAGATCCAAGTGTCTTTTCAAGGCTGTAGTTAGTCCAAATATCTTCCCTCGCCTATAGTTTCGGTGAAAGTGTTATAAAAATTCATGAAGACTTGAAATAACTTAACTCTAAAAATTGAATTTTAACGAGAGATCTTGATGGTTTGTATTGTCAATACTTGCAAACTTGTATATGGTTTGTATTGTTAGTAATAGTAATACTTGTATTGTAAGTTAATATTGCAAAGTACTATGTATGTACTGAGGAGTTATATTTTGCAGTTTATATGTACCTACAGAGCGAATAAAAAACGAAATAAAAAACTAAAATATTATTGCAGTTTCATATTTAAAGAAAAAACGGAAATGGAACGTATTCAAAGGTATTTCGTTGTTTATTTCATGTTAGGGGCATAAGTTATTTCGATTTCTTGAAGTAAACACCAAAATAATCAACATCAGGGAATAGAATTTCAAGCCACTTTTGCAACTTCAAGTGACGATATCCTTCCAAGAGAAAGTACAAGATTGTGGTATGTAAAGTAGGATACGTATTTCTTCAAAATTATTGAAACTGTATTAATATCATGAAACTGTATTAATCTTTCATCATTTCTCTTTAAGATTAGACCAAGATTCGGACGCTCTATCAAATTTTAGCAGAATTATTAGAGTTCGAAGTTATTTCGAGAGAAACTGCCGTTCGTTTGAATGCAATTGATTCACATAAAAGAGATAATCATAATAATTACAAATAATGCCCTATTTTACTTATCGAGATCTTGATTTTGACGTCACTTATAAGTAAATATCTTTTTTTATTCTAGAAAAGAACCACCACCAGAACCAATGTTTGCTGCCATCAGTTAATATTATCTTTGCAAATATACATTCCTTATCATATTCCTAAATACTGACGCTTCCTACCTTCTTACCTTGAAGTAGTTGACTGTAAACACAAGTCCTTTAGTTATAATAAATTTCATACTTAAATTGCAAAAATTTCAACGATTAAGGACACCTTAAGAATTCATTTAGGCCTTCTTAGAAGTTTCTCAGACATGATCTAAATAAGTAGTTCGAAGCACTGCTCGAAATCCCTATCTAGCAAAAAAATTTAACGGCGAAGAAGATTTTAAAAGTGTAGTTAGTCGGTATTTGATATTCATAAAATGTCTGTAGTTTGATAGAAGTAAAAAGCTCGGGAAAGTTTACTTCAAAGAAGTAAAAAGTAAAGTCGGTTTAAGTAAATGCCGATTTAAAATTTTACTATTTTTAATATATTTTTCCGTAGCCTGTAAAGGTACATTCATTTTACGCGAACTTGCCTGCGCACGAAATTTGGCACATTACAATCTAGTCCAATCTAGAGCTATATACCAAGCCAAATTTGAAGAAGGATGTCAGTGTAAATATGTATAATACTTCACACGAGAGCTTTTAAAACGGGTGAAGCTTTAAACAAAAAGTTCAATCATTGTATTCTGTAACGGGGCGGAACTGTCGTTTAGAGATTTTTATTTTACTGCTAGAGAAATCGACTGCAATATGGTTTTATTGTTATAACTTGTCGTAGGTTCCGATGGTTGATATAAAATAATGTAATTGTTAAATTCAGTATTAAAATGTAGCTTATCTAATATTTATATTATAGTGTGATAATTAAACATCGTGTTTATAAGTATTTTGCTGGTTTATTCGTTTTATAGTGTTGAGCCCGGTTATCTTTAATTAACCGCTATTTAATCAATCATCAACAATCAATCTCAGTCAATTGATATAAGTTTCTCCTGTCATTATAGGTAATGTCCATAATCGCCAAGCTAAGTTCGACTATCGTAGTACACCATAACGCACTAGTAGTCTGCTCTGTGTCATTTAGCTAGATAGTTAAAATTATCCCTCCAGTCTCGTTCGACGATCAACCAGGAATCGAACCCGAAACCCGCGGAAAGTAAGCCTGACGATCAGCGCAACGCTGCGGCCGTTATCTCAAAATATTAATATATATTGTATATATATATATATATATATAGATATATATATATATATATATATATAAGACATTTCTCATCTATACAAATTAGAATCTGAATAAGCTGATTTGTTTTCTACCTCGAAAAATGTCATGCACAACTTTTAACGCACAAGTTCGATGAAATTTAATTTTTCTTTTCATAGTCTATATTATGTAAATTTTTCTAAAACTGAAGTCTCCTGAAACTAAACTTTTCACTGAATATGAGAAAACTATAGTGAAAAATTCGCGAGCTTATATGACATTGTCGACATTCTGAGGCGCTCTATTTAAAACTCGGAGTCCGAAGAACTAATAGAGTTTTTTTTTATCATCCAAAGATTTTAACTGGATACGAATAATAATTTTTAGTAATCTACATATACTTAAACACGTTTTACATATTAACTATCTATATTTTTTTACTTGGAGTGTTTTTTATTCAGGATTTTAAAATATTCAAGGCGGGCTAAAGGTAAAAGTTGAAATAAGTTGTCAGCCACTTATTTACTCCGTAATTAAAGAACTTTTTTGAACATAAGGTTTCTATTATTTATTACATAGATTTTCCACGATTTATATAGTATAATGATTCAAGGCAGAATTTTAAATTTATCGAGGAAATTATAGCATTTTATTTCGTTTTGCTACATTCTCTCTAGCTTCTCAGTCAACATTTTATTTATTTCTATATTTTAGCTAACTTTAAAACGTTGAAATAAATTAAGCTAACCAAAAACCTTTTGCATTTTTGAGTCTTCTGTACCTCAAAAGGAAAATTGGAACCCTCATAAAATTACTAGCATGTGTCGCTTCGATTTTCTCGAAAATTATGTAACGTAGAAACTTGATATTTAACACAGTAATAGATTATATTAAACCGCATATTTTTCAACAGATAACACCTTTAAAATATTTCCATGATAATTTTGAAAAAATCAAATGAAATACTCGAAAATTTTGTTTATACCATTATATATGATGTACAAATGATATCCCGTCACAAAGGGTTATAATAAGTAACTTAAATGGTAGGGCATCATAAGGAACTTAAACTTTTTCAGAACTTTAACTAGCACATCCCTAGACATGCATTTAAGTATGCTAAAAAAAGCTCCCGTGCTCTTAGCTTCCGACACAACTAAACAAAAGAGTTATGAAAAACTGAATTAAATATAATTAGAAGATAACAGAAAAGCGGTGATAATGCTTCTTAATTTCGTATTTTTTTAAATATTCGCTTTGTTTTTATACCTGTGAAAGATATACTAATACATATAAGCATATACGTACTGATAAATTTAATTTGAATATTTATAAATAATTTAGTTATAAAAGACTTTTCCGTACGCATACCCTCGTACCCTTAATTCTGCTTATATTTGACAGGTTTTCCATAATATTCTTTATCTGCAAAAATGTATGTACGCATATGTCTTAATTAAGTACATCCGGATACACGTATTATTGACATCCGCTATATACATATTATGAGGTCTAGAGCCATCGCGGGGAAATGATACTGCGAAGCGATGCGGACTCATATATCACTTCACATGAAAGCTTCCATAGCAGGTGGAGCTTTGGAGGGAAAGCTTTTATTAAATGAAAATCCAATTATTGTCTTCTGTTGCGGCTGTGCTCGGCGTATCTATCGCTTTGAGGTTTTCTGTTTGCCGCTCAGGAAGTGGGTTATAACGTTGTTTTACTGTAATTATTATCTGTAATAGGCTCTGATGGCTGGTTTGAGATGGCGTTGTAATTAAATGTGGCACTGCGGTATAAGCATATATGTTTTACATATAGTTGTTTAGCCGTATACTGGCAGTATTTTCGTTGATGTATTTTTGTGTTATGTATTAATATACTGTTGATTTGTATCTGAATGGCTTTCCCTTGACGACAACTTTTGAAGCCTAAGAAGGATTCAGACAGTATGACATTTTTTTTCAATTTAAGGAATTTTCTATAAATATCGGATTTTTTCTCTCAAGTTTATTAATTACAAATGGATTAATGGTTATTAATTATTTAGTTTGAAAATTTAACATAACTTTTCACTAATATCTGTAACTGGAACGACCGAATAAGTAAATTTTGCATCCAATTTATTTATAGTTACGATCACTTTACATATGAGTTCTACTTCTTAGTCTTTATACACATCGCACAGTGGTCATGATCATCGTGTCAAGTATGTTGAAAATGAGTGATGTGCCACAGGATTTGTCGCCATTCACGTGTTCTCCGGGTATACTCGTTCGGGGGAACGTCCATGGCTTCCTTGATATATGGGTACAAATGTGATTATTTAAACCATATTTTAATACAATATTAAAGAAACCGTTATAAGTAAAACGAACCAATTAATACGTATAGAAATAACAACTACGATAATGTTGTGCATACTTAAGTATATAAAAAACCTTAAAGAGTATAAAAATGGTGGTCAGAAAACTTGTAAGTTGATTTTCCAATAAATAAAGCGATATTTATTGGATGAGCTACTTGTACTTGATCAGTTTTTCCTCTAATAACGTTACCTTATATCCTAAATAGTAAAGGTCAATAGTCGATCAAGAATATAATGATTGCTGTGAACGATCGTAATATAATTGGACACGGTTAAATTTTTAATTCATAATTACTTCACATATAGAACTTTTACATCAATAATAGTTAATATTCCTGCCCAATGGTGGTTTGTGAGCCTTTGATAACTTAATCTATTTATCAACATTATTATATAGTATTTGGAAAGTCTACAAACTCCTTACAAACCGCCGCCTTTGCTAAGGCTCGGAATGAGTTATTCCGCCCCAGGAACAAAAGCCGTCTGTAGGTAATTGCTCTATAATGGCAAGGCAGTCTGTCGCTGTTTGTAAACTAAAATTTGCGAGTTAGCACGAAAGGACTCTTAAGGCATTTATCTTGTAAACATATCTACGTAATAGCTCAGGAGATGCTTAATTAAATTTGTAAAGTGACACGAAGCCTAAAATGGTGTTAGGTTCAACTCTCTGTCTTCATATCCCATGTCTCCTTTATGGGACAATATGTGCCTGTAATATTCGTCCATCTTGAAAATCATATTTCACTTAACGCCGAGTCTTGTCTTTATTTTTTAGTACAATTTACTGCTATTTCCCCTTTGGGCAGTCTCTATTCCTTTTTACGCGAGGGTTTCGATCCAAACCCTATCTATAACATGGGCAGGTAGATAGGTTCCTGAGCGTATTTACTATTTTGTTTGCAATGTTTTATACGGTACGTTATCGTAATTTACTTATGTCAGTTTGACAAGTCTTCGTTAATGAAACAACGCTGATGGAAAGTTAATTCTTTTAGCAAATAGGAAATTCATTTAATAGTTTATTGGTATGTAATATGACCTGTGAACCTAAATATATTGTCAGCTTGGCTGAATAAAACTTATTTTCAGTAAGTTATTGCAAAATAGTTTGAAGACGAAATAAAGGCATTTAGGATTTCAAAAATATTACTATTGGATTATAAAGGAAAATTAAACAGTTTCTGATACTGAAAATTCAAGGTAAAAAATCGAGCATAAATATTTCTTGCTAATATGGCCGAGATTATTACGTGGCAATATCTCTTAGGAGCTGCTTATGATACAACTATACGTACTTGAATGCGTTTCAATTCACTGTTGCTCGTTGTCCTATACGTTGTGTGATTACAGTGGGATTAGTTCTGATACGATATCAATGAATAAGATAAATTAAATATGTACAGTGAGGTGAATGAAATAAGTACCGAATGATGGGAATTTGGTGTTTTTTTGTATTCGTTGTGTGCGCGAGATTCTAACGAAGAACATTCGAAATATTGAACCGATCTATCGAATGACGCTACAAATAATTGTTGAAGGTTAGCACAATTCTGAGAAAGAACATTTGAAATCTTGAACCTATTTTTCGAATGATCTAATGCCTATTTTTCCTATTTTACTGAATGACCTATTTTTCGAATGACCTTATTCAAATGACCGAATGACCTTATGGCTTTTCTTGTTCTCGCTTCTTCGACTGTGTATCATATAATATCTGCGCTAGTTTCAGTATCCATGTATGAACTCCACAACGCCTTATAAAACGTTGTTACGTCGAAAGTTTCTTTGAACATAGTGTTACATGAATATCAAATTAGTGTCAATTACATGGAAATAATAAATATAAGCTTCAAAAATAGTTTTGTTAAAACTTTTGCATTAAGTTTTGAGACATAACCGAAATGTTGAACCGAAGTTATACCGTTTATTAATAAACTAACTCTTGCCTACGACTACTTGTGCGATGGCAATCAGTCTTAAGAATCGATGTCAAGAAACAATCATAAGAACCAATATCAAGAACACAGGTTAATTTATATATAGCGTTATTTATAGAAGTGCTTCAGAATCGATATTATAACAACATTATGCTAATATAATATTATTCTAACATTTCTTCAGCCCACTTAGCGACAACAAAATAATAAAATATAACAAAGAATAAAAAGGATAAGTCCTTTCGTGGCAATTTGACGTAATTCAATTCTATCGGTAACTAATGTTTGTCTCCATTACCTCTTAATTTATTGATGTTGATAGGTATTTTATGTTACATACTCTGAATATGAGTTACTTGAAATTCTAAATACTATTAAAATATAGAATCTTATTGTATTGAACTTGGTTGCGATAAATTCAAAGCTCTATTGCGTTACAAAAAGGTAAAACCTATAAAATCACTAAAATACGTATAACTTTGGTGATAACTATAGCGATAACTATCTGGAAATTATCCAACGCTGCCAAGTTCAGTATTGCAATAAAAACAATATCTCTTCTGTACACACTTAAGTAAATTCGAATACACATCTGTAACATCCTGCAATAGTACTATAATTAAAATTTTCTCCGCGTCTCTTTTTTGAGCTTATTTGAGCTTTTTTTGAGCTTATGAAATTATTGGTTCTCTGTCAGAGTCGAGCCTAAAGAATAAGATTCATTTAATGCACATTTTGAACTTCCTTTGTTTACATTGTTTCTCACGATTAATACATTGCATCACATCATATTTTTATTTCATTTATACATCACAGAGATAGAGAAACGTTCATACTCCAGACGCGTGTATATAGTTTTACCCAACTTTATCCGTGACGCAATGAAAACAAGTGCGAAAGAACTGTCGAGTAGACTTGACAAAATTTGCGGAACGACACATTGTGCGCTCTATTTATCGACACGTAAAGTCGTGATGAGTTCACAAAAAAAATGTCCGTTTGCAGCACCAAATCGATTATCCGCGCCGGGTTTGTTTACCATTGCTCAAAAGGGTAAACATGTTTGCCTCCTGTACTTGGGCGGCGTTATTTGAAAGCTTTACTGGAGCTTTTTGCGTCACGCTGGGCTATGGGAAAACTCAGTGTGAGCTTTAAACAGGATTTGTTTACGGCGCGGAGTTAGTTGTTAAATCTTTAAGGATCATTTTTAAATGATTATTCATTATTTTGCTTCGTTCTATTTTTTTATTGCTTTCCACTGAAAACTGTTATTTTTAACATAAGCATCATACTGAATTGTGGAAAAGACAATTTTTACACGTATAAAAATACGTACAAACACGTATAAAAATCTGATTTTCTATAATGGCACGCGTAGAAAAAATTGGAATATCTATGTTAAGAAATAAAAGAAATTTTTTTTGCCATTAGATTGTTCAAGTTACATAGACAATATTTAAGAATTTTTCTTGAGAGAATGTTTCTTCACAATTAAATGAAACTACGTGATGTAGTATTACTTTTATTTTCTTTAAGTTATTTACCACGACCTAGGTTTCGAAAGGAAATTTTTTGAACCATCATATTCTTCAAGTTACATGGACAATATTTAAGAATTTTTCTTGAAGTTTTTTTTCTTGAGAGAATGTTTCTTTACAATTAAATAAAAATACGTGATGTAGTATTACTTCTATTTTCTTTAAGTTATTTACCACGACCTAGTTTTTGAAAGGAAATTTTTTGAACCATCATATTATTCAAGTTACATGGACAATATTTAAGAATGTTTCTTGAAGTTTTTTTTCTTGAGAGAATGTTTCTTCACAATTAAATTAAAATACGTGATGTAGTATTACTTTTATTTTCTTTAAGTTATTTACCACGACCTAGGTTTCGAAAGGAAATTTTTTGAACCATCATATTCTTCAAGTTACATGGACAATATTTAAGAATTTTTCTTGAAGTTTTTTTTCTTGAGAGAATGTTTCTTTACAATTAAATAAAAATACGTGATGTAGTATTACTTCTATTTTCTTTAAGTTATTTACCACGACCTAGTTTTTGAAAGGAAATTTTTTGAACCATCATATTATTCAAGTTACATGGACAATATTTAAGAATGTTTCTTGAAGTTTTTTTTCTTGAGAGAATGTTTCTTCACAATTAAATTAAAATACGTGATGTAGTATTACTTCTATTTTCTTTAAGTTATTTACCACGACCTAGGTTTCGAAAGGAAATTTTTTGAACCATCATAATCTTCAAGTTACATGGACAATATTTAAGAATTTTTCTTGAGAGAATGTTTCTTCACATTTAAATGAAACTACGTGATGTAGTATTACTTCTATTTTCTTTAAGTTATTTACCACGACCTAGGTTTTGGAAGGAAAATTTTTGAGCCATCATATTTTTCAAGTTACATGGACAATATTTAAGAATTTTTCTTGAAGTTTTTTTTCTTGAGAGAAAGTTTCTTCACAATTAAATGAAACTACGTGATGTAGTATTACTTCTACTTTCTTTAAGTTATCTACCACGACCTAGGTTTCATTGTATTATTCGTTTTGTTGTAAGTTTCGTATATTTTCGTTTCGTTGTAACTCATTTCCCCTTTTTTGCTCCGAAAAACCCAAATAAACGTATTTTTTTTAATGCTTAGAAAAAAAAGTAACAAACTAAATGCACAAAAAGTAGAATTTCGTTTTCTTTTGTGTAATTAGAAAATATTGCCTTTATGGATTATAACATTTTAAACCTCGACATGTAAAATATTTATGTATGATATATTTTTTTAATATTACAAACATGTATTGAAAAGTAGCTGCCAAAGATTCGTAGTTTCAAGATACTCTTCTCAAAATAAATATAGAAAATTCACTTCCTGCGAAGAAAATTCAGGCCGGATAAAATATTAACAAAAAAATACGTGTTTATGTATTAAATAAAATTAGTTTTTATTGTTATTATTTTTTATATTGTACAATGGGCATAGTTGAATATAACAATGTACACCATCGATGGTTGTAACTTTGGCTAACTCAGTTTTGGCTTTAATGATGCTGTAGGTCTTACAAGAATAATTAAAACTATAGTTTATTTCTGCCCAGAGTACGCACGAATATCCTCTTCATCAATTTTTTGCCTCCATGTTTTGCTCTAGATGATTATGTGAAGTATATTCATTTTTACTACACATTTAATCTAAACTATTTACTATTTTAGTAATTCTATAAAAAAGTTATTTTTGGTTCACTATCGATGTCATAAGTGTATTGATATTTTATGTTTAATTGCTATGAATTTTCTGTTTCATTCATCGGTTTATTTTATAATCCTTAACTGTTCTTTTACCTTTATATATTAAACGCTTTGAGTCAATGTAAATAAATACATAAATAAATTTATATATTTATTTATTTATGTACTATAATGTATACAGTTGATACATATGGCGATCTTATTGCTACAAGAGCAATCTCTTACATCCAGCCAGAATAACAGTCTAGACCCGCTCATCAAGCGGCCGCGAATCGAACTCGGATCCATGCGGTGCGCCATGCCGTCAAAGGCTGTATGCACTGTGATCAATCCAATACACTACGGTAATACCGTAGAAAGAAAAGTGCCTTTGCTTGCTATTTCGTCACTCAGTAACTAGTTTTCCGAAAAATATTAAAATTCTATTTACTTAAGGAAAATAAGTTAGTGAAAAACAATCATTCGTTTTTCTTTGTACAAAGTCATTGCTAACACCTAGTTTTAATATGTATTTATGCTAAAGTTTTTAATGAAAATTTATAAGATATTCTGTATATTTTCAAACAATTTTAGGTTAATCAGTGAATCTCTATCAAAATGGATTATTTATTAGCCTAGAATATATCATGTAAATAAAAAATATAGTCAAGTGTCGTGGGTAGATTATGGATTAATTTCTCAAAATATCAAATATATTTACTTTGTAAATTATTATGTCATATTCCCATAAAACCCATAAATCTCCATGGCACCTGAAGAAGGATTTTAGTACCCCTACAGTTGGAACTGTTCTAATGATTAGTCTTTTTATATTTATATTTTTTTAAAATTAAATATTCCAAAATATATTTTAATAATTCCTAATTCGTAATCAAGCTCAATAAAATCTACATTAACACGCATACCGAAAGAGTCAAAAAATCTGTGTTAATACTCCGTAATCAGGGTTTTATTTTTTAATTTCAAAACTAATGACAAAATTTATTTTTAATTCCAAAATAATGACAAATTATCGAATAA
This sequence comes from Druceiella hillmani, assembly GCA_039881145.1. Lineage (NCBI taxonomy): Eukaryota > Metazoa > Arthropoda > Insecta > Lepidoptera > Hepialidae > Druceiella > Druceiella hillmani. The sequence goes on along the minus strand of JAYKKI010000060.1, from coordinate 5,240,295 downwards.
TTTGAAATCATTTCATTTTAAAGTACAAACCAAAACCTATTTTCAGGATTTTTTTCAGATAATTACATAGTCTTGTCTGAAAATGAGAGGGGAACAGGACACATTGCGAACTACTTTGAAGCCCAATATTTCAGAAACGAGCCTTAAAAATAAAAAGTGGCGAATAAAACCTAAACTTAAGTAAAAAAAAACATTTCTATGATGCCCACAACAAAATAGGGTGTGTTAAAATATTTGTTCCATTTCCACTTCTTAATATTAGGTTAGGTAACAAACAAAATTGCTGAAGGTGTACTTCCAAAATTGTTAGGTAACAAACAAAATTGCAAAATGCCCACAACATAATAGGGTGTGTTAAAATATTTGTTCCATTTCCACTTCTTAATATTAGGTTAGGTAACAAACAAAATTGCTGAAGGTGTACTTCCAAAATTGTTAGGTAACAAACAAAATATGTTAGGTAACTAACAAAATTGCTGAAGGTGTACTTCCAAAATTGTTAGGTAACAAACAAAATATGTTAGGTAACTAACAAAATTGCTGAAGGTGTACTTCCAAAATTGTTAGGTAACAAACAAAATATGTTAGGTAACAAACAAAATTGCTGAAGATGTACTTCCAAAATTTCAAAGAAACTACGTAAATAAAGAATCACATACGCTCGCGACGTAACGACACTATAAGAATTGCGTGTTTGACTACGGAACCCTGAAAATGTTCCTTTACTATGTGTTTAGCGATCGTATTTTAGAAGAGCTCATATAACCAAAAACTTAGTCTATGTAGATCTGAGTATTCATAATGGCATATTAATATAATCTATGATAATATAATCTATGTAGATCTGAGTATTCATAATGGCATATAATAGGTAATGCACAATAAGTAATTTCACTTTAAAATATTAATTTAATTTATTTTATCGGTTTCAATAACTCAGAACTTTATAGGCTGCACAAGGTGTCAGCTGAATGAGCGTTATTCAGAAGTAAACATTATATCATCATGCAGGCACGTGTATTACTGAATTCTATTATAAAATACTCCACGTCAAATAGAAGAAAATGAAGAAATTTAAGCCACGCTAATGTTAACATACAGCCTTCTCCATTCAATCGCGTATAAGTACAATGGCACGTATGGATAAAATTATCACTTCCATTACGCTCAAACACGAACTGGGGTTATGTTCGTACGTAGATAATAATGACGTAAGCAACGCCGACATATCAATTGAGCCAAAATTACGTTTCCACTAACTACTTAAGTCAAAGTTCATTATTGCTATTAAGCAAAAATTCCTCATTCAAGTGCGTATAAGTACAATGGCACGAATGGATAAAATTGTCGTTTCCATTACGCTCAAACATGAACTGGAGTTATGTTTGTATATAGATAATAATGACGTAAGCAACGCCGACATATCAATTGAGCCAAAATTACATTTCCACGAACTACTCAAGTCAAAGTTCATTACTGCTACTAAGCACCAATTCGGAAAGCTCCGTTTATTTTTCGTACATCATGATCGTTATACAATTTCGCAATTTTGTTTACTGAAGCATGAGTTAAATTATAATAATTCTGTTCAGGTATTTATTTGACTTATTACTATAAATTTATGGCGTAAAGTGGTTGATTTGCCTTTGAAGTGATTAAAGGTTAAACAAGGAGAGGGTCAAAGTCATATGATTAATTATAAGGGTAACTGTATTTTATTTTACTAGATTTTAGGGTATTAATTCACCAAAAAACATACTGTCGTCAGTAGGTTTTGATGAATATTTTACAGAGTACTTTAATATGTAGAATCGAAACGCAATAGAAGCCGTGCCACAATTTTCAACTCCAAATTTGCCAGCACCCGGCAGGCTTACTAGAGATCCCATCGACAATAATTTATATTGGTACCCCATCGGCAGCTCAAAAAGGAGATGAAGTTAGCGGCGTACGGAAAAGATAATCGTCCGTTTCGCTCTCCAACCCTCTATAAAAATACACATGCGTGAATAAAAAAAGACCAATACAAGAATGACTTTTATTTCGTATAGTGAAGTGATAGAAAGTATCACTTTCGCTAATAATCGTGAAATCAGTTTATCTTTTTCATTAAAGTGGAGACTATATCACTTTCAATAAGGATTATCAAATTATATTGGAAATAGATGGCTTTAAATTTTACCAATATTTTTTTCTGGATTCTGTACCTTAAAGAAAAAAAATAACCCTTAAAAATCCGTCCGTCTCTTTTTTTGTCACAGCCGATTTCGTCAGAAACAATTTGACATATAAATTTGATATTGGGCGCAATAACAGATTATGTGAATTCACATATTTTGAAGAAACGAACACTTATAATATTGCTATGATAATTTTAGAGGAAGCAAATTTGGTACTCTAATTTTCTTTAATTTAATTTTTCTTGATTTCCTCTCGTTTTTGTTTCTCCTAGTTTTTTTCTTGGTTTCCTGTCGTTTAAAAAACGTTTTCGTTTTGAGAAAAATAATTAATTTAAATTTTAAATGGGATACTCTCAGATATACGCAGCAAATTAGAAAAAAATACTTATGATCTACTCTCCTCTCTTCCTCTTCTCGTTAAACATCACATATCTTATTTACGAACCTAATATACAAAAAGTTATGAAAAAACGGAATTTGTAGAATCTGACTAAATGATTAAATGAAAACTATAGCTATTATCTTAGCTTTTATAGTTTATGAAATATTAATATTACTTTTACACCTGTGAAAGATGTACTTGGCATATTTATACCATTTACAATTATCTACATCATTTATAAATTGTTTAATGGAAATACTTTGCACAATTAAATGGCCATATGTATCTAAGTATGTATAGAAAACTCGTAATTCAAGTTCTACTAGCACGTAACTGTTTATTTTTCTTTCAGCGAATTTAACTTTAGAGAATGAGTGTGCTTGGGCCACTGTGTTGTCGACAGTTTTCAAAAACTTTATTGTATCTCCAGAGTTCGGAAAAATATGCAAACATCCACACGAACATACAAACACACACATGTGTATGTGGAAAACATTCAATACAACAACCACCCCTAAAAACACCCGAAAAAATACAACAAGCCCTGTGTATAAAGGTAAAAACTTTTTCAAACTTAACTCAGTAACATATTTTTCTTTTAGCGAATTTAACTTTAGAGAATGAGTGTGCTGGGGCCACTGTGGTGTCGACAATTTTCAAAAACTTTATTGTATCTCCATAATTCAGAAAAATATGTACACACACACACACACACATGTGTGTATGTGGAAAACATTCAATACAACAACCACCCCTAAAAATATCCGAAAAAATACAAGCCCTGTCAAAAAAAAACACCCGAAAAAGTACAAGCCCTGTCATAAAGGTCACAACTTTTAACAAAACTTTTTCAAACTTAACTCAGAAACATTTTTTATTAGTTGTGCTTCACTATTTGAAAGGGGCAAGTTCGGACAAAGGTCTCTGATTTTGTATTTTGGAAACCTCAAAAAATTCACAACTATTCCGATATTTGCCCAGTTCTGCAAAAAATAAACTTAATTTACTTTTCAATACACAATTTATAGCCGCCGGTCCCGGCTAGCTACGACCAATTTCGGGTTTTTCTCGAAATCGATGCACAAATAGATGCGGTATTGCGTACTCGCTGCGCCGTGAATCGGAAACAGGAAATTCGCTTCGGTCCTACGGAACCGCGTGGCGCCTTTTTTATAATAAAACAAAATGCAAATAATATCAGTAGAGGAACAGAAAGTTACTAGTGTATATACATAGGTATCCTGAGCGTCATATCTATACATGTCTACACCATTGTACCAGAAAGGAAATTTGTTTGTTTGATGATGTTTTCCGGTGATAATTTCACCGGAAACTTTTGTTTTTCCGGATATACGTTATGTCCTACTCAGAGATGGCAAAATAAAACCCATGGATAGGAAATATCATCGCGGTTCAGTTAAAAGGCAAATATGTATATCCGAAAATCAACTGCTTAAAAGTTGAGGTGTTTTTTTTTAAATTCGAAAAAATTGCCATCTCCCATAGCTTTTTTCGTGTCATTTCTGTAAATAAACAAAGTTAGGTAATTTTTTATTTCTAAGTATGCCTGAAGAGTTTTGTTGATTATAATCAAAAATATTTTAATACCTGTTATGTTCTTTTAACAAAAAAGTTTCATTTCCAAATGAAATAAACCCGAATTTTGAACACCCAATTTTGATCAGCTCTGATGAAAAACAAATTAAGTCCCAGGGAAGCTCCATGTCATCTTTTGGTGCATCTAATTTAAACATCAAAATAATACAATGCTTCTAATTTATTTTCTTTAGAAATCAACCTTAACATTCTAAATGAATTTTGAGTACATTTAAAATTTATGGAGTAGTTTTATTATATATAAAAAACTCATACTTGACAAGTTTTTAAAAAATATATTTGTTTTTACGGTTTCCTGTCTTTAATCCTTAAAATCCGCTTACGTATTTGTCTGTCGATCACGGAAGCTTCCACAGAAAAGCCTGGATGTAGAAACTTGAAATTTGGCATTATTATAACACATAGCTATTCACACATATATCAATAGGTAACATTCAAAAATACTTAAATGGAAATTGTAAGGTGGAAGGGAGCAAATTAAATGCTCCAAATTTTCGTAATTATGTTTTAATTCAATACATAGTGTTGGGTATAGTTTCAAAGGACCTGACAATAAGAGACCCAAAAATATTTTTCCATAATTGTAGGCAGCACATCTTCAGAGATATATTGAATAAAAAATTCTTCTCAACTATTTCCGAATCTACCTAAAATTACGAAAAAACAGAGTTTCTAGAAGCATACGCCAAGTTTGTAAGAAAACTCTAACGATTATCCTGGATACCAATTTTTTTTAAATATTTGCCTTGTTTTAATGCCTATCAAAATACATATAATAGTCTATATATATATATATATATATATATATATATATATATATATATATATATGCATTATGAAAAATTATTATTTGCTAATAGTTTAATAAAAATATTATGTACCCTTAAATATTTATTAGTACCTAAATATATGGGAAACCTTAATTCGGTTTTATCAACAACCGCCTTAGTTTTTCATATATATTTTTCTCTTTTGCTAAGACTTGCGTAGTCGAGATTAATGTTTTGTAAATCTGTTTATTAAATCAATTATTTTTAAAATTCCGATAAATGTTTTTAGTTAGGTATCTTGTTAATCTTTCTATAATGCTCTCATTCGTAAAAATAACCTGTCAAATACTACGACGGTACCGTATACATTCAAGCACTTGTAAACATTTAAATTATGTACGTAATATTTCTATAAAACTATTTAAAAATATTACGTAAAGTAATATATTGTCAACTATACCTTTCACAGACGTAAATCATGGTACGTATTTTAAAAACCGTACGATATAGAGTAATTGCCATAGTTTTTCTGTAATCTTCTAATTAAATTTTACCAACCCCAGTTCATTTAATATTTTTGGTTCAGTAGTTTCGGAAATAAGGAATCCTGTATATTGGTATAATTTTTGCATGTATAAATTTTGAAATTGCATTGGTTACAAAATAACGAGATGTGGTATTTATTACAGCATAAGGAGATGTTGCATTTATTACAGCTTAAGAAGGTGTTGAATTTATTAGAGAATAATCAGATGTTGCCTTTATTACAGCATAAGGAGATGTTGCATTTATTACAGCACAAGGAGATGTTGCATTTATTACAACACAAAGAGATGTTACATTTATTACGGCATGAAGAGATGTATTTATTACAGCACAAGACGATGTTGCATTTATTACAGCATAAAATGATGTTGCATTTATTACAGTATAAAAAGACGTTACATTTATTACAGTATAGGGAGATGTTGCATTTACTACAGCATAAACACATGTTGTATTTATTACAGCATAAGGAGATACTACATTTATTACAGCATAAGGAGATCCTGTATTTTGGTATAATTTTCGTAATATCTTTTTAAATATACAATTTCTTTTTAAATATGAAAAAAATATGTTTGTATCCTTCATAACAAACCCTTTCAATAAATATATTTTAAGACTTTTGTTATCTCTATATTTTTCCCCCGGACTTTTTTTAAATTCCTATAGGATTGTTTTTAAAAGATTACTGCAAATTATGTTAGTTAATAAAAAAACAAATTATGTTAGTATTACTATGCCAAATTTCAAGTTTCTAATTTTCATACGTTCTGGGAATATCGGCTGTATATATAGAAAAAGCTAAATATATTGCCTACTATATTTTTCCAAGACGTAAAACTATAGTGCATATTTAAAAAAAAATTGTGCCATCTAAAATCATCACCATAGTTTTCCTATGATGATGATTTTATATGGCCCATATGATTTTATATTGCGTGGCATAAACACAACATTTGCGTGGCAAAAAAATATATTTTTTCATAATTTTATATTGACTACTTTTGGAAGTAGAGGAGGATAATATATCTTTCAGTATATTTGCTGATATGATATCTAAAATTAGAAAAAAAAATTAATTTTGAAACCCTTGTCATTAGCCCTTTAAAACCAAATCCTATACTATACATGATATTAAAAAAATCATTTTGGATTTCTTATTTAGTCCCACCCCTGAACAACTCAAGTTTCTACATCAAGCAGTTTCTGAGGAAAACGACTGTGTCAGATAAACGGATAGACACTTAGTGACTTTATAAGCATCATGGGATGCTTTCTTTTGAAGTACGAAACCCTAAAAAACTAGCAAATACTCACGTTAATGATATAATATCTATAATAAATATAACGGGAAAATAAATATTAGACTTGTTTTTTTTTAAAACAAGTCTAATATTTATTTTCCCGTTATATTTCTCTTATATCCCGCTATAGTCTTCCTCTACTTAATTGCCATGACAAATCACCGTTTCCCTGCCGAGAAACTTCCTATGTAGATAATAATATAAATCCGTCACATTAATATATAATGCAGTTAACGAGATAAGCTCACAAATACAGTAATCTATTATGATGGGCAAAGTCCAACCGGGAAAATGAAAGGAGCTTTATCATCGCGGAGAGCTTTTGTTTATTGATCCGTGATAATATGAAAGTCTTTATTTATAGTAGAATTTTGAAATGTCGGTGTATCTATATACACATTATTTAGTTATTACTTGTTTAAAAGAAAAATTATTCCGTCGTTTTTTGCTGTCATGTCATGATGTTTCAATTAATCCCAAACTCTTCTAAATTATTGTAAACAATATTAATTTGTCTCGAAATCACCATTATAATGGTAACTAATATGAGAAAGTATCAAAAAATTTACTTAATTTTCAGAGGATTTAAAATTTGGGGACCCTTTTAAAGATATCAAAATGTATTTCCTCTCAAAATAAAGTCTACTTTTCGAAATATTGTCATTATTAATTTCTGACTACGAAAATGATCAGAACGAATTACTTACGGAATTATAAAGTATACGTAAAATGCAAGTTATGTAAATCTTTAATAATTACTTCAAACTATGGTTGAAATTTGAAACTATGGTGAAATTTGAATATAAAAATAATATAATGAATTTCAAAAATCTTTATTTAAAAAAATTTTGACATAATTTTGTTTGTTACTGTATTTTTTAACGTAAAAGCTAAATGTGAAATCTATATACTGTATGTATATTAATATAATACTGTATGTATATTAGAAGTAAATAGCAAGCGTTTAATTGAAAAATAGTTAAACGATATAGTCATACCTCGTGCACGTAAACCTTTATATACTGCACAAATGCGTTTAGCGTACGTAAATCGTTATACATTACACAAATGCGTTTAGGGTACATAAATCGTTATACATTGCCTAAATACGTCTAGTTCATGTAAATCATTACATATTGCAAAAATACGTCTAGTGCACGTAAATTATTATATATTGCACAAATGCCTCTAGTACATGTAAATCATAATATATTGCAGAAATGAGTCTAGTGCATGTAAACCGTTATACATTCAACAAATGGATTAAGTGCACGTAAATCGTTAAACATTGCATAAATGCATTTAGCGCATGTAAATCATTATACATTACGTAACTTTTAAATAGAAACTGATTTGTCACTAAAATTAAATGCTAAGAATTTTTAGATAAATTTAATTAATAAGGCGATAAAAAGCGGTGTAAGTTATTTTATATACAGCCTAAATTTTCTTTCGATTGAAAAGATAACTAAGTTGTATGAATTTATTCTAGCGGAAATCGTTGGGAAATTGTCCTTCTTCAAGTTCAACCCGACCAACGTTAACGACTCTCCCCCAAACTTGTTAATTATCGTCACAAAGCAAACCATGAAGAAACAATACAACTTTTAATTCTATGGAGAAGTTGATTTATATCAAGGGCGTACTTTCTTATTATTATGGATTAAGGATGAACCAAGTCAGCATTTTGAGTACTCGAGTATTCTAGAACTCATTAAAATCGTGTCAGGTACCTGAGTCTAAACTAGTACTTGGGTTAATAGCAATAGAGTATTAATGTGTGTTGGTACCTGTGGTATTTATAATAGTTTTAATTAATTACATAACATACCTAACAACTATGAAATCGTAATTATTAACAAACAACTGTCTGCCTTCCACTTACTGTAAAAACCATGATGACACAAAAAAAAACAAAATAACTGTGTTATACTGAACCTGAATTGGCTAAGATCTCTGATTTAAAAAAATATTCAGTTCAATACAGTATTCGTAAGAGTGAAAGCGTTGTATGTTATATTGCGGACAACGGAAAGTATCCGATTTTGAACTCGAGTAGTGTGAGTACTCGACGTCGTAATTAGAGATGGAAATACTCAAGTATATAAGAATATATATATATATATATATATATATATATAGATATATATATATATATATATATATATATATCGTCTCGGAATCATAAAAGAAAATTGTGAAACAATTTGCTGAATATTTTTGTTCTGAACAGTCCTTTCTTAGTTTTTTGGTTTTTATATTCATTTTTAATGTACCTTTTTATTTCAGTAAATATTTTTCAGTATTCGGTAGCCAATCTTGAGACCCTTATGTTTTGGATATCTCTCATATCATTACATCTATTTTAATCGCAGATTTTAGTACAATAAAGCTGAAGTGCATAACATGGTTGACATAATAGTTGATATTTATAACGTTTACAAATTTTTTTAGGGTCCCTGCCCTGCATGAAAAGAGGGGGTGAATTTTCTTGTAATTCGTATACTCCATTATGTAGAATATTGTTAAATAGGTCTTTCAATAATATTTAGTGTATATAATGAACACCTTTTTCGGCAAAGGGATCGGTTTACGAAACGTTAAACTTTAAAATGGTAATTTTTGTTACAGTTACCTGTCTCTAACTCACTACCTAAAACACTACTTTTCAATACCTGAAAATGTCTCAGAATAGTAATATACGGGACGAAATTGAAAAAAAATTCATAGCTATGTCGGCTCCACTAGTTTACGAGTAATATGTAGTTGATTAACTTATGACATGTAGTTGGGTCTACAAAAAAATTATAGAAACTCCATACGAGTGACTTAAATTAAATACAAAAATAAGTTGCAAAGCTATTTTTATAAATTAAATTTTTGTTTATTTCTTAATTCTTTAACTTTAGAAACCTGAATAATACGGGGTAAAGTTTTCCACTTGGAAATTCACATACGCATTATAAAAAAAATTAATTTTATATTATAGTAAAAACCGTACTATTTAGTTTTTTTATTAAAACGATGAGCCTTTTTATTGAAATCTTTCTTAGAAATGAGGTATTTGTTTTTTTTTTTTATAAATAGAGAGACATTTTTATCAATTATATTTTTATTTCTTTCTTAATTCTTTAACTTTAGAAACCTGAGTAATACGGAGTAAAGTTTTCCACTTGGAAATTCTCATACGCATTATAAAAAAAATAAATGTTATATTATATTAAAAACCATACTGTTAATTTTTTTTTATTAAAACGATGAGAGTAAAAAGTGTTTCTTAGAAATGAGGCATTAGTTTTTTAGGATGAGACATTTTAAAACTTTGTTTTAAATATGTATTAAACCTAGACATTTATACCAAGATGTTGATATTACAAAGCTGATTTAGATTATAGATATTAAAAGAATGGTTAGGTTAGGTTAGGTTAGGTTAAATTCTTATTTCCAAAGGATATTTCTTTTGAATATTTTCTCCGATATGTGACTTCAACAAAAAAGAAGTGTCCAACAAAACATTAATTATATAAGGAACAACTTAAAAGTTTACTCTTGGATTGAACTGTGAACTCCTTTCACATTTTCACTAGACTGAATTATGATCTCAGTTAACTTAGTGTTAAATAGTGTAAAATTAACTTTGTGTCAACTTGAATAGTATATAGCCTGTCTTTGAAGCCCTTTTTACCATGTCGAATTCTCTAAAGTGTATGTCTTCTACGTCGGAACACAATTATAAAAACAAAGTCAATTACTAAAGTTTATATAGAATGGAAAATGGAAAGTTTAGTATTTCAATGATTCTAGTACAAAATTAAAGCATTTTCATTGAGAAATAGATGCGTAGTTATGCAAAACTTTAGTCTTAAAATAAAAACGATACACCGCCATTTTAGTGAATTTTCCAAAAACTTAACATTTCCGATTTTAAAGGCGAAGCTTTAAAAAAATGTGTAACGCATAGCATGTATAGAAATATGTCCTTAGCCGAGACCCTTTATATTTTAAAAGAAATATTTCTTCAAAATTTCAGGTTCTGAATAAATCTATGAATGACACATTTATTTGTCACTCTCCTGTGAATAGAATTTACTAAATTTTTTCTTAGATGTAATAAGCTTTAATAAATACTCTATCGCTATTGCAGAATTTAGCTAAAAGTCACATTTGACAACTTTCTACAATTAAAAGACGGATATTTGCAGATCGTCCCCATTCCACTGAAATGTTTACAAGTACGATGGAACATACTGGTAAAATTATCATTTCCATTATGCTTAAGTACGAAATGAGGTTTTGCTCGTTTATATGTACATAATAATGACGTAAGCAGTACCAAGGTATCAATTGAGCCAAAATTATATTTCCACGAACTACTCGATTCAAAGTTCATTACTGGTGTTGAGCACCAATTCGGAAAGCTCTGTTTATTTTTCGTACGTCATGTTCATTATATAATTTCGCAAAGCTATTTACTAAAGCATGTCGAAGTTGAATTATAGTGAGTCTAGTTAGGTATTTGTGTGACTCGTTGCTTTGAATCTGCGGCGTGAAGTGGCAAATACGTCAAAGTGTTTAAGGGTTGAATGCGGGGTGGGTTAGTGGAATTAATTACGAGTTTAACTACAGGTTTATTCAATTAAATGTACATTTGGATTTACGTTTTATAGAAAGTGCCGTAGTTAGTTTTGTTGCTTTTTTACATAATGAATGAGATTGAAAAGCTTGCAAGTGTCGTAGTATATCATATATAATTATGCCATTTCTTTGGGTTTTCTGTGTATCGTTCATCAACGTGTACTTACCATATTTTCCATCCAGACTGGCGATGAATTGTAATGTTGGACATGGGTAGATGTTGGCATATTCATTGAGCTTTGTCGGCGATATTCAATTTATTACTCTTTTTAATTTTTTTATTAATCTATTTTTTAAATCCATTTTTAGACTATTCTAAAATTTACTAAAATTTTAATGTTTGATTATTTATTAGTTCAAAAAATATAAAATTTACTAAAATTTTAATATTTGATTATTAGTTTCAAATAAATCGAAAAAAATATTTTTTTTTGAAACTTTAACATGCTACAACTCCTAAATAATACCCTTGATTTTTTAAAGTAATAAGATGAAAGAAATAAATTATATTACATAGTTTTTTTTAATCTCCCAAAGGAATTTTAAAGACCTTTCGTATTTTCTTTCTTTGCTGTAAATATTAACTATAATAATTTATGTTGAAACAATCGATTCTCTACAGCAATCTATGATGCACTTTATGAGCGGTAAATGAGATCCGCCCAAGCTTACAAATACAGTCATTTATTATGTTGGGCAGATTCCGCCCATGAAAATGAAAGGAGCTTTATTATTGTGCGGAGCTTTTATTTAGCAATTTGATATAAATACGTTAGGATAGGATATAAATAATTAAGGATCCATTTATTTATATTACTAGTTTTAGTATGAAACTAAATGAATATGTCCACATATAAATATAAATTATAATACTTTGATAAAAGAAATAATGGTTAATGAGACTAAATTTGTGGTTGTCACATGATTTTGTCTTTTTAGCAAAAAATATATAAAAATATTAAGAACAAAAGTTTTAGTATGAACCAAAGTTATAAGTATCTTGTTTAAGTCATATTCAAAGTTACTACAGATAAATACTTTAATGAACTGAAGTTTGCAATGTAGCTTTTAATGGAGTTTTCTGTTAGCTAGAAAAAGCAGGGTAGTGAAAAAAAGATTACGTCAAACCGAAGGAATTTTATATATTTAATATTTTGTGTCTCAAGATGAAAAACGGAACGCTTATAAGATCACTCATTTGTCTGACCGTCCGTCCATCACATCCGTTTTTCTACGATACTGCTTAACATGGAAACTTAAAATTTAACTCGAAAGTTAAAATTGCAAAATATTCATCAGGATATTTGGAGGAAGGGAAGGGGGCGCGGTGTGAATTAAATACTCAAAAAATATAGTATGGTATATCAATTTAAAATGGATAGTTATAAGGATCTCAAAAGTCTCATCCCCTCTTATGTCTGAACACGCTTAAACTAAAATTATAAAAAAATGTGAGCTTTTAACAGCCTACGCAAAGTTAGTAGAAAAACTATAGTGATGATTTCACTTGTCATAATTTTTTAACTATGCACCATATTTTTGCGCCACGTAGTAGGAAATACATTTATATTTTTCTATATTTACTGCCGATTTCATCTGAAACTAAACAAATTTACCACAGTAATGCATCTTATTAACGCTCATATTATGCCTTATCTAATTTTTTTATAATATTAAAAAAAAAATTATTAATTTATAGATTACACGGAGTATCATTTGAAAGGGCTTATTATGAGGAACGTAAATTATTTTTAAATTGCGTAATAAAAAAAATACAAAAGATATATAAAATAAAACATTCCCCCTTATTTCCGTAACTACTGAACCAAAAATCCGGAAAAAACGGTAAAAAAAGAAAATATGAGTAGAAAACTGTAGAAAAACTATAAAGATTACCCGAGAGAGTTTTTCTGTAATCTAGATCTTATAATTATTGAAATGTGCTTAATTTTTTGCGCCTGTGAGAGATATTACTAGGCAATGTAATTGCATTGTGAAAAATTAATATTCATAAATAGTTTAATGGAGATACTATGTACAGTTAATGTTTATAAATGCCTAAATATACCATGAGTTACCTGAAGAATACCTTGTACCATGAAGCATACCTTGTACCATGAAGCATACCTTGTACCATGATTTCCACTCATGTTTGAAAAGTTTTTTTTTAATAAATAGAATCGAAATTACGTAAGAGAACTAACGATTTCATATTATATTTACGTTAAGGTATTTATATAGTTTATTAATGAAGTAAATTGGCACCTATTTACTAGAGTTTTATTATGCTAGACTCCAGTGTTTCCTTCGTTGTCTTTTTACATAAGGGATAAAAGGTAAAAACAATGAAAGTAGGTTTTGTAATAAAATTTCGATGATCGTGATGTGATGTTAAAGACTGCTGAGTAATACCATTTAAAAAATAATAAGGAGCTTATAGTCTGTACAACCTTTATTTTTCTAATAAATTTATACCTTAAAAAAAAGTGAAATTATAAATTTAAGTATTTTGTTTGATTGGGAATTTCCCCACAGATTTCTGTATTTTTTTCCGCCCGACTTTAAGTATTCAATCTACAAGGCAATATATATATTGAGTACCAGTAATCAGTAGCTTAACGACAAACTTCCAATAAAAAATTTGAAGTCTTGTCCTGTCTGCTGGACTGAAAATAATAATTACCAAAATCACTTGCAAGTCCAACAGTTGTAAATTTGATTTATTAATATGCCAGTGTATCATATATATTGTCTATATATTCACTTGGTATTAGGGCTCTTGATATTACCCCAAACTAGTGAGGCCTTCGTATTCAACGTCGCATTCTTAATTTCTCAAGATCGTGTCCATCCTGAAAGTCCTGGTGGCTTCGTTTATTAGTTTTTCCCATTCAGCCTCGTCCTCGGCTTCTCTAGTATTAGTTGTGATTGGGAGGCCTGTGAGCGTAGTGATCTAGTCAGTTCATTGGGTAGGCGATCTACCGCGGGATCGTTTACCATTGACTTTCTCTATAATCATTAGTTTTTTTAAGTTATCTCGTTTCCTACGTGCAGTGTGACCGAAGTAGCTGAGGATTCTTTAGTAGCAGACGGTAGACAATGGTGGGATACTGAGTTATTTTCCAATCGATATGTCTGAACTCTTAATCGTTCAAGGTACGCGCAGCATTCTTCTCCAGCACCACTATCTTCTTGCGCTCCACGAATCTAACTGTCCACGACTCAGAACCATATAGCAAAATTGAGAAAACTGACGTTGTTACTAATCTCATTTTGATATTATTCGAGAACTTTTTCTCTGTAAATTTTTGAAAATGTTCGTACACCTGCCCGTCCAAGGTATGCGCAGCATTCTTCTCCAACATTATATCTCAAATGCGTCTATCTTTTTGCGCTCCACAGATCGAATTATCCACGCCTCAGAACAATACAGGAAAATCGACAAGACATGTTGTTACTATTCTCATTTTGATATTATTCGAGACCTTTTTTCTGTAATTTTTTTAAACTGACGACTGAAAAAAATTATCGATATTAATATATTTATAAATCTTAAAAGATTATTTGTTATATAGGCTAAAAAAAGATTGATTCCAAATTTTGTCAAAACCGACAAGTATATTCCCAAATTTCAACTGATTTAATTTAAAAACAAAGAAACTAATTTTTATCAGTAACCCATTTCTTGTTAGTAATTTAATAATAAATATAGATTAAATCAAATAAGTGAACAACGATAAGAAATAAAAAAGTTCAAACCATATCACTCAAACTATATAGGGATACTGCCGACCGGCAACTCTAATTTATTTTCATCATATTTTGACTTGCAAATTTTTAAATTGTCAGAGTTTAAGTGCTAAAATAAAGTTGTTAAGTAAAAAATAACATTTAATTATAATTGTGAAGTGGCTTACGTGGGCCGGGATTGAGAAGTACGTTGAAGAGTTAAAATATTTTAATCCGTCTCACAAAATTCATAAATAAAAATCATTAAAGTTTTATTTTCTAATCGTATTAAAATCATAAATTCATTTGCAACCCTAAATGTAACCGATTTCTATATAGAAATATTACGTAAGTCCAAATTTGGTAAATAATAGGAAATTGACTCAAGGCCAATCGCGTCGTTCGCAGACATCCCGATACCATCCGACGGACATCCCTGACGCAGCAGCAGCGGATCGGGTCGCTCGCGTTCAACATCGGAGCTTAATGTGCGGTTAATGAGACCCGCCTCAGCTTTGAAATATTGAGACTCCATTAATTTTGCTGGGCGGAATACGCCCCGGAAAATGAGCTTTATTATACGGGAGAGCTTTTATTTATCGATTCGTTATATGCTTGCAATTGACAGCCTGTATTGGGTTCGTTTGCTTGCAGTAGATTTTATGGATTATCCAGGTATTTTTATGTATCAAAAATAACTGCTAAATTTTCATAATATTGTGGGCAAGTTCAGGGAAAACTGCACAGCTGAATTAGAGTTAAAATTTTAATCATCCATTTGTTCTGAATTATTATGCGTGAGGGGCAGTATGAGTAACTATATTGCATAATTATTAAAATTTCCACTCATGGTTCGCGAGTAATGCATTAATATTTTTAATAGAATGTTCAAAATTATCTCCTGGTCTTCTTTTTACTTCGCGTTATTAAAACTTAGCCCACTTCAATAGTTCAAGGCTTTTGCTATTCGTGGTACAAGTTATTCCTTTGTTCAAAGTTATGTCACTTTTATCTCTCCTGTTTAAATGTTGTATACTTAAGTCTTTTATTTACTTAATTTTGAAAAATAGACAAACTGGAGGAAAAATTAATAAAATTAAAAACCACATTTTAAAGGCAAAAGATTAAAGCATAATGAAAACACTTTTTCCTCTATTTGATATTTCTTATCCCGTTTCTTTTCATTACTTCACTGTCAAATGAAAGCCTTTTCGTTCTGAAAATATATTTTATGTACAGTGGTTTTCTTGCATAAAAAACAAAGTTTCGGCTTTTCACCGCTCAAAGGGAAAAATTATTCTGATAGAGTAAATGTATAGTAAGTGTATCTAAAGTAAATGTCTATGTAATGAAGTAAGGTTTATCATTCATCTTTGTAAAATTTCAACTGTTTCAAAGACGAATGATATATAAAGACTCTCATATATACTTTCATGAAATTAATGAGGGAGGGTGAAAGAGGGGAAAAAGAAGGGAAAAAGTGTTTTCAAGGAAATGTTACTTGATAAGCACGAATCACATCGGGGTTTGTGGGTTATACTTTGTATATACAATGTACCCTTATATGACCTGATGTGTTTGTATATACAATGTACGCTTATATGAATATATACATATATATCACTTATATAACCTGAAATATCGTACGTATATAAGCTTTCAAAGACTTACAAAATTTAAGGGGTTTCCGGTTGATTATGGTCTTTTAATTTGATCCCACTCAGTGGAAGGAACGAAATGATAGGTTTCTGAGCTCGAAAAGCCATCCCACGCTTAAACTTTAAACTTAGATCCTATAAATACTGAGAAAAACTAATTGCAACCAGAAAATTGCAAGCTATTCGTATTGGTCCATAGATGGTATCTGTCCTTTGTAGCTACAATCAGAAAAGTATTTCTGTATATAAATCTAAAAAGCTGAATTTTTGCTTGCCAGTTAGTGCTGAAGCATTGCTGATGTAAAAAAAAATTTGTTTATTTTGATTTCTTTTTTTGATCAAAGATTGAATTTAATTTAATTTAAGATTTAAAACGTTATTAAATGCCATTTCTATAAAAATTCTGTCCGACTTTACTTTACACAGCTCATCCTTATTCTCTAACATCCTTTCTTCAAAAAGCGGGAACGTTATTGTGAAATCATCGTCTAAAAAAGAATTGAAGATATTTAAGGAGCTTTAAATTTAAGGATACCCTTAAATTTATCGCTCCTTAAATATCTAACCATGACTACGTCACTACGTAATTAGTCTTCGATTGAGGAAAGGACGAATATCACCTGCTGAATTATCTGTAATGTACAGTATCTTTGAAATTATAAAAAAATAAAACCAATGCACGAGTGGAACTCGCGTCTTTTATTTATTTAATTTTGTAATATGGTAATATTACGGGGTCGCATACACATTTAGGCATTAGTAAACATTTAATGGTATATAATATTCCTATTATACTATTTATAACATTTTAGAACGAAAATATATTGCCTAATGTATCTTTCAGCGGCGCATATTTAAAAAAAACGCTTTTCGGATTGTTTCCTTTACTTGTGTTATAAGACCTTGCTTTGTACCAAATTTCATAATGCTGGGTCAACGGAAAGTACCGTAAGGCTTTCATTTAATTACGAGTGTCAAAAATGCGGCCTAAATGGCCATATTTTTATGGTTTTTTTATTGCATATACTTAAAAGCTTGATTTTTTTTACAGCTCCAAGAGACCGTAGACCTAAGTATTTGATGTTAATTTTAACTTGATACCTCCACACGTTCCTGATAAAAAGGGTACACAGACAAACAACGAAATGATCCTATAAAGTTTCCTTTTAAGCGGAAAAAATTACCAGGTGGGAAAATCGAATGTCAATGCGTTAATTAAAAATTGCATCCAATTTTATGCAGCTAATAAATAAATCGCGAAAATTGTCAGGAATTATCCACACATGTCATGAAACAAAGGCCCCGCTAATCCAACCCCCCCCCCCTTTCCAAATACGTGAATTTCATTACTGTACTGTTAACAATTTTCTCAGTTCCATTTATTGAGAGATTAAGAATTGTTTCCTTGGGAAATACGTTATAATAATTTCATCCCTAATATCCGTAAAATCTATTAAAGTGATACATAATTTAAAATACGACATAGGATGAGGTTACCCACGTATCTGTCTTTCGGCATATACCCAATTTTCACAATAATTGCTCAACAGATTTTGTCTCATTCCTTTATTGGATAGATCGATTCACGAGTTAAGTTCAAAGTTTACTTTACGAAAGTTTTGTGAAAATTACCTGATTTGTGACCGGGATATTGTCGTAAAGATATCTTAACGTGAACTGCGATTATCGTTTGAAATAAGTGGAAAGAATTTACGACAACATTGTCCTTCTCAGAAAGTTCTATAGTAAAATCTGCGAAAGGTTGTGTATACATATATATATATATATATATATATATATATATATATATATATATATATATATGTACATTAACTGTTTAAAAAAACTCAATTTTCCTGAAATATTGTTCAAAACTATCTTAAACCT
The DNA here is from genome assembly GCA_039881145.1 of Druceiella hillmani. Taxonomy (NCBI): domain Eukaryota; kingdom Metazoa; phylum Arthropoda; class Insecta; order Lepidoptera; family Hepialidae; genus Druceiella; species Druceiella hillmani. The sequence continues at coordinate 5,221,587 of JAYKKI010000060.1, read as the reverse complement.
TATCAAATGAAATTTTATAGTTGCCTTTCTCAATTAGATTAAAATGTTCTTGTACACTGTAGTTTTTTAAATAATAGTTTAAATGTTATGATTTGTAAGCAAAATTATCAAACGTGAAAGGTCAAGCTTTTACAGTTGTAAAAGCTCGAACTCGGCCCTACTCGGTCGATGGCGAAGTGCATATATAAGGCAAATGGTGAAGCGTGCTCACTCCTATAGCATCACCAGCATAACGACAACAATATCCATATGAAGCCGGGGCTCAATATTTTTATAAAGTATCGCATAAAAAAAGATAATTTAAAAAAATGTGTCAAGAATTTCAAAGGGAAAAACAGGTACAAACATTTTAAAAACTTTCAAGATTTTTTTTTCGCTATTACAACCGCATTTAGTTGTTATTTTCAAATTTCCTTTGTTTCTTTTACCGCAGACGGATTTTTCCTTACTAACAATTATAGTTTTATGATAATTCTTCTTTATAAGAGAGTTTAGCTGCATTGAATATTATAATTTAATACTTTAATAGTCTCTATATTGAATATATTTGGCGTTAATTTTGTAGAAATCCATTATCCAAAATTAAATGATACTACGTGATGTAGTATTATTTCTATTTTCTTTAAGTTCTTTACCACGACCTAGGTTCCATTGTATTACAACATCTTCAGGTGGGCTGTTAGAAAAGATTAAAATCCGTACGATCTTTGCTAACAATCCTCCTGAAAATGTTGTAATACAACGAAACCTAGGTGGTGGTAAAGAACTTAAAGAAAGTAGAAATAATACTACATCACGTAGTTTCATTTAATTGTGAGTCTCTATGTTTTTAATTTCGAGTGAAGTTTGTTTTTATTAATTCGTAATTATGATGAACGTTTTCCTTCGGAAATTTCTTTTTCCACCGGTGAATTAAAAGATTCTACGCCCTGTGTTGCTGACGAGAATATTTTTCTTCTTACTTAATATTTAAACGAATTGACTATTTTTTTCTATTTGCTAGTACAAACCGTACTAATTATACTCGTACGGATTTTAATTAATTCTTCTAAATTTATTTTGAAACTTGCAATATTTTTTATATTACAAAGAGTCTCTTTCTTGGAAAATCTATTTCAATTTAATTAAACAAAAAAATAATGTATATCTTATTTTACTGGTTACCGTGATACTGTTATTTAGCATATAATTGTAATGAATATTTTTTCACAAAAGGTACTCAACTATACAGCGATCAGTTTTCACAGTATTAAATTTTCCTGCACTCAATTTTTACAGTACCCAATTTTTCTGCACTCAGTTTTTACAGTACTCAACATTTCGGCAATTATCATACTACGATCCTTTGGATAATATTGATTCTTATGAAAATAGATAGATTGATCATTATGAAAGTAAAATTTGCTAAAATATATAAATTTTGAATTTTATAAATGTTATGGCAGATTTTTATATTAGCTAATGCGCGCTGTCATGGAAATGTGTGTGCTTACGTAAATGTGTTCTGTGGTTTTGTTGAAGTATGAAAGAAAACTACGTTTTTCCTAATTCCTTAGAACTATTTTTAACTATGAAATTTAAAATTGCAAAAAAAATATCATCACGTTCTTCCTAACAAGCTCTTCTGAACAATACTCTACATAAATAAAATTAAAAAAAGTTATTTAGCACATGATTTACCCCTTCTTTGATTCTAATATAAATATTTTTTAAAAAGCCAACTAGTGTAAAATATGGAGGTCAATAAGATGTATTACTATACTAGATTTCAAGTTTCTGTGTCTTATTTTTTCTGAGAAAATTGGCTATGACACGCAGACTGATAGCCACGTTTAAGGGTTACGTTCTTCCTTTCCAGTTATGGAACCCTAAAAATCGATTAAATCATATATGCCCTTTAAAATTTTCATATAAATATCTTTGAATATTAAGTATTGAAATACGTGCAGGTTACTTTTCTTAAAAAAATTTCTACGTCAAACGGTTTCTGAGAAATTCGGCTGTGACCGACAGACAGTGATCTTTATAAATGTTACGTTCATGTTTATCTTTTTCAAGTGCGGCACTAGTAAAAGAAATAAAATACGCTTTCTGAATAAGTTAATTCCGTTACTACACTTTTAACAATTTTCCGAGTTCCTTTTATTAGGAAACTCACAATTGTTTCCTTAGGAAAAACATTATAATAATTGCGGTGTTACCATCCGTAAAATATGTTTACCTGTTACGTAATTTAAAATGCATGACCGTATAAAGTTACTTAGGTATCGGCGACTAAGAAATAGTATTAACATACGTCGTCAATTTTCCGAGGTTCTTTTGTTAGGAAACTTATAATTTTTCCCTTAGGAAAAATATTATAATAATTTCGATCTTACTATCCATAAAATCTGTTTACCTGCTACGTAATTTAAAATGCATCACCGTATGAAGTTACTTACGTATTGGCGACTAAGGAATCGTATTAACATACGTCGTCAATTTTCCGAGTCTCTTTTATTGGGAATCTTATAATTTTCTCCTTAGGAAAAACATTATAATAATTTCGGTGTTACCATCCGTAAAATCTGTTTACCTATTACGTAATTTTAAATGCATCACCGTATAAAGTTACTTACGTATCGACGACTAAGGAATCGTATTAACATACGTCGTCAATTTTCCGAGGTCCTATTATTAGGAAACTTATAATCGTTTCCGTAGGAAAAACATTATAATAATTTCGATCTTACCATCCATAAAATATATTTACCTGTTTCGTAATATAAAATGGATCACAGTATAAAGTTACTTACGTATCGGCGACTAAGGAATCGTATTAACATACGTCGTTAATTTTCCGAGGTCCTATTATTAGGAAACTTATAATCGTTTCCGTAGGAAAAACATTATAATAATTTCGATCTTACCATTCATAAAATATATTTACCTGTTGCGTAATATAAAATGCATCACCGTATGAAGTTACTTACGTATCGACGACTAAGGAATCGTATTAACATACGTCGTTAATTTTCCGAAGTCCTATTATTAGGAAACTTATAATCGTTTCCGTAGGAAAAACATTATAATAATTTCGATCTTACCATTCATAAAATATATTTACCTGTTGCGTAATATAAAATGCATCACAGTATAAAGTTACTTACGTATCGGCGACTAAGGAATCGTATTAACATACGTCGTCAATTTTCCGAGTTTCCTTTATTAGGAAACTTATAATTGTTTCCTTAGGAAAAGCATTATAATAATTTTGGTCTTACAATCCGTAAAATCTATTTATATGTTACTTAATTTAAAATGCGTTATCGTATAAAGTTACTTACCTATCGACGACTAAGGAATCGTATTAACTTACGTCGTTAATTTTCCGAGTTTCTTTTTATTAGGAAACTTATAATTGTTTCCGTAGGAAAAACATTATACTAATTTCGATCTTACCACCCATAAAATCTGTTTACCTGTTACGAAATTTAAAATGCATCACCGTATGAAGTTACTTACGTATTGGCGACTAAGGAATCGTATTAACATACGTTGTCAATTTTCCGAGTCTCTTTTATTGGGAATCTTATAATTTTCTCCTTAGGAAAAACATTATAATAATTTCGGTGTTACCATCCGTAAAATCTGTTTACCTATTACGTAATTTTAAATGCATCACCGTATAAAGTTACTTACGTATCGACGACTAAAGAATCGTATTAACATACGTCGTCAATTTTCCGAGGTCCTATTATTAGGAAACTTATAATCGTTTCCGTAGGAAAAACATTATAATAATTTCGATCTTACCATCCATAAAATATATTTACCTGTTTCGTAATATAAAATGCATCACAGTATAAAGTTACTTACGTATCGGCGACTAAGGAATCGTATTAACATACGTCGTTAATTTTCCGAGGTCCTATTAACAGGAAACTTATAATCGTTTCCGTAGGAAAAACATTATAATAATTTCGATCTTACCATTCATAAAATATATTTACCTGTTGCGTAATATAAAATGCATCACCGTATGAAGTTACTTACGTATCGACGACTAAGGAATCGTATTAACATACGTCGTCAATTTTCCGAGGTCCTATTATTAGAAACTTATAATCGTTTCCGTAGGAAAAACATTATAATAATTTCGATCTTACCATTCATAAAATATATTTACCTGTTGCGTAATATAAAATGCATCACAGTATAAAGTTACTTACGTATCGACGACTAAGGAATCGTATTAACATACGTCGTCAATTTTCCGAGGTCCTATTATTAGAAACTTATAATCGTTTCCGTAGGAAAAACATTATAATAATTTCGATCTTACCATTCATAAAATATATTTACCTGTTGCGTAATATAAAATGCATCACAGTATAAAATTACTTACGTATCGGCGACTAAGGAATCGTATTAACATACGTCGTCAATTTTCCGAGTTTCCTTTATTAGGAAACTTATAATTGTTTCCTTAGGAAAAGCATTATAATAATTTTGGTCTTACAATCCGTAAAATCTATTTATATGTTACGTAATTTAAAATGCGTTATCGTATAAAGTTACTTACCTATCGACGACTAAGGAATTGTATTAATTTACGTCGTTAATTTTCCGAGTTTCTTTTTATTAAGAAACTTATAATCGTTTCCGTAGGAAAAACATTATAATAATTTCGATCTTACCATCCATAAAATATATTTACCTGTTGCGTAATATAAAATACATCACAGTATAAAGTTACTTACGTATCGGCGACTAAGGAATCGTATTAACATACGTCGTTAATTTTCCGAGTTTCTTTTTATTAGGAAACTTATAATTGTTTCCGTAGGAAAAACATTATAATAATTTCGGTCTTACCATCCATAAAATCTATTTACCTGTTACATAATTTAAAATGCTTCATCGTATAAAGTTACTTACGTATCAGCGACTAAGGAATCGTATTAACATACGTCGTACGGCCCGATATTGACTTTCTGCTCAAATATTATATAATCTCGTAGATACACCTCGAGTGGCTAAGTTGTTGTCGTTGATATTGGCTTTTTCGACAAAATATTGCATAAAAGCGCGCGCGGCTGAAAATTTATGTGGTTATCTGATATGGCTTCGGATGGAAGCAATACGATATGTTTGTGGATTAAATAATTTTACCTGAGTTACCAAATAAGCTGAAACCACAAAAATGACGTTGAATAATAAATTATGTAGACGGTGAAAGTAAATGCTATTTACTTGTTTTTAAAAAAGTATATACATCAGTGTATATTTACATCAATGTATTTAGGTTTTTAGAATATTAAAATATTATCTTATTACACATTTTCAGAGTTCTATCCCCAAAGGGCTCTGGATGGAATTATGTGTCGCTGTCTGTTCATCTGTCAGTTAGAGCCCTCTACTTTTAAACGGAAAAAGATAAATAGAGTGTCGCCAAATTGATATAGCAAGCCAAATTCTTTGCATTACTGAACACAAAATAAGACAATTATATTAAATTTTTTTTTCGTATCTCATCTCGATCTCAAGATACACTATTTCAACGTCAATGCAAGGGTTAAGCGTTCTTTAATGCACGCACACCAGATGACGCAGCGTTTCATTAAAGCAGTAGACTGTGTGACTCACTGAACACTATTGAACCGTGAATAATGAGCATTCGAATATTTTTTAACAGTAAAAAAAATTCTGACAAAGACTCAGTATAGCGTAACGTTTGTTACATTTATAGTCTTATTGATTCGCAGGTTATGTTTTTCGTCAGGATCTGTGTCTCTACTAACGACTTATCTATACTAATGTAATGAAAGTTAAAGTTGTTTGTTTGCCTTCCTTTCACGCTTAAGTAACTCAACGGATTTCAATGAAGTTTTATATATATATATATATATATGTGTGTGTGTGTGTGTGTGTGTGTGTGTGTGTGTGTGTGTGTGTGTGTGTATGTGTGCGTATGTATATTCTATATTAAAAAATAAAACAAGATTTTAGTTGTATATGACAGCGCTGTAATCTACTGTAACAAAGAATTGAATGTAAATACCAAAGAAATTATCTCATTTAAAAAAATGAAAGAGTCACCTTTTATTTCTAGTTACTTTTCTTATTTTGTACTCAGTAAGGCAAAGGTATTGGACTATTTTTTGATGACATATTTTTATTATAAATAGACAATACACAATAAGCATTGTAATCATAATTTCAGATATTATTGCTGAACATCATATTCATGAGTACTTATTGTGAAAACTTATGAATCCTAAGTAAATAATTTTTACTATCGACAAAAATCATTAATACTTATTTTTCCGCAATAACTTTTCACATTACTCAACTTTATAGCAAATCTTATATTGCGATTCTTTAGATAATGTTGATTCTTTAGTAATGGCTAAATTTACTAAAATATATAATAGTAACAAAAATACAAGCTTTAATAGTTTGATACTATATACGTATCGTTCATAGTTTATATTTAAATATAATATAAATATTTCTTAAAAAAGCCAACCAGTGTAAAATATGCAGATCAGTAAGATGTATTACTATACTAAACTTCAAGTTTCTGTGTCGTATTTTTTCTGAGAAAATTGGCTATGACACGCAGACTGATAGCCACGTTTTAGGGTTCTTCCTTTCCAGTTATGTTTATTAGTTATAAACATTTAACCTGGCGTAAATTTAAACGGTACCTGCGTAATTCGATCCACCAGGAAATTTAGTAGGATGAAGGCCTTTGCTCATATACATGACGTAAATCGTGTATTTTTCTATTATCTGCAGCAAAAGCTGGTATCAACATAATAATATATTAATAATTAGACAAATAATAAATTTAGACAAATAATATAATAATTGTTTGAGAATTTTCCTTTAACTACACCTACATTCTTCCAAACATATTTAGTTATTGGCTTAAAAAGAACTCTAGTGTATACGTTACCCTAAACACTTTGCGATTAAATCTCAAGAAATCACAAAAAATATACTTTAATATATCAAAAGCTTTCTGAGATACTTGCTATATTTGTTCACAGCTAACACAGGTTTAAACCTTGATTAAACGCGAAATGAGTGATCACGTAAGATACTTGTTTTGTCCCTTTGAAGTAAAGTAAACTAAAAACTTTTGAGTAGAGTTTTACCTGTATTTTAATCTCGTAAAAGCTTCTACAAATTCCGAAGTTTGGCTAGGAATATACGAAGCGCGTACGGAATGATATTAAATTTCTCATTTGTACATTATAAGGAAATATTAATTTCGTCGAGCAAAAGAAACATCCTATTTGATCTGTCATCCAATCTCGTAGCCAATGTTAATCTAGTCGACAAGCTTTTAACATGGTTGGACGGAATATAAATGCTAATAATATCAGTCCCAGCTAAATATGTGTCAGAACATTATATTGTATTGTACCGACTGCGAAAGGGAGCACATGTCATAATAACTAATAGTTTTGATTCTCTAAATATTTAACATTTAAATTATTAATTTGTTCGCTCGGTTATTGTCCAGCGAAATGAAGCTGTGGTGTATATCTGCAAAACTTGTTTCTCTACTTATATTCTTTCTTCTCTACGTTAAAACCCTGGGCCTACTAATCGATCAAGACCTTAGTTGGTGTTGGTAAATAATGTTAGTCATCATGTTTTCAACTCATTGAACCGTCTTCAAAATTGTTTATCGACTAAAACGAAAACCTACTTTTATCAAACACTCTTATTACCATTAATTGATTATGGAGATATGTGCTACCCTGATCTTAATGAGAAATATTTGGGCAAGTTGGTACGTCTTCAAAATTTATGAATCCGGTATATCTTCGGCCTCAGAAAGTATGATCATATTTCTGAATACAGGTCACTTCTCAAAAAACTTCACATGCTTACACTTCTTTTTAATATATTAAAGTAATCCTCATGGCCCAAATTCAAAAAAATCACGTCCTTAAATATTTTTAAGGTCCTGCATCTCCTGAAACCTTTTTCTTTATACGCTTGTCCTTTCCTGTCTTTCTCAACCCAAATAATGTAAATAGTTTTTTTTACTTATACTTTTGTGTTTTTTAAAATTTTTAATGTGCTAAAAAGAATTTTAATTGTAAAATCTCTTACAGTCTACCAGCTAAATTCCAATACCAATCATGGTTGACTGGAAGAGATTTCTCATGTAGCAATAAGTCCGCCATATGTACTACACATAAAAGATGATAAATATTCGGCAAATAATCTATATACAATTTTAACTGCTTTATTTGATAACAAATAGCATATCACTGAAATTTTTTAACGCCTTCGTTTTTTTGTAGAAACTTAAAAGGCAAATTAAATAAGAAACAGTCAAGTAGAGTAGAATGCGCATTACGTGGGTTGCATACACATTTAAACATATTTATGGTATTTCTATTAAACTATTTACAGAATTTTCCAACATAAATATATTGTCCACTTTAATTTTCACAGACGTTAAAAGATGGTGCATATTCCAAGAATTAAATAAGAAACAGTCAAGTAGAGTAGAATCCCCATTATATGGGTTGCATACACATTTAGACATATTTATGGTATTTCTATTAAACTATTTACAGAATTTTCCAACATAAATATATTGTCCACTTTGTCTTTCACAGACGCTAAAAGATGGTGCATATTCCAAAAATTAAATAAGAAACAGTCAAGTAGAGTAGAATCCGCATTACGTGGGTTGCATATACATTTAGACTTATTTATGGTATTTCTATTAAACTATTTACAGAATTTTTCAATGTAAATATATTGCTCACTTTGTGTTTCACAGACGCTAAAAGATGGTGCATATTCCAAAAATTAAATAAGAAACAGTCAAGTAGAGTAGAATCCGCATTACGTGGGTTGCATATACATTTAGACTTATTTATGGTATTTCTATTAAACTATTTACAGAATTTTTCAACGTAAATATATTGCTCACTTTGTGTTTCACAGACGCTAAAAGATGGTGCATATTCCAAAAATTAAATAAGAAACAGTCAAGTAGAGTAGAACCCGCATTACGGGGGTTACATACACATTTAGGCACGTTTATGGTATTTCTATTAAACTATTTACAGAATTTTTCAACGTAAATATATTGCCCACTTTATCTTTCACAGACGCTAAAAGATGGTGCACATTTCAAGAATTAAATAAGAAACAGTCAAGTAGAGTAGAATCCACAATACGTGGGTTGCATACACATTTAGGCACATTTATGGTATTTCTATTAAACTATTTACAGAATTTTTCAACGTAAATATATTGCCCACTTTGTCTTTCACAGACGCTAAAAGATGGTGCATATTCCAAAAATTAAATAAGAAACAGACAAGTTGAAAAGAATCCGCATTACGTGGGTTGCATACACATTTAGACATATTTATGGTATTTCTATTAAACTGTTTACAGAAATTTTCAACGTAAATATATTGCTCACTTTGTCTTTCACAAATGCAGAAAGATGGTGCGTATTTCAAAAATTATAGCATCTAGGATTATCTATACATTTTTCCTAAAAACTTTTGGGTAAGGTTCTAAAAACTATATTTTTTCATAACTTTAGGTTAGTTTCGGAAATAAGGGAAGATGGCAATATTTTTTGGTTTTTTTTCAGTATATATCTGAAAATATACTCCATAGAATAATGAAAAATATGTTTAAGACCCTTGTTTTTGGTACTTTTAAATAATACACAACATTGTGTATATATTTAATGTGATGTTTTATTTGAAAGTACTTATAATTAAAAAAAATTATTCTGATACTTCATTTGCCCCTAAAATTTCCACATAAATAATTTTGAGTGTTGGTTATTGAGATATGTGCGGGTTAATGTATTTTTTAATGTGGCAAACTCCTAGTTTCTACGAAAAACTTTCCTAACGAAAATCGTTCGTCTGTTCGGTACAACAGTTTTTCTCAGAAAATTTTTTTGTAGAAACTAGAAATTTTCCCTATTAAAAAAATATATTAACCCGCACATATATCATTAGTTTTCTTATGAGAGATCCGTTTTTCCTTTTAAGGCTCGGACACTAAAAACTTGAAATTATTATATGAATAAGGATTTTGAAATCATTTAAATGAAGTATTTCAAATCTGTAATCAGAAGAAGAGTAAACTAGGACAAATTTTTAAACAAAAAAAACAAAAAGTACTATGGGTAAATGTGGCTATATTGGCCCTGCTGAGTCCTTACAGGGTAACGTTAAAGGTTTCATTCGTAAAGACGTGGTTTCAAACCCGTATAAATTAGTGGAAATTTATATTAAATTCAGACATTAATTAGGGCTTTTCCGGTGGTTGCTTTCCCTTCTGTAATGTGAAAATAAAGTGTTACTGTAATTAAATATACACTTAAGTATAGCAATTTTGAAACTTTATTTATTATGGCAATATAATGACGGTAGTGGATGTTTGTTGTATTTTGTCATTATTAATTTGTATAAAAACGAGTTCATTTTCCAAGACTAATTATCTTTTGCCAAATAAATGAACTGGGGTTTAGTTTTTTTTTTAATTAAATTAATGACCATATTATATTAGACAGAGTTATTTAAATGTGTATTTTCGATTTTGAAATAAAATTTTTACCAGCTTCCGCTATATTAACAAATAATTGTTTATTTTGCGATACTCGACAGTTAAAAGGCGTTAACTTGATTTTTTTTATCTTTTGATCTAGAGGTCGAAATTCGATCGTAATACATTAAATTTTTAAGTTTGAACGTTACTGAGGTTCTTTTGTCAATGAGTATACCTCTATAAACATTGTATATATTTTTTTCATATTTTGACGTGAATACGTCTTTAAATTTGCTACCATACGCGGGCAATCCAAAAAACCTAATGATAACAAAATCGGGGGTAGAGTTTGGCGTTGCAGTGTCGAATCTATCCTCTACATCACAAATTAAATTATACTACTGGATAGCTAAAGGATCAAAGAATTCATTACGATAGGCGAGAACAGTGACCCGTCGCGCGTGGTGGAGGGGGAAGCGCCGCCATTTTGAGGTTATTTTGCTGCGTATCGAGATATGCAATTAGTATAACTTTTGATTCGGAAAAGCTACTATGTTCGTTTAAGTTTTAATCGACAGCTGTCGTCAACATCTATCGATTGTATGTAAAATATTAGTTTAAATTAGTGACAGTGAATATAATAAGGTGTTAAAATAAAAAAATATTATCATAAATATTTTATTTAAAAAATATAACCCGTTACATAGACGTATTCACGTACAACACACGGCCGTGTTCATGACACAGCCACGCCCCATTTTTTCTTTTATGTCAACTGAGAGAGTGTACGAGTACATCATTAGCGTGCGTTGTTGGCCTTAATTCCCTTCAATACATATGACATTTAAATTTAATGTTAGTAACACAGATACCTATTACACAAAATGTAAAATAAATGCTTTTTTGCCTTGATATATACACTTTACAGGCTACTAAAAAAGGAAAATTTGAAATCACACAAAATTCATAATCTTGAAACTCATTTAGCTATTCTGACATTTTAAAATTTGGAAACAATCTCTACTCTGGGCGAATGTTTGACCACAAACTTCTTTAAGTTTGACATTGATAGCATGAACGTAAAAAATGAATATTTTAATAAATTTTTAATATATGATTTAATGTATTTGTAACATATGTATATTTTATATATTATTGTACTTGTAAATTTTAACTTTCTGCACTCCTTCTCCTATGTGGAGAAAGAATGTAGAAGCTAAAATTACTTTAACTATGCCTAATCTCACACTTCTCCGTGCGCACTATATGCTTAAAAGGGAGTACATAATTTTCTCTTTATGTAAAAACATTTTAATAAATTAAAAGAAAATACAAGTAAATATAGTTATAGGACGGTTATAAGAAGACTACGTTTTCTAAAATTTTCGTAACCATCTAGTAATATTTTCTCAATATTAAAAGGAATCAAGATGCTAAATATATTTTTTTTATCAGAAGAAGAATGAAGAAAGATTGTATTTTAATCTGTGACTTAATCTTTACAAATTGCCCACCTGAAGATGTTGTCACACAACGAAACTTAGGTCGTGGTAAAAAATTTAAATAAAGTAGAAATTATACTACATCACGTAGTTTCATTTATTGGTTAAAAATTAAATTAAAATGAAATTCTACAAAATTAACGACAAATAAATTCAGTAAATGTTTTTAATAATTCACGTATATTCCGTTATCTACGAGCCAATTGGAGGAAAAGCGAATATATTGGCTGTAATGTACATATAAAATGGAATTAATTTCGTACGATTGGTTAGAGCTTTTGACATTTATACAATTTCCCCGGTTGTTGATGAAGAAACGTATTTTACGAGAAAAATAAAAGTTTGAAAATCATAGATTCGACTACGAAAAAATGAGGACGAAACTTTAAGTGCTAACTTGTTAGAAATATTTTCCATTTTCGTGGTTTTAGTTTCAAGGTGCCTAGATAGTTTTTTGCGCACAAAACCTCTTTTTTCGTACTTTTTCGTATTCAATTTTAGTTTTTCAAACTTTTGTTTTCTTTCAAACTTTTAGTGGATAGCTTTTTGGGAATAATTGATGATTCATAACTACACCTTTTTCTCCTTAATGCTGAAAGTACCATTTATCAGCAGCCATATTGACTATATACAATTTTAAAATCGTTACACTTCGTTTTGGATTCGTCATAGCAAAATTAGAGGTGGGTAGATATTAACCATTCTAAAGGTTCTGATGGCAAGACGCGTCTTGATATTCGGCAAGCTTCGTGTATTGTCGTCTCTTTCCGACTTAAGTTGGCTAGCTTCGCATCAAGTCTGTCATTCATCCAGCTTCGCATTTTATCGACTCTTGCCGACTTAATTCGGATGAGCATTGTTTCTGATTTACTAACGTTAACAACTTTACGCGTTTATGTCGGTATATTATACGAAACTGTCTTAAAAGGTTGAAAGCGTTTATTTCCAATAGATTGTGAAGAAATATTTCTGTAATAATTTTTTTTATGAAAATAAAATAATATCTGAATATTCATTTTTGAAATGAAAATTTCTTCAGGCGCGTTAAACGATTTGTGGTAGAGGAAAATCTTATGGGTTCGTGTCACATCATATATGAAATATAAATTCTTATAATTTGTCTTTTTTCTGATATATGAAAAATATATAACACGTATTTAAAATATTAAAAGAAATTGCATAAAAACAAATATTTTATGTTAAGGTGTTTTAATATGAAAATTTTAATAAGTAAGTTATTTTGTACTTACCTCGATCAAATGTCATAAAGTTATTAATGATGGTCGGTAAAAGAAAACTAAAGGAAAAATTAATATGCAAACGGAAGTATTTAAACATAATTTATTTTCATGTACATTCATAGTAAATGTCCAGTGTCCAATTTATTTCTGTAAACAATATGGTAACATTCGTTCAAAGGAAATTTGAAAACGAGGAGACAGGTAAGGGCCGCACCTACGTTTTTCTTGCGTAACATTTTTCACTTTTCGTTATTGCCAATTATTGTAATGCCAACTCATCCATAAAACCTGCAAAATAATTACACTAAAAGCTCGAGGATTTAGAAACGGATTAATCCAGACAAATGCCCACTGAAGTCTTTTCGTTATAAATTACGTTCAGCGGTGCGGTTTTCCCACGTGTTATTCATGTTTTTTTTTCTTTTTTTTCTCGCTCGGTTTCCTTATCGCCGGAGCTTTTTCATTAAAAAGCTCGTTTCAAAGTCGCTTAATTTATTTTGCGCCCAAACAAAGTGGTGGTTTTGAGCCTCTGCGCGGTGGCTAACATTTGTATAACTTAACTCGCGTTATTTTTATCTCCGAACGCGAAACGTTCATCCTGCGTCCTTGATGTGTAAGGTCGTGGTAAGTTTTGAATCTTTGTGTATCTTTACTAGTTATTTTAGCTTATTGCCGTAAGCACTCGAACTGAGGGCTTAAGATCCATTAAGTTCGCTGCTTTAGGACCTAAAAAAATCGGGGAAATTATTTTAATATATTTTTAAATGAAAAAATAACAAGTGTTAGAAATAGCGCCAAGCTTTTTAAGTGCAAGCGTGGACCTGATTTTACGGCTTAAGGTTTTTAGTCTTGTTTGGTATTTTATTTAAGTAGAATATATAATGAAGTACTGATATAATAAATGCAAATTAAGATAAAGAGATTTTAACACATATTTTGTACAAAAATATGGAGCAGATGGTGTGATATCTTTTTTTGTTGGTTTAACTACTTAGAATAAATTAAATGTTTTAGGAGAGAGTTTTGAATAATAAAAAATAGTTTAAAATTATTTATCTATTACATATATTGCAAGAGCTTATTTAAAAACTATTTTAAAAATAATTCCTTCTAAATTTACTCATTTTGTAACATTTTTAAATCATTGTCTTGAAGCTTTATCAAAATAATCTGTTAATTACACTATTATATAAAACTAGCTTTCATTCGTGTAGAAATACCTTGATAATGTATTGAAATTTTAGCTTGGAAATGTATTGAAATTTTATGTATTAATTACATTATTATATAAAACTAGCATTCACCCGTGCATATATATCTAGATAATACTGCCCGAATGAAAAGTAGAGGTCTTTACAATAAATTGTCCATTTTTACATCAATATACTGAAACTTTATCCAAATAATCTGTTAATTACACTATTATATAAAACTAGCTTCCATCCGTGTAGAAATATCTTGATAATACGGCCACAACGATAAATAAAGATCCATGCAATAAATTGTCCATTTTTAAACCAATGTATAGGAACTTTACCAAAATAATATGTTAATTACACTATTATATAAAACTAGCTTTCATCCATGTAGAAATATCTTGATAATACTACCTCAAGGAAAAGTATAGGTCTGTGCAATAAATTGTCCATTTTTAAATCAATTTATTGAAACGTTTTTGAAATAATCTGTTAATTACACTATTATATAAAACTGACTATACCCGGAACTAGCATTCATCCGTGTAGAAATATTTTAATAATACGCTTGTCCCTCCCCAACCCATATGATATACACAGTCACTAAACTTCTTCACTCGTTCGTCAAACGACATCGGTCGTCGGGGTCAAGGATATTTCGGCAGAAATAATTGGAATAACCAATCAAGAAATAAATCGGTCTTTCTACTTTGCACCGTTTAGACGGCGTTTCCAGACTTTTGACTCGATAAAACTTAATTACTGTACAAGGTAATTTTTGAGCTAAAATATAAATTACTTTTGTCCAAGTGAAATGATATTTTAAAAAAAATATCTTTGCGAACAGAACTGCAAGAAAATTAGTAGAATGTAATTTTTTTGTTATTTTTTGTAATAATGATGTATTTATTTTAGTTTATATTTTACTTTATCTCATTAATAATTTCCAATAGCTATAGCAATCATCTCTCATAATCGTTAAAATTTATTGAGAAAAATAGTCATCTCACATTAAATCAGGAGAGAAATTTAATAAATATATATAAAAGCAATAACGTAAAATTTTTCATATTTGAACAAATTTTAACGACATTATTATTCAGGGATTTAAAAATTATGTTAAACTATTTTCACAATTAAATGAAATTGTGGATTTGTTTCTTTATTACAACATCTTCAGGTGGGAGATGTTTTTTCAATCTTTGCTAGTAGCAAAGATTGAAAACTTGCTAATATCCCATCTGAAGATGTTGTAATACAACGAAACCTAGGTCGTAGTTAAAGAAATTAAAGAAAGTAGAAATAATACTACATCACGTAGTTTCATTTAATTGTGAATAATGAATTTCTACAAAATTAACGCCAAATATATTCAATATTTTTAAACTATTTTATTCGAATAAATTGTTGCTAAACTGAAACAAGTCATGAATAGAAAATAATATTAAATTTTTTTGATAATAACATTTAATTAATTTTACATATTACGTGTAATCGTTGTAAAATAATCACTTCAATGGAATAGAAATGAATTGCAGTGTCGGACACCACCATAGTTGTTTTCGTGTAAACTTCAATCGTACATAGTACACTGAAATTAAATAAAATGTTTGTTTTGAATCTTTTAATTCATTGTAACATACATTCATTAAATATATGGTAATGGTACGAGATTTAAGATACATATGATTTTGACATTTTTTGAATACCTCTTGTGAATATTAAATCTATCAGTAAAAATCGCGTTTAAAGCATTTTTTACGTGTTCACAAATGATAACCAACACAAGTTTTGTAGTAATACAAGCATAAACTTTTATTATTTTTTCTTTAAAATAAAATAAAGATAGCCATGTCATATATATTTTTAGTCAACTTAATGAAGTTTGAAATGACTTCGACAAGAACTGTCGTTTGTTTGGGTGAAAATTTTAAAAATATTTTGCAGGTGAAAAACAAATGGATCCGAAATTGTCATTGCATTTTAAATCTGCTTATAACTTCACTACTTTTCACTAAAATTGCACGTTCCTGATATTAGACAATTTATTTTACAATCACAATTAATTCAATCTTACTAATAGTAACTGAAAATCTTATCACCATTAAATTTCCAGCACACAATTATTCTCAAAAATTTAGGTGGAAAATTTCGAAAAGTGGAGGTCTATGTAATAAATTGTCCATTTTTAAATTTATATGTCAATTATTTGCCGCCGTATTTAAGGACGAGTACTACATTTAATTTACTGATAATTTTGTTAAACTCTTACAATCAATGTTAATTAATATCGGGGGAGGTATGAATTGATTCATATTTTATTAGACTTACATTTTAGCTTTTCTCGGCATTTATACGTGACCTAACACTCTTTCAACTTGTTCGATGCCGGATAGCAAAAACACTCGAATGACCTCCTGACTCTCTATCTTTTCTGGAATTCTCACTTTCTGATCAACAATTATTTTTGGAATATTTTATGGTGCAGACTACCCAATTTTTTAGCCAAACGGATTAATGTAAGCGGTAAAATATACAAAACAATTAAATTTGTATTACAAAATAAAAATAAAAAACGAAACCTTATGGAAGTGTTTTAAATTAAAAAAAATATTTTTAAGGAACTTTATTGTAAAATGCTTAAAGTACCAGTAATTTTTTTGTTGCTACGGTTAGATTTAATATTAAATTATCTTAAGCAATTGTCTAAATTGTTGCTTTAAAGAACAGAGCAAAAAGAAAAATTTTATTATTTTTCTTTTTCAATTGGAAGATCATTTCCCACATTAGATTTTACGGAATTATCAAAGTCACTCACAATTTACTTCAAGGAAGATTTAAATAACAAGATTATCTTCTCGTTTTATGGAGTTTCCTTCATTTGATACCCTTTGATTTACCACTATAGTTACACTGAATACTGAAATAGTGACATTTTCTGTACTTTAAATTATGAGAGTAAAAGAAAATTTGTCATATTTATTTAAATATTAAGCCTGCTTTATTCAACTGACATTCAAAGCGTTTTGTTTATTTATATTTATGTTTGTTTATTTATTTATATTTATATTACATCTATGAGACATATAATACGTCTGTGAGACATAAGGGCGTATTTTTTATTGAGAGATTAAAGATATAATCAAGAAAATGCATGAGGAAATTAGTCAAAAATCAAAATAACATACTGAATGTACAATTAAATGAAACTCCGTGATGTAGTATTATTTCTACTTTCTTTAATTTCTTTACCACGACCTAGGTTTCGTTGTATTACAACATCTTCAGGTGGGATATTAGCAAAGATGGGATCATCAGGTGGGATATTAGCAAAGATCTTTGCTAATATCCCACCTGAAGATGTTGTAATACAACGAAACCTAGGTCGTGGTAAAGAAATCAAAGAAAATAGAAATAATACTACATCACGTAGTTTCATTTAATTGTGAATAATGAATTTCTACAAAATTAACGCCAAATATATTCAATACTGAATGTAATTAAAACATTATATATATATATATATATATATATATATATATATATATATATATATATATATATATATATATATATATATAAACATTGTAAAGAAAATATAACACTCCACTCCTCGTCACGATAAATTCGTTATTGATGCCCGACATATGAGCAGGGCATTGCCATCAGTGTCCTTAATATATAATAGAGGTAAGTATTGAAAGTGACACGCACTAAGTGCCTCCTCGAAGTGACGGGCGCATAAATAATGCGCGACGCGAGAAGACTTTGAGATGCGGAGTCGGCCGGGAGACGGTGCGAGATCAGTGGGAGGTTACACGGATTCAATCGGGAGAACTCTGAGCTGTTTTTAGCCGCTTGCAAGTCGGGGTGTCGCCCTGATAACATTTTTTTCTATTAGATACTGGGTGAAGTACGAAGCACGTTCGGTTTAAAATCAAGAGATCCATATCTCTTGATTTTAAACCGAACCGTTGAACGAAAGTTCTACGTTGTTGAGAAAAGAGTTCAGTGATCACTCTCAATGAATACATAAAGGTAAATACATAAGTGCAAAGGCTTATTGTGGAGGTTTCTAGGCTGAACAGGAAATCGAATTCGTGTACCGTAACCAATTAAAAAAATACAAATAAAAAAATACAAAATAAATATTGATATAATTTTTTTTTCGATATAAATCTACTTCTTGAGAGATATGGTGTTGAACAAAAGTTACGTTGTTGAGAAAAGAGCTCAATGATCATGCTCGATAAATACGTAAGGTAAAGTATAAGGACAAATACGTAAGTGTGGAGGCTTAATGTAGAGGCTTCTATGCTGAGCAGGACATCGAATTCATGTACTGTAACGAGTTCTCTCTCTCAGTCGTGCAATCTTTACAGAATGGTCGTGATCATGGTTCGGCCGGTTCCTTCGCCACTGCCGCCCTCGCGATGTGACGCCATGTAGTTCGGTGTTTTGCGCAGTGAGAGCAGTCATTTACACTGGAGTGCGTCGCAGATTTTATTAGGTCTGTCCACCGTGTCGGAGCGCGTCCGCGGGATCGTTTGCCTTCGACTTTGCCTTGCACCACCATTCGTTTCATGGAGTCCTCGTTACGGGTGACATGTCCAAAGAATTTGAGGATTCGCAATTACACAGTCGACGATAATCTCTCTTTGATGTTAAGTTCCTTGAGGATCGAAACGTTGGTGCGGTGCGCGGTCCATGGGATCAAGCAATCGCCTCCAGCACCACATTTCCAGCGCGTCAATTTTGTGGCGGTCTTGTATCCTCAGCGTCCACGTCTCAACTCCATATAGAAAAATCGGAAAGACCAGGCATTTCATAAGTCGAACCTTTGTGTTTCTGGTTATTCTGCGGTCTTTCGAGATCTTTGTGAGTTTTTCCACTGATGATCTCGTCACGGCACAACGTCTTCGAAACTCATCCTCGCAACCTCCATCATTAGCGATAGTGGAGCCCAGATATACGTAGCTCTTCACTACCTGGCATCCTGCTATATTTTGGATGTTCAGTTGGTTATTGTTAGCACGATCTACAATAATCATTTTAGTCTTATCGCGATTGATTGTAAGCCCAAACTCCAATGCTGTGGTCTCCAGTCGTTGTAGGAGAGGCTCGATTTCATCTTTTGTTGACGTAACTGTAATGAGTTAGATACATGAAAATATTTAAGCATTTAGTTATACATACAAATGTTTGAGCATTTAAACATACAGAATATTTATGGTAATCCAAAATAAATATTGATATTTTTTCTGTGTAAATCTACTTCTTGAGAGATATGGTGTTGAACAAAAGTTTTACGTTGTTGAGAAAAGAGTTCAATGATTACACTCGATAAATACATAAGGTAAACTATAAACATAAATACGTAAGTGCAGAGGCTTAACGTGGAGGTTTCTAGGCTGAGTAGGAAATCTAATTCGTGCACCGTAACCAGTTAGATACATACATGTAATGAGTATTATCATAAATGAGTATTTAAAGATACGGAGTATTTATGGTAGTGCAAAATAAATATTGATATTATTTTTTCTATAAAAATCTACTTCTTGAGAGATATGGTGTTGAACAAAAGTTTTACGCTCTTGAGGATAAATATATACGTGCAGAGGCTCAATGTGGATGCTTCTAGGCTGAGCAGGAAATGCAATTCATGTACCATAACTAGTTAGATACATACAAATGTTTGAGTCTTTACATATACGGAGTATTTTTGATAATCCAAAATAAATACTGATATTATTTTTTTCTATGCAAATCTATTTCCTAAGAGATATAGTGTTGAACGAAAGTTTTAAGTTATTGAGAAAAGAGTTCAATGATCGCGTTCAGTAAATACGTAAGGATAAATATAAAAGTGCAGAGGCCTAACGTGGAGGCTTCTTGGCTGAGTATGAAATCTAATTCGTGTACCGTAACTAGTTGGATACATATAAATATTTAAACATTTAAGGATACGGAATATTTTTGATAATCCGAAATAAATATTGGATATAATTTTTTTATGTAAATCTATTTCTGAGCCACAGAATGAAAAAAGGTGAAAAAACTCTAATTGGTGGAAGTCATTTTGATTTGCGTACTTACTAAAGAGTACTTCCAACACCACTCTCGTACGAAACAGTACCAAATCGAAATACAGTATCGTATTGAAAGTAGTTGTATCTTAATAAAACTTACTTTATTTTATTATATTCAATCAATATATTGAAATAAATTAATTTTAATCTTTGGGATAACTAAATATTGGCGACTGATGTTTAGCAATATCATTGACCCTCGATAATTATTTTTCTTTACTATCATGTAATGTGTGAATCATTAGAATCTCTAACTATAAACGTTATGAAATACGTCAAATTCTCTGAGTATAATAATAACTAAGATTTTCAAAATATTGAACAATTCATACGGTTCTACTCTTCTACTCAATTTAGGGTAACCTGTTTTTAAAGTTATTTGGTAAAGATTTGAGGAATAGTAATGAGATAAATAAAGACAAACACATGCAGTTTGTATCATAACCATATTTTATTTATACATTTGTATTATAAAATTAAAACGACGTGTACTCAATTAGAAAATCAATGGCTGACAGACTTTATTTCTTAATAGGTTATGTACAAAAGGTTGACATATCAAAGACAATAGTTATAATCACAATCACATATGTCATAGATGTCGCTACATTGTTTATTTGATGTTACTAATTTAATTATATATTTATACATTTGTTAAATAAGCAATAACATATATTATTCGACGTAATATACCCAATGTTTACTTCATATTTTAGGGGCTTTTTTAAAGATATTCTTGATTGTGTCTATTCTTCATGTTGGTATTATACTATTAGGTATTATACAAAAACAAGAAGGCTTTATACAAAAATAACTATGATTTTTAATAATAATAGCAAAAAAATAATTAAACCGCGTTGAAAAACAACTGAAATGTAACTAAATAATTATCAAAACAATATTCACAACGTGGACTATCAAAACATAAATTCCTGAATCTCTACAAAAACTTCGTGCAGAGCTATTCGTATGGTAAGCATGATTTATTTATTCATTTGGGTATTTTTTCTAGTGATTTTCAAGTGTCCATAATGTGGGGTAAATTATAATAAAAAAATGTTATAAGGAGTCATAAGCTGTAAATAAGCAATAGTAACTTCGAAAAAAAGTAACTTCAAAATCATTTGACGTAATTTTCATAAGATGAAAGCTTCAAAGACAAATTAAGTTATAATAAATAAAAGATAAGATAAGAGAAGATAAGTTATAATAAATAAAAACATTATTTTTGATATTTATTTGATGAATAAAAAATTTGGAAATAAACCACGCCATTCGTGGGTATTTCCTTTTCGTTATAATGATTTTTTCCATATTATCACATAAGTGGTTGAAAACTTAGAAATACCCACACATACATACATGGTGTATTTATGTTTGTCTCTTTAACCTTTTAGGAAGGTAATTCATAAAAAAAATTTATACATTTTTTCTTCTCCATTACTGTGATTATTTCTTTAATTTAGGTAATATGTTCATAAATAACTTTAAAATTTTAAAAAAGGATAAAAGACATATTTGCCTTTATTGAAAAGGTAATTTTATGATATTGGTGTAAATATAATTTAAAGCATATGGACGCTGCGGCTGGCTCGAATAAAGCACAGTCTGGAAATCCAATTCTCAACCAATTTTTCGAGCAATTAGGGTCGTATATTGGCATTAATGGGGCGAATGTTGTCTTCCAAGTAGTTCAATGTCTGTGGTTTATCGGAACAGACTCACATGTCCCTACAGAAAATAATCCATAGGCATTATATCACACTATAGTGGAGGCCAATTCACAAGCGCATCACGCGAAATTATGCGCTGAATGAATGTTTCCTGCAATAAATTGATTGTGTCACGTGCTATACAGCATGTTGCATAATCTTTTTGCAACCACAGCTCTTCAACATTAATGCCATTCAGTTGGAGATTGAAAAAGTTAGTAATAATGGATCTAAGACCCTCTCCATTGATAGTAACATTTTTGCCAGCATTATCTTTGAAGAAACACGGATCAATGATCCCACCAGTTCATAAATCACACCAAACAGTAAGTTTTTGTGTTTAACGACGTCTCAATTATGGCGCATGTATTTTCATCACTCTAAATTCGGCAATTTTATTTATTAACGTAGCTATTCGACTGAAAATGAACCTCATCGCTGAACTAAATATTGCTCGAAAATGTGATTGAGAATTGGTCTTCCAAATTTCGCTTCATTCGAGCCAGTTGCAGTGCCCATGTATGTATCTGAAAACAAGTTTAAACACAAATAGTGTTAAATTACCTTTTCAGTAAAGCCAATACTATGGCCATTATCATAATTTTAATACTTCTTTTCATTTTATAGTTTTATACCTCTAAAACAACCATTATAAACCGTTCTCTAGATACTGTTTTTTTAATGATTGTTGGAGCTAAATATAGGAGCGATGTTTAGTTTTAAGTGCGCATTTTCCTCTGATTATCTCCTCAATTTTATATTCAGAGACATGATTCTTCTTTCAATGCGTTTTTATACTTTTTCCATTTTAGAATTGTATACCTCTAAAAACGCCCATTATAAACCGTTCTCTAGATACTGTTTTTTTAAATGATGGTTGGAGCTAAATATAGTAGCATGTTTAGTTTTAAGTGCGCATTTTCCTCCAATAATCTCTTCAATTTTCTTATTCAGACATGGACTTCTTTGAATACGCCATCCACGTGCAAAATTATGAAATAATTTCGATTCTGAAATCCAAAGTTATTAAAAATACACATATTCAAAGATTGTATGAAGGACGTGTTACACTTTTTCTAGCTATCTTTTTGAACTTTCCGTCGTGAAACAAGCCTGAATCTCTAAATCATGGCATTTCTCTAGTTTCAGACCTAATTCATATTTTAAATATATTGAAACTTATCAGTACATATGAGGTACGTGGAGGTAAATTTTTTTTTCGTATTTAATTGCAAATCCTGGGTTAAAAAAAACAGAATAATTTCAGTTGTTAGCATTTGGTTAGAATTTCCAACTGAATTATTTCAATTAATTTTTGCCTTCCGACGCCCACCTGACCTATTTTTAATAATGTCCTTTATTTTTATCGTTTTTATATATAATTTCGTTTCATTTGTTTATAGTCTCCGGTTCGTTCTTAGTATTTTTAACAGTTTTTTCTTTACTTTTTGTATTTAATTATATGTTACTGTCTTTTAAAATACAGCCTTATATTTGTACATTGCTTAAATGGAGAGGGTTATTTTCAACAGTTTTTTGTTGGATCAACTTGTAAGTAAACAGACCTGTCAAGTGGATTTTCAGCCAATTCTGATGACAATACAATAATTTGATACCATCGAACTGATTTGATGATGGAGGAGAAAGAGAGATGTTCATAAGAACTTCTTAATGGCTAACAGTAAACCCGTCGGCTTTGAGCTTGTATGACTTTATCTCAAAGAGTTTTAGTTACATATTGTAACTGGGAGAATCTAATGCCGGAAGAGAGAGTTGTTCATGGGAACTTCTCAATGGCTAACAGTAAACATATCGAGTTTGGGCTCATTTAACTTGGCTCAATGAATCCTTTGTTTACATATTATAACCGCTGATGGAGAATCTGGTGATGGAAGAGAAAGAGTCATAGGAAAATCTTAATGGCTAACAGTAAACTCTACGAGTTTGGCCTCTTTGATTTACCTCATTGGGATCTTTGCTTACAAAACCGTGTTTTTTAATTTCTTCTTTTTTAATATGATTGTTACTTATTTTGACAAAAATATTGTTTTATAATAATGAACCTAGCTGGATTATTTAACTTTTGCTAAAATAATAATTTTATTGAAATTCAAAGTAGAGATCGACAGTAGGCCAACGAAGCACCAACGGAATCCATTTCGTAACTAACCTATTTCAATATGGAGCTTTATCAGAAAATAGCATGCTTTCTCAGAGCTTATTTATCCATTAAGATGAGAATAAAAAACTTCTCTGAACAAACTTCATGTAGCTTCACTAGAGCTTATCCGCAAGTTCATTGGGGCGTGTCGAATGAAAAATAAGTCAGCCAGTAAAAGAATAAATTATTATTCTAGTGAATGTATTACGCCTGTAAATGTCAGCTTGTCGGTAAGGCTGCTGCCACATCAGACGCAGTTGATTTATGAAGCGGAAGGTGGAAAATTTCGAAGCTCAGTCGCTGGCTGAGCTTTTTTGTACTGAACTTTATCGTCTGTGTTATATAAGTTTTGTATTAAATATTATTATATTTTGTGGACTTGAAAAATTGCTTAAGTCTTAATGATTTAAAATTTTATGTAAACTCAACACAGTGAATAATAAGAAATCAGTTAACATAAAATATGCTTTTAAATTATACAGATGGCTCGATATAGAGTTTAAAATTGGTTTCATAAGCGATGAAGAATGTTTTGAAGGCTCATCAACATTATTGTATCGGTTTATATATTATCGCATAAAAATTAGAATTAAAAGCTGATTTAAAAACCATAGTATTATACAATACTAGCTTTTGTTCATGGTTTCACCTGCGTCAATATTCAAATGAGATAGTAAAATTGACAAACAAGTTTAAGACTCTGTTTTAGTACAAAGTATTTAGTAAACAAAAAAACACTGCGTCTAATCTTATAGGAAAGTTGTTGTTTTCTTAACTTAAAAATGGTGTGAATGTTCTTACACATGTAAATTTGAATTACTCATTTGTTTATGTAACAATTTTAATATGCAATGTATATAACCAACTTATTACTATAAGAACAATTTCTTCTAGTCAACCGTAATAAATTTTTTTATAAAATTGATTATTTAGATGACTGTAAAGGAAGTTAAGTAGGATAAAACATAAGGCGTATACAAAAAAATAAATAATATTTTTATACCGCTCTTTATAAAAATCCATCAAGTAGTTTACATGTGATTGAGTAACAAACATCCAAACACTCTTTTATTAGTATTAATATTTGACACAAACAATTCGAAATAGCCTCTATAATATAGAATTTAGGTTCGTTTTTTGTACCGGACTGTTAAGCGCGACTACGAAGGAATCCATTATTCCATGTTCCACATGCAGGTGCTAACATCCGTTTACGTTCCCCTGTCCGACCGCCTAGTTTATTTAACGCGGTGTTGAAGGCATTGACTTGTAACGACTTGTTTTTCCCTTTCGATCCGCATCAGAATTAATCGTAGAATATTCAATAATATATCATGGCCGGCTTTTTATTTTTAGCATGTATAATTTTGTTTGCTGATATATAATTTTTTTAAATGCGCATTGAAAATAAATTATTGCCTGAGCGAGAATATTGGTACGTAAATAAATGAAAAAAAATTATTACTCCGCAACATAATTAATTGTAATAAACAAACAAAGAAATAAATAAAGTTTCGGATTAATAATATTACTAACAATATTAACTTTGGAATTTGTCTACAATACTCGTCGTTATAGCTATAATTTATGGAGAATTAGCTAAAATATGTTTAAAACCATTGGTGAAACTGAAACATCGCTTTTATTGTTTATTGGTAAACTAATTATAAAAAAAATAATAAATAAAAAATGTGGAATCAGCAATGTGTTGAGAGGAGCAAAAAGATCCGCACAGAAGAAGGCCGAGAACAATCGCTTAGCACGGTAAAGGGAGCTTTTTGTAGAAAACTCAAAGTTTTTGTCAAAGCTCAAGGCTGGTGGGTTAGTCGATAATAAAACACACATCCACGAGTTACGATATCAGTAGTCACTGGATATCATAACAACACACCGCCGCAGCTACACGACACTCAAACAGAAACGATGAGCCAGCACCAGACGACACAATGCCTAGAAACCAGGGACACTTCAGCAATAACGATGCTAACACGAAGGAATATGAAACTCTGTATTACTTTACTTTTATGTATCAATGTAATAATAAATTCATTACTGTACTGGCATTAGTAGAGTTAACAAGTATTTTTATTGTATTTAAATTAAATGAAGTATTTTTATTGTAATTAAATGATAATATATTATTTTTTTAAATACCGAAATCTCGCGAAACATATCTCGCGGGGTATACAATAAATAATATAAAATCTAAAAATATCTTTCTTTCTCTAAGATGTAAAAGGATTGAAACTCGTTTCACTCACAAATGAGACAAATGTAATATTGCTATCGACTCTTTTCTAGAAGACAAATACACATACTAAAATATTTAACGAACAAGCAAAAGTAACATTTTAAGAAATCGAATTTCTGTCCCAGTTCATTTACAATGGATATATAAATTATTACAAAACACATTAACTTGAACCAAACCATTGTAGAAGGTTAGTATAAGTTTCCATATACATTTAATATGAGCGCGACAAGGGAGTATTTTCTCGTTGACTGACTTCACAAAGACTCGATTCAATCTGGCGTATAGTTGAAAGGCCCATTTGTAAAGTTCAATCCATTACAGCTGAATAGATTCTGAGTTGAACTCTGCTAATGATTTCTCAAAACTACATATGAAACTTATCGTAATTGCTTGAGTTGGTTGGCTAATCAATTTATGAAAGATTTACTTTGAATATCGTCATGTGAAAAAAATAGTCTAGTGAATAATATGGAATTATTTAACATTGAATGTCATTGACAAAATTACATTGTTCACAATTAAATGAAACTACGTGATGTAGTATTATTTCTACTTTCTTTAATTTCTTTACCACGACCTAAAGATATCTTTGCTAATATCCCACCTGAAGATGTTGTAATACAACGAAACATTACGTAGTTTCATTTAATTGTGAATAATGAATTTCTACAAAATTGACGCCAAATATATTCAAAATTACATTGAATAATTTAATCTTGGGAAAAAATATTTTAGTAAATAATAAAAAATTATTTGCTAATGAATATTATAGATGTTAAAAATAGAAAGCGGCCTTATTATTAATTCTCAAGTTGACAGTGTAATCAAATTATGAAAGGTTAACTTCTAAGACTGTCATGCAGAAAAAAATAGTCTTGTGAATAATATGGGATTATTTAACATTGAATGTCATAGACAAAATTACATTGAATAATTGAATCTTGGGAAAAAATATTTTAGAAAATAATACAAAATTATTTGCTAATGAATATCATAGATGTTAAAAATAGAAAGCGGCTTTATTATTAATTCTCAAGTTAACTATATAATCAAATTATGAAAGATTAACTTCTAAGACTGTCATGCAGAAAAAAATAGTCTAGTGAATAATATGGGATTATTTAACATTGAATGTCATAGACAAAATTACAATGAATAATTTAATCTTGGGAAAAATATTTTAGTAAATAATACAAAATAATTTGCTAATGAATATCATAAATGTAAAAATAGAGAGCGGCCTTATAATTAATTCTCAAGTTGACAGTATAATCAAATTATGAAAGGTTAACTTCTAAGACTGTCAAGCGGAAAAAAATAGTCTAGTAAATAACATAGGATTATTTAGCATTGAATATTAGGGGAAGCAAGAATAAAAAAAACCATTACCCATGAATTCTCAAGTGGACAGAATAATTAATTATGAAAGATTAAATTTTAATTATTATTAAATCTATGAAAGATTAAATTATCTATGAAAAATATATAATTATCTATGAAAGATTAAATTTTAATAATTTGTCATATGAAAATATATTTTATATTTTTTAATAATATAAATTTATTTATTATTGAATATTATTAATATCAAGAATAATAGTGGCCTTATTATTAATTTCGAAATTGTAGTTTAATAAATTTATGAAAGGTTAACTTTAAAGAGAGTCAGAGGGAAAAATAGTCTAGTGAATAATATAGGATTATTCACCGTTGAATGTTGTGGATATTGCTACCCAAATAGAAAGAAATCTTGAATTCTCAAGTAGACAACATAATTAAATATGAGAAGTTAACTTTACTATTAAATATTTACTATTGAATATCATTTATGCTAAGAATACTACTGAATATTATTTATACTAAGAATACTATTGAATATCATTGATACTATGAATATAAAGTGGTCTGACTATTAATTTTCAAGTTTATGACAGTATTATTAATTTATAAAAGGTTAACTTTGGAGAGCGTCATGCAAAAAAAAATAATCTAGTGAATAACACAGGATTATTTACGATTAAATATTAAGGGCAGTATGAATAAAAACGATATTACCATGAATTCATAAGTGAAAAGCCAAATCAATTTACGAAAAAGAAACTTTGAATAGCGTCTTGTGGAAAAAAGTTTTCTAGTAATCAATACAGAATTATTTGCCATTGAAGATCATATGCATTAAAAATAAAAGCGACTCGTACAGTATACACACGTCACAATTAAATAATTTTAGAAACCACACAAATACTTTGAAAAAAAAAACACCTTCTGTAATCTTTTTCCTTCAAAAAAAGAATAAATGTTAAACAAAGTTTTTGTGGCTTCGCTATTGTTTACTTCATCAAATATTGAATGTATTTGGCGTTAATTTTGTAGAAATTCATTATTCACAATTAAATGAAACTACGTGATGTAGTATTATTTCTACTTTCTTTAAGTTCTTTACTACCACCTAGGTTTTGTTGTATTACAACATTAAGAAAGTAGAAATAATACTACATCACGTAGTTTCATTTAATTGTGAATAATTGTTCATCAAATATCTTTACTAAGTATAGGTAATGGTTTTTTTCTGTCTTTAAATTTTTTATGATAAAAGATTTTCAAGAAAAATGATTGTAGCAAGAATGGACGAACAGACGACATCATCATAGTTAATATTTTTAATATACAGATATTCGCATTTCAAAAATATGTCTGTAATATTAAAATATAAAGCCAATTAAAAATATTCTTTTATTGTTATTTCGGATAAAGTTCCCATGACAGTTTTCCCATATTATGGAGATGAAATTTATTTAGAAATCTAAATATACATATAATATATTGAAATCTTGTAGAAGCAAAAATTTACACACCCCATTGTTCTAAATGTGAGCTGATGCTTAAAGGAGATAAGAGACATTAAGTAAGGATGTACATTTTTGGGAAAATTTTTAAAGTTTAACAACTCCTCTTAACTTAATTTTCACATTCGATATTCGAAAAGGTTTTGATTGAATTTTGAGTTAAAGTTGATTTATGTATTTTGTTTTCTGGATTTAATGGTTAAATAACAATCGTACAAATATATAACAAAATCATCTCCTCTCACAAGAAAGAAAAATATATATGAAAGGATTATTTTCACTTAGATTTGCACATCTAACGTTCCTTCGTAATAAAAATTATAATTATAAAGTATGTCGACGTTTCTTAAATTATAAAAAAAAAATCTTACTTATTTCGGCGTAAACTAACTTTTATCAATTTTTTTAATAACGCACATAGGCGGTATCTTAAATAATCTTTGCCAAAACATCAGCAAACGAAGCAACAATAATTTATGTCAATTATTTTTCGTATGTTGAAAATATTTGCAAGTTACCATTTTGTTTTAGACAAGTGATTTACCATTGTTAAACCAGCTTATGTTGTCATTACCAGTTTTTAATATAAGCAAAGTTCATCTCCAGCTAATGAAAGTCAGATTCAGTAGACAGTCGCGTTTAAGATCATTAATGAAATCACCGCCGACGT
The DNA here is from genome assembly GCA_039881145.1 of Druceiella hillmani. Lineage (NCBI taxonomy): Eukaryota > Metazoa > Arthropoda > Insecta > Lepidoptera > Hepialidae > Druceiella > Druceiella hillmani. Next base: position 5,191,377 of record JAYKKI010000060.1, on the reverse strand, counting down.
CTTTATATTGCGTAATCGATTCGTGGCGGTCGCTTTGGTTACCATTGTCTATAAATGGCTAAAGTCAATTTATGCCACTGAATACTGACGTACTAAATTGACAGCTTCACTTTGATTAAATATGAGCTTAATATGCTTAATTGAAGAATATTTTATTTATGAAGATATTGTGACGTAATAACACTTTATCTCATTAAATTTATAAATGCGAATATTTGATGTTTTTACTCAATCATACATAAACGGTCGGTTATATAAGCAAAGTAATATAGTGTAAAAGTTATATAATCATCGATTTAATATGAAAACCTGAAAATTACCGTAACTCATGTAAGATGAAATTTGGTGTTTTATTTGGTAATAAAAATGTTGTAGTACGAGACATCAATAGATGGCGCAGAGGATTTATTAAATCTGTTTCTCACTGTCTCAAGAGCAAACGACGTATACGTTTAGTATAATATTATAATATATTTAACTTTAGAAGAGAATTTAAAAACAATTCTTCACATCTTTTATCTTATTTTCTTCGTCAACCCTTTCATTTGATGCCCATACCAAGGTGGTTGTGAAAACAAAGCAATCCATCATCTTGGGGAATCCACCCACCATATTCGATGTGTAATGACATCATAATTTACTGTATTTTACTCGTCAAATCCTTGTTCACAATGTTACTCAAGAAGCCACAAAATCAGATATTGCAAAGAAAGCAAATAAAATCGGATAATCCAGTGTTACGAGCATCACATTTGTTAACAGAAAAAGTTGGAAGTCTTTTCGGTGGTATTTTTCAGAAAACGTAAGTATCGGAAACGCTCACTGAAATATGAAAAATTTATCTCAATTTTTAAGCAAAATAGTTTTAAGAAGATTGTGAAAATGATAAATGGAAAGGCAATCCGCCATCTTTAGAAATTCGCCATATTATATTTAGAATGGCGTCACATAGTTTACTGTTTTTTGCTCGTCAAAACCTTACTTTCGGTACTAACATCGAGTAGGTTGTAAAATATCTCATTTTTATAAATATTCACCAAACTCAAATAAACCTGACAAAAAGTAGCGCGAACATAAATTTGAACCACGCATTTAGTATAGCGCCATCTATCGAAAAATATTGCCAAAAATATTTTATACTTAAAAATATATTGATTTAAAATAATAAGCTTGGACATGTTTACCAACATTTCAAGAACCACAACCACGGTTTGTTCGTCTAGCGGTATGATTTTTGCTTATGATTCCAGAGGTTTCGGGTTCAAATTCCTGACAAACCAAACTATATATATGTAACTCTTTCAACCCTTTAAAGTTTTAAGGCAGTTTAATGCAATACACCGATATAAAGGACCTAGTCGAATTAAGTCAGAAAGAGCCGACAATATATCGAAGCTGGCCGAATGGAGAATTAAATCGGAAAAACCCGACAATACACGAACGAAGTCAAAAGTCAAGGTGTCCCTTGCCATCTGAACATTTTATCTCCCATACTAACATGCAATTAGATGTTTCACATGAACAAATAAATATTGAAATTCATAAAAAAATAATAATAAATAATATTCACAAACAGGTGTGATTGAGTCACAAACAGGTGTGATTGAGTCACAAACAGGTGTGATTGAGTCACAATCAGGTGTGATTGAGTCACAATCAGGTGTGATTGAGTCACAAACAGGTGTGATTGAGTCACAAACAGGTGTGATTGAGTCACAAACAGGTGTGATTGAGTCACAATCAGGTGTGATTGAGTCACAAACAGGTGTGATTGAGTCATAACTAGATGTAACATCTAGTTGTAAATCTTTTTACAAACAATTGGATCGCTGTTTGATTTTATGAAATTCAAAACAAACAAATCCTTGACCATTTCTTTCCTTTACAGAAATTAGACACAAACCTTTGTAAAGTGCCATTATACAATATACCGAGAAAAGTCTCGGTACGACTGTGCCCAAGCAATGCTCCGCAAGCGCGGCCGGTCGTTTGGCGATGTCTCCCTGCAAATTGAAAGAGATTTACGCGTTTCCAAGTCGCTCTGATTTATAGCGACCGTCACACGATGTTATCTTGGACTCGACACCGTTTGAATAATGTATGCGGTGCGTCAATGTAACTTTGCCCTTTAATTTTGCTCACTTTGAATCCCGTTTTATAAATATAGCAGCAATCTCCCCGCGAATTGTACCAGTTTTGTTAGAAAAAGGATACAGACCCTACTGTGGATCTCGACAATGCAAAGAAAAGTGGTACAAAGAGCATTAGTCGAAACTCAAAAATATAATTTACTAGTTATTTTAAACTATATTGACGTCAAAAAAGTGAATTCGCAGCTCAGTTCTCATAAAAAGTATCTGACATTTACATGTCTGAAATTGGGCTCGCGAGGCTTATCTTATGTTTGACAACATTTCTCAAATGTAAGATTAAGTTGGAAAGTAAAATGCGTTTAGGGTAATATATATTTATGAGTTCCCTCTAACCAAAACAAAATATCTTTACATAAATAGTGATTTAAAAATAAAAACAGTTTATGAATTCACTACTCGGTTCCTTTAAAAATTATCTGATAATTATATGTCCGAAATTTTGGCTCGCAAGGTTTAAGTTATGTTTGACAACATGTCTCGAACGTAAGATTAAATTGTAAAGTAAAATGCGTTTAGGGTAATATCTATTTATGAGTTCCCTCTAAGCAAAACAAAATATCTTTACATGAATATAGATTTAAAAATAAAAACTGTATAAGAAGAAATTCTCAAGCCTGTTTTAATTTTATTTATTGATTTACGTTTCAAAGAAAATCCCATCCACTGAAGGAAGATCTAAAATGCAAGTTGATAAGATCATAAATGGAATAAAGACTTTACACTCTACCGAGCTTTCATCAATGGCTGTATTTAATTCGGCATACAGAATTAAAAAATGTCTATAACCAAACAGTTGTTTAGAGCCCTTTCCTAATTTCATAAACTAAGTATCCATATACCAGCCTGTCGTAATACTTTCAATAAATATTTATTCCATTAAATACTTATTGTATTTCCAAATTTTATGCACCTCCGTTCATTATCACAATTCTCCAAACATATATACAGGTCCACGTATAAACTTCGTAAGTAAGCATCGGTGACACCAAAACAGCTAGCTACATGAACCGTAGAGAAAAATGGGAAGTCCATAAACAACAAATTTTCCTTTATATCTTTATATCAGACATTAGAAAAAGTTTTCGCCGCTTTCCTTTTAAATAAAGTGCGAAGTCAGTACGCAGGATGTTTTTGTAGCAATTTCCCTTTAATAAGTTCTAATTGACTCCAATAAATATCAGCAGTGATGGTCTCTTGCATTTTTAAGAATTTACTTCTTTCTTCTTCGGTTCTTCAAAAGTCCACTACACGTAAAGTAAAATGTTTCTTGGAGTCAGTGGCAACTTGGAAGTCTAAGAAAAAGCCAGCAACTTGGAAGTTTAAGGAAAAAGCCAGCAACTTGGAAGTCTAAGGAAAAAGCCATTTGGTAATAGGTACTTTGCAGGATTCAAATTATAAGGTATTAATTTGCTTAACTTGCATACATTTCTCAGTTGATGCGAATTTGATCTTATGGTTTTCAAATTTAAATTGAAACTAACGTAATTTTTTTTATAAATTAATTGTAAATTTCTCCCAATGATAGTTTTAAAATCTGTATAACTTAATGAAAATGTTGTTCTAGATTTAGACATATTTGTGAGGTTTTCATCAACTGAATTTGTTTAATTTGAGTAGTTTACGGATTTTTCAACATATCCCTTGTGCATCAGAACCAAGTTTGAAACTTGTAATAACACAAAACGAAGTCCACTTTACAAAATTTTCTGTTTTAATAGTTCGATAACCGTATTGTATAAATTATATTGTTTACCGTTCATTGTCGTCAGATGATCGTTACAACAATTCTGGAATTTCTGACCAAAAACAATCGGCAAGAACTTCTAGGAGTAATGAATATTGTCACTATTCTCCTCTTATTGATACTTCAAAATTAAAAGGGTTCAATGTTATCAGTGAATCCATTAAAAAATTAGCTGTATATCCACCTAAGTGATACAATACTGAATCTAGTATTTAACTTAGTATTCACAATAAAATTTTGAAGGAATAAGTACATATAACTTGCTGTAAGTTGCATAACGTAGTATCGCAATATGGGTTACATCACGCTGGTGTGCTATTAATGATATGACAGAATTAAGAAAAAGTTACTCTTTTGAAAATATTTAAGAAAATCTTTTCGCTATAACCATAATCATGAAAGGTAGAAATCAACCAAGTAACAGCGTTATCTGTATGGTTGTTTTTTCTTTTTTAAAGTAATTTTTCCCAATGACCTATCACTTTGTCTCTTTCTCGCTCCATCCGTCATTTTATCAAAGGTTTCTAACTTCTAACCAGAAGAAGATAGAACCTTGAAAGTCACATATGATACGCCCACAGTTTTATGCTTATGCTAGAAAATATGCTTCGATTTGACCCCCAACTACCTGAAGGGAAACTTAAGAAACTTTTTCATATAGGCATTTTAGCTTTTGTTGAAATAACGGAGCATAAAGTTTAATAGAAACCATGCGGGACTATCGTAGGGCGAATTCTAATTGTACTTTGATTGAATGTATCCAGAAACGTTTGGTACTTTATATTTTTACATAAAAACTAAGCAAGATCAAAGTAAAATTTAATAGTTTAAGAAGTACTAAGAATGGTCTTTCATATGAGAATCCACTTAATCTCTTTATAGAAAATTCAATTTTATAATCCCTTTATTTTAGATTTAAGAAAAAAAGGATATAAAAAAGATATTGGTGTTACCAAGAATCTGTGTAAGCAAGCAACTTATATAACTATGTCAATTTTTAAGCTGACAGTATGCGTATTCCTTAGAAATATAACCGTAACAAATATACAGACACACGGGCGAACAATGAAGTCTTATCATAGGGGATCATTTTTTTAAATTATAAACATAAAACTTAACTAACATCAATTCAAAACGATGAAAACCAAACACAGACAAATTTATAAATAAGCCAAATAGCACAGAAAGAATACTTACTAATTTCGCAAACATAACGATGACGCCAAAATAAATAATAACAGACACTCCAAGGCAACCGTTCGATAAGTAAATAGCTCTGTATAAACACTACGCTCAGGAAGATGTCGATCTATGCTAATGACATATAATTCTAACGAGTTCTGATGGCAAACACGATGAGATTGATTGTGGAGTTTGAACGACAGTGTCGTTGCAATTTCGGGGTTTAGAAGATATATTAAACCCGAGGCATCAATCAGGTCTTACGATACGATATTAGCTGCCAAGATTGAGATATAAATGGCATGTGTCGTCGGCAAATAAATTATATTCGGCGAAATTCGTTGTTAATGTAGGCAAAAAATATGTTACTTTATATACACACATATTTGCTGTCGGCCCTGTCATTAGCAGACATCAAATATTTTGTAAAGATGTTGTAAAAGAAAATAAATAAAATGTTGTGTACGTTACGAATTCGATTAGAAATTTACGCTTTTATTTAACAAAATATAAAAAAATCAAATTCTTATTTACTGTGTTTACATAATTAATAATTTTCAATGGTTATTGCACCGTTTGTTCTTAAAAGAAAAGATAATACATTGAAGTACAATTTATGTAGGTAAAATAAATAATCACGCGAGTACCGTGTAACGCTCAATATTGTTTCTCTATTAATACGATCCTAATGCCATCTACTGGTTCCATTAATAATAATATATAGGCTAGATTATACTTCCAACGTGCGGATACATAGTACTACCGTCTATCTTTATTATTTTTATAGCTAGGCTTAGAAACTCCCGCTTTTGGCCTTTACTTGCAAATATGTAAATACAGTCGTTATCTTTATAAAACTTTTTCTTTAAATCGTTTTGATGTAAATAAGTTTTTAAATTTGCTTTCATAGTGGGAGAAAATTCAAAAAACTTGATAATAATAAAATCTAGGGATAGAGTTTGGCATTGCAGCTACGTAACAATCATCTATATTCCAAATTTAATTACACCATTGATAGTTAAAGGATCAAAGAATTAATTACGTAGAGTGGACACTGTGATGCAGCACACGCACCGGAGGGGAACACGCTGCAATTTTGAGGTCATTTCACCGCATCACATAATTTCCATTTAATACAATTTTTACTCTGAGAAGCTACGAGACTCGTTTGAGTTTTAGTCGACAGATCTCGTCAAGATTTATTGATTGCATGTATTAAACATTAGTGTGAAATGGTTATGGTGAATGTGTATGGTGTTGAAGTTAAAAATTAAGATAACTTAATAAAGTTTTGGCTATACTCTTAAAAAAAGCAACGTGAAAACATAGAAATTGTATATGGTTGGGAAGAGCTTCGCAATAGATATCTATTGATATCCATAAAGCACCATATGATAAAGTTATGCAGTGCCGGGAACGTAAAAAATATTACCCGTTAACGTACACGTATTCACGTAAAACAAACGGTAGTGTCCCCGTAAAACAAACGGGCGTGTCCCTGACAGATTTTTTAGAAACACTTTGGTTTGATTAATTATAAGTTTTATCTTTCGTGTTATTATTTACTTAGCTTTTTTAGCTACTTTGTTTCGATAATTTATATTTGAAATATCAGAGTCTCAGACTCAAAATTACAGCTTCCAACCTAATGGCTTGACCTAAACCGGAAAAAATAAAATGCGTCTGAATATGGCAAATTGAATAGTCTAACAAATCGTTATTTTTCTATATATAATAAGTTAGAAGTTATATATTAAGTTAGAGTCAAAGCACCATATTAAAAATAAAAAATAGGCAGTATTTTTTCTACAGTCAAACGGATAATTACATTTACTTTGCTGCAACTTAACTTGTAGATTTTACAGTCTTTACTTGATATTGCATGACGACACTTAATTTAAGTCACTTCAGAAAACCTACACAGCGATTCAATGAACCGTTTAAACTTCTACAGACAGTGGTCTATTATTTTTAAATTTTCTATGGTTTCAGTTACAGTGGTCTATTATTTTGTTTACTTATTCAATACTTGAATTATTTAATAGAATCGTTCCAAATATATTAGCTTATTACATAATAAAATGACATTTTTTTTTCATTTTGTTCAAAAATTATCGATAAGTTTCTGGAATATTCTATGCACGCGATTATAAATACGAATGCATCAAGGCTACATGATCAGTACATTTGTTGATCGCTATCCGCACGAACATACTTGAAAATGGGTTTGATAGGACGAGATATTCGCGTTTTTCTCTTTTATGAATTTTGTTTAAACCAGTTAACGGTACAAACTGTACGAAACGTATCTAAATCTGTGGATGAAAATGCAGTGTCCTATTACATGTCAGTAAATTGGTTTCTACACTTTTCTAATAGGAACTACAACCTACTCTATAAAGGACGACCTGTGACAATTGACACCGACCGTTTACTGTATCTGATCGGAGAACCACTCGACAACTAGAAGAAGAACTCGGATGCTCTCCTACATCTAAGAGAATTGGGTAAAGTGCACGAATATAGTCTATGGGTGCCGCATGAATTAAGCAAAGATCCAGAAATGACCCAGTGGTTGCCTGCACACAATTACTCACTTAACACTGTACGCATGAATGACTGGGGAGTTTAGTGACTGGAGACGAGATGTTGGATATTGTATGTTAATCACAACAACCAACGGCAATGACTAAGCAAGGGTCAAACAGGAATATCAGCTCTCAAATTAAAAATTACTTCCGAGACAGTTCTGTTGAGCGCTTTTTGGAATTTGAAAAGAGCTATTTACTACCAGAGGGAAGAACGATGAATATTAAGTCTTACTATGGTGTACTCGATAAGGTTGCGAAAAACTTAAAGAAAAAATAGAAATAAAACAAACAAACAAACAACAACAAAACAAAATAGCATTTACAATAAAATTATTGAGTTAGGCTACATTTCTTTGGTTCTCCCTCCTTATTTATAGAACGTATCCTCGTCGAATTACACCTCTTTTTTGATAATCAAGAGAACCGATTTGATAATCAAGAGCAATTAAAAGAATGATTGGCCAACTTTTTCGATTATTGTACAGAATCATTTTGTGAATAAGGAATTATGACTTCGCTAGAACGATGGCAAAAAATTTTGGATAATGCTGACTTTTTCAACTAAAAATTGTCATGTCAACGAATAGAAATATTTGCAGATATACAGATATATCTGATGCTTTAATATAGTTCTTATCTTCTAAAAAAGTTTGTGGACATTCGTCGAATCTGTAACATAAAAGAAATTGCGATTCTATAGAAACAGATATTTAATTACTCTGATGTGGTATGTCTGTTTGCTAAAAAATACAAATAGAATGTGTTCACGAAAGAATAACTAGTCAAATTGAGGCGTGTGTAAGGCATTCCAATATATAAAGACAAGAACAACGAGAAACTAAAAGAAATTAAAGGCAATGTTGATAAATATAACTTGCACGTAAGTTTTGGCTGGGCAGCGTCTGGTGGAGGATTATTAACGTCACATGTTATATCATTTTGTCAAGTTGATGGATAGCTTAAGTCCATTTAGATAAATAGATTTTCTTCTAATCCATTGTTTTTTGTACTAAATTGAAAGTTGGATTTAATCTTCTGACGATAGGAGAAACATGTCACATTAAGAAATTGTGTAGATGCTATTCAGTCGGTTTGGAAATATCTAAACTTTTTATATCTATGCTTTTTTTCAAAAAGGAAATCTATTTTCTATTTACAAAAACTTATTTTCCTCTTCGTCACTGGAATTTATACATAAAAGAATACATTAGGTAAGAAAAGTAATTTAAAGAAAATTAAAATATATTAGGTATTTTCAATCAAACAATTTACAAATATTAGTACATATCAGTTTTCTCATGCAAATATATTGCTTACCATGTTCATATCTTTTGCGGGTATACAAATATTGCGAATATCTGAAACCGTAAAAAAATAGAACCTTCGCTACAGTTTTCGTAAGTTTTTGTTACAGTTTTTATCATAATTTTTACTTCAGCCGCTTCAGTGGTAAAATATGACGGTAGGGTATGTTTTTTACCAATATTTTCAGGGGTATCTCCAAAATTATCGAAAGTAAAGTCTGAAAAATCCAGTAATTTGATCTTTTAAATGATATTTCGAATGATACGAGTACATAAAATAGAAAAAGATATTCAGTACATAATTTTTCTTGCCTAATATTTTTATATAGATACTTTGAACGTTTACTACTGAAATATATATGGATTAATATGCTTTATCATTATGCCAAACTTCAAGTTTCTAATTAAAATTGTTTCTAAAAGAGCTACCTTGGATTTTGTAGAAACGTTTCATATAAAATAATTTTGAAATCCTCGTAACACTCTCTACAATGAATACACTACATATATATAAATATATATACAATAAAAGAAATAAAATTCAATATTTACGTAAAAACGTTAAAGAGGGCAACCTCTTTATTTTTAGATAATTACAAGTTTTAACGTCAAATAATTTCTTATAAAAATGGCTATAATGTGTGGATGAATATGTAATTACAAGGATTTTTTAAAGTATAGAACCTTAAACAACCCGAATAAGATGATCTAACTTATGAAGTATAAACTGTATAAAGTACGCGTAGCGTAAAGGCTTCGACGGATAATCCGAAAGCTCTTTCATCAAATACATTAACCGATAAAGAATGGTATTTAAAGTTACGTAACTCAGAGGAGGGTTGATAAATACTCTCCTTACAAAATAATATCGCGATCGATAAAATGTCTCTCGCCAAAATGACGCCCGTCATCTTCGCTTCATATTTCACGAAGGAGGAAAAGCGTTAAGGGAAATTGTGCCCAACGAACTGGCTAGATACGAAAATGTTTCAATTACGTATGTACGACCGGTCTGCGTGCGCTAAGTCGGTGTCGGAAAATCAAGACTCGTCTTGGAGAAAATTTGCGAAGGAATGCGTTTTGGAGACACGAGTGTTCGTTCGCTTTTTTAGTCGTGAGGGAATTTTCAGGAATTCATAAAGATCGCGTGTCCCAGAGATGGTAATCTCTGCGCCCAAAAATCATCTGAAATACTCCATTATATTGTAGTACTGTACCGTAAGAAGTAAAATACATCTGCAGTTAATTAAAATTTAGTCTTCTCGACGTGGAAAGGACATAACTAGAATATTCTCATTCTCTTGTAAAATATGGCTAATTGTTGCATACTCTATACGTGAATGTGTGTAAATATTCAAAAGTTTATCGTATAATCACTCAAAAGAGTTTTGTTGCTAAACTTACTACGATTAGAATAATATTTTCTATAATTATTTAATTATTTAAATTAGACAGAAGGATTATTTCTAATTTAAAAAACATAATTGTATCCAATTTTGCTAATGTTTACCTATACGTGTAATAAAATTGTAACAAAGTGGATTCGGTACATGAAAAATACTCTAGAAATGGTGATTGATTTTGGCGTTAATAATGATAATAGAAGCCAGAAAGCCTGTTTTTGGAATTTTGTCTGCCTATCTCTATCTTAATTTGTTTACCAATCACGCGAAACTTACTAGACGGTTTTTGATGAAATTTTGTATAGTTATAGTTTATATCCAAGAGCAACATATGAGAAAAAAATGTAATGACTCTTTTTATTCCAAATTTCACGCGAACGAAGTCGTAGACAGAGCTAGATATTTATATAGCTACAGATTTAATACGTCATCCTTCTTCTAACTCATCTAGAAATTTATTATTATTTTATCTTTGCAGCGATTGTAATTTTTAATGCTTATTTAAGTTATTTCAGTACTAACTGGCAGGGTTTTTATACTCGCATTTATGTAGAAATAGTACCACTTTTGACAGCTAAACAACATTCTTGTTTCATTTTCAAACTTTTGATAATGAAACAAGAATACTCCACAAAATGGAATAAAAACAATGAAAATCACTGGAGATTTCTTTCTTCAATTATCGAACTCTATATCATATTAAGTGCCTGCACTGCATCATGTTATTTCTTAGACTATACTGCTACGTTCCATCTTTCATACAAGCGAATGCGGGAGTTTAGTTCGAATCAACTTTAATTCAAATTTAATACATTGTAAGTTCCATTTTGTAAAAATGTATTTAAATCATCTTGAAAGTGCATATGTAATACAGGTTTTTATACTCAAAATCACTGAGCACGGAGTGTAATCGCCTAAATAAGGCATAAGGATTACGACTTGTTCGGTATACCCTTAATTTTTTTTATTCTTATGGTCACCAGGAAATTTACAATTGAAACTAATTCCTTAGAGGCTTAGCGTACACCACACATATAGGATAATAGGTTCAGTAGATATAGGTTGTATTGATAATCTCAAAATTAATCTTAACAAGTTCTAGTCCATACACCAAGTTATATTTGTGTTAGTGATTACTTTTGAAGCCTTTTTATTGTCATTAGAATACCATGTAATATTATATATTTGTTATCTGAAAACCCTGTAATATTCTTCAGCAAATTAACTTGCATCGGGGCAAAAATATATTGTCATCTAATTTCACTTCCCGAGGAAAGCGGATTTTCCACAGGATTAGTTCCCATGCTGATCCATAACTAGACAATTGAAGCATGATGCCAATATAAGCTTCAATATTAGGATAATTTTGGCCATGTTCGTCACAGGTATAACCTTAAAGCTCTTTCTACTGATCTACTATATGCTGCTAAAATATTGGTTCTCTATATAGAAGTGACTTATGATGTAAACATGGCAAATGACCTGATATGTCAGTTACCTTATGATGATACTGTTGACCGTTAGTAAAGTCTTAAAACTAGTTTTTAATTCATAATAAAATTCTCCTTAATATATTACATTTTTATGGTTTAAAAACGAACCATTATTGCTTTAAACACAAATTTCGTCCAAAAATCAAAATTTTACAGTTTTTCAAAATAAATCATATAACGTCATAAATTCTTAAAAAAAGTAAAAATAGACTATCTTTTCTAAAATCGAATAGTTTTTAATGTAAATTGCTATCAAAATTATAAAACCTCGTAAGTAACACGATGTACACCAATCCACGTAAAAAAATTGTCTATATGTTGTGAAATAAAATAAAACCATAGCCAGTTTACATAACCTTAATTGTGCTAAGCGTATCTATTATCTTGAACATATAAGTGTATGTTTTATTTATTTATTCAGTATTTTCTGGAACTATGGTTGTATTGCATTAACAGAATTGCAATTTTCTAGTCTCTATATATGGAACTTGATACGTATACTGACGTAAATTTCATCTCTGTATCAAACTTTCTGTACTCGGTATATTAATCCCTAAATAAATACCAAATATCCCACAGTTAAATGAAACTACGTGATGTAGTATTATTTCTACTTTCTTTAATTTCTTTACCACGACCTAGGTTTCATTGTATTACAAGATCTTCAGGTGGGATATTACCAAATATTAGAGAATCTTTGCTAATATCCCACCTGAAGATGTTGTAATACAACGAAACCTAGGTCGTGGTAAAGAACTGAAAGAAAGTAGAAATAATACTACATCACGTAGTTTCATTTAATTGTGAATAATGAATTTCTACAAAATTAACGCCAAATATATTCAAATACCAAATATATTTGAGATATTTAAACTGACAGCATGTGTAATTACAAAGAAATATAAAGGTAACTTGAAAACGGACACAGACGGGCGGATGATTGTCTTATTATAAGGTATTATTTTTTACAGCTGTAGCACGGAACTCTAAAAATTAACTTTTTACATTTTCAATTAAATTAGGAATAGAAACAAATAGGTACTAACTACACAAACATTTAAACAGAGCTTCATAAATTATAATGATTTACGGGACATATTTTCAGTGCAACAGAGTCTTAACTCCACCAAGCAATACTGTAAAAACAAATTGAAAAATATGTTGTTTTATCAAAACAAATGAAGCATTGAATGTAAAATCGATCATTCGCATCGACAACATAAAAACTGACATATAAACAAGAAAGTTTGTTTTCAAAATAACACAAGCCAAACATCGACAACGCTCTAAACAAGCGAAGCAACCCAGACAGAATACTTACTAATTTCGCAAACATAGCGACGACGCAAAAATAAACAATAGCAGACGCTGCAACGCAAACGTTCGATAAGCAAACAGCTCTGAATAAACACTCTGCGCTCAGGAAGACATCGAGCTATGATAATGACGTATAATTCTGCCAAGTCCTGAGGGCAAACACTGAAAGATTGATAGTGGAGTTTGGGCGACAGTGTCGTTGCTATTCTGCGGTTTCGATCAGTCCGTACGACTTTCTATTAGCTACCGAGTTTGAGATGTAAATGACATGTGTCGTTTGCGAATATTTGGTATTCGGCGAAGTTTGATATGAATATTAAAAAAAACTTTGTTATTTTGTGTTCATACATATTTGCTGTCGGCTCTGTTATTGGCAAATATCAAATAACATTTCGAAAGGGAAGTAAATCAAATGTTTATACACAATTAAATGAAACTACGTGATGCAGTATTATTTCTACTTTCTTTAAGTTCTTTACCATGACCTGAGTTTCGTTGTATTACAATATCCTCAGGTGGGTTATTAGCAATCAGCAGGTAGGTAATTAATAATGGCCTACTTGAACTTAAAGAAAGTAGAAATAATATTACATCACGTAGCTTCATTTAATTATAAATAATTAATTTCTACAAAATTAACGCCAAATATATTCAAAATGTTTATCCGTTATGAAGTCGATTATAAATTTATATTTTTATTTAACAAAGAGAAAAAAAAACAAGTTTAATGTTTGATCTTGCTTGCATGTATTTACATGATTAATTATTTTCAGTGATTACTACAACGTACGATTTTAAAAGAAAGTAGAGTATTTTAAACTGTAACTTATTGAAAGTTAATGGAGACTGTTACGCTGTTACTGAAATAGCCGTGTGACGCCCAATGAAGTTTGTCTATTTACACGATTCTAGTGATATCTGTTGGCCCTCCTGACAAATAACTAATAGCATACGTACATGGGTGAACTCTAAAAAAGCGCCACCTGATGTCCAAATATCTAAAGGTATTACATTTGTAATGGGTGGATACGTAGTGCTACTACGTCTCTCCTTTACTATATATATATATATATATATATATACATAGAATACATAATTGTGAACCTATTTGAAAAACTTTTAATGCTTCATCAATAAATTGTTTTTGTTTGTCTAGTACTGTCAAAGTACCTTTGGATACGTTTACATGACGGACATTTTTTACAATAAAATGTAGAAATATATTTACTTTTGCTGTAATTGAATTTTGCGAAATTTTCAAGTCTCTAGGACATACTATATAACTAACGTATAGTTTGTTATATAACTAACGTATAGTTTCACGATACGAAACCTAACAATAAAAATTTTCAACTTCTGCACACTTAGGTCTACTTTTTTCCAGTTTCATTCTTTATTATTCTATCTTCAGTCTTAATTTACATATTTTTTAAATACTCAATCTACAGCTAAAAATATATTTATATATACAAAATTTTCAAATATATTACAATTTTACTTAAAGAAATGAAAATATTTACAAAATATTTTTTTATATTTCAATTATACAATTAGAATTTTAAATTGTAAACATTATTATCAGAGTACGTAACATAACAGAAGAAAAATCGCAAGTTTGAAGGAAAAATATGACGTACGAGTTAAACAGAATGTGCACTACATTACGTCACTATGACTTATGAGTTAAACTAAATGTACTATACATTTGTCGTAAAGATAAACTGTCAAGTACGAGTAGAACCTGCATATAAAAGCATTCTGTACACATTTAGGCACTCGTAAACATTTAAGGGTATATGGTATTTTCACTAAACTATTTACAAACATTAATTTTTTACAACGTACACATTTTTCACAACGTGCTATATCTTTCGCAGGTACGGCTAAAACATGGTGCACATTTCTAGAATTTTCAGTTCTAAGATAATCTCTGTAGCTTTTCCATGATTTTCTAGTCAGACTTTATATAAATAAATATTCTATTTAAAATTATGGAAAGAAACATTTTTCATCATTATAGTTTTCAGGCATCTCTCATAATGTTGACTTTACTTACCAGTTTCGGAGATAGAGGAAATTTTATGAAAATTTGTTATGAATAATGACAACAATATTTCTAAAACTATATATGCATGAATGTATGTACATAATATATATATATATATATATATATATATAGTTTTTTTTTTTTTGTAAACCTTATAATTTGCTCTTTCGATTAATAAACCACAAGTCTCATATAAAAAAATATAAAAAATATTTTGGGTACTTATTTTTCCTCTCCAAAACTTTGAATATGTTTTAGTTTCCAAGTTTTTACGTCGAATGGTTTCTAAGAATTTTTCTTCTACCTTACAAAAATGTTTTACATGAAATCATAAAACAGTCTTTAAGAAGGAGGAAAAACGTTAGAAGGAAGTCTGTGCCCAACAAACTGGCTAAATACGACAAAGTTTCAATTACGTGTGAACAACCAGTCTGCGTGCGCAAATTTGGTGTCGAAAAAATCAAAATGCGTTTTGGACGTTCGTTCGATTTTTTAATTGTCAGAGAAATTCATGAAGGTCACGTGTTACAGAGTTGGTAATCTTTATACACAAAGATCATCTGAAAAACAACACTAGATAACTAAAATATAACACTAGATCGTAAAATTGCAAAGTTAGAAATGAAATATATCTGCTGTTAATTACAGTTCAGTATTATGATAGAAAATAAATTGAAATTTGCTTGTAATGCACAGCTGATGGTTGTATACTTTATACTTTAAAGGATATAGGCATCAAAGGTTTTATCGTATAATCAAGGAAGAGTTTGGCTTTCTTCTTATAATAATCAAGATAACGTTTTTATTTTTTATGTACGAATTACTTGCAATTCGATAAAGACGATAATGTTTCATTTTGACAACATTTATTTTTCATATAAGCGAAGTTGGCATTGTAGTATTCCATCGTTACCTTAAATTTTAATGCTTGATATCATATGTCGGTATTAACTTGTAGGTTTTTTGTTTTTTTCTTTTATGTCGATAAAATGTGTGATTCCTTTTGAGAGCTGAAAAGGGACATATCTGCAGTTTCTATGAAAAGAAATCCTGACACAAAGGCAAACAGACGAGTCGACAATGAAATCCTACTATAAAAGTGATATTAAGTAACTCTAAAATAAAGTGACATAGTTTTCAACCAAATTAGTGGTGGAAAAAAATTGTCTACTCTTAATAACTACATGAAAATTTTAACAGAGCTCAATAAAACATAATTATATACATCACAGACTTTAATGTCTTTAGATTCTCTATTCCATCAAGGGATACGGTATCAACTAATTGATAAATATGTTGTTTTTTTAAAACAAATGAAGTACTAAAAATAAGACATTAAGTAATCGATCATTCGCGCCAACAAAGCAAAGCTAAATAACAATAAAGAAACAGCGTAGACTAGCATACTTTTTAATTTGGCAAATATAGCAACGAAGCGATGCAAAAATAAACAATAGCAGACGCTATAAGGCAAACATTCGATAAGCAAACATCTCTGAATAAACACTCTGCGCTCTGGAAAACATGGAGCTATGCTAATGACATAAAATTCCACTAAGTCCTCCCACCAAATATAAACCAACGGACAAATATATTGTTGTCAAAGCAAATGAATAATTAAAAGCAAAACGTAAAATAATCGATCCAACGAAGCACAATAAAACGCTAACAATCTAAAAAATGCCCCTATAAACAAAAAAGCTTTCTTTTCGAAATTACGAAAGCCAAACACCAACAACGAAACAGCGCAAACAGAATACTTCCTAATTTTGCAAATATACAGACGACGCCAAAATAAACAATAGCAGACGCTGCAAGGCAAGCGTTCGATAAGCAAACAGCTCTGAATAAACACTCTGCGCTCAGGAAGACAGTCGAGCTATGCTAATGACGTAAAATTCCAAGTCCTCATGGCAAACACGGAAAGATTGATTATGGAGTCCGTGTGACAGTGTTACGATTCCGAGCTTTAGCAGATACATTAAGCCCGAGGCATCGATCAGGCCGTACGATTCGACATTAGCTGCCGAGATTGAGACGTAAATGACATGTGTCGTTGGCAAATAAATTGTATTCGGCGAAATCGCCGTTAATGTTGGAAAAAACTCAGTTACTTTGTATACGTACATATTTACTGATGACTCTGTTATTGGCAGATATAAAATAAGATTGTGTTAGGATCTTTGGAAAAGTAGATAAATAAATATTTTATAAGTTTTGAAGTAAATTAGAAATTTAACAAAGCAAATAAAAATGAAAACTCAGTGCAAATACGATGTTGCCTGGGTATATTTGCGTGATAAATTATGTTTAGTGGTCATTACACCATTTACCCTGAAAGCAAAGTACAATATTTGAACTGTAACTTGTTTAGAAAAAATGGATCGTCACGCTATTATTAAAACAGCTGTGTGATGCTCAATGTTATATGTATATTAATTCGAATGTAATGCCATCTGTTGAACTGCTAACAAATAACTGGCACGCATAAATATAAGAGGGAATACTAAAGAACAAGGTGGTGGATACATAATACCACAAGTCTTTGTTACTGAAATGATTAGAAATAGATACTTTAGAAACGCCCAGCGTAGATTTTTCTTGCAGTTATGTGCATTCCTTTTTGAGCTTAATTACAAAACTTTCTAAAGCTTCTTCCTGAAACCGTTTTTTACATCTGGTACGATTAAACATCTTATTCAAAAATAAGTAGAGATGCGATGTTTTTTCTACTGTAAAAGGGAGAACTATATTTAATTTTACTGCAACTTAACTTTTCACTTTTTTGGTCACTAATTGATTTTTTTTTGTTTAATTTGCATACCCAGTGCATCAATGAATTACTTAAGGGATTAAAGTGGTTTCGATTTCTGCAGAGCTTTTTTCAATTTCACCTTTTACAATTCTATATTCAGTCTTATTTATTCATATTGTTTACCTTTTTTTATATAGCCAACCATTAACATACAATATTTGCAGTATATACTGCAGCTCCGTATGTATTTTTAAATAAACAGTTTTCAAATTATTAAAATTTTGAATCCAAAAATGGAAACATACACGGATAAATTTGATACCCTAATTAAAAAAAAATTGCTACCGTCCATCGAAACCTTATCGGAGGAAAAATTATGATTTTATGGGAAAATATTGGTGACTTAAAAAGTGCGTCTGTGTAATGTAGTATGTGCAAGACTGGCTTAAACATCACCTATTTAAAAAAAAAATTCCAAAAAAAAAAATTACTAACAAAAAAAAATTACTACCAAAAATTTCTTAAAAAATTACTATTAAAAAAAATTTAAAACAAAATTACTAACGTTCATCAAAACCTTATCGGAGGTAAAATTATGATTTTATGGGAAAATATTGGTGACATGTGAGTTAATCTGAAAAAAGTGCGCCTATGTAGTATAGCATGTGCAAATCTGGCTTACGCATCGAGGGTTCGGTACCTCGGTTGAGTGAAATTACTTTATTTAACATAAGTCATTAATATGGACGCCCATAATTTATATTATACTAGCGCAATAAATATTTAATTACTCCTAATATGAGCAAGTAGACAGATATTACATAAACACGAATATCTCACAGGTTTTGAAGAATATTTTTTCATAATTTCCCTATTTTCAGGAGGTTCAATCATTTCAGAAATAAGTTAGTTTATATATGTTTTTCAGTATATCTCTAAAGATGTAATACCTAGAATTCTGAAAAATGTATTTTTGAAGCACCTATATTTAATCCTTTCAAACGATACTCCACAATATATGTGGAATTTTAAAATTTTCTCCAGGGAAATTTAAGATTCTCTCTGCTCCCGCCAATTTTCCATATAAATGTTTTTAAACTTTGACTATAAATATATACTAATATATGGGTTGATACGCATTGTGACTATACCAAATTTTAAGTTTTAATGGCAAGCAAATTCTAAGAAAAACTTCAACCACAGTCGGACACTTGAATGATCTCATAAGGGTTCTGTTTTTCCTTTTGAGGTGTAGATCCATAAAAACTAATAATTGAACGTAGTCATAAAAAGTAACTAGTTAAATCAAGACGTGTATAGTGCATCCAAGGTTTGGTGGTATGTGAATGTATAAAATAAAGCAAACACAATAATATTGGCAAACAGTAGGATTATCACAAAATTATAGTAGTAACTTTCCAAAAGGGCTTAAAATTACGAAAAAATAGAACGTAAAGAAAAAAAAAAGCACGTCCCTAAAAAACTCAACACCAACAAATATTACATGTACGTAATTTAGGTATCTCAAGGTTTGTCTAGACAGCGTCTAACTAATAACGTCACATCTCGACTTTTTTTGCCCGCGTTGATGGACAACTTAAGTCCATTTAGATAAATAGATTTTCATCTAATCCATTGTTTTTTGTACTAAATTGAAAGCTAGATTTAATCTTCCGACGATAGAAGATGAACGTCGCATAATAAATGCGTAGATCAATCTTTTTCGTCAAATGGACGTCTATTTTCTATGTACAAATGTTTATTTTCTTATTCACTAGTCACTAGGATCTTTACATAGAAAAACCTTGAATATATTTGGCGTTAATTTTGTAGAAATTCATTATTCACAATTAAATGAAACTACGTGATGTAGTATTATTTCTACTATCTTTAATTTCTTTACCACGACCTAGGTTTCGTTGTATTACATCTTTGCTAATATCCCACCTGAAGACATGTATTACATCTTTGCTAATATCCCACCTGAAGATGTATTACATCTATTACATATTTGTAAGACATGTATTACATCTTTGCTAATATCCCACCTGAAGATGTTGTAATACAACGAAACCTAGGTCGTGGTAAAGATATTAAAGATAGTAGAAATAATACTACATCACGTAGTTTCATTTAATTGTGAATAGAAAAACTTGTTATATTCAAACAGCATTCGAACAACGAGGATTCCGAATACGAACAGAAAATAAAGATTTTCTGTTAAACTGTTTACAAAATAATAATGTTAATGTTATCACGCAATATATT
Organism: Druceiella hillmani; assembly: GCA_039881145.1. Taxonomy (NCBI): domain Eukaryota; kingdom Metazoa; phylum Arthropoda; class Insecta; order Lepidoptera; family Hepialidae; genus Druceiella; species Druceiella hillmani. The sequence continues at coordinate 5,171,120 of JAYKKI010000060.1, read as the reverse complement.
GGCTACGTTTTACTTTTCCATGTGCATAATAATTCGTGAATATCTCCAAAAGGTAATAAAATTAGAGTGATCAGAATAGTTTCCGGTAAAATTGAGTTAAACCGGATTTAATTTTTGATTATTGATATTAAGTTTTGAATAAATAGTTTTGGAATCCTGAAATTTGTTCTTCCCATTGAAATACACGAACTTAATTTTTCCTCTCCAGGAATGGTTTTCGTGGTTTAATCCTAGGATATGTAACGATTAATATGCTTTGTCATTATAACAAATTGCAAGCTTCGACATCAAATTATTTCGGAGAAAATGATTGAAAAGTTTGATTTGATTTCAGAGATTAAATATTATAGAAAAGTTAAAGAGATTGAATATTATAGAAAAGTTAAAGAGATTGAATATTATGGAAAAGTTAAAGAGATTGAATATTATAGAAAAGTTAAAGAGATTGAATATTATAGAAAAGTTAAAGAGATTGAATATTATAGAAAAGTTAAAGAAATTGAATATTATAGAAAAATTAAAGAGATTGAATATTATAGAAAAGTTTTACATAGAATTATTAAATAGTCTTATAATCCATATAACTCTCCCCTGCAATTGACAGAAAATCGTTATATTAGTTTACTTTATTTGCATCCTCTAGAATGTTTACATAACTAAACAATATAAGTATTGCTATTGCAAAATATATGGATTAATATGTTTTATCACTACGTTTACTACTACACTACTACTATTTACTACTACATTTTAAAGATTCTACGTCAAACAAAATCTCTAAAAAAAACCGTTGTGGACAGATTAATAATTACATGAGTGGTCTCATAAGAATTCTATTTTTCTTGAAGTACAGAAATCTAAAAAATACGAATAAGATGATCTTAGCTTACCAGATGCATTATACAAATATAAACCGTATAAAATATACGCGGTGTAAAGCTTCCACGGATGATCCGAAAGTTCTTTCATCAAATACATCAGCCGATAAAGAATTGTATTTAAGGTTACTTAACTCAGAGGAGGGTTGATAAATACGTTCTTTACAAAATAATATCGCACTCGATGAAAAATCTTACGCCGAAATGACGCCCGTCATCTTTGCTTCATATTTCACGAAGGAGGAAAAGCGTTATAAGGGAAATTGTGCCCAACAAACTGGCTAGATACGATAATGTTTCAATTACGTATGTACGACCGGTCTGCGTGCGCAAATTCGGTGTCGGAAAAATCAAGACTCGTCTTGAAGAAAATTTGCGAAGGAATGCGTTTTTGAGAGACGAGTGTTCGTTCGCTTTCTTAGTCGTGAGAGAATTTTCAAGAATGCATGAAGATCGCGTGTCACAGAGATGGTAATCTCTGCACTCAAAAATCATCTTAAATATTCCATTATACTGTAGTACTGTACAGTAAGCAATAAAATATATCTGCAGTTAATTAAAATTTAGTCTTACTGACATCGAAAGAAAATAAATTGTACATACTCATTGGTTTATTATGTACAACGAATGATTGTATACTCTCTTCGTTAATAGTTACTAGCATTCAATGTTTTTTTCGTATGATCAATCAAATAAGCTTTGTCGCTAAGCATATTTTAATCAGAATAATGTATTCTTTGTTATATACAAATTAGCTGTAATTTAAAAAAAAAGTAATGTTCAATTTTGATAACGTTTATTTTTTCGATAAGCTAAATTATGGTTTTAATATTTCATCTTTATTTCATCGTATATGTGCTTGTTGTCATATTTTAGTGCTAACTCGCAGGGTATTTTTGTTCCCTCTTTTCTTTATAAAAGATAATGTGATTGTTTTTGAGAACTATTTGTTTTAAATTTTTCCCAAACTGAATTGAATTTTGACAAATTTCTATTCCATTTCAAACTTTTGCTGAAGCTTCCTGTTTCTTGTGAGAAATTCCGCTTTAAATTAATATCTATCTCTTTCTATTTTTATTTCTCCATTTCCTATATAATAATTTCTTGCTTTCAAATTGTAACTACTGTAAAGGTATAAACATATATTTATAAATATTAAAAACGGAAGACATTTACTTTAAGGATTTAAGCCAATTAAAGAGGTAGATTCATAGGAATCTCACATATTAATACACCCTACATTGCCTACGTGAATTTCGGAATTAATGTTAAAGTACCAATTAAAACAGTACCTTGAAAATATACCAAATTACAACAAAACGTATGTTACATTCGTACCCTGTACCATGCCATAATATTGGTGGCAACTCGGCCAACAAACAATCCGAGGCAAAAGAGTAGATTACAAATATCAAAAGGAATAAAACCAATATCTGTTTATTTGACTTGAAATAAATCGCAGGTGCCTTCAGGTATCACATTATAAACTATGGAAGTTTATTCTACCTGGATTTTAGTTGAACAATTGCTTATATGCTAACTCCTTCTAAAGGAAAAGAGGCAAAAGCAAAACTTTCAAAGCTTCGTTAAATTCTTTTTTAAATTTGAAAGCAGTAGAACAAAATAGAAACTGCTTGCAATTATTCGAGTTATAGACGAGAATAAAGAGGAAAAAAGGGGAAGTTCTCAATGCGACTGTGTTTCTAGGGTGTGTTACCTCATATCTCTGGCATTTTGTCGACCGACATGGATATTTTTTTTTTGAAGGCTATTCTTCCGATTAATCCCATGAAAGTTTGGTTATTAATTTAATATGAACATTAAATATTCGTATACACCATAAACTTTCTCAGCAATAAACAACACAAGTGCCACGATTGCTTTTGGATGATACAGGCTCAATGATAATCTAATAAGACAAAACTATGGATAACTTATATTTGATTTATAGCAAAATCAGAGTACAATTATGCACTGTGAAATTTAGTACTCATCTTTATACGTGTGTATGTATATACTTGACAGAGAAAGAGAAGCGTCCACTTATCATCGATTCCAAAAAATTCTATCAACAGCTGTATTTTTCAAATTTATTTACGTTCGGAAACAATATTGTACCGCAAAAATTCTAAGTACTCATTTTTTCTTCATCATGAGCTTCTTTTTCAGCAGAAATATGAGTTGTATTGCATCACTACAACTGAAATACTCGGAAGTTGACATTATTAACTGGAAGAATCATTCTCTGTCATTTTAATGGAGAATAGTGGTAGTGAAGTCAAACAGTACATACCACAAGGAAAGAGTTTGCTGAAGTTAATATAATTTCAAAGGTTATTAATGACTAGCTAAGATCGTTAATGATGTTGCTTTTCTAATAAGCGATGTCGCAAAGTCTTAAAATGGCTCTTTATTTCAACATGATAGGTTTTGAAGCCACTCACTGCGTAATTTAAAGAAAATAACTTGCAATAAATTAGCCAAATTTGCGGTCCAGAGGCATTATTAAGGCATTATTTAGAGCGAACACTGTTACGACATCGCTGACCATTATCCAAACAGCGAGGATGCCGCGACGACAGAGATTTATGTAGCGAATGCTCTCCGCCGAATTACGGACGCGGGCCATCGTTAATGGCCAGGACGAGTTATTTATTAATATTATTTAATTTATTGCCAGCGAAACGAGAACGGGGCCACTGAGGCTGAAGCTTTTTTTTGTGCCCGAAATAAATTAAATGATAAGTACCTTTAATGCTGGTGGAGTAAACGTTGTAGGAGAATAGATGATGGCGTGAATCTTTTTTAACTCTGCTGGAACGGAACGGTGATGTAGTTATGTTGCGAATACGTTGTTTTTTTTCCTCCCTCATACGGTATCTCTTTTCATTTCCTTAGTAAGGGTTCACTAAATAAGGCGAGTCGTACTTAGGTCGCAGCGCGCGTCGCTTGTCACTCTGACCATAGCTTACAGGACCTGTTCAACGGATGCTTTGCCGGTTTTGGCGGGTCTTTTGCCAACCGACCTCGTGATTATAGAACGAGCATTTAATTTCACTACGTGTCCGTTTAACTTCGAAAATTTGTTGAAAATGAACTCGTTTTGACTAAAAGAAGACGTATCTTACTCGGAGGCTAGAAGAAGACGTATCATCACTGCTCACTGGCAATCAAGACGGACCTTCCCCGATCCCAAAAGGGGAAACTACTACGATATTCTTCCCGATGTTTCCGAGCATTTAAGAAAATGGATAAACAGGGATTACTATAATTCACAGTTTCTGACGGGACATCCATTGAGAGATGGCCCGGCATGCTCCTGCGGTTTCGATTTTCAGGACGCAAGTCACGTTTTATTTAATCGCAGTGAGCATCCGCAGTTATAATACAGCGTATAAATACAGTCTTCAATTACGAGAAACATTTTGATTTTGTTTAATCTCGTAGAAATTAATTAAAATACTAATAATATTTCTTTAAAAAGATATTAAAATTTATACGACTGTTACTAATTTGCTCTCCGAAAAAATGACCCATTAATTACTGACGCAGTCTTTCTTTTACTCTTCCTCTTTCACTACATTGTACTTGTAATCTATAAAATTATCTATAAATACTTTATTTTGGTGCTAGAATCAAAGCCTTATCTATCTAAGACCTGAGTTTGAGTTCAGAAATTTTACACTCTTCACTGCTAAAAATTGTTCGTTCTTTCAAATACTAGTATTCCGTCTGTGTTTACGCTAACATATTATCAAATTCATTGAATCCTATCATCAAATGCTGTTATATTTCTTTTTTCTTGCGCTCGATTTTGATAATATTTATTTAAAGAACGATTTATTATGTTTTTTTTGAAAAATATTGAAGACATTATTTCTTTTTATATAAGGACCTTGTTGTTAGTTCTTAATTTTTCGCATTCCAGGTACCTCGGAATTTATTGTATAAATATCTTCGCTATGGTTGATTGAAATCGTATGTTCTAGAATCTTGAGTAGAAATAACTTATTCTCAAAGAAGATTTTGACGGCAGCTTCACTGGTGTAGACAATTCTTTTAAAATTAAATGCAATAAGCTTCTTTGGAAAAGCCACAGAATGTCTTAAAATCGTACCTTGACGATACATAAACCTGATAGTTCGAAAGTTTCGTCACATCATCGCTTGACATTTTTGTAAATATTTGTAAACTTTTTAATAGAGCATTTCGGCAATATAGCCTTACATATTAAAATATACTTTGTATATATATATATATATATATATATATATATATATATATATATATATATATATATATATATAGAAACCAAAAAACCTATTTTTCGAATTTTTATGCGATTATTAATTCTTCGTAAAACCAATAAAAAAAAATAATAACTTATTTTCTTAATGTCATATTTCTGCCATACTTATTGAACTTCTAATCTAATATTCACTTCGTGAAAACACTTTAATCTCTCTCCTAAATATTACATCCCTATCTGAGAGGTATGAATAGTTACCTGTTATATCAATATCGTGTATTTATGATAGAAAAATAAACAAATAGAAGAAATAAACTGAATAAAATTGAATGTGAGAAAGGAAATGTAAACGTGTGCTACAGATTTCTGAATTTTGAAAGGAGACAAGGTTACGCGTGATGAAAATAGGAAGAAATGTGAGAGTTATGTTATATAAGAAAGGAAAAAGTGTGAAATATTAGAAAATAAATAATGTTAGAATACATTGTTTCGTCACAGATATATGTATAATTGCCAAGCAACCTACCCTGTATAATTGCCAAGCAACATATAGAATACTTTATCTGAATATTACACAGTTTGAAAAACTTTGACTTTGTGAATATCACGATATTGGCAGTACCAAGCATTTAACATATTTGGCGTTAATTTTGTAGAAATTCATTATCCTCAATTAAATGAAACTACGTGATGTAGTATTATTTCTACTTTCTTTAAGTTCTTTACCACGACCTAGGTTTCGTTGTATTACAACATCTTCAGGTGGACTATTAGCAAAGAAATATTTGCTAATATTGGAACACAAAGTAACATGCTAATTTAAAGTAACATGCTGTCATTTATTTGCTAATAACCCACCTGAAGATGTTGTAATACGACGAAACCTAGGTTGTGGTAAAGAACTTAAAGAAAGTAGAAATAATACTACATCACGTAGTTTCATTTAATGGCGAGTACCAAGCATATTAGCATTTTTAGTAAATTTTACGTTCATGAAATATTGTAAAGATAAAAAAAACCCAGAAACCATAATGTTCATTATTCTCAGTAACTTCTCTTATTCCTCCCAAAAATATAAGATTAAAATGACATACAAGTTTATATTATTCAAGTCTTTCTTGCGAATGAATTATTTATTTCTCAAGAACAAAACAAGTTATTTTCAAAATTTTCCCAATCATAATTATATTTAATATATTCGTTATTATGAAAAAAACCTCCATGAAATACACATCTTAAGAAAAATACTGAAACACAAATATAATCCATTTCATTGCTCGAAATAATATTTTCATCGTTAAATATTTATAGCCCAATAAACTGTTTGCCACGTCTCTTTCATTATACTGCATGTCCCTCGGTGTGCATGTACTGCAGGACGCTTAACCCTTGCCTTAACGCTGAAATAGTGTATCTCAAAAACGGGATAAGATATGAAAAAAACTTATCGCTCATAATCATGTTACTTTGTGCTCCAGAATCCATAGAAGCAGGTTTGTTATATCAATTTAACAACACCTATATAATTATTTTGAAATATATTAGTCATTACAAGAAAACCATTAAGTAATTTTCTTATTATGAGATTTGAAAATTTTTTTTCAGATAAGTTTATTTCTAAACTTATGATACAAAATTTTAATCATTAATTTCTCGATAATACTCGTAAATCACATTACCAAAATATTATTCTTTATACTGGTTTATTACATGTAATTATAACGATAAATATTTTAATTAAAATACTTTAACTATTATTTTATAATTAACAACATTTTGTAAGTATTATTAACTTAACAAAAATCACTCTACTTCGTTTTCCTGATGGTACATTATGTATTTTATATATACGTTTGAAATTTTATGTTTAAGTTGTGTGTGTTATCCAATTAAGTGTACATGAATATGGCACTTTGTCTATTTGTGAGTTTTGAATATTTTATGTAAGCTCGTTTTATGAGGACTTGGGTGCGAACATCGTAAAATGGGCCATTTAATTAATTATGCACTTTGAACTTAATGAAATAATTACGGACACAGAGTGGGACATCAAGTCGTTTAGAATAAGCCCGCATATACAAGTGAATTATGTTTTACAGTTTTCTTTTTTCATGAAAATATATTTTCGATCGCAATTTTGCGTATTTATTTCAGACAATAGCATCACAATATGGTAATCAAAGTATGAAAATCTTTAATAATAATAATATTATTAATTTGTGGATACAAATTACAACAGGTAAAGTAATAGACATTTACAGAAATTCAGAATTACACGGCTCAAATTTAAATTTATCAATATTTTATCCACAAAAAGGTAACTAGCTTGTGCAGTTATACTATAAGCATCACCGACACGGCCGGTTTACAGCTAGCACTCGTTGATATACACACACACATACATACACAAATATATACGCATACATACATATATACATACACATACTTATACATACATACATGTACACACATACACATATACGCATACACACACACACATACGTACATATACGTATACACATATATCTACTCACATACACAATAGATAATAATAATAATAATTATTTTTAATACAGATATTATATACGGATACATAACTACATATATATTCACAATTAAATGAAACTACGTGATGTAGTATTATTTCTACTGTCTTTAAGTTCTTTACCATGACCTAGGTTTCGTTGTAATAAAACATCTTCAACATCTTTGCTAATAGCCCACCTGAAGATGTTGTAATACAACGAAACCTAGGTCGTGGTAAAGAACTTAAAGAAAGTAGAAATAATACTACATCACGTAGTTTCATTTAATTGTGAATAATGAATTTCTACAAAATTAACGCCAAAATATTCAATACTTACACATTATAACCCATAGAGGAAACATAGCACAAAGAAAAGAAGTACAACCAAAATTCGAAAAGCTAGAGAAAAAGAAGACACTAATAATAAATATAATTTAAATCAAATAATTTCGAAGAGCCGATATTTAAAAGCCACTTACGGATTGACCTTTTAAAAGTAGTCATGGATCCAGCGGTTTTCAGGGGCAGAGGGAGGTCATTCCAAATTTTGGTTGCAGCAAACTTGAAACTACCCCGATAACCGGTTGTCCGATGTTCCGGGACTGAGAGAAGTCGATCTCTGGCGCGCGTCACGTGACGATGAACACTGTCGGGCCAGTTTAATATGTCGCAAAGATATTTCGGCTCCTTTGTTGTGAAAAGTCTACGCAAAAAGCAGAAAGTGTGACAACTGCGACGATTGTGAATTTGGAGCATTGCATACATGGGATCGCCGCGGGATGCCGAAACAAAAAAACTTTCTGGTCTGTATTTTCTCAATGGATATAAATAATCGACACATAAGAATCGAACAACAGAGAAATAATTATAAAGATAATATAATATATAGAATATATATATATATATATATATATATATATATATATATATATATATATATATATATATATAGATGTAAGTAATAAAACAGCGGAGAAATAATTTATAAATAAAATAAAGGAAACTTTTCCTAATTTCATAACATTTAAATGGAAAAAGGCGACAAAATTTACGCTCTTCATATATGAATCAATTTTCTTAACTTTTCAACTAATTCAAGATATTTTCACTGATACGACCTAAAAAATTGAGTTTCGTTAGCTATAGGCATAATATTCAAGACGATATCTATGTATCTATTTTATGCATTCTTGCTAGCGACTCAATTGCAAATTTTCCTGCCTATTATTAATTTTCACCAATTATCTTTGTATATAGTTATTATAGTATAAGAAAATATTTCTAATATAAAAAATACACTTATTTATATCAAAATAATGTAAAAATATCAAACAGTTTTCCGTTAACGAGGACAAAAATTGTAAACACATTTAATACCTAAATGCCTTTTATATATAATTAGCCATTAGTGTAATGATAGACTATATATAAATAGTACCGTAATGATATAAAATCTATAATCTTATTCAAAGTATGCAGTTGCTAACTTAAGAATAGTTTTTAAATTCGAATATATGGTTCAAGAAATGAATATGAACCGAAAAATAAAAAAAATTCTATTGTCTGCTTTGAACACACGATAGAAGTGAACATTTCTAATTTAATATGTATGTATAACTACATTGATGTTGAGTATTACTTTGGGGCATTAGGGAAAATGCGAATTTATTATTTTAAAAATACAATAACATCCGCTTATTTTATGAAATTATACTTAAACTAGCGTGACCCGTGCGAAGTCTTCGCATTATAAATTATTCAACTCATTTTAATAAATCAAAATTGATTGCAGGTATTCAATTCATTTCTAATTTTGCACACTGCTTATTACGTTTTTATTCCATTATGAAGCTCAGATGACAGATCAAACAAATATTTTACTAAAATTGACATATAGAGGCGCAAGTATCAAAAGCATTGAGCTAAAGCGCCACTTTATTTATACGTGAGTGGATTTGAAATTAAACAAAAATTTTACCGACCGTCAATCGTATTGACGTTGAGCCGTTAGATGGCAGCATTGCTATTTTGTGTATATAATTTTAATAATTAATTAATTTGCAAAAACAATAGCAATAATAAATTGTTTAGTTGTGGATGCCGGTAGAGCAAGCAATTATCTATTAAATGATATATAATTTATGTAGATTAGTTGTGAGGTTTTTTCTAAAAAGGGAGAGTAACATCTTAACCTTAGCGTATTAATATATATGATGATGATGATGGTGATACAATATTAAACACTAACAGGATTCACTTGAATTATTAAACTTATTATTTACAAAATTATTCGTTTATTATATTAATGGGAATTTATTATTTTAAAATACAATAAAATACGCTTAGTTTATGAAATTACACTTAAATACAATATTAAACACTAACAGGATCCACTTGAATTATGACACTTATTATATACGATATTATTCGTGTATTAAATTAATGCGAGTTTATTATTTTAAAATACAATAACATACGCTTATTTTGTAAAATTACACTCAAATAAAATATTAAACACTAACAAGATTCACTTGAATTATGACACTTATTATATACGATATTATTCGTGTATTAAATTAATGCGAGTTTATTATTTTAAAATACAATAACATACGCTTATTTTATTAAACTACTCTCAAATAAAATAGTAAACATTTACTGGATATACTTGAATTATTACACTTATTACATACAATATCATTCGCGTATTATATTAAACTATTTTCAAATAAAATATTAAACATTAACTGGATATACTTGAATTATTACATTTATTATATATAATATCATTCGCGTATTATATTAAACTATTCTCAAATAAAATATTAAACACTAACAGGATACACTTGAATTATTACATTTATTATATACAATATCTTTCGCGTATTATATTAAACTATTCTCAAATAAAATATTAAACACTAACAGGATACACTTGAATTATTACATTTATTATGTATAATATCATTCGCGTATTATATTAAATTATTCTCAAATAAAATATTAAACAAAAAGTGCGCGCAGTGTGCCTTACGTAGTAGTTCACTTGATAATTTACACTTGGCCGATGCCAAAGGGAGCTGAGTCTACCCGATTCCGTGTCAACGACCCAAACCTTACTGCCTAGCGTCACCGACGCGAGCGTTACGGTTTATTTCCATTCACTACTCGTAAAAAGTGCGCAGGTGCGCCTAAAGACGTATTCACTTCAACTAACAAATTTTTCAGCCTCATATATTAACATAAATTTATTTAATTCAGGTATAAAATATTTCTGAACAAACAAACAAAATACATGCAAACTACGCTACGAATAAAAAGTTGGAAAACAATTTATTAAAAATAAAATGCAGATAAAAACGTTCGATCATTTATGTCCTCCGGCTAATATCCCGTTTGATGAAGCTTTTCGACACGTATTCCGTCTATGTATGTAATTATATAATGTATTTATACAAAATCTTCTTGCAAAATTTCATTCATTTTCCACCGGATGATCGATAGCCGACCGTGATGCGTTATAACGAACGTTAATATTCACCCCCGGCCAGCGTCAGAGTCCGTCATTATCCGGCAATTAGGAGCGAAACATTAATTCTCGGCGAGAGTAGAAAACGATGTGAGCTGTGCGTGAACATCGTGTTGTATGTTAATTTGTTGGAGGGATGTTGCGGTTGAAACGGTGCTTTGTTTGAGTTTGTTGAGTTGTTAAAGGGCTGCGCGGCACCGTTTTGAGGGAAAAAGCGCAGTTAGTGTTTTAATCCGATCGTTTATTCGGTTAGAAAATGCGAAAAATATTTTTCAACTTTCCAAAGTAAGCTAGTTACGCTTTATGTTGTCTTTCATATATTTTGTTGTATACTATGTGTGTTTTACTTATTCTTACGTGTTGTTAAAAACTCAGGGCGCTATTTAAAAAAAAGCATCGCTAATATTTGTGTCCGATTGTTGATTTGGTTAGAAAGTACGTAAAATATTTTTCCATTTTCCAAAGTAATCCACCCATGATTTACAATGTCTTTCATATGTCTCCTTTTCTCTTAAGTATTATTTATTGTTTTTACAAATTTCTTATCTCTCAAGTTTTCTATATAATCATATCATTCTAAAACGAATTTTCTCTTTCCGCTATCAAGCCAACAACGTCTTTCCACTATCAAGCGGAGTCGCTTCAGTAGTACAATGCAACGAAATACGCCACGATTTGAAACCTTGTATATTCGAAACTAATATCGTGGGGAATAAAGATTCCTTTAGATGTATATGGACTAATTTATAACAAAAAAGGGTTGCGTATTCCGGTTTATAATAAAATAGTTGTATAGTGCAGTTTGTAATAAAACGGTCGCGTAGTCCAATTTATAATAAAATGGTCATATAGTCCAATTTGTAATAAAATGTTTGTGTTTTCCAATTAACAATAAAATGTTTGTATAATCCAATTTGGAATAAAACAGTCGTGTACTCCAATTTATAATAAAATGGTCATATAGTCCAATTTGTAATAAAATATTTGTGTATTCCAATTACCAATAAAATGTTTGTATAATCCAATTTGTAATAAAACAGTCGTGTACTCCAATTTATAATAAAATGGTCATATATTCCAATTTGTAATAAAACGTATTATAATAAATTGATCGTACAGTGCAATTTATAATGAAATGGTTATATAGTCCAGTTTAAAATAATATCATAGTTACAATTAAATATTACACGATTTAATTTGCTATGTTCTGGAGGAAAAATAAACAGTCGATGATTGATAAGAAACTAACACTATCTATCCAAGTTCAGCTTGCAATAGTTCTGTTATCGTATTTGCGTATCTGGCGTCCATCAATTACCTTATAAGACGTGGGGTTCGCAGAGTCATCAAGGGTGTTTAGACGGCTTGCAGCAGTTCGGTTATCGCAGTAGCGTGTCTATGCCGCGAGTAGAGCTACAAATTTTAAATAAGGCCCTCGAGGCTATTCACGTGGCTCATCGCCACCACGTATACGAGCTACTGTAATTCTAGCGGTACGCATAAGGTATTTACAGAAATCAACACGATAGCTTTTCTGATACTACCCAAATTCTTTTCCAAAACTGAAAATATTTATATCAAATCAACGTCATCCATTCCTAATTTGATAAACGCTATGACATTTATTTCAAGCAAATTAACTCTAAAAATCAAAGGAATGCAGAAGTTTTGTAGCTGAAGGAGATACCCCTTTAGATTATTTTTTATTTCGGAGACTATGAATAAACAATAAAAAAAATAAACTGTTCTTCACGTGCTTGTATGTACATATGTTTGTATGTGCATCATGCTAAAACTAATATTATTAATAATTCTAAATAAAAGCAACCAAAGTGAGTTTGTTTATTTATTTGTTCTGCTTTCGCACCTCAACTAGTCGCTTAATCTCTATAAAATGTTTTATAAATATACACACTGTCATAGGAGTGAACACGAGATATGCCTTTATCAAGAAATATAATTTTTGATAATTAAAGTGTATCTATTTACGAACTAAAATGTGTGGACATTAGTATTTAATAACAACACAAACATTTGACATTTAGTACGTACCAATATTGGGACCCATTTTTTTAACGACTTTTTTTTTAAAAAAGTTTCGCCACCATTGTGGCTTAGTTACTGAAGTTGCAGGCCAAAGCTAAAATACATTATATATTATATTTATAACTTTATATCTTAGCCATATTTATATTTATATCTTAGTTGAAGTTGCAGGCCAAAGCTAAAATACATTATATGTTATATTTATATCTTTATATCTTAGCCATATTTATATTTATATCTTAGTTGAAGTTGCAGGCCAAAGCTAAAATACATTATATATTATATTTATATCTTAGTTAAAGTTGCAGGCCAAAGCTAAAATACATTATATATTATATTTATATCTTTATATCTTAGCCATATTTATATTTATATCTTAGTTGAAGTTGCAGGCCAAAGCTAAAATACATTATATATTATATTTATATCTTTATATCTTAGCCATATTTATATTTATGTCTTAGTTGAAGTTGCAGGCCAAAGCTAAAATACATTATATGTTATATTTATATCTTTATATCTTAGCCATATTTATATTTATGTCTTAGTTGAAGTTGCAGGCCAAAGCTAAAATACATTATATGTTATATTTATATCTTTATATCTTAGCCATATTTATATTTATATCTTATCCAAGAATAAAATAAGGAATTGCCATGGTACGGTATAGAGAAGTAATTGAATTATGTTTATTTCTCTATTTATTTGTTTTGGAACGGTGTGATTTAAAATCGTCACTAGGAGTCTAGAGATATTTTGTTTTATTTTTTTATTTTTATTTCATACCATTTACAGGTCTGTTTTGACTTGTTTGGATGTATAATTATTTAGATTTTTATACATATTTACATTTATATAAGTGAGTAACTTATTTTAAGCCATCTCTCAGCTAGCTAATCTATAAGTGCACCTCGAAATATCCTAAACTTATACATGTTATAAAAACAAGTTTATGTTATTCATACAGTTGATGTTCTCCATCAAACTGAGTAGAGAATGTTTAGGATTCCATGATAAGACGTATATGAAAATTCGCAAACCTTTCTGAAAAATATTATTGTCAAAGTTTACGATTACAGCTAATTAACCCTGTGTGAAAAATAGACATTTTCTTTATTATCCCTATAATATTTCCAATTTTTCAGAAACTCATATAAGCTCTTGAATTGCTCATAGATGTAGATATTATATAGATGTTATAATTATTAAAGGTTGTAACTAAATAATGATTGAAGGTTGTATCTAAAGGTTGTACAAAATTTTCGGGGGAGGAGCTCCCCTACAATAAACTCACTAACATAAACAGTGGGAAAACCCACACAAACCTGGCTTCCGCTATTGTGCTTGAAACTTATAAATGCTGTTGGATATTCCTAAGAGTTACTCGTTGTTAATAGCCCACCTGAAGATGTAATACAAGGAAACCTAGGTCGTGGTAAAGAACTTAAAGAAAGTAGAAATAATACTATATCACGTAGTTTCATTTCTTTTTTAGTTGTTGTGAATTCATAATTTCGCAAAGCAATTATTTAAATATTTTACAGCATATTCAATATAAGTCTCCTTTATATCTATTATCTAACTCTGCCTCGCCTTGGCAGTTTATTTTTCACCAAATTACGTCATCTTTTCAATTGAAACGGCCTGCTTTTCATACGCGCCGCTGTTTGCACTCCAATTAGGTCGCACGGAGCAGACGTACGATATTCGTTTTGTTGCCGAGTCGAGAGTAAATATTGTGGCCGCGCGTTAATTTACTCGGTTCAACCGGACATGTGATCTCTGGATTCATACGTGCGGACCCTTCACCGGGCTTGGTCCGCCGGGGGCCCTGATTTTGTGATAAATTGTTGCAAAGATCTTTGCTAATTGCCCAACTGAAGATGTTGTAATATCCACAATTAAATGAAACTACGTGATGTAGTATTATTTCTACTTTCTTTAAGTTCTTTACCACGACCTAGGTTTCGTGATGAATCTTTGGTAATAGCCCACCTGAAGATGTTGTAATACAACGAAACCTAGGTCGTGGTAAAGAACTTAAAGAAAGTAGAAATAATACTACATCATATAGTTTCATTTAATTGTGAATAATGGATTTCTACAAAATAAACGCCAAATATATTCAATATTGTAATATCACAAAGCCTAGGTCGTGGTGAAGAATTTAAACCAAATAGAAATAATCCTTCATCACATAGTTTCATTTAATTATGCAAAATGATTTTGGGTTTGAAGTGAAAATTCTTTTTGTTTTATGAATTGTGAATGATTTGTGTATTATTAATAATTTAGTGTATACATAGACTCTTTTGATAGCTATTAATATAATATTATGTATAATTAAATGAAACTACGTGATATAGTATTATTTCTACTTTCTTTAATTTCTTTACCTCGACCTAGGTTTCGTTGTATTACATCTTCAGGTGGAATATTAGCAAAGATAACCTTTGACCAATCTTTGCTAATATCCCACCTGAAGATGTTGTAATACAACGAAACCTAGGTCGTGGTAAAGAAATTAAAGAAAGTAGAAATAATACTACATCACGTAGTTTCATTTAATTGTGAATAATGGATTTCTACAAAATTAACGCCAAATATATTCAATATAATATTATGTAAAAATTAATCACCGAGTTTTCTATTAAAATACAAATGTATAAAAATATATGCAAAAATACATAAAGTATTTCTTGTTCAAATCGATCCAGGAACGGAGAGTTGACTCCTACTAAACTTGATATTGCTATAGTCTGTAGTAAAGCATTATAAAAATATAGATTAATTAAAAACCTCTAGTAAAAGATTATAAAAAATATTAAAAATAAGTTAGTTATGAGCTTTTAAATTTTAATAATGGGGATAAAGTGGAGATAGGGTAGATACCCTACCTCGTTCACTATCGAATAATAAAATAAACATAAGTAAAAATGACTTCGCAATTCAATATTGCCATTCTTATCTAAACGTTAAATTTTAATCGTTTATAATTCGAACAATTATCAAGATTTTTCAAAAGTTTCTTTCACTCATCGCCGCCTTAAACTTCAACGTTTCTAATATTTTTTAAGGTTGTACATTTGATTTTACGAGTCTCTACTCAAAAAATAAAACTTATTTAACAATAGTAGAAAATCGCACTACGTTGGTTTCTCACACAGATAAGTCGTTATACAAATTTAGGTCAACCTAATTTTTCTGTAAACATCTTTCTTCTTTGGCCATGTTCTACTTCTAAAGTGTAGGCCTCCTTTACTTTTTATACCACTCTCATCGATTTTGTGTCTTTCCAACCATTCCACTCCAGTTTTTCTTTTAATGTCATCGTACCAACGCATATTTGGCCTTCCTTGAGGACGTTTTTCCTCCCACGGTCTCCATTCCACGAATAATTTACACCTTTAATTCTATTTTTCGCAATGTTACCAGCTCATTTTCACTTAAGTTTCGTCACCCGTTTGATGACGTCCGCGATTCTACTCTTCCCTGTGCACCACTCATTCTCTTTTTTGTCTTTCCGCGTGACCCTTATCAGTTTCCTTTCAATTGCTCTCTGAGCCACTCTGAGCTTGGTGAGGATCTCTTTTGTTAACACCCAAGTTTATAGCCATATAAGAACTGGTTTGATACACTGTTCATATTTGTGAGATTTCTCTTTAGCCTTAATATTTTCAAAGTGAATTCAATTTTAAAGTAGACGGTCCACGTTAGTCTTATGTGCCAGTTTGAGCATCTATTCTCAAAGTGAATTCAATTTTGGAGCAGACTATCCACGTTAGTCTTATGTGCCAGTCTTAATATCTATTTTAAAAGTAAATCCAATTTTGGAATAGACTATCCACGTTAGTATTATGTGCCAGTCTTAACTTCTATTTTCAAAGTGAATTAAATTTGGGAGTAGACTGTCCACGTTAATCCATGCGCCAATCTTAATATCTATTTTCAAAGTGAATTCAATTTTGGAGTAGACGTTTCACGTTAGTCTTATGAGCTAGTCTATTTCCTTGGTTTGATTTCACATATGAATATAATGTCTACTTTATGTATTTACAAGCATATAAACATTGCGAATTTCTCTAAAAGTATTGAGATTTAGAGTCATCATAATAGTTTTCCGGTAAACTTTGGATGATTTTCTAGTAATGTTCTAGGAATATGTTATATAAAATTGGTAAAAATATTCCTTGAATCCTTGTAACTCTCTTTATTGGTATAACGATCCCAAACTATACTAGAAATTAAAAAAAAACTTCAAGTATTACTTTCGGCTTATGAACAATTTCAAATTTATCTGTGTTAATAGACAATACATCAAGCGGTTTTTAAGAAAAATAACTATGACACACAGACGACACATTAGTGATCTTATCAATGTTCCGTGTTTTTACTTTTAGGGCATAGAATCCCAAAAATTATTCTTATGACATTTAAATAATATTATGTGGAAAATTGGCGCAATTTTATGTTTCCAAATTAATTCAAATGGCTTTTCAATTCTGTATCAATGATTACATCGTTCTGTTCAAGAATTATGAGGCTCATAACTATACTCAACGATATATATATATATATATATATATATATATATATATATATATATATATATATCGACAGCTTTGTTTGATATTTATACACCTGTTCTCGACCGATACTTAGGATTAATTAAAAAAAACGATTCCCGAACTCGATTCGTATAACAATCAACCACTGTAATTGCCAACGGGGACTTTACCGGGGGCGTATTTGATAATGGAGCTTTATTAAATCCCGTCATTGTTTTGTTGATGAAAAAAAAGTGAAAGCTTATGGGATTATGTTACGGGGAGCTTTCGAGGAAAGTCAGTGAGCTTTGAAAACTCGACGCGGGCGAGTGCTGTTTGAATTGTGTGTATTAATGTGAGTAATTATAAAATGTGGGTGGAGATTCTCTTATGAATTATTATGTTTGGGTTTGAATTTTGAATCCATTCTTTTAACAATAGGTTCAGAGTATTAAATATTAAGTGTATTAAGTTTGAAGCTGCAAAATAGTAGGTTTTTTAATTATATGTAATTTTAATACGTCTGTCGTCATGACTACTAATTTATTATTTAAATTGCCACCTTCTTATTTATTGCTTATCAGTACCTTAACATTTTATTTTTGGTTCTGTAGCCAAACTAGAATATGATTGAATAGCTCTTTTCAAAAATATTGGAGTTGTGCCAAAAACACTTTTCCCGTATAGGGATCCGTTTACGATACATATAGCTTTAAAATGGTCATTATGCCTTTTGAATATCTGAAAGGTATTCACAATGGTGATATATATAATGAAACTATAAATAAAATTGTCATAGATATGTAGGTCTACCGGTATACGAGTATAATAGTCGATAAATTTACAAGTATCTGGGTATGTAAAAAGATCATAGAAACTCCATTTCGGTGACTTTAAACTAAAGAAAAACAGTTTTGTAATTTAAAAAATATATTTATTTTGTGTATGAAACGTATATTGGGCAATATGTTTATATATTTATATGGTAAGAAATAATATTATTTAAATGTCCCATGTTTTTACACCTGTGAAAGGTATATTGAGCAATATATTTATATATTTATATGGTGAGAAATGATATTATTTAAATATGTCCCATGTTTTTACACCTGTGAAAGGCATATTAGGCAATATGTTTATATATTTATATGGTGAGAAATAATATTATTTAAATATGTCCCATGTTTTTACACCTGTGAAAGGTACATTGAGCAATATAATTATACATTTATATGGTGAGAAATAATATTATTTAAATGTCCCATGTTTTTACACCTGTGAAAGGTATATTGAGCAATATATTTATATATTTATATGGTGAGAAATAATATTATTTAAATATGTCCCATGTTTTTACACCTGTGAAAGGTATATTGGGCAATATGTTTATATATTTATATGGTGAGAAATAATATTATTTAAATATGTCCCATGTTTTTACACCTGTGAAAGGTACATTGAGCAATATATTTATACATTTATATGGTGAGAAATAATATTATTTAAATGTCCCATGTTTTTACACCTGTGAAAGGTATATTGAGCAATATATTTATATATTTATATGGTGAGAAATAATATTATTTAAATATATCCCATGTTTTTACACCTGTGAAAGGTATATTGGGCAATATGTGTATATATTTATATGGTGAGAAATAATATTATTTAAATGTCCCATGTTTTTACACCTGTGAAAGGTATATTGAGCAATATATTTATATATTTATATGGTGAGAAATAATATTATTTAAATATGTCCCATGTTTTTACACCTGTGAAAGGTATATTGGGCAATATGTTTATATATTTATATGGTGAGAAATAATATTATTTAAATATGTCCCATGTTTTTACACCTGTGAAAGGTATATTGGGCAATATATTTATACATTTATATGGTGAGAAATAATATTATTTAAATATGTCCCATGTTTTTACACCTGTGAAAGATATACTGGGCAATATATTTATATATTTATATGGTGAGAAATAATATTATTTAAATATGCACGATATTTTTACGCCTATGAGCCATGCAGCTGGCAATATATGATGTGAAAAATTAATATTTGTAAATAGTTTAACAGAAACATAATATAACCTTAAATATTTTTAAATGCCTAAATATTTACGTGACCCTCCTAGTATGAGTTCTACTCGAACTTGACTTGTTTTTTCTTTTCTTCACTTACGTCATTAGAGTTTTATACCTCAGAACGAATAAAACGGTATTCTTATAAGTACCTTTTTATATCCGTCTATAGGATCATTTCTTATTCATCTAACTATATGTCTGTCTGTAACATAAAATACTAAGACCTATGGCCTTAAAATCTTATAAGAATTTGAGTTTCTAACTCAGTGCAAGGAAAAGTATACGAACCCTTTAAGATATAACTTTTAAAATATACCGACCCTTTAAAATATCTCATTTCATTCATACCGACCCTTTAAAATTTTACTTTTAAAATATACCGACCCTTTACAGTGTCACGATTAAAATATACTGATTCGTTAAAATATCACGTTTAAAATATACTGACCCTTTAAAACATCACATTTAAATTATACCGACCCTTTAAAATGTCATGCTTAAAATATACTGACTCCTTAAAATATCACGTTTAAAATATACTGACTTCAAAACATTACGTTTAAATTATTTCGACCCTTTAAAATATTAAATGTAAAATACACCGACCCTTTAAAACATCACATTTAAGATATACCGACTCTTTAAAATATCACGCTGAAAATGTACTGACCCTTTAAAATATCACTTTAAAAATGTACTGTTACTTTGAAATATCACATACTTTGATACTGACCCCCACATAAAATCCACTAAAAGTACTTCCTGCTAAGCTAAGTTCTTGAAATTTCCTATGAAGGAACGTTTCATTGCATAACTGAAGAAAACGTCCTATTATGATTATTTCATAATTCCATATTTTATTATTACTTTACTTATTAAATTTTTCGGCTTTCTATTTTTGTCAAAAACCCACTGACTAAGTTTTACGATAATATAATAAAACTGTAAGGAAGTCCCAACGTGTGATTTCTATTCTCGTTTAATAGTCTTCATCAGTATAAAAACATTTAGTAAATATTCAAAAATGAAAAATGTGTAAAATTATTTTAAATTAATAAATCTGACCAAACGTGTTATTTGCTTTCAGATTGAGAAAAATATACTAGCCGACATCCTTGCATAGCTAAAAATAATGCCAAATACCATATCACTTACCTAATGGTGTTCATGACTTATATTTAAGATAAATAAGCTCTAGAGGAAGAATAAAAGCACTTTGTGATTAATTAAAAGTTCAGTAATTTAACAAGTCAGATCAATGAAATTAAATCAATTTAATTAAAAGTTCAGTAATTTAACAAGTTAATTAAAAGTTCAGTAATTTAATTTAATTAAAAGTTCAGTAATTTAATTAATTAAAAGTTCAGTAATTTAACAAGTCAATTTAATTAAAAGTTCAGTAAGAAATTTAACAATTAATTAAAAGTTCAGTAATTTAACAATTAATTAAAAGTTCAATAATTTAACAAGTTCAGTAATTTAATTTAACAATTAATTAAAAGTTCAGTAATTTAATTTAATAATTAATTAAACGTTCAGTAATTTAACAAGTCAGATCAATGAAATGAAGTCAATTTAATGGTGTGAAGAAAATATATAAAAATATAACAATGCTAATAGAAAAGGTATACCCAACATTTGCTTAAGTGTGGGAAATACACAGTGTATATGTAGATACATACACATGTACTAATATAACTCTATATTACTAATTTATTATTAAACAATTAATATAGAATTTTTTTAAAGAAGTATGTATTACTTAAAAAAATTGTGCCAATCCAAAGGACTAGAAAACAAGCGGAAAAGTAAAACTTCCGTAAAGCAAGAACATTTTTGCATTCATTAAGTACTCAGTAATAAAAGGTTACCTTTGGAACTTTCATAACATCGCTCACGTGTCCGCATATCTGTCTTTCATAGCCGTTTTTCTCAGAAATTATTTGACGTAGAAGGAACTTGAAATTTAGAGAAGTGACAAAGCATACTAACCGTATAAAACACAATAGTTTAAAATTTTAATGGGGACAACTAATGATTTTTTTTTCCACTCTTTAATTCTACTTTCATATTTTATAATGTTAAGATATAAGATTTATGTATCATATGTTATAATAAAAGATTTGACTACATCATGAAGGAGCTCTTATATGATATCCAACTCCAACAAAAGATAAGTTTCCTACCATTTTAATTTAGTCTGATTAAAGCCCCATATTACTGCGTATCAGATATTTTCTATATTTTCAAATATGAACAATAGCTGCCCATGATTATTTTACATCATCGATTTGTAATAAAACTACTTAACTTAAATTTGTTTATCTCAATTTTATTAATTTGTCATATTTTATGGGATATACAATTTTTAATTATGACGATTATGAAATTATTTATTACAGAATTTTGATTAAGATGATTCTAGAGTTTTGAATATTGAATATATTTGGCGTTAATTTTGTAGAAATTCATTATTCACAATTAAATGAAACTACGTGATGTAGTATTATTTCTACTTTCTTTAATTTCTTTACCACGACCTAGGTTTCGTTGTATTACAACATCTTCAGGTGGGATATTAGCAAAGATCTTTGCTGATATCCCACCTGAAATTAAAGAAAGTAGAAATAATACTACATCACGTAGTTTCATTTAATTGTGGATGATTCTAGAGCTTTAGCTAAAATTTTTTGCGAAAATCTTTCGGAAACCGTTTGAGTGGAAAATTAAAATTGGCGTTGTGGCTAACATATTAACTTGCTCATATCTATATAATTAAGACTCAAAAATATTCATGTGGAAAATTTTAAGAGAGCAAAGACGGTATTCATAATGAATTTATTTTATTACCTGGATCGCGAGGGCGGGTAGATTTCATTTCATGGATCATTAATTGAAAATCAAGTTATAAGATTCAAAAACTATTTCTTTTTCATAATTTTATGCGTGATAGTTTAAAAGATATTCTCAAAAATTTTCGCATAAAATATTCCCATCCCCTATTTCCGAAACTATAAAGTAAATATTATCAAAAAAATAATGATACTGGCAATCAGCCTAAAGTTTAGGAGAAACTTTAGAGATGCGTAGTATAGGAGACATTCGCGAGAGTCACGGCTGTGAGTGATGATACATTAGGCAATATGTAAAATATTCCCATCCCCTATCTCTGAAACGATAAAGGCAATTTTATAAAAAAAAATTATACTAGAAATCTGCCTAAAGTTTAGGAGAAAACTATGGGGATGCTTCTAAATTTCGTAATATTTGAGATCTTCATGAGTTATGGCTGTGAGTGACACATATGTATGTATATATATATGTATATATATATATATATATATATATATATATATATATATGTATATATATATATATATATATATATATGTATATATATGTATATATATATATATATATATATATATATGTATATATATATATTTACTTGGATTATGTATATACATAATAATATGTATATACTGGCAAATATCCTTTCAACACGGTATATTATAACTGAACTATAAACTAAAGAGACTAAATTTTAAGAAGCAAAATGATCCCGATTCTAATTTAGCACCATGTAAATTTACATAATAAACAATTATTATTACGTGAACACCTGCATCCCTGTACTAAACGTAATACCGCCCCAGCAGATGCATATTTACATAATATCTACCATCTCAAATATAAAAATGCAAATATGCATAACGTTATTCAATTCCGCTTCGCGAACGTGAAAATTCAACAAAAAAAAATCGTTGTCACAGCGAGTGAAATAAAAACCGAGCGACAAACGTACGCTAAACGCGGAGGCTGGCTCGTGTAGAGCCTCGTAGCCTGGAGCGCGCTACGACGTAGCGGCAAACAAAGCATATTACAGTGCGATGGAATTTCCTTTGACATAGGACAATTTTTTTAGTCATATATGCATATTGTTGTAATCGTTTACGTAAAGTATTTTGTTTTATCAGTGGCTTTATTATCATTATCCACATATGATACATGTGAAGAGTTTTGCAGTATTTTAACAAACCGAATAGATGTAACAACATAATTTCGAAACTAAACAGATATATTTCGCCACAGAAAATTTTAATTAAATATCCAGTCATATATTATACAGTTTTTAAATTTCATAAAAATATAAGTCTGAAGACATACAAAGTATATCGTGTATTTAATTTTTAAAATGTTGATTGCTAATAGATATTAATTTTTTTAATAAGTCAAAATAATCATTTGTTTAAAATTGTTCAATTACGCACCCCTAAAATAAAATCAAATGCAAGTTAAGAATGAATATTATATAATAATAATATTCATATCAAAACGTTTACTGAAAATGTCGCATAAAAACAATTTAATTCAGATGTCAACTAAATAATTAACATGTATGACTATGGCGGAGTTATTGCTACATGAGCAATCTCTTCAAGTCAATCATAACAATTGGTATTGAAATTTAATTGATTGACTGTAAGAGATTTTACAATGCCAATTATATATAGTACATTAGACAAAAAAAATTAAAAAATACAAAAGTATAATTAATACAAACTATTGACATGATTTGGGATCTAAAAGACAGGAAAAGACTAAGGTAAAGTATTCAGGACTACACTAAGGAAAAGTATTCAGTAGAAGACTTTTTTACTCGATCTTTGAAAATATTTAGGGACGTGATTTTCCTGGTGTCAGGATCCAGGTGATTCCAAAGTTTTGCTGCTTGGACAGTGAATAATTTTTCGTAAGAGGTAGAGGTATGTTGAGGAATAAGTAGGGTGAGTGGACTGTCAGATCGAAGGCCAAGTCTGTGAGCAGACCAATCTTTAAATTTGTCAGTAAGATAATATGGGCTCTGAGGATTTTTTATTATATTAGAAAAAAGTGTCAGTATGTGACGTTGTCATCGATTATGTACCGGATGCATAAATATTTACACCGAATACAAAATTTTGCTAATACCACTATAAACTGACCATAAATAATCAACTTCATCCTTAATATAAAGTATACAAACCTTTCAAGTATTTTTATTAAATGATATATATTAGTTACAACCTATAACTTAACTGTAGTTTAAAACTTCTAGATTATATGATCTATAGAAGTAGTATCGTGGGAACAAAAATCTTCTTATATACGCATTCGCTTTTGACCAGAATTGGTAAAATTTCAGATTAAAATGGAAAACTTCTGAAAGAATTTTAATCTGAGAACAGTATTAACGAGAAGAAATTAGTCGATCTTTCTGATGTAAGCATATTCACAAATTCAATACAAAATCTACTAGTTTGCAATATTTAACTATAAGAGAAAAATATTTTCGTCCACAAAAGTGTTACTTCGAACACACTGTCCACTACCACTCGCTCGGAGCCCCGAGCGTGTTCCAAGCGACACATACACGGCCAACACCGGATTCATTTACATTCCTGCGATATGCTATGCGCGCCTGCCGCCCTGCGAATGCGGCCTTGTGCGGTATGCTTTATTTTTTGCGTCTTTTTTGTTGGTTTACGTCTTTGCACTGGGCTTTTTTGCGGTCTGCCCGGCAGGCTCTGTTCATTTTTCTTGGGGCGCAACAATGTACCTTGAACAAGTTTTGAAACTTTTCGATAGATGTAAGGGTTATGATTGGCTTCGTCATAGCATCAGCTCTCTACTATCGTAGATTAGGGGTGATTGAAAAAGTAAACAACCATAGTAATAAACTTTAGTTATAGAGCTATTTTTAATATTTAATAACACTTTTACGTAGAAATCATATTTTTAAGTAATTTCGGAGAAAAAATATATTTATTTTAGGGATTTATGCAAAAGTTAAGTTTGAACTTAGTAATATATTTAAAGTCAATGTATCATGATGGTGTGAATACTCTAATAATTATCAAGAGAACGACGGTTAAAATTCCACTTCAAAACTCACTCGATCGGTTTTATTCAAAATCACGTCTTTCTATTTATTGTTAGAGATCGGCTGTTTTAGTTCAGGGTTTGCTATAAAATTCACAACCAATCAATTTGTTTCATTTTTTACGGTTCCATCTTTTATCAAATAAAATTACGGAAAAAACTGTCATATCCGGTAGAAGCAAGCCATTATATAAGACTAAATAATACACATGATTATAGCCATACCATTAAATGGACATACTATGTAAATAAAATTGGTTATATACGAAAGTAACTTTCTAAAATCAAGAGCTTAAATTTGCATAAATATTGAATAATTACGTAATTTTATGTGGTAGAAAACTTACAATAAATTGATTTCAATCATTTTACTCTTGTTGGTTAATTTGATGTTAAAGTATATTAGTTCATCTCTTGTGATTTAGCTAGGGGTTAGGGGATAAAGTTCATATATAACCCAGCAACAATCAAATGAAAATGGTACTGGGGAAAGATGCACCGCACAATGGGCCGCCAAAAGAACGAACAAGTCTGCCCTCGTGCAGCTATCAAAATTATACTTTCTATGATCTTTAACAATGGAATCTCAGATATTTTGGTCACATGCACTGACAACCAGATAATCTTGACAAGTTTGTTAGGATGGACAAAGCGGAAAGAAAGGGACACCTCGGCCGATCATCTAGCCGTTCCTGTGACAAAGTAACCGCTATTACTGGTCTTCCTTTAGTAACCTGAAGAAAGCTAAAAACCAGACAAAATGGACGGAGCTTGTAAATAAAGTCATTCATTCCTTTCAAGGACACGATCTTCAGACATGGAGAAAACGACTAAGAAGGAAATTAAATTTGAAAATGCAGCTTTTTGCATTCAAGTTGTCTTTAGTGTATACGTACATATGTTGTATTAGAATTATAAAAATAAACAGTTATTTTATTAATTTTTTAAATATATTTCTGCAAAACTTCAATATTTCTACTTTATGCCTCTACTTTGCCAATAGTTTTTGCCTCTTAATGCTAAATATCTATATCTAAAGGTTATAATTTATATATATCTACATACAGGCGTCTTTAAAGATTTGAAGTATATTATAAAGATAAACATCACAATTTGTAACATCATCCCGTTGTTAGAAATTTACGAGTCGATCGTTAAAGTCTTTTACGAGATATCTACGTTTTTATTAATCTTTGGCGTTGCTTGTCGGTAAATTAAAACGTTTTAAACAATAATGTCGTCGAGTATCTTCACACTTAAAGCAACGCGTTCGAAATTAAAAAGATTTTATGAATATCTTTTAAGGGATTATAAAAATAATTTCTATTTTATGATTTTTTTAGTGCTTTTGGTGTCGCAGAATAATATTAATGTTAATATCGCTGAAAGTTAGGAGGAATTTTATTTCAAGGACTTAGTTTCCAAGGAACTCATGCGATGGTAAAAATTTATGACGTAGAAAAAGAATATTGTTTTCATTTATTTAATATATATTGTTTTCATCTTTTTTAATATATAGTAATAGGGGTCCTCAGATCCAATTTTATACAAATTTGCTTTTTTTTAGGCGTGTAATATTTAGTTATGTTGCAAACAATTGTACTAATGCTTTTTTATATTTTTAGTTTCTACAAGCTTCTGTCTGTCTTTTGATGTATAAACTACTTATACAACTGTAATTTTTACGAAATATAATAAGAGAAATAATTGTTACTAGTGGTCACCCAGTGATCGAAATCCGACCATAATTCATTAAATTTTTAAGTTTGAAATTATTAAGGCCTTTTTGGCAAAAATAGGCGAGAATAAGTAAATTCAGATTTTCTGCTACAAAATTTTCCTTTTACAACAGGAGTATATTAAGAAAGCTGTATTTCACTAATATATAAAACACAGATATGTATTACACAAAATATAAAATAAACACTTTTTTGCCTTGACACACACTCCGTAAACCATTGAAAAAGGAACATTTAAATTCACCAAAATTCATAGCTCAAAACTCATTCATAGGAAATGTACGTTCTTTAACCTGGCACTTAAAGAAATTATTTGATTATGGCCCGTGTCTGGATTCAGAAAACCTATGTACTCTTTTCATTCCTAAACTTTGTTCATTCTTTTAAAAATATTCATTTTTCATTAACACCGCTGTAGATTACATCAGATTCTAGCACCAAAGATGTCCATCTGTTTATTTTTTTAAAGTAGTCTTAATTTCGCGGGTTCTCGAAGGGAGAACACTTTCTTGCCTTGTTTAGTTCACGTAATTTTTTCTTTTTTCTCCATACATATCGATTCAGATTATTTTTCTTCTAATGTTTATTATTAACAAATATTATTTTTAAACCAATTCAAATTGCCATTTTTAAGCTTCCATACTTGATAAGGAAAGAGCAAGTCTTTCCATGCTTGGAAGAAGAACCAATGAGATCACTCACATCTCTATCTTTCACAGCCGTTTTTTCTCAGAAACCGCTTGACACAGAAATTTGGTATAGTTATAAAACATATTAATCTGCATTTATTTCAATAGCTAATACTCAAAAATATTTGTATGGCAACTTTAGGGGAGGTGGGGGTCAAATTAAGTATTGAAAAAAATTTTAAAGATATTAAACTGAATAAATAACTAAAATGTCTGCAGATTTTTAAAGGTTTGGTCAAATAGTATTGGAGAAACGACGTACGCCTAATTGACAATATATGTGTCGATATTCATCGCATCCTAAATAACGCAAAACAAAGCTTTCGAACACAAATATTGAACTTTATACAGCCTTACAGTTACTGCCGATATCAAAAGCTCAATTAAATATTGAAATATCCAATACGAAATGTATACCAGTTTGCAAATTAATATCGCCTTATCTAACCACCGTATTCGTTGTGTTTATCGACTCTTATGAATAAATAAATAGGCTGTAGTAAGGTATTGGAAACTTGGGCGGGGATGCTGTAGCGTAGCAGAAACTTTACATCTAATTTGATAGAAAATTAAATAGAAAATGTGTAGAAATTAATTTTTCAAATAATATTTATCTTCTTTTAAATATAAAATAAAAATAGTATAAACAGAGTTTTTATTTAATTACGAAACCGTGTAAATGAAGTTTATATCTTATAATCTTAATAATAATAATCATTTTTTGATGCAGAATTTCCAACGAATATGTGTGTAATTAAATTAAATACAAAATTAATTTAGTCTACAAGTCTAAACTGGACTTTTTTTAGCAAGTTACAATTTCTTCATGAAATATGTTGTATGATATAAATATGTGTTTAAATGTTTTATTTCGACTTTCTGTTACCGAGGCGTATGTCTTTAAACATATTCGCATTTTCATTTTCTCTTTTGACATTTTCCTATTTCTATCACTTCTGGTTCCCTCACACCTCTTCTTACTTGTCACTCCTCATTTATATACTTTTTTTTCAATCTCTTGCTGTCTGTTCGTAATTAATTTTTCTGCATCAAACTCTAGATGAACAAGCAATTTTTATATTTTTATTTCTTCTCCTATCTCTCAGAGTTTTTGATTATATTTTATACCAAATTAATTTTTAAATTTTCAAATAGTTCCCTTGTTCTAATTTTTTCGGTCTCTTAATTACGACACTTCAATTAGGATATTCTTTTTTGGCGTGAAATATTTATAGATTTGTTATATCATATTATAAAAAAATTCAGAGATCTGTTAAAACATTAATTTTCGTGAAAGAATGGCATGCGTAGATGATGTCTATATGGGAAACCATTATTGTTTACGATGTTTTATTTTAATTTTCCGCTTGTATAATATCGTTATATTATAAAACACGAGGAAAAAATGACTACAGGGTAAATGTCAAGCTTTACATTTGATCTATAGATCATATTACGTTGCCTTATATTTTTACGTATCTAATTATTTGATAAACACGTCACTCTTTACAATGTTTAAAGGTACGCTTCTAGCATTTACATGATCTGACTACCTCTTGGGCTTGTTCTTGGGTTTACCGCATTGGTGTCTGCCTATGTGTATATTGCCCAATAAATCAAGTGATTTACCATTTTTTTATATTCACTTCTTAAAAATGAAAAATTTAATAAAATGTCCTACATACTCATTATGTATGAGAATTTATGTATGATGTTTTATTACTTACGTATGTACATATACATTAATTTAAAATCAAATATACCAATATATTCTTCTCTTTTGTTTGGTCATTATTCTCGTCTATAGCAGTTCTTAAGTTAAAATTCCTGTCGACTTGGGAGCCAACTTTATTAAGTAGTAATTTCGTCCAATCTTATTAAAAAGATCAATTATGGTGTCGCGTGTCCTAGATGTATCTTTAGTCTGGTTATTTATATTACTTTGATTGTAGAATGCCTAGTAGCTTTCATTGTATTTAATTAAAATGACAGATGATAGTTTTCTGAAGTTGATGCGAGCTTTCACACTATAAACTTGCTGACCGGTATTGAATAAGTGATGTTCATTTTCCTTCTAGTATAGTCTCATCAGCATAACTTCAACGTGCTATTCTTTATCTGCTAAATGAACCTAATAACTAAGTCATTGGCCCTTCTATAAATACTTTAGGTAGGGCCATCTCTACAAAAATTTAAGGTTAATGAAAGTTTTTGCTCATCTATATCAAGCTATTTATCCATAGCTGACAAATGATTGTACTTTTGATAACTAAATCGCATTTATAGTAAAAGTTGAGTTAGTAAATTGCTAATAAAATTTGCAGCTAAAACGAAAGGGTTGCTTGTTTATATAATATTGCTGTTCTATTAAAGTTTATGATATTTTTATAAAATATCAAAATAAATATCATATGTAATTCTAAACACGTAAGTGCTTATAGTGCCCCATATAAGCCGAATATCCCCTTGATTTGGACCGAAGATAAGCGCGGTTCAATACACTTGTATTTGGTAATAGGCGTTTCGCGTGAAAGCCGATTAAGCTATTACCTAGTGAGCTAAAGACACGAGATAATACTAATTGACCGGGTTTGCCTGTGGTGTGTTGCAGACAATATATTGTAATGGCTATTGTTCAATGGAAATTGGGTTCAATTTATGTAGTTTTCCTATAGCTCGTACTCAGCCGTTTGTTAGCGTATTTTGTAAGGCATATCAAATATTTGTAGGTGTAATTCAAGATATTGAAAAATGAATATCATGAAAATAATTTCGGCAAAATCGACGTGAAGGTTGTGTGACGAAAGTGTTTAAATGAAGTGGAAAATTGCATCAAAGACGGTGAGTTTTTGATGAAATATGAAATACAATATACAACAAGTCAAATGCAATATGATAACGGTATCTTTAATATATCGTTCGATTTCATATTGATATTATATTTGAGATATACCAAAAGTACAACGTTAAGTTGATTCGATTCCTGTCAGGAATATAAGAAAATAGTTTTCAATGAAAATTCAGTTATTGAATGTAAAAGGGAAATAAATGCTGCATAAATATGGATAATGTTTGGTTGTTACATATGTAAAACGTGTATAGTAATAGAATACCGGAAAGTGTTAGTTATGATCAGCGGTTACTTATGACATTTTTGTCATGATCAATTCCATAAATTCAATTAAAATCAATGTCGTATTCATGAAAATGTACTTATGTAATTGTTTATTGGTTTATTTATCTCTTTACACACAAACATACACGTACACACATACATATGCATATACCAACGTCCATCTGTCGGCCTCTATTTCTGTCTTTTTGCTTGTAAACTTTGATCCTACTATGTAGATTATTGTCCATCTGTCGGTCTCTATTTCTGTCTTTTTGCTTGTAAACTTTGATCCTACTATGTAGATTATTGTCTATCTGTCGGTCTCTATTTCTGTCTTTTTGCTTGTAAACTTTGATCCTACTATGTAGATTATTGTCCATCTGTCAGTCTTTATTTCTGTCTTTTTGCTTGTAAACTTTGATCCTACTATGTAGATTATTGTCCATCTGTCGGTCTCTATTTCTGTCTTTTTGCTCATAAACTTTATTCGTTCTATATAGATTTTTGTAGTTTTCGCCCTAGTTTAAGGTGTTAATCCCAGAAAATTCTTGCGAATAAAACAAAAAAATAGGTCTTCTGAATATGAAACTATGTTAATGGTTGTGAGGTGTTTCAAACAACTGCCAACATGTAGCACTATAGATTGTTTGACAACGGCAGCGGGAACTGTGCGCGAACAACTCACCAATCACAAATTACAATTATTTTTGCGTTACTACCCTTATATACTTCAAAATAAAGTATATTCTCGGGAGTTAAGATATATATTACTTAGAAAACTCCACTCGCTCCTTTGGTAATAACTAAAACTGCCTTTTTTTACTACAGTTATCCTCCAAAATTTAGTTTTTTTTTTCAATGCGCCTACAATAAACTCATTACATAAGCAGTTGGAAAACTCACACAAACCAGGCTTCCGCTATTGCACTTGAAACATATAAATGCTGTTGGATGTTCCTATGAGTTAATCTTTGCTAATAGCCCACCTGAAGATGTAATACAACGAAACCTAGGTCGCGGTAAAGAACTTAAAGAAAGTAGAAATAATACTACATTACGTAGTTTCATTTAATTGTGATTAATAAGTTAGTTAATGAATATTAATAAGTTAGTAATAACGAATATTAATAAGTTAGTTAATGATAACCATCCGTAAAAAAATATACTAAAACTTTGTCGTAAATAAACTTAAATTTTACACCCACATTTATTTTTTTGGCGTATCTTTACTTTTTAATTTGGTATTATAATTAGGAAAAAATGAAAATAAATAAATGCAGAAAGGTGCTTAGCTCCTTTAGTTAAGTAATTTCTATTATTTTATGCTTAACTGTAGCTATTAAAAAAATTATATCAAACGCCGCAAATGACGGTTACAATTATGTTATGACATTAACTATTATGAAAATATACTAGAAATACGGTTAAGCAAAAGGTAAACGTGAAAGCACAACTATTAATAAGCTCGATAAGCTAAAAGCTTTCAACGGGTAAACCCCGCTTATTTCAATAAAAATTAATATCCAATTAAAATATTAATTCTGAAATGTTTACCGCCGTCGGTTCAACTGCGGTTGCTAGTTCGGTTAGTTTCAATATTTGGTTTGGCGTTATTACATGATATTGCAACGTAGCCCAAATACGTTCAGTCTACGCCAAACGCCAAACTACTAAAGTTTACGTTAATTTCCGGTTATGGTATTGCACTTATGTGAATATGCTACGCTATTATGCTGATATAATAAATTCATACCTATGATTGTTTAGAGTTTCGTTATGAAAAAGGTAATCCTTATAATTTTGAACCCATGCAAGAGGTTAATACTGTAACTTTTTAGAATATAAAAAATGGAACCAACAACCAAACTTGAAATTTATATATTGTTTTTCAAAATAGTCTTAGTATCACTATATGCATCATTTCATTCGATGAAACCACTAAGGAAAGAAGTCGGACACTTTTTTCCGCGGCTTTTTGAAGGCTGTCACCACTTCTTCGACGTCTGGGAGTCATGTTTATCGCCATTTATCTTCTATTCCTGGAAAAAATAAAAATAGCACGGTGTAAGGTTTAGTTTGTATGGCGGATAATCCATCGATCGTTCGTCTGGCTGAGTTTGGAGAGACGCAGTCGTGATGAATGAGCATCCTTTTGAGAGGACGTTACTCTCGATTTTTTTCAAACCAATAGGTAAAACATTGCTGGTAAACCACTCTATGGTAATTGTTCTTTTTTTCAGAATAATCGTTGATAATATAAAATTTAAAAAAACAAGGCAACTGTCTTCTTTCTAGCACTACATTTTCTCTTCACCTTTATGGATGGACGAAACAGGTTCAAAAATTATTAAATTTCTTTTTGGTTTTTTAAATTATTCATTTGTTTTTACCTTTTTAAACCTTATATTAAGAAGAGAATATTTTTGAACTGCTTCATATTGTATTTAGAAATAGTTTTACAAATATTAACGTTTTACTAAAAAACTTCCACAGAATTCTAATTAGCGGAGCGACATAGTCGATTAAGCAGAAGTTTCTTCTTGATTCTGTGTTTAGAGGTACTGAGCGCGCATTCTCTCCATCTTTTCCAATGCATCAGTATTGTCAAGCGTGTTTCTGGTAAGCTTGGAACACTCCAATTCTTCGACATGACACGACTTCCGGTTCTATTTCATTGGATCAGTCACATGGTACCATTTTATTATGTTGTTCTCAGAACTACACACAACTGCTAAGTTTCATAATGATGCAACAATTAGAAGTAGTTAGGATACGTTGCTCCATCATTGAGTTTAGTTTCAAACTTCCGGTTCTATTTCACTAAATAGGTCCGTTGTATTGTCATCAGAACTACACACAACTGCCAAGTTTCATGATGATACAACAATTATAAGTAATTAGGATACGTTGTTCCATCATTGAGTTCAGTTTCAAAATTCGGGTTCCATTTCATTAAATCGGTCTGTTGTGTTGTCGTCATTACTACACACAACTGCCAAGTTTCATTATAATACAACAATTTAAAGTGCATGAAATTTAACATTTTAGATTCCATTATATATTTAGTTAGCTACTTATCTAAAGGTTGATCTAATACAAACGTTATTAAAAATGAAACTAAGATCTCATTTAGAAAATACTTGCCAAATGTAGGAAATATATTAGAATTTTATTTTATATATATTCTGGTACGAATACGATATCATCCGATTCGATATTAGTGAAGTGTTGGGTTTATGGCCTGCGAAGATATGTCGCCCGCGGGCTTCCCGATTTGATTCCCGGCCGCTCGTTGAGCGAGGATAGGTGTTTGAAATCACGTGATTAAAATACTACAGACTAATGAGGAACAGCAGTGCCACTGAAGAGAGAATATGCACATCGTGATAACCAACCCGCCTAACGAGCGTAAAGATTACAAGCATTGTCTCCAAATGATACTTGCATTGGGAAATTTCTATATCCAGCAATGAAAGAAGACAAGATGTTGATTATGATGATAAGGAAATAAATATAAGCTGAATATTTAGAGGAAAGTTTCGCCGAAGGATGCAAACTATTTTTTGCTTTAAAAAGCTTTGTAATTGGTAGATGCAAATTGTAAACTCTTTTTGAGTGAAATCAAATTTGTGAAGGAAAATGGTTGCTATATTATTATATTCTATCTGCAACTTAGTTTACATAAATCGTATGTTTGATTATGTTGCGTGCTTCGAAATGTCGGCTATTTCAGATCTTTGCCAATCTCGCAACTTGGCCA
This sequence comes from Druceiella hillmani, assembly GCA_039881145.1. Lineage (NCBI taxonomy): Eukaryota > Metazoa > Arthropoda > Insecta > Lepidoptera > Hepialidae > Druceiella > Druceiella hillmani. The sequence continues at coordinate 5,136,021 of JAYKKI010000060.1, read as the reverse complement.
GCAAACGGTTCACACTAAGGATAATATTTATCAAAACAAAGTGTGAAAACTATAAAAGAACCATACGTACGTGTAAAAGTTTAACCCTAAGTATATAATTACGTACATGTAAAAATTTAACCCCTTCAGGATAACACAGTATTTCTATTAAACTATTTATAAATGTTTATATTAGTTTTCACTATGTCTAGTCACTATGTATTCACAATAATGATCTAAAATTATAAAGTTTTTAATAGTCAGTTTTCTGAACTTCCGGTAGCCCTATTTTTTTCTTAATTTTAACTTTACTAGTCTAGGAAAAGCCACTCCCCCCGCCTTACGCAAGTCTTCATTTATATTTTTAAAGATATCCTAAAAACTATCTTGCATTAAATTATTTATCTCGAATTCATACCTCACACGACTAAAACCTAAAGAAAATCTTTTAAATTACCTCCTTGAAAATTCTTAGAAAATATTATTCAGATTCTTATTATTATAAAACATACAGGTCAATAGGTCTACTAATATGGCAAATTTAAAGTGTAAAAATATTTAAACGAGTATTTTTCTTTATAATTAATCGTAGCAAAAACAGCGTAGCCTTTAAATATAAGCGCGAAGAAAACACAATTTTTCTTCTGGCATATATTTAAAGGCAAAGCAACGCGGTCTTTACTACAATTAATTAATAAAATATGCGTTGATTAATCAAGCATTTTTCGTAAGCTTGTCCAAATTTTCTCAAGATGCGCCATTTATCGTTTTAAGATTATATAATACTAGCTGACCCGTGCGAAGTCTTCGCACTATATCGCCATCTAGCGTGTTCCAAGTATATAATTTGGCTAAGATATTTGAAGTGTCGCCCACAGATGGCGCTCATGCCAATTGTTATAAAAATTATTTTTTTTATTAACAAAAAGATTTTTTTCGAATTTTTTTATATTTTTCGCCCAAAGTAGAAAACATAAGCTTTAAGTGGGTATTTTTTTTATTTTTTTTGGTGCAGTAGTTAAAGAGATCGAGCCGCTCGACCAAAAAACACCTTTTAGAAATAATATATTTAGATTTTCATCATTTCATAATTACAAAAGGACAGGAACACATAGAGATATTTTTTCTTTTTATTTTCATATTGTTACATGTCAATATTTACGATTCATTGACAAGTTTTCCGAACCACTTAGTTAATGATTTCCTTCTCGACTCCACGTCCTTCATCGCCTCAATACAAAGTGAAGAGAAGCAACAATTTGCTGCTACGAAATCCGAAACAGGAACACATATTTCGCAACATTCGAAGAAAAACTTTCGATACAAGTCGAAAAGAAATTAACAGGGTATACCAGGAGCTTTAGCTATTGGACTTTCACTTACTAAGAACTTTTCTTTCATGTTCGCTATTTTTACCAGTAGAAACGATCTTTATCCACATACGGCTGATTCATAATGTACTTGGATTTATTAGTATATGAATTCATATTAATCCCTTAAAGTGTATATTTTTCAATATTTGAAGTGAAATAAAAACCCTTTTAATTAGAATCAACGGTTCGGGCATTTGTAATTAAAATTTATATTTTTTTAATTATTCGACGTGGAGACTTGACGGTTGAAATAAAAGTATGTTTTATTAACACCTAAAAACTAAATGAAGAAAATTTAATAGTGTGTGCATTTGAGCTTTTATATATGTACGTATAACTTGAATATAATAGAGAAGGTTATGAGTTTATAATTTTAAATTATATGTTATATTTAATGCATAGGGCTTTTAAAAAATAAAAAGATTCTAATGTGTGCTTACGACTATATGATAGAAACGAAAACTTCTAATTTTAAAGTTAGTTTTTAAGGTTAGTAAAGATTATCTTTTGCTAATAGCCCATCTGAAGATGTTGTAATACAATGAAACCTAGGTCGTGGTAAAGAACTTAAAGAAAGTAGAAATAATACTACATCACGTAGTTTCATTTAATTGTGAATAATGAATTTCTACAAAATTAACGCCAAGTATATTCAATATAAAGTAAACAAAAAGGCGTCACAACATACGACGGATACCGGATTTGCGGATAACATTTTGGCTAATTTTTCAAAAACTATGACATTTGGAATCATTGCCATAGCTTTTCAGTAAACACCTAATAGTGCTGTTTCTTACTAAGATGAGAAACTCATTTTTTTATTATTTAAGACAATAATTCTCTATATTTTTGTATATTCTTGCTCTAGAAATTTACTTGGTTATTTGTTTTAACCAAGTAAATTTATGAAGCTAATAAGTAAATAAATCTGTTTCTGATATAAATTGGACAATTCTATATGATTACTGGAGACGTCATGGATAAATAATAATTTAAATGGCTTCGTTAGCCCAGAGGGGAATGAAGTTAGTAGAGACTAGAAAGATCATCTGCTTCGCCCCAATCGTTCTGTTTACTCATGTTAGCAAAAAAACTGTCAAAATAATTATTTCGAAATATTTTTATTTTGCATAACGAAGTGATAAAAATATCACTTTTGCTTTCCACCGTAAAAGTAACTTTAGTTGTTCATTGAAGAAGGTTCGTAGATTGTAGGGATTATTCAAAATATTGAAAAGAAGTGTAATGATACGCACAAGGCATCGATAGTGGCATTGTATCCATTTAGCCTAGGCTCTTTTTTATAAAATGCGATCGTATTTTTTGAAACCAAAAATGTAACAGGCGCACAGATTTTGAAGATGTTCTAATTTTTAAGAAAATTAACTATATGAGTCAAATAGACTCTCACTATATTAAATTAAAACTAATAAAATGTTTCAATATACTGCTAAATTCAAACAAATTGAAGATTTTAAATAGAGAGTGTATTTTACAAAAGATACGATCGCTAACATCACTAACTCGAGGAAGCTAAGATTTTGATTCATCAATAAACACAAGTATTTAATAGTTTAGCGTGAAAAAGATTAGTTTAATTTTTCGCAACTAAATGAAACTATGTGTAGTATTATTTCTACTTTATTTAAATTCTTTACCACGGCCTAGGTTTCGTTGTATTACAACATCTTCAGGTGGGCAATTTGTAAATATTTTTTTGAAAGAAGAATTGCCCATCTGAAGATGTTGTAATACAATGAAACCTAGATCGTGGTAAAGAATTTAAATAAAGTAGAAATAACACTATATCACATAGTTTCATCTAGTTGTGAAAAATTAAAATAAAGTGAATTTCTACAAAATTAATTTCAAATATATTATACAATAATAATACAAAAAGATTAGTTTATAATTTACGACTAAGCCCATCAGAATTGATGCCTTTCCATAAATCTACACCAGACCAAACTTGTGAAATGTAATTTGTCATAAAGACAGCTTGTCTTTAGGTTTATTTCTATTTCTTATTTACATTTCTTTTAGATTGGAACACATGACATTTTTTAAAATTTTTGTGTGACCCACAAGGATAATTTTTACAAGTTCGGTATCTATGCTTCCGTTTAGCGGTGTCTTTCAGGGACAATTTGGCGGTTCTTTTGGGCTTCCAAAAATGATTGTACTAAATATCAGTTTTGAAAAATTAATATTTAGTACATTAACTTCTGGAAAGCCAAAAGTATTATGAAAATAATTTAGTTTCCAACCTAATTAGATTCAATTAGTATATCGAACTTGAAATATAAAATATAGCTTCATAATAAAAAATTGTTAGTAGTTGAATAAAGTTTTAAAAGTAAAACACACACCATAGACGGAATTACATGCAGCTATAATATTTCCAAATTATTCGATGTGAATGAACGCGGCTTTGCCAACAATTTTGTCTATGACCAATAACATTAACCATTTGTAAACAAATACGAATGGAGTTTTTCTAATATAGATTTAAAAATAAAATGTTAATAATTAAATGTCTTAGTAAAAGCAATAAAGTACAGGAATTCAGTTTAAAAACATCACAAAAATAAAGCCATTAAATAAACCCATTATAAAATAAGGCCAGAATAAAAAAAATAACAAAATTGGGAGTCTAAATAAGTAGAAGCAGCTGATGCCAATGGAAAAGTATTTTGAAATAAATACACTGAGAAGATAGACATCCACCAACATCACAAGTATATTAAAATCAATAACAATTCTGTATATTTAAATAAGTACTTAAAACTAAAATTAATAACAAATACTATATGCCTGAATTCAATCAATTTTATGATGTATGTCACACAATCACAACCCTTAATTTGTACTAAGCAACTTACTACATTGAGTGTGAACCTAACTATATATAGTAAATGCAGTTTTCGAGGAAACAGATTTGCATTTACGTGTTACATAAATGTTTGTATTAAAAAGATAACAAAATTAGGAATCTCAATAAGTAGTAACGGTTGAGGTCAACAGAAAAGCATTTTGTAATATATACACTGAGGGGATAAACGTCCACCAACATCACAAGTATATTAAAATCAATAGCAATTCTGGATATTTAAATGAGTATTTAATACTTAAATGAATAATAAGTACTTGTGGGCCTGCATACAGATGATTTAATGATGTATATCACACAATTACAACCCTTAATTTATGCTAACCGACTTACTACATTGAATGTGAACCTAACTATATATAGTAAATGCAGTATTCAAGGAAACAAATTTGCATTTGCATGTAACATAAATGTTTGCACAAAATCTATTACCGTAGCAACGAAGGCAAAGCAAGCGGTCAACAAAACACCGGCTCACTACCTGTATCGTAGCGATCGATAAACGTTTCTAATTATACAAGTGAATTGCTTTTGAATTTGAAATTTTCAATTGTTATATCCCCTTCTTATTTTCAAGTATATCCAGTTTTCCAATTCAGGGGGAGTTTCCTATTATAAATTGTATTATGCTAGTGATGTAAAATAAGCTGCAAAATGCAAATGACGTAGATTTGAAAGAAAACTAGTGTAAAGTTGTAATAATGAAAGGAGAGACCTGATTATAAAATATTAAATGTATTTATTAAAATATTATTACTAAATTAAATAAAGTTATAGCATAGCATAAGTTATTCATAATATTGTGAAATTAGGAAAGTGACTACACAACTGTCACATTGCGAATTTTTCTGTATGTTAACCGGACCACGCACAATCTTTTATGAAGGTTCGGTAGTTGTGACTTCTGTTGCATTTATAACTCTTATTTTAAGTCATCAGTCAGTAGCTGGATTCTTCTATGTAGCGTAAAATAAAACTATAAACTATTGCATACATGACCATCTGAGAATGCACATTAGGTCTTTGGACAAACTCTGTTTCTTTTCTTATGACGTATTTCAGACTTAGTCCATAGCTGGATTCTTCTATGTAGCTTAAACTAACAAAACTATGAACTATTGTATGCATGGCCTTCTGAGTACGCACGTTAGGTTTTTAGTCTAACTCTGTTTATTTTCTTAAGACGTATTTTGGACTTAAAACTGTCGTATGTTGTAACCTAAAGAAAAGTATTAGACTTACATTATTCTAAACACATTAAGACTAACCCTCTGTAAATAGCGCAATTATTCTTGAACCAGTCATAAATTTCGTGATCTTGTTTTATCTGACACGAAAATACTTAAGTGAAAATAGAAAATAAACATAAATTAATTATACAATATACCGTTTTAAAGTATGTCCGTATAGATAACTAAATTATATTTCCCGTTGTTGATATCGGCCATAATTTGAAGGAAACTTCCACAAAAAGGAAAAACAAAATAAAGTATATTATTGGCTATCGATATTTACCAGTAAATCTATACAATATTAACATTTCTATGACCTAATTACTGATTTCAATATAATATTGAAATCACGAATTTTAATCTACTTGTTTTTAAATATCTGTTTCTGGCGCCAATTTAGAATTAGCACGAAATTCACACAATATATTCTTCAGCATTAATAATATTACTACTGTCTTTCGGAAATATCGCATAATAAATAAAATGGTACGTCCGGTTCCGTTTAGAAAAAGTTTGCTAATGGAGGTGATATCTAAAAGTTGTGTGTCTTTCTGAATTATTTATAACGTTTGTTATCAAACCTTACGTAATAATGCTATGTACAAAAACAATTTTAGGTATTTAAACTATCAGCAATTCTGTTGATTATTAATGGAAATCATTTACTTTACATTAAGAGTCTAAATAAAAAGGTCCCAAATGTGAGTTTGCCTCGCAAATTAAAGCTTCATAACCTCGTTCGAAGTAAAATTATTTTATTAGTCATCACTCAATGTTAGGGACATATACAAGCTAAACAGTTAGTGAGAATGTGTATATTATCATGAACAGATTATATAATTTCTAGAATCATTGTTGCATTATTATGTCTAGATTATATAATATCTAGAATCATCGTTACAGTTTTACTGTAGCCTTTGTGTAGGTTTCTAAAAATTATTTTTTTCATAATTTTAGGTTCAATACTATCAGAAATAAAGGGTTTGATATGTGTTTGCATATTTCTCATTATATATATGAAGATACAGTACCTAAAATTATGACACAAATATTTTTGAGGACTTTCTAAATAGCTTTTTGAAACAATACACGATTAAGATTATTTCTTTTTCGAGTACTTAATTTGATCCTATGTAACTATTTCTAAGTGTTAGCCATTGAAGTATAGGCGGTTTAATATACTTTATTACAGTTTGACGTTTCTATATCATGACCATGACAGACAGATAGTCGAATCTTACGAGGGTACCGTTTTTGCTTTTGAAATACGGAATCTTAAATATACAAAATGATTAATGTGCGTGCGTGTGCTGTATGTGCGTATGCTTCCGTACGTTTATTGACGTGTACGTTAGCGTATACATGTTTATGCGTGTCCATTCGATGCTCTAACGCCTAAATTAATGGAACAGTGCAGATGAAATAAGATATTTGATTATAAATATCTTCAGCTGTTCATTTTTTCCCACCCCCAATATTTAGAGTATATGAAAAGAAAATTGAATTTCGATTTTCTCCAAAACCGGTCTAAATATTATCTTTAAACTTTCCATATTGTTGATAATTTATGACGTACATAATATGCCAACGCTTGTTATTTCGGAGAAATCTCAAAGCGAAGAGCTAGGCATGGCGGGAAGTATGTAACCGTTCGTATTACGTTTATGGTTAGGTTAAGTTATGTTAGATTATGTTAAGTTAGGTTATATTAGGGTAAGTTATGTTAGATTTTACGACGGCTCATTTGTTTTTTCTAGTTTATACTATAACGTGAAATTGATTATTAGTACAAACCGATATTACCTAGGTTAAACTAAGTTTACCTAATACACGTTTTCTAAACTAGTTTTACCTAGACCAAACTATTTTAGAAAACGTGTATTAGGTAAAATGATATATACGTATATACATTATATATATATATTTACTTATATATGTTTATGTATATATGTAAATGTCTATATATAATTTAGTTGCGTTTTCGTATCCATGAATATTTAAGAATAAAAAAGGTTTATATGTTTTTCTACCGTGATAGGTATAACAAATAATGTAATTGAAAAGGTAGCCTGTTCAAAAAAGAAAAGATACCAACAAATAACTACTGGACTAGTGAAAACTGAGCAAAATAATAAAGTAATTTGTCTAGACTGAGTCAGACGGATACGGCAGACAGATGAGAAGAAACGGCATTTCACTGTACGTCTCGTTGACGTTTGCGACTACAAAGTATATGGATAAAAGGCATTATAATTGAATAGACTTTTGCCCTCTTTGACCTCCGTCTGTTTTCTAAACTAGGAGCGCGACACCAAGTCTAGACGCTTTGTCGCTTACTCCTACGCAAACAATATTGGCGACCTCTAATTTGTTTACAGCATCTCGCTGGTAAAACGGGGAGAACCGATAAATGGACCCACAGATGAAAACGAAGGTTCAGTTGAGAGCTGAGCCTTCAATCATTGCGACCTTTTCATCTCATGATAGTAATAGAAGAACAAACAGAAACGGCGCTCACTACTGCTGTCAGCTGTTTTCTACGTCAAGTGTGTCAAAAGTAAACTGTCAAAATTTTGTAGATTTATTTATCTATTTATGATTGATTTGTTACTAATATTGCATGTATTTTATCCATTAGAAGACTAACAACTATATTAATTTATTTATAAATCCGCAATGAACCCACACGTATAGTTGACCTAAATATAATTAACAGCAGGAGCAGTACATCCCGAGTGACGTCGCGGCTATTTTTTTAATTTAATTGATAAGTATGTATATATATATATATATATATATATATATATATATATATATATTCATATATATACATATATATATATATTTATATATATATCTGTATGCGTGTGTGTGTGTAAATTTATATGAAGATTTTATTAGACGTTTATATCAAGTTTTAATGAAATTTTATTATTTTTTTAAGTATATATTATCAAAATATTTTTTTGCGAATTTAGTACAATATATGGACTTTAACCTAGTATATTCCCTCTCTCTTTATCTGCCGTTTTACCCCTTACTATCTACTTTCAATTCGTGGTTTGAATCGCCAAAGAAGTTTCACTTCTGTCACGTGTGCTGAGTTGGGCGCTCCTTTTTTACAAGTCCCAACGTTATTTTTTACACTTACCATATTTTTATCAATATTAAAATAACTTTTTCTCTTTTTACAGATCAACTATTGGGCACATAAGCGCTTAGGATAAATAAAAGGTATGTTTAAATAAAATTTATAAAATCTTCTTTGATATAAGTTGGTTCTGCTCTCTTTCTATAAAATAGTTTTTGATATCAGTTAGTTAAAAGGACTTTTTAAAACACAGATACTTGTTTGAAAATATTTGGACCAAGTTTTTGGAGCATAAACTATAAACTAAAAAGTAATTGAATCTGCTGTCAACATTGGTTAGATTAAGTAATTAAATTACTTAAATTATTGGCAAGAAGTATATTTTTAGTAGACGGTGTCTAGGTACTTCCATCCATTTCAACAGCGCCTTATGTTCAAAAATATAAACTATATTAACTGTATTTTACGACTATAATTACATTGTACTTTTTGAACTGTATTTTCCGACTATATTTCTGAACATAAATCAACATTAGTAAAACGACTTGGTTTTAGTTACGTGAACCCCAGGGAAGAACTTATAACTTATCTCTCCGGGTTGAAACTGATAGTTTTTTCCAGTAGTCAATATTGCTACTTTTATGGTACCCGAAAATTATTTTTAAATATATATTGTTAGTTTTCTTACGACGATATGACCTTAAAAACACGTCTAGCATTTAATAAGGAGAAAAAAATCACGGAAGTGAATACGTAATTGTCGTTTGCAACGTTTCTTTTAAAAGTTATAATATAAAAAATTATATTTTAATAAATAGGCAAAATATTATTTTAAAAAATTAAGTTAACAAAATATAATCGCAACGTTTATATCTTTTATTTTAAAGTTTGTTTCGTTTGTATTTGAAAATGGGTAATTTCATCGGTTTCATTCCACATTACTCAAAATTAACATCCACCCAAGTTTTTGGTTTCATTCCACATTACTCAAAATTTCATCGGTTACATTCCACATTACTCAAAATTAACATCCACCCAAGTTTTCGGTTTCATTCCACATTACTCAAAATTTCATCGGTTTCATTCCACATTACTCAAAATTAACATCCACCCAAGTTTTCGGTTTCATTCAAAATTACTCAAAATTTCATCGGTTTCATTCCACATTACTCAAAATTAACATCCACCCAAGTTTTCGGTTTCATTCCACATTACTCAAAATTGCATCGGTTTCATTCCACATTACTCAAAATTAACATCCACCCAAGGTTTCATTCCACATTACTCAAAATTAACATCCACCCAAGTTTTCGTCTTTATTGTATTATAAGTGTTTTAATGAATCGAAATTTGTCACAAAATTGTATCCTTATTTTTTCTTCGTAGTAAAATAATTTTACTACGAAGAATCAAGGACCAATAAGACAAATTATATTGTAAATGATTGTAGTAAGAGATTATGTACGTTACATTTTTAGTGGTTAATTTCATTGCGCGTTCTAACATATTTTGCTTAAAATATCTTTGTAACTTTTGCACGTGAAATAGGTACTCTCTTTTGTAACTGATGTACATGGAATAGGTACCCACCAAGTACTCGATTTTTTTTTCTAATTCTACAGATGGTACGAAGTATCACTTAGGAAAACTAATATATCTTTAAGCTGGTATATCTTAAGAGAAGTACTGAAAATTTTCCAAAAAATGCACTTCTCCCAATTTTTTATCCTATAGAATAAATTTTGAAAAGACAGTTTTTTAAACCTAATCAAACTTTGTAGGATAACCCTTAAATGTTTATAAGTGCCTCATTAGGCGTGTACCCCTCGCAGTGCGAGGTCTACTTTTTCTTGATAAGTTTTTTATTGAAAAATCCACTTTTGAATGAAAAAAAATCATAGGAAATAAACATAAAATACCTATTTGAATTTCTAATAGAAACTTGACTGTTTTTTTTAATTTAAATTAAATTTTGTTATATGAATAACATAGCGCCATCATCTAATATAAACTTGATAAATATTAATTTTGCCTTACGATTTACCCATCACATTGATGTCCCTACCTACGCCGTTTGAAAAAATAAGTATTGATTAATTAGTTAGAAAGATTTTTGTCAATCAATATACTAAACTATAAAATAAAATGTACTATATTTCTCTAATATATATTTATTGAAACGAAATAAGTTCATGTGAGGATACCGCAAGTGCCATGGCTCCATAGTTCACAAAAGGGTTTAAGGCATTTTTATATTGCATATAAATTAATTACAAAATATCATTCGAGTATTTTGTTTATATTAGTTATTTTTGGATATTTTTTTTAACTATTTGACTACCGCTTTTTTGAAGGTATTAAGTAAATTTTGTTCATCTGGGAACTTAACCCTGATCTTAAACTACGCTATTTTTGTGCTACGTTATTTTGTGCTAAGTGTCATTCTAATTGAAAAATAAATTCAGCTTCCAGGGTGGCCACAAATGTCGATAATAATCACATTGTAGATTATTTTACATGTATATATTTGTTTTTATTTTTTATATTTTTATTCTTTACATCTGTCATAATAACCTTAACAACGGCGCGCCCCGAATTGAGTACACGTATGCGAGTCGTATTTCGATATCTTGAAAGCTTTTAGTTATTATTCAATAAGGCTTTACTGAAAGCTTCTAGTTATTATTCAATAAATATTGAACTATTAACGTTACGGAATATGGGCATATTCTGTAACGTATATTATGATATTGCAAATAATACTAAAAAAATAGTGATTGAACATCAATAACTTTATTCAACTTCAGTCATCGATACTTAGTTACAGCCAAGGTTCACATTTATAATATTCTTGAAGTGAAACTTCTTTGGACGAGTTAAGAATAACATTTTCAAGGTTGTAACGCTCAAAACGTGGCATGAAGCCACGTTTTGCAACGTTTTGACGTGAATACGTCTTTAAATTTGCTAACATACGGGGACAAAACAAAAAACCTAATGATAACAAAATTTGATAACAGAGTTTGGCGTTACAGTTTCGAATCTATGCTCTACATCAAAAATTAAATTATACCACTGGATAGCTTAAGGGTTGAACAATTTATTACGATAAACGAGAACAGTGACACATTGCGCGCGGCGGAGGGAAGCGCCGCCATTTTGAGGTTATTTTGCTGCTTATCGAGATTTGCAATTAGTATAACTTTTGATTCGGAAAAGCTACGATGTTCGTTTAAGTTTTAATCGTCAGCTGTCACCAAAATCTATCAATTGTATATAAAACATTAGTTTAAAGTAGTGACAGTGAATACAATAAGGTGTTAGAATAAATAAATATAATGAAAAATATATAATATCGGCCTGTATGCTATTGTAACACAATAATTATTTATTTCCTTGCTTTTATCCTAAATACATAAATAAAATCATTTTATTTAAACAATATAACCCTTTACATAGACATATTCAGGTAAAACACACGGCCGTGTCCATGACACAACCACACCCAACTTTTTGCAACAGTTATTGGCAGCAACAGTAAAGAATATATCACAAGTAGAACCAAAAATAAGTACTTAGCTAACAACCAAGTCAGATTTATCAACAAGACAAGAAGTGTATGCATAAGAGAAAACAAACAAAGATGGCGCTCATTATTCCTATCAGCTGTTTTGTTCATTATGTGTGTCAAAAGTAAACTGTCAAAGTTTTGTCGATATATTTATGTACTTATAATTGATTTATTACTAATTTTGCATATACTTAATCCATTACATGACTAACAATACATGTACTTAATTTATTTTTATTCCGCATTAACCCAACTATATAGATAACGTATATATAATTTACAACAGAAGCAATACAAACCGACTTCCTTCAGCCCCATTTAGCCGTGTTTCGATACTGGTATCGCGATTATATTTTATTTGACATTTGTCTATCTAATTTTTTGTCTGAAAATTTTATTAGATGTTTACGTCGATGTGTAATGATATTTTATTAATTTTTCTTAATATATAGTATTATAAACTTTTTATACGAATATAGTACAATAGGGTATTTGACTCTATTTTTAATACTAAAATCGAATAAGTAATAACATTAAAAACGGTTAATATAAATATATCGTACCTGGGACTTTTCATTACAAAGTTATAACGACTTAAAAACTGACGAACTACGATTCCCGCGAAAAAGCCCATGTAAAACACAACTGGCTAATGACGTCACTGGCTTATTATTTACCATTCATTATAAGGGTATATTAATATATAATATAATAATATCTCGTTAAATATTGCGTTTAAATTGTATATTGCATATTATAATGTTCTCGTTTATTTGTGTGAAAACTAAATTCATAATATCTTTTTCAATTTAATGAAAAAAAATTGACACTTTTTCCTATTTATAAGTTTCGATTATTTGTTTGTTGCATGCATTATTTCATGATAAGGGTTTTTAAATCGAGTCTGCAGTTTTAAAACTTGCAGTTTTTTACAAAAAATATCCACATTGGTCAAATACCCTATTTATGGACTTATGCTTATTACATTCGCTCTTTCTTTCTCTCTGACTCTGCCGGCTTACTCGTTACTATATATTTGCAAATCGAAATTTAGATCGCAGTAGAAGTTTCAGTTCGGTCACGTGTACTGAATTGCACGCAATTTTTATTTAAATATATCCAATGAATACAAAAAAAAGTAATTAGTTCCACTGAGATACTACCACTTGTGATACGGTATTTTGTTGTCGCATAGTGGTGTGGGCATTTCCAATTTAGTGACTTACGCATACCATCTTGTGCATAAATGGAATTATGATTCCCATATCATATCCATCTAGGTATGAATCAAGATATCAAATAGTCACTGCATAAATTGTATATGACAAAAGAAAAGTTCTACGGTAAACATTGATTGCAGGTTTGACATTACTTTCTCAATAAAATGAAAATAAATTTGTTTGTTTGCTTTTATATTTGATATTTAAAAAAAAATTACTAAATTTATTAACAATTAAATCAAACTACGCGAAGTGGAATTATTTCAACTTTATTTAAATTATTTACCAAGAACTAAGTTTCGTTTTATTACAACATCTTCAGGTGGGCAATTAGCAAAGATCTTAAGTAATTCTTCAATCTTAACGAAAGATGTATCTTTGCTAATTGCCCACTTGAAGATGTTGTAATACAACGAAATCTAGGTCGTGATAAAGAATTTAAATAAAGTAGAAATAATGCTACATCACCTTGTTTTATTTAATTGTGAATGATAAATTTCTACAAAATTAATGCCAAATATATTCAAAATTTATTAACGTGAAGTATTGAGTACAACATTTTATATTTTATTTTGTACAATTATATAATATTTAAATACATAATCACTCTATATTCAATATATAAGTTTAAAGCGCTATTTTCCGGTTCCTTTTCCACATATTTACTCTCTTCTCATTTTCCTTCCACAAATAAATAAAACTTGGAAAGAAAATGCTTGGTAAGCTCGTCAACCTTTCAATTCTCAATCACCGAATTAAAATATGAATGAAGCGACGTCTCGTTCGAATGAAATTATTAAAAAAACTGGTCCGTCGGACAGAGCCGCGAAGTGACGGGCCTGAATGTTGATTACGTCATGTTTTTTGTATGAGACGGAGGGCCAGGAGGGGTTTCCGGTGCCGCGTCCCCGCCCACGAACTTCCTGCTCGTTCCTTAATGATATTTAACTTTTCGCAAAGTTCTCCTTTATGTAGCCGCGTATTTGCGATCCGTTTGTCGGGGCTCTCGACCGAAGAATTCGGCAAGTTTGCGATTGATCTTGACAAATGTATTGTTCTGTTTTTGCAAGATCGATACACGAGGTAAGGTACTTAAGTCGGGATACTTACGGAAAATTCGGAAATTGTTATATTATTCGTTTCTCTTTTAGGCATGCGAATTGCTTACAGTGGGAATAAAGTTGATTAAAATTAATAATGGCATTGTATGAATTATAAACTACTAAATATAATATTGAATATATTAGGCGTCAATTTTGTAGAAATTAATTATTCACAATTAAATAAAACTACGTGATGTAGTATTATTTTACTTTCTTTAAGTTCTTTACCACGACCTAAGTTTCGTTGTATTACAACATCTTCAGTTGGATTATTAGTAAATATTTTTTTGCTTTTCAGTTGGGTTATTAGTAAAGATTTCTTTAACTTAAAAAAACTAGAAATAATACTACATCACGTAGTTTCATTTCATTGTGACTAAATATAATTATGAATAAAGCCAATAAAGCTATAAAACTTAACTAAAACTCCGTAAACTAGTTACCAAAGCATAGGATATCTATTTTAAGTGAACTAATTAAATAGCGGGCGTACCAAAAGGTGGTATGCTTTTTCATTGCCTTTTGTATTGACAATGCAATAAAAAACCTTCACCGAAATGATCACTTATGTGCCGATAATCTATAAATTTATACACATAAAACTGTAATTAATTCTCTAAATTTAGATCCCAAGATGATCGTTTAATGGACTCAAATGATAGGTCTATTAATAAATTCAATTCAGTTAACGATAGAAGGAGACTTGTTTCTGAAATCAAAACAAATTATTTATCCCAACTTCTATTAAAAATTCTGTTTTCTCTTTTACTAATAACTAGTTGGCCTGTGCAAATAATTCCCCAGTCACCGATTGATAATATAATGGGAAAATAATTACGTGAAAAGTGTTTTAATTAGATATACAGTTTATATGTAGTAGACTCGTGCATCGAGGGTCCCATGACTTGTTTCAAGCATAGAGGGTCCCGTGACTTGTTTTATTTGTCATACATAATTACTAATATGAACTTTCTAGTGCAATAAATATTTAATGATATCTAAAATAATTAAGTAATGAGAAAAATATAAATTTGTTAAACAGATAGTCAATAGATGGCGCTGTTTACAATATAAATACCCTTGATGAATAATATTTAGAGAATTAAAAATTTTGAAAATTATGTTTCAATTGTTTGTGTATTTTTTGTCATTAATGATGAAGGTAATATTAGAAATGAAAGTTCAATCATTGTTTGATGAATTATTAAGGGAGACACCAACAAAAAACATATTTTAGAAATAATATTTTGTTTTTCTGATAATCTAAAGAACTTGCGTTTGAGTGATTAAAGGCACCAGGTAAATGAGATCGGCACATGATTCTACGGCAGGATGCAATTTTTAAGGGGTCACTGAAAGTTTATTGCTTTTAAAACTAAATACCCCTTGTGCCAAACTGTTTTGTTACTATTATTTGACTACAGACATTTGTTCTATATAATTTTTTCCAATCCATTCCTTGCCTAACTAGAAAGTCTTTAAAATGTAAGGGCCCGTTATATAAATGGTCTAAAAATGTGACCAAATTGTGACCAAATGAGTTCAAATCGCTGCCCAAATGGATGATGATTCATTTTTTGTGATTTACTTTTATGATTTACATTCTTTCATTACTTTATAATATTAAACAATTCACACAGACCTTCTTACCTCGGTGACAGATTGATGGAATTACCTGCTCCTGGATTTAGTTTACATTTTGAAAATCTACGCATGCTTCTCATCACTAAACATTGTCAGGCCTCTTAATAGATATTCCTTTACTGTTTATACCACTAAATTATGGAATACATTGGATCATCAGAAATTCACCAACGACATACGCTTCGAAAATTTATTTGAAAAAAATTTTGTTTCCTGACTTGCCCCGCGCCATTTTCCTTCTGTTCATATCTTGTTTTTCTTAATGCCTCATATTTTTTTTTCTTCGTTCGATGATTATAATTGTTACAAAAAAGCTTTGTATAAATAAATCTGAAAAAAAAACATATTAAATAAATTACGTTTCATAAAGAAAGCGACTTAATTTGGACATGCCAAATTAGGTCCTTTCTTTTATTACACCCAATTTTCTTTTATTTTTTAGGTGTTTCTTTAAGATTGTATTAAATTATAACAACACAATTTTTTGCGATCCACCTCGGAACTAATTAATTGCGTTCTTTGCTTGTAAAAGAGATTTCCTTTGTCGTCCACCACACCTACAAGTGATGTATTACAAAAATAAATAAATAAAGACAATAAGTTGAAATCAACTAATATTTTAAAGAATAAAAGGTTTTGTTTCTTAGTTTTTTTTTTCGTTTTCACAAAAATACGGATTATTTGACTAAATTAGAATTTTTACTGCCGCATTTTTTTAGTATCTTTTCCCATAAATAACATATGTGGTATGTCTTTAAGGACTATTGCTATGAAATAATAATGATTACGGTAAAGAAAGCATACTGAACAATTCAATATGAGTATAATATTCAAAAGGTTACATTAAAATTCTATTTGGTGCGATTGCATATACTGTAAAGTAGTATCTTTGTCCATAAACAGCATATGTGGTATATTTTAAGGAGTATTGGTATGAAATAATACGGTAAAGAAAGCATACTGAATAATTAAATATAGGTATAATATTCAAATGGTTACATTAAAATTATATTTGGTGCAATTGCATATACTCTGTAAAAGTAGTATCTTTGTCCATAAACAGTATATGTGGTACGTTTTTCAGGAGTATTGCTATGAAATAATAATGATTACGGTAAAGAAAGCATACTGAATCATTCAATATGAGTATAATATTCAAAAGGTTACATTAAAATTATATTTGGTGCGATTGTATGTACTCTGTAAAAGTAGTATCATTGTCCATAAACAGCATATGTAGTACGTTTTTAAGTAGTGTTGTTATGAAATAATAATGATTACGGTAAACAAAGCATACTGAATAATTCAATATGGGTATAATATTCAAAACGTTACATTAAAATTCTATTTGGTGGGATTGCATATACTCTGTAAAAGTAGTATATTTGTCCATAAACAGCATATGTAGTACGTTTTTAAGGAGTGTTGCTATGAAATAATAATGATTACGGTAAAGAAAGCATACTGAATAATTCAATATGGGTATAATATTCAAAAGGTTACATTAAAATTCTATTTGGTGCGATTGCATATACTTTTTAAAAATTGCATGGTGTATGTGAATAATTATTAGAGATTTGTTGTAATCATTATTTTCAGATTATTTCTATTCTTATATATTCCTTAATTCTTAAACCAATAAGAATATCAGTATTGTCAAAACCTTTTACCATTATCTTTAAAAGCACATTTGAAGCAATTTTTAGTCTTGAACCAATTTTGTCTCAGTAAAACAGAGACGAATATTTAGTCTGTGACTACAAATATAAAAAACTCATGGACCACTCGTATATGACGAACAATACTAGTATGTAATGGACAGTTGTTAAGTTTGTAAATATTTTTCGTTATACTGATTTTTTAAGAAAATAGAGGAAACGCAGTGTAGTAGGGTAATTGGAAATTGTATTGAGAAAAAATTGTAATGGAAATGGCGATAATAATAGCTAAGATAGGTTCTTATGTGGTAATGTCCGTTAAATTATAAATTCCTCATGTATTCTTCTTGGCGCTACAGCCAAGAGTAGTCCAGAGCCGTCCCAATAAGCTTTTTCCATCAGAGTCTATCGGATGCTTCCAGTTGACAACACTTAACATTTTTAAGACCTTGTCGACATCATCAAGCCATCTGAGTGCAGGTCTTCCTCGTTTTCTGATACCCCCTGATTTGTTGAGAGTTAGTAGCTTGCTGGGTTATTATCCTCTGATCTAAATAAGTAACCAAGAAGAAATTCCAGGATTCCTCGTATACGGTGTCAAAAATAAAAATATTAATAAAATATGTACTCGCATATTGTATAATAGATTTATGTCAGATTGATTTTTTTTAATAATTCATTTATTTATTTGTGCTGACTTTTTTTCAACAATGTTTTGGCTGGTTAAGTTTTCAAACTTAAATACAGAAGTAACCAGCCAAAAAATGACTTAAGGGTGAAAAGTATAAACTAAACCCTTAATTTTTTTTATAGAACTACTGAATACATAAATTTCTTTCGTAACTTATTTTGTTTTGTCTCTTGGAATTATCTTCTTTTAGGCATAATTTAACATACATTAACTATACTCGAGCAATAAACTAATGTTTACTGTTATCCTTATTGAATCATGAGTTTAATGTTGTAAAAAATGTAATTATTTACGCTGATCGATTGCTAACATCACTAATGATTCGATAAAAATGAAAAAAAAACAGAATTTTTAAGAGCTATTTTTTGTGAGGGCCCACAATTTTTTAAATCTTTATTTTTTACTAGAATATTAATGAACGTTTTGTTGAAAATAAATTGTTTTTTTATTATTCACGTAATGTATGTCAAACCTGCTTCCACTTGTAAATAAATTATCAAATAAGAAACTGTTTTTGCTAGAGCATTCACTGTGCCAGAGTTTCCAAGATCGCGGAGTACAATGACAAAACACAGTGGATATACTACGGACGGTTTATATATATATATATATATATATATATATATATATTAATACGTTACATATTGGTTACAAATTTTTAAAGTAAAATTTAAGTAAATATTTTACCTGGTGATACTCAACAGGCCCTCGTAAAATTTTCTTGCGAGCGAAACTTGCATAACAGTAGTAAGTATACTATATATAATTTTCCAACGTGTTCAAAAAGAAAAATTTTTCATGAAATCTTTTAAATTCAGTAAAGACATATACGTAATAAAGCACAATTTACATAATATAGTTTAATTTTTCCCATGCGAAGTGCTGGTGAAAATTATTTAGTTCTTTAATGGAATATAAGGTAAAGTAGAATTTAAGTTATACATAAATAACTTTGGTTAAGTATCCTTACTTTAGCTCTGCTCTGCAAGGAATTGGATAAGATTTAAATGTACAAACATTGTAGTTTATTTTGTTTTTTGTCTGAGAATATTAGTAAAAATTATTAAATTAGTTAACTTAAAATCGGATGTGTATTGTTTCTCAACCCAGTTTAATGTTTATTTCTTGTTTAAATTCTTGTTATAATGTATTAAAACTTGTTTAAGCATACTAAGCTATATAAATAAAATTTAATATACAGTGTTCAAATTTTCCGATATACATAATACATTTCCATTGTCATATTCGTTTACTATTTGTGTTAGTATGTCAAAAAATTATTTTGCTCTCCGTCTGTACGAATGGAATTAACTCTAATACTACTGAAGTTATCGACATACATTTTTAGTTACAGATGATAACCGTGGGACTAAAACCATCATTGTTTAAATTTTGTTAACCATATCTACATTTTCCATTATCGCCATCTATGATACAGTAGCAAAACCAACCTCAGAAAGCTCTATCTAATTATTATGGAATTGATAAAAGAACCCTTAATTATCAGCAGATTTTACGATGAAATTTCATAAGGCGCCATCTACAGTGGAGCAACAAAATCTTTGATTAATCAAAATTCTTAATTACAAAGTCGTGGGCACCACTAGTAAGAAATAATAACTTAATGGTCAATCAATTAGAGCATTAATTTGTAATACTTTTTTATTTATTAATTATTATATTAATTATATATGTATCTCATATTTGTATGAATTATAGTTACATAAAACCATTTTAGTCAATTACTTTGTCTCTTTCTCTCTCACTTTGAATGCCTCTTTAAAAAACGTACGAATTTGGATAAAATTTATAACGAAGGTTACTTATGATCCAAGAAATCACGCACTTCATATATAGAAATGTTTTTATACATTTATTAAGAAAAACGTTAATTACATTAATTAACAGCGAAATTTGTTTTTAAGTACCTTTATTCTACCAGTACATTAACAGTTGTAATTTTCTAATTGTATAAGTACATGGTGGTATAATTTTGAATAAAGCGTAATTTTGAAGGTGGTATCTATTTTATTTTAAATAAAGCATAGTTTAATAATTCTTCTCTAGATGGCAGAACCACAGTTATTTTAAATAAAACGTAGTTTCATAATTCTGCCCTAGATGGCAGTTCTACTGTTATTTTGAATGAAACTTAGTTTCATAACTCTTCCCTAGATTGCAGTACTACTGTTATTTTAAATGAAACTTAGTTTCATAATTCTTCCCTAGATGGCAGTAGTACTATTATTTTAAATGAACCTTAGTTTCATAATTCTTCCCTAGATGGCAGTTTCAATTTAATTTTTAATAGATATTTTAAACGTGATAATGCATGTATATTTACATAAAGCCTAAGATCGCTTCAGACTCTGACACCTACTTGATGCACTCTAGAAGATAAAAACAAGGATCTAAGATTTTTCCATGCAAATATGGAGCATAATTGCTAATACAGTTTAATTTCTCATATATTAATTTATTTCTCAACATATTGCGTAACCAGGCAGTACCATGTGTTGTCAACAATAGCGTAAAATAATTTTATTTGCATTTCAATAAGCTTGTATATATATATATATATATATCTAAATATATTTACGTTATTTTCTTCGAATATATTTTCATACCGTCTTCATGATAAGGTGACGAGAGTGCGACGCTTTCAACTTAAAAATTAATCAAACAATTTTCCAAAGAGGTGTTTAGTGCCCTCTACAGTTTTTGTAAAAGAAGTTTCGATGTGATAAGAAAGTTTTCTGTGATAGGTACGTGATTTTAACACAAATTTTAATCGTCATTGGAACGTAATTATAACTTGGAAAACATTCAGAAATTCAATTTTATTATCTTAACAAACTAACAAATGACACCACAACCGAATAAATTTATATTAATTCTATTCTCTCTATCTCTCTCTAAATTATATCAAACATGCATACGCTTTACATAATTACGAGCTCTCAAAACCACACAAACAAAACTCTGCTTCCAACAAATACATCACCACAGCAAACCTCATCAATATATATTCGGGAAAACGCTCGAATCAGAATTACTAAAAGTATAAAACAAAACATTTAATCAAAGCTTGGTATTTATTCTGGTATTCACTTCCCTTCAGCATTCATCAAACTGGCGCCGCGTAGCCGTTTAATGAAAAAAACTTTAAAAGCTCCCGCGGGCTCTACTGCGTAGATGGATGAGATACTCCAACTGGAAGTGAAAAAATGCTTTGCCAAACCCGGCAGTCAACTCGTTTCAAATATTATGAGATATTCCAGTTCGCTTGATAACCCTTGGTTGGTACCTGCAAAATAGTATTTCCATCTGCTTTTTAAATAATTTGTATAATCCTCTATTAACGTTAGCTTACACGAACTGCTTTACTCTGATACGTAATTATAATATTTATACATGAAAATCCTATTAAAGTTTGTTTTATTGCTACGTTATCAACTAGATCGGAATATTCTAATAATAATAAATTAATGTCAACGAATAAAACACTGGTCCCAAAAATTTATAAATAAATAACAATTTAAATAAATTTTATAATCTTATCCGTTAATGCCATATTAACAGCAGGTACGTCCCAAAGCCATTTATTAACAAAGGCGATTATCAAAGCGTGAAATTTTATTTTTAAAGACAGCTTTTCATTCGTAAAAGACCCGAGTGAAAAGCTTACGGTTA
Source organism: Druceiella hillmani (assembly GCA_039881145.1). Classification (NCBI taxonomy): domain Eukaryota; kingdom Metazoa; phylum Arthropoda; class Insecta; order Lepidoptera; family Hepialidae; genus Druceiella; species Druceiella hillmani. The sequence continues at coordinate 5,113,876 of JAYKKI010000060.1, read as the reverse complement.
AGCGATTGAAATCCCGAACCACCAGCTGCCCTTTCACCTAGTTCGAGCTTAATCAACATATAAATGTATAAAAAAGTTTAAAGGTCTCCTTACCCATTGAGCTTTTTACGAGCGGACGTTCTAAATGCTGACCCCTTCCAGATAAAATATTCATCCCTTGTAATTGTTTTTATTTTTTTCTCGTGAAAATTTGCTTAAATTAGATATTCGAATGATTTGAAGCAACAGTGATAAAAGAAGCTTTTGCGACTAATATTGTGCCATTGATAATGGGTTGCGAGCTTTTAAGGGTTTACCTTTTGCTTTAAATATAATGTGTTTTAGTTTAATAACTGACTTCAAAAATAGACGTAAACTTGTTTTCCCATTATAGATGATGCTACCTGAGGTTTCATATATTTTCGTAAAGACGCAAATCAAACTGTTTTCGCGTCTTTATTATTTGAAATATCATTTATGCTTTCTTGCATTATTAATTTTTGGAAGTGCCCATACGATATATTTCTTATAAATAGTAATTTATCTGTATAATTCGTGATAGAGAAAAGAACTGTTTATAAAACATTTGTCTGTCTGTTTTCTATATGTACATTTGTCTATTTGTTTGGCTATAAATAACACACATATAACTAAATTTATTTTCAAAAAAGCTAGTCTATTACGCTACGATCTCAAAACAAGAACTGCGGAAGAAATTTTATGGGAACACGATGGTATACTCGCTATAAAATATATTATACGTATACTTTTGGTGGACATATTATTTTTTTCTTTTATTATTTTTTGTCTCTGGAGAAAAATTGGTTTAAATGGTTTTAATTGAATCTGCTTTTGAGATGTTTTTTATGGAAAAATTGGTTTAAATTTAATCTGCTTTTGTGATATTTTATATGGAAAAATTAGTTTAATTGATTTTAATTTAATCTGCTTTTGTGGTTTCTGAAACTAATATTGAAAATAGATGTCGATTTTATTTGTTATAATGATAGAATTTTATTATTATTGTTATTATACATTTTCCTGTTATTATACAATTATTTTGAAAAATTTGCAATTAATGCAATTTTCGTATAAAGTAGATCATTTATTTAAATATATAGCATAAAACAGTCGAGAATTTATTATTAAATTTAAAAAGAACTGCGGAAGAAAATAATTTAACTGAAAAGAAAATCTTGCGGAAAATGTCAATAGTTACGTAAACCAATCACAAACCATTACTTATTTCATAGTACACAACTTAATATTTATTAGACACCTCCCAATAATTGAACATTTTTTCGCTGCAAAATAGTATAACATCTTTTATATCAATTATGTAGGATCATAATAGTGAAAGGAGACAATATTTCAGTTGTTTAGCGAAATATTATAGTAGTCTTGGACATGGATATGTTTGATGAAAGTATATAAGTTAATATATAAGACAATATTCTATGGGTTTCTTTTTATTGGGCTACATATTAATGATAATTTTGTACTATAACTAATAAGTGGGTGATACAATATGTGTATTAAATAGAGAGGAGTTGAGATTATCTCATTAAGTCAGATAGAAGTTACATCGTCTTGATCCAAAAATTGGACCTAGTCAAGCTACGGGAAGAATATAGTTAATTATATTTTTCAAGTACCTTTTACAATATTAAACCTTAAACCCTAATTTGGAAATTTTCGTAAGTAATACTTATATATTTGTTCTTTAGTTCATTCGTAGATTTACTTAAAATATTATGTAATATGCACGTATTTCAAAATATTCATCTATATTTCAGTTAGTTACATTTGAATAAACACACCACTAAAATGATATCTAAATTAATATTATACCGAAATTAGGTCGTTATCTTTGCGTACTTAAACTTACCGTCATCAACGTCTACGATAATTACAGTATGGTCTCTACGGCGTAGCTGACCGCGCGCTCAGTATTCCTAACTTATCAGCTAAGACATTAAATCACAAATTTCGCTATAAATATTATTAGGCAAGTTAATTTTACGACATAGTTCGATATTAACTATACCCAAATCGATCATCAAGTTGGTATTCAATACCTTCGGCGTTGTTCCTAGTTATTAAGTCGAACTATTTAACTACCACACTATCGCTTCTACGCCTAAATTGTTTACGCGTTCGATGCCTACGTCGTTTATATAGATTTGCTGATTTTACGCCGGATACGCGTCAGTTAAACTGTTCAAGTATTCTAAGTATAAACGTAGCAAGCTGGTGTAGTTTATGGTGTAGAAATACATAGAATAACAGTACTATGTATGATGATGTCCAGTATTTCAGCACAGTATTGGTAATTATCTACAGATTCTTATATAAACACTTATCTGTTAATTGTTAATGTCATATATTAGAAAAAAAATACAAACTACAAACACATAACAAAAACAAAAACTCCTACCAACTTAATAACGCCCTACTTATTATAGCTACTCTAATGTAAGAATGAAGTAATTATTAAAATCACGGGATTTTAGTCAAAAACAATAAAACCAACGAGTTATACATAAAGTTTTTTTCTAAGTATAATAATCTAAGTTACCAAATTACTATATATACAGTTAAACATACAGAATAGTCTTCATAAATTATATGAAATTATTTTATTTCATTATTTTCAAATTACTAAATACCGTAGATAATTCGAGAGATTAGTCAGCTAGATTCTGCGTTACCAAACTTAGCTTTTACCAATGTGCTCGGTGCGTCTTCGCATACGTGCGTTCGCTGTGAATTATCCAACGGTATAGGCCGGGACGTGGCTCGCAGTGTGCTTTATATAGACCAGCCCCGCCTGACTAACGCGTGAAGAACCAATAACCTGATCCCTATTTAATATGGTAGACCATATTGATTAAAGTTCAACTTAAATTGAACATATCTATAACTCCAAAACCATGCATTATTTTTTAACTTTGTGTTGATATAAACTTTCAATCATGGCTTTATAAAATACAGTTAACAAAAGTTTCAGCTAAATCGATCGAAGCGCGTTTCTACAATAGCGCGTATTATTTCAATTAACATAACTTTTTTGTTTGTGAACTGATTGGAATGAAACAAACACTAAATGTTACGGGAAGCTTGCAACAATACATCAGATGTAGACTAGATCAATAAACAGATCAGATCAGAACATATTCAAAACGGTTAAGCCGTTTCTGGGATTATCGTGCACAAACCCACAGACAAAAATTCTAAACACTATTTTTTTGGCCTCGGTAGCGTAAATACAAGGTGTATAAATTGTTTTTTGAAAAAAAAAAATTAATATATAGACACGGCTCGTTTACGATTTTATTATATGCATAGATAATAATAAACTACTGTTATTTATCAGTAATAAATATCTGCTAATTAATTAGAGCGCAGAGCGTTTTCAAGTTTATAAATTAGCAAAGGAATAAACGAAATATAACAAAAACTGTTCACCCATGAAATGTTATATGCTATTGCGATTCTGAAAAATGTACAAATTGTAAGTAACAATTTTAATTTTAGTAATGATGGTAATAAAATACTGTTGTTTATCAGTAATTGATGTCTGCTTATTAATTTGAGCACAGAGCGTTTTCTAGCTTATAAATTCGCAATCGAATAAATTAAATATAACAAAAACTGTTAAATCATAATTTTTTTATGCTATTGCTATTCTGAAAAATGTAGAAATTGTGAGTAATAATTTTAATTTCAGTAATGATGGTAATAAAATACTGTTGTTTATCAGTAATTGATGTCTGCTTATTAATTTGAGCACAGAGCATTTTCAAGCTTATAAATTCCCAGACGAAAAAATGAAATATAACAAAAACTGTTAACTCATAAATTTTTATGCTATTGCGATTCTGAAAAATGTAGAAATTGTAAGTGATAATATTAATTATTGTAATGATGGTAATAAATATTTGTTGGTAGATGGTTTATCAGTAATTAATATCTACTAATCAAGAGTGTGAAGTTTGCAATCGAATAAATGAAAAATAACAAAACTTGTTTACTATTTTTCGATTAATTTTTTTTATTATTGAGATTCTCGAAAGTAAAATACTCTTGTTTGTCAGTAATTAATACTTCCTGATAAATTTTAACACAGAGTGGTTTCAAGTTTATTAAATTCGAAAAACAAAACACTTCAAGTTTGCATATCATGTTATTGTTACTATGAATGAAAAATAACAATAACATGATATATATATACTTAAAGTGTATTGTTTTACCAACAATTTAATAATCCTCTCGTTAAACCATCTCGTGTTTCCAAATTCTCACTTTATAGGTGTTCTATCTATATTTTAGTTTGGTTAAATTAGGTTATGAAAACGTTTTAATACATTATCGTTGATACAAGTTCGCATAACATGTTATTGTTACTATGAACGAAAAATAACAACAACATGTTATGAATATTGTTTTACCAGCAATTTAATGATCCTCTCGTTAAACGAGATGGTTTCGAAATTCTCACTTTGCAGGTGTTCTATCTGTATTTTAGTATGATTCAATTAAGTTATGTAAACATTGTAATAAATTATCGTTGATAACAATTAAACAAGCCCATTATAGTTCCTAAAAATAATACGTGGATAATTAAAAGCTTTTCATATAGAGTGTATATCTATTGAAATAGTTTTGTACATACTCAGCACTTATAATCGGCTTAAATTCAAAACTTAATTTAAAATCTAAACCAATTAATTAAAATTAATAATTACAGAAAACTAATATTACACAATATATATTTTAAAACCTAAAACTAATATACGATTAATAAAATAGTTGAAACTATAGATAAGGAAATTTTAGCTAACCCGTAAAATAGAGTGTAGTTTTTAGAATTATTATGACGGTGTACTTTTAAAAAAGGGTTTTAGTTATCATAAAATACAGGTATCGAAATGTAATTTCAAAAAATTTCTCTGTTTATTTGGCTATTACATGTAAATAAAATGTCGAAAACAATTTTGAAAGTGAAGACGTTGATTTAAATAAAAAAGAACCATTAAGTGTTCCAAACATAATCTTTACCTTCAAAAATGCTAATCTGCTGTAATACTATATTTTTACAGTTTTTGACAGTTTCAATGGGAGAAAAGCTCTGAAAGTTTGAAGGTTTCCTCACCCTTCACTTTTAATATGCTTAATATAGCAATAGCTCTAATGATTCAGACTAGCTTAAATATGGAAGTAATAGTAAAAATTAAGATTGTTTTTAAATATTTCCAACGTCCCTATAGCCATTTAATATTCAGCTAAAATTGAATACTGGAAGTTATTTACCTTACTTATGAAAACAGAATAAATAGTAAACAATTCAGACTACGAACATTTTACTAGACAAGATGCTCTTCGTTAATTACTATCTTAGTTTTATATTGCTCCTTTCGCAAAGAGACCTTTATTTATAGCAAAGAAAAGTTGAATGCTGGAAGTTATTTACCTTAGTTATGAAAACAAAATAAATAGTAAACAATTCAGATTACGAACATTTTACTAGACAAGATGCTCTTCGTTAATTACTATCTTAGTTTTATATTGCTCCTTTCGTAAAGAGACCTTTATTTATAGCAAAGAAAAGTTGAATGCTGGAAGTTATTTACCTTAGTTATGAAAACAAAATAAATAGTAAACAATTCAGATTACGAACATTTTACTAGACAAGATGCTCTTCGTTAATTATTATTTTAATTTTATATTGCTCCTTTCGCAAAGAGACCTTTATTTATAAAAAAAAAAAGTTGAATGCTGAAAGATATTTACCTTAGTTATGAAAACAGAATAAATAGTAAACAATTCCGGTTACGAACATTTTACTAGACAAGATGCTCTTCTTAATTACTATTTTAATTTTATATTACTCCTTTCGCAAAGAGACCTTTATTTATAGACAAATATTTATTTTTACTCTACGAATGTACTGTATATCCTATACTATTTCTACGTTTATTACAAAACGCAGAAAATAGTGTAATTTAAACAAGAAAAATCACACTCATTGTGATAGCTGTAATCATTGATTTGTTTTAATATTGAGACCCAAATGTAACCAATAAAACTAATAGGAAACAACCTGATGTTATGGTAGTTCTGTTCTTTCTAATATCTCTTAACGATATCGGTAGACATTTTATATTTAATGAGAAATATTTCTCCGCCAATAAATCCTTAGTAATCCGACTAGTGAAAGAAACTTCGATGTTTGAACAGTGAAAACTGTGTACTGGTACATTAACTTAATTGTCTTCTGAATATATCTAGATTATCTTCTGAACGAGGCATTGAGCGATCCATGCCATAAATGTAGTTGACGGGCTATTACACTAAATATATCTCATAATTTATCATTATATCATACAATAATTTATTAACGTCAACTACAAATCCTAAATTTACAATCTATGTTTATCTAATAATTTCATTCGAATGAGACGTCGCTTCATTCATATTTTAATTCGGTGATTGAGAATTGAAAGGTTGACGAGCTTTCCAAGCATTTTCTTTCCAAGTTTTATTTATTTATGGAAGGAAAATGAGAAGAGAGTAAATATATTGAAAAGGAACCGGAAAATAGCGCTTGAAACTTATATATTGAATTAAAAAGTATAATTTTGTACTCAATACTTCACGTTAAATAAATTTAAATGTTTAATATATTTGGCGTAAATTTTGCAGAAATTCATTATTGAAAATTAAATGAAACTACGTGATGTAGTATTATTTCCACTTTCTTTAAGTTCTTTACCACAACCTAGATTCTAAAACTCGAAACCTAGGTCATTGTAAAGAACTTAAGGAAATTGTCAATAATATGTTTATCAAGTCAATGGTTAAGATATTTTACAAAAACTGGTTAAGATATAAGGCAATGGTTAAGATATTTTACAAAAACTAGGCTTAAGTTATTATTTTCTGTTTCCAATCAATCTTACGACAAGAATATAAATATAAAAGGTTGTTGCCCTTATAAAATTTGTTTTACGTTTACAAAGGATAAGATCTTTTAAAATGACTAATGTACTATTTAAATACAAATATTTCGAGAAATATTAAAATTTGTGCTTTTTAAACTCTTAAAATTAATTAATGTATAAAATACTTGCGATCTCTTTTACTTTGATAGAATTGGCGTCTGTCTTTAAATTAGTTTACCTGTTGATATGGAGAAGGTCGAGAACGAACTTTCTGCCTCGAAATGTTCAGTCCATATCTTACCTTGCCATACATTAAAGAACACTTATTTCTCCAAAACTTTGGTGGACTGACTCAGTGCCGTTACATAATTGACTACTTCAAGAAGTGAATGTAAGTTTTATGAATAGTTTATAAGCTACTGTGTGAAAGGACCTTAATTAAAAAGTTTGTAATTGTAGTTTTGTCTAAATTGTCTTCCTAAAGTATAAGTATACACCAGATTTCTCTGATTGGCAAAGGTTTGTTAGTTTTTTCACCGATAAGTATGTTATCTGTTATAAACTACTTGCATTATTTCAATATAAGTTAAATCTTCTTCACATATAGTTTTTGAGATTTCTAAATCTATAATTTTTTCTGAGTCTTTCAGATAAGCAATTTGTCTATGTCTAATTGGCCCTTTTTCAGATTTATTGAAACGGCCCTCTATTTTGCCCAGCTTTTGACGTAGAAAATTTGTACTTAACTTCCATGCTTAATCGATGGAGGGATAATATCCTTTTATGGCTTTTGTTTTTTCTTGTTAATATTAATTTTCTTTCTCGTGTAGATTCAATAGCTGTCATTTTCCGCAGTTATTTCCGTTTGTAATTTTACTAGCACTTTATTGTATTTTTGAACTTTTATATATTTTGGAATAGCTTACTTAATTGGAAGTATATATTTACTTGTTTTTTTTAGTAACATTACTCAGTTTGATAGTAAATTTTGTCTTGTTTAGAGTCCAAGATATCACTTTCTGTTTCGAATTATCTCCGTAGATATACCATTTGAATAATTTTTGTGTGAGGTCGTATTAAATAGATGAGTACTTTCATTTCCACTCAATCCTACACATGCTCTGATACAATTATTTTCCAAACATCACCAATATACAAAAACCACCTCTTTCAACGATCTTTCCAAGTCGTGATTTTCAGTAAACAATTAGTTTCCGACAGCATACGAAGTATATACGTTATTACCTCTAATCAATTTATTAAGTGAGTTTACAAACTTGGACCGGCGCGCTACGGTGATTCATTTGGTTTTATCAGGGTTGCTCTCCACGTCTTATTGATTAAGTTTCCCATATATTGACAATTATATATGTTTGTGGCGGTGGGGGATCTACCGAAAAGTTTTTGTCTTTGCAAAAGTTTCGCTCATTGGAAAACCATTAATTGTTTATTGCGGAAACATTGAAGTTTTATGCGGTAAAATGTGTGCGAAAATGGAAATTTAGTGGTAAATTCAGGTGACATTAGTGATTTATATTTACATTAGTGACCCGTATTTTTGTCACAATGGGTATTTTTTTAGGATAGACAAATATAGTATCAAATTATTTTTTATTCACCACATTTTTGTTAAGTGTAGTTTTCCCATGTGCCAAAACGACATATACAAATACCTCATGTGTATGTGTCATTACTATATACTTCATTATATATATATATATATATATATATATATATATATATATATATGTGATATGTCTTTTTTTCTGCAATGAACGTCGATAATAAAATTAACTAGCGATTTGCGCCGGCTTTGCACGGATAGGTGATTGAAAGGAAAATTCTCGGATGTATGGATTTTTCCCGAATTAATTCGAATTTATCGCTATATATCGGCCTGGCCTATTTAGACAAAACCTACATCAAGTATATACCTTTGGGATACCATTAGGGATTTCTAACTGGATCATTTGTCTGGCATATGGAATTAATAAGTGTATCTATCGGACTATTACGTAGAGCTTGTAGGTTAGATCAAAACAGGATTGATGTGGTGTTTTTTCTATTTTTATTCATAAAACAACGTAATAATTATTAAATATTATCTGGAAATTTTTGGAGAAATGTATTATAATATGAATTATAAAATAATGTTTCTAATACCAATCGGAAGACTTATCTTTACAAAAACACCTAAAATATATCTTCATATGCAACGTTTATTAATTCCGACGGATTAGGTGCAAAAACAAATATGTTTTTATATCACACGTGATAGGGCAAAGTAAAATTTATCGTGTCAAAAACAATGAACGCTGAGATCGATTCCAGCAGCGTCTAAAGACTGGCCCTGTGCTTTATTTATTGGCATTCCAAATACTAGTTGCTAAAAAAAAACAGGCAACACTCTTATAGAAAACAAATATGTGACCTCCGATATTCTAATGATTTACGCAGCCCACACCAGTCGTGCTTTCAGATGTCATGATTTTCTCCAACTTAATCGATAATTTTTATCATAGTTCCGAACTAAAATCGAAACTATTAAAAACTGAAACCGGACTGGGTTGAAAAAACTGAAAGGTAGAAATACAAGTTAGATTACAATTTCACTGAAAGATAATTGTCACCAGACAATTTAGCAAGAACTTTATTAAAGAAACTCAGTCATCTGCTCATTGTGTCGAGTGCAATCGACATTTGTGTGGATGATTATGTTGTAACACTATGTCATATTTACCTCGATTTAAAAGAGTTTTCTTATTTTGCCCAAATGTTAGTTCATATATGGGTCAAATTGGCTATGAAGTTTCAAAATACCTCAATGAACATGGATTGTGATAGTAACGTTAGCAAACATTTGCTCAATATATTAATATACGTTGCGCCATGTATCGACGTATCGCAGTAATAAAAATGTATTATTTATCAAAATCAATGAGGTTTACCATAAAATAATGTTATTTAGTTATTTTAAATCATGAGCTTTTTCCGAGCTCAATTTTATAAAAATCTATCGAACCATTTAGGCGTGATCAAGTAATAAATTTTCAAACACACCTTTCAAGAAAAGTGTGTTTAAAAGTTCTTTTGTAAAAAACATTCCGCATGTGCGAAGCAGCGGCTAATAGATGATCTATGTTTTACTCCGCTAAGTAAAATGTACGGAAGCTAATTTTGATAATTATTTATTGTTAGGTTGCAGAGTTATTACGTTACAAACATCACAACTTTTGCAGTTAATATACTAGTTATATATATATATATATATATATATATATATATATATATATATATATATATATATATATATATATATATATGTATATATATATATATATATGTATATATATAAACGTATATTTTTTTTTTTAATAATTTTATTTAAATACATTCTTAAAACTGTAATGTATTATGAATGTTAAAAGAAATGAGAAGGGGTGGGTTTCGGGAGTGAAGGAAAAAGGTGAGGACAATGAATATGTGTTTTCTACAATTTATTTTCCAGAAAAATTTCTTCAAATTTCTAGAATTGTTTAGAAAAAACTGGATCCTGCATATTGGAAGTCACACATTTTCGAGATCGACTACTTTCAACCCCCATTCACACTCTTGTAGTTATTGACGCGTAACCACCATAGTGTACGATGGAAGGATTGAGGCTACTACCATGCAGAAAAACCATTCGTCAGTGATACGAGTTCTGACTGCAGAGTGGAATATATGAGCATACACGACTAACATATATATATATATATATATATATATATATATATATATATATATATATATATATATATATATATATATATATAACGTTTTCGGTGTCATATGACACAATGACATCCGAAATATAAAATAAGCAAGTGGATAATTCAGCGCATATTTTTTATGGATAAAAACATAACAAACTAAGTCAGTCGCTACCAGTCCTAAAATTAATAAGTCATGGTTTCAGTACCGACCGAAAATAATTCACCAACTCTACCGACCCACAGAACTCTGATAACAATGAATTTCTCATTTTATTTTATCTATACCCAGCTTCTCCCCACGGTTCAACAGAAGTTTCACAGACAAAGGATCTGAGCACAGATAGGAACGTGCCGAGACGACGTAACCGCTGACTTGCAAGCACAATTTTGGACCATAGCCAAAATATATTTGGGGCTTATTTTCTGTGCGATATTTCTTTTATCTCTCGACTCCCCACGACTTGATGTCACTTATTCATTCTGATTATATTTGGTTCATTAATTTTTGAATTTATGTCATACTAGTACACAATTAAATGAAACTACGTGATGTAGTATTATTTCTACTTTCTTAATTTCTTTACCACGACCTAGGTTTCGTTGTATTACAACATCTTCAGGTGAGCTATTAGCAAAGATTCTTTATTTTATTAAATCTTTGCTAACAGCCCACCTGAAGATGTTGTAATACAACGAAACCTAGGTCGTGGTAAAGAACTTAAAGAAAGTAGAAATAATACTATAGCACGTAGTTTTATTTAATTGTGAATAATGAATTTCTACAAAATTAATGCCAAATATATACAATATGTCATACTAGTAAGTAATATATGACCTTTTCGAGTACATTTCGCATTGGATGTTTAGTAAAATGTAAGTTTAGTAAATATTCGTAATGTTGCAACTTAACCTTTACTATTAACAAGGGTTGCATAATTTAAACATTTTAATAGAAGTCTGACAAATTTTGAAGATAAAGCATTAAAGGTACTGTTAAACAAATTCATCCTGACGTGGGTGGCCAGTGATTGCCCCAAAATTTATTAAATAAATTAATAACATTTTTGATTAAAAAAAAAATTTAATCGCAATAATTTGATATAGTATAATATACGTATATAGGTATTTACTGTACACAATTATTTGATATAGTATAATATAGTTATATAGGTATTTACTGTACACAAATTGATTTCCGTTTTACGGATCAAGAAGTATTAAAAATTGCTTTTATCCCCATTTCCGCTTTCACACGTTTTGAAAGTCCTAAATCTCATTAATATAGGCTGATTCTCAATCATTAGTACAAAATATTTTTCAAAATATCGTATAAATTTTTGCAAATAATCTTTTTATCCTGAGCTTTCATCTTCTGTATTCAATTAAAACGTTATGATGGAATAGTTTTGTTAGATTTTAAATTAAGACGATAACACGTGTGCAACCAATACATTTATGGGCCAAATCTATTTTGTAAATGGCCATATTATTACACTCTATATGATAAAACAAAGTTTTGTGGCGTATTATGGGAAAAATCAGTTACTGTCAGATTTTTGGCTTTTGGACCATAATAATCAAATGATAGATTATGTTAACGAAATATACTTAAAACTATCTATAGATTTTCCCGATATAGGAATAAAGTATTATTCATGCAATGGTAAAATAAAATAAACAATCAACGCAATGAAATTGGACACAAATTTACGAGTTAAAATCTATTCAGGCCAGGAAAAATATGTTCTACCTTTTTCATAACTTTTAAAAAACGTGACGAGGAAATTTATTTATCACTGTCTACTCACTATGAAAGCATCAAGGCGACCCTAATCGGTGTGAAAATGTTAGGTGATAACGAGCAAGTAATTCAAATGAACTCTTTCGGATAGGTCAAACATTTTCGTTATTATTGGCAAGAGTATGTAGTAGAGCTAATTCTAAAACTGCTGTTGTTCAATGAGATAGATATTTGAGTATTTTGTTTTAACCGTCTTCGAACGAAACATAAGCTTTTCGTTAGAGCTTTTCGAGTATTATTCTATTTTCCTTAAAGTTTAGTCTCAATTTGTTATTTGGACTTCCTCTAATAATTTTTTTCTAACTCATATGTTTACATTATATATTTATTTATTTATTCATATGTTTACATTATTTATTTCTTTACATTATATTTCAAATTGTTTCCTTAACAAATGTAATTGATACAATAAAAAAGTATAACTACTTCAATGCCTTTCCAAATTGATTCAAGCATGATTTTTGCAATTTTAGATACGTCCGCTTGCGTGTCCAACCTTGCACATATATTGTTCGTTTTAAAGTTTTTCATAATTTATAAGTTCTAATGTACGAAATCGTTAACAAAAAATATTTTTGAATGAAACATCTTTAGCGACGTTTGAGTAATTTTATCACGTTAAACTTGTGTAACGCTCAAGAAAACAAAGGTTGAACACATCTGACTAGCGGCGGAACAACATGGCTGAGCGCTGACAACATGGCGGTCCAGAATTTCCAAAAGTTTATTCAAACACTAATCTATCAATAAAGCAGGTGACCATCGATTTTCGTGTATTTACTACAATTAATTATGCAATTAATTTTATGTACAGTACCTATAAAGGAAAAGTTATAAACGAGTGTGATATTATCGTACAATCAACCGACTTGAATGAAAATTTATTAATTGTATTGTAACAACAGGGAAAAGAAACATGGGCTTTATTTCTAAATAACTAACGTTTATTTTTATATTACTAACTGACTGATCCGTTAAGAAACTTCACTTCGTCCATATGGTTATGTGAACGAGGCTTATAATTTTGTACCATATTTGATACTCTGCAGCTTAAAGACTGTTCAATTCAGTCATGTAGTTTCTTTCGTCCAAAAATACATCACTCTTTGATTGAAATATGGTTTGGCTAATACTTACCAAATATGTTGCAGAAGTTTTACGTAATGTACCCAAATTTTTATCCTCAAATTTTTTTTTTTTAAATTTTGCCTAAATACTGGTTTTCGTTACAGAAATATTGACGTTCAGTGTGAAACTGCCAGTATTCCAAAATTATAAAGATGTGGTTAGGGAAAAATTAAAAAATATAAGTAAATTGATACGATACGATACCAATTGTCCATGCATGTCAATATATCTTGAAGGATTCCCATTGCTCATATGAGTCTCAAAAGTCAAAACTAAATCAGGAGAGTTCAAGGAGTTTTGGAGAACGGTTGACTATAAACTTCTTACTGAAATTTAATCGATACGAATAAAACAATAAGTTTCAAAGCCCACACTAGAGTCATCCTTTTGATAAGCTTGAACCTGTATTCTATCAAAACTATAAAAACGAATTCGATTGGAACTAAATAAATTACAGGCTATTCATATCAATCCATAGATGTACTAATTTTTCAGTTAAAATCGGTGGGGCAGTTTCCAAAATGTGGCCAAAAAACTATATTTTCATCATACCAGAAAATCACGGCAGGTCGCATGTATACAGTAAAGCAAGATGACCGTCGTTTTATGCTGCTGCTATGAATATGTTTTTGGACAGGTCAGATTTAAAAGATTTTTTTGCAAAGGTCTTTTAACTTGAATAAATGTGCAATTATTGGTATAAAATTATTCAGTTACGTTTGTGACATAATGCAAAGTTAACTAATTTACTATTGAATTGAAATCGTATCACATTAGTATAATTCATATATAGTCTCATTTTGATGAAAGTTTTATCTGGCTTTACTTCAAACCACTCGTTACTGTCGCGATATATATAAACTGAAACAAATAGGAAAATTGTCCAAAAACGTCAACTTTTGTTTTTAACGTTCCTGATGAAAAATAAAAATAGCGTCTAAACAACACGTCTATATATTTGATATACTTTATAAACACTTTGAAATATAAATATTTCCATTTTTTCTTTTAATCTCAAAGGTAATAACGCTTGAAAATAGGATAAAAAAATCGTTTTTATCAAAAACAGGTCCAACAATTTTCTTCAAACCTTCCACGTTGTCATTATTTCATAACACAGATAATATTCTCCTACTTATTTTATCACAGAAAATCTATTAGAGTTGCTCTCATTCAAGAGTCTAATGGATTACATGAATTTATACAGAGGAATCGGAACGCGGTGGAAAGTGGCGACACTTGAAATAACTTTCAGTTTATAAGCTCATTAATAAAATTAAACAATCCAATTCTATTGCCACATTACAAAAACTTATATACCGGTTATTATTTTGCTTGAAAGTGTATGTAGGATGGTTGCACAGTTCGTTTCGACTGAAGCTATTTTAAAAATTCTGTTAGCTTCAAAGAAGATCTTTGAAAGTGAAACAAGAAGATTAAAACGTCCACGTAGTGCACACCTTCATAAATATCTGGCAGGAAATAGGATTAGAGTCAACCTTTTAAAGTCTTGCAATATTTATTTTAAAGAGACAGCAGAGGAAAAGCGTTTTGAACTTCATACTGAATTAAGCTTGCAAGATGAACTTTAGCTACACGAATGCGGATGAATATAATTAAGCGAGAGCTTTATTATATGAGGCGGACGTGCGTTGAATGATATTTTATGTTGACGCGATTGTATAATTATGTCATTATTGGAGGAAGCTGAGAAGTATTTTTCATAGTCTTAAGGTAGCTCAGACTGTCGTATTTCGATGTCGCTGATCAGAAACAACGATGATGGGAAATGGTGAAAAATTTTTCAACAAAAAATTCTAAGGAATATTTATGTTATGTATTTATATACGTATTTGTAAACCTTGAACTCCAATGTCATAAAATTGAAGGAAGAAAAAATCATGTGTAAAAAATATAGCCAAAAAACATTAATGTTAGGACCTAAAATAATATAGTTTCTTAATCAATATAGATTCTTACCACGACAGTTTAAAACTTATAAGATCCACCAAATATCTGGAAACCCTGAAAGAGTTTTACGATAACTTATTTTCCGTAAATTTTTCTTCTCTCAGTTGGAAAAATGTGACATTCAGATTTATGAAATAACATTTTTCATGCTGAGGTAGGTAACCTCAGTATGAAAAATATTATTTTATAACTCGGAGTACCCAACCATATTATTAAAGATTTAAGGTAGAAAATTCTACTTAAAATACTTTTTTGGATAATACTAGTTATGAGTAAACTATGGAAGAGAATTCCATGGTTTTTCAAATTGTTGTCTGTTTTATTATGATATATATATCCGATTGTTTATATGGAATTTTAGTACAAACCTAGCTCTCTTCCATCTTTCTACACGGAACGAGTCATGGACGTTGAAAATAGCCAGTCACAAAAGAATCGACGCATTTGAGACACCCTACTAGAGAAAGATTCTCAAATATATCATGGATCAAATACAGAATCAACATCTCATTTCATCAACATTTTGAAATAGCTTGAAATCAAAACAATATTGTCCAAAATCAGTCTCTAGCTCTCATATTCTCTTACCACAATGCGCGAAAACCTGATTGAGAAGCTCGTTGTTACCAAAAAGTTTGGAGGCTTCAAGGCTATCCTTCACCAGCTACAAGAAATACTTGTCACTCATTTACATAATGCCGTACATAAAGCCAAAAATAGAAAATTTTGGTGGAACATCTTAAGAGAAAAAGTGGTGTCATAAGTTAACAACATCCTCCGCAGCGAAGAGCAGACTCAAAAATAAGAATATGGGGTTTTACTGTTGTGTTTTCGGAGTCTGAGGACAAATTTGAGGCAATATGTTATGTTATTGACATCCCTTATTATAAGCTAAGATACAAATTTATATATCCTGCTATGGAGTCAAAGAGTCTAAAAAGTAAGAAAAACATGTCAGCCAATTGACTGTGATGTGATTATAGAAAGATTATAGATGTCGTTACCATCTACAACAGGGTAGATAAAGTAGTATACGTGAGGGCAGCTATGGGCATAAATATACAAAACTATTATTATATACAGATTCTAGCAATACTCTTTTAGACGTAGGTAACCATATAGCTTTGATAACCATATATAAATATCTGCACAGTTATATTCCAGTGTCAATACTGTAATCAATTTCTCATCAATTTTGTATTAGGCACGGTTAACTATCTTATTTTTGTTATAGAGGAATTAATTATCAATATACGCTATGAAGATGTTCATTAATTACATTTATAACCTCAATATACACATAAACATTTATTACTGGATTAGATTTAATTGTATATACGTAGATTTAATATTATGATCGTTAACTATTTTCACCTGTCCAGTATTCCATTATATTCACTGAAGAACGCACCACTACGGCTTGTAATTAAATATTGAACGCGGTGTTAGATTTTAATATTAATGTTTTTTTGTTATATGAAAACTTAAGTTAAATTAACGCTTAAGGGGCAAATTCGAATGAATTATCAATATACGCTATGAAGATGTTCATTAATTACAATTATAACCTCAACATATACATAAAAATTTATTGTTGAATGATATTTCATTGTATGTACCTAGATTTCATATTATGATCTTTAACTATTTCCACCTTTCTAGTATTCTATTATATTCACTGAATAACGCACCATTACGGCTTCTAATAAAATATTGAGCGTTTTTCGGTTTAACATTAGGTTTAAACATTAACTTTTTTTGCCATATGAAATCTTTAGTTAAATTTACGTTTAAATGATTAATTAGGGTACCATTTTGCATGAAGGATGAATATGAATTATTATTTATATTTTAAAAATAAAATTTACAGAAACAAAGTTATTGGTTGCTACGGGGACGTAGTAATTAAGAAACACGTAAAAGTCTAATATAATTGTTAATGCAGTAAATGAGATAATAATATTCACTGAGAAAGAAGACTCGCTTAGCAGAACTTGCAATTTAGCAACTAACGAATCTAAGTTAAAGTAAATGGGGTCTCTTGAATTGAAAGAGAACTAATAAATTTTTATATAATTAAAGTTAATGTCTGAATAATTTTAGTTATCGCGCTTTGACAAATTAAAATACACCAAATGAGGAGAAGGCTGCTGAACATTGGTTCGAGGTTGAAGTAAATAAAATAATAGATACTTTTTCATGATAGTGTAAGATCTAAAGTTATAAAGCCGTAATAGCTCGGCTGAATACCAAAATTTTGCCGAAAATATTTTATTAATCATCTTCTGGTGTATAATCATAATCAAAGAGTTACAGCCGTTCACGTTTAAAATAAAATTAATGGAAAATTGGTGAACTTAGCAACCATACATCTTGAGATATGAAAATCGTATTAGTTCTTTTTTCATGTCCTTCATTCTTCATAATATTATAAATATTATTACAATATCATCAACTGAATATATTTGTTTCAACATTTCTTATTTTAATATCGTTTAATAGTATTTTTAAGCAGTAATTAAAGGTACATTTTAGGCAATATTTATAATATGATCATGTAATGTAAACCGACTACACACGCCATTATGTCATGTAGAAATGCCTGAACAAGTAGCGTCATTACATTCTCTTACTGTATTGTATTCCCTTACGAACATTAGTCTCGACATACATAAAATACAACGTGTCTATTTATTCGTATATCTCTTAATTTCAGTTCTCAAGTTTTATTAGAGAATATGAATATTATATGAAATAAAGAATCTTTTGTAAATTTCTACAGTGTTTCAGGTGTTATTACTATTTCCGATTCATTAATTATTATCAGTGCGTATTTTTTCAGACATTTTGAAAATAATAGTAATAAGTTTTATTTTAGAACTACTGACGTAGTGTATACATTGAATTTGTAAAAACAAATTATTTTGGCACTGTTCCGCCGATTTGTTCTTTTTTGACACTGTGTTTTTGTCAGAAAGATTGGTTTATAATTACAATAATTAATTATGAAAGCTAATATATCAGACAGTTTTTATTATCTAAATTGATTTACAATATATTGACTTACTTACGGGTAACATTTAAATAATTGTAATGAATGATCCCTTAGTACAATCACTAGAAGCGTAACCATAACTTGAAACAACGGTATAAAACTAAAATAAAAAATTAAAGTGTCAACCACTAATCTATTTTTTTACGACAGAGAAGTTATTATACTTAATGCTCTTTAGGTGCTATTAACTGATAAAGTTCAACTTTATATCACGATTATTGGTGAAAAACTTACTATTGTTAATATCTATTTATTATGTTATGTACTCAACTCACATGTTTCAAATATTGACATTTCATTTGATATGCGTAGAATTTAAATGTAAGAAATAAGATTACGCAATAAAGAATTAAACTGACAATTTTTTAGGATGAAAGAAACATAATAATATTAATCACCTTAGAACCTACCCGAATTTCTGCTCATAACAAAAGGTTACAAGTGAAACACTAATATAAATTAAATACAATAGCTCAAAAGATGGCTCATGCTTTAAGTAACAACTTTTCAATCGATATATCTGTAAAAAATCTCTTAAATAAATCAATAGTCTCTTTAAAAAAAACCCTACGTTACTGACTTATGTAATTCCCAATGTTATAAGGAGTATTTACATATAAAATACTAACTGAATATTTTCAAACTAAAGAGCTGCATTAATATTTGTAGGATGTATCCTTAAGGAAGGAGTGAAGTGCGGCAGTTGATGAGAAATAGGCATTGCTCCTTTTCTTGCTTCCCCTTGTGGCTTCACCGGTTGTGCGAGACGAAGAGTCGTAACTTGTAGGGCTACGTTCCTGCAATTTAGTCATAAAACCATCGTTCAAATGGAAATGTTTTTTTCCGTTTTGAAATCTATACTTCTTTCCATAATTTGGACCTCTCTTTCTTAGGAAATATATAATTCAAGACCATATTTTTAAATTTTCCTTATAATAATATCTAATCAATTAGGTTAGATATTTGTTTACAAGCTTTCTAATATGAAGAAATTTTTTTGTGAAGAAATCAGATTTTTGTGGTGCTAACATTTGGAATTTTCTAAGTAATCTCCAAAAAATAAAGACATAATCCTCGATGTTAATAACATTAGATATACTGGAAAAAATAATTGAAAAAGGGTATGTTAAGACCAAGGGAAACGTGTCGCTTTTTACATGAAAATTCGGCACTTCATTATCATCTTAAACATGGATCATACAAATCGAAACTCGAAACGTTTTTATAATTTTTTTTTCATCTACTGTCAACAAAGTTATAAGATGAAAAAATTTATTCATATATTTTAAATACATTTCTTTACTATCGCGTTCCTTTCTGTTTCCACCTTTTTGTACTCTGATCAAAATGACCACATTAGTACCAATGAAAGTAAGGGAACAAAAATGTTTTTAAAGGAAATGTTAGCAGGCATCACATCGGAGTCTATAGGTAAACTGCTCATATGCTTACGTATTTGCTCTTTCAAACACTGGTGAAATGTGAAGCGAATATCTAGTTCACTACAAGCTTTTGTTCTAACTTGAATAAGTCTGCAACTGTTGATACGAAACCCTCCAACCATTTTTATATCGTAATGCAAATTTGACTAATTTAGTATTAAATTAATCACGTCATATTTTTATTAGTATAATTACACATGACATTATTTTTAAAAGTTTTATCTTGATTTACTTAAGACCGCTCTTCACATTCGGGTTTTATAAAAAGTGAAAGAAATATCGTAATCGATCGAAAATGTCAACACTTCTTTTTTTTTGTTTTTAATGTAAAATGAATATATGCATGTGCATTCGTCTATTGGTTCAACATCTAAACACATGGATGCATCCTTATGTAATTTGGTATTTTTTATAAGTATTTTGAAATATAAATGTTGTCGGTTTTTAAATATTTTTTATTCTTAACATTAGTAATGCTTGACATTGGACAAAAAACTTGTTTTTATTAAAGAAAGGTCTAACAATTTTCTTCTAACATTTTACATTGTTATTGTTTTATAAGCCAAATAATATATAATTATTTGCTTTTTTTTTTTAAATCTAATCACTGTTGCTCGCAGTCATAAATCTAGCATATTATTGCGTGCGTTTGTACTGCAAGATTATAAAGCTGTGGGATGTGGTGACACTTATACTAACTGTAATTTTATAAAACCCAACAATAAAATAAAACAATACACCTTTATTATGACTTTACAACGACTTATATAAATGCTTGAATTTTGCTTGAAAGTATGTGCAGCATATAGATTATTTCGTCCGAAATGATTTTAGAAAATCTCTTAGCTTCAAAGAAGACCGTTGAAAGAGGAACAAGACAATTAAAACTTCCACGTAAATGGTATACACCTTCATAAACATCCTGCAGGAAACAGGATTAGCGTCAACATTTTAAAGCCTTGCAGCTTCTGTTTTAAGAGACAGCAGAGGAGAAACGTTTTGAACTTCAGACTCGAGTAAGCTCGTAAGACAAGTTTTAGCTACACGGATGCGGATGTGTATAATTCCGGGAAAGCTTCATTATGTGAGACGGACGTGCTTTGAACGATATTTTGGTGAGAATGATGCGGTTGTCTGATTATGTTATCATCAGAGGAAGCTGCCAAGTATTTTTCGTGGTTTTAAAGTATCTCAGTATGTGATATTATTTTATTTCGATGTAGCTGATCAGAAACAACGATGATGGGAAATGGTGAACATGGTGATGGTTTAGACGACAATCCTGAGAAATATATATGGTGTGATTTACATACGTAATTGTAAACCTTAAACACCAATTAGGTAAAAAAGTAGGAAGAGAAAAATTTTTGTATACGACATGACAGAAAAATTAAAACAAAATTAAGAAAAAATGGTTATTCTAAGATTTCTTCAAGGTTTCGAGATACTTGGTGTTTATTAAGTTTCATACAATGGAGGTTAGAATCTATACTGATTGAGAAACTGTATTGTTATTGTAATTGTATACTTAGAAAGACGGTGGTTATTAACTTATATTTTACTTACCTCAGTACGGAAAATGTTACTTTGTAACTCGGAGTGTTGTGTTGTGTGATGTAATAAAAGATTTAAGACAGAAAAGCCTACGTTAAATATTTTTTGGATAAAATTAGTTATACGTAAATTATGGAAAAGAATTCCATAATTTTTCAAATTGTTGTCTGTTTTTATTCTGTTTTATATGTCCGATTGTTTATAGAGAGGTTTAGAATAAACCTTTATCTCTCCCATCTTTCCATACGAAGCCGAGTTATGGACGTTATATAGAGAGTCGACCGTAATAAATTCGACTCATTTGAGATGTGCTGCTGAAGGCAGGTGCTCAATATATCAAAAACCGAACACAGAACCAACATCTCGATTTTGAAATAACTTGAAATTAAAGCGAGGTTGTCCACAATAAATCTCTGGAAAGCTCTAAAATTATTTGGCCATATTTCGCTAAAACCCGACTGAGGAGCTTGTCGTCACCAAAAAGTTTGAAGATTAAGTGTGATTAGGGTGTCTTTAGAGGCTGGACAGGCCAGATATGAGAAATGTGTGGCTCTCCGTCAGATGATTCCCTACAAAATGCAAAAAATATAAAATAATAACGGATCGTCGTAAAAGAAAACGTGTTATCGTAAGGTAGCTACGATCCTCCACAGCGAAGAATCGACTCACAAATAAAATATAGGGTTCTACTATTGTGTTTTCAGAACCTGAGGAAAAACATGAGACGCTGAGGGTTTTCGATATTTTCGTTTGTATGTTTGTTTATTTATGCTCGCATCAATTATTACAAACTAACTATGACAGAAATTGAGATATCCTGCTATGAGCTCAAAAAGTCTAAAAACAAAACAAAAAAGTCCGCAAATTTATAGTGATATTGTTATAGATTGATTATATACTTAGTTATCACCATAACAGTATGGACGAAGTTGTATACGATAGCGCTACTGGGGGAAAAATTAAACAAAGCTGTTATTGTAATGACTGATTTATATTATAAAAATTCTAGCAATACTGTTTTAGGAATAAACTTGGTAACCATATAACTTTGACAACCAAATAGAAATGTTTATACCTTTATATCCCAGGGACAATACTTTAATCAATTTCTCATCAATTTTATCCTAGGCATGGTTAGCTATTTTACTTTACTTTCTAAACTTCATATTATGATCTTTAACTACTTTAATCTATCTAGTATTTTATTATATTCACTGAAGAACGTACCATTACGGTTTCTAATTGAATATTGAACGCTGTTTTATGTTTTAACATTGATGTTTTTTTGCTATATGAAAACAAGTTAAATTAACGTTTAAGTGTAAATTCGGACATCGTTATGAATGTACTATAAATTCATTATCAATATACGCTATGAAGATGTACATTAATTATACTTATAACCTCAATATATATGTACATTTATTATTGACTTAAATACCATTATACGTACCTAAATTTCATATTATGATCTTTAACTATTTTCACCTGTTTAGTATTTTATTACATTCAATGAAAAACGAACTATTACGGTTTCTAATTAAATATTGAACTCTGTTTTATATTTTAACATTGATGTTTTTTTTGCTATATGAAAACAAGTTAAATTAACGCTTAAGTGTAAATTCGGACATCGTTATGCATGTACTACAAATTCATTATCAATAAACGCTATGAAGATGTACATTAATTATACTTATAACCTCAACATATACGTACATTTATTATTGGCTTAAATACCATTATACGTAACTAAATTTCATATTATGATCTTTAACTATTTCCACCTATCTAGTATTTTGTTATATTCAATGAAAAACGAACCATTATGGTTTCTAATTAAATTTTTAGCGCTGTTTTATGTTTTAACATTGATGTTTTTTTGCTGTATGAAAACTGTAGTTAAATTAACGCATAAGTGGTAAATTCAGACATCATTGTGGATGTAGAATGAATATTAATCATTTCTATGTGGAATAAATGGAGGGAAAATAAAATTTTCACAAGCAAAGTAATTTGTCCCTACCGAGACGTAGTAATTAAGAGAAAAGTAAAAGTCCAATATAATTATTAATGCCGTAATTGAGACACTCATTATCATTGAAAAAGAAGACTCTCCTGGAAGAACTCGCAATTTAGAAACTAACGACTCTTAGTTATTTATTTGCTCCATCGTTCTCGATAAACAAGGTTTCTTGAATTGAAAAAGAACTAATTAAATTTTATATAGTTAACGTTTAATGTCTCTAGATTGGTAAACGTCTTCGTAATATTAAGGTACGTAAAAGTAAGAGATATAAATTACCAGAGAACACGCGATCTCTCTAGTAATTCAACAATTTTATTAATTTATTTTAAAACCATGACCAACATACATTGCACACTATTTTGTGGTGTGGTTGGTCATGTTGGTAGATATGTAATTAATATTTCCAAATAGTTCGTTATTTATCACAATTATGAAAGGATATTTTAAGGGAGGCAATCATAAAGCAAAAGTACTAAAATCGATAAATCGTCTATGGTTAAGAAATTGTCAAAGTCCTTGATAAGAAAAAATAATAAATACTCCTAGATACTAATATAAGGTCAAGAGATTCAAGCCCAATCTACTCCAAATACTGAAATGATGTGGAGAAATTTTTGGAAAATCCTGTAAAAGGCATCATCGACTTGTGTATAGTCGTAATCAAAGTATTACAGCGATTCTCGTTGAAGATGAAATTAATGGAAAATTGATAAACTTAGCAAACAGAGATGTGAAAATTTTTTGAATTTTTTTTTAATTTTCTTCACTATAAAGTAATAAATATCGTTATAAGAATATCAAATTAATATATTGGTTGAACATATTTGACGTTAATTTTGTCGAAATTTATTATTGAAACTACTTGATGTAGCAATAATACATTTCTACTACTCTCTACTATTCTACTATTATCTTTGCTAATAGTCCACCTGAAGATGTTGTAATACAACGAAACCTAGGTCATTGTAAAGAACTTAAAGAAAGTAGAAATAACACTACATCACGTATTTCATTTAATTTTATTATATTGTTTTCAACAATACTCGTTAAAATATCGTTGAATAAAATTTTCAAACAGTCATTATCGGTAACTTTTAGGCAAAATCTAAAATATGATTAGGTAATGTAAATCGACTATCCTTTAGCACAATAAAGCTATTAAATTTATTAGTTTTTAAATTACTCCAAATTGATGGAAATAACTGATTGAACAGATAGAGTTATTAAATGTTTGAAAGTTTCAGTGAAATACCATCAAAATTGTACAATAATTGTAAGGGTCGGGTGATAAAATAAGGAACCCTTTTAATTGTATGTCCATCTATCCACACCACTACCATCACCACTACCTCATAGTTTGTACAGTATTAAACTTGCATACGTGAAATTTTAGAAGAAAATATTTCGGATGAAAATGTTATTCAAAATCTAGGAAAATTGAAACAAAAGTTTATTGTATCTCGTCATACATATAAACTGGACATGCATTTTTTGAAGCAAAACTTCTTTGGACGCAATGTCAATGTCAAATTTCGTGCAAAGTTTTTATGCGACGTCTGAATGTAACATGTAATCTGAATGAAATGAATCTATTGCAAAAAGAACGGTTAATAGTTACTTAGCTAACAAACGAGAGAGATAGATAATATAATATAATAAGAAAAGTAGTGTACGCATACGCAAAAATAAAAAACGATGGCGCTCACTATTACTATCAGCTGTTTTGTGCGTTATATGTGTC
Organism: Druceiella hillmani; assembly: GCA_039881145.1. NCBI lineage: Eukaryota > Metazoa > Arthropoda > Insecta > Lepidoptera > Hepialidae > Druceiella > Druceiella hillmani. Next base: position 5,088,477 of record JAYKKI010000060.1, on the reverse strand, counting down.
AAAAGAAAACTGTCAACATTTTGTCGATTTATTTGTCAATATATGATTGATCTACTACAACATATGCACTTAATTTATTTATGAATCCAGATATAATTTACAAAAGAAGCAATATTCAGTACGACAGGAGGAACGGCTTCCTTAAGCCGCATTTATTTATTCATGCATAGTTATATTTCGGACTTATTGCCATATGAGCAATCTCTTCCAGTCGACTATAACAATTGGTGTCGAAATTTAGTCGGTAGACAGTAGGATATTTTACAACGAAAATTCTTTATAGTACATAAACAATCTATATAAATTTATATGAATATTTTATACATATTGACGTAGAATTGTAATAACATTTTATTAATTTTCTTAATTTATAGTAGTAAAATCCTCTTATACGAATTTTATACTATCTATGGATTTAAACTTAGTATGTTTTTTCTCTTTCTAATAAATCACGATTTAGATCGCCAAAGAAGTTTCACTTCTCTCACGTGTACTGAGTTGCACGCGCTCAAATTTGTCTTCATCTACCTTGTCTAATGGGACATTATCGAAAATGTCTCTCTAAATTAATTTGAAGTATGGTTTACCATTTTTCACTTTTAAACCCTGTTTAAGAAATAAAAGCTTCAAAGTGATATGCATTATGTTTTACCTTTTTCTCTCTGATTTTTCGAACGCGGATTTAAAAGATCAGAACAAAATTAGACCACTAGCATTTGATTAAGATTTACAATTAAAATTATTTCAGTCAACTCGCATGAACATTTCCAGAAATGTAGACAACTACCGAGCCTTACTTTTATTTATTTCAGTACGCACCTGTCTGGTTTTTTAATAAATTATACATATGATTACGACAGTAACACATTTCTTGAACACCGAAATTTTATTTTATAAAATCGAATTTAATCTATAAGCATTGCTAATTGCTCGCGCTATACAGTTGGTCAAAATAATCGACATACTTATGTAAGATTCTTCAAAGCCCTTTTTATATTACATAGCTTATTATTTAAATAATAAAATTCTAAAGAATAATATTACTTAGTACAATTATCTGAAATTTTTGGTATTCTCAATAGAGTCACAAGTCTAGTACCTGTTGTCGAGGTACAAATTACCATTCATTTAACTCCCGCATCCAACTAAACTGGCAAGCTCCAAGGTCGTGATTAAAAATTGGATGAAAAATTTATGATGATTTATAGCTAAGGGTAGTGATAATAAGATAATTTTTATTCATAGGACGACCTTTTTCCAGCTCACATTCAGCTTTTTCCCCGCTGAAAATTTTTTACTTTAAAATGTATTTTTCTATCTAATTAGTAAGGAAATATAATACGATAAAGGAATATAATATTTGGCAAGCCTACGAACAGTAGTCTCAATATGCATAAATGCAATATCTGTCTGTCTGTCTATATATTTGCGTATCTCTTAATTTCTGCTGGCTAGAATAATGTAATTCTTACTGTTGTAAATGGTACTTATATATCAAATATTAATGCGTATGCTCAAGTTAACGAGCTACGTCAATGTTTGTAGAACACGTTTTTAAGGGGATTCCCCCTTTGACGGCAGTTGATTTGAAAAATGTATAGCTCGTTGTCTCGTTTCCACTTGCGCCTTAACCGATCGTGCGTGAGGGAGAGTCGCAACTCGTACAGTCCTAAAGTTCAATCATAAAATCATCTTTTGGATAGCAACGTTTCTTTTACTCTAAACTTTTACGTGTTTTCATAATTTGGACTTATTTTTCTTAGGAAATGGACAATCTAAGACTGTACGTTTAAATTATTGTTACACGCAATTTAATATGACGACAATTTTTTCTGAAAAAATCAGATTTTTGGGGTGCTAATATTTAGAATTTTATACATGATCTCAAAAATAAAAAACTTTAGACCTAGATGTTAATAATATTAGATATTATGTAAAAATAACCGAAAGGAAAAGTCGGTTCATTTTAATTAAAAACATGTTTAACAATTTTCTTCAAACTTTTCGCATTTTTATTATGTAAGCAACATAATATGCTTTCACTTGTTTTCCCAGAAAAAATATGATCAGTGTTGCTCTCATTCGAAACTCTAGCAGTAAGTTGTGTGCGTTTGTGCTGCGGGATCCTAACGCGGTAGAAAGTGGTGCCGCTTATAATGGCTATTACTTTGTAAGCCCAGCAATGAAATAAAGCAATACAAATTTATTGTCATATTACAGCAACTTATATAAATGCTTAAAAGAAGGTGCAGTATGGTTGCGCACTTTATTACGACTGAAGTCTTTTCAGAAATTCTGTTAGGTTCAAAGGAGATGTTTGAAAGAGAAATAAGAAGATTAAAACTTTCACGTGAGCAGTACACACATTCATAAACGTCTTCCAGGCAATAGGATTAGAAGTAACGTTTTAAAGCCTCGCAACTTCTGTTTTAAAGAGACAGCAGACGAAAACGTTATGAACTTCAGACTCGACTAACCACGCAAGACGAGCTTTAGCTGCATGGATGCCGATGAGTATAATTCCACGAAAGCTTCCTTATGTGACACGGACTTACGTTGAACGACATTTTGTGAGAATGATGCAGTTGTGTGATTATGTCATCATTAGAAGAAGCTACTAAATATTTTTTGTAGTCTTAAGGTAGCTCAGACTGTAACATTACTTTATATGATGTGGCTGGTCAGAAGCAATGACGATAGGAAAGTGGTGGAAATTTTTGAAGCTTAAAATCCTAAGAAACTTTTATGGTGTGATTTATAGGTGTATTTATAAACCTTAAACACCGATTTCATAAATGTGCAGAAATATAAAAAAATTGGTACAAATGTAGCCAAAAAGCATTAATGTTAAAACAGTATATTTGATATAGATTCTAAGCTGTATGACTTGTAAAAAACATCAAGTATCTGGAAAACTTGTAAAAAACGTCAAGTATCTGGAAAACTTGTAAAAACATCAAGTATCTGGAAAACTTGTAAAAAACATCAAGTTTCTGGAAAACTTGTAAAAAACGTCAAGTATCTGGAAAACTTGTAAAAACATCAAGTATCTGGAAAACTTGTAAAAAACATCAAGTTTCTGGAAAACTTGTAAAAAACAATAAGTATCTGGAAAACTTGTAAAAAACATCAAGTATCTGGAAGTCCTAAAGGAATCTTGGGAGAACTATTTTCCCCCTTTTCTTTTTAATTTTTCTTCCTTCAGTTAGAAAGTATGAAAGTATGAAATAATATTTTGCATACCTCAGTTTGAAAAACCTTATTTTGTAAATCGGAGTATCCATATATATTATAAAAAATTTAATGCAGAAAAACCTTCGATAAATATTTTTGGGGTAAGTTAGTTGTAAATAAAGTATGGTAGAGAACTCGATGATTTTTGTAAATGTATGTTTTTCTGTTATATGTGTCAAACGGATTTGAGGTATAGAACGAGCCTTACCCTCTTTCATACTTTTTGCAACACTGAGTCATGGACGTTCAAGATGATCCATAGCAAATAATCGACGAATTTGAAATGTCCTACTGGAGGAAAATGCTCAATATATTATGAACCAAACCAGAACCAGCATCTTGATTTTAAAATCAAAACGAGATTGTCCACAATCAGTCTCTAAATAGCTTTCAAATACATTAATCGCATTTCGCGAAAACCTGACTGAAAAGTTTGGAGATCTCAAGGCGTCCCCGGACGCTGAGCGGACCAGACAGGAGAAACTCTTGAAAAAAAATAGAAAATGATGGCGGATATCATAAGATATTACATAAGATAACTACGTAGTCTTTCTTCTCAGCGAAGAGCCGACTGAAAAAGAAGAATATGGGATTTCACTGTGGTGTTTTCAGAACCTAAGGAAAGATATCAGGCACTGAGTGTTTTTTTTTACGTTTTCGTCTGTAAGTCTATTTATTAATACGTTTTCTTTGTTTACTTTTATTACATGCTAGTATGATAGATGCACCTAGATGTTAGATGCACCTTGTTAAAAACTATTTAGCAGGTTTGGACGAAGGTTAGACTGCTGCATTTATTAAATGCTGAGAAACAAATTGAAACTTCCTGTTAGGCAATTAAAATATCTGAAAGCACAGGAAAAGTGTCGGCAAATTCATTTTGACTTGGTTACAGCTATTAATATTAGTTATATATATATATATATATATATATATATATATATATATATAAATATATATATATATATATCTATGTGTGTGTGTGTGTGTGTTGATTTTCTCTTATTACACCGCGCCGGTATATAGCATTGCCAGTGCTACTAAGCAGACTAAGCCGCGGGTAACAACTGTTATTATAATACTGTACATATTATACTCTAGCAAAACCTTTTTAGGAGTAAATTTGGTAGTTGATAACCATGTATGAATATCTGTACCTTTATATCCCAAGCTTAATACTGTAATTAGTTTCTCATCAAATTCATCTTAGGCAGGTTTAGCCATTCTGTTTTGATTAGAAAGGGGTTATTATCATGATAGGCTATGAAAATGTTCATTAATTACATTTATGACTTTAATATATACATAAACCTTTATTACTGGATAGATACCTATATTTTATTATGGCCTCTAACTATTTCCCACCCTTCTAGTATTATATTTACTAAAATTCCATACACTATTACGGCTTGTAATTATTAAATATAATAGTTAAGATATTGAAAGCTGTCTTAGATTTAAATATTTATATTTTTTTGCTGTGAAAACTGAATTTGATTATTGAATATATTTGGAGTTAATTTTGTAGAAACTCATTATTCACAATTAAATGAAACTACGTGATGTAGTACTATTTCTACTATCTTTAATTTCTTTAGCACGATCTAGGTTTCGTTGTATCACATCTTCAGGTGGGCTATTAGCAAATTATACTTAATTTGAATTAACGTTTAAATCATCAGTAATTAAGACATCGTTATGAATAAAGGATGAACATGAATCATTATTTCTATGTGGAAAAATGGAAGGAAAATAAAATGTTCAGATACAAAATAATTGGTCGCTGCGGAGACGTAGTAATTAAGAGACACGTAACGTCAGATATAATTATTAATGCAGAAAATGAGAATATAATGTTTACTGGGAAAGAAGACTCGTCTGGCAGAATTCACAATTTAGAACCTAACGATTTTAAGTTATTTATTTGCTCCGTCGTTCTCAATAAACAAGGTTTCTTGAATTAAAAAAGTACTAATTAAATTGTATATACTTAACGTTTAATGTATCTCTACTATTGCTAAACGTGTGTATAATATTTAGGTACGTAAGTAGTCATAGAAACAAATGAACCAAAGATACATGATTAACGAATTTTAATATTTTAACAATCTTATATATTTACTCAAAAGCCTCGACCAATTTACATTACAAATTATTTGCTTACGTAAATAGGTCACGTGAGTAGGAATGTGACTAGTTTTCAGAACTTATGAATTCTATATCGCTAGTGTGAAATAGTGTTTTAAGGGGAGCTATAATAAAGCAAGAATACTAGATTAATGAATTTTAATATTTTAACAATCTTATATATTTACTCAAAAGCCTCGACCAATTTACATTACAAATTATTTGCTTACGTAAATTGGTTACGTGAGTAGGAATGTAACTAGTTTTCTGAACTTATGAATTCTATATCGCTAGTATGAAATAGTGTTTTAAGGGGAGCTATAATAAAGCAAGAATACTAGATTAATGAATTTTAATATTTTAACAATCTTATATATTTACTCAAAAGCCTCGACCAATTTACATTACAAATTATTTGCTTACGTAAATTGGTCACGTGAGTAGGAATGTAATTAGTTTTCAGAACTTATGAATTCTATATCGCTAGTATGAAATAGTGTTTTAAGGGGAGCTATAATAAAGCAAGAATACTAGATTAATGAATTTTAGTATTTTAACAATCTTATATATTTACTCAAAAGCCTCGACCAATTTACATTACAAATTATTTGCTTACGTAAATTGGTCATGTGAGTAGGAATGTAACTAGTTTTCTGAACTAATCAATTCCATATCGCTAGTATGAAATAGTATTTTAAAGAGAGCTATCATAAAGCAAAAATGTATAATTAATGAATTTTAGTATTTTAATAATATTATTTATTTAAACAAAAGCCTTGACCAATTTACATTACAAATTATTTTCTTAACTAAATTGGGTACGTTAGTAGTTGTGTAACTAATTTTCTGAACTAATCAATTCCATATCTCTAGTATGAAATAGTATTTTAAAGGGAGCTATCATAAAGCAGAATAAACGATTAATGAATTTTATAATTTTAATAATCTTATATATTTACTCAAAAGCCTCGACCAATTTACAATATGTAGTATATAATATATATAATAATTATATGCTTACGTGAATTGGTCATGTTAGTAGGTGAGTAACTATTTTTCTGAACCAATCAATTCCATATCGCTTGTATGAAATAGTATTTTAAGGGGAGCTATCATAAAGAAAAATACACGATTAATGAATTTTGGTATTTTAATTTTCTTATATATTTACTCAAAAGCCTCGACCAATTTACATTACAAATTATTTGCTTACGTTAATTGGTTACGTGAGTAGGAATGTAACTAATTTTCTGAACTAATCAATTCCATATCTCTAGTATGAAATAGTATTTTAAGGGGAGCTATCATAAAGAAAAATACACGATTAATGAATTTTAATATTTTAACAATCTTATATATTTACTCAAAAGCCTCGACCAATTTACATTACAAATTATTTGCTTACGTAAATTGGTCACGTGAGTAGGAATGTGACTAGTTTTCAGAACTTATGAATTCTATATCGCTAGTATGAAATAGTGTTTTAAGGGGAGCTATAATAAAGCAAGAATACTAGATTAATGAATTTCAATATTTTAACAATCTTATATATTTACTCAAAAGCCTCGACCAATTTACATTACAAATTATTTGCTTACGTAAATTGGTCACGTGAGTAGGAATGTAACTAGTTTTCTGAACTAATCAATTCCATATCGCTAGTATGAAATAGTATTTTAAAGAGAGCTATCATAAAGCAAAAATGTATGATTAATGAATTTTAGTATTTTAATAATATTATTTATTTAAACAAAAGCCTTGACCAATTTACATTACAAATTATTTTCTTAACTAAATTGGGTACGTTAGTAGTTGTGTAACTAATTTTCTGAACTAATCAATTCCATATCTCTAGTATGAAATAGTATTTTAAAGGGAGCTATCATAAAGCAGAATAAACGATTAATGAATTTTATAATTTTAATAATCTTATATATTTACTCAAAAGCCTCGACCAATTTACAATATGTAGTATATAATATATATAATAATTATATGCTTACGTGAATTGGTCATGTTAGTAGGTGAGTAACTATTTTTCTGAACCAATCAATTCCATATCGCTTGTATGAAATAGTATTTTATGGGGAGCTATCATAAAGCAGAATACATGATTAATGAATTTTAGTATTTTGATAATCTTATATATTTACTCAAAAGCATCGACCAATTAACAGTATAAATTATTTATTTACGTAAATTGAAAAAGAGTATTTTATAATAGCATGAAGCAAAAATAAATAATATTTAATTAGGATATTTCGATAGATCAGCAGTCAAGTAGAACAAACTACAAATTTATTTTCTTCTGCTTCGGTATTCTAGACATTTTCTTCTACTCGAATTGACATGTATTAAAAAGTATTATATATATAATACTTTAAACTACTAAAGTATATATATATATATATATATATATATATATATATATATATATATATATATATATATATATATATATATATATATATATATGTATATAAATATACACGACTATAAAACCGATCCTGTAAAAAGTGTCACCAATTTTTGTCTAACCATAATCAAAGAATTCACGTTTAAAATGAAATTCATAGGAAATCAAAGAATATTTCTTTTCCTATATTCTCATGACATAAATATCATTGCAAGAATATCGAATGAATATATTCCTATCAACAATACTCATTATAATATCGTTGAATAATATTTTTAAACAATAATTATCGATAAGTTTTAGGCAATATCTGTATTATGATCATGTATGTAAAGCGACTATCCACTAGCACGCCAACATGTCGCGTTGTAATGAAATAAAAGTAATGTCTGTTAAGTTTAATATTTTTTTATATTAATTGAGATAAATTGGTGGAGATAATTGCTGGAACAGAGAGAGTTATTAAAATGGAAGGCTTCAGTGAAATAACACCAAAATTTCTTAATATTTTTAAAGGTTGGGTAGTAAAATAAGGAACCTTTAAAATTTTGCCATGCCCATCCGTCCACTCGTCTTTCAGAGTCTTGCAGTTTCTACACCCTTAGCCTTGTGTGCATAAAGTTTTACAAGTAGATATTTCAGTTGAAAATATCAATTAATATGTAGGAAAATATGAAAATAATTGTTTTAATGTACCTCGTAAACATCATGTAAATTGGGCACGAATTTTCTTCTCATCTACTCCATCGAGTGGGATATCATCAGAAATGTCTATAAAATTAATTTGCTTCTTGAAAATTAATTTGCTACTTTCGGTCTATCATTTTTCATTTTTAAACTCAGTTTGCAAAATATAAGCTTCAAAATGAAGCGCATTATGTTCCCACCTTCTCTCTCCGGATATTTCACGGTAAATTCTGAATAAAATTAGACCACGAGCATTTCATTAGAATTTCAAATCAACTCTCATCAACATTTTTTTGATCAATTCTCATCAACATTTTTTTGATCAATTCTCATCAACATTTTTTTGATCAACTCTCATCAACATTTTTTTGATCAACTCTCACTAACATTTTTTTGATCAACTCTCTTCAACATTTTTTTGATCAACTCTCATCAACATTTTTTTGATCAACTCTCATCAACATTTTTTTGATCAACTCTCATCAACATTTTTTTGATCAACTGTCATAAACATTTTTTTGATCAACTCTCATCAACATTTTTTTGATCAACTTTCATCAACATTTTTTTGATCAACTCTCACCAACATTTTTTTGATCAACTCTCATCAACTTTTTTTGAACAACTTTCATCAACATTTTTTTGATCAACTCTCATCAACATTTTTTTGATCAACTCTCACTAACATTTTTTTGATCAACTCTCATCAACATTTTTTTGATCAACTCTCATCAACATTTTTTTGATCAACTCTCATCAACATTTTTTTGATCAACTCTCACCAACATTTTTTTGATCAACTCTCATCAATATTTTTTTGATCAACTCTCATCAACATTTTTTTGATCAACTCTCATTCACACTACGGAACCTTACTTTTTGCCTGCTCCGGTACGCACCTGTATAGTTTTTGTTATAATTATACGTATAATTATAAGAGTATCATTTTTTTTGAACATCATAATTTAATTTAAAAAAATTTAATTTCATCTCTAGTATTGCTAATTGCTCGCTCTACATACAATAGTATCATGTGACATGATACATTTTGACCCTAAAAACTGACTTATTTAGATACAGGCTCTTCAAAGCTTGTTATTTTATATAGCTTATTGTTTAATTATTCTAGCAACTAATATTTCTACCAGAAATTCTGTACATTGTACTATATACAGAATTTCTGGTGTTCTCAATACAGCCCAATTTAAGAATCTGTAAATGAGGTAACTACAGATTAACATTCCGTTTACTCCTGCGTCCTAATTAAACTAGCAAGCTCTGAAATCGTGATTAAACTTTGGATGAACAATTTATAATCATTTCTAACCGAGGGTGGCGATAATAAGATAATTTTTATTCATTTAGCGATCTTTTTCCCGCTTACATTCAACGCTTTCCTCAACGCTTTTCCCACTGAAAATTGTTTAACTTTAAAATTTGTTTCGCTTTCTAATCAGTAAAAGAATATAAACAGTGAGGGTATATAATGCTGAGCAAGCCTACAAACAGTGGTTTCAATATACATTAAATGCAATGTCCGTCTGTCTATTTATTCGCGATCTCTTAATTACTACTACCTAGATTCACATAATGTTTTAAAGAGTATTTACCTATAAAATATTTGTGCATATGCTTAAAGTATAGAGCTACTTTAATGCCTGTGTGACGTGTGCGTAAGGGTAAGTGAAGTGTGGTATTTAATGAGAAATAGGTACTGTTCGTTATCTCGCATCCACTTGTGCCTTCACTGATCTTGCGTGAAGGAGAGTTACAACTCGTAGATCTATATCCCTATAAGTGTAGCAACATTCCACACTAAACCATTGCTTATATTTATAATTTGGACCTTTTCTTCTTAGAAAATAGATAATCTAAGACTATGAGTTTAAATTTTTCTTATTGATTGGGAAATGTTTTTAAGATCGGGTTTTTGGGGTGCTAATATTTGGAATTTTATACGTTATCTCAAGAAAATAAAAGAGTGTAAACTTAGATGTTAATAATATTAGATATATTTTGAAAGTAAATGAAAGGAGCTAAGTTTGGGAATAAGGGGATCGTTGTTGCTTTTTGTATGAAAATTTGTTACTTCTTAATGAAGGTCAACGGTTGGCGTGACCATGACAGCGACACTGGGAGAAATATTTTTATCAATGAGACGTTTAAGTTCATTCGTCAGTCATTGAACCTGTAAAGATCACAATTTGTTACTTCTTTATGGTCTTAAACATAAATATGCACGAAGGTCAACGGTTGACGTGACCATGACAGCGATACTGGAAGAAGTAGTTTTGTCAATGAGTCGTTTAAGTTCATTCGTCAGTCATTGAAACTGTAAAGATCACAATTTGTTACTTCTTTATGGTCTTAAACATAAATATGCACGAAGGTAAACAGTTGGCGTGACCATGACAGCGACACTGGGAGAAGTCTTTTTATCAATGAGACGTTTAAGTTCATTCCTCAGTCATTGAAACTGTAAAGATCACAATTTGTTACTTCTTTATGGTCTTAAACATAAATATGCACGAAGGTCAACGGTTGACGTGACCATGACAGCGATACTGGGAGAAGTAGTTTTGTCAATGAGACTTTTAAGTTCATTCGTCAGTCATTGAAACTGTAAAGATCACAATTTCCGCCTATGAAAAAGTTGCTACATAATGAATTGACTCATAAATTTGGATTCTTTTCAAATTTCTTACATTTTTTATTCCTGTTTCTGTCTTCGTTTCAATTTGAACGTTTCCTAACGTAACTATTTTTACGGCATTAACGTAGTCGTAATTTCATATATATTCAAAAGGACATAGCTAGTTTCTATCTAGCTGTAACTAGTAATAGCAACGAATATAAAATAAACACAAAAAAATTTAAATAAATTAATGAATTGTGGTGAACTTTTTACACCCCAGAGCTCGAGCCAGTCTTCATATGAAATAAAAAAGGCATTGGTTAGACAATTATTTTCTTCTACGTCACTTGAACGTTATATTGAGGTTCATTCAACGCATAGAAAGTAAACTGAATAATCGAATGCTGTATATTTTTATATTAAAATGACGTAACTTTTTATCGTTGAAAACCGTTGCTATAGTGTAAGTGTCTGAACTACACAATAAAATATAGAAATGGTATTATTAAAATCATAACGCGCACAGAATTATTTTGACAGTTGATAACATCGCCAAATGATATAAACGTCGGTAATCCATTTGCATTTGAATTCTTACAGTGTCGTTTATTCGCAATTTGGTTGAGTTTGTTGGCAATTCGGTTACGTTTGTTGGCAATTTGGCTGCGTATATTGGTAATATGGTTGCGTTTGTTGGCAATTTAGTTGCGTTTGTTGGTAATTTGGTGGCGTATGTTGGCAATATTTATCGGTAATTATTGTTCTACATGATATTATTTCATAGACACCATGATTGTTTCCATATATTTTGGATACTGTTTTCCTAATTATGAAGTGCAAGTTCGACAAGTGCAGAATAGAAACGGTTTCATTAAAATCATAACACGTTGTAACAGAATTATTTTGGCAGTTGGTAACATCGACACATGATATAGGCCGCCGAATCCCTTTTCATTTGAATTCTTGCAGTAGCGTTTATTGGCAATTTGGTTGCGTTTGTTGGCAATGTCTATTAAAAATTAGTGTTCTACGTAAAATGATTTCATCCACGTCATGATTGTTTCCATGTATTTTAGATACTATTTTCCTAATTATGAATTGCAAGGGCGGCAAGTACGATGGCATATCGTGTCCTTGTTATCAACTCATTTACAAACTAGACTCGGACCAAAGAAATGATATTCTATAATACTCTATTTACATTAACAGTTTATTGCTTTCACATGTTTATTGATTCTGTAACGTATCATTATTTTAAACAAGAATTACTTAAAGTCAAATGCTAATGTGTGGCATTTGTAGTTGTAAATTGTATTTATCACATGTTATATTTTTACTAACTCTTATATTTAGAAGAAGATGTAATATTTTGTGTTTAAATTATTATAAAAGTTATATTCACAATTAAATGAGCAAAAATCTTTGCTAATATCCCACCTGAAGATGTTGTAATACAACGAAACCTAGGTCATGGTAAAGAACTTAAAGAAACTAGAAATAATACTACATCACGTAGTTTCATTTAATTGTGAATAATGAATTGCTACAAAATTAATGCCAAATATATTCAAAAATTATATTTTTAAATAGTGTCTAGCAGAAGAATTCATTAGAATAGAATTACTTATATTGAAAATCTGTGTGCTGACAATGACAGTGACATCCCAGTTTCTTCATTACGTAGTGTATTGTGTTAATTTTTGGACTATTTTTTAACATTTTTATTATAAATTGATTTTATATAACTGTTAACGTATAAATATTTGTTAATTATTTAACGAAGTGCATAATATTGTTCAAATAATTCTATATTTATATTGTTTAGTATTATACATTAATAGATAAATATTTTCTTATTTTTGACAAAACCTCGAACTTCTGGAATCTGATATTTATTATTAATTTATAAACATTTAGGACTCTTTACTTCATAAATTACCTTTTAACTTATTATCTAAGTGAATTACATAAACATTATCCATCTACACAAATTTATCACCATCATCATCAGTAGCTCGACAGCTCAGGGTGGGCTAAGTCTTTCCTTTGAAGTGATTTTCATACAGCCCGATCTCCAGGTATGGACCTTTAAGACCTCAAAATTCTATTCCATTGCATCTTCCCATCTCATCTTAGTTCTTCTTCTATTTCTTTTTCCTTCCGGCTTAGAGGGTTTAATGGAGGTTCCATTCGAACAAGTTGAGTAGCCCAATTTAGTCTATTAATTTTAACAAGTTCTATGATATCTGGGTCTTTGTAGATTTTCCATATTTCTGAGTTTTCTCTCCTTCTCCAAAAATTTTCCTTTTTGCCCCCAAGAATTAGTCTCATAACTTTTCGTTCAAAAACACCCAAATGGACCACATCTAACTTTGTCAATGTCCATATTTCAAAACCATAGACTCAAACTCACCAAAAATAATCTAATGAGAGCTTTATTAAACAGGAATTTTGTTTTCCTAGAAATATATTGTGACCTGACACAATCAATTTCAGATTCCGATTATTTAAAACCCAGTACTGAATCAAAAGTGTATGTGCCTAAAGTAATATTGGTAGTTTGGCCAGAAGTTTTTTGTGGAAAATATGTATTTTGTTTTCTCCTGGCTTATATTTAGATTCATAGACCTACAGAAATTACTAAATTAAAATAAAAAAAATTGTTTTTAATTGATACACAGCGTTAACAAAAATTTCAGATGATCTCCTGAGACTGCTAAATAGAAAAAATAACAGCTAATTTCGCTGGATTTTTATCTCAATTATAGAAAACATAAAAAAGTAAAGCCCTGGAACGTCTTTTCGATTTCTATTATTAACTAAGGCTGAATTTATTCAACCGATCTGAATAAAGTATATGTAAATAACCACGTTTTAATAACTCTTACAGTGGTTCTCTTTTGTTAAGGCGCAAAGTGCTGAGTCTTTCTAGACTGCCTTCGATTTATCAGAGTAGTTATTATAATAAATGTCGAATTGCGTAGAAAACGGAGGGTGCCAAAAGACTCGAAATGAATATTTCGTTATAGAAACTCGCGAGAAAATGTCGTTTATTCGATGAAATTATCCGTGATAGCTATACTATGGACTAATATATGAATAGTTTTTAATTGTTAACTGTCAATTAAGATTCAAGATGTATTGTGAGTTATTCCCTAGTTTTTTTTATAAATTATAACACACATAATGGAAACAAATTGTCAAAATCCAGTTGTATTTGCACATAAATGTTGCCCTACTTGTCTATTTTTTATTAAGTTGACAACTTGTAAACCCACCAAGTTTTTTCAACTATTCTGGAATATTATAGAAGTTTGTCGAACATCACTGCTAAATTCATAAATGGAGTATCCTTCAATGTTCTTTTCAGATATCAACTGTGTTCCAGCGAGTAAAAAGAATAAAAAAAATACGATATTTCGCGAAGAGAACTTACTACATGAACATCGTTTTGCAAAAAACGAGCAAAGAAATACGGAAAATATTCATAACAATGTATGAAGATACGCTCTCTTTAGACATAGCCAAACAATAATCCAAACATTGAAACAAAATGATAATATCATATTAACAAAAACTAAAAAGCCTTATTGAAACAGATCCCAAAATAAGTTCATGTATATTAATAACGGAGCTACTATCATGCTCTCAATAGAAAAACAACTTTATTTCTTGGAAAACAAGTAGAAACGTTCTGCTAGACTACCACATAAGACACTTAAACCTTGGAATAGGATCGAACCGAAACTAGTCGAAGTAAATGATACACAAACTGTAGAAGCTAATTATGTAATTAAATTTAGGGTAAATACAATAGGCAGCATTTGTTCGGTTTAAAAATCATGAAGTGTGGATGCGTAATCCATTATTATATGTATCCATATCCATTATTATATGTATCCATATCCATTATTATATGTTAAGCCATTTATTATATGTATAGGAATTGCAGATTCCAATTATGGTCCACATGCTTAGAATATTAACTGCACTTAATAATACAGTTTAAACTACTGTTGTTGATCTTATATAAATTAAGCTCTTTATTATATGTATTCGGATTTCGATTATGGTTCACATGTTTAGAATTCACCCCTCCATTCATATCGCCCCTCGTAATTACCTCGTCTAGACAGTAAATCGACCTACTGTTAATTTTTACACTGTGGTATTATTTGGAATAATCTGCACAATCATGTGTTCAAAATCTATTAAAAATAGCGCTCATTAAGAATATTCCCCCAAAAGGTCAAAAATATCTCATTACGTTTGAGGAAAATTTATGAATAAAAGTAATTAATGTAAAAATAATAATAATAATAAATTTTTCTTTGTTTTTTAGACACTTTTCCTAGTACTCCTTAAATTACAAACCGAAAAAGGAAACCTTATAAGATCATTCGCGTCAGACTGTCTGTCATGACCGATTTTCTGTGAAACTATGTGAGCTAGAAACGTAAGCTTTGGCATATTAATATATTTTTATAACCTACATATTTTGCTTTGGCTAAATTTTTTTAAATATTCACTTAAGGATTGATTTTTTTTTAAATTGTATATATCATGTTGGATATTATTTGAAACTGCTTGCTATGAAGAATACGTAGATATTTTTTCATAATTTTAAATTACATCAATGGTTTTCTAAAAAAATGACAAAATAGTATTATAAATAAAAAGCAAAATTTAAAATTTTGAAAAAACTCACGATGGATATAGTCGTCGTAATTTAAAAACGATTAAATAATATTTTTTAACTCCCCTCCCCCCCCCCCTCTGACTGAAAGAAAATAGGGACCTATTAATATAATTACAAACCCAAGAAAATCGGTCGGAGCTTCCACGCTTTGCTTATACCTAAAATTTTGCAGTTTTACTAGTTCGTAAATAATTGAAATTCTCTTAGGTGCGCAAATAGCTTTTCTATGCTGCTACAATGTAATTGATATTGGGAACGGAAATGGAAAAGACAGCGCCGACCGATTTTCTTGAGTTTCAAATTATATTAATAGGTTCTTACTTTCTTTTAGTCGCGCGGTTTTCAAATAAATTATTTAATCGTTTTTTATTTATGACGACTACATCCGTCGTGGGTTTTTTTTAAATTTCTTATTTTGCTTTTTATTTCATACTTTGTGGACACAATGGGAACATTCGTTTGCACCAAAATGTTGTAGCGCTTCCTGGTGAGCTGACATCATAACACGCATCTGAGAACCATCGCCGTTTAGTCTCAAATATTTTGCAGAAAACCGTATCTAAATCGGGCAAACCATTTGAGAGATAAATGGGAACATTCGTTTGCAACAAAATGTTGTAGCGCTTCCTGGTGAGCTGACATCATAACACGCATCTGAGAACCATCGCCGTTTAGTCCCAAATATTTTGCAGAAAACCGTATCTAAATCGGGCAAACCGTTTGAGAGATAAATGCGAACATTCGTTTGCAACAAAATGTTGTAGCGCTTCCTGGTGAGCTGACACCATAACACTTATCTGAAAACCATCGCCAATTAGTCCCAAATATTTTGCAGAAAACTGTATCTAAATCGGTCAAACCGTTTGAGAGATAAATGCGAACATTTGTTTGCAACAAAATATTTATTGTGGCGCCCGTTTGCAGAAAACCATGCCTAAATCGTTTAAACCGTTTGGAAGATAAAACTATTTGGGAAGTTCAAACAATTTGGGAATATTCGTTTTGCAACAAAATATTTATTGCGGTGCCCCCTGGTGAGCAATCACCGTAACAACTATCTAAGAACCATCGCCAATTAGTCCCAAATATTTTGCAGAAAACCGTATTTAAATCGGTCAAAAAGTTTTGGAGATAAATTAATTGCATTGAATTGCACATAAAAATAAATAAACAAACAACCTCTCACCCTAAATGCATATATTTTCTCCATTCCGTTGTGAGTAAAAAAAACAAAGCTGGTAAAATCTGACTTATCTTGACACAGACCCTATAACTTTTTTAAATATGCATAATTTTTTTACGTATGTGATAGATATAGTAGGCAATACGTTTACGTTGTGAAAGAGTTATATTTTTAAGAGTTATATATATATACATATATATATATATATATATATATATATATATACATATATATATATATATATATATATATATATATATATATATATATATAGTTAATACCTGTATACGAATTTCTCCTAATGCGAGTTCTACTCATATTTTTCACTATTTTAAGATGTCCCACTCATTATCAGCAACTAACGTTCTATTTTCCGTCGTATTCAGTTTAAATGTTCCGTTCCTGACTGCGATGTATAAATAACTAACATAAATGCCATACAACTAATTTAAACATATCCTGTAATAGCTCTTATTGCTCAATGCGCTACTATAAAAGCAACTAAACGAGCACAGGCTCTTATTTGCCGTAGCCTTTTCGCAGTCATATTCACTTTATCCGTAGCAGTGGAGTAATTTTCCTTGTCTTTATGTGTTCATGTTTATGGCTACGCTTTGTGTGGGAATTGAATATGGAGTAAAGTTACGGTAGACCAGTCTGGGAAAAAATTGTGGTGATGGAACCGTTTTAAGCAAATTGAAGAAAACGTGTGATCTTTACCCACATAAGCTGACAAATAAAGTGGAACTCCTTTAATGGTTCGTCTTAGTCTATAATTTATAATAAACTTAATTATTTAGATGTATTTCCTTTTCTTTTGTTATTCTGACTAAAACTATGTTTTCAATAATTTAATAAAAAAAACTTAATAAATTTTCATTCTAAGCTATTTAATAATTGATAATATCATACTTCTTTATAATTTTTGCTTTATATAAAACTAAATGCACGACTAAAGACGCAAAAATTGCCAGCGACTTGGTGATTCATCGACAGCGTTTGATTGAACTTTTTGATATTACAGACCTCTATGTTATGAACACTCGGGCGATTCCGCCGTCATTCGGATGTATTCGGATTTTTTCTCAAACGTTACAAAATTTTAACGTGACAGAATGATTTTGATGTTGCTAAAGAAGTTCGATATAAATAAGTCGTGATGATGTCTATTGAACTATTCAGCAACCACATCGTTTTAAGCTAGCTTTCACTTTCTCTAAAGCTATTTTTGAAAAGCTTAGCAATAAAGTTTGTTAATAAATAAATTAATTAATAACATAAGGATTAGGTACAATAATGCAACATAATCGAAAAAAAAATTTGACTTCGCTTTAATTACCTGCAACATCTTAATAGACTGGATAGCTTAAAAGAAACGACTAGTCAGAAAACAAACAACAGTACATACTAAATGAAACTGAGTGATGTAGTATTATTTCTACTTTATTTAAATTCTTTACCTAGGTTTCGTTGTATGACTGCATCTTCAGGTGGGCAAATTACTCGTATAAAGATTGAGCATCTTTACAATTTGCCCACCTTAAGATGTTGTAATACAACGAAACCTAGATCGTGTTATAAAATTGAAATAAAGTAGAAATAATACTACATCACGTAGTTTTATTTAATTGTGAAAAATTAAATTAAAAGGAATTTCTACAAAATTAACGCTAAATATATTCAACAGTATATACATTAATTTATGCCTGCTAAACCTATTCACTTACAAAGAGAACCTTCGACATAATACAAGTATACCAGAAAGTTATGAAAAGAAGCTATATTCATCTAGATTACAGGATCGCATAAAAAACATTACTATAAGAACGAAAAAAAAGTCGGACACAATAAGACAAGTACTAAAATTAAAATGGAACGATATGTGAACTTCGATCTACAATACTAACGAACAGGTACCCTTTAGATACGAAACCTAGACAAGGAAGGCCCTACAGAACAACTAAATAGAAGTAAAAATTCAAAGACTTAACCAATCTTTTAAATACTTAGATTACTAACACTCCAGTTTAATTTTTAAATATCTAAGAAGTATACAAAGCTATAAATAAATAAACAAAATACACCTAAGCTGAACTGTGTAAGATGTATAAAAAGTGTAAGAAGTATGCAAAGCTATAAATAAATAAAATATACTTAAGCTGAACTGTGTAAGAATTATAAAAAGTATAAGAAGTATACAAAGCTATAAATAAATAAATAAAATACACCTAAGCTGAACTGTGTAAGAAGTATGAAAAGTGTAAGAAGTATGCAAAGCTATAAATAAATAAAATATCTTAAGCTGAAATGTGTAAGAAGTATAAAAATATAAGAAGTATACAAAACTATAAATAAATAAACAAAATATACCTAAGCTGAACTGTGTAAGTAGTATAAGAAGTATACAAAGCTATAAATAAATAAACAAAATACACCTGAGCTGAACTGTGTAAGAAGTATAAAAAGTGTAAGAAGTATGCAAAGCTATAAATAAATAAAATATCTTAAGCTGAACTGTGTAAGAAGTATAAAAATATAAGAAGTATACAAAACTATAAATAAATAAACAAAATACACCTAAGCTGAACTGTGTAAGAAGTATAAAAAGTGTAAGAAGTATGCAAAGCTATAAATAAATAAAATGTCTTAAGCTGAACTGTGTAAGAAGTATAAAAATATAAGAAATATACAAAACTATAAATAAATAAACAAAATATACCTAAGCTGGACTGCGTAAGAAGTATAAAAAGTATGAGCAGTATACAAGGCTATAAATAAATAAACAAAATATACCTAAGCTGAACTGTGTAAGAAGTATAAAAAGTGTAAGAAGTATGCAAAGCTATAAATAAATAAAATGTCTTAAGCTGAACTGTGTAAGAAGTATAAAAATATAAGAAATATACAAAACTATAAATAAATAAACAAAATATACCTAAGCTGGACTGCGTAGGAAGTATAAAAAGTATGAGCAGTATACAAGGCTATAAATAAATAAACAAAATATACCTAAGCTGAACTGTGTAAGAAGTATAAAAAGTGTAAGAAGTATACAAAGCTATAAATAAATAAAATGTCTTAAGCTGAACTGTGTAAGACGTATAAAAATATAAGAAATATACAAAACTATAAATAAATAAACAAAATATACCTAAGCTGAACTGTGTAAGAAGTATAAAAAGTATAAGAAGTATATAAAGCTATAAATATATAATCAAAATATACGTAAGCTGAACCGAGAAGATACATACACGCCCATACATTCGTAACTCACAATAAATATCACACGCTTTCCCCCTCACACTGTACCCACTAAAATGCCGATTGACATCAGATATTGAATCGGAATAGTTTATTAGGGCGGCAGAGAGTTGAATGGCCCAATAAATTCTGAATATTATGCTAATAGGGAGATTGTGCCTTGTTTCGTGTGCGGTTTAGACTTAAACTCGAATATACTAAATGGCTTTTGCAAAGCTTTATCTTTTCAATCGTTTTCCAAGCCACTGTGTGAATTTCCTTTTGTCTTGTGTATAGTTGAAATTCATGTTTCGTGATAGTAATTTAAGGATATCTGAACGTGTAATGGTTGTTTTATTTTGCTCCGATGAAGATTTGTTTTGTTGTTGTTATTGCCTATATGTTTACATTTCAGTTTTTTCGATTATGGGCCGTTTTTTTTGCTCTTTTTTTATATTGTCTAGATAAACAGACTTTAAGATACACAAATATATTTTTCGTGATTCACTCTATTTACGTTCAAAAACAACTGGTCCTTCTGAGCACTTAACGAATAAGTGCCAGGTGTACTTGATAAGTTTTCTATTTGCAACCTGTCAATCAGTTTAAAAAAAACCTGCTCCTAGCGAAATTTAAAGTCTTCATTTTGAAATATTATGTATTTTTATTACAGTATGTGAGATTGCAAATATTTTTATTCAACCTACATAATACTAATACCACATGAGTATATCTTTCTCGTATTGAAAAATTTAATTCAAACAGCGTCAGAACCTAAATATATGTACGTAAATACCGAGTCTGTCAAATTTTTAATTTTCGTCATTTGAATAATTTTCTGATCATGTCGAATTATTTTTATACTTTTAATTTTTGATCCTATTAATACCCTATTGAAATTTATTCAAATAATTATAAAAAACTAAATTATATAAATGTTTTAAGAAATTA
This sequence comes from Druceiella hillmani, assembly GCA_039881145.1. Classification (NCBI taxonomy): domain Eukaryota; kingdom Metazoa; phylum Arthropoda; class Insecta; order Lepidoptera; family Hepialidae; genus Druceiella; species Druceiella hillmani. The sequence goes on along the minus strand of JAYKKI010000060.1, from coordinate 5,067,305 downwards.
AACATTTATATAATTTAGTATATTTCATTTTGAATGTAAAATTACTTCAAGTACTTCAAGTTTCATATAAAAATGATCTAATAAATACTATTCAGTTTAATTATGGTCTGTTTTTTTTGCTCTGTTTCTTTTCTATATCATGATATACATACCTAGCCAGGAATATTAGTTAAAGTACATTTTATTTTGTATTTAGAATATTAAAGTCGAGATAAGTGATGTCTTCTTTATTATAATTCAAACAAAACAGGTCGGGTGTCCCGGGACACCTCACTATTCATAGGTCATTACGCTGCGATTCATAGGACCAGAGTAGTGATAAACGGAAAAGCTTATTGAAGTGTAGCTTCATAAAGAATGTTTGGATGGCCACTTAATGGTTTAGCTTTATGTTGTAAAATTTAAATATATGGTATGGAATTCTCGAATGGATTTTTTACAAATATGTATAAAAAATCTATCAAGTACAAATAGAATTCGTGTTAAGAAGATTCCGTACACATTTAGTCACTTATAGACATTTAAGTATAAGTAGCATTTCTAATTAACATATTTACAAATATTAATTTTTCACAATGTGGATATATTGCCTTCTGTCTTTCACAGACAAAAAAAACAAAATATTTATGAAAATGTATAATTTAACATAGAATTAGACATTACTGAATTTTCACTTTTCCTTTACTTGGCTTCTAAGTCCTCTCATTAAGCCTATTTTCAATATCGTAGTTCGACTGGAAGTACCCTATATGTTTTGATGATCAGTAAATAAGACTATTTTATGAATAAAAAATATACGCTTTAAAGGGCTATATCTTCTGTTGCTTGTACGAAAAAGTTTGAAATTTTGCAGCAATGTAAGGTCGTAATATAAATATATCTGAAGCCGTTTTTGAGAAAAAGGGACTTTGACAGAGATTCAGACGGACGGATAACGAAGTGATCCTATAAGAGTTCTGTTTTAATCGATTTTGAGGGACAGAAACTTAAAAAATATTTGTCATTTTCTAATTAATAATACAGATTAACATTGTCTAAATATACTAGACTAATATTTCCACATATATTTGTTTAATGTTTGATATCACAAATAATAAAGTGTTTCTAAATTCGCGGCAACACACCGAAACACAAATTGTCTACCAATCAGAACGCGTAACGTATAAATGCGCCACATAGATCATAATATAATAATACATAGTCAACTTCAAGTATGTGTGTGAACTAGATAATGCGATCCCGTAAATAGTATTCCGCACACAATATCCATACATTCCTATAGAATGCCATATAAATGCGTGAAAAATAGAACATTCCTTTTCAATATAATTATTTGAGGGAGATATCTTTGTATAGTGAGGTATCAAAATTCACAGCTAAACGCCGAAACACAAATTGTCTACCAATCAGAACGCATAACGTCTAAATGCGCCACATAGATCGTAATATAATAATACATGGTCAACTTCAAATATGTGTGGGAACTAGATAACGCGATCCCATAAATTGTATTTCGCAAACAATATCCATGTATTCCTACAGAATGCGTGAAAAATAGAACCTTCCTTTTCGATATAATTATTTGAGGGAGATATCTTTGTATAGTGAGGTATCAAAATTCACAGCTAAACGCCGAAACACAAATTGTCTACCAATCAGAACGCATAACGTCTAAATGCGCCACATAGATCGTAATATAATAATACATGGTCAACTTCAAATATGTGTGGGAACTAGATAACGCGATCCCATAAATTGTATTTCGCAAACAATATCCATACATTCCTATAGAATGCCATATAAATGCGTGAAAAATAGAACATTCCTTTTCAATATAATTATTTGAGGGAGATATCTTTGTATAGTGAGGTATCAAAATTCACAGCTAAACGCCGAAACACAAATTGTCTACCAATCAGAACGCATAACGTCTAAATGCGCCACATAGATCGTAATATAATAATACATGGTCAACTTCAAATATGTGTGGGAACTAGATAACGCGATCCCATAAATTGTATTTCGCAAACAATATCCATGTATTCCTACAGAATGCGTGAAAAATAGAACCTTCCTTTTCGATATAATTATTTGAGGGAGATATCTTTGTATAGTAAGGTATCAAAATTCACAGCTAAACGCCGAAACACAAATTGTCTACCAATCAGAACGCGTAACGTCTAAATGCGCCACATAGATCACAATATAATAATACATGGTCAGCTTCAATTATGTGTGTGAACTTGATAGCACGATCCCGTAAATTGTATTCCGCACACAATATTTATATATTCCTACAGAATGGTGTGTAAATGCGCGAAAGAGATAAAACCTCCCCTTTTCAGTTTAATTATTTGAGTGAAGTATCTTGTAGACTGAGGTATCAAAATTCACGTCTAAACGCTGCAACACAAATCGTCTACCAATCAGAATGAGTAACGTCTAAATGAGCTACATAGATCACAATATACCAATACATAGTCAACTTCAATGTATGTATGTGAACTAGATAACGCGATCCCGTAAATTGTATTCCGCACACAATATCCATACATTCCTACAGAATTCCGTATCCATGCGTGAAAGAGATAGAACCTCCCCTTTTCAGTTTAATTATCTGATTGAGGTATCTTGTATAGTAAGGTACCAAAATTCGCAGCTAAACACCGAAACACAAATTTCTACCAATCAGAAGGCGTAACGTCTAAATACGCCACATAGATCATAACAACTTCAAGCATGTCTGTAAACTAGATAGTGTGATCCCATAAATTGAATTCCACACACAATACTCATCTGTCCCTATAGAATGACCTATAATGCGTGAAAGAGATAGAACCTTCCTTTTCAATTGAATTATTTCAGTGAGGTATCCTTGTATATAGGTATCAAAATTCGCAGCTAAACACCGAAACAAATTATCTACCAATCAGAACGGGTAACGTCTAGATACGCCACATAGATCATAATACATTAGTACATGATCAACTTCAAGTGTGTGTGTGAACAAGATAGCGGTATCCCATAAATTGGACTCCGCAAACAATAAATATATATCCCTACAGAATGACCTATTATGCGTGAAAAAGATAGAACATTCCTTTTCAATTTAATTATTTGTGTAGGTATAAGGAAATAAAATTGTGTTGCTAAAAACGAAATGTATTTTTATGTGTATATACTATATACAAACACATACATATATATACTTTCTATATTCAAGAAACACTGAACAAACATTTAAAACAATGTTATATTTACATTTCTAAACTGAACGAATCTGGAATAATTTCAAAGTAAATGACATAAACAGAAACCTGCAAACAAGAGTGGAGTAGTGTTTAATGGTGTACAAACATTAAACCTCTATATTTAGATAGGAAAATTTTGTAGTCTTAATGGAAAACATAACCGAGCTCCAATGTTGATTAGTCTGTGAAAACTCTTTACTCTTCAAGTTTTTTGAAACGACCCGAAAACTGTGAAAATTTAAAATACTTTATACATTTTTCAGGTTCATTTAATTTTCTCTTGCCCATTTTTTGGATAAAAATGTTATGAATTTCACGGCGAAAATTCCGTTCGCCTTTTTCCGATGTGAAAGATTTTTGTTTTTTTTTTCATTTTAGGCTTCAAATGTTATTTTATCAATATTCGCTGAATGACTACCGTTGATGCGAAATATTTATTAATTATCTACGGTAAATGACTTCAATAAATACTTATAAAATACATATATTGATAAAGTTCGCTTTTGAGTTTGATCCCACTTATGGTCCTTATGGCTGTAACGCGAAATGATACTTGGCGAAAAAGTTCAATTTACCTGTTCAGAGCGCTTATGAAAATCCCACGAAACTCGTACTTTTTCATATTCTTACATTGATCAACATGGAGTACACTCTACCAACGCTACTATATATAGTTATGAAAAATATCGATACAATGAAATAGTGAAAAACAAGATACAAAAATTGAAAATGTGAACCAAAAAAACAGGTAAATCGAATTAATGAATATCTAATAGAAGATAATTTTTTTATCAAATATGAGTATTAATATGTAAAGCGAAAAATAATATTTGTTTTTTTGTTTATTCACCGTTTTTTGTCTTTGTGTTTCATAGTCTTTGCTTTGAGGAATATTATAGGCTACGATTCATAGGTCATTTAGCTACGATACGTAGGACCAGGGTAGTAATAAACGGAAAAGCGTGTTGAAACGTAGCTTCTTAATAGACGTTTGAGATGGAGACTTAACGGATGTTTGAGATTGAGAAAAAGTGAAACCTCACAAATGCTGGACAGCGCATATTGTTGCCCATATGAGTGAGCGATATGGAGTAAAAGGGAAACAAAATGCAACAGGACCTCTACCACTTTCGTTTTCTTTAAATAAATAATATATATATATATATATATATATATATATATATATATATATATGTATGTATATATATATATATATATATATAGATATATAAAAGCGCACTACAAATATACACAGAATATATATGACCTGTGACAATATATAGGGGTAACGCAGTCTATAAAATATAACAGAAGTCGAATAACACTTCTTAAAGATACAAGGTAGAAAGAGTTGGATCTGACTGATCATCTTGAATATTTTCACTCATGTACCTCCAGCTAAATGACTGGAAATTCTCATACTCCGGAAATTATTAAAAAAGTTGAAAAATTAGTATTGGAAGATGGCAGACTAAAGAAGAAACAGCTTGCAAAGATGGTTAAAGTATTGGATACAATAATTTTTAAAATTCTCCTCGATCATCTTAGCGTGGCAAAGGTCAGCGCAAGATGGGTACCGAGAATGCTCACACCGCCTCAAAAACAACACCGCGTGGAGTGTTTTCGCGTTTTTTTTTCGGTTTTGGACCTCTGTAGTGAAGACAAGGATGGACTATTGAGTCGAATTATTAGTAGAAAATACAAAACTTGGGTTCGTCATGATGAACGTGAGTCCAAACAAGAGTCAATGCTGTGGCACAAAAAAGGCACACCACCGCCCAAGAAGTTTAAGGTGTCACAGTCGGCTGAAAAAATCATGGCGACAGTCTTTTGGAATTCAGAAGGGATTCTGTCGACAGATTATAAAGATAAAGTTATTTTCATAACCGTAGAATACTATGCGTTAATTCTTGAAAGAAGCAATCAAAGAAAAAAGAAGGGAAAAAATGACCAAAGTTGTCCTGCTTTTGCACGACAACGCGCCCATTCACACGAGCCGCGTTGCGCTGGCCGCCCTGCACAAGCTGGACTTCCATATTTTTGAACACCCACCCTACAGTCCTGACCTGGCTCTCAGTGATTATTATTTGTTCCCAAAACATTAAAAAAGAACTTCGTGGAAAGAAATTTTCAAGCGATGAAGAAGTGAAGGACGCAGTTTCAGCTTAATTTTCGGGCAAATTAAGCAAAATTATATATATTGAGAAATAAATATAATTTTGTATTTTTATTCTCACTCATTATCCTCCATTCCGCGAACTTAAGAACGCCCCCTCGTAGTTTACATACATAGCTTACTCTTTTACATATAATGCTAACTTATTACTATGCACAAACACAAAATGAATGCAAAAAATATTAGTTTTAACTATAAAATTCAGTAAACATATTACTAAAAACGGTGCACGTCAAGAATTAACGTAGATACTCACCCACACGCAGTGAGAGAAAACTGGCGCAAAAACACGTCAATACCGCCTACAAGTAAAATACCCGTCACGATACCACCATTACGCCCACGAGGACACGAACAAAATAGAAAACTCCCACCCGCCCTCGATGTAAAAGCACGATGAATGGTAATACTTGCTTAGCTGAGCTTTCACACTGGCCCACCATAGACGTGAGGCTCTCATAGTTACCATCTTCTTGATAATAATGTTATTTTAAATGAAATTTGACGGTTATTTCTCGTCTGAAATTAAATCAATAAGCTATTGTATAGAAAATTTTCTATTCTGGAAGAGAGGCGGTCGTGATACTGAAAGCTCTATTAAACTATATTGAAATGAAAGCTTTTATGATTAACAATAGAGAATTCCGCCCAAAAGGATGAAATCATTCATTTTTGTCGTAATGATAGTTTCCGTAAACAAACGTCAATAATCATATTTTTAACATAAAAGATATTGTCTCTCTATCTATCTTCGGTTTCTCTGCAAGATTCAGTAATAGCCATCAGTAAGCCATGCAAACGCCGTACTCCATTCTCATACAAAAACTTCATTTTAATTTTTAAGTTTCTGTGTACCATTGAGTTTTTAGACAAATGGGAGAGATCAAATAATCCCCAATCTTTTCTAAGGTTTTTAATTATTAAATACTTTTCTATAGAGCACTAATTTTTTTTTATCTAATATAGAAGTTCATGGATTAAGTACACATATCTTTTCTGAAAGTTATCAGTCAAAAAAGTCATGTTTTAACTATTTACTATATTTTCTTATCTTAATCCAGACTAATATTAAAAATATATAAAATCGACTATTTTAATGAACGAATGCTCGTTGATCTGTAAATCATACGAACAGTTTACATCCTGAATAAATGAACAAGTTTTTTATTCCGAAACCTGAAGAAGTTACGGTAAACACCGTCTCAAATGCCGTTTAAATATCTGAATAAAACCATTTCAAAAAATGTCCACAAATATTTAAACGTAGCTCTTGATAAGTACTTTCAAAGAAAATAAATATAACGGATGCTTTAGTATTTACACTTGCTGATGTTTCATTTTGAAAAACCATTTCCCACAGTAATGACATTTTTTCAAGGAGAAAAGTAAGTATCGTCCTATGATTTTTGTAATACTTATAAATCTAGAGCTACAGATTGATATGGCGAGAGCCCTTGGTCCACTTTTTCATGTAAAAGTTCACATTTATGTTTATTTTATTGTTATACTATTTATATATTACGTAATAAACAAAATGCGTCTTAAAAAAGGTTTTCCACCTTTAAATCAAAGAAAGCAGTATAACTTGGATAAATAACTCTTATTTTTCTATTGACGAATCATTTCAATACACGAATTTGAGTTGGATTTATGTTTCACGTAAACCATTAATAAATCACTGATAAAGTGTTTCTTTCAACTCTTATTCATTGCGTATTGACATGGTGTGTATTGTGTCGACGTATTGATGTATGGGGAGTAGTTTTGTGTTTTTGTATTATGAAATAAAGAAATGGAAATATACAGAGGTATGTATTGTTCGTAATGGAGTTCAGTGTATCTGTGGCCGAAAAAAATATTGCCTGGAGTAGAGGTCGTTACGTAACATTGAGTGGAATTACAGTGTTACATAATTCGTATGTTTTATGACTTTTTATTATTTTTGTCACTAATTTGTACAAATTTAAACTTAAAATGTTATCTATATGATAACATTTTAAGTTTAAATTTGTGTAAGTAAATATACGCTTCGGCGACTTTATACTCATAAACGAGAGTTATCCAATCTTTGAGAATTTTATAGATGTTGCCGCTCATAGAAATTACTAGTCGGTTGAGTTGCGTCGCTATTTGATGTTACATAAGTAATAAATTATTATATATAATAAATTATATGTAATAAATTATTATATGTAAAAATATTTATTATATTGTTATAAATTATAAGTGAAAAATACACTTTAACAACCATATAGCCATAAATAAGAGGTCTTCAATCCCCCAGAATTTTGTTGATGTTTCAGTTCACAGACAATACGTAGATATGAGATAGAATTTACTGAAAAATTGAGTTACGTTGCTCTTTGTTATCACTAATTTGTACTAAAATATAGTACGCTTTGGCGACCTCATAGTCATAAAAACCAATCTCCCAGAATTTTATTGATGTTTTCGTTCATATATTATCATATGGAATGAGATAGAATACACTGGAAAATTGGTGGAGTTACGTCGCTATTTATTATCACTGATTTGTTACTAAAATATATAGGTACTATTTTATATATAAATTATGTATAAGTAAAAAGTACGTTTTGGCGACCTCATAGGCATAAATTAGTGGTCTTCAGTCTCCCAACATTTTATTGATGTCTCCATTCATATAATAATACGTGGAATGAGATAAAAATTACTGGCAAATTGATGGAGTTATGTTGCTATTTGATACCTTTTGCTGGAAATCATCTGTAATTTTTGATTCGGTTTATATACAGTGAAATATACACATTGTAGCAAAGAACATATCTGTTATGACTCCGTACATCAAATTTAATGGAAAATGTAAAGGAACTATTTAGAAAATCTTAATGCTTCTGAAAAATTTATGTCACAATTGCGATTTCAATAAAAAACCTTAGCAGGTTTTTTATTTTTTACAAGAGTTCCGTACATATTTAGGCACTAATAAACATTTAATAGTACATAGTATTTTTATTAAATCATTTACAAATGTTAATTTTTCTACTATTACGAATTTAAATATATTTCTTTCTATACCATTTAAATGTGTAAAAACATTGTGTGTATTTAAAAAATTGTAAGATCAAGGACAATCCTAGTGTTGGCCTTCAAACTTTGCGTATGCTTCTGACAACCCTAATTTTTCATTTTAGGTTGTGCAGTTTTGAAACTAGAGTGAGGGTATTTTTTGCACATAATAAATGGTAGTACTCTAAAATTATGAGAAAAATAAATTTAAGTCTCTTATTATAATCCTTTGAAACGATACCAAATTTAGGAATGAAACATAATTTTTTTTAATCCCATATATGTTTTTGAAAGCTATATATGTATAAGCTTTCAGGGTTCAAGCTTTAAAAGGAAAATAACGGGACCCTAAAAGATTATTCATGTTTCCGTCCGTTTGTCTATCACATCTGTATTTCTCAAGCTGTTTGACTTGGAAACTTAAAATTTGGTGTAGTCGTAACTTACATTAACCCGTGTGTTTCTGAATAGATCTAAAACACAAAAACATTCATCTGGAAGCAATGTGCTTCCAGATGAATATTATACTCCAAAAAAATAAACAATTCGAAAAAAAATCATTATAAATAAATAATAATTTCAATTCCGTGGACTTGAAGAAGGATTGAGAAAGGTGAACTAACTTCATGCCTGAAGTTAGTTCACCTTTCTCAATCTTCTGTGAACTGGTTTAGATCTTATCTATTTTGGCGTAAGCAAGTCGTTAAATTTGATGAAAAATGTCCTTTTTTACCTCTTTTTTGATTTAGATTATTTTACGTTTTACATATTGTTATAATGTGTAACTTTATACCTATACCGTTTTGTTTTTATTACACTATAACCGGTTAACTGTAAGAGATTGCTCCTGTAGTAATGAGTTCGCTAGATGACTGTTCATCAAAGTTTTTAAATAAAATGACTGGCTTTTTCCCTCTTACTGAGGTTTAGGTAACTTTTTCCGCGACCCTGGAGCTTCATGGATTACTATGGTCCTTTATGGATGGAGGATACAACAAGATATAATCTGTACTTTGTTTTATCTAATTACATTTACAATCTATTAGAAAAAATAACCTAACTTTTCATAAAAAATATAAGATTTCTCTTTTATCTGATTTTGATAACACTTTCAAGAAGCTTATTTTTTTTAATTTTTGCTTTTTAACTATGTAATTTGATTCTCGTACTACCGAACACTGTATGAAGTTTTGACGGTCTCCTTTGCTAAGTAACTTTTAAACGCTCTAAACCTTTTAACAAAGCCCCTAAACGTACTACCTAACACTGTATGGAGTTTTGCCGGTCTCCTTTGCTAAGTAACTTTTAGACGCTCTAAACCTTTTAACAGAGCCCCTAACCGTACTACCTAACACTGTATGGAGTTTTGCCGGTCTCCTTTGCTAAGTAACTTTTAGACGCTCTAAACCTTTTAACAAAGCCCCTAACCGTACTACCTAACACTGTATGGAGTTTTGACGGTCTCCTTTGCTAAGTAACTTTTAGACGCTCTAAACCTTTTAACAAAGCCCCTAACCGTACTACCTAACACTGTATGGAGTTTTGCCGGTCTCCTTTGCTAAGTAACTTTTAGACGCTCTAAACCTTTTAACAAAGCCCCTAACCGTACTACCTAAAACTGTATGGAGTTTTGACGGTCTCCTTTGCTAAGTAACTTTTAGACGCTCTAAACCTTTTAACAGAGCTCCTAGCTGTACTACCTAACACTGTATGGAGTTTTGCCGGTCTCCTTTGCTAAGTAACTTTTAGACGCTCTAAACCTTTTAACAAAGCCCCTAACCGTACTACCTAACTCTGTATGGAGTTTTGCCGGTCTCCTTTGCTAAGTAACTTTTAGACGCTCTAAACCTTTTAACAAAGCCCCTAACCGTACTACCTAACACTGTTTGGAGTTTTGCCGGTCACCTTTGCTAAGTAACTTTTAGACGCTCTAAACCTTTTAACAGAGCCCCTAACCGTACTACCTAACACTATATGGAGTTTTGCCGGTCTCCTTTGCTAAGTAACTTTTATATGCTCTAAACCTTTTAACAAAGCCCCTAACCGTACTACCTAACATTGTATGGAGTTTTGCCGGTCTCCTTTGCTAAGTAACTTTTATATGCTCTAAACCTTTTAACAGAGCCCCTAGCGACTTGATTACTGTGATCACGAAATATTATAGACTGCAAAATTGAAAAATATGAGTCGTAAGTATACTACGGGTCACTAGGTAGAATAAGTATTATTTCTACCAGCAATTCATATATTTATAAATAAATAGTTAATATCAAATAAAAGTCTCGTCTATCTTTTACCTGATGCGATGTAACGTAATATACATTCACGTACAAACAGGTTTATCTGACAATTTATCTAATAAACTTGAAACGGAAAGCTCCATATTCAGTTCCAGTAAAACCTTCAATAACAAGATCTCATCGTAGGACAGGAAATAGGTTCTAAATCAATCCCTACGCGAAATCTTGACGGTGCAGAATGGTAAATTTGTTAAACACATAGACGAATATACTTGAAAAATATTTATATGCCGCCTGCAAATGGTACTGAGTATTTGAGCCTAAATTGGTTTAGTGGAAATGGAGAGGTATTGAAATAACTAATGTGTAGTCGTCTGATTTTATCCATTATATGTATCGAACTACGGCTCAAGTACATGGGTACTAAAGAGATTTTAATATTCTTATTTATATAATTCCAGTATTACAAACTTTTTAGAGATGGGGTTACCACCAGGGGAGTACCTATATAAAGAACCAGAAAAATAATTTGTACAACACCAGATATAAATTAAAAAATACAGATAACAAAATTGCACAGGTCATTAATAAATATGCTTCAAAGAAACACAACTAACTCCGAGTTCTCATAGAATATCATTTGATGCATTATAAAATCACTGAGAAAAAAAAGCAATCACCCAACTACTTTTATCAGGGTTTCGTAGCCAAATGGCAATAAAGGGACCCTTATTATTTCATCCTGTCCGTCTGTCTGTCTGTAGGTCACAGCCATTTTACTCGGTGACTGTCATCACTGCATAGATTCAATTTGGATGGCAAATTTCTTCTATGAAGAGCTATATAAAGAAGTAGAGGAATTATGAAAGAAAATAATATTAGGGGTGGCACTCATGTAACTGAGGGATGAAAAACATATAACTGAGGGATGAAAAAAAGTCCAGTGCGTATAGACGTGTAGGGTATCGTTAGATAGGTTTTAAAAATGATAGAGAAGTTCCAAAATAGTTTCTTTTTATGTTAGTCAGTATTTAGTGAGATATACGCTTCTTAAATATTAAACAATGTGTCCACCTCTCCACCTCCCTTTTCAAATAAATTCTGAAAAAAATTAAGGTAGAACTTAAAAAAAAATAAGGTAGAACTTAAAATAAACTTTCAAAGAAAATTGGTTTGAATAAGATATGTTGTGTAGTTCTTGAGATATAGGATATTTTCGGTATCGATCACAGAAATAATTTCATTTTTCATAGTGCCTTTGGGAAATATAAACTTATAAGTTTAATTTTGTTTGATCCTTCGTGCGCGAATCTGACCCACGCTAAGCATTTTAATTAATTTATTTTAACAGTTTAATAGCTTCAACTATTAGGTAGCTGATTAAAATATTGAATTGCAATATAATACACATTTTTAGTACTAATTGCTTTACTAGTTTTAAGTAGCATTGACAGCTTAGATCTTTTTCCTCCTTGCCTTTGCAAAAATAAATTTTCACACAGGTTTTAATGAGATAAGGAGTGCCGTATCATAAAAAAAATTGTGAAATAGTTTTGATTACATTTTAAAAGAGATTTGATTATATTTAAGATACTTTTTAATACACGGGGGTGGAACGTTCTTAGGGCTGCGTACATCAAAAGGAAAAAAGGAATCCTTAAATGATTACCTATAGGGTTCTTACTATTGACCTGGAAACATGAAATTTGGCAAGAAGCAAGATCTTACAGCAAAAATAAATGAAAAAATCCGAAAATTATTACTTTATAGTGATATCACATAAAAAAAATTTAAACATACGCCTCTAAAGAATATAGTACACAATATATTTTCATTGTAAAATACATAAATGTTATAAATATTAATAGGAATACTATGTACCATTAAATTTTTATAAACGCTTAAATGTGTACGGGAACCTAATAGCGCGGGCTTTACTCTTGCTTGATAGATTTTATTTTTCTCACAGAAAAAACAATCTTTATCTTGGAATTTAGTATACGGCAAGGTATTCCAATTTCTTTTATTTTTATGAGTTCACACACTTAATACGTAGAGTTCACACACTACGTATTTCTTTACAACTTCACCGCAACTGGATTTAAACTTGGAGAGCTATCATGATATGACTTACAGACAGTCGAGAGGAAATTGTAAAAATTCGGAACCCGTAAAAAGTATTTTAAGTCGTATAAAGTAATTATACAACTTAAGTCCTGCGGGTCGCTAATTTTGGCACAATTTGATTCGTCACAATTGGACTTAAACTGGCAGAGCTATCATCAAATGACTTACACACAATCGAGACGAAATTACAAACATTCGGAACCCGCAAGATGTATTTTAAGTCACATAAAATGAGAATATAACTTATGTCCTGCGGGTCACTAATTTTGGCACAATTGGATTTAAACTGGGAGAGCTATTATAATATGGTCTACAAACGATTGAGACGAAATTATAAAAATTCCGAACCCACATAATGTATTTTAAGTCGTATAAAGTGATTATATAACTTATGTCTTACGGGTTGCTAATTTTGTTTGATATTATACAATGTTAATAGACCTAGTTACCGAATCGAAATCGCAAATTTTTTGTGATTTTATGGAGTTTTCTTCGTAAAATTACATTAAAAAAATAAAGTTGAGCTATAAACAAATTTCATTTTCTGTATTAAATAATTCATGAGAAAAAATTTTGTATATAACGGGATAATTCCGTAAGTATAATGTTTTTTAAAAATTTATCATGCTAGAAGAGTTCTGTATATATCAAGGTATATATAAATATTTAAGGGTATATATTATGATTACTGACTATTTGACTATAGAAATGACACATGTTTTTCAAAATTACTAGATAATTATAAATAACATTTTTGCGAACAATATACAAATTTATAAATAAATAGTTAATACGAAATAACTTTTACTTATATAAAAGCTTCATCTAGTTCGAACAATTTACCGGAAGCTCTAACACGTAATCGATTTTCAGACGAAAACGGGTTTATCTAGCAAATGGACAATTCATCTATTTACCTAATAAACTTGAAACGGAAAGCTCCATATTCACTTTCAGACCCATAAAACCTCCAATAACAAGATCTAAAGCTCTTCGTAGGACAGGAAGTAGGTTCTAAATCAACCCGTACTCGGGATCGTGACGGCTCAGAATCGTAAATTTGTTAAACACACAGGCGAATGTCCTCGCAAGACGTTTATGTGTTGCCTACAAATAGTACAGTATTTGGAATAGAAGTCGGTTTAGTGGAAATAGATAGAAACTAAAATGGTACCGTACGATGTAATTAAATTGTTTTACCAATTAAGATATTAAAGTACCACTCAAATATAGGCACAAAACAAAATGTAATATGATAAATACACAATTATTTATCAATAAAATATATTAAAATAAGAACAGCGAGTATTACTTAGTAGTAATTCTATTTATATAAAAAAATAATATTTAATGATTTGATTAAAGTAACTGTTGTCATTAATGTAGGATCAAACTAGAGTAATCAAAATAAATTCTGTAAAACTATAAACAGTCAACTAAAAACCCCAAACATTTTTCTTGTAGCCCTGAACTCTTAAACGATTGCAAAAATAGTTGATATTAGATTAAAATAAAACAGTAAGGGATTAATTGTAATAAATTACATAAAACTAATCAAAATTATTCTGTATTAATCAAATCTTATTTATCTTACCGATAAGAAAAAAATAACTTCACGAATAGTAAAAAAAAACAATTATAATGTTTCGTCCGTTGCAAAAACCGTAATTTTTTTGTTAAAATATCTATTTACTTTCTTAAATTGTAATATCCATATTAATTTAATAAATAATAAACAACTATGAAAAGAAAATCAACATCCAAAATTATTTTTGATTTGACTTGTAGCTTAGTATATTCTAATTATGTTATAACAAGATACGAATTGAAAAATATTTGTATCCACACATATATTGAAACCTTTAAAAGCCCTATAGAAGAGATAATAACTTATAAAGTTTTAAAAGCCCTTTAAAATAGATCTAATAACCGTTTAACAGAGTTCTAAAATTCTTAGCAAGTTTTTATTTTCAAAATTCTGATTTCGTTTTTCTTTTTAGTTTATTCCTTTCATTAGTCCATAGATTAACTAAATATGTTAATAAAATAAAATCTTGGACGCATATAAAAATATCCTCCCTCACCTCAGAGAGTTCTAGGTGCTTTCCAAAATATTATAGTTTCCGGGGAAAAGAGAACGGATGGAAACCCTAGACCAGATTAAGGCATTATTGTTGACTAATAGCTAAATGTTAATTCAAAAGATTATTGAATATATTTTTCATTTAATTGTCAAAAGATTATTTTATGGTTTCTGTACCTGAAGGGTTTAAATGGAATTCTATTATGGTCGTAGATATCTAACTGTATTATAATTTATTAACCCATAACCAGAACTGGTATTGAATTTCAATTAGAATTATATTTCGAGGAGACACCACTATACGTAAAGGGGTTCTGAAAACAATTTTATTCTGCCTATGCAGACGTTGTAGAATATAAACCTTTTTTTTATATTTTGTAATTTAACTGGAAACTAACCTTAAAAGCTGCATTTTAGATCCATTTCATTACTAGGTGTATCTGAAAAACGACCCGAAATAGGGAAGCTATAATACGGTTCTAATTTTAACATTTATTATTAAATAAAATTGAATATATAATTTTAAAATGTTTATAATTAATCAAACCAAAGTATTTTTGAATAATATGTTATTTATACGCCTGTGAGAATTATGATAGGAAATATATTTATATAGTGAAAAATAATGTTAGTATTTGTAAATAGATTAACAGTAATATTATGTATATTTAAACGTTTATATGTACCTAAGTACATAGTGCATGCTTCGCTAGTCGTTACAACTTTATTTCGTTCTAATATTTAGGATTGAAATTTGGAAAAAGACATACACTTGTAGAATCATTCCGATGAGTTAAAAGGATTTTTCTCAGATAATATAAATTATTAACAGAAATTTTGCAAATAAAATTCCTAAATTTCTCTAAAAATATTTGCGATTTAAAAAAGAATCGGAGGGAAAAATGTAGAAAGAACGGATTCGGTAACAATGTTTCATTTATCAAAATTAATTTTACGAATTATAACAACATTAACGTAACACAGGTACAAACGCTGTAGACCGCGCGTCATACGCGGTCTATACAGAAATCACATGCTTATGTTTCAATGCCTTTATTATTATTATATATATATATATATATATATATATATACATACATATATATATATATATATATATATATATATATATATATATATATGTGTGTGTGTGTGTGTAAAGAAACTATACTTCTTTAACTGGTACAGCGCTCTCCTGTTGGTGAACAGTGACCATATACTTATATACTTCATAGATGGCGCTGTGAGTAATGACGGCCAACACGATCAGCAAAGCAGATTATTTTTATTTAAAAGAACTCACGATTGTTATTCAGTTGGTTAGATTATACTAAAAGAATTGTATAAAAAGAAATTGACAATTTAAATAATAAACTTTAAATGTCGTTTCTTTGTTTTCAGTTCTATTTAAATTAAACTGTGTAATTATTATCGTGTGTATTTAAGTACTAAAATAAACTAACATTGTTTTCAGAGAAAAGCAATTGTTTAATTGAATTATGCAATTCCTAATAAGTTCGGAAAAATTGTCTTATATGTTTAAATATGTACACACATACACACATACGCCGCGCACATATTTATATGTACACAAAACACGTATACATGACACTTGACGTTTTTAAAAGAATGATTAAGAACTTTAAAGCAAATCGAATCGTAGAACTATTCAAACTAAGAACCAAACAATTTGACGTGTATATGTATGGGAAAGTATGTACCAAAAATGAATGTTTGCGTATGTCAATATCTGTATTGTATACATGTTATCATGGATACATGTATGTATGTGTATAGCATTTAGTATAGATGTACGAATTCTGACGAAACATACCCAAGAAGACGATGTTTATAAACATGGGAAATTGATATTCTAATATAATACTCTAAGTACACTTTGTTGTAATTGATTATTTAACTAAAGGAAATTATTATTCTAATATAATACTCTAAGTACACTATGTTGTAATTGATTATTTAACTAAAGGAAATTGCTATTCTAATATAATACTCTAAGTACACTATGTTGTAATTGATTATTTAACTAAAGGAAATTGCTATTTTAATATAATACTCTAAGTACACTATGTTGTAATTGATTATTTAACTAAAGGAAATTGCTATTCTAATATAATACTCTAAGTACACTATGTTGTAATTGATTATTTAACTAAAGGAAATTATTATTCTAATATAATACTCTAAGTACACTATGTTGTAATTGATTATTTAACTAAAGGAAATTGCTATTCTAATATAATACTCTAAGTACACTATGTTGTAATTGATTATTTAACTAAAGGAAATTGCTATTTTAATATAATACTCTAAGTACACTATGTTGTAATTGATTATTTAACTAAAGGAAATTACTATTCTAATATAATACTCTAAGAACACTATATTGTAATTGATTATTAACACAAAGTGAATAAAGAAATATACATCTAAATAAATGTATTTTTAAGAAATTTCAAATTGACTAAGGCATTCGCACATTGAATTCGATTCTATAAAGTAAAGAAACCGACTTCATTTTGTATAATCGACTAATTATTCGGCTATGTAAATGCGTTTCCTTGTATTACGTCTTATGTACTAATTATATATCACATATTAACTTATAAATAAATAATATATTTAATTTTTATCCACCATTTTTCCTGTTATTCTTCTTTATCATAGAATTAATAATTTCACCCCCTATATTGTTAGGCGATAACAGAATTAAAATGTTTGTTTTAGATTCACATATAAGAGTTTATTAGAAAAAAGATTAAGAAACGCTTATTATTAAATGTAATATATCATAACCGATTTCTGTTCAAAAAAGTTATAAAGATTATTTGTTTATTTTATGAAATGAAGAGAAATTTACTAGTGTGAAAAACGGAAATTTTGTATATGTTATTAAGTTAATTGTATTACAAAAAAGTAATTTTGGTCACTATAGAAATTGTTTTAGTACAAATTGCAAGTTACTTTTACTTTTTACAACGTAACATGCAAAATTCTTTTCTTTTACAATCAAAAATAAATTTTATGAAGAAAATTCTGTCCAGATTAGCGCAGTAACAATTACTTTGCTGAGACTCTGGAAAAGTCAGTAACACACGAAATATCTGACATAAATTAATCGTGGGAGAACTTTGATTACAATTATTAATAATATATTCCTAATTTTGCTTTTGTATAAACTTTAGTAAATAAAATAAAAAATAGGTAATTATCTATACATCTAATTGAAATAAAATTTTAATTAGATGTATAGATAATTACATTTAAAGAAATTAAAATGAAAAAATAAGTGTACAGTATCAATCTATTTCATTAAATTCTTTTAAATCGAAATAATTTCATTTAAGAATATATTTACAAGAAACAAATTGTAATAAGATATATCTGTTATTAATTAAAATGCAAATTAAACACTTCTGTGTAATTTATTCATAAAATTAGTCGAATAAACTTGATTTCAAACAGCTAAAATCGGAGCAAAAAATATTAAAATTCATCCAATCGGATTCCATTTTACAAATTTCTTCCAAGTATAAAATTTTCCGTATATAAATAAGACATCACATTAATAGCACAGAGTACTTTACGGTAATTAAGAGAAGTAATTCCCTTCTTTGAAAGCAATATGATTAAAAGACGCCATTCACAGATAAAAAAAACGCGAAAAAGCACGCCCATACAAAAAAACAATGCCACCTTACGTACCCCAACCCAATTCCATTCATTGCCACGTACCTTTCACTCTGCCTGATCATTTTCCAAGATAAGGCTTTACTTATTTAAAATACGAGAAAAAATGAGCCTTTTCTCCGTGTTCAGGTATCATAACGAAGCCGAGCTTTCCCGCCCGCCCTGCCATTCATCATAGGAGCTTTCATTCGCATGTCGTCAGATGGCGCTTTCGATGCCACCGTTGCCTTTCGCATACTTAGGATGTACGTGAGCGGATTTTTCCTCAAATGGTATTCACAGTGCTCCGGTTGAATGTAAAAGGCCACCTATAATTGTCAATACATAGTTTCTAAGGAGACAAGTATAGTTGCATGGTGACGCACGGCCGACAATATAATGTAGGAAAATATTCAAGCATCTAGCTAGCTAGTTTTAGCAAAAACTTTGCCTTATGAGCTATCCGCGAACGAAACTATTCGTCGAAGTTTTGAATTGGAGGGCGGGCGGACGGAAAGCGTTTTATTTTATTCGTGTCGTGGGTGTAATGGCAGTTTTATGATAATGAATCTACTTCTGCGTAATATTGATGTGTTTTCTTTTAAATTTTAGTTTACTGCCTAATAGAATAGATTTTCAAATAAAATACAAGCGAATATTTTTTTAAAGAGCTTGTATAGTATGTAGCTAGTTGAAAAGGTAAAAGTTCCGCCTGTGTTTCTGATTCCTTGTTTTGCAATGTTGTTAGGAGAATTTTGATGATGGTAAAAATGTAACAAAATTTTATGTGATCATTTAATCATGTCGAATTTTAAATAAATTTTTTTCACGTTTTTATGAAAATTTTAACCAGTTAGTCATAACTTTGAACTTAAAACAAAAACTGACATCAACTTTGAAATTCATCGATAATAATATATATCTTCAATTAGGAACATAACCACAAATTAAAATAGTATACAAGTTAACATATTTTAAAATATAGTAATTAATTTATATTTGTTACTTAAAATGTCTTCATTTCATGGTGTATCTATTTTCATGTGATACGTATGGAGGACTTATTGCTACGAGAGCAATCTCTTACAGCCAACCATAACACCAGTCCAACCCCATTCGACGAACGACTGGGAATCGAACCCGGGTCCCCGCGGTGCGACGCATTGTAAAAGGCTTGTGATCAACCCAACACACCACGGCGACAAAATTAGAGTTAATAACAAATATTCACATATTTTTCAAAGAAAACTAGATGAGTTATGAATTGTTATTATGTACTTTTCTGCAAGATGATATTTTGATCTCAATTTCACAACTTTAGAAAGTTAACCTTTCTGTGGTATTCCATGACGAAATTAGAAAAGGCAGTCAAGTAGGGTGAAGTAGGGCTCACGCCCAATGATTTCATGTCGTATTGTTACTAAAAAGCTTAGCAGCTACCTGACAAATGTAAAAAAAAATTTGTAGCTTAATAACTCCATTTATAAAATAAATAATTTTCAGATTTTTCATTTACTTGTGATGTCAGACTTTCCTCCTTACCAAATTTTAAACTTCTGTGTCAATAGAAAGTGTTCAATGAGTCATTATCAATGAACGTGATATTTGAAAATTCATATCTTTTTATTGCTCTGTTAGAAAAATATTGAGAAAATGTTTTTCCTTATTCGTGAGCCTCAGTATTTGATGTGTATTTAAAGTACTTCTAACCGGTTTTGAGAAAAAGAGTCTTGATAGAGAAGCAGATAGACAGAGAGACGGTCAACAAAGGGATCATATAAGGTTTCCATTTTTCCTTGTACTTTGAGGTAAGAAGATTTAAATAAAAACAGAATACTTGTAGAACCACATAATTTTCTGTAGCTTGTTTTAAATTTTTTATTATTACAATTTTTCTATAATTTCTCTTTGGTTTCACTTTTTTTTCTAATATAGTTATAATACTTGTAACAAAGTTTTTTATTAAACACTTGTTCATAAAAATCATTAAACAAACAAGCATATATTGTAGTTATGATTGTATCAAAAAATTATAGAAGGTGAACGTTTAGCTTTTAGATAAATATTGGGAACGAAACCTATATAGATCAAAGCTTTTGTTGTTAAATGTTTAGAAATGAGAATACAGATTTCGTTACCAGTATGGTAACGAAATCTGTATTGATCAAAAAATTAAAAATCATAAATATTGGAATGAAATCTACATTGATTAAAAAATTTAAAAATCAAAAATATGGATGACAAAGCCTATATATTAAAAGCTCTTAGCGTTACCTGATATAGTTTTTTGTTCAAAATAATTTAATTATTTTCATATAGAATTATTTAGAAATTACTAATGATAATGAAGGTATTTACCGTGTATGTTATGCAGTTTACATGAACGCTGGGATCCCAATCGTACCCGTCTGATTGGCACAAACATGTTTATTTTAATATATTGTAATATCAGCCATTTCAGCTTCTTCCATTGTTCCAAGAATGGAAGCTATTGCAACAACAAAAGGCCAATCAATATCCTTTTAATGTCGTTTCCACGTATGCGAAAGTGAAAAATGTTTGACATCGTTATAATTAAATTTATGTTCAAAATGTTTTATTTAATGTTTACATTCTTATATCACACAAAACCGATTTCTTTTACTGTCCTAAAACTTTTGTTATCTTATTGTTTATAGAGTCCTAATGGATATAGGGTTCACAATATTGTACACCCCTAGGCTGTTTGTTTTATTATTGGCCAGCACGGTAATCTCGGGTTTTGATAATATAAGTACTTGTAAATCGGGTAATTTTACAAGTAATCAGTTTTGAGTATAATTTTTACAAAAGCGGAACTTTCTCTAAAACGTATCATTTTAAAAATGTTTATTATGATTTAAAAATGATTTAAATTTATTATGATTTAAATATTAATTATGATTTAAATTAGCATTTAAAAGTAACATGGATCTCCGTACGTTGGCCTATGCTAAAACTTTTGCTATCTTATTGTTTATAGAGTCCTAATACTCCTAATGAGTCCTAATACGTACATACGTGTAAGGACACAATACAGGTATATCGGAATTCTTGAGCGATTTTGGTAATTCTTTGTTCTGTTCATTAGTTAACTATAGGAATTAAATCCTATTGGGTTTTTACATTGATTTGTTTAACAATTAAATTTTCATAAACAATATTTGAAAAAAACTTACTTTTTCGTACTCGACATCAGTTCTGACCATCCATGCTCTGCGGTTAATTTTGCCCTTTCTGTTTTTTTTCGATTTTTATGTTTTTCTCGCAATTGGTTATTTAACAAACAATAACAAAATACGGGGCGCTTTCACCAACGATGTTTTTATATTTAGTAGTTAATAGGCAATCAGGTTTTAAGGGAAGGATGACTGTGAAATATTTAGGATTCCATAAAGGAAAAAATAGAACCTTTATAACTTCGTCATATTCCTCAGTCTACCCTAATGTTAATATGTCATGGAAAGAACGTAAATGCCCATTATAGATATTGCGATTTCAAACTTCGAGGAGATTTCACTATATTGTCTTCCATCATGGTACCTACTGCTTTCAAAGGTAACTTAAAATCTAAATTATCTCGATATATTTACAAACACCCTTAAAGGTATATCTACCGCATGATTAAAAACAACAAATTTAACATAAATTAAAATCTTGGTTATATTCAGAGAGGGACAAAATTGGTTAACTAGAAGTACGTAACTATTACATCGATAAAAATAATATTTAAGATATAATGTTTTTTTTTTGTTTTCCCGATAATTCTTGGGAAAACTTGGTTACAAAGTTTTCCTATCACTTATTGGAAAAAAGGTAAACGCCTTAAATTCTCTTTCACTCTATACGCCCACTAAACTTATAGCATCTCCATATAAAGTAATTTCACTTTGATAACCAATTCCTTAAGAAATGATAGTTTATTCCATATTTGAATGCATATGTTAGAGACAATTTCGTTAATTAATTAAGTGATATTGATTTTTTCTTGTGTGGTATATGGATACGTAGATAAAGTCTTAGTAGACACGTATCTAGTTTATATGTCTCAGTGAGTGAGTTATTAATGAAGAAGTCTCTTAGAATGCAATGGAAAATATAATGAAAATAATATTTTTGATGTAGAATCCCTTCCACGTGATATGAGTTTCTAAAGCCTTTTATAGCATACCTTTTCATCGTATTTTTTAACCACATCATTCGTTAGATGAAAAAGTTAAGGCACTAACAAATTATAGAGATGAAGACAATGAAATTATTGCTGGTAGTTGATTCGACGAGTAAGTTAGAAATGTTACGATTTTAGTATCTATTAGAATGTCTTTAGTTTTCAATTCGCGATGAATATTGTTGAAAATTTTAAACAATTTTGTTGGGGTGTTCAGATACGGTTAAATGATAATGTAATAATTTTAATGTAATCTGAAATTATAAATCGCATAAAAATATAAGTTTTCATTCCGTTATTGGACCTTTTTATAAAAACGTGTCGTTTATAACAAAATTGTCATTGAAAAACGTGTCATTATAAAAACGTGTCATTTATGACAAAAGTATAGGTAATTGTAGTATTACACGGAAACAATAAGGAAGGTTAAGTATTTTTCCCAACGATAACAAATTGTTTATTTATTTTTGTCAGTTTTATTTTGGTCTCATTTTCAAGCGTATATAGTTTCAGATATATTAATTAGCCCATGGAACTTCCGTAATATAATTATATGTATTTCACATATTGGGTACAGGTGCAATCCAAGTAAAGTTTAAGAACCAGACAATTCTCATGACTAAAAATTTTTAGTCGGCTGCTACGAAAATAACTTTTTCGGAAATTATTTGGTGAATTTAAATATAATTATGGAATATTTGTAAATAATACACATATGTCGCTTGCTTATTCGCATAAAGAACGTATTTATATATAAATAAACACTCGCTGAACCTAATTCAACACGTGTGTCTGACATACTTCACCATTTTGTTCTAATTATAATGTATAAAATGAATTATATTTAGAAAATGTATACAACCTAAAAACCTTTGAAAATGCCTCCAATAATTAAACCATTTATGATTTTAATTAAATAAAATAAATATAGTTCTATAATAGATTAGTTTTACCCGAAAAAAATGCATATTATTTATTCTAAATGCTTAGTATATATATATATATATATATATATATACACACACATATATATATATATATATATATATATATATATACATACATATATATATATATATATATATATATATATATATATATATATATATAATATTTTTAATTCGTCATGAATTGAAATAAATAGTTCAAACTTACATAAATCCAAATAGTTTTCTAAAAAACGTAAAGCATAATACAACTTTCAGTTTACAATGTAAGATTTCTTAAAAGCCCGAAAAGGAAACGGGCGTCTGCCCTGACCCTGACGGGAGCTGCGCGGGGCACCCGGTAATGGCTTCCATTAGGGCTCTTGTAAATTGTCACTCCTGAACGTTGACGTTCAATTCGATGACGCCATTTTGCAAAATACGACGCCATCTTGCAAAATACGACGCCATCTTGTTAGTCATTTGGGCGCCATTCCGTTGTGATTTAACTGTGTTTTCGTGTATTGGAAGTTTTAGCGTTAAGTGGATTATGTGTTTATGTAGTGGAATTTGAAAGAGTATATATGCTTTGGAATAGTCTGTAATTTTATTTAGTGTTATGCTTCTCTTGAATTAGGAAAAATGCATTGTGATAAAAGAGAAGACAATACATATGGGATACCCTAGATGTGTGTTTTCTGTTTATCACATTACTTTCTAACTTTTATATTTTCAACCTATTTGAGCTAGGTACACGAATCATTATGACTTAAAGGGCAATATCACTGGAACATGGACAAAAAGACTCCTTTCAATTTTTTTTCATAATTTCGGGAATCATTGAAAACTTTGGGAAAGAATATGTCACTAACAACACATTAAAGTATATTTGAAATACGCCTTACTTAAAAAAATTGTAGGAACAACGATTTTATATAAAAATAAGTGTGGTTGCGTTAGAATCTCCTAAATCTCGAAATTGTCAATCTAAAAAAAATTAATGGTTTCTAAATCTATATGACTGAAATTGACGTTAAATGTTAAAGGTGCGCTTCTTAACAGGCTCACTTTTCACGGTCATTATTAGTATAGCCAGAGACGAAGGTTATACCAGGATATATAATATTATAGTATATTTTCTAATGTATTTTCTTAAGGCTCCAGCAAGGTACGTGTTATATTAAAAGTAAACGTAGAAGAAATTTGACAAAATAAAGGCGACCAAAATTTCCCGAATAAGAGAGACACCACATCTCTAGTTGTTTTGATATATTATGCTTATTTTTATATATATTGCATTAGATAAATAAAGTAACTTCAATTCAAACGAGGTAGGAAATTTTCGAAGTGCGAGTTAGACAGATTTTTCACCTTTATTATTAATTATTTCTACGGTTTTCTGAATTTATCAAAGTTGTCTTTATGTGTCATCATTATCAATGTAAATTGTTTTAGAAAATTGTTTTTTCATTACGCCCAATAATTAGCATTGGTGTTTTGTTTTTTTTTCACGATTCGTGATAAACAAAATCCTCAAATAAGTAATTGTCCTCTTTTGCCTACTTACCGGGAGTTATATCTACTTCATTTAAATACTAATACTATTTTTTGAATAGCAAATTGTTTATTTAGGTATAGAACTTCCAAACACTAATTAAAAGCGACGTATTTAATACAGAAATGCCGTTTTTTTCAGAAACTGCTCGACGTACAAACTTTGTCAGAGAAAAAATTTAGTACGGTAATAAAACATATTAACTCGCGCATATCTCAATAGCTAAAGTCTCAAAAATATTTAAATGAAAATTGTAAAGTGGGAGAGGGCCGAGCAAGTTAAATACTCGATATTTTTTATAATTCCAAATTTCGTATGGGGTATCGTTTGAAACGTTTGAAATTGCTATAAGGGTGTCAAAAATATTTTTTTTCACATATTTAAATAGCATGTCTTAAGAGTTTTCTTTTTTCTCTAGTAAATAAAAATATCCAAAAAATATGTATATCTCCTTGCTCCTGAAACTATTCAATCTGAAATTGTGAGACAAATAGGGTGGAAAATTTATATGAATACTACAACGATGATTCTGGTTATCATAGTTTTTGAAATATGCGGAATATTTTTTGTGAACAATTAATACATGTCAATATTCTAATAGAAATACTATGTACCCTTATAAGAGCCTAAACGTGAATTAAATGTGTGCGAGTGCGAGGTCTACGCGTAATTGATATGTTTTATTACTTATACATTTAGTTATGAATTAATCTAAATATTAATTACAATTTTAAATTATATTTATGACAAGTTGATTAGAAATTTATTTTACCGTTTAGGCATAAATGAGTAACGAATATACAAATACACTTTTATGTTATTAGCATTCTACATGCGGAATGCTGCATCCTATATTTCTCCGCTGCATGTAAAGGATGTCTCAGTGCCGAATTCAAACTTTTTTAAACTCAAATATCTCGGCAACCAACAGGGCTAATGAGAGGGAATGGATGGCGTTTGATGGCTTATTGGCGTGGATTGTTTAGTCATCATATCGCAGTGGTCTGGCGCATACCGCGCTTATGCTGTGGAAACGTATTTATGCAACGGTTTTTCTATTAGCAAGGCACCACACAAATTTCGTAATAATTTTGTGTGTCAGGATGTACACTAAATCATTCAAGTGGATCTCGAAATCGACCTGTGCGATCAACTGAAAACATTAACTGCATTGCCACTGCGGTCGAAGGGCATCCACTCAATCAATTAGAAATATACTGTCTCTTTGAATATCCAGTGTACACCGTGATAGGAGGCATCTTGATGGTGTAATATTCTGTAAATAAAATCCGCATAAATGTACTTTAGTTGCACTGCAATTAAAATATTATAAATACAATGCTTTTTTTATTTGTTATAGTTTAAAATTTGAATTGTGCGCTGGGATACCTTTTATTATAGGCACGCTAAATTTAATGTAAAATTTTTACTTAGTTACAGATTTTTCATATAATAAACAATCAAAAATATTTTTGCTTATAAGGTAATATAAGGTATTGCATCTAAATTTTATAAATCTATCCCAAACCGTTTAAATTTAAATGTGAAACACAGTTTTCTTTATAAATTAACTTATCGTCGTCAACCTGTTTTGTTTCAATTGCAGCCATATACGAACCCTTCCGTATCATTTCATACCGAATTTTCCTACCCTCGCGTGCTATGCATACGTGTGAAACTCGCTGATAAAACCCAATTTGGATACAGAGTTTGTCCAATTAGCTAACTTATAGTGGGCACCCCTCATAAGTTCAATTATTACCTTTGGTTAGGCTTTCATATATTTGAAATTTAGTATCAGTTAAACGTCCGGGTTAAGTATTCATTACGTAAGATTAAAATTAATTGCTTGATGTGACCTAGTTTCGTAGGAAATAACTTCTCATGTACCTATATTGTTTAACTGTCATATTATATTAATAGTTTAGTAGTATTTCATTGTCAAGGATTGGACATAAATATTTCTTGTTTTTTCCAGAATTTGAAAAACTTAATATTATAATTGTATCATAAGTTAAAAAAGTGTTTTTTAAACTATAGGTTTGGCTCATAGCCAGTCTTAGCATAGTCTTAGTATTAGGGAAAAGTAAAAAAAAATTTCAAAGGAATAGGTATATATTTCAATCAGGCCAGTTATGTAGTTACGATGTAAAATATTACTTTGAATATTACTGTTAGGTAAACATTATTTTTAATTCGCCATACCTGACTTTTTATATTTGATGTGGTTCAATGCGGTATGCCGCGCGGGTTACATGATAGTAATTTAGATTAAAATACCTTGCAATAATTAATCCATTTATTGGGACAAGTCACATTTAATAGGCAAACCTGCTAAATGAAACTTGTATCAATATTTACAAAAAATTAATTAAAAGGAGGACATTCGATTTTTTGCGCGTAAGCATAATTCTTTTAGGGTTATGTTCACAAAACATACGTTTCTGCTCCTGTAATTGGTAATGTATTTATATATAGGCTATATTTTAACCTAGGGTATGCACTACCTATGTATAAAATTTAAATTTAATTCTTTTAATTATAGAAGCATAAAGGAACGCGGCAAACAAGTAAACTTATATATATATATATATATATATATATATATATATATATATACATTTATGTTAAATTTTCATTGAAATACCAATAACGAAGGTACTCAACGACACCCCATTGAGGTCTATGAGAGTCTATGATTTTTTTTAATTGACTTAATAATACTTTTTTCTTTATTTTCTTTACCTTTTGAGATACGCAACACCAAACAAGACATTTTTTCCAAACTACACATAAAAGATTTTTCCGTTTTTAGAGTTGAAAATTAGTCTTCTACGTTTTAAAATGGAAATATAGTACGCTTAAAAACAAGCAATTAGAAGTAGATAACTGAAGTAATCCTATAATTTTAAGTAGAGTATCCAAAGAACATTTTTTTATAGACATCCAATGGTCAGATTTAATTACTTTAAAATAAGAGCCATGTTTTCTATATCGATTGGAAATCATGTGAAATCTTAGACGATCTCTCAGTTGTAGAGTAATTCTGTGCTTAAATTTAAAAGCTCTATGCCAAAATGGGAAATAACTGTAAAATTTTAACTCTTCATAATCTGTGTTATAGGAAGTTAGAAATGGAATCAGATTGGTTCATGAAAATAATAAACAGCGTTCCTGCAACCGGAAAACTTGATATGATTGATGATACTTCATGATAAGGTAAAATAGAACGTTTTATTCATTCTTAAAGTGTTAGGTTGAATAGAGCATATCGAACGTATAACCTCTAACGGGTCATAAAATAGAAACTAAATCGTCGTAACAATAAAACGTAATGGTCCTGCCGTTTTATGTCCTTGCTCTGATCATACATTGAAAGGAGTGTATTAGCTGCCGTTGTATTATGTCACTAATGCAATTGTGCTACTCAGAGTGAAACAAAGAATATTACTTCTTTGGTTGCTTTAAATTTGAAGAGTTACTGCTGTGTAAGTTTGGATCCTCATTTTTTTCTCATCGAATGCCAAGCAGCTATATTAGTAGCAATAGTATGTTCTACGCTTCTGTTATTTCTTATAATTTTTCTATAGCATAAGTTTCTAAAAACTAATGTGAAATCTACAATTTTGTCTTTCGATTTAGTGATATCGTCGTTAGATGTTAGAACAATGGACCAATTGAACTTTCGTTTGTACGTTGCTTATTATATCAAAATTCCAAGATTAATTTTGCTGTAACTTTCTTGAAGTCTTCGTTTACTTCTTCATCGAACGAGACTTAAAATTAATTGAGAAAAGTTGAGGCCCTAAAACAGGTATGAATTCACATTAAAAAGGCTATTTCCACATTTTTTGTTTTTCTACAGTCACGATCTCATCATTCTTGCAATTTGAAACTGAAACACTGAATTGCTATTTATGTCTATTTTGTGTTTCTAAAAGTTGTACTTGTGTAAACGCTGTCAAAGCCCACCATCAGAAAAAGCGCTTTTTAAATATGAAGACAAACAGATAGCTTTGAAAACATTATTAAATATAATATCCTTACTGGAAAAAGATAAGAGAAAAAAAACCCCGGTAATCTCGTAAATACGCAGACGACGTATTGGTTGAATAAAACAACCGTTGCTATATATATATATATATATATATATATATATATATATATATATATATATATATATATATATGTGTTTATGTATATATATATATATATATATATATATAATTGTGTGTGTGTGTATGTGTATAACACAAACTTCTCAAGCTGCACTCTATAACTCAAAATGCACTTTGCAAAAAGAAATTCCTTCACTTTTCTTATATCTCTCGCTTCAAAATAAGAAATATACACGAAATTTCTTCAATTAGGATGAACTATGTTAAGTAGTGTACCGAGTTATGAACTCCCGGTTACCGATTCTATAATTTCAGACAAAATAGCTCCTATTATCTTTGACTTGCGGATTATCAATAAATACATAGTATATTTGTAGCTGATTCTTATATACATATACATACTTGAACAGGAAGAGAAAATATTCCCGATCCTTCTATTTTGAAACGCTTAAATTAATATATTACATACTTGAACGGGAAGATAAAATATTCCCGATCCTTTTATTTTCAAACGCTTAAATTAATATATTACATACTTGAACGGGAAGATAAAATATTCCCGATCCTTTTATTTTCAAACGCTTAAATTAATATATTACATACTTGAACGGGAAGAGAAAATATTCCCGATCCTTTTATTTTCAAACGCTTAAATTAATATATTACATACTTGAACGGGAAGAGAAAATATTCCCGATCCTTCTATTTTCAAACGCTTAAATTAATATATTACATACTTGAACGGGAAGAGAAAATATTCCCCATCCTTCTATTTTCAAACGCTTAAATTAATATATTACATACTTGAACGGGAAGAGAAAATATTCCCGATCCTTTTATTTTCAAACGCTTAAATTAATATATTACATACTTGAACGGGAAGAGAAAATATTCCCGAAGAGAAATATTAAATTTAAATAATTTTAGAGAATTCTTAAAGTTTCGTTCCTTAAAAAGGAAAAATGTAACCCTTCGCGTGAAGGTCCTACAGAAAGTCTGTCATAGTTATTTTTCTGGGAAAACTTTGACACAAACATTTAAAATTTGGTAAACGATAGAGCATATTAACTCACGTATATCTCGATAATACTCGAAAATATTTAATGGAAATACATTAATTAGCTATTGAATTGCAGACATTAGGGAACAAATGACCAAAAACATTTTCCATTAGAAGGTCATTTATTGGGTCTAAAATGTTTAAATCAACCTTAAATTTGAATATAAAAGTCAGTTTTCATTATAGATTAACCCGTTGTCGTGAATAATTTTTTTTTATTTCAATTACAGTAATTATTTTTTTGTTTCAATTACAGTAATTATTTTTTTTGTTTCAATTACAGTAATATTTCGTATATTGCCTTTCCGTATCACTTCACACTGACTTTTCCTGCTCTTGCGTGCTATGCATACATGTGAAACTCGCTGATAAAACCCAATTTTGACGTGGAGTTTGTCTAATTAGCTAACTTATATTGGACACCCCTCACTGGTTTTGTTATTACCTTTAGTTAGACCTCCATATATTTGGGACTTAGTATCAGTTAAACGTCCGGGCTAGGCATTCATTATGTAAAATTAAAATGAATTGCTTAATTTGACCTGGTTTTGTGGGAAATAGTTTGTCTTTATACATCTGTATTGTTTAATTTTGTCATTAATGGTTTGTGGAATTGTCAAGAACTAGACATAACTATTTCTTATTTATTCCACAATTTCATATAACGTAATACCTTAATTGGATAATATGTTATAAAAAGTTGAGACTTCGCCTTGTTTAAGACTTCGCATGCGTGGTATTTGGAAAATGTAATTTTTTTAAATATAATAGGTGTAGATTTCAATCATATTAGTTATATAATAACGACAAAAGTATTACTCTGAAGATAATTTCAGACTCGACTATTAACATTTGTCATGGTACAGCACAGCTAAGCGCGAGTTGGTAGAATCCAAACTAACATCGCATGATGGATGCCATGAATACTGGGCAAAAATTATTCTACAAAGTCACCTATACGTAAAATATCATTGAAATCCATTTAGTTATTTCAGTGTGAAAGAAAGACAAACAAACAAACATACATAGAAAAAGTTGCACTTTTATGAAACTAGTAGAAATTAGTCAAATTGACATCGAATAAGTAACAATGAAATTGCTAACAATGAAATCCGTACGTACAAGCCTAGAACTTGTATCCAAATTACTGTGCGCTTATTTTTCTATTTATATTTTGTTCTTTTATTATATTATCACAAACTAAATTTAATGTTTCATTCGTTATTATTTGAGCACATTGAATTGTGCACATCGACACAAATCGCCTATGCGATGTTGTAACAAACCTTTAATGGGCCACAAAACAGAAACTAAATCGTTGTAGTAATAAAACGTAATGGTGTGATTCTTACCCTTTTATATCCTCGTTCTGATCCCACATTGAAAGGAATGCAGGAGCCACTATCGTTTTACGTTATCTAATGCAATTGTACCACTTGTGGTGAAACAAAGAGTCACGCTCCGTTGATTATTTTAAATGAGGACAATTACCGTTGTGCACTTTGGCTGTGAACCTTCATGTTTGATCTTGTTTAGTAACAAAGGACTTTGGTAGTAGCAAGAAACATTTCTTCAGCATAAATGTATAAGCTAAGAGTCTAAAAATGCACACGGTATGAGATCTACAATTTCACCGTTAATGATTTTACCATCTGTTCATTAGAAGTTTAAAATTGATCGATTACTTTTATACGTTCCTAATTAGCCCAAAAATTACTGGATTAGTTTTACTTTCATTTCCTCAGTCTTCTTTTATTTTCCCATAGCTGACTTTTGAATTCACCAATCCAATAAACAGTCATAGCTTTACCTCGAAAAAACTATGTTT
This sequence comes from Druceiella hillmani, assembly GCA_039881145.1. Taxonomy (NCBI): domain Eukaryota; kingdom Metazoa; phylum Arthropoda; class Insecta; order Lepidoptera; family Hepialidae; genus Druceiella; species Druceiella hillmani. The sequence goes on along the minus strand of JAYKKI010000060.1, from coordinate 5,035,020 downwards.
ATGTTTCTTTGCTTTAGACAAACTTTAAATCAATACATTAAGATTCTATGTCTATTTTATCTTTCTCCATATTATACTGTATAAATACTGACAAAAACCACCATGAAAAAAGAAGCAATCTTTAAACGTGCAGACCAACATACTGACATGCTTCGCACATATTGTTAAAGGTAATAAATATCCTCAAACACAATGAAACGGAAAAAGAGACAAGAGAACCGGAAAGATCCCGAATGTTGTAACTACACAATTTCATACAATGCTTCACACAAAAACAAACTTAAACATCTCTCGCTTCAAACTAAGAAAAATACGCTAAGAATAATACACCGAGATATTAGCTGATGTCATTTTTGTCTGCCTCGTGATTTATTAAAACAGTATATGGTATACTTGTAACAGATCCTCATTAAAGATATATATGAACATGAAGAGGCAATCTATCCTTCCTATTTTTCTAACTCTGAAATTTTATAAGGTTCTTTATGGTTTCAGTATAGAAACACTTCGATAATTTATGTGAAATTAATTCAGAGTTATGAAATTTAGCTTTCCCCAATTTATTTTATAATAACTCTCTCTTTGCCTATACTTTTCCCATTTCGTTTAGGGTCGGTTCTTCTCCTTATTTTTTGCTATGCATGTATGTCCAGGATCGTCAAATTGTCTAATTAAATTTTTTTTATCATTATTGCTAACACAGATAAAAATTAGGTGTGATCTTCCTTGTTTCTTCGGGCTGATGTTATATTTATAGCCGTTCGGGCAAGGTGATCTTCTATCTCTTCATGCGAAGGATATAATTGTTCCTTATCGTATCAACAGATTGATACTCTCTCCCCATGTCAGCATCCTCATCTTTGTTGTATGCATCATGTCCTCATCTATTTTTGTGGTCTGTGCCTTTTTCAGAGGTCAACATGCACTTTTATACGTATGAGGAGTTTCTTGCCGAATAACATACCCAAAACTTAAAAACATTTCCAAAAAAATCCAAAACTAGGATTTTTTTTACAGTTTTGTACCTTGAAAATGAAAAATGTAATCCTTTGCGTGTAAATTCTGTCATGGCCATTTTTGTCAGACCACGTTTTTGTATAATTCCTTTTATACGTATCAGCAGTTTCTTGTCAAATAACGCATCCAAAAGTTAGAAACATTAAAATAGTTTTAGAATTTTTTTAGAGTTTCGTACCATAAAAAGGAAAAATGTAACCGTTTGCTTGTAAATTCTGCCATGGCCATTTTTCTTAGGAAAAGTTTATCATAGAAACTTAAAATTTTCCATAATAATAAAGCATATTAATCCGCAATTATCATAATTATCCCCAAAAATATTTATGTAGAAATTTTTGATGGCACAAACGAACTATTTTAATTTCGTCATTATACGAATTAGAAGAACTAGTTATAAGAATTTTGAAACTCTTTCTAGACAAACTAATTTAAAAACAAATACAAGGATCACAAAACTTTTTTAGAATTTTACATGAGTTACATCTAGATACACATCTGAAAATGTTCACAAAAACTTTGCCTCCATCATCTTCGAAACTGCTAAAACAATTTTATTAGAAAGTCGTCTAAGTTTTACTGGAAAATTATAATAATGATTCTATATTTCACAGTTTTTGGCTTATTCACGATATGTTACGCCTATCAAATATGTATTATATAATATAGTTATACGATAAAAAGAAACATCAATATTTATAATTCTGACTATGCTAGTAGAAATATGGCGCTGTCTTGTGTTTCCATATACCTAAACGTGAGCAAAGTCCTCGTAGTGCAAATCCTATTTGTACGTAAAATTCTTATTTCTTATATTTTAAATAAATTGTCATGCTACATTATTTTCCGACGTAACTCGTTAGGAACGATGTAGAACATTGACACAAACTCTGCTACGCCGCAATATTGTAGCAAACCTCGAACGGGCCATAAAGCAGAAACTAAATCGTCGTAGCAATAAAGCGTAATGGTGTTGTCCTGCCGTTTTATGTTCTCTTCCGATTCGTGCATTAAGCGGAGTGCAGTAGCCGTGGCGAAACGCGCCGGTGGACTCATTTTATGTTGTCTAATGCAATTGTGCTACTCGCGGTAAAATGTGGAGTTGCGCTTCGTCGAATGTTTCGTGTTGGGTGACTTATTGCTGCATCTGTATTTCGAGATTCTAAGCGATTTACTGTATTTTCTTTCAGAAATATTTTCCAAATTTTAAGATTTATTGAGAGTACTTTGAAAAGTTTTTATTGATTGCGTCGAGTGGACTATAAAAGTTTATTTCATCATAAAGCATTACTTAATTTTTATAAATAATTAAATGAAACTACATGATTATATCAAATTTATTTATATTTTTAACTACGACCTAGGTTTCGTGGTATGACAACGTCTTCAGGTGGACAATTTAAAGATATTAACTCGTAGAAACTGTCAACAGCGTTTAAATATTATACAAGACAACAGCGGCAGTGGGGTTTGAGTGAGTTTTCCCACTTTTTACATGAGTGAAAAGCCGCTCAAACCCAACTTCTGTTGTGCTAATGAATTTCTACAAACTTGATGCCAAGTATATTCAATATCTTAAAGCATTATTAAATTTTGCGAAACAACCTGTAATCTTTTTTTAGAACTGAATATATTTATGAATCTTTTGCAGCTAAACTCTTTTTCATATAAATTAGCTCAGATAACGTCACGAAAATATGTCACGGAAATAATGCATAGAAAGTGGGAATAGTCCACTACCCTCCAGTATTCTATATATTAATAACATTTTATATGTCTTTCTCTTTCATATTATATGATATTGGTCCGCTTTTTCTTTCCAATTTTATGGTGTATAAGACCACAGTAAATACCATTACCAATTTTTGCGAGCTATATTTATACTATGTGATATGAACATTTTACTAGTGCGATATAGCCAAACAATTGTTTTTATGCAAATGGGACATTGCAATTTACTTAACATTCAAATCACAGATAATAGCTGACATTATTTGTAGTCTTTTTGTTACCTGTCCAAAAAATAACAAACCCAATTCTGAAATAACGACATTCTATTTATGGACAGAAGGGAGATATAGCTTCGCTATATCCATTTGACCGTCCGTCTATTCGTCTTTTAAAGCTTCACAGTTTCCACCGATGATGATTTCAAAGAATAATTATAAATTTTTCAACATATTTGTCATATATGGTATACGTGAAAGTATAACAATTTTTTCCCAGTTTATCGGTTGTGGTCTTATTCAAACAGTTTTTTGGAATTAGATTTAAGTTCCATTTACTTTTGAATTAAATTGTATTTGTGTTTTAAGTTTCATTTAAATTTGCCTGTTTTTATTTTACATAATGTACACGGTATAAATAATATATTATAATGGATCGCTGTGATGATTAACAACTGCTTTTGCTGTTGCTAAAAGATGGTTGTTAGAATAAAAATTGTGGTTTTACAAGATCTCCTTTATAAGTTGTAGAATCAAAGTCTTAATACTATATTTGAAGTTAAAAGCTTGGAAACTATTATGTAATTTAATCATTCAAAAGCATCTAGATTAAACTAAAGACGCAGATTATCATTTTAACTGTTCTATTTTGCTCTTTTATAAAGATTATGAAACAGATATTCAGACCTTACAATTTTTTTTCCCTCAAGATATATATTCGTTGACGGACCATAAAAAATAGTCAGATATAAAAATAAAATTTTATAAGTTTTCATCCCATTATTAAATAGATCAGGTTTAAAAAAGGAAAAGTCAACAAATTCAATAAATTCTACAACCAAAGTACAATGTTCCACAAGCCGGGAATTTCTAATAAAACCTTACAACTTCTCTTTCCCCGGACAATATGCAAACAGGCAAAACGTTCAATCGCAATTGAAAGCTTACAGTAGAAGTGAATCAATATCTCAGGAGAGCTTTCCGAGCAATAGTCCGTGGAAGGACGCTCGATGGCAATGCCACACTGACACTGCAGCTTTTTATCGCAATCAATTGCATTTGGCGTTTCCGTTTTCTCGTTTGCATCGTTCGATTCTATCATTAACCCAGTTTCTTTGTCTCCTGTGAAATTGAAAGATAGTATTCAATAATTATTCGACTGAGGTTGATGATAGTAGGTTATAGAAGTAAAAATTTGTTATAATAAAATATTTAAACTAAATGACAGTTTGTATCATAAAAATTGTTCTCGTAATACATGAATTTGTCTAATCATCAAATTGAAACGATCTCAATTTCCATAAATAACTAAATATTTAATAAAACGGAAAAACCTGGTGATTTTGGTTTTAGAAGTTGTACTTCAAGTATTTTTTTTTTGATATAATTTATCTCATAATTTTAAATTTATTCGTAACTTTAAATTTATCTTTAACAATTGCAGTATTAACATTTCTTTTGGAACCTTATTTTTGTATTAGTTCATATTTTTATTTATTATCCATAAACATACTAAACTGCTTTGATAAAATTATTTCATACATCTAATAAATTTTAATTAGTGAAGAGATTATGAAATTTCAAATATTAAGGAAAAATCGTAACTTTTCTCATTTGTGAATTACGGAAAACGTGAAAAAATAATATTTATGAAAAATCAAGTATTATAAAGTAGCATCTGTCGTCGATGGTGTACAAAAACTTAAATAAAGAGAACTGTCATCTCGTTTATTAATTACAGGTTACTTACAAAGTATAATTTAAGCGTGATACGGATTTAATCTAAAAACATTATGAAAGTTAAATGTAACCTCAAATTTATAAGTTCTTTAATCATATACAATTATTTTAGGAGAGCGATTTTATACCTAATATCATTCTTTAACGCGACAAATTCTGAATAAAGTTATTTTGAAACATTCGGAGTCTCCAATTTGTAATGATATAAAATCATTAGGACGAATTTATGAAAGTTTTTCTTTATTATATACTGTTCCGTACCTCGAAAAAAAAACGAAGCTTATGAAATCAGTCGCGCGTCCCTAAGTCAGTCTATCAAAGCCGTTTTTCACGGAAATAACTTGACGTAGAAACTTGCAATTTGACGTAGTAATAAAGATTGACGTAGAAATCACAAAGACTTGCAATTTGGCGTAGTAATTAAGCTTGACGTAGAAACCGTAGAAACTTATCATTTAGCGTAGTAATAAAGTACGACGTAGAACCGTAGAAACTTATAATTTGGCGTAGTAATAAAGCATATTAACCTATAGAAACCTAAATACTAGCTATTGACACTAAAAATATTTATATAGAAATGTCAGGCTATCAAATTAAATACTCAAAAAAACGTATTTAATTTCCATATATGTGGTGAAGTATTTTTTGGAATTGCATGTAATGCTACTCTAAAATATTTTCTTTCGTACATTTAGCAAGTTTATCTATAAAACTGTATTTAAAAATATGCAAAAAAATGAGTGGAAAAAAATTGTGTTATGTGTTTTAGAAGATTTCCGTATGAATATTTAAAATGTATGCGCATAGATTCAATCTGATGAACGGATGAACATAAGGAATTTATTATTTTACAGTCTCCCTCTACTTTTAGCACTTAAAAAACATTTAGTTTTCTATTCTCACTTTCCAGAAAATCCGTTAAATGACATGGAACTTAAAAAAGTAGTGTTTGTAGTAAAAAGAAGAAAAATAATTTCTAAATTGAATTTTTGGAGTTTTTCCGGTATTTTAAAGGAATTAACAATTAAAAACTATTCTCTTCAAAACCCTTCACTATTTTTATTTGAAAACTAAGGGTGTTTTTACTATTTTTATTTGAAAACTAAGGGGTATGGTCTGTACGATACTGAAATAAGAAGAAAATTTAAATCATAATTCAATAGATTATTCGTTACATTAATTTTTGCAGATTTATTCATTTTCACCATTTAGACATTTCCTTTTGTTCCCTTATCTGCGTATTCTATTTGACTGAACATGATGAAGTAAATTCCTTCATTTGTACAAAGATAATTATGGTACAATTTCAGCATAAATTTTATTTGCCTATAGTTGGATTTTCTTGAGTAATAACGGTGGAAATAAACTGTTTTAGATTTGAATGGGCATAGGATTGAAATATAAATCATTTTTATACTCTATAATTTTATACTAATATGCTAAATAAGTGTACATAGTTTCACTCTAAAAAAGCTCTTCTCCACGTCGAAACCGTCAAATGAATCTGCAAGATTGCAAGTCGCAATTCTTGGTGATATGCCTTTTAGTGTACAACTCATTTAGACGCTAAAATTGTTAGTAAAATCTTTAAATTCTGGTGTCTTTTAGTTTTAAGTGACTGATAATTAAACTGATTGAATGTTAGGTAATAAGACATAAAAAGTAAGATTTAATTAAGCCTTAGATAGTTATACCTAAGAAAAATGAAAGTGAAGGCCCGTGTCAAAAATGAAAGTGAAGGCCCGTGTCATTCGAAAAGAGAAATACTTTCCAGGGATGAAATAACTTTCCCAATAAATTTAACAGTTGTTGAGATTATTTTTTATATAAAAAATATATTTCTGCATAGTATAAATTTTAAAAGATTTTTTTCTTGAAAAACACTTTTGCGAAAATCCTTAAACTATAATAGTACTTTAAGTAATCGGGAAAAAGATATAAAATCAAGCCGGATTTCTCGGCACGGAGCCAAACTTTGCTCTACAACCTGCTCAAAATATCTCTCTTCCCGACTTCGATAATGAAAATAAAAAAGTTCACCAAAGTCACGTAGAGGTAAAAACGTAGAAGGCATCATTAAATCGCTACGGGCCGTAGATGCGAGTCGTAGCACGTAGAGGTCGCTCTCTCTTCTTTTCCAAAATTAACTTCGTTTATTGGAGGTCATTTGCGACCCGAAGTTTTATGATTTACTTTGTTTTTGTCGTCTCCTCGACACGATGTTTGCTACGTATGTGGGTGGTAACTTGGTTGAGTGTGATGGATCGTATTCGCCGGCGAAATGTGTGCCGCCAAGAAACGGCTTAGACGTTTGTTGTGCAGGTACATTCGGTTTATAAAGGATCCTTTTGAGGAGGAAGAAAAGTGGATGACGCCGTCACGTAGAGCTTGTTTCGATTTATTGGGGTTCCGTATCTTAGAAGGTAAAAAAGAAATTCTTTTGTTGAGACTTTGTTGTACATCTGTCTTTGTATTCTAGTTTTGTAACTTTTGGCTTATTCGAAGGGTGTTTTGGAATCTAATTATGGACTAAATGCTTGGTCCCATGCTTTGGCTTAAGTATCTTGAGTAGAATTGAAAAAAAAAAAACATATAAAAAAAGACCACGTAATTTTATTGCTATAGTATCATGATTTTTAAGAAGTTGCAATAAACTTTATGGGATGCCAGTGTTTAAGTTTTCGTAACCAAAAGACAAAAGGAGTACTCTCATATTTTAATTACGTCCATCAATCTATCCATATGTTACAGAGCCATAATAGATATTCAAATCTATCACGATTTCCAATAATATTTTACAGAAAAACGTAGTTGTCAATGAAAGTGTATGGACTCTTAGAAATAAAGGAAATATTTTCATGTCACCATAGTATGTTGGATTGATCACAAGGCATACTGCCTTTGACGGCAAAGCGCATCGCGGGATTCAGGTTCGATTCCCGGCCGTTCGCCGAGCAGGGCTAGACTGGTTGGCTGTAAGAAATTGCTCTTGTAGCAATAAGTCCACCATATGTGTTAATTAAATATATTAAAGTAGATAAATGACGAAATAAGTAAAACAACAACTATATTTTTTATAATTTTGTTTAAGTGTTTTTTGAGATATTGAACTTTGAGATGAATTTTGTTTTCTTACTTAGTGGCATATCATAGAAAATTTATTCTTAGTGAAATATAAACATTTAAATGGTTTTATAATGTACCTCAACTTATTTCAGCGTGAGAAAGTGATCAGAAGAAGTTCTCACGCTCACCGGTACTATTTATATGGACCGTTTCGAACCACTTTTCAGACCCCTGCAGCTCAGTTCCTATTTGAGATAAATATTTAAACTAAATATACATATTTTTCTACCGGTCATGGTGCGGAATACCTGGCAGGCAGTTTGCACGAACTACATTTAATTACATTAAAAACACGATTATCATCACAAAAACTGGACAAGTTTATATTTTACAGCAGTTTAATTTTAGAAATTACCATACATAAAGTTTTATCATAGGAGAAGTGAAGAAATTTTATTAGCCAAACAATTCATTGTTTCTAAAAAAGAACTTTTCCTGAGCTTTTTAACATTTATGTTTTGGGTGAAATAATATTTTAATCACGTAAGTCAAAAATTAAAAAAAAATTTAATCACCCTGTTTACTTAGCGGTTCAATACTAAATTACGTCTTCCTTATCACTTGTATTAATAAATCAGGAAAATGTAGACAACCATGCAATATTATCTCTATGAAAGATATACCACGTTTATGAAAGATATACCAGATAGTACGTCTATGAAAGATATACCAGACAATATATTACAAATGTTTAATTAACTTGAATTAAAATTAAATATCTATGTATTTCATTTGTAACAGATTACTTATAAGGGTAATAAACACAGGTGTAACTTGAGGACTCCAACAGTAACTAAAACCCTAAAACCCCTACTTAGATCAGATCAAGATCAACCTTATTTTACCAACTTTTGCTAGTACGTTTTAGAAAAATAAATATTAAAAAGTTTAAACATTTGCTGCTCCTTCAATGTAAATAAACGACAGAAATAAAGTTTTTAATCGTTATATCTTATCCTCAATTATCCAGATGAAACTGTTTGGCATAATTCAATAACAAAAAAAATTGTTTGCAAACCTTATTTTACCAAGATTATATTTTACTACAATTACGCTGAATAATCTTGAAATTACTTTCCTTGATGAAAAGTTAATATCTTTAAATTACTTTTCATGAAAATTACTATAGGTTGCTTTTAGCTTATATTTCTAATAAATGTCAAAAATAGTGAATATTGAATATATTTTGCGTTAATATTCACAATTAAATGAAACTACGTGATGCAGCATTATTTCTACTTTCTTAAAGTTCTTCACCACGACCTGTGTGTATATATACATATATATATATATATATATATATATATATATATCTTTGCTAATAGCCCACCTAATGATGTTGTAATACAACGAAACCTAGGTCGTAGTAAAGAATTTAATGAAAGTAGAAATAATACTACATCACGTAGTTTCATTTAATTGTCAAAAATAGTAATTTTATTAATATAACTTATCGCACATTATATAGATTACACTTCGTGGGCGAATTAAATAATAGAAAAAAATCGACAAATAGGTAAACAATTTCCCGCAATAAATAAACAGCCCGGCGCAAGATGGCTGTAGTGCCACGGAAAATATATTTTCACAGTTCATATTGCATTATTTTTAGGATTATTTGTTTCTAAATTATATTTTAATACCATTATAAAATGTGGTTTTTGTTCCAACTCGATGCGATTTACTTACCAAAAGAAACGAAAGAATAAGCGTAACCCAGATTTTTATTCAAAACCAAACACCAACATATAACGTTAGTATATTATAACGTTAGTATAACGCCTCTAATAACAAAATATAACGTTAGTATAGTGCCTCTAATAACAAAATATAATGTTAGTATAGTGCCTTTAATAACAAAATATAACATTAGTATAGCGCCTCTAATAACAAAATATAATGTTAGTATAGCGCCTCTAATATATAATGTTATAATAGCGCCTCTAATATTTAACATGGGATTATTGTTTATTTAACTTTTGAATAAAATATAGTTATTTCACATGTTGTATGTATTTGTTATTATCATATTAGTAATCCTCATGTCTGTCACAATGAACTTGATAACAGGTTACACCGAACTGAGTAAACGTATCAGGGTTACATAAGTTGGTCCATGTTTTGAAGACCTTACAGTTATATTCATGTTAGCGTATTCCATAATCTTGATTGTTAAAGATTTTAATGATTAAGCTATATGATTGAGCTATATGAATAAGCTATATTTTAATGATTAAGCACAATGTTTAATTTATTTCATATTAGCTGATCAAAAGCATTGATGTCTTTGTGTTACATCCTAAATACGTCGATTATTCTTCAGTATAACTTTTACTAAATATGATTTAATAAGCAAAATGCAATACCTTTTACTAGGATTTTCATATTCGAAAAATGTTTTCAAGAGACGGCTAAAAGAATTAAGCCTCACCTAAACTTCAGACATTTCGCGGTCTTGTATATATTTTAGTTACATTTCTGTATTACGAGTAAATTGAATTGAATACCCCGTATGTATGTATTTTATTATAGATCAGCGTGCCAGCTTCAAGTTTTAACGATAGAAGTAACAAATATTCGGATAATTTTACAAATAATATGGCTTACAATATACTCTATAAAATTACTTGGATAATTTTACAAGTTATATGGCTTACATTATACTCTATATAATTACTCGGATACATTGTACTCTATACGACTACTCGCATAATTTTACAAGTAATATGGCTTACTATATAATCTATACAATTACTCGGATAATTTTACAAGTAATCTAGCTACTTTTCGCTTTATATTTTTAATATAGCTTTTTGGAAAGAGAATATCTTTTGCTAAAATATAATTTTTTGAAATGTTTTTGATTTGGTCTAAATCAAAATTTAATTTGAAAAATTACATACATTTCTGCTGGTTGGTGTGTACGTCCGTACATATGTACGTATAAGGATACGCTACAAGTCGCCGTTCTTGATTGATACTGGTGATTTTTTTTTCAAACGATATGTTAACTATAGAATAGACGCCTATTGTTTTTATGTAACATTTTTAAAAGAAGAAAACTACATTTACAACAAATTAAATTTCAAATTGATGTACGAAATGTCGCCATTTCTTTAATTTTTCAATCATGAGTTAGAAAAGTCTGAAAAGTTAGGTTAGGTTAAATTAAATTAGGGTAGTTTTGGCCAAATAATTTTTATGGTATAAACAGGGTACCTAGGGTAAATACAAGTTTTCTTGGGAAAATGGTGAAAAATTCACTTTCATTAAAATTCACGTTTTTTTTACTTTGCTTAGGTTATTAGTCTTAATACAGTGTTAGTCTTTACTTCTTTCATATGATTTTACATTCATAATATGTCGTAGTTTTTCATGACGCACAATATTGCGATACTTATTGTATATTAACTGAATGAAAAAAACATTAAATTAAAGAACAAAATTTCAATGGTTTCTTAAAGTTTTCCTTAAAACGCGTAGATATTGCATTAACATACATGTATATTATATTTTCTTACTTGATTTATTTGTTGTTTTGTCTTAATACCTACTTAGTATTAAGACAAAACTGTTAATTGCTAAAAACTCCAAGATGCTGTATCATATTGATAACTCTTTTTTTTCTTTACCTAATTTCTTTTCATGTGAGGATAGGATATTGAGAGTGGTCTATAGTGTAGAATTTAGGTTATTATGTTGTGAATTTAGGCAGGATAACATGACACATGGTCATCGTCACATGGTCTTTATATTATATAGCGTCATCTTATAATTCACTTCTTTCCGAGGAACTTCATGCAATTAATAATAAGCGATTCACATTACTGAAAATTTCATTATTTCAGTTGTATGCATTTTGTCTGTTCAGAGTTCTCTACCAAAATAATTCGATCGTTGTTGTATTTAAAATACTGCCATATACCCGAGTGTCGGATGTTTTACTGCTAAACGGAATAAATCAGATATTTGAATTTTAAACCTATTTTGTAATTGTTTGTATTTAATTGTTTTTCTTCTTCAAAATCATGGTAAATTCTTTTTCAAACTGAGCAGAGAAAAGTCGTCGAAATTGCTTGTTCTGTACAGAATATTATTAAAAATAGTTATATTCAGACCCGAGCACTTATATTTCTGCTCTAAGAGATTTTTTACTTAATCATTTCTAAAATTTATTTATAGTAAAATTAATTAAAAAACCTCTTAAGAAAACTCTTTAATTAATAAAGAACGTCAACAAAAACCCTCAAAGAGCAATGACTCAAAAATTTATTCGTCAAAGCAGATCAAAACTTTCAACTTACTCAAATATTGTAGGGCGTCGGCTTATATATACTTTGACGCTGAACCTACCTGTTGTTAATAGTTTATGTAAAAAATGAGATGCTAGCAATTTCGATTTAAATTCTTTAAAATAACTTGCTACAATAATTTAAAGAGCCATAGCCAATCACGGGACACAATATCGCTTTGTTGTTAGTCTATGTACGAAGACATTTTCTTGTGAAAGAAACAGGGATTTTAGGCTGAAATTAATGTAAAATACAGAGATCTATGATCCCATAGTCGTGCAAATGAAGGAAAATAACATTTAAACGCATAAATTCAATAACATTAAAGATACGGTCTTTCAAATATCGTGTACTGTGATAATAACTCACCCATAAAACTACTGAGGTACTTAATGTTGATCTAGAATCTTGAAACTTGGTACAGAGGAAGGTCTAATATCAAAAGTAATGGTAAAAATGCGAAAGTCATTAGTTTGTCTTTTATGTTAACACTTAAATCGTAAATCCCCGAAACTTCTGAAGTCATAATTATAAAAAAGCCTCACTAGATATTTATCTTAATTTTGCAGGAAAACAATATCAATAATCCTAAAACTTACATTTTCTGAGAAATTTACAATATTTTACGCTTGTCAAGAGTATACAAGGCAATATATTTGCAGGTTATTGATATTAATCTTTGTAACAGTTTGAAAGGAATGCTATGTACCCTTGAGTGTTTATTTACGTATGTGCCCAGATGTATATGAAACTCTCGTAGTTTAGTAGTAGAGTTTCTAATAGTACTACTACTTTACTCAAAAGACTTTGTTTAGTGATAATGCTATTGTTTTTACGCAAACTTTTAACCGCTCCAATCACGAACGAACGCACAAAACGAAGTAACAGTTACAATTTTCTACTAATTTCTGAAGTCGAACTGGAGGCAAAGCAAAAATAAAACTAGTTCGAAGTCAGGGCGTTTGAAAATATTTTACGTCAGAGCTTTTAATTGGTGTAAAGTTGAAAAATAATTACACAAATAAACATAAGTTTTCATTTGTTTATCCGCAAAACATAATATGTGCCAAAAACAATATTACACTTTAATGAGCAAAGGTTTGTGAAACAAATTTTTGTAAATACTTTCATTTTCAGAGATACTCCCCAGAATACTGCGTCGTTATCAAATTGTCACGCATTCGGGGGAAATATTAGTTAAATTAATATTTAGGAAATATAAAGCTGCAATGGCGATGATCTAGTTGTAAAAGCGTGAACTTAATGTGCGGTGAAAAGCTTTACATTTAAGCTTATTTGACATTTAGATGGGCTTGAATTTTTTTTAACTTTGTTTAAATTTCGTGGGATAAACAAAAATTTACCTATTTTTCGGAATTTTGTTTCCATTGGGAGCTATAAATCTTTAAAGTAACATGTATACAACCTTATATTGTTATTAAGGAGAAACTTCATCACATCATTAACCTAGATACAGAGCTTTAAAGGAATTCAACTCAGTAAGCGAATTAGATTTCGTAGAAGGAAAAATTAGAAACCCAAATTTTTTCTCTTGTTCAAATAACAGTAATATTTTTAACAATAAAGTTTTTCCCCTTTTTCTTTAAACAGCGTAACAAATACGAAAATTAGCAATCCAAATAATTCTCTCTCACAATAGACAAATACTTAAAGGGTAGAATCCGATCCGAGTGGATTAAAATATCCTATATTCCATTAACATCCTCGGGCGATATCTTAATTAATTACACTTGTAAACATTTTATCAACAGAAAAGCTGACAATGGATTTTTAAATATGTATTTTTTAATTTTTCTGACAATTTCAAGAATCCAGAAAGAGCTAAGTTTTTGTGAATTAATTTTCTATAACAAAATTTTATAGAAATTTACTTAATAATATTTTAGGAAGTTAATAAATTATTTTTTATTTTATTAAGATTCGAAGTCGGTATATATAATAAAACTGTGAACTTTGTGCATTTGTACATTGAAATTCTGAGAGAATGAAGGATAGAAGATAGAATTAGGATCATATTTCTAATTTATATTGACCCAAAAATATAGAGATCAACTCGAATAACATTAACTATATTTCATTGCAGTCGATGAACTCAATCAGAAGATTTAATAATTTAATATTTTCAAAAATTCAATTACGTTGCACCATCATATCAACAACAAAAAAAGTCATATGTACTTCAATAGACGGCGCCACGTATATATCAGATCGCGCAATGTGTTTTTCATCCAGACATACATTAGCTAAATGGGTGTTGCCAGAAGTCAAGCATGAATGTATGCTTATAAAAAACATAGGAAGCAAGCACCACTAGAACAAAATATTAATAAAAATTTTATTGAATTCATTTAAGAAACTCTTTCTCACAATTTGATGACATCTTTTTAGAAACTTGATTATATTGGTTCATTCCTATTATCTGTTATTGACCATGCTTTTTTAACTGCTTGTAAAATGCTTTTTTAAATGCTTGTAAGAAGCTTCATTTTCCACTGTTTATCAGCTTTTGTGCGGTACATTGTTTATAAATGTTCATAAATTTTCTACTGAATTTAATATCCTTTGTCGTCGAGTTTTATTCCGTTGTTAGCTTTCACAAATATAGAGTTGTAATGTACCCAATGCTGTTTCATACTATGTAATAAGCAGTAAATTTACATCAAATGAATAAAGATTACGCTGCAACTTTTTAACATTTTGAAAGCAATATTAATATTCGCTTACGCCTTCATCAAAGAAGTCGGCCTGGTCGGACAACAGCTGTTCGGAAACAAGAACTAACTTTTGGATAAACTGTATCGTTGCAATTAAAATATTATAATGAGACAAAAGTTCAGAGAAAGCAATTAATTGACAGTTATTTAACTCTAAGCTATATAATTTCATTAAAATTTTATTTTGTTCGCTTTGAAAGGCTGTGAAGAAAATTGAGTCAGCGTTGTTATGCACTACGCGTAATTTACGAAAAATGTAATCATAAAATTAAAAAGAACTTTTTTTAATAGATTGTTACAAAATGTTTCTGTGACAAGTTTTTTTTATAAAAATTAAATTAAAATTTTTTATCTAATTACCTATATGAATTTTTCTTATTTCGTTTTCGATTCGTTCAAGTAAAAATATTTCAATACAAAAATATAAAAAAATACATGTTTCACATCTACCTGGCCTCCTATGATGGCTCCCATTTTTTTTAATTGGCAAAAATAGGGAAGCCTTAAAATGTCACTCACATGCCAATCCATCCGTCTGTCACATGTGTTTTCTCAAAAATTGTTTGACGTGGGAACTTGTAATTTGGCACAAAAATTAATCATATTAATATGCATGTATTAAATATATAACTCTATAAAATATAAATAAACACTAGCTAATACTCGAATATATCCATATTAATACTTTAGGGGGACAAATTAATTACCCGAATTTTTTTTAAATTTCGTATACATTGTAGGGGTGTTGATAGAAAGGGCTGGAGCTATAAAAATCTCAAAAATATCTCTTTTTTCGTTATTTTAGGTAGTTTATCTGCATAAATATAGAGAAAAACTATAAAACAACCCTCCTTTATGCTCAAAACTACTGAATCCAAAATTATGAATGAAACATGGTTTTGGAAGCCTTCGCAAATATTTTAAGAAAACTATAATCATAATTCTAGATGATACTCATAAATTTTGAGATAGTTTCAATAATACCTTCAGTAATATAATATCTTATGTATTATTAAATAAATCGTAGTAAAAAAAATAAATATTAGTAAACCAATAATAACTTAGGTATTCACAATTAAATGAAACTACGCGATGTAGTATTATTTCTACTTTCTTTAATTTCTTTACTACCTAGGTTTCGTTGTATTACAACATCTTCAGGTGGGATATTGTAATACAACGAAACCTAGGTCGTAGTAAAGAAACGAAAGAAAGTAGAAATAATACTACCTTACGTAGTTTCATTTAATTGTGAATAATGAATTTCTACAAAATTAACGCCAAATATATTCAATCTTAGGTATTATTAAATATTTATTATTATAAGAAGTACGTCTTAATAATAACATGATAAATAAAATAATTTCACTTCAAACGAGGTACAGAACCTCTATTGTGAAAGCCAGATTTGCACTTGACCGATTTTTGATAAATTCCTTTTTAATTTATAGTTTATTGCTATTTTATAGACTTCACCATATGGATTATTCTAATTAAAGCATATCGATCTAAAATATTATATTTGTGGCTATAAAACATATTTAGGTGCCAATTTAAATTGAATCAAAGTGAAAAAAAAAGTCATGATTTTCGCTTCTTTTAATTAATAATTTTAATTATTTTTTAACTGTGCAGATTGATATGATTAGCCCTTTTTTGTGCGATGTTACTTTATGAATAAAGTAATGGGTATGGAGTTATGAGCCTTTAAGTACACATTCGCATATTGTATCATCGTGAAACTTTATTTGACAACTACGTGAATTAAAATGGCGCCTATTTCACTTTACATAAAGGAAGCTAAAACAATGTACGTTACAGCTAACTTTTTAGGTTATTTAAATATTTCTTTCGATAATTTAGCAAATTTAGAAATAATTGGGCGACCTGAAAAGTCGAAGGACTAAGTTTTATAAATGCCTGATAAAAATTATATTATGTATTAAATTAGATAACGGCAAACATCGTTATAAATTTCTTTTCATTAAAATTATATTTAATTTGCCAAAAAGGCTAATAAAGCCCGTACTCGAGAATTGAGGAATGCCTTAGATCCATATACTTTATCAAATAATACTTTCGTAAAATACTTTTGACAATCTAAAGAAATAACAAAATTTATGATTGACAATTTGAAACCTATGCTAAAAGTGACACGACAAAAAAGCATTACTTGACAAAGCAAAAATACCCTATGAAAACGCGTCTTCTCTCACCCTGAAATAAAATACACTACCCTCATCGTCGACGAAATAGCTCCGCTCTTTTCTTTCTGCCCATAAAATTATGTGATGGTATTCTTTTGTCTCCAGCCAACGACAGAAACAGCGCCAAACAGCGAAAAACAGCGTTACTTTAACGAACAATAATGGTTAGACCAAAGCTAGTCCAATACAACATGCCGACTTTTAAAGCCATCATTGGGACAATCGTCATCGGGATGCATTAGCTAACGTCGCATACGTTAGTTTAAGTAAAATCAATGATGCAATGAAGGGCTGAATGTCAAAATAATCTAAATACATAGTATGCGAGTAGCTTTAACAGTAAATACCCGGAATATACGAGAAGTATTTCGCCCAAAGAGAACGTGAACACAACACAAGCCCCGAATGATAGGGCTTTATTACATTCTATCGACATCGTCCGCGCTAATTGGAGCGCGATGGAGTAACACTAATGAGATTAACCGTTAAATGTTGGCGAAGCCCTGGTTGGTTCTATGATAGTTGCAATTAGAGCTACGTTGTTATAGTGTGACATATTATACATTGTGAACATAACGATTACGAAAAGTGATTTACGTGCTACTAGTAACAGAATTATTTGTAAAAAGCGATGGTCTTTTCCATTTTATTTTTAAACATTCACTTTTCGCAGACTTCATGCTGCCTATAAAAAATGGACACTGAAAGAGATAATTAAATATGTTATTTGTCTTCGAAATTGTTTTTTTTCTATGTTTTTCTTAACTTATCGACTTCTGTTTTACGTAATTTAAGTTTGAAGAACTTAATTTTTCTGTTCCTGATTTTCATAATTAAATTTACCATTTAAACCGTGTCTGTAGAGAAAATATAATATCACCAATTCAATTAAGATGAATCTCTTTCGAACATTCATGTTACCTGTTCCTCTTTATAATTTAGAAACATGGACTCCACTCAAAGCGAATCTTGACAAATTCAAAATCTCCAAATGCATTTTTTTCGAGGGATCCTAAGAGTTATCCTAAGGGTCTTCTAATCATCAATAACCACATCACATGATCTAACAATCAAAGTCATACGCTCAATGAGCAACACTTTCAACAAATTTTTCTTTGGAGAACTTGATCCGATCAGTACCTAATCCAGCAAAGTGCGCTAAAAACATGGATGAAACAAATGAAAGTAGAACTAAGAAACTTACGACTTGGCTTACGTAAAGAACAATCAGCTACTGTCGAAAAGAGACTGAGAAAAATCGCGAAGGAAGCTAGTGAACCAGTGGTATTATTTCTATAAATTTGATGGAACTACAAAGAAATGGCATTAATTTACTACAAATAAAAAATAAGCATAAGAAAATTCAAATTGTTTTTCCTAAAATCTTTTAGTTGAAATTTTTTACGACCCAATTTGTTCTTCTCTAGGAAAACCGTCAAAGGAAAATTCTTGTGAAATTTAACTAAACTTTGTAACGATACTACACTAAAGAGTTCAAAGTTAAATCTACCTACGGACATGTGTCATTGTTCTACATACGATCATTAGCTTTGTAAGTTTAAGCTATCAAAATGAAAATTATTTTCATCGCATCATATTCTGAAAACAACCCTAATGATTTATCATCCCTCTTGATTTATCAAAGCAAAAATTAAAAAAAATTTGGGCTCTCTTTATACAAAGACTAGAGTCGTAAAATTTTAATTAATCTGGATATATGAGGTGTTGGCTAATGATGCATTTAATAATGAAAATCCAGAAGTATGTTAAAATTCCAAATTATTACCTAAACGACCTTCATGCATTAAATTAAAAAATATAATTTATAAATTAAAAAATATCTGCTCTTTATGAAATCAAATTCAGTATTAACACTTGTATATATTTTAGTGTAATTTGGAAATTTTTTTTTCCTTTCGTCTCATATGTTCCTCCTATGTATATACTATTAACGTACCAAAAGAAATCCGTCCAGTAGATTTTGCATGATATCAGCTCAACATTTAACAATTAACAGACAGAGAGACAAAAATTCTAAAGAAAGTTTTTCTGGCTTCTATTATTATTCTATATGTTAAATCAATCACTTTTTTATATTTTCAATCTACAGAATTCATACTGTTACAATTTTATGATATATATAGATAACATCATCCCCAGCAGTCCCTCTCTCCTCTCTCTACTTAACTTCAGTACCCAGTTCAGATCCTGTAAACCTTCACCTAGACTATTTATATTAAATCATTTATTTTATAATACCTCTTTTTATAATTCCATAATTCTAATAGGATTCTCGTCTTGCTTTTTTGCACATTTTTTAATGGAAATATTTTACATTTAAACAGGAAATATACAATATATTGTTTATAAATTAAAGCCCAACTGAAATGAAAATAATTTTATCTTCAGTATGTATAACATAAGATAAATTCTAACATAAGACTGACATTACTAATTCATCAATATATTATGTAATAAATTCACCAATAGACTATCTCTTAAAAAAGCTAACAAAACAAGTTACAGCCACGTAAGCCTATAATAAAAAGATCAGAGTATAAAATTAGACTATAACTCTAATTATGTGCGCATAAAATAGTTTGAATATTAATATTCTATCCATTTTGTGCCCACAAAATTAGAGTTAAATTCTAATTTTATACTCCGATCTTTTTATTATTCACTTATGTGACTGTGACTTGTTTTTGAGCTTTGAATAAATAAAAAAAAGATTGCGATTTAATAAATGTGCAATTATTTTGTGGCGTCACTACGTCCTCTAGGGGCTAAAAATAATGCTAATTTTTGAATTACATGCAGTAAACAAAGCTACTATTAAATTATTCAAATACAATTTTCATGTCTCAAGATATTTTTTTGCATCGTCTTGCAACATAAGTATCGTTAATTTTAACTAGGAAAAAAATAGAGCTTTTTTTCAATAAACACTTTTTTTAAACTAAACTTTTTTTTTTTCTACATCTAGTAAACATTTTTATTCTACAATGTAGTATCGTCTTCATATGAACCTCATTTTAAACTGACATCTTTAAATGTATTAGTAATAAAACCTAATTCCACGAAGGGAGGAAAATGAAAGTTTCCCAACTCAAGAAGTAATTTACTGTACTTTTTATTTGATATGCATTTAGATATTCATGTCTTAAATTTTGCTATGTATTTTTATTATTACAACTTTTCTAATAATTTCCTTTCTCATCCCTTATTCAATTGTTTTTCACCCTGATGCCCTCCATTTTCCTATTTATTTCCTCACACGAGTATAATAACTGTCTCCGTGCAGGCTAGCAGCGATTCAATATTCGATAGTTAATCTTGTTAGAGCGTCGTGTCATTCCATAATCCAATTATATCCGTCGGCGATACACGAGTAAACGAATCCAGCGGTTATGGCTAAATCTGTGTGCAGGTATGTAATATCTATTCGAAGTGACGCGAAATATAAAGTATTATGCGATGTATGATGTTAACAGTGTTTAGGGTTTGGTATCTATTATGGACGAGTATTTCGAATAACAAGTTCTTGTAGGAAACGGGTACCTAAACCGTTTATAAAATTGTAATAATACTGCCTTTGAATGATTAAGGGTTTCTAAATCTGACACTAATTTTTAGGCTTCTGTAGCTAAACTAGGAACACTTATAGTTGAGCCGTGTCCGTGTGTATATCTATCAGTCCATATGTAGGTCATAACGGTTTCACTAGCAGACTATTAAGGCTACAAAATTGAAATTCAGATAGTTATACATATTTATAACGCCTATAAAGTTATGAAAGAAAACCTGTAAAAAAAACATTTTAGCATACCTCATCGTATAAAATAACGTTGAATAGGCCTTTTAAAAATATTGGATGTATCTAATGAACAATTTTTCGATGCAGATATCCGTTTACGGATACAGATATCCTTTTAAGCTTAATATTTAGCTTTAAAATGGATATTTTTGTCAGCGTTACGCGTTTCCGCCCCCAGAAGTTCTCAATTAAGTTGATATTTGTGAATATCTGGAAAATTTTCACAGCATTAATTTATATGATTAAATTAAAGGAAAATTATCATAGCCAAGTTGGCTTTACTAGTTTATGAGCAATAATCGATCGACTTATGACATGTAGTTGGGTCTATAAAAAGTTCATAGAAACTACATACGAGTGACTTAAATCAACTCATGTTGTAATCAAATCAATTCATGTGGTATGTATAGATAATTACTGAAAAATTTGATTAATATTTGGCTTTTATAAGGGTTATCGAAATTGGCCTGAATATCATGAGATTAAAAAAGATTTAATTATACTCGGTTAATAAGTTAGTGCTAAGCTTACATCAGAAAAAGGGTTTAATTCACCCCCATGAACTTTTTCAATTTATTGATTCTACTGGGGCGCATTATAAAGACCGCCACAAATAACATATGCCCTACGGTAAGCGACTTAACATATCCTACGGGCTGGCAAAGGTTTGATTCAGGAAGTTCAAGAATGGGGACTGCAATATTGAAAACCAACCCCTTTCTGAACACCCCGTTAACTTAGATTTACAACAATTACGAGTCTCAATTAAAAAGGATATTCGACTAACATACTCATAAAATGCCTACTAATCCTAATTGTTTTCATGGCATTGGTATAAATAAACAAAACTTCTAAAATATATACTTGGATACATATCTTTTTAACAAAACCTATTATATACAGGTTATTGTTTGGCAACAATTATTAACATTAAAATATAATTTCGATTGGCTGAAGAAACTATTAAATGGTGATGAGAAGTATGTCACGTATCTTAACCACACTCACAGATGCCAATGGCTTACTGCAACGCAAACAGGAATTTCAGACCCCAATCGTGAACTGAATACCAGAAAAGTAATGCTGACCGAATGGTGGAATATATTATTGAAAATTCCTTGCGGAGTAATCAGCAATAAAGGCAGAGATTTATAGCCGGCAATTAGACTGACTAACTAAGAATTTAATCAGTACTCAGGGCCGAGTTTATTTTTTCCTTTGTACTATTAGGCCGCGTACTGCAAAATATTTGTTTCTGAGAGTATTATTACCAACCAGGTGGCAAATGAGTTATAAATAAAGGTGGTGCATATAAATTTAGTTTGAGTTCTTTATAACATTTACATTTTAAAGTATTGTTGCAAGAAAAAGACGGCGATAAAAACTTGATTAATGGTATTTGAGCGACATGTAGGAATATTGTGATAAGAAAATCCATTTAATTAAAACGAAAGGAAGAAAACTATCTTGGAAATTAATGAAACATTAATTATTTCCTGTCAATATTCACGACAGCAATTTTCACGTGACGACCTTTCCACTATATGTTATTATTAATTTTATTCTGATTCTATCTGTATTTCCGTTTCCTTCGCTTACATAAAAAGCTCGCGTTTTGCGATTTTTGGCAATTTTTATTACTTAATGTGAATTATTTTCACGATTAAATGAAACTACGTGATGTAGTATTATTTCTACTTTCCTTAATTTCTTTACCACGACCCAGGTTTCGTTGTAAGAAAGAAATTAAAGAAAGTAGAAATAATACTACATCACGTAGTTTCATTTAATTGTGAAAAATGAATTTCTACAAAATTAACGCCAAATATATTCAATATGTGAATTATTTTGATTATTATATACGAGTGCAGTTTTGTGACACTTCCTTCTTTATATATTTTAATAACTGCGATATGTATGTGTATATATATATATATATATATATATATATATATATATATATATATATATTATATATATATATATATATTTATATATATATATATATATATATATATATATATATATTTATATATATATGTATATATATATATATATATATATATATATATATATATATATATATATAAATATTTATCACATATATCACGATTGCTCTCGAAGTCAAACCCAGCAATAAAACATAAATCAATTGAATACCGTCATAAAATTTGCCATATTCAATTAATTTAATATTAAACTTTATGAGATAATGTATATATTTTTCCGGATGGATTCCAGTTTACAAATATTAATAAAAAGCTTTAAACTCTCTGTAAAAAAAAAGACTTATAACCCATAACCCTCCATAACTTATAGAAAAAATTAAAAGAAACTTTCTGTCAGAAACAATAATTTTGGAATTTTATTAGAATAAACCATATATTGGCGTATATTGTTATCAAGAGAAGTATCGATTATTATATAACCTCTCAGTAACCACCTCTCTCCATAAAACATTTAAGGCATGTATATAGTGTTATCCTGGGAGAGTAAAAACATTAACTGCGGTCCAAAAATTTAGCTTTGAAAATAATACGATTGTTGCTTTTCAGTCCGGCGTGCCATCAATAGAGTAGAATTACCGTATTCCTAGAATATTGAAAAGTCAAAATTTTGTGTGAAGAAGACACTGACATTTCTTTAATATTTTGTTTACGTAACATTTCAATTGTTGGCTAAATTGCTTTTTAATTTTGAAATTGTTTCACAGAGAAGCAGATTGATGAAAAATTTCAATGTTTCCAATAACAGTGATTTTACTTTTAATTTTTAAAGACTAGTAACATACGATAAAGATTTCATTCCCTGACTATTTTGATCATAATTTTACGATATAACTCTATTACTACTAACTAAAAGGTAGTTAGCATTAGATGAAACTATTCTATGTTTTTCAAAACCAAATCGATCTACATTTCATAAAAAAATCTATATATTTTGTAACGGTAATATTGTGATGACAATGCTTTCCATCTGTCCATGTCAGAATAAGTTACTGACTAAAGTTTAACACATGTTATGTTATTCTTTAACCCAAAACCAAAAAACATTTTCAAAATTATTTATATCTAAATACAAAAAGGACGTCGAATACATTTTCAGCAAATTTTTTAGGGTTCTTTACGTAAAGATTCGTAACAATAATATTGTAATAACAATGCTTTCCATCTGTCCATGTCAAAATAAGTTACGGATTAAAGTTTGATACATGTTATGTAATCATTTAACCCAAAACAAAAAATTATTTTTAAAATTATTTACATCTAGATACACAAAGGGGTTGAATACAATTTTCTACCTAAATGTATGGGGTGTCGTCGAAGGGTTCGTAGAAGGGTTGATAAAAAATTACAATACAGGAGGCTGTCAAGGTGGCTTCTTGCACACCCTCGGGTGTGTGTTTTATTACCGCCTAGAGCTTATGCCTCCTATCTTGACTATAGAAGTAACAATAACTAGGGAAACTTTACAAGTAATCAACTTTTAAAATATGTTTATGAAAAGAATAGATCTTTTTGTGAAAATTTATCCAATTGTTTAATTCTTTAAAACTTTTATTAAAATTTTTATAATATTTTAAAAATACATACAGTCCGTGGTCTGTGTATGAGGACATACTACATATCTCAATTGTTGACCGATTTTGATGATTATTTTTTCTACCGATTATTTAACTACCATAATTGCGATCAATGCGTGAACTAGACTCATGTTTTGTCAGTTTCTTGTCAAAATGCCTCTCACGTCTTTTTTAAACAGATTATGCAAACGTATAACAAATATGTATATTATCACTTAAAATATAGTGTAAACAAATAAATCTTCCACCCACATTAAGCTGTTGAAATAAAAAGAAAATATTTATCGTATAAAAAATTAATTTATATTTTCGACAAGAAAACCTGATAAATAATATTAGTCGGCTTTATATATATATATATATTAATTCACTTTATATATATATATATATATATATATATATATATATATATATATATATATATATATATATGCATCACAACATATTACAAGTATTGACACATAGCATAGTAACTGTTAAAATAGCAACTAGGGCCTCGCCACCATCCAACGGCTAATCTGGTTAGTATCGCTTCACCGCGATCCAATTAGTGCTAACACTGTCGACACAAAGTAATAAAGACCTAATCATTCGGTGCTTACGTTGTGTTCATGCTCTGATTGCATGGAACAGTCCTCTTATATTTCGGGGATTTATTGTCGAATACGTATTATGCATCCAGGATTTTCCTATTCAGTAACGAGTTATAAATTGGTTGCAAATTCTACTAAAGAATTCACCCTTCTTGCATTGCTGACAAGATAACTATACTTACATATCTCTAAAAATACTTACAACATAGAGCTAATCGTATACATATCTCTATATATGTCTTCCACCTCAATCTACATAAATAATATAATGGCAACTAAGCCGTGCCTGAATGCAGTTCATATAAAAACCACTGAACGAATGATGACGAAAGTTTGTCCTTTTGTACTTTACGGGTTTAGCCAATATATGTAATCAAATCCTTATGCTACACCTCATGATGTTTGACCACAATAGACAATAATTCACATAGACGATTAAGCAAATTAAATTGCAGCGCGATCTATGTCTTTTAAAGTTAACTATCATAACGTAATTTTATAATTCTCAGCTAGATGGTGTTATTTATTTTATTTCATATAAATATTTTTACTTTAATCATGCGTTTATATTGATGTACAGTATTTAATTTTACCAACGCAAATTTTATAAGCGCGAAACTGACCAGTTCTCGATAAAAACAAAGTTTACAAAGCTCGTTTTAAAAATGCAATACTTATACATAATTGCCGCTTTTGGGAGTAACATATGAGTTATTACTGCGTAAAGAATAAAAATTTAGCAGTAAAATTAGGAAAGAGTGAAATTATCATAGGAGCTGCTTTCGGCCGAAATATAGTCTGTAAGTTTTTACTGCATAAAGAAGTAAAATTAGGAAAGAGTGAAATTATGATAGGAACTACTTTCGGGCGTAACATAGTCTATAAGTTATTACTGCGTAAAGAATAAAAATTTAGCAGTAAAATTAGGAAAGAGTGAAATTATGATAGGAGCTGCTTTCGGGCAAAATATAGTCTATAAGTTATTACTGCGTAAAGAATAAAAATTTAGCAGTAAAATTAGGAAAGAGTAAAATTATGATAGTATAAAATTACGATACTACTAATTAATTTATTATTTTTGGTTAAGAGAAAATATATGTTAATTGAAAAAAAAAACTCTTTTTATATAATATTGATATCTCAACAAACTCAATATTTAATGATACGCCATATACTTATATTAGAAAAAAACAAATTTATTTACGGCCTTCTTGAAATAAAGCTAAATTTTTAATACACTTTCCGGTTTTAAGTCCATAAGTTAGATGACATGTATAAATCGCAAGTTATTAACTTCATTCTTTTGGAAGCTTAATGCTTCTGACATACGAATGAACAAAGGGTATTGTCATAATATTAAGTTATTCATTCTGATTCTTTGTTATGTGTTCCCAGAAAAAATCAAAAGTAAAAACTAATAAATTAGCTTATAACTAAATATATAGTAATGCTCCTTTTTGGGCGCTTGTTAAAAAGAAAACAATGTTGAAATTATTAATACGCGAAGGTGTTATAAACACTATTTATGACAATTAAATGAAACTACTTGATGTACTATTATTTCTAGTTCATTTAAATTCTTTACCGCGACCTAGGTTTCGTTGTATTACATCTTCAGGTGGGCTATTAGCAAAGAAATCTTTGCTAATAAAGAAATATTTGCTAATAGCCCACCCGAAGATATTGTAACACAACGAAACCTAGGTCGTGGTAAAGAATTTAAAGAAAGTAGAAATAATACTACATCGCATAGTTTCATTTAATTACGAATAATGAATTTCTACAAAATTAACGCCAAATATATTCACTATTTATGAATAAAAAAAGAATATTGGACACTGCCGTAGTCATTTTCGTGAAAAGATCGATCGTGTTTAACAAGTATATTGAATGCAAATAACATTTTTGTATTTTACTAATTCATTTCTAGCTTACATTTATTAAATTTCAGGTAATGAAATAGATGATGAATATGATATTAAAATTATTGGAGGAGGTATTTAACCTCTTGCAAATCTTAAATGTACCCATCGAGAATCTTAGGTTAATTTTGCGCGTACACAGTTCGTGACGTCTAGCCGTCATTAATGTCGAGGCGGTACCGGCGCCAACTTTCTTTTCAATCATCATGTTCTTTAAAACGATATCAAGATGGCTGCGCTATGTGTATTCTTGTCAGGATTATTAAAGTTTGAAATTAATTTGATAGAAATTGGCGCTTATTTGAGCGCAATTGCCTCTCCATACTTGACATCTATTTTAAAAGCTTTTTGAAGCCAGAAAGGACGTTAATCGAAAAGGTTAATTTCGTAGTATTTCAGTATATATATATATATATATATATATATATATATATATATATATATATACTGTTAATACTGTAAAGAAATTATACACGCATATATGGTCGTACGCGCAATGAAAGAATACAGTGCCATCTACTTGACTTCTGGTAGAAACTCAATTAACAGTTATTTGTTTGTGTAACGTCATACAAGATGGCGTACCTATCTATAACATACGAGACAAAAAAAATGTTATTTTAATTGAAAAAGTAGTGACATTTACTTCTATGAATGTACTTAAAATATAAAAATTGTAAAAATAACATTTCAAATCGGAACGATATCTAACATTTCTGACTACATGTTTATGGAATTGATCTTCGTACGGCAGCGAAATATCACAGTGCACTCAATTTATCTTCTTCTGAAACACAATAAACCTTTTTTTCTGTAACCCTGTACAAGATGGCATATCTATCTATACCATACGAGACAAGATGAATGTTGTTTTAATTGATAAATTAGTGAGATTTTATCTATGAATACCCTTAAAATATGAAATTTTTAAAAATTATACCGAAATAAAAATATTTTTCATGAATACAGTTATTGAATATATTTGGCGTTAATTTTGTAGAAATTCATTATTCACAATTAAATGAAACTACGTGATGTAGTATTATTTCTACTATGTAGTAGATATAGTATAATAGTAGAAATAATACTACATCACGTAGTTTCATTTAATTGTGATGAATACAGTTTATGATAGAATAACTAAAAAAACAAAACTGAAATGCAATTTAATATGTCTTCCTTTCAATATGCGACTGAAAAACATTTTTTGATGAAATTTATTGTAATTTAAACTTCTTTTTAACGACATATTTTAGTCAACTTTTGTTGTAATTTAAAATTTTCATAAGCGAAATTTTTTAAACTTTGAGCCACCATCAACTTGAAAGTTTTACAGTGATCTACGAAGTAATAGTGTATTCTATGAACTTAACTTTGATTAAGAATTAAGCTTTTTTTACTAAGTTGAATCCTAATCGAACGAGATATGTGGCCTCCAAAGTATCTTCAAAATTTGATACGTCCCGTATCGGAAATTATTTAAGAACCTAAGGATATAGTACTTAAAGCGTATACTACTCTGTTGATGGAATTTAATAACAGAACAATAATTCATCATTTGTATTATTTGCCTAGCTTGACTGGATTCGGTCCGTAATAACGTGGTCCTTAACCGTGTTATATATATAATGTCAAATAGCTCGGGGGCGTTAATGAAATTTGTGAGTTATGACGCAAGACTCCTTGTCTCTTTAAACAAATTACCGTTCGTTTCAATTTGTTTGAGGAGTAGAAATTATACAGAGTTGATGTTCTATTTTCTTTTTCTATTTTCTCATTCTAAATTTTAGGTTTGTTTATTTTTGGTGGAAAAGTTTTTAGTTCAAAATATTTATTTGAGTTTTTCCTTTAAAGAGAATGCCATAGAAATAAAATAATATACATGATTTTATATTTTTCATGCTTCTATATCTTTTAACATCGAAATGTCACAGTTTAATCACAACGATCCCTTTCAAATTAATAAGCCCTTAAACTCACAAATATGCACATCTCGATGGAAGACATCTTGTCTGAGAAAAAAAAACAGGAAAATCAAAATTGGTTGAAAATTATGATTAAAAATAATTGGTTGGTTATAGAGCATACAATCTATGAGAACAAGAACTAAAGTAAGTTTTGTTACAAAATAATATGACAAATTCATTTCTAAGTATTATTACACTTTTTTAGAAAAAAATTAGTGGATACTGATTTTTTTTCGTCATAAAAAAATCAAAATTGGTTCCCCTCAATTGCTAAACTAACGGGCATTTATTTTGATTTTGATCTCGATTTGTTTTTTGAGTCGTATTTTTGTTATTCAATTGAGAAATAGAATTAATTGAAGACAATTTAGTTCATTTTTTTAAATTTTATAGAAAAGTGGAGTGTCGCTTGCGCGAAGAAAGTTTCCGTACGTATTTTGAAATCATTATTTTAACTATTAAAATAAAAGTCTCGCATAAGTAACCCCAAAATTAAATTCCCTTATATGATACTATAGTTTTTCATAATTTGACTATAAAATTTAACTTTAAGAATTGCACGTCAACGTACAATGTTGCGGTTGACTGAAAAATGACCACTCTAAAACAACAAAGTTGCTTTGGCTTCTCCACTGGAGGGAGATTTATGGCTCTATGGTCGCAGTTAACAGCCAATATTTCATATTTTTTCTTAGAGTTCTTTTAACTTCTGAAAGAGTATTATTCAAATTAAGAACATTTAAGCTATAATATTACTATGTTTTCTCTATTCTGGTAAGACCTATTTTTTACCCAATAGCAACAAATTGTGTTCAACTTTAATGCTCATCTACAACCTAGTTTAATATACCTAGTAAAATGGCTGTAATATAATACTTTTAAGAAAATGTACTTTTTTAATTTTTACTTTTAGCTAGCCAAAAATTTAAGTTATTTGTTGAGTAATATATTCATTTTACGTTTGAATATCGCTCAAGTCAAGATTATGTTTGGTTTTAGGTAATAGCATTTTGACATTAAATTAGAAATATCAATAATGATATATATATATATATATATATATATATATATATATATATATATATATATATATATATATATAACTGATCACATCACATAAATTATACTAATTCTGACTTCATCATCGTACTGCCAGATATAGATAAACGTATATTTTGAAATACACATCTCTGAAGTATACGTCTGTAGTAAGTGCAATTTTTATAATTTAATAATTATAATGAAACTAAAGAGAGAAAAAAAATAAATTACTCCAAATAGTGAATCTCTGAGCAAACTTAAAAAAAAATCATAATCTATGCACAGAAATACAACGATGTTTTGGCGTTAAATTTGAACGGACTAGCTTTTATTTTTATATCCATTGACATAAAAAATTGCTACATTTAAATAGAAGAAAAATATAATGAATTACTCTAATTAGTGATTCTACAAGCAACTGTAAATAAAAATCTAATTGCGGAAATATGATGGTGTTTTGACGTTAAAGTTGTAACGGAGCAGCTTTTATTTTCATATAAATTGACATAAAATATAACAATTAATGAATATCCAAGCAATCGTCAATGAAAATCTCGATTTATTTACAAAAATACAACGATGTTTTGACGTTAAATTATAATGGGCCGCCTTCTATTTTCGTACCATTGATATAAAAAGTAACTATATTAAAAACTTAATAAAAAACTAATCACTTACTCTAATTAACAAATCTACGAGTGACTCTAAATAAAGTCATGATCTACGCACATAAATACGACGAAGTTTAAAATTAAAACCGACTAGCACACTGAAATAGTAAAATAAGTTAGGAAAAGTAATATTTTTAAGTAGAATTTTTTAAAGCGCGGTATCAATCTATGGGTATCTAAATTTATGTCATACCAGGTTGGTCTGAAAATGAAGACTTGAGTGGTTGGCCACGAATGACGTTCGGACCGTCACACATCGTTTTTATTTTCATTTAGAAATTGTACTTAAAAAATAATATACCTTTTTATAACATAATTCTAATTTATTTATTTTAAATTAAATGTGCGAGCGCATAAAGTACATGTGATTAGAGCAAACAAATGTGCATATGCCATTCGCTCATCAAATGGCGCTTAAGCACTTCTGTAATTTTCATATTCACGTATTTAACCCCCTTTCTCGAATATTTTTATTTTCACCCCTAAGGTTAAAGAACTTTGTGCTATATTTATATTTCGTTTATCTAAACTAAACGTTTTACTCTCTTATTAAAACTATATATCGTAGAAGTTCTACACTCTCTTTGAAACTATCATAAAAGTTCTAATCTCTTATTTATACTATAGCAAACGTTCTACTCTATCGTTGAAACTATTGTAGAAGTTCTACTCCCCCGTTAAAACTGTTGTAATAGTTCAAGATTCCCTCTGTAAATATCATGGAAGTATTCTCTCGATAAAACTATTGTAGAAGTTCTGCTCTCCTATTGAAATTATACTCTCCCGTTGAAACCAATATAGAATTTGTACACTCTCTTTGAAACACTAATAGAGGTTCTACTCTTTCATTGAAACTATTGTAGAAGTTCTACACTGTCATTGAAGCTATAGTAGAAGTTCTATTTCCACAATATATTTCGTAAACCTTTTTTTCTATCAAGATTAATTTATAAATTGGTACTATTCATTTTAATATACTGTATTAATACTGTATCATGTTTGCGTAGACACGAATAATGAGATTACAAAATAAAGAAGCAAAATAAATTTACATTTTAAATTTTATATAATTATCATATAATTATAATAATATTAGTTTATATAATTTAATTTTTAAGGAATAGTAGAAATAGAAAACGTGGATATAAAACGGTGAATAACTTAACAAAGCTGAAGATGTGAGTATATCGCGACAAATGGGAGATAACGTGAAGGCTATTATATAGATAGAATTGTGTTGTGTCACTTTTAACGTGACATATCACATGATAGATCTAGAACCAACGATATACGTTTTATGGGCCTGAAGAGACCAAATTTTTACGTGAAATTTTCTAATAAAATTTATAGTTTCTGAATCAAATGTTTCAAATTTTGGAAATTGCTGTTGAACAAATAGATGCTAAGTAAATTTGTGCACGTATTTCATTTATGGGACAATTTTATGGAGATCTCAATTTAAATTTAGTAAAATATTAAAAAAATAAATGTAATATACACGCACGCATTACATTTTTGTTTCTAATAAAAACTTTCCTTAAATTTTTCCTACGAGCTATGGAAGTTCGTAAGTCTTTTTTGTTACAGGGAGTTTGAATGTTTTTATTATTATTTGTAAACTGGAATCAATACGGAGAAACATATAAATTATCTCGTACGGTTTAATATTAAATTAATTGAATAAGGCTAATTTCATGACTATATTCAATTGTTAATCACTTGCCCGCATTAGCCCTTTATATTTTATTGCTTGGTTTGACTTCGAGAGCAATCGTGATATATTTGATACATATATATATATATATATATATATATATATATATATATACATATGTATATACATTTATATAAAAACTTTTTGATATATTTTACAATTGTTTGTACAGTACATACAGTAGAAAAAAATGAACTGGAAATTCTATTTACTATGTATTTATTTTTATGCCCCACCTATTTTCCATTTGTCTCTAAAAATGACGAAAATCTGAAGAATTCTAATTTTGTTTGCCAGAATTAGATTAGAACTTTCGTTTAAAATTGTTTTAGTTTACTTGCGTCAATAATTCAAAGAGATGATCACAATTACGAATACTTACCTAGGGCGTACTCTAGTTGCACTTTGGCAGGTTTATTCTAAATTCTATAGAAAAGATTAAAATAAAAGAGATTTGTTCACATTTGTATTAAACAACTACAACTATACTTTGTGTATTTAACAATTTGTGTATTTAATAAACGCGTCACTCACATCCCGACATTAGTTCTATATTAGTTTATTAAGTAACATTTTATGTATTCTTGTTTGTTCCAGGTGAGTTCAACCATTTCTGATTACTTGGATTTTAAGAAGTAGTTTGATATTGGTAAGTTAACCTCTTTATTTGCTTACGAATAATACAAAAATTTTAAAATATGAATAGTTAGGTGTCGAATTAGATCAGATCACTTTTTAATATAATATTGATTCTTAAAGAAAGATAAGTGTTTAACAATTATTGTCATTTTACTCGCTAAAAATTAGTAGAGCAGTTGACCTGTGACCTGTGAATATAACAAAGCTAAACATGGGGCTTTAATTTCTCACTCAAATACAAAAATATCAACTCCGTTCTAATACTGTCTATCTAAATCACGAGACTTACAGATGTGGTAGTTTCAAATTATTAGTTTGGATCTAAAGCAGAGACTTTGTCTTTGAACTCCGGGTTCCAACTACTCAACCCTGATGCTGAAATGGTACGATCTGAATAAAACATCGGGTTTAACGATCTACTGGTTTCAAACCGATAAAGTAGACAGCAAAATTCATAAAATTATAAAAACATAAAATTATATAAACATAATAATAAATTATATAAACATAAAATTATATTAATAAATTATATAAACATAAAATTTCATAAAATCAGGGTAAATTAAAGGTTTAAAAAATAGTCGTAATAAAACAGAAATTATATTATTATTTATTACCGTTCAAAGTAGAGTTAACAATTGTCTAGCCTCTAACTGGATTCTTTCACTTAATGTAGTTTAAACTGAGTTTTATTTCTATTACGATACCAGGCGTAAAATGTCAGAACAATTTTAAATTATGACTTTGTTAAAATAATGTTACTTTTAATGTTCACCTTCACAAAGTTATATTTTGACTTAATTTTATTTCCATTATTTTAGTTAACTACATACCTTTATACACATAGTTTTAAAATTATTACTGTAATTTGAGAAAAGTTAAGTGTTAAGCTTATAAGTTATAGTTATATTTTGTCTATTGTTTAAGTATAGAATTACATATACCTGTTGCAATGTTATTTTTTATGAAAATGTTGGTAACCTTAGTTCGGAATAAACATTAACTTTGATTTCTTTAAAATATTATATTTAGGTTGATGACACTGGCCGGAATTTATTACTAGCAAACGATATTTATATTCAAACATTTGCATCTAATGGCTTATTTCTTGTATTGAATATATTTGGCGTAAATTTTGTAGAAATTCATTATTCACAATTAAATAAAACTACGTGATGTGGTATTATTTCTACTTTCTTTAAGTTCTTTACCACAACCTAGGTTTCGTTGTATTACAACATCTTCAGGTGGGATATTAGCAAAGAAAGGGATATTAACAAATAATTATTTGATAATATCCCATCTGAAGATGTTGTAATACAACGAAACCTACGTCGTGGTAAAGAACTTAAAGAAATTGGAAATAATACTACATCACGTAGTTTCATTTAATTGTGGCTTATTTCTTATTAAGTAACCAGTTAATCTATCTATACTATTAGTAAAATTGTAACAGAAAAACTTTTTTCGAAATTTGTTCCGTTTATCTGTATATTAATTTGAGCGAATATCACACAAAATCTACTGGACGGATTTTAATAAAATTTGGTATGGTTTTAATATGTACTTAAGAGAAATATATAAGAGAAAGAAAAAAAAACTAAAAATTATTTATCCTAATTACACGCGAACTTAATGTTAATGAGGACTGGTTACTTATTTCTTATTAAGTAAGTAACCAGTACCCATTAATATAGTTGGTCGAGATAGATATGACATTGGCGCATAATAACAAAAAAAATCACTAAAAAAAGAAAAAACCTTGCAAAAATAAAACTTCACTACAAAGTTTCGTACACAATTAGGCATATTTAAACATTTTGAGGTACACTGTATTTCTACTAAACCCTTTAAAAATATTATCATTATTTTCCAACATGTAAATTTGTTATCTTGTGTTTTGTATTTTTCATACGTCTAAAATATTATGATTTCCTCAAACACTTTGGAGATATCGCTATGTCTTTCGGTATTTAAGTAATTTTGGCATTAGCGATTCCAAAAATTAGAAACGAGAAAGTAATTTTATATATCTTTAGCAATTTCCCTGGAAGTATCTTAAATAAAATTCTAAAAAAAAGGTTTAAAAAACTTGTTATTCTTTTAAACTATTTACTATGGGATATAATTTAAAAGAAATTGAAAAGACAAATTCTATTATTGTATTCGTGGCCTCAAAAATCAAACGGCCTAAACACTAGAATATTGGACCGATTTGAATAATATTTGGTATTTGGCATTTTCTTATAAATATATATCGTCATTTTTTCTCATTTTCTTTTATCTTCTCTCAAAAGTAATTCTCAACAACCTCTCTGTCGAATTTGTTCATTTTGTTTACTTTTTCCTCCTTTTCCCATGACGTAAGCTTTCATATAAGTTAAGTAAGTGCGCGATTGTATCATGCATGATATAAGGGACAGATTACACCGCAATGCAATGTTAAATATTTTGTATGTCTAATAATACAAATGCTTTATAGGTACTATAATAAACTAAAACAAGATTTGATTGCAATATCAAGAAAAATAATTATGTATACAAAATCTTACAAATACATACAGCTTAGTAGTATCGTACATTTATTTTAATTATATCGCACCATAATATCTTACTAAGTATTATTTTGAGAATATAAACAGATAAACTAAAGAAGGAATATAATATACAAATGTATGGTAGAAAGTTCGAGCCGCGAGCTTTAGTTGCGTAACTTGCGATGCGCAAAGTTTCTAAACGCGAAGTGCGATAAGGAGAAAGTCGCATGTTGGCAAAAGCTCTGCAACTCAGCTTAGACAAATATTAACATTTGCAAGAAGAGTCTGAATGGGGATTGTGTGATGTTGTTAAGCGTTCTTCTTGTGATGATATTAAGAATATGTTACGTGTACTGTTTACTTTGTTTTGCTGTAATATCGAATTTAAATAAAAATTGTGTGTGTACTTTATGTATGTGCGTTAGAAGTTATATTTCTTTGGCATAATATAAGAATAACTTTATTTAGAACGCAAATAATTAATTAATTAATGGAAATAAAATGATAAAAGATTGGAGCGTGATTATAACTACGGTTGGTTAAATCTAAATTTAATCGAATAATTAAATTTTAATAATTAAAATTTGTTTTCTTACACACGGTAGTAAATAAATTAGACTTTTTATCTAGAATTACAATTAATATCATTTAATAATTAAATAATAATCTTATTTATATTATTATTAATTTTTATTTTATTATTATTTTTTTTCAATGGAATTTAATTTAATGTTACTAAGCATTATGTTTAATATAAACACATGTATACAAGAAATTGTTCAATTTACTGAAGCCATCTAAATAATATTAATAATAATAATATTGAAAATGAATAAACATGCTGAAAATTTATTTTAATTTATTAATTTTAAGTATATAAGTCAATACAGGTAACATTTCTAATGCAAATAAATACATACCGAAACTTAACCTCACTTAGAGAAATACGCTTAAAATATATTTCAATAACTATCTTGAATATGGTATCAGTCACGACACGCATGTAAATATGTTTTGTGAGCAACTTCATCCTGCCGATTTTTATTGCATTGTGCGCGAGCATCCTGGTCAACTGCATACTGTCGATTTTTGTTACATCCTACGCGAGCATCGTGATCAACTTCATACTGTCAATTTTTGTTGCACAGTCCGCGCCCATCGGGACCAACTGTCGATTCTTGTTGCATCGTGCATGCGCATGCGCGCATCGTAAAATTTCACTCCCAACATTTTTTCATAACGCGCGTAAAGAAATGTAGAAAAATATGAACTTTTATTTATATTTGAATAGAAAATTGAAATATCACAATAGTATATGAATATTATATGGACTAATGTAATAATAATTAACGTAGGATGTAAAATAATATAAGGCGTTTTTGGATATGGTATTCCCGTAATAGAAAAATGGCCTTCTACCCTAGTTCAAAATACTTCATTGATTGTTAGCATTTATTTATAAAGGTGGCAGAGAAATGAGGATATTATTTGTCAAAACACAAATTTACATTTTTTAAAGCCTCTTAATGAGCTTTTAGATAAAGCTTTCACTAACTATAGAGAAACTCATAACACTACAGACAACGACTTTATATAAAATAGATACGTTATATCTTATAATATGAAAAAAGAGGTTTCAAGTAATTTTACAGACATACTGCGAAATTTTACACACATATTCAAATATTCAATAACACGGAAAGAAGAATGAAATGTGAAGTCAAAAAACAGATGTAAAAAAGAGATAGTTATAGTTACGAACGTTCGAAAGTTTTCATTATAGGTGAGCGAGTACAAGATAGGTGCGAATGAGAAAGCATCACTGCGAGGTTATTAGTGAGCAAATTTTATTAGCTTGTTTCTAGTACAGTATTGAGATTATCATATCAATTCATAAAAAAACGGCAGATTTTATTCTTGTCACGCTTGCTAACATAACGTAATATAATATTATATATATATATATATATATATATATATATATATATATATATATATATATATATATATATATATATATAATATTTATTATATATAATATTATATATAATAAATATTATAAATATAATTAGGTATATTATTATTCACCGTTATTTTTTCATGGAAAAATATATATTATAAAAATTTTATATTATGTAAAGATATTTATAGATAAAATTTTCTTCCTCCGGCTTTGATGCAAAATGAAAAAAAAATTGATAGATATTTCTATAAAATAAGTCGGTAACAATAGACAACCACACACTATGAGTTGCAAATTCTCACTAAAGGATACCTAAGTTTTCTTAAATGTTCACTTTTAGAACGGTAATGGTTTTTTTATGTAACAAAATGTCATAATTTACAAATAAACTATTTTTATTCGTCTGCTTGCAACGTATTCCCTAAAATAATTCCGTACCGTTTAAAATAATATTCTACATATTATATTTGTATAAAAGTTCATCAAAGAGAAAAGTTCCTTAAATTTCGGTAATAAAGTTGAAATTTAATTCTTTGTTTCTTATGTCACATTTAACATTAAAATTTAAATGCCAGCGACTGGGGTTTTATATTTAAGTTAAATGTGACATTATATTTAAGTAAATTCGCATATTTGATATACCTCACTAATATGTTTAAAAATATACTAAAGTGGTTTTATCCGTCTATAAGAGTAACTAAGTAATCATTTTCAGAAAAAATAACTGAAAAAATGGTGATTCAATTTTACGTTGTAAAAAAATCATAAAATCATTTAATTTGAATTTAAATAAATATTTGTTTAACACATGTTTAAAATCCGAAGACTATGATTACTGCGGAATTACGCGCCATTGATCGTAAAACATTAAAAAAATCACCTTTTTCACCAATGCTCCAAAGTGGACTTAATCAGACTCATAACGAAAATTTATTGGACGTACACATAGATGCTCTAAAAGAACTATACTTGAAATAGAGCCCTGATGAATATTTAGTGGACTCACACAAATGCTCCAAAAGGACTTACTTGAATCAGACACATGATGGAAATTTGATGGACTTTCACTGAAATTCCCCAAAATACTTGAATCAAAATTTAGTGGACGTACACTCCATTAATCACATACTAAAACACATTAAAAATTAATTTTAGATCCAGACCCCATTTAAACAATTTCTTTGACAAAATTTTCACATTTGTCATTCAGTCTCCAAAGCTATATTTCAATCGGACTCGAAATGAAAATTTAGTAGACATATACACACATATGTAATAAAAATATCGAACAATGGATAAAAAGAAAAGCAGTTTATGTAATGAAGAGTAATCTGAATTCGGGGCAGAAAGGAGCTTGGAGTCGAAATCAACATGAATAAACAATTATTTCATAAACATTATCCATGTCTTTACATCGACGTCAAAATAAAATAAGAATTGCAACATAATTTATATTCCAGACTTACAACAAATTATTAATAATTTCCAGTTTTCTTTATAGCAGAATCATGTACATTAATAGTGTCAAAAATGTCATATCATAAATTTCACTCGAATCCGTTAGGAACTTCAGATTAAAAAATATAATTTAGCCCCTCCATTTTATTCAAATTCGTGCGCTGCTGTATTTTTTTGGATTCCAAGCTCAGAGCTTTCATCGGAACTTTTGCGCAGCTTTCGCTTAATAATGCTTGTTGTGTTTTAATTGTTTTCGCTTCGCGAATTTTTTACGGAATTATGAGTTTAAAGAAGTTTATTTTGTGATTCAAAGTTGTTTCCTCGAAGTATTTAAAATGTTCTCCGGCTATCTGTTAAAGACTTGTTTTAAGATGTTTTTGTTTCTTATTTCGGTTAAAAAGTTATGAATACTTTTAACGTCGAGTTTATGTGTAATATTAAAAATAATGAGGAAAACTTATATTTGGGTTTTTATTTGAAGTTTTTGCAAGAATTGTTAATATTTAAATTTGACATCCTTAATAAATTCTTACTTGTGTAAAGCATTACTGAAGATTTGAAATTTATGGGATTTCTTTTTTTAAACTTTTTCTTAATAAACTTTTTCTTTCCACATTTAAGAATAAATATCCTGAAGGTTAAATGAGATGAACGACTGTAGGATAGTTATTATGTAAATAGTTTCTTGAGGAATTTTTTTTTAGAAAAAACATGTTATATTATTATCTCCTCATAAAAATCCACAACCTGACATCATCCAAAGTTGTCTCGAATTTCTGCTTCCAGTTTTATC
This sequence comes from Druceiella hillmani, assembly GCA_039881145.1. Lineage (NCBI taxonomy): Eukaryota > Metazoa > Arthropoda > Insecta > Lepidoptera > Hepialidae > Druceiella > Druceiella hillmani. The sequence goes on along the minus strand of JAYKKI010000060.1, from coordinate 4,995,262 downwards.
AGATACGATAAGTTTGCAACGGCTAGCGCCTGTAATATTCAAATATTTTCCTATAGAATGAATATATCTGGGAGAGAGGTTCCCATTTTTGAGTACCTTCCATTTTAGGAGTCAACTTTCTTGTTAAGTCCACTTTATCTCTTCCAGTGACATATTCAGACCACCTTTTATGATGTTTGTTGATGGCTGTTTGAACGATTTGTGATGTTTCCGACTGTAGTAAATCCTTCAAACGTCATTTTCTCTACTTGTTTGTTTGTACACGCATCATGCAAAAATTACTATATGGATAGTGAAGGAAATAAAATTTCCGGGATTGTTCAATTTAAAAAATTATTATTGAATCTGAAATAAAAATATTTTTGAGAAAATTAATTTATTTTAATTATTATCCGCCGGTCTATTTATTCTAGCTAATAAGTTATAGATAAAGTATTGAAACGACGTAATCAGTTTTTTTAATGTTGTCCGTCTATCAGTTTATTTGTAAACGCATCTTGTAAAAACTATTCGAAACATTTATATTAAAATTAGAATTTTCGGGATAGAGAATTATCGTTTTATTTATCAAAAATTGTTGAAGTTGTACCTCTCTAGGCGCATTATGAAAAAAATTATGAGAGTGAAATTTTACGATGCAACATAAATCGACAGGATGAAGTTGCTCATTAAACATATATTTACATGCGTGTAATGACTGATGTTATATTCATAATAAGTATTGAAGTATTGGTAAATACACAACACGTCTTTTATATTGTTACAAATCTAAGTTATATCTGTACTTTTAAATAATATTTTTTAGTAATTGAAATTTAATAGTGACCTACATAATAAAAAATATTTTGATTATTCGTGATGGAGAGAGTGCTTACGAGCTTTTTAAAATATTTTATAATTTGCTTATGATTTTACTTTCCTTTAATTATTTGCTTGCTTTTGCATGAATTTTCTTTAATTATATGCGTGCTAAATAAAGTCGTTCTTGTATTTTGTTAAAGAAGTATCTTCTAACGCGCGTACAAACCTACACGCACATTTTTGTTATTAATATTTTACAGCTTAGAGACTCGGAGCAAAATGAGTTAAATATTATCTAGAAAGGAGGTACACAGTCTATTTTTTTCTTTGTTTGCACTCACATCAAGTCAAATGTACTATTATAAATTTCTATAAGATGTCAAGAAGTTAAGAAAAACAAATGTTATTCTGTAGACGAAATTTGATATGGTTAATATCTGGAGAAAATTCCATCTTTTATATTGTTACAAATATCGATTAATATTAATTGTTTTAACAGTGTGTTTCATGCGGTGTGTTTTGCTCGCCTAAAATATTATCATAGTTGTTTATGTTCAGTTTTACAGTTTTACAATCTTCGTGGCCTAAAATCAGTCATAAAAAGTAAATTGTGGACAAAAAAACATGCAATGGTGTTTATCAATTATTTATTATTTCTCATTCTGTCTTTTTTAATTCTATATGTTTTTTAAATTCTCCGTCTTTGTCTTTTTATCCAAATAAAAACGTTGTCTATGTAATAAATTTTAACGGAGTGACAAGAAACACTATAATAAAATTTAAATGAAAAAAGTGAAAAAAATGTTCATACGTTAACTTAAAATAAATTTTCCCTTTGGATTTTATAAAAGTTATCATGGGGCGATTCAAAAACGATGTGCTTTTTTGGGATATTTTGTTTATTAATCTTTATGAAAAGGTTGAAAATTATTTTAATAATATAGTCCAAAAACCTGGATTATGAATATATGATTATAAAAAAAACAATTATACTAGACTATAAGCTTCCCTCACTTCGTTTCAAATGTTATTTTATTTTCTTTAATCCTACGTACGTCATAAATTATAACCTTCAAATTTTCAAAAACAATGATTTTCAAAAACTATACAAACCATCATATATTTTTCTTATGAATTTAGACATGTTCTTTAAATATTGCTTCATATTAAATTACACCGGTATCTATGTACGGCGATATCGATAAATTTTCCCGCTGACGGAAAACAATTTTCAATACAAAGCGCGCCTCGAATAAAACAGCGAATGTAAAACGAGTAAATTGTCGTAGCTGGAAAGTGCATTTTCCCGTAGCTCGACAAACAACGTCGACGACGTCGTGAGACATGGCGCCGAGCTCATGTTACATCGATATTATTCTTTTCGTAGACGTAGGGACGTCTCGGAATGTTAAAATCTCGATAGTAATTTATGGAAATGGAAATGGAGATATCAGCAAATTTCTTTAAGATTCGAGAGTCGTCATTTGTGGCCCAAAAGTACTTTCCTCTGACACATTATTTTAAATATATAATAATATAAATTAGTTCAAAAATAGTAAATATGTTTTTGCCGATATTATAAAATTATATATTTCCATCTTATTTCTTCGGTACAGATAAACTGCCTATTTATAATGAATTATTTTGGATATACAGGTGACAAAAACCATCATCGCCGATGTATTTTTTTTTAATTTTAGTAAAATTATAGTGATAACACACATTTCTTCTACATCAAGGTTTGTTTATGCCTAATCAGTAATTTCTGCTGAAAATAATTTTGAAATTAATTCATTTTATTTAAAAGTTAGAAAAATTTGGGTTTAACAAAATAATTAACTCCAATATATTGATGTAAACATAAAAATGTTATTATTGCGTATAAAAATAACATTCAATAATATTCAGCAATGAATACCAAATAACTAGATAGTCGATGTTTAAGTTATTTTTTATTTATAAATCCTGTCATTTTCTTTCTAGCTGGAATAAGAACCTGATACGCATAGATCAGAATCTCATTTCTAGTTTTAAAATTTTAAAATATGTAGAAGTCCCTAGATAAAGTAATATTATCAATACGTGAATAACTCTGGGTTGAATGGCGCATTTAGCGAAGTTTTCGTCTTGTTGCTTTATCTCTGCTTTTATATACAAAGATTAATAAAAAAAAATTATTAAAAAATGATGTTAGTACGATTTAATTGCTAAGTTTCAAGTCCTTGGTTGAAATAATAGTGACTAAATAAAATTATTACATAATAACGCAAAACGTTATCGTGGACATTTCAAATGAAAACTGAAACTAATTTAATACGTTTCGATTTTTTATACATAGAAAATCGTTGAAAATAATAAAAATATTGATTATTAAATAAATTTACAATTTAGTTTAGTTATAAAAACAAAAAAAAGATATTTGGTTAAATATTCTTCTAACATCGACATTTTTAATCAAAATAAATCAATAATGTACAGCTCTATACCGTGGCTACGTTACATACACCTTCCGCCGTAGCACGTTGCAAGCCCCGCTTACGAGTTGGCAACGGGCCAAGCCACTTCTACGTGGAAAAATCAATACAACGTAAATGTTAGCCGCTGCTACACTGCCGCTCATTCGCATACAAGGTGACTGCGGATGCGTTTCTAGTACCGACGTGCCTGACTGCAACGAAGATTGAGTGGAGTAAGGTTGGAAAGCATATTATTACCTGCGAATTTTCGCATAGTATTATGTATAAAATTCTTTTGTTTGATTTTCACTTCTATATTTAAATCTGTCTGTCCGCTTGTTGGTTTTTTTGGATCAAATTTTTATTTCTTGAATTTAAATGGAATTTTCATGATTTAACTGAAAATTATTAAAATAATCTATGTATTCCAAAACTTCCTTCAATTATTTTAATTCTTTTACGAAATTCAAGCAAATAAAACAAGTTACGCAGAGTTATTTTGCAGTTTTATCTTTGTTTATGTTATTTTGAATGAAAAATTAATTGATGGGCTCGAGAACTGACGTGAGAAGATGGGACGATGGTACATGAATAATTAAATGTTATTTAGTTTTTTTTAAGTAAGTGAGCTGCAAAGAGGTGCGTGCGTATAAATAGTAGAAAACTATTATCTTTATGTAGGATAAAGTTCTGAGAGGTTTATACCTGTTTATATATATATTCATAAAATACATAAAAATTCAATATATTCTCTCTAGATGTGTGTGTGTTTCACATTTATTATTAAGTTAATTAACAGATTTAGCTCAAATGTATCCACAAGATGATTAATTACATAGGTAAAGTCACGCGTTATTCATTTTATGAAGTTAGTTACTTCCGTAATTCCCTTCGGTAATTACGGGGCTTTATGATAATTTATTAGCCTTAATACTCTTTTTCTGGCGTAACTTTTACATTATTTCTTCTAAATGGCATACAACAAAATATGAAATAAAAATATAACTTTGATACGCAGACATGCAGTAAGATTGTATTCTTTAATTTTTCAAACAGGAATTGATATGTTAAATATAGGAATTTGCAATTAACACAAATTTTCACACGCAAGGAGCGTAACCAATTTGGTCATACCTCTGTCGCGCGATGGTCGCGCAAGTGAGCATTATTTGCGCCGCATCGTAGACGTTTAGTTTTCGCTTGGACTCTGATCGTAGAGGTGAGTAAAGCATAAAGTTTTCCGTAGACGTCTATCTACAAAAAACTTTATTGCATCAAGACCGCTAAATATATAGGGAGTGATATGGAAGATGTTTAATAGGATTTTACAGTATCATTATAATGTTTGCAGTACAAAGTAGTCTCGCCGAAATGTATTAAAGTCGCGTAATCATTACTTTTTAAAAAAAAAATTTCATTTTCAAGTTTCAGATTTCAACTCCATCAAAATCAAAATATTATTTCCAAGGTAAAAATATATATTTGTTTCTTTTAATTATAATGTAGACTCCATCGGGTAACAGGTTAGTAAATATTTGCATATATGAATGCTTTACCGCAAATTGTTTTCGCCGTAAGCGGATACAGAACAATTTGTGTCCTAGAAGTTTAATTAGTTTGATTAAAATGTTTCACGTTTTCATGTAAACAGTAAAAGACGTACGTGAACAAATTGGGCCAGTACCGATAATATATATATTTCTTTCTTATAATAATAATATAGACTCCATCGAATAACAGGTTAGCACATATTTGCATATATGAATGTTTTACCGCAAATTGGTTTCGCCGTAAGCGGATGCAGAACACTTTGTATCCTAGAAGTTTAATTAGTTTCATTAAAATGTTTCACGTTTTCATGTAAACAGTAAAAGGGTTACGTGAGCGAATTGGGCCAGTACCGATAATATATTTATTTGTTTCTTATATCTTCGAAGAATATCTATTTGTTTCTTTTAATTATAATATAGACTCCATCGAGTAACAAGTTAGCTCATATTTGCACATGTGAATGCTTTGCCGTAAATTGTTTTCGCCATAAGCGGATGTAGAACACTTTGTGTCCTAGAACTTTAATTAGTTTGATTAAAATGTTTCACATTTTTATGTTGACAGTAAAAGAGTTGAATTAGGCCAGTATCGATAATATATATGTGATGAGTCAGATTAAAACTAGAGATGAATGAAATTAAATACAGTCGATTTAATTTTTTTTCAAGCGAATTGCGAATTTGTTTTGTGTAGTATTTACTTGTATAATTTTGACGAAGAACTATTTCTAAAGTGTGGGCGGAAAACTTAATTTTGGATAGAACCTCATAGTTTCACTTTTTATGATACTCATCTTGTTTTATTTGATTATAATTAAACCACCCCATCATATTCGTTTGAATGTTCACACTTATTTCACTAATAAAAATTGTGAATTCTTAAAACCCCAATTAGAAATTTACCAGTGCGAATTTTTCCGACCAATTTCCGTTCCACTGTTATAATTCATAGCAAGCCTATGCGGTAAAGGATTGTGCGCCCCGGCTTCCGCTAATTGGAAAACTTCAAACGAGAATTTTTTGAAAAGTGACATTTTTGACAGCAGAAGTTAGAAGGGTGCTGGGGGCGATGGTCATTGTCTGTGACGTGTTTGCTTTACAGGATTGCGGTGGTACGCAATTAAAATTTGCAAAACTCGTAGAATATTTCAATCGAAACGATTAGGGTGCTTTTAAAAATGTATTTCAGAATATAAGCGTAATTATAATTGTATTTCAGAATATAAGCGTATATGGCCATATATACGTCTTATTGTATAATAATATTATGGACATTTAAAAGTTTGCGTCTGAAAAGCTCTAATTTTTTAGCAACTGAACCAAATTTTCGAGGAAATTTATTATTGTTTTATTTAAGCTCTGAATAAAAAAACTGAAAATTTATAATTTTGTTACGAATTTAGATTGAAAAAATTCATGAAAAAATACCAAGATTCCTTTTTTATAAAATTTCGACTACTTATCATTACGGACAATATAACATACTTTCCATCGGTTTGAATCTACGAGCAAATACCAATTTACGAAGTCCAATACTTAAGACTTGTCGTTGCCTAACTCAAATGATGACCTTAGGTCTATTTTACCGTTCAATTGCCTACTCTTGAGAATGCAAACGGTTCCATTTTAATCATTTGTTTATTTTGTTTTTATTTATACACATGACAATTACGTGTCTTGTATAATAAATAAATAAAAATGATTCACAATTAAATGAAACTACGTGATGTAGTATTATTTCTACTTTCTTTAAATTCTTTACCACGATCTAGGTTTCGCTGTATTATAATATCTTCAGGTGGGCTATTAACAAAGATAATCTCTTATGTATCTTTGCTAATAGCCACATATGTATATATTTGCTAATAGCCCACTGAAGACGTTGTAATACAATGAAACCTAGGTCGTGGTAAAGAACTTAAAGAAAGTAGAAATAATACTACATCACGTAGTTTCATTTAATTGTCAATAATGAATTTCTAAAAAATTAACGCCAAATGTATTCAATATTTAAAAATGATTAATTAAATATTGCCAAATAGCAGTTGCTTTAGTAGTTATTTTAGTTCTATATTTAAAAACGATTAATTAAACATTGCCAATATAACTGCTTTAGTAGTTATAGCCTTTTTATTGATTATAATATAATATTGATAATATTTACTGTTCATATTATCTTCGAATTTTGATATTACTTTGCTATTTTTAAATATAGTAGTGGTAACCTCTTACGTACAGTTCCCATAGCTTTTAGATCTTTTGCCTATAATTGATCTTCATTTTATACTAAAATATCCATGGCACGATATAACTTACTTGTGATATTTTGTGCTACTTTTAATGATAGTTTGTTTACAATTTTTCGATAATTTGCGTTCTAAATTATTCAAAAAATACTCGAACCGTTTTGATAAAATAATGAAATTTGATATTCCCAAGTCTTCAATGAATATCTCAAGTACGTATACATGTACTGGTAACTTCTTATCCAAGTGTAAAGTTCCATGATCGGTTATACATGTCGAGTCTTATTTTGTCGATCTGCGGTTACTGAGAATCATAATTTGAAAGTTAACCGACGTTATTAAAAGGGTTCGCTGGTCTTTACATACGTTTAATGATACTTATAATAATATATATATATATATATATATATATATATATATATATATATATATATATATATATATATTTACATATATTATATCGTTTGAGTGCCGACGAGCGCCATAGCGCTCGTGCGCGTACTAACTAAATTTCCCACGAGCGCAATGGCGCTCGCGAAATCAGTTGCTGTTTATCGCGCGGTAGGAGAGGTCGCTTGCACGCATCGCTAATTTTTTATTTTTCTACGTGTTACATAAAGTTCAAATTATAATATTATTAGTAATTACAATATAAAAAGGATCCAGGAAAAGAAAATGTTTAACCCATAATGTCGAAATACGAAAATCATTCGAGTGAAAATGATCGTTTTTCAAGTTGTGAAGAAAGTGATAATGGGAGTGACATTGTGGTGCGCTCATAATTTGGGGTAATGCAAATTTTGAGTGATAGTGATAATAGTGACGATAACAATTATTTTGCTGATACGAAGGATGTACCGGACTGCGAAAATGACGATGTGACCTTGATTTCAGTTTTTGTTATAATTTTTGTTCACAATACATATTTGCATAATTTTCTTTGCATTTTATTATCTTTGTACAAGTTTTTGTTAAGAAAATACCGAAAAATTATTAAAATTGGATAATTTTTGGAAGAAATACAGTTTTTTTTCGAGACATCAAAAACAAAAGATTTCTTTAGCATTTTTAAGTATATGTGAGTAAAAAACAATGGCACTAAAACGGGTATATATTTACATATATATATATATATATATATATATATATATATATATATATATATATATATATATATGTACATAAATACAAAACTATACTTATTTAAAATATAACTTGGTCTATTTACCAAGTTGTTTACCCATGTACGCATATGTATAATGAAACTCGGAACGCCAGAGAAGACCTGAAACATTAACTTAAATTGAATATTATAATTTAAATCGCATTATTTAATTAATATTTTATTAATCAATTACATTATTATTTATCTTGTATCTCATTGTATTGTAATTAGAAATATATTCTAAAGATATTTAGATCAGTGGCAACACCTAACTACATGTTCTCGTTTAGTATTGTCATATGTAAAATTAGTTATTTCCTTTTATTTAGGAGAATTATTATTTAGACTTTCATTGGTATTTATGAGCTATATTAATAATTCAAAAATTGGAATCTTTCTTTAAATTTGTTTTGTTTTCACCTGTTTAATTTTAGGTTATTAATTTATCTGAATTTTCACATGCTTATTTTTCGGTTATTAATTTACGTAAGCGTGATTATTCAATTAAAATTTTAACAAAACGATCACATATGGGCCACGTTGTATTTTAAATATTAACATAGCATCATTTGGTTTTTTCTTTTTATTTCAAAAGCAATAAAGTTTTACGATTCATTAACTTTGCTAGCAGCTTCAGTCAATGAATTCAGGCACGTTTCTAGCAGTAGGATCCAGTAAAGCTCTCGAATCGTTGCTTTGGAATTCATTCAACTTATTTTTAGAAGCGTTTCAATTGTTTCTCAAGGAACACGTGTTATGCTTTGTAGTTCCGAAGATCTCCAGGGGTGTCCTGATCTGGATATATATCTATATAAACTAAACCTGTTTAGCTAACTTTTAAAATCCCTGACGATATTCCAGTCCTCTGTTCAATGAATTTACTTCACAAACGGTGTACATATTCAACGATAAGCTTAAAAAAACTTTATTTAATTAATTGTTTGGAATTTTTAGGTTTTTTTATTTAGAGACATTCTTCAACTGTTCTTAAAATACTACTTGACTAAAAATTCCTGCTACTAATTTTGTATTTTTTATTGAGAGACGTTCTTCAACTGTTGAATAAAATGATATTTGAATAAAATTCCTGCCCAATCATAATTTATACGCATTTTGATTTAATTTCGGTTGCAAATAACAAATAATTTATTTCTTACTTTAATGTAGTTAAAATTTATATATCCGATTTGTTTTATATGCCTGTATGAAGTCGTTTTTGTTATTAACCAAACCTTTTGTTCGGCGTTAAAAGCCAATGGTCCTGTGGTTTTACGTTTAAACTCATTTGCACATCACTGCAAAAGTCTTCATATTACATACACAGATCCAGTTAGGTCGCTTATTTTAGTTAGGTCTATCAAATTTCTTCTTTTTAAATTTTCTAATTTTGGGAATATTTTATACAAGAATATATACATATATATATATATATTTGTGCCAAATGACAGGTCAAATACAATGAGTTTTGTGAATAGTTGCCAACTAATTGTATTTATATTTGTGCCAACCATATTTTAATAGTCCAATTGGCTTCTTTATAAACTTCGTCTTTTGAATATGTGTTTATATATATATATATATATATATATATATATATATATATATATATATATATATATACATGATGTTTATTACACATTATTTACTTTACAATGTGTTGAAATGATATATCTGCAATATATCAGTTTCAATTTGTCAAGATGATGATTCGACTGTCGTTCACTTATAATGCTTAAACGAAACAGAAGAAGCAAATGGGACAGAATATAGATATTATGTAACAAATATAATTTTACTTATGCAGTGTACTTAGCATAAGAAAAGAAAAAAATGAGACAAATTATTTTTGAACAAGTCTTAGTACTATTTTGTAATGTTGAATACACACATTAAACATAATACAGGGCAGTGTTTTTATAATAGTTTTTGCTCTTGTTAACGTTAGTTATATTTATTAAAAAAAAATTACTTTTATTCAGTTTGGCTTCGTATTATACAATGTACTCAAATGTGTATACAATTTTCAATAAAATCAGTTAAACATTGTTTAAACAGTGTAACACCCCAAAAAAATCGTATTATATTATTAACGTGAATACAAGAAAATAGTTTACAATACCTGAATTGCCATTTTATTTTGTTTACAAACATTCTCTTTAGGTACGGGATGGATTATAAGTATGCATAAAATATTCATAATGTGAAGTCTGCTTGTACTTAGCAAATTTTATTTATTAATCACAATATCATTCGGGCTTTTATATTTGCATATAAAGCAACTTTCTCTTGTAGTTATTGTAAAAAAACAACTTTCTCTTGTAGTTACTGTAAGGTTGTGATTTCGATTTAGCCTAAAAAAAAACCAATTGAATACGTAATAATTCATAAACGAGAGCTAGCGTTAAGACAACGGGCCTTATCATCAGATAAGGAATTGACTTTCATTCAATTTTTGGTTGAGTAAAAATAAGTGTTACTAAAAAATATGCTGTTTACTTTTTAAAATTTACTTATATATAATTACATATTAACTATAGATATAGGACCGTTTTGCAAGCACACGAAGATCTTACTATTGACGCCATGATTATGATTAATATTGGTACCGCCACAGTAACTCAGAGGGGAGACAAAATATCGGAAAAGTTAATCTTCGATATCGTTCTCGACCATTATGTTTGTACATGCGTGAATGAGAGAAAAACTGACACAAAATGAATAAGTTTCGAATTATTGGTGTTTTGCATAGTGAAGTGATAAAAAGTATAACATTCGTTGACCACTGTAGAGATCGCCTTAGCTTCTCCATTAGAGAGAGTTTCATAGCTCCATGATATTAACTAAACATCGAAACTAGCGTAAAATAACAATAGCTGATTCCTACCTGACTTGGTAAAAATATCAAATTCATCAAACGTTAAATCGCACATAAAGATAGATCGTAAAGATCTCTTGAGAGAGTATGTCAAGATACGACTTTTTGAAAGTGCGATCGATATTTTTTTTTATAAAAAACTTAATTCACGTTATTAACCCTCTCAGTGCGGGACACGTACATTTATGTGTCTTGTAAGATATAAATGCACTTTAGAAAATATAAATTCTATACTGTTTTTATTTTTTTTTTGAAGAATGCGGTTAAAAAACTACTTTTTACGTATTTTAATAACTAGATCAAGATTAATTTAGTAAAAAAGGAAAGATTTCAAAAGTATTTTGCTACTGACCAACGGAAAGTGAATTTCAAATTACAAAGTTATTCGTTTTATATTGTAATTTGTTTTTTTTTTGTTTATATGGTTCTTGTTATTTTATTTTATTTGAATTTGCATTAACTTTTTAATGACAAAGAAATGGAAATTGAGGCGAAAGAACTGGAATAAACAATTTATTGTAAAAAGGTTATTTTAAAAAAGTTGTATTCCATCGATATTGTTTTTTTTAAACTAATCCTTTCAATTAAATGAAGAAAAACAGAAGATAATTACTTTTACTCTAGTACCCTATTCCCTTCTGTGGTTTGATTCATTTTTGAGACTTAAATTAATGTCTATGAATGAAGCTGTTTTAAGCTAGCCATTCGTATCCATAGAATAAATAAATAGTTTTTTTCTCAGTCGTAGTCATTAACAATTCACAAATAAAAATATTGTCATTGGAATATCTTCAAAATCGATAATCGACCTTAATATCTATGATTTATGAAAATATATAATTGTCTATTTTTAACTTAAACTTTTTTTAATTAATCACTACTGTGATAATTGGTTAAACCAAACAGTAAGTTATTAGTATTTACAAAGAAATCAAGAAGTTCAACTAAAGGAAGGAAGTAGTGACAAACAATGTAAGCTATAACTTCCTTTGGTTAACAGTAACTTCAAAATTATTTTCGCTATTCAATCCTAGTGGCTTAGCCCTCTTTCATAATAGGGCATTTATGTTGATCAGCCCTTAGCCTTTTCTTAGGTTCTTTATATTCTGCTCTTTATATTCTTGAGTTGTTTATATTCTGCTCCCGTTTTTTCTGATGATTTCGATTGTGGGATATCCAGGGAACTCTTCTACAGAAATAATACGAGTATCCAAACAGTTTAAATATTGATTGAAATCATAAACTATATCGTAACAAATTTTAAGATAACCTATTCAGCCTCTTAGGCATAATTGAATAACCAACATCCAAACATACTTTGATTTTTTTTAATATTGATAAAGATAAATAAATAAATGCATAGTTTCAGAATAATATATAAATGCATAGTTTTAGAAGGAACACGTACATATTCACAATGCAATTCGTAATACAATACAATAACTTGCATTCCATCACTTTCTTCATTATATCGAGAAGTTGAAGAAATTTGCATCATCATCATATATATTAATACGCTAAGGTTTTAAGATGTTACACTCCCTTTTTAGAAAAAACCTCACAACTAATCCACATAAATTATATATCATTTTATATATAATTGCTTGCTCTACGGGCATCCACAACTAAAAAATGTATTATTGCTATTGTTTTTGCAAATTAATTAATTATTAAAATTATATACACAAAACAGCAATGCTGCCATCTAACAGCTCAACGTCAATATGATTGACGGTCGGTAAAATTTTTGTTTAATTTCAAATCCACTCACGTATAAATAAAGTGGCGCTTTAGCTCAATGCTTTTGATACTTGCGCCTCTATATGTCAATTTTATTAAAATAGAATAAATAATGCGAAGACTTCGCACGAGTCACGCTAGTTTTAAAAAATATTTTATTATCAATTTTCTCTAAGAGTATAGATTTATTTCTTAGTTCTTTCTTTTTAAATATTGTTACTTGAATATTTTTCGACCAGCTTATTCCAAATAGCTCTGCTAAATTTAGTTGCCCTACATAAATTTAATTCAGGAAACAAAGTTTTCATGAAAATCTTTATTTCCGTGAATCTCGGCGGATTCTGCAAGTTCGACTGCATCCCCTTTTTTTAGGAAATTTGCAATCGATAAATTTAAATTGAAAGCGCCAATAATATGTTTTTAAATAGCCCACCTGAAAGTTTTGTCATACAATGAAACCTAGGTAATTATTAATAATCTAAATAAAGTAAACAAAATATTATATCATAAGCTTTCATTTAGTGGCGAATAAAAATTAACCCTAAATATATTCAATATTTGGCATTATGTATAATAAAGAAATGTTAGTATCTGAGGAGAGTTCCTAAGAATATTTATTATTTTTTTTATTTTGTTTTTACTCTCAGTTTTGATTCGTTTCAACATAAATTTAAAACTCATTTGAATCTACCTTCAAAATGTATATTTTTGGAAGAAAAAACTATTTACGTACTTCCCTTATAACTTTTATACATACTTTTTTAAATAACAAATAAATATAAAACATAACTGTGATAACTAAAAAAAATTATACAAATATCTTCAAATCAATGCCAAAGTTATATTTGATGACTGGTATATATAGTTTAGTTCGTTTACATACTGTAATTTTATCAATGTACAAGTAGTTTAGTTCTAAATTTGTCAACCAAAATTCTTCTACATAGAATCCGATATAATGAAGGCCACACATTTCAACTTTTGTCAGCGAGCATGATATTATAACATTCAAACCTGCCTAGACGACTCTTTTATAGACTACATTAGGAATTCTTCTATCGAATTCTAGAATATTCAAAATTTCCTGATAAGGTCACCATGTCAAATTAATTCTAAGTTAATTTCCCTTACTTCTTTGTAATCATGTTTAAACATGTCTCGTAGTGTAACTTGAATATCACATTATTAATGAGAAAAAATGCTCTAATATTATAAATTGCATACACAGTACGAATGTAGATGGCGAAAAGTTTTCATTCAAAATTTAATGTTATTACACAATAGGATACACACATGTATGTAAACACACACACACACACACACAAACAAGCACGCACGCATCCACGCCCGCACACATGTACCCCTGCACACACACACATGCACACACATATTTCCACGCACACGCACACATAAACTTAATTCAATAAATCAAAAAGAAAATATTTATGTCATAAAAAATACAGAAATATTAGGAACAATACAGTAATTAATTAGAATATATAAAGTATATATTTTAAGAAGCAAAACCAGTGTCAAAATAGATTTACAAAATACCATTCTGGAAATTTTAATTAATTCGACTATATGCTGCTACCAATCGTATAAATTTCATGTCTCCATCAAACAAAAGGAACTAAGATTGATAAATAGATGGAGCGTAGTGTTTTATCATTTGTTAATGTCTCTGCAGAATATTTTTTTAATAGTTTATTGCAAATGAATACCAGAAGTTCTAAAAGTAATGGATAATAATGCCACTACCGAAATAATAGGCAAAGTATCAGACCATGTGTGAAGATGTGTCGGACAAAATGATCAATTCCTTGAACGAAGAGGAAGAGTGGATCGCTGAATTAGTTTTTATTTGATTCATTTATCTATCTTAAGTAATATTGTATCTCAAAGTTCATATGATATTAAATGTTATAGACATATACTTACGTTAACTTAATTTGAAGGATGAACTTAACTCACTTAAATAACTAACTCAGTATCAAAATAAAAGCAACTAACCCATCACCAACCAGCATCAACTCAATCACTCATTTTATAAAAGCACACCTGAGTAGGTGCAAATGTTGTGCACGTAAATATTTATTATTCGTAAATATTCAGAGACAAGTAGCACAATGTGACCTGTAAGAAATTCGTCACATATATTCAAAATAAAATTATAAATCAATTAAAGTAATGAAAAAATAGATATAGATCAGTTGAAAAGTACTATTTACATTAAAATATTGTATAGGACCATCCAATTGCTGCGATATAAAATGGCCGTTTAAGCAATATATACTATTAATATTGAACACTTTAAAGTTATACAGAAAAGTAAAATTACATAAAATATTGAAAAAACTTTCAACTAAAGGATACAATTTTATAGCATTTTAAAACATTGAGTAGGGAACCCAACTATAGATGGATGGAGACGATAGGAGTGGTCGCACGGTCGGTGGTCGCGTGACATTGCTAGGTGCATAGTATTTTTTTTTAATTTTTGGTATATTTTTTAATTTGAGGGTTTACGTGAGATTAATCTTCGATAGTTAGTCGCAACCATATATCTGGGCTATATATATATAATGAAGACTGTTTACGACATTTCTATGCAATAGATCAAATTAATGAATTTGATAAAATTCAGCCTCTATTAAACGATTCCCTTTGGCCACATATGAAATAAAAAAGGTCTTGCTTTGTTCCGTTGTTTGTTTTATCTCTTTATTATCCAATTGTCGCATGAATATCTTGTACAAAATAGAGTGCATTACATTCAAATCCATGAATTCTGTTATGGGGCGTATAAATAAAATAACGATATCTAATTATTTATTAAACCGTTACAACACTAGTGACTTATTTTATTAAGACACTCACAAAAAAATGAATAATTTCTGCTGTTTGACTGCCAAGATCGAAGTATCGTTTATAAATTTTGTTAGATTTACAAAAAACATCGGTGTTTAAAATGAAAACCTTTTATTGGCTAAAATCTCTTAAACTACCGTGGTGGGCGGCTACTTGGCCCGCCTTCAGGATGCTCAGTCTTTGTAATCCTTTTGATTGCACCTAATGAACAGCAAAACTAGGGAAGACATGACATTTATGGTGCCCTTTCGGTCTATATATGGCGTAGTAGCGTTTTGCCACTTCTTTACAAACACCTTTTACTAAGGGAGTTTACAATATATGACAGGTACGTGTTGAAAATTTGAAATATTTTAGAGAATAAATTTTTTTTTCTCAACAGATTTATTCAAGAACATATTTATGGACCAATACAATTTTATTCATCCATTTAGGGAGCAAAGCAGTATAAAATATGTTTCAAAGAAAAAGGCGGTTAAAAATTATTTATGTCTTCTTGTTCTTGCGTTAGAAATATGACAGTGGAACAAAGAAAGTTGGCTATGTGCCGACGCTCGTTTTAACCTACATAGCCGGCGAGGAAAGACATCTATCTTTTTTGTAAATGTTTTTTGGGAAATATATTTTATCCAGATTTGCAAGTTAAGCATAATATGGAGAAATTACTAATAATATAACCGCTGATTTTTCTTTGTCTGAATATTTTAGTTGAGTTGCTTGTGGAGTGTTTGAATGTGATTATCTGTGTTACTAAATACAGTGCTAAAGACCGACTATTTAGAAAATGTATTTTTAAGTTAGTTTATTATTCCGGCGTATGCTAATTTAATTTAGTTCGTATTAAAACTTAAGAATTATAATTATTTTCAAACATATTGGTGCTAAAATGAGCTTCAGCCCAATTTCGGTATAAAAATGGAATAAACATGACTGTCGATGAAGTTATGCATTCAGTTAACACAGTTATACTAAAGTCAATTTATTATACTTCGTAATAATTTTGTACCATATCTCATGGAAATAAAAAAAGATATTTAATTGAAAATAATATGAAATAAAATTAAAAACAATTTTAATATATGTCAATTTGTATATTATTTTTGAAAATTGAATATATTATTTTAATAGCTGTATATCAAATTGTAATGTATTATTTTTGTCTAATCAAAAATTGGTTAAAAAGACACAAAATGGAATAATTGGATTGATGTTTTTCCAGATTTTCATAAATTTTGTCAAACTTCAATCAAAGTACATACACATATGTGTATTAAACTCGTCTTCTGTCTATCTTCGATTACACACATCTTGTGTAGTATCTGAATCCAGTAAATTGTGAATATTTTCTAACCATTTCTTCTTACATTCGTCATCTCTTTGTTTACAATTTACAATCTCTAAGGTTTAAATTCAGCCTAAAAACATGACCATTTATCGGTGACAATTCGAGTAGCTAAAAATGCATAACGGACGAATCGTATTTCTTCAAGTGGTTCAGAATCTTATTACTTAAGGTGATCCACAAGCGAAAATTTCTTTTAAACCTCATTTTTCACTAATTTTCTTTTAAAATTAATTTTTTTAACTGTATATTATGTTTGATTCAATTTTTTCCTTTATTACCATTAAATTGGCTGTATAAATCATTTATCGTCTATCACTATCAATAGTTCTCCATTTTTCTAATAAGTTATACTTCTTGTTCTATTTTAAATATTTATTAGTTATACTGCATTTGATGACGAATTATCATAACAAATTTGCGTCATTTTTGTGTTTTTAATTACATTTTCCATTCGCATAATTTTTTTTAAATTTTAAGATTTATTATTCCAAACCGTTTTTAGTCCTTTCTTTATAAACCCCATTGTTACTAGCTGTAGGTTTTCGATGTGTTTTCAATCGTGCCTTTATCTGTTAACTTAAATCTTGTGAAATTATAAACATTTCTGGGTCATCCCTCTCCCAACTTTCCGTAGCTCATCAACAAATAATTTACATTTTCCAAATAATTTAAATTGGTCGATGGAATAACAGAGTAACATTTTTTACTCGGCATTATCTTTAAGAAATTTCGCCGTAAATACTCGAGACGTTTTCGGTATCAAACAATGAATTCAAAACATTCGATGCAAAGAAATGAGATTTGATTAAAATGTACCGAAGTGGCGGCCGGAAAAGGAAGCGGGTTCCGTGCCATTGTTTTGATTAGGGTGAGTTCAGATTGATGATCAAGAGATGTTATTGGAAAAGCTGGCTGCGCTTTGTAAATACTTTTGATGTGTGTAAAGGTTGTTTGAAGTCAATATATAACGAGAAGCAAAAGGGTGTTTATTTGGTTTTTTTTTTAAGGCACCATGGCAAATACGTAAACTAATTTAATTTTCACTTTAAAACCAATTTTAATTTAATTTTACAAGAGTAAGTTGTGGAATCACTTGAATATGGGAAACAAAATGAAAATATGTTTAAATGTTTTAACATGCTTCTGTTAGCTTAATTGTATTTTCCTGGCATTGTTAGCATCTTGGTATTGCAAGTTCTTGGCATTGTAGATATTACAAATAACTTTTCACCTACTTCTAATTGTCACAGCGAGTTGAAACATTGGAAACCTATTCTATTGTTAACCTGTTCCTGTTCCATTCTGGAATCGTACCATGTTAACGATATAACATGGTATGAATGAAGTGATATAATGGTGTGAGAAGGAAGTTGTCTTAGGAACTTCTCAATTGCTAACAGTGAATTTGAGTATGTTTAACACATTTCCTGTGGTTACATATTATAACCGGTAGGATCTGATGATGGACGAGGGAAGTAGGTGGTCATGAGGATTTTTCAATGGCTAATTGTAAGTTAATTGAATTTGAGATTGTTTGACTTGGCTCAATGAGTCTTGGTCATATATTGTAACAAGGAGGGTCTGATTATGGAGGAGGAAAGTGGTCATCGGAACTTCTCAATATGTAACTAACCCCATAGAGTTTGGGCTAGTTCGATTTACTCAATCAATCTTTTATTGTACCTGGATATTGTGACCTGGAGGGTATGGTGATCAAGAAAGGGGGTGATAACAAGCATTTCTCCGTGTTTCATAGTATCCCTGTCGAATTTGGGCTCATATGACTTGGCTCAATGAGTCCTTTTATGGCATATTGTGCCCAAAAGGATCTGACGATACCTTTTTCTATCATGGTGGTTAAGATACTTCTTAATGTATAACAGTGACCCCATCGTGTTTGGGTTCGTATGATTTGTCTTAATTAGTCCTGTAGTTGCGAAAGCGTATTTTTCAGATTTTGAAAAACTATAAATTTTCTTGTGCGAACATCAAACTTGGGTATAATTTTCTTTTATAATGAGAAATATCGAGCGGTATATCATAGAAGAAATCTTTTGATAGACAATTGCAAATGTTCAATAATATTTTTGATACAACGTACCCATCGTATGATTTAAGTTTCTGTGGTGTTTTGCAGTTTTTCCACCATCTTAATTTTTTAACCACGTACGTCATAAAAGAATGAACTGGGCTGCCCACGTATCTAGAATGAAAGATGAAAACCCAGTAAAGAAAGTTTTCATCCCAAAACCTCTAACAACTCGTAGAAGAGGTAGACCAAAATTACGATGGATCGATACAGTGGAAGAAGATTTTAACATTCTCAGGATAAAGAACTGGAAAACCCAGGTGAAGAGTAGAACCTTCTGGAAGAATCTCCAACAGAAGGCCTTGGCCCACCCTGGGCTGTCGTGCCAAATATGATAATGACGTCATTAATATAAAAAATAGTACAACGATATTTATTAAGTACTTCAAAGCAAACTTAAAATAAGTTTACTTATCTTAACTTAGAATTAGTAAGTTGATTCTCGTTATTAACGAGAATTTGAACATTTATGTAGACAAATAATTCAGTATAGCAAATCATTACATAAAATAATTTGATTGATTTATAAATCTAAAAACAAATAATATGTAATATGTAGTTATACTAGGTTACCTTTTGCTCAGTGATGAAATTTCAAGGAACTATTAAGAATTAAGAAAAAATTTTAAAATTATGTTCTTTAAATTTTTTTCACTATATGATTTAGTTGTCAATTCTTAATCGCTCCTTAAAATTCTGTCACTGACCAAATGTAACCCAGTATATATACATTTAAATGTACATATATATATATATATATATATATACATATATATATAGGTTTGTTGTGTAAACTACGCATTTATCTAAGAATACATAGCTAGACAATCATAATTAAAACGTCCGACATGAAAGTGGCCCTTTTCTAGGTGCCATGCCTAAAAAGAGAAAACAGGACCCGTATATATTTACTTATGAGTCTTGCTGTACGTCCGACATGAAAGTGGCCCTTTTCTAGGTGCCATGCCTAAAAAGAGAAAACAGAACCCGTATAAATTTACTCATGAGTCTTGCTGTCTGTCTGTCACAACCATTTTTCGCACAGCTTATAATAATAAAGTAACATGCTATATATGAGGAGTAATAAACTTCTCATATACATCAATACAGTAAAAAATGTTCATACTGAAATTGTATTTGCAATGTGGGGTATAGGTTCGGGCCCCTATAACCTTTACATATATTTTTATACTTGGTTTTTTTACAACAATCTCAACATCATATTTACAACAAATTTTTTTACAACAATCTCAATATCATATTTACAACAAATTTTTTTACAACAATCTCAACATCATATTTACAACAAATTTTTTTACAACAATCTCAACCCTTATTTTCTGAAAACGTAAAGTTGAAAAAACTATTCTCCTATGTCGAATTCAAATGGATCATTATAACATATGCAATTAATTATTAATTAATTACAATACAAATATAAATTATATAAGTAGCCTTACTATTACACTAGTTGATGTTTAAACACACGTTGTCTTATACATGGTACATGAATAAGGCAATGTGGGTTTGATTGCCTTCATGTATTTATCTAAAGCTATATTTACTGATTTGATTTAAGTAGAGTTACAAAAACACCACTGCTGTTGTCCACAGAAACAATAAAAGGAAATACTTAAAAATGTAAATATAAGTACAAGTTAAGATGACCCACTTGAGGTAATTAATTTTACCACAACACAAAGATCTTGCATAATGATGTAATCATGATTAAGTTATTATACTTAAATGCTTATAAATAAAATGAAAAAGTGTACATTTTTGTAAAAATTGATTACTAAATGCTTATACTAATAGCTTTGGAAAACAAAAGTCAACAACACCAAGCACAAAACCTTTCCATTTACCAACGAAAAAATAAATTTTGCAAGGGTCTCTTCTGAGCTGCGACGAAAGGAAATCTAGCA
Organism: Druceiella hillmani; assembly: GCA_039881145.1. Lineage (NCBI taxonomy): Eukaryota > Metazoa > Arthropoda > Insecta > Lepidoptera > Hepialidae > Druceiella > Druceiella hillmani. The sequence goes on along the minus strand of JAYKKI010000060.1, from coordinate 4,974,199 downwards.
TGCCCAAGGGAAAATTGGTAGAACATAAAAGAAAAATAACTTTTCAGGATATACCGCCTCGTTTTCAAGGTAAGTACTGTTTCATGTACAAATATTGAAGGAAAATTTTTACTTAGTCTCATGTGAGCTCCATATATTGAATCTGTGAGAAATAATTGACATACCTTGCATTATACTAAATATGTATATGATCGGTTAAGATAAGAAAACTCTAGCATTACACATGAATTCAAGCACCAATTTTCCTTACACCCATATAGAACGTCATTTAAATTTTTCTCAAAATTTATCCTATACTTTCGTGTTCATGAAAATTAGAGGAAAACATAAACACATTGCAAGACTAGAGCGATATTAAGCGAGCTGCTTCTTAAATTACCTAGCAGTCCAACGCAGCTTTATCTGATCAAAAAATAAGTAATATCTCCGTTTTGCTTTTGATGTTTATTTACACACTTTTATTAGTGACTAGGTATGTAAACAAATCTAACAAGTAGATTTTCCCCCATTACTGATTATTATATCCATACTAATTTTAAAATTCTGTTGACACTACAATAATGTAATACCATATCGCTGAGATGATGATGAAGATAGTGATAGGAACTTCCTAACGGCTAATAGTAAACATATCTAGTTCAGCCCTACTTCATTTATCACAATAAATCCTGTAATTACGTATTTTAATCAGGAGGGTCCAATCATGGAGAATTGAGATAGCTACTGGAACTTTCAAATTGATAAAAGTAAACTACTCGAGCTTGAGTTCATTTGACCCGTCTCAATGAGTCCTTTGGTTGCATATGGTAACCAGGAATAATTGTCAGGGAAAATTCTCAATGGCGTACAGAAAACCCATTGAGTTTGGTCTCGTTTGATTTACCGCAAGGAATATTGTAACAGTAAGGATCTGATGATGTAAGAAAAAGGTGATTATGGAAAATTCTCAATGACGAAGAATAAACATATTGAGTTTGGGCTCGTTTGACTTGTTTCAATAAGTAGAGCATTTTCTTTAGTCCTGTTTTAGCCATTGCTACTAATTTTATATATTCATTATTGACTTCATTATGAATTATTAACGGTATTTTCAAAAGTTTAGTTTTAAGCTTTAATTGAGTACAGAACTATTTGACTTAATTTTGTTTAACTCAAAAATGCACCATGCCATATCCATAGCCGCAGTCATAGTTTGATTCGATATTGGCATATAAAGCATACTCAATCACGTCAATCTGAACATAATATATCAAAAATATATTAAAAAAAAAAGAAAATAAAAAAGAAATAAAAACAGTATCATAAATGTTTAATTACCCCACCGATCAATTTGACAAGAACTAGCCAGATGAATTAAATTAAAAAATAAAAGACGACTAGTGATTCAATTTATACTAAAAATAAACATCCATCCAAAGTCAGTATAAATTAATATGTTAGATATCCATAAACGTATCGTTAAATATAAACACTATAATGCCAATCACAAAAAATTATAATTAATGATAATAATAACATTTTAAATATTATTAAGTTGGCAATTTATAAACCCGACATCTCTGTATACAAACTTGTCAACTTTTTATATGTAGCAAATAAATTCTATTAATTATATAAGCACCGTCGATATCTAGCACTTGTTTCCAACGTATAGGCATAGCCAAAGTGCCGTTCTTGTAGAAATCTTTAGGCCATTGACTGAATACTGAAATTATTTCAAGTAACACGACTTCATTAGTTTGGAGCCATAAAAAAATTCTTAAGTATACGGAAATAACGCTGGTAAAAATTATTGGGCGACTGAGCTTACTATTTAAGATAAATTAATATAAATTATTTAAAATATATTTTGCAATATTCTATTTAACAAAAAAAAATCTAAAAACCGAGTCGAAGACAGAGTCGCAATAGCAGATCCAACTATCGGGTTATCCGTCTTATTTAATTGCTATAGATATCTATGTGAACAGCATGATAATTAATAAAAGTATAAAGTTTGAAATTTTTGTGAAATTATTACGAAATCTTAATGCATAATCCGACAAGCACTTGATAATTTTATATATATATATAGATAGATATTTCATAGATTTGTATATACACATATATCAGACCGTAGATTATTGTGAATACAGGCTCTGAAGGCTAAAGATAAGTCAAATGACAAATAGTTTTAGGAGGGCCAATTTCTTCCAAATATTTCCTTTCCACTTTCTCAAAATATTCGCCGTAATAAACGAATTTCATACTCGTTTTCCACTGGTACTACTCCCTCTTAAGCGTAAACGGCAAGTGGCCGCTAAAGCACCCCATATAATCGATAGACCTTTCAATTTAAAAGTAAAAACGAAAGAAAACCTAATCCGTAACTTCTTCGATATTATCTCGGGCTAAAGCGAGTGGAAAAGTGCGAACACTGACTCTTTTCCGCCAAACTTTGTCGAGCAGGCGCCCAGTATGGTAAACTGCGAGAACGTGACAAACGCGAGGCGAAAGCTGCAATTGGATTTCCGCGTTTTCCGGCTTTCCTCGCTGCGACCAGTGTTTGGATAAACAATTTGCCTGTCGCAGTACGGCGGAGGTTGTCGTAGAACTGTGGAAATGTGGCGAATGGAATTTTTTGTAAGCGTATATTTCAAGCTCGCGTTGGTAAACAAATTTAAACTTATAATCCTGGAAATTAACTTTAATCTTTTTTTTTTTGGCTTCAACGTAGCTTGTTAAGCTAGATTCGCGTCTAAGGCCATAATTATTTTATTTTTTCCTAATATTTCTAATAAATACATAATATTTTGGAATCGGTGTTTCTATTCGTTAGAATGATCTCACGGATATGGAATTAATATTGTTAACAGTGTTGAACATATTTGGCGTTAATTTTGTAGAAATTCATTATTCACAATTAAATGATGTAGTATTATTTCTACTTTCTTTAATTTCTTTACAGCGAACTTAGTTTCGTTGTATTACAACATCTTCAGGTGAGCTACATCACGTAGTTTCATTTAATTGTGAGAATTGACAGTGATATAATTTACGTATAAAAATATTCTATAAAAGAGACATGTTAAAATCGCTAGGTTTAAGTTTGCCTCACGCAACGAGGCTTCCGCAATTCGTTAGACATTAGTGAAGTTTTCTTTTATGATAAGGCGTAATATATATGGATTTCTAAGTGCGATAAGTACTGAATAATACCTACTATAAATAAGTAGGGATAGAGGATTTATAGATGATCGTGAATACCATGAAAACAATAATATCTCTAATCATCATTACGTGTTTCCTATAACGTCGCGTAGGCTACTTTCAATATGTTTTTGATATATTGTAACACATTTTAGGTTATTATATATAAAAAATGTGAGTATAGAAGTTTCAAAAATAGGGTGAAGAATATTTTTTTTTATTTGGATGCTCTATTCATGGTTAAAGAGGTTGAGAAAACATGGGAAGTGTAATTAAAAAAAAACGTAAGTGGATAAAATTATGAATTTGAATTCGAAAAGGTGAACTAAAGCAAAGGGATATCCCCTTTATAATATTAAAAGCAATGTGAACATAATATTCAAGGTGTGGCCTTTAATAAAATAAAATCCAAATCTTACATACGTACACATACATAATGTAAAAGTCAGTTAGAGGGCTTGAATTTTTGTTTATTTGTCATGTTTATTGTTGTCGTCGCCGTGGTGTGTTGGGTTGATCACAAGGCATACGGCCCTTGACGATGCGACGCACCGGTGACCCGGGTTCGATTCCCGGCCGTTCGTCGAACGGGGCTGGACTGGTGTTGTGGTTGGCTGTAAGAGATTGCTCTTGTAGCAATAAGCCCGCCATATGTATCAATTAAATACATTAAAGTAGATAAATAAATAAATAAATAAATATTTTATGCATAGTACATATGCCGGACTTATCGCTACATGAGCAATTTCTTCCAGTCAACCATAACAATTGATGCTGAAATTTAGTCGGTAGACTGTAAGAGATTTTGTAACGAATATTCTTTATAATACATTAGACGAAAAAAAGAGGAGAGGCAGGTCTTTTTCACTCGTCAGGAACCAGGTGATTCCAGATTTTTGCTGCTTGGACAGTGAAGGATTTTTTGTAAGTGGTAGAGGTCTGTTTAGGAATAAGTAGGGTGAGTTGCCTAATGCCAGGAATTTTAATGTGTATCTTCAATTAATTTATTACATATGACTTTAGTGTATAGTAAGTTACAACCCAGCTCTGTTATTTGGAGTCCACGTGAAACTAAAAACATACTGATATTTGAATATATCCAAAATTTTCCATCGTTATTCGCACAAGAAACAATAACGTCACTTCCCTTTTTCTATTTCCTATTGCTTTTCACTTATATGTACTGGGTTGCCATACATTGCAACATAGAAATTTCGTTTGTGAAATTATTTTTCGATGGTTAATTGCAAAAAATTGTCTCTAATTTATTTAAAAAAAAAATGTCGCCTTTCATATCGGATATTCTACCTGTATTTGCTTGATATAATTACGTTGTAAAAAATAATATTTGTAAAGAAGTTAATAGAAGTACTATGTGCACATAAATGTTTACAAGTATCTAAGTGGGCCGTAACACTCGTAGTGCGAGTTGTACTTTTATCTGAGACTTTTTTTCAAACTATCGACCAAAAACATGTAATCACATTTTCCTGCATTCGCGTCAAAACACGTAATCACATTTTCCTGCTCGCTGGAAATGTCATTACGGGAAAAATTGTACCCAAAAATAGAGAATAAAGATTTATAGGCTATTATTATATTTTGTTTTTTAATCTATAACATCTAGTTTTACAGTAATACAATCTGTTTTTCGTGACGGTAAAGTGTCGTTTAGACGTCAGACACATGATTTCATTATATATACATTCAGATGAAAATAGCTGCAAATTGTAATCTGATTTCAATTGGAATTTTGGCTTGGCATTTTGACATTTCTACATTGATACGAGTCATTTTTACATATAACTCATATCTTTGTGGATCTGTCAAAATGCCAAGCCAAAAGTTCAATTGAAATCAGATTATAATTTCCAGCTATTTTCATCTGAATGTAGAATTAATGAAATCATGTGTCTGACGTCTATCGTGTATGTAGATATGTCACAGTGCAATCGAAGTAAATGTAATAACCTAAAATTTCATGATTTCAGTATTTGTTATTTATACGAAATTTATGTGTGTATGTATATATATATATATATATATATATATATATACAGATTACTCTACATTTGCGAGTTGGACATACAAGACATAAATTGCACATCAACTTCATATTTTCTCATCTTTTTTTATTTTACTTATATTTTATCATAGTAATTGTAGGTATAAACTTATAATAATAATTTTATATAGGGAAAAGTTTAGTTGTATTATTAATATATATTTATTACAATAATTTTACAAAGTGGAAAGTATGAGTTTTTTTAGGGTTTGGCGCAAAACTGGTTTACCCAAAGGCCATTAAACTTTGAAGATCATGTAGTAAATAGGGTACAGAGGCATATAGAACATAAAATATATTTTAGAATGTAAAGATAATGAGCGATAAAGATGTTTTTCTTTATTTATTCTTTATTCTTGGCTTATTTGGAGGACTAACCACAATACATTTAGTTAAATTAAATCAGCATTTTATTGATTTGTTGTAATTCCAATTTCGTTAAATACAGCATTCATAATTAATTAAGAAACATCAAGAAGTAAACATTATTAAAAATCCTGTAAAGCACGAGTGGAACTCAAACTATGAGGGTTATGTACATATTTAGGTACCTAAAAATATTTAAGGGTACGTAATATTACTTTTAAACTTTAGGACGTATATTAATTTTTAAGAGTATTAATTTTTATAAAGTAAGTAAATTGCCTACTATAACTGTCATAAAAAAATTATATTCGTCTCAAAAATTTAGGATAACATTAAGTTTTTCTCTAACCGTTGCATAGGCTTCTAAAATTCTAAAATTTCCATATATATATATATGTATATATATATATATATATATATATATATATATATATATATATATATGTTATTCCTGTATATACAATACTACCATACTAAATTTCATCAAAATCTATCTAGTAGATGTTGTGCGATACCCGCTCAAATTAACATACAAACCGAAAGACAAAAGTTCTAAAAAAAGTTTTTCTGGCGTATAGAATAAACCAATCACTTTTTTAAAAATATTTTCAATGTACAGATATCACTCTGTTACAATTGTATTAATAGTATAGATGTGTCAGAACCAGTTGTCATAAATATTGTAAAATAGTGAAATATATAATGAAACAAAATCATTGGTCCAATGTTTTTGTTACATTTATGGTCTTATCGGTTCGCACGCCAAGTTTTCGGTTATTAGAAAGCTCGACGAACGGCGTTTAAGAAAGGATGCAGTCCTTTCTTTAACGCCCTCTACACTACTCGTGAAGTTACCTCGACGAAGTTGTAGACTCATCGAAGTTGATCGCACTCCGAAGTACGTGACTACACACTCGTGCAACCTAGCCAGAAGCTCAGTCGCCGTAAGTCTCCCGAACACGAATCTGTACGCGAACGCGAACCTTGTGAAGTCATTTGACTCGAGCGCAAAAAAACGACAGCGATCGGAAGTCGCCCGAGGCAAGGCGAGGTTGCACAAAGCGAATCAAAGTACCTTTCTGCACTATTCTCTTCACCTAACTTCGATCAACTTCGCGAGTAGTATAGTACAGTTATTAAGATTTACATTAATAATTTATTAAAGTTTCATCTAGTTAACTCACGTGTAAAAACTTCGATGCGCAAAAACTAGGTCCTTCCTTAAAACTTGCCTCAATGAAAAAAAAAGAAATGATGTCTTTGAAATGTTCCCTTATTTTCTTGTCGTTAAATTTATTTTATCTTTAACGTAATGTTTTTTTATGATTTTAGTAAAAAACATATTTTAAACAAAATTCATCATACATGTATGGATATTTTTGTGATTTATAGAGACACGAGTTGCAAAGTAAAAAACCATTAGGATAATACCATAGATGGATGTTATATCCTAAATATTATCCTAAATGCATTTTACTTTACGACTAATTTCTCTATAAATAAAAATAATATCCATAAATATATCGGAAATTTTGTTTCAGGTATATTTTTTTCCGATATTGCATATGCAATTAATAAAGTTAACTATCGAAAAGCAAATATTTTAACAAATAAAAAACTGCGAAAGATTTTAACAAATAGATGCATCAATTAAGTTAACAAGAAAATTTATCATAAAAAAACTAAAAAACGAGACTTGGAGACAAAGGTTTCATTGAGGAGAATCAAATGTGACCATACTCGATGGGTTTACTATCAGCCATCGACAAGTTCTCGTTAACATCTCCTTTTTCTGTCACTAAGTTCTCCCGGTTATAATATGTAACAAACAGACCAGTTGAGACAAATCAAAGAGCCTGAACTCGGTGGGTTTCCTATTTTCAATTGAGAAGTTCCTAAAACTGGCCTCCCCCCTCCATTACCACATCCTCCCGGTAATAATATATAAAATAGGAATTGTCGGAATAAGACAAATGAACCCAAACTATATGTGTTTACTATTAGAGGGTGATAAGTCTCCATAACCATCTCCCTTTTCCATCATCAAACCCTGGTTACAATATGTGACCAAAGTTATTTAAGTCATGGTAAGTCAAACAAGTTCAGACTAGATGTGCTTATTGTTAGCCATTGAGAAATTTTCATAATTACCTATTTCTTTCATCATTAGACTCTCCCGGTTACTGTTTGTAACCAAAAGACTTATTGAAACAAGTCAAATGAGCCCAAACTCGACAAGTTTACGTAAAACCATTGACAAGTTTCAAAGACACCTCCCTGTTCCATCATTAGATCCTCCTGAATACAATATGTAACCAAACGACTCACTGAAATAAGCCAAATGAGTCTAAACTCGTCTAACTGTTAGCCATTGAGAAGTTCCCATGACACCTCCCTCTTCCATCATTACATTCTCCCGTATACAATATGTAACCAAACGACTCATTGAAACAAGTGAAATGAGTCCAAACTCGATATACTTACTGTTAGCCATTGAGAAGTTCCCATGACACCTACCTCTTCCATCATTACATTCTCTCGTATACAATATATAGCCAAACAACTCATTGAAACAAATCAAATGAGTCCAAACTTGATATGCTTACTGTTACCTATTGAGAAGTTCTCATCACATCTCCCTCCTCCATCATCACATCCTTCCGGATACAATATGTAACCAAACGACTCATTGAAACAAGTCAAATGAGTCCAAACTTGATATGCCTACTATTAGCCATGAAGAAGAACCCATGATACCTTCCTCTTCCATCAACCAATCCTCCTGGTTACCAATCCTCCTGGAAACAAGCCCATACTCGATATGTTTACTGTTAGCTATAGAGAAATTCTTGCAATCACCTCCCTTCTCAATTCTAAATTCTTGTAATCAGCTCGATCGATTAGAGGCGAGAGAAAATCGACTATATAGACTTGCTTATACGCGTACATAGTTACATGAAAAAAAATTAGAGTACCGGAAAGTGACACTTATAAAAGTGTATTAAAAATTGTAAAACTCTGGTATCAAAAAAGAATTCAAAAGCCCTTTTGCGCTAAGATTACCGTAGGCCGGTATTACGTAGATACAGTGTCACATAGCAAACCTACAAGGTAAACGAAACGATAATATGAATAGATAAGTAATATATATTTAAGCATTCTGCACCATTAGTTTCCTTTTACGGTGACGATTGGCAAGGATAATCGCCTCCGACATCAATCTTCGAACCGGCCTTATCGATTAAAATGTTGTCGTAACTGCCCTTAGAACGCGCCAATAAATTGACGTCAAAACGATTGACAGCTGTCCCTGGCCGATAAAATTGATCAAATGACGTCGCGTTTGTAACAAAATGTCTACGACCTTAAATGTTTTTTTACGGTTTGCTGCCAGGAGTTTATAGACAAATTTTATTACGGCATTTAAACGCGAGTGAGATGGGAGGGTGTTCGCATAATATTAGAAACAAAACGCGTTCTTTAATCAGTGTTTACATACTATTAGAAACAAAACACTTTCTTTAATCGGTGTTCACATAATATTAGAAACAAAACAGGTTCTTTAATCGGTGTTCACATAATATTAGAAACAAAACAGGTTCTTTAATCGGTGTTCACATAATATTAGAAATAAAACAAGTTCTTTAATCGGTGTTCAGATAATATTAGAAACAAAACAGGTTCTTTAATCGGTGTTCACAAAATATTAGAAACAAAATGCGTTCTTTAATCAGTGGTCATATAATATTAGAAACAAAATACGTTCTTAGAATCTTAATTTTCTGAAATTTATATTAAAAAACCAACCAACTCGTAATTAATTTGTGGAAACATGCAGAATTTTAATAATACATATATTGTACTAAGAATCTTTACTGGACTTTACCCCAATTTATTTCAGCTCGGTGTGGAAGCAGGTGTAAGGTTGGATTTTTTTAATGGCGATATAAAATAATATATTTTGATTCTGTTTAAATAAGTTTTCTATCTTAATATAAATAAATCTATACTTATGTATAAAGAGAAAAAATTCGTTTGTTCACGCTGATCTCTGGAACTACATGTCCGATGAAAAAGTCTTTTTGTATTAGAAAGCCTATATTTTGAGAAAGATTACAGATAGTAAATAATTAAGCTCCGATGTATACTCGCAGGGGCAGAAGCATTAAAAAACAGAAATGTTCGGTTTCTTCACGCTAGTCTCAAAAATTGCAAATTTAATTTCAATTGTTTTTTGTGCTTAAAATCTTATACTTGAAAAAATATTATAAACTATGTGCTATTATGCTTCACTTGGTAGAAGTATAACCATAATAAGAGGGCGGGGAAGACCATATTATAATTAAGATAATTTTAAAAGGGCGAAACTGTCCTACACAGTTAAAAAAGGTAGCAAAATTATTATTAATTAACAGCAAGGAGGTCTATCAATCTGTGTTACTCAGACGCACCTTAACTCATCATAATTTTCTTCAAATAAAGTTATTTCGTACAGTATAGTGCCTTATTTTCCATTTACTTATTAAATACGTAACAGTATCGTAGAAAATAAACTCCCTTTTGTTGAGAAAATTCGATGTGTCTAGTCATTCAGTCACTATATTCCTCGTCGCATCAACTCATCAACCAGTAAGTCAAGGGTCAAGCTTTGTATAGGTGAGATTGTTAAAAATTATATTAAAGAGGAGGTGGAAAGCTGTAAAGTGCGAAGAGTGAGAACACTCTTAACAAAACGGGACACGAAATCATATAATAATCAAATTTCATATAATAATCGGAAAACACATTTTTAAGCGAATTTTCTCATCTATGCTGCAAAAAAAAGTAAGCATACTTGGAAAAATCAATAGAAAATAGAAAACGGTAATAATCACGCTGTCTCGTGTACAAAAAAGAAGGACGTCTTTTGGATAAATTTGGACTATACAAAAAAGAAGGAACGTCTTTTGGATACGTTCAGACATCAAACTGTACTTGGTCTCATGTGAACTCTAAATTCGAAATATTAAGCTTTTAACTCGAATAATTAAGCTTTTAACTTACTTCGTACTGAGGATGCGTAAAGTAAATTAATTGAAGAAACAAACTGGAAGTTCCTGGCACGATGCAATAAAACAATATTCCTATTGTCATTTAATTCTCATAAGATAACAATTTAAATATTTTAGTGTTTAATAGTAGCGATCTATCGTTGGCAAATAATCCAGTTTCGTATTTAAAGTTTAGTAAATTATTGTTAAGTAAGCCCTGTATTACAATATCTTTAAAATAAATAAAAACAAGATAAAAAAACATGATATTATCACTGTTCTCAGTGATTTAGTCACCCTTACCTCCGTGTTGCCTTCCTATCAATATAACAACTATCGAAATAAGCGGTGATTCTATCAACGTGATTCTATAAACGGTGGTTCTATCATATTTACAGTTTCAGCCAGCGCACTGCGATTACGGATCAAATAGTATATTGTAAGCAATCATTTTTTCACCAACTAAAGTCCTTATATTTTAAATAAACAGTACACACTGCAGAACCACAAGTGGACGTGAGCAAGAGCTAAATGGATTGGTTTTCAAACGATTTCTCCCACTTTTATTATTTTATGGAATAAATCTATACCGTTGATATGGTACTTTAGTGTAAATATTAGTTTTATGGACGAGCATAATCTGATCTGGACTTTTTCTTTGTTTGTAAAATATATTAAAGGAGAGACAAAGAACAGTTGTTTGTTTATAAGTGTTTTTGGTTTTATAAAAAAATTGTATATTTTTAAAGACTAAAAAGCAAGAGAAAACTACTTTCTGCTTGTTTATACAAATTAAGCAGTTTTAGCAACAGCATAGAAAAAATGTTTAAAGTTATTGCTTTAAAATTACAATAAAATTTAAACAAGTTTAACTTCTTTTTCTTGCGTGAACGTGACTAATACAATAGAAAAGAACATAAAGAGTCATTGAACGTTAACGGTAGTAATAAGTACCCTTAAAAAAACTAAAACTTTAGAAAGTAGATAAAATTTATATTTAAATCGCAATAATAATATATAAATAAAAAATGTGTTATGCATGATACATATAGTATGAACGCACAATATGACAGAATAATATATTCACGAACAGCGATAAACAATGGTAAAAACACTATATAGGTCATGTATCACTGCGGAATTGATTCTAACAAAACTAATCAGTCTAGAGTACAAACATATACATACTCATCAATATCAGTTTTAGTAAGTACTTTGTCACTGTGACTTGTATCAGTGTAAAAGTAGAATAACAATTATGTTTAAATCGCAATAATAATATATAAATAAAAATGTGTTATACATGACATATATAGCATGAACGCACAATGTGACAGAATAATATATTTATGAACAGCGATAAACAATAGTAAAAGCACTATATAGGTAATGTATCACTGCGGAATTAATTCTAACAAAAGTAACCAGTCTAGGGTACAAACATATACATACTCGTCAATATCAGTTTTAATAAGTAATTTATCACTGTGACTTGTCACCGATATTTAAAAATCACTATACGGCCCATTTCACCTATGAATTGAAAACAATTCATACGTTGACAACTAATAAATCCACCAACTCAGTTCAAAAGGTTATTTAATACGTAATTAATAAAATAAATCTTCAACTATATAAGCATCATCTATCATTTATTGCTAGCCTTTATGCAGAGGCAAAATTCCGTCCTCGTAAAATTACTATCTATGATTCTGACTGAAAAATCGGGTGAATTCAACCATAAAATGGTCTACGACTTTAAATTATTTACAGCGCAAATATTAGGGTGCAAGTCGATGACTGAGGAAGCACAGGTAACAAAATATTTTATCCAATCATTGTTACGATGGAAACTTGAAAGCTTCGAAACTTAACAGGATGCGGTAGCTAAAAAGGATATTAGTAGTTTTCCCCAAGGCATGAAATTGTTTTTCTATTGCGGTATGAGAACATTAGACCAGCTCTGCTAGATAAGGTGAATTTATAATGGCATTTATTTTAATTAGGTTTTTACTTTTTCTTTCTTTTTTTTTTAAATTTAAGTCGCTCCGTATGAGAATTATAGGAGAGTTCAATGTTTCCTTCCTTTAATTTTTGGATGATGGCTTTGATGTACACCATTGTTCATCCATCGTTGTACATATATCGCATATTATTCCACTTGATTTTTATCCTAAACAGAATTCACGAAGCGAGAGCTTTGTAGGTTCTCTTCGTGAAATTTCCATGTTTTGGACGTTCTGTTTCCTCACCTAAATTCTTTTGCTAACTGAACAGAAGATCGAACGCCACGCTTACATACCCTATAGCTTTCGAAAAGTATCTATAATATTCAATAAACTGCTGAATACAATTGGGTATTTTTTCAGTTACCAAACTAGTTGTGTTATGATAAAGTAATTAATTACTTTCACCTTTATGTTTCTGTATTCGATAATTACTTTTATTCTTACCAACGTGATTTATTTCATTTTTTAATTAAAACCAACACAAAGACGTATATCAGGTGTAAAAAGGTTTCAGATAAACCTAACATTTTCAAAATTGAATACATTATTGGACGTCTGCTCGTTCCCGAGTGCAAGCATTTTCCGCCACTAAGTGAAATAGCCACTTACTGAAGGAAAAATGAAGTGAAATTTAAAATTGAACGTTACTTTATATAAGCAATTTCGATAAAATTTTGTTCGGACGTAAAGTCTAGAGTAGCACATTGACGTACATCAGAAATGCATTTTCAGTGAAAATGGAAAGGCGGAGTTATTTTCAGAAGGTACATGGCTAATTTATTGACACTGGTCCTGCTACCTAATACATAGGTACACATTGATATTCGTAGGTTAGTGAGAGTTAAATTTACAGGCTTAACACGAATATTTAGGTTAATACATGACACTTGAAAATTATCGTAATAAATAATAATGAATCTTTATTTGTTTAAGATAAAATACGGAAGTAAATGACACATTATATAAAAATCTGTATTTAACAAAACAATATATATAGATGTCTACATGTTGGGAATATTTAAAAAATAGGTTTTGAGCGATTGTATCTTGTTGGTAAAAAAATAGCGATTGTATATTGATGGTAAAAAAATAAAGCCATATTTTGCAAAAAACTGTGCGTGTTAACTCTGACACGCGACTGAAGTTTACTCCTTGAGTACGATTGTCTTGGAATATGTAAAATAGAAAACACTCTATTTAAATATAGATATCAATATGATTAAATGTAAACGGAAAATTATTTAATGAAAAATGCTGACAATATAATTATTTTCACTTTAAACACAAATTCCCAATATCAAATTTATTCAAAAAAATTTAAAACATTTAATAACATCGGACTAAGAAGTTAAAATTAAAAGAAAATTTTTTAATTTTGTATGATAGAAGACATCAAATATGCACACATAATAACATTTAATGATTACATTTTTATATAAGCAAACGATAATAAATTATGTATGTCACACTCCGTCATTGCGATTACGCCATAAGAAAAGGCCAAATAAATATATCGATATCTCACTCGAAAGATGCGAAGAGGCCAGCTAACGGTTACACTTTTTTAACGCTCTGAACTTCGTACGCTCTGAATGTCTGATTTTACTCCTCATAAAACTTCACACCGGGCGCTATTTATGTGAAAATCCATCCGTAAGGAATACACTCTAAAAAGAACATGAATAATACATATTTTGACATGATTAAATATTTATTTTGTGACTGACAAAAGTAAATTTAAAAAAAACTATAAAATGCTTTTCAAAACATTGTTTGAATGTGTTATACGATAAATTGTTCACTGAGTTATATTAGACGTCAAATTTCAAAATTAAGTTTTTTACTTAACATTAAATGACTGTGTCAAAGATAGTCGTAGAATGATTTGTAAAAAAAGAAATTATTTGTACTTGACGCATTTAATTTACGACTTCATAAAAAGATTGATTGGGCTTCGTACGACGTTTTACATTTAGATAAAAATTTAAGGATAATCTATAAACTTTATTGTTAACTTCAGAGTTTTTGTAATGTTTATCCATCTCCCAATTGATTTATTACGCGCGGTAAGTAAATTAAGTCAAACTAATCCTAGGGACTTATTCAAATATTTTAGGGACAATGCTAAATTTAGTAAAATTACGTAAATTTGATCTGGACATAAAGTCGTAAAGTTAAGATGTAACGTATGTACTTTATTTAGCGTTGTGCAGTAAGTCAAGAAAAGCTAGAAATTCGTCGTGTCCTCCTTCCGTCCGCGTGCATAAAATTTTGCAAGAAAATATTTCACGTAAAGATTTTATTTATATTTATTTCCCCAGTAATAATTCAGTAAAATTAAATATCGGTGAAATAATTCCTGGAAATCAATTTCCCCGAAATAAAAATAGTTATCGGTTTTAGTAAGTTTTAAATTATATCCAAACAATATATAATAAATTTATTTTTTCTTAGTTTCTTGAGTTTTTTACCTATGTATGAAACTTTGTTAGGTTATATTTCAGATAAAAATCTTAATTTAATATGTAGCCAAAAATAATGTTTTCCCAAAAATAATGTTTTTTGAAGTAAAAGAGAAAATGAAAAAAAATTAGCGTACCCCATTTTGTGGGGTATTGTTAGAAAGGTCTTTAAGACGAAACTTAGATTCCATTAGTTTCTTCAGTTTTTGACCTATGTATGAAGCTTTGTTAGGTTATATTTCAGATAAAAACCTTAATTTAATATGTAGCCAAAAATAATGTTTTCCCAAAAATAATGTTTTTTGAAGTAAAAGAGAAAATTTAAAAAAATTAGCGTACCCCATTTTGTGGGGTATTGTTAGAAAGGTCTTTAAGACGAAACTTAGATTCCATTAGTTTCTTGAGTTTTTGACCTATGTATGAAACTTTGTTAGGTTATATTTCAGATAAAAACCTTAATTTAATATGTAACCAAAAATAATGTTTTCCCAAAAATAATGTTTTTTGAAGTAAAAAAGAAAATGAAAAAAAATTAGCGTACCCCATTTTGTGGCGTATTGTTAGAAAGGTCTTTAAGACGAAACTTAGATTTTCAATCTTAGCACCTTTTAAGAAATATGCTTCAAAATAGTCTGCAATTAGCAAAGATCGTCTTTGCTAATAGCCCACCTAAATATGTTGTAATACAACGAAATCTAGGTCGTGGTAAAGAACTTAAAGAAAGTAGAAATAACACTACATTACGTAGTTTCATTAATTGTCAATCCTATTAATTCAATTAGAGTTTTTTTCAGCTTGCTTCCCTACATTTCATAGCTTTGTGTATACAGACGAGGTTATTTCATGTTCTGAAATTTTTCAGACCACTGCATTTCTAGGTCTTTGAGAACTTACATGAATCTTCAAAGTGTTATTTTGTTGGATGCGAATTTCCTAATAAATTTTCATACCCAAAATAAATTTGCTTAATATAATACTCTCCGAGCCTGTGATGACTACTGAACTGATTAGATTCTTCACCTTGACCTGCAGGTGACATGATAATCAAGAAATAGGCAAAAATTCTAAAAATCACTTTCTGACTTCAACTTTTCAAATCTATCTCTAATCGCACAATTTACAGTAATATTTTGAGACTCATCTTAGGCTTTTCTTATGCTCAGCATTTCCTAGGTCCTTCATATGCTAAAATGGTTTACTAAATATGCTAAAATGATTTACTAATTATGGAGCACACACTTCTAATATCTACAATAATATACAAGAACGGAAGAGTTTATTATTGTATTTATTTCTAGGACAATAAAATATTATTTAATATACAAAATTAAAAATTATTTTTGTGTTAAAATGTACATACTCTGTGAAAAATTATACATATTGCTATAATTTTCAAAAGAAAAACACTGAGAAAAAAAATAACTGAAGCGAGAAAGAACCACATAAAAGATTCCATGTCAGACTTATTTATTGATTGATCATCCGAATATTCAAACCAACATATGGCCGACCTAGGACCTATATCGTTTTACGAACGGAGTAAAGGCATTTACTGACTGCAGGTGGAGGGCTGAAGTATGATGAAGATAATTCTACGTGAATAAAATCACAGGACCCACCCGGTATTGTTTATCCTTTAAAAAAATAAATTTTAAAGAGGTAGAAATAACTGCTCCTAAAGAACGTGCTGCTACCGGTGGTTATATATGTATAGGCGAGTACTTAATGTTTTATAGGATAGAGAATGTAGATAAAGCTAGATGAATAATGCGGAAATGGAATTTTCAATAAACATTGCAAAAATTTCAAAAGATGCAGTAAAATTGAAGTCGTTAAACAAGGAAACGCGTTGGAGAAGCGCACTGCTCTAAAAATAAGGGCGATCTTTGATGGTTGGACCGTTTACAATGACTAAATAATGACGGACCAATTAAACTATACTTACGCAAGATTCGAGTAGTTAATAAAGTGGACATAAAACTTCATATTGTACTGAAGAGACGTTAGAAGAGAGAAATGTTATATAAATTGTATTTCATTAATAAAACATGAAAATACTAATAAAAATCCTTTAATATTGGGCATGGTTAACACTAGTTACTGCAATGAATTGAGAAACGCAGTAACGCTTGGTGTGTGTGTGTGTATATATATATATATATATATATATATATATATACATATATATATATATATATATATACATATATATATATATGTATATAAAATAACATCCACTTTATACCTAACGACATAACACGGAAAAGCGCATACGCACTTCGCTTGCCGCGACAAACATTCATAATAATAATTATTAAGCTCGGCGATATTTCAACGTCGCGTTGCTGCGCCCGAAAGCTGCCCGCGAGCTTTTAACGACGCGGCCGTAACCTTGCCGGGCTAAGCCCGGGCCATTAAATAAAGATGACGTTAAAAATACGCCGCCTCGCGTTTATTGCGCGCCCGCCAACTTTCGGAGGCTCCGATATTCGTTGGAGCTTTTGAATTTTTCTTTTTAATGAGATTAATTTTGTCTACGCCGGTGTTACAATGAATTTAATGTTGAACGGTTCAGTTTGGTGGGGGATTGGTTAGATTTATGCTCATCTGCTGAAATAAATGTAATATTTTTAACTATCTATTTATGTACCGGTCTCATCTTGTCCTGCCTAAACGAAGCAACAATAACAAACTGCTATTATGAAAATTCTTAAAATCCTTTTTTTGCTTTTCATTTTTGCCACAAATTTGAACTATTTATTTAGATTAAAAATACTTTCCATTTCCAATTAAGCTTTTATTATTGGTAAGTTGACGTGGTAATGAGCTGGTGACCATGAACCGGAAGATACGGAGCGAAACGGCAACCTGCTAGGTAGATGTATCACCTGGTAAAGGTCGCAGAAAGATGTTAACTACAAGTAACATGATGTCGATCTTTGTGGGAATCTATGGAGAAGGTCCATATTCAGCAGTGGACATCTTCTGGCTGATGGTGATGTTAATAATTTTAAGCGATTTGAAATAATTAATTAATTCGTTTACGTTTTGAATAAGCTTATATAAGAAACATATGCTTATGACAAGCTAACTTTTTTGTAGAAGGGGAATCTTCGTTTTTTGTATTGCATTTTCTATTTCTAGATAAGAGACCTGTGTATCAATACTCACTTTTATATATTTTAGAGACTTTAATGAAGTTAAAATGAAAAATTACTTTTGATATTAAAAAAAATAATTTCCAACCATTCGTTTCCAAGAAATCGGAAAATGAGTGAATTCATAGATTAGTGTCACGCTTAAAATTAGTAGTTCTTAAGCTTTCAAACTATTTTTAAAATATCTAAAAAGATTATACATGCATTGCAGTATGAGCCTTTTGTTAGATAAATTCTTTCGAAAAGAAGATTTCACCACAAAATTAACAAAATATACTTCTTTCAGCTAACAGCAACTATTCATCAACACCAACCGTACTCGATAAATCATCTAGCAGGAAACTTTTTAAATCGAATTTAAAAAATCTTTGAAATAAAGCCTCCGACTTATTTATTTAAACGCATGCCTCAATATCAAAATTGTTCACTATTGAAATAGAATATTCTCGAATTTATTTCAAACATTAAAAAAAAATTAGAACCCTTGAACTCAGTATAAATAGCAGCACTGCTCTGGTTATTCATCAGTCTATTTCAAGACACAGAAGTTACGACCTGCTCTATCTCTCCTTGTCCCAACATAGTTTCACTTAATCTTTAAATTTATCATCAGATCTCCTAAAACTGTAATAGCGATTTAAAAACATGACAAACATAAGAGGAACTCGCACTACGAAGGTTATGTACTTACATGGTATTTCAATTAAACTATTTACAGAAATTAATTTCTGACAGTGTAAATATTAAATATTTTTGGCGTTAATTTTATAGAAATTCATTATTCCCAATTAAATGAAATTACGTGATGTGGTATTATTTCTACTTTCTTTAAGTTCGTTGCCACGGCCTGGCTTTCGTTATATTACAACATCTTCAGGTGGGCTGTTAGCAAGAATTAGCTCTTAGGAACGTCCAACAGCATTTATATATTATACAAAACAATAGCGGAAGCCGGGTTTGTGTGGGTTTTCCCACTGCTTATGTTAGTGAGTTTATTGTAGGGGAGCGGTGTAGGTTTTATTATACTTCCGAGATTTATACGATATATAAGTATTTTATTGAGGGTAATAAATTAAATTGATGTTATTCTATGAGGTTATGTAATGCAAATGTCCCGGTGTATGTAATAAAATTAAATAGAAGTTATTCTCAGTAATGTATTTATGTAATAGCAAGGGTATCTGAAAGTTAGAACAAGATTATACTACTAATTCTACATATCTCCCGTTTTATTTATTCTTTTATTTATTTATTTTTTCTTATCGCTAATATGGTTTTCCTGTAATATTATTGTCAGGTTTTTCCAATCTTATCTCTTTATGATTTTTGGTTAAGTAGTTTCGGAAACGATATTCCCCATATTATATTTTTGGGTATTTTTGCCAATACTTTTTTTTAAATATGCAATTTAAAATTACCAAAAAAGTATTTTTGTACACCTCATAACAAGGTTTGCTCAAATATCAGTAAACAGGATTTACAAAATTGAGAAAAAAATTAAGACTTTTATTTTAAAAAAATAGCTAATGCAAAATATGTGGGTCAATAAGATATAGGTATTACTAACCCAAGAGTCTATCGACATCGCATAGTTTCTGGGAAAACCGCCTGTGAATATAGGAAAATGTAAATATATATTGCTTACTGTGTCTTTCATGGACTTAAAATCATGGTACATATTAAAAAAATTATGACATCTGAAATGATTGCTATGGTTTTCCCACAATCCTTACGTGGGCTTCTAAAATTTATTTTTTTTTATTATTTTAAGTTGAATAATTTTAGACATAAAGCATATCTCCAAAGACGTAAAACCTAAAATTATGAAAAAATTATTTTGAAATCCTTATAACTAGAGCCCTCTCAAATTATATTCGACAATATGTTGGGAATTAAAAACCAAATCAAGTACCTAACTTGCCCCACCAAAAAATTTTCAAACGAAAATTTTTGTTTTTTAACTATTGAGGTAAGTTGACGGTTAATATATTTTAGTAAAATATCAAATTTCAAGTTTCTACGTTAAGGGTTTTCTACAAAAAACAGCTGCGATGCACGTATGGTCACATAGGTGAGTGATCCTACAAGGGTTCCGCTTTTCCTTTTCCTCTACATGAAAAGAACCCTATGATGTATAATTTTTATTTAATAAATGAAAAGGTCTTACAAAAATATATAATTACTTTACCACCTGGACAATTAAAAATTACATTATATTTGATGGACAAAAAACACGAGCATTCTCTTTATAAAATTTACTTACAAAAATATACGTTCCTTAAAGAAAAAAAGCACAAAAAATGAAAAACAACATGAAAAAAAATACACAAATTCATGATATTGTTGTGGAAAGAAATGTAAGATGGAATTAAAGAGGAGTAAGTTAAAAAAGAAACAAGTATTTAAAAAAATAATTACACTAATTCATGACATTATTGAGGAAAGAGATGTAAGACGGAATTAAGGAGGAGTAGAGTAGAAAGAGAAGCAATATATGTAAAAATGTGATTACACAGATTCATGACATTGTTGAGGAAAAAGATGTAAGATGGAATTAAGGAGGAGTAGGGTAGAAAGAGAAACAACATATGTAAAAAAATAATTGCACAAATTCATGATGTTGTTGACGAAAGAGACGTAAGATGGAATTAAGGAGGAATAGGGTAGAAAGAGAAACAACATATGTAAAAAAATAATTGCACAAATTCATGACGTTGTTGAGGAAAGAGACGTAAGATGGAATTAAGGAGGAATAGGGTAGAAAGAGAAACAACATATGTAAAAAAATAATTACACAAATTCATGACGTTGTTGAGGAAAGAGACGTAAGATGGAATTAAGGAGGAATAGGGTAGAAAGAGAAACAAGATATGTAAAAAAATAATTACACAAATTCATGACATTGTTGAGGAAAGAGATGTAAGATGTAATGAAGGTGTAGGTGTAAGGGATTACGATATAAAGAACTTCATCAGGCCACTTTGGAAAATATTTTGAACACATTGACCTTTGAAAAGGTTTTATTGTTAAATTGTTGATTATTCGTGTAAAATTATTGTCATGTTTAAAGTCTATTTATCGATTATTATCATATATTAAGAGTCATTTTATCGATTGTTTTTATTGAATTATTACCATGAGTTTATAGTCAACTCATGGATTGTTTATATTGTATCATTATCATCAATTTATAGCCAATTTATCAATATTGTGTTATTGCCATATGTTTATAGTCATTCATCGATTGCTCATATTGTATTAATATTATCAGTTTATACTAAATTTATGGTTTGTTTATATTATATTATTGAATATATTTGGCGTTAATTTTGTAGAAATTCATTATTCACAATTAAATAAAACTACGTGATGTAGTATTATTTCTACTTTCTTTAATTTCTTTACCACGACCTAGGTTTCGTTGTATTACAACATCTTCAGGTGGGATATTAACAAAGATCTTTGTTAATATCCCACCTGAAGATGTTGTAATACAACGAAACCTAGGTTGTGGTAAAGAAATTAAAGAAAGTAAAAATAATACTACATCACGTCGTTTCATTTAATTGTTTATATTATAATATTGTCATATGTTTAAAGTCAATTTATCGATTGCTCATATTGTATTACTGTCATCAGTTTTTACTCAATTTATCAATTTTTTATATCGTATTACCAATACAAAAAATAGGAAAAAAATTGGTTATAATTAAAAGAAATACTATCAGTTTATTCTGGATATAGTGTACTACTAGGTAATGGAGTACCGACCGCATTGAAGTAAATGGGTTAAAGAGGTAACAAACGATTTAATTACATTAATTATTAAAATAAATATTTATTACAAATATATATAATCGAGCAAACTCCTTTTAAAAGCAATTTAAAAGGCTATTTTAAGCGTACGTACCAGGTTACAGCGGCATCGTATATCAATTATTCCTTTATTCTAGCCAATTAAATGATTATGTCGTAAACTAGCGTGCTTAGTTTTAACTTTTCCCAAAATTAAATGTGGCAACAAAAGCCTGCACCTTAACTTGCGCCAAGCTTTTGCGGTAAGGTCTCATTTGTCACGAAACTCAGCGAAAACGCCAGTGGTCACCGCCCATCCGTTTGTTGACCCATATTTTGACACGCGCTCTTTAGTTTACTTGTAATTATTCATCCCGTCAAAAGTTTTGTAGTAATATAAATTAAAATACTGTTCTTTGTCCAAACTGAAAACTACAAAAATCGTAACAAAAATTTATGTATTTACTATTTATTTGGCTTCAACAAAAATAACTGTATACCTATGTTTTAAATATTTTCGAAATTCTACATAATCTGGTCCTTGAAGGAAGTCTAAAGTGCTTTCTCACACTTGTTCTTAAACATGGCTTATTAATCATATCGAAAGTAACCTTAATACTGACATTCGGAACGCTTCCCAAATTTATGATCTCGAACATCGCCTGAAAAAGTTTTTATATTTATCAAGATTCCTCACCGTTTCCCCACTTTATCCCTCCATTTTCTCCTCCTATCTTAATGTTCTCCATGTTAGTGTTAATACTTAAATTATCTGTTCTTAAATTTAAAAAAAATTATGGCAGACACTAGCGGGAAAGATGTATTTTATGGAGTCTTTTGTACTGTTTTACTGTAAAATGAAAATCTTAGAAGAAACCGTGTTGGGAAGAAATGTATTTCATGTCAATTGTCTAAAAATTCTTGTTAAATTTTTATCTTCAAAATATTTCTTAAAAGTTTTTCCATATCTCTGCTGAATAGTGTAACGTCATCTGGTTGATTTCTTAGAGAACTTAATTAGTATTTGTGCCACTCATCTAAACCATCTATCTACGCCGCAGGAAATAACTTTTAAACAGTTTATTTATTACTTTATTTTTCCTTTTTTTAGGTAACTAATGGAAAATAAATTTAGACAAAAGTTCAAGTACATTAAAACCTCTTTTTAACATTTCAAAATCTATGTGTGTAAAAATATAGTTTGTTGAAATTAACTTCATAAACTTGATCTAAAATGTATAATTCATTTGCAATAATATTTAATTAATATTTAATTCTGTTAAATGAAATTACGTGATATAGTATTATTTCTACTTTATTTAAATTCTTTACCACGACCTACGTTTCGTTGTATTACAATATCTTCAAGTGGGCTATTAGCAAAGATTGCTAATTTGCCATCTTTGCTAATTACCCACCTGAATATATTGTAATTCAACGAAACGTAGGTCGTGGTAAAGAATTCAAATGAAGTCGAAATAATACATCACATAGTTTCACTTAATTGTGATAGCTCTTAATGAATTTCTAAAAAAATAACACCAAATATATTCAATACTTAATTCTGTCTAAAAATAATTCAACTAAAATTGTACCATGAATAAGCTAGTGTACTAAAAAGCACTATCCTGTCGCTTGGTAGATCTATTTTGGTGTTTCTTTTGCGAAAAGGTATCAGTGAAAATGAAATCACGGACGAGCTTATTTGAATAGAAAGCACTTTCTGTACAGAACGTGCTTAAGTTCTCTAAGCACCTGAATGTTATACTGATAGTCTAACCTAATTTTCCATCTCGGACAGCCGAAGCTACTTTTGCAAAGGGAAATTCCTTTTCCAGCCATTCATACTATCCTCCCAAAACACCTGCGTCCCACGCCTAATCCTAAACCGTAGCAAGGGCGCATCATCAAAAGACGTAATAAAATTTACGTTTAAACACGTTTTACGACGAAGTACAAAAAGGCGTTTGAGGGAAATAGTGTATTTGTTTCAAACTTGACGTCATCTGCTTCATTTTATGGGTTTGAAGCGGCTATAGTTCCTTCCGGTGCTAATTTATTGATTTATTTTTGAGGATTAATTACGTCAACATTTTATTCGATAAAGCAATTGAGGTGATTGATGTTGTAAAAGGTTACCCGTAGTTCGCAGTATCGTGAAGTAAGTGCCAGTTAGTTCTATTTACATTTGTAAATATTTATTTCAAACTTTAATTAATTATCTGCTTACTTCTATATAATTCGAGAAAATAACTCAAATTGCAAAGTATATTTTACTAATATCTAATAATTATGTAGTCAGGTTTGATGATAACTTTGTACGCATCTTTGAAAAAATGCCTTCGATTCATATCATATATTGTGTTACACGGGGTGTAAATTTTAATTGAAAAAAGACTTGAAGATATGTTTCTTGCCAATGTCCTGATGAGAACAACGAAAATATTTCTGCATAAAGCAAAAGTTATAACCGTCTGAAAAATTTAAGAAAAATCAATTGTCCACTTAAGGGTTTAACACGTAAACGTCAACCGATGTATGAAATAGACATTACGTTCTAAACCTTGAAATGTTTCTGGTTTTATTGGAAAAAAATGGATATTTCATTTATAATTGTTGATATATGTAATTGATAAATTGGAAAAATATGGTAATCATTTTGCAAAAGAAATCAATTCTGAACTTGAATTACTTATGCGATACCACAACGAAGTTGGCAAAACTTTTTCCACTATTTTCTTCAGGATACTGACCGGAATTTTCTCACCACATTCCATCCTGTATATTAGTTTATAACAATGTTTATGACAGACCTGTTTTGTTATACGCACAAGTTCATTTATTCAATGAATTTCCTATTTAAGTGTTTTTATGCAGCTATAGACCAGTATATATTTAGGAATTGCTGAACCTTAAATAATATAAAATATATATATTTTAAATGAATCAAGCCATTTAGAATATATCTACGTTTATTTTCATAAAGAAACTAATAAACGTAGTGAACTTGCAGGAATTTATCAGCATTGATTATTCCATCAAAATATCACTATTCTCGTGTTAGTCATTCGCAAAGACAATTTTTTTCTTGAAATTAACAATATTATACAATATTGTAAACAAATCAGTCGAAAATTAAGTCTTAGGTAACTTGAAAGAATGGTAGTGGTTTTCGAGCATCGGCGTCTGCTTTTCAAAATCGAAGGGAATATTCGCACCGTATAGTAAAGAATGGAAAAACTGCTACTAAAAGAAGTTTAAAGCTAAATTGCATACGAACGTATTTGACTTAATGTGTCGATCAACAAGGGCAAAGGTCAAGAAGCTTTATTTAAAATGTTACTATTTTAGATTTCCGATTTCGATTCCGCAGTCACAACATCAAATGAACGTTGCTTACAATATTTATAGCAACTGAAAAGGACTAAATCTGTTTGTTTTTACTTTTCCTAGAGAAATTGTTTTTAAACGTGTAAATGTAGACAAATTTAATTCCACATACAGTTCTCAACGGAACAAAACTTTTTACTAAAATTCAAATTGTTTATCCAAACACTAGTCGCAAGACGGTGGTGAGTTGACATATGTGAAATTTCAACTGCAACCGACTTCCTTTTGTCACATCCGCACCGCTTAACAAACTCGGCGCGCGGTGCAGAAAGTTCAGCGGGAAAACACTTTTCCGCCTGCATTGGCCCACGATAATATTGGAAAACTTGTGGATAATGGATAATTCTTTGTCTTTTATTTTTCGCGTTGAACTGAAAGAAAGTAAATTTAAAAGTTGCGGAACGCGGCGGTGTCTAGCTAAACATTTGCGAATTTATTTTTGAGAGCTTCAAGCTTTTGTGAAATAGTCACAGACGAATTCGTTTAAATTAACTGTGATTAGAGTTAGAAATCAAATTGATGAAATCAAATTTGAACAATTATTTAATATCTTATTGGAAAGCTTGTAGACCACATTTTTAATATTTTCTCCATTTTCCAGTTTCATATGGATATTTAGAATGGTTTCAATTTTATCCTTCATATAACACGAACTTCTCAGTATTAATTCTTATTTGATTTTAATCACTAATAGAAATAATTTCTTGAATAAAATCTTGAAAAATAAAAAGTGCTTTATTACAATAAAGGATATTTTAGCTTTTGAGGTTCTATACTGAATAGTCGGAAGGAAGCCTTATCGTTCTCCCTCGTTGATCTTTTGTCTCTTACCCTTCTTTAGCTTCTGAACTATTATATAAACGTTAAATGCATTTATTTCATTTGTACAGTTTATATAAAACGATGGAGCAGAGCCGAATTTAAATTAATCATAACATTTTTTTCGTATCAAATTGAAAAATGATCACAAACAATTTTTTTTTTCAATATGTCTATCTTCTAATTATTTTCTATGCAATATATGTATATATATATATATATATATATACATATCTATATATATATACGTATATATATATATATATATATATATATATATATATATATATATATTTATATCAACGATATCTTCAATGATCTGTCGCATGTCATTGAAGATATCGTTTAGAACCGTGCCAGAAATTTTATTTTAAATTATTGCATAGAAATTTCAGATCAGAGTATCGGAAAATGCGTATAAATATATATCATTGTGTTGCTAGCTGTAAATCCGATGTGTCGGTGATGATTGTAGCAAAACTATACAAGCTGATAATAAAATGAATAATCAGGATTATTAATTTCTTCGTTTTCCAGTGTTATTTTCCTGGAATAATATTCAGTTTATGGCTTTTTTTTATTCATACATTCATTGTTATTATCATTTTTATTCTTATAAAATTGAGTGATGCTCCCTTTATCTTCTGAAGTAAATAGGACAAGAAACAGATAAATTTCCACACATTTAATCCATTTTGCTTTAACAGAAGATAAATTTCAGTTACATATTTCATATTGTTTAAGAGAAATCGTCTTTTATTGTGTTTTTTTAAGCGAAAACTTTTTTAGGCGCGTTAATCGATTTTTGGTAGGGAGAAATGTTATGGGTTCGCGTCACCATCATGCTAATGTTAACAATATATCTGACAGGAGCCATGAGTATGACGCGTTGCGCTTGGCCAGCAGAGAATGAATATATATATATATATATATATATATATATATATATATATATATATATATATATACGTATTTTAATATTAGTATCAATATTTGCGTTTAAAAATTTGATGTTATTTTTTTTTAATATTTGACCTCTGCAATATATCATACAATGAATATTTCATAGTGACTTAGAAATTATGTTACTAGCGTAGTAAAACAGATTTCTAGTTGTATTTCTGTCGCAGATTTTAGAATTGATAATTACATAAAATTTCATAAAACCACTGTGTTTTCATAGTTGTAAGGTTTCTCTTCTGTCAGCAATCCTCATGATAGCCTATGGCTTTTGTTTTAATAATTGCTTCCTTGGACTCAGATCTCAATGAATACGTATCGAAATATTAAAAAGACTGGCGAACAAAATTATTTCTACATGCTAAAGAGTAGAGCTTTCATTGAACAGGTAATTCAAAACGAAATTCAAGTTTCTCTTTCATGAAATATTAAGCTTTGTATTGGTAAGCTGTGCTGAATAATTTTGATTTGTAACCATCTAACTTTTGTAAAGTAATTTTAGATGAACCATCTGATTCCGATTGAGGAAAATAAATATCCTCACGTAATAATTAAATTCATTTTAAATCGGTGTTTATATGAACGATATTTCGTAATATATTTATAAATGTTTCGTTACCTTTTTCGTATTATGAGAGCGAAGCATAGACCATAAGTGCTTTATTATGGACCGATACACTGAAAAGGATAATTACACCATCATAAAATATCAGTTTACCTGTTGTTATTTACCCGCATAATGATGGCTAACGTACACTTCTTATTCTATTTTATCAAAAATATTTTAAACGTTTCGATCTATTTCTGATCCAGATATGCATCTAAAGATGTCTGACTTTCATCATCTTTTTCTGACTCGCATCTTCATAACTAAAGGTTATGTCCTCCAAAGGTCTTCAATCCTTGGAGGATGTGACCAGCTGCTTCCATGCTTCCAAGCATCCATGCTCTATCTGCAGTTTATCTCAAGGCAGCAATGACAGAAAGTTTTGAGATAATTTTAACTTACTCAGATCGGCGGTTAGGATATCGACAGCGAGTTCGTTTTCCCTTTGGTTTTTCCTACAGTATTGTAAAACATCTGACTATAGAATTGATTAATGATAAAAATAAAGTAAAAACCCATTGGTAAAAGGTATATTGGCCAACAATTTCGCTGCTATGACGTTGCGGGCAAATATTTGTGTAATTAATAATTCACACTTCGTTAACCAAATTGTCGATGACATTGCGATGTATTTTTAATGATTAATCATAACTCGATCACTAATTTGCCATTAATTCTTCATTATTTCTCAATTTTTGCCGCTGAGTTGAACCTTTATTTTTTAAAACATTTTTAAATAAAGCCGTAAAAATTTAATTGAATTTAATTTTTGTAGTTTTGACGTGATACGAATATAAAGGAAAGTATACAACATACTGAGAAAAATACGCCATTATTTTATCTGCAATATGCCAATAAAACTTCCATCTAAATTATTATAGTCGTTCACAAGTAAATGAAACTACGTGATATAGTATTATTTCTACTTTCTTTGATTTCTTTACCACGACCTAGGTTTCGTTATATTACAACATCTTCAGGTGGGATATTAGCAAAGATAGATTTGCTAATACCCCACCTGAAGATGTTGTGATACAACGAAACCGCGGTAAAGAAATTAAAGAAAGTAGAAATAATACTACATCACTTAGTTTCATTTAATTGTGAATAATGAATTTCTACAAAATTAACCCCAAATATATTCAAATTCAAGATTATAGTTGCATTTAAAGATGCTCCCTAACCGGGAGCATTTGCCTGTAATGTAACGTTACAGATTCGAGCATTACATATTACCTGTATTGATACAAACTGTAATATTTTGCGCACCAATTGTAATTGTCCATGTCGCAGACGCAGAGAGCTCCCCGCCATGCCCAGTGGCCCCTCAAAATCGAATCTGAAATATTACATTACAGGCGAATGCTCCCGGTGAGAGAGCATCTTAAAACGCAGTCAGGCAGGCTGAGTTTTTAAAACCTATTGCGTTTTACATTATAACTTACTAGTGGTGTTCCATAACTTTACACGCGTAGAATTATCTTAATTGTGATATTTGAGTAGTCAATAAACGCCTCGGCTCCGTTCGCCAAACGACACAGTCACTGGGATTGGAGTTACATCGGCGGAAATATTTGGGAAGCTTGGGATGGATTGCTCTGTCTCTCTGAATCGCAGGGTACTTAACAATAATCTTCCAAAGTATGGGTTTTCGAACACAAAATTCATCTTTAATATCGAAGCTGTGGTTCCAGGCATTAACACGACCATACAAAACACAACACATGAAAAGCGGAAACTGTTAATTTTGGAAGAAATTATAATATTTAAAAAAAAATATTTATTTCACAGATTTCTTGTCTTTAATATTTTTATTATATATATAAATATACTCGGGGGTTTATATAAAATATGAAGTATGACAAGAAAAATATTCTGATACAAAAAATATTACAATTTTTAGCTTCATGAAAACTTTTTAAGTTTTGAAATTAAGCTTCAATTTTGCCATGAGCTTTTATTCATTGCAAACTTTAACAGTTTACATATATATGAGTATGTTTTGCAGAAATATATAATACAAGCCTTTATGATTTAATATCATTTTTGTGTAAAACTAACTGGAGGCATCAGCGCACAAAATAGATATACCTATTTATTTTTACAATTTTTTTAAAAATGAAACCGACATTTTCGTGCATGCCCTCTCCGACTACCGTGCGTCACGTTTGATATAAACTACCCCGCGAGCATTTGCCTACGTCATAATCTCGCGCGAACCCACTCGCTGCCTCTACCTTTTTCAGTAGGAAAAACGGAAAGCCTCCCCTTTCCCCTGAAAGATCGGCATTCGATGTGACATGTTCGTTTTATTGCCAATATATGGAATACCTACATTGGGCCGCGGAGGGAATACCAATGTCGTGCCGCGATATATTGAAGATGGCCCGCGCACCTTTACATAATGCTGTAATTTTAATATATCTTCTTGTACGGCGATCGAACTTTCGTTTGTGTGCCTGTGTGTTTGACGTTTTGTTATGTTATTTTTTTTCGATGTCACATTTTTATGGCAAAAAATGTTGTAACTTCACGAGGAAATCGTTTTTTTATTGTTCCCTGCCCGAAGGGTTTTCATGTAGCCCTTTAGTCGTGTAATTGTTAGTCAGAGACTTTTTGTTCCTAAATTATGTACATATTGCTTTGACCTGTAACCAAAATCATATTTAAAATTATGTGAAATTTCATTTCAAGGGGAGACGACCATGAATAAACGAAAATATTTGTATTTAAAATGAAACTCTCGTTACTTGATATGTTTGTTACTTGGAACAATTAATTTAAATTTCCGCTACCATTAAGTATTACTTAAGATTAAAATACTAAACACGAGTGAAAATTTGACAAGTAAAACTAAATTGGAGCTTACCGACAACAAACTGAAAAAAAATAAAAGCTCTCATGATTAGTTGGAGTCGTGTCCAGATAAGATGAGGAAACGACTACAAATGTTCAAGGCCGGAAATGGCACATTGACGATATTCATGATATTATCAATGTAAAGCCCTACTAAATGGAAACTCTTCAAGACCAAACAGAGATCTCAAGGTCGCAGGACATCTGAAGATGCGGTCCGAGCTGAGGGGGACATCACAGTCATTACAGCGACGATAGGTTCTGATAACTTCAGGTTGGATTTTTATGCCTTGAAAGTGCTCAGTTCTAAGTCTTGTGATGGTCTTGGTGAGCACATAATTTGCATTAATTTCTCATATCTGATAGTCTTCTTTGATGGCCTTTTCTCGTAAACAATACCTAGCTCAAACATTTACATCGTGAAGGGTCCAGTATTGTTAAAATTACTAAGATCACGAGCTTCTTTTGCAAGCATATCAGCAACCTCACTTCCTGGAATACCAGGATGTGCTGTGCAGCATCCACTGCAATTTGCAGATTTTATTTCTACTCTCATGAATCTGAAATTTAAATTATTATTAGAATAAAATTCATTGGCATTTTTGATTTGGATCCTTTTATCGTCGACGCAAACTAAAATAGTATAGAACTTGTTTCGTATTTAAGTCAATACTTTAGTGATATATCGTAACTTCTAAACTTCCTAAACATAAGCCTTTCTATTGAATATATTTGGCGTTAATTTTGTAGAAATTCATTATTCACAATTAAATGAAACTACGTGATGTAGTATTACTTCTACTTTCTTTAATTTCTTTCCCACGACCTAGGTTTCGTTGTACTACAACGTCTTCAGGTGGGATATTGTAATACAACGAAACCTAGGTCGTGGTAAATAAATTAAAGAAAGTTAAAGGTGTTAGCTGTAGAAATTTGCAGTAAAATAGACCTAAAAATAATAAGATATAATGAATTTAAAAAAAACACGAAATATTAGTGATGTCACTATCAGTATGTTGTATTCTATATATGTCAACAATCAAAACTTATGGCCAGTTTTAAGTTCTTTTTTAAACCTCAAGACCTGATGTACGATTTACTTTCAGCCGTGATTGTAAGCTGCAATTAAATTTCCAAGGCTGCTGCGCAAATACCTGGATCGGAAACACTGGACCGGAAATCAAAATGAATAATAAACTAAATATAGAATTAAATCATTAGATTATGCAATAATTCAGAAATATCACATGAAAGCTCATTTCGTAATATTTATTTTAGTAATAAGCTTCAATTGTCTAAAGGAGGAACACCACATCCAGAATAACCCCAATAGTCGTTGTGTTTACCACCAAATCAAACTTCTACCAAGTAACCCTACGCAACATGCCCTATATGGTCATTACATTTTTAAGCGTCAGCAGTATGACTAACTCGTTCAGCTGCCCTAATAAACACACAAATATATTTCTATACTTAAGTTTCTCAATATTTTTTTAAAGTCGTTATTGAAGCCATACTGTTCAGATATCTTTTCTTATTTTAATATTGAAATAATTTATATATATATACATATATATATATATATATACACATATATATATATATATATATATATATATATATATATATATACACATATATATGTATATATATATATATATATATATATAATTACACATACTGTTAACGTACGTATATCTATCTAAATAATCGCTTCTAGTAAATAAAAACGTTTAAATAGATCCAAAATTTATAAACATAAGCCAACACCAACAGTACACGTGTCAGAAGTGAAACTTCTTTAGCGATCTAAATCTTGGCAAAAGTAAATATAAAATGTTAAAACGGCACTGATAGTGAGAAGTCAGTGTAAAGTGTTAATAGGAACTAAAAGAACATACAAAGTATAAATCCATAGATTGTATCAAATTCGCATTTGAAAATTTTAATACTATACATTTAGAAAAATTAATAAAATGTCATTACAAATAGATGTAAACATCTAATCTTCGTATAAATTTACATAGCCTATTGTCAATTAGAAAAATAACTGCAATATAAATACCAAAACACCTTTAAATACATTGGCATAAGAAGATGTTAATGCTATACATTTAGAAAAAATAATAAAATGTTATTACGAATCGATGTAAACATCTATTATTCATATAAATTTACATAGGCTATTGTCAATTTAAAAAATTAGCTACAATATAAATACCAGAATACTAAATGCATTGGCATAAGAAGATGTTAATACTGTACATTTATGAAAAATAATAAAATGGTATTATAAATCGATATAAACATTTAATCTTTATATAAATTTAGACTGGGCTATCTATTGTCAATTAAAAAAAAATAGCTGCAATGTAAGTACCAAAACACTTTATTAAAAAATTAAATACAATATGTACCTAATATGTTGTTATTTTTTTAACGGATGAAGTACATGCAGAATTAGTAATAAAACAAACATACATAAATAAACAATGCATAAATAAATCGACAAAATTTTGATAGTTTTCTTTTGACACATGTAACGTAACTAACACAACAGATGCGTCGCTCTCTTTTACTCCACTTCCATGACGTCGGAATATAAAGTTATCCTTTTCTTTGTCTCTACGTCATATCTTTCTTCTCTCTCATGTAACGAAATGTGGCTTAACGTGACGCGTCCTTAAAATTTAACTCTCGATTCTCGTTCACTTATCGATTAACGAGCCACCCCCTAAGAAGTTCCACTTCAAAAATGAGAAAACAAGTATATATATATATATATATATATATATATATATATGTGTGTGTGTAAAAAAATCTTTACTAATATCGACAAGGCATGATTCATAAAGGAGATGGAATTAAGGGGAGGAAGAGATAAAGAAATACGAGAGGAAAACTTTTTTAAACGACCTTTGATGACGTTTTTATAACCAACTTACTATCAACTTAACAATAATTAGATTGCCTTATTATCGTCACCAATATTAACTTATGGTCACCTTATCGATTACTCACATTGCGTTATTATAGTCACCAATAATACAAAAAGAATTGGCTACAAACTAAATAAATAAATACTATACACTGTATACGTGCACTGTATACGTACATACACCACTAAAGGATTAACAAAGCGATAAACGTTTAGAATGAAATAGCACTTTGCTAACCTTTAATAACTTTAACTTGTGAAATAAATGTTATAACATCTATATATTCCTGGCACAAAACTCTAATTTCCCACATAAACTCGCGTTTGCATCACATACTTTCAAAATCAATTTTAAAATTCTTTTTTAAACTAATTCAGTATGTTACAATATCTTACTTCAGTAGTGGCTTTATGGTACCCACTTAAAATATTATATTATAACCTAGAGCGCGTAGTGTTGGCTTTTTCCAGAATTAAATAGGGCTCCCAAAGCTTGCACCGAGACTTGAGTCAAGCTTTTGCGGTAAAGTCTCATTTGTCAAGAACCTCAACGAAAACGCCAGTGGCCATCGCCCCTCCGTTCGTTGACTCGTATTTTGACACTCGCACTTTAGCTTACTTGCAATTATTCATCCCGTCAAAATTACACGAGAAGTAACATAAATTAGAATGCTTTTCAAACTATTCAAAATATGACTGAATTACTTGGACGCTTCGTCGTTTAATTACGACGACGACGTAGCAAATATGGCCATTTAAGTCTCATTTAATTTTCATAAATTTCCCTTTTCAAAAACTTTGCCAAAAGTTATATATTAACTATATTTTGGGCTTGAAGTAACATTACCTAATATCTTTGATTTAAATATTTAGGAAAATTCTCAAACTCTGTAATAAGGAGCTTAAAATATACTAATTGTGGATTAAAATTTAAAGTTTGTATTATTGTTTTTCACTGTACTATGAATGCCTCGCCGCGGTTCTTCCCAAACGTGATTCTTATTCCAAAATATGGCATATTACTATTTGGGTAAACTTAATAATGACTTTCAAAATGCATCGCCGATTTATGATCTAACAGATCATCTGGAAAAGTAATTTCTTTCAAGATTTCTCATCATTCCTCCATTTTATGCTTTCACTTTTATCTTCTTTTTTAATCCTTTTAAATATTACCAATAACACTAAAATTATTTGTTCTCCGCTTAAAAAAATAATGGCAGACTACAGTAGGTAAAATTAATTTTGCTGAGTTTTTATTTGTCCTGTTTATACTGTAAAATAAAAGCAATAACAAGAAATAGGGTTTGAGAAAAATATTTTCCATTTAAATTATTCAAAAATTCACTTTAAATTATTCAAATACTGCACCATCTAGTTGCCTTCTAATCGAAACTTAATTAGAGACTGTTCGTCGTATGTATACTAGATGGCGTGCTTATCTCCGCAACAGGAGAAAACTTTTAAATAATTAATTACTTTTTTCTTTTTTTCGACAAGTGATAACCAATTTCTAAACAAACTTGCAGTATTTTAAAAGGTTTTTTAAATAATGTGTATTATATATATATATATATATATATATATATATATATATATATATATATATATATATGTGTCGTCTTTAGCCATTTTCGGCCGCTAAGATGTAGACCTACTTCAATTTATGCTATCTATCTCGGTCTCCAGCTGTTTTCTTAATATCGACATACCAGTTTTCTCTAAATTACTCTTTGAATCATTTTAAGTTTATGGAAGATCTCCTTTGAGAATGTCGAGATCTCCGCTCCATATATGAACACTCTACTCCCACCTTCCACTCGGGTTTTCTCAGGGCCCCTCCTGGGACCCGTAA
This sequence comes from Druceiella hillmani, assembly GCA_039881145.1. NCBI lineage: Eukaryota > Metazoa > Arthropoda > Insecta > Lepidoptera > Hepialidae > Druceiella > Druceiella hillmani. Next base: position 4,938,700 of record JAYKKI010000060.1, on the reverse strand, counting down.
CATCCCATATATATGAACACAAGTAGAACGCACTATTAAAATATGCAAGCCTTCTATTCAACACTTATTTTCATGTTGAAGGTATACTTGAGCTTGGAGTAGACTAGCCACATTATTCGTTGGAGCCAATCTGTTGATTTTTCTTGATTGTCCTTACCCATAATCATTTTTTGACCAAAATATACATGCCTTTCCATTGTTTCGATGACATTACCCTTCACTCTGATGATGGTAGTATTATTTGGGCTATTTATCATGATCTTGGTTTTGTTAAGTTTCATCCCAAACCACGCTATTTTATATTAATAAACTGATTTTCTCAATGCCTTCTACATTACAACACCAATTTCCTTGATTCCTTCTATATTAGTAAATGAATTTTCCCAATACTTTCTATATTAATGAATGAATTTTCCCAAAACCTTCTATATTAATACAATTTTCCTAAAAAATGTCCTTCACTACGTGAGTGAACATATTTAGAGAAAGCCTATCTCTCTGTCTTATCCTTCTCCGGATCTTTATTTCTGATGGTAGATTTACATTAAAAATTGCCTTTTGATAGGTATTTTGTATGGATGATCAATGAGGGCATTTTGAAGAAACTGTATTACTGCCTAGGACAAAATACCGTTAAAGACCTTCTTATAATCTATGAATGCAAACCATTGTGGCATTTGGTGTTTTGTCGTTTTTTCTTTAATGATTCTCAGGATTCAATACCGTGAAAGATCTTTTAATAATATATGAATGCAAACTACATTGGCATTTGGTGTTTTATAGTTTCTTCTATAATTACTCTCATAGTTAATTTATGATCCGTAGTACTGAAACCACTTCTAAATCCGGTTGTTCGGTTGGTTAGTAGACCCGAGTTTTCTAGTCAAACGAAAGGTAATAATTTTTGTAAAGAGTTTGTATAGTTATAATAATAAACTAATTGGGCGGTAGTTGTTAAGGTCCGACTTATTTCGTTTTTGGGTTGTAACAGTGGCGTTTTTTCATTTGTCAAGTATTCGACTTTCTTCTAAGTATATATTAAAAAAAAATTATATATATATATATATATATATATATGTTTTTTTTTTTACAGAAGCCAATGTAGATAAATTTGCCCGATTCACAAATTACTGTATTTCGTGAACATTAACAACAATAACCATTATAACTTAATTAACACATATCAAAAAAATTCAGTACATTGAGTGAACATTAACAACAATAACCATTATAACTTAATTAACACATATCAAAAAAATTCAGTACATTGAGTTTGTAATGAGTGCGACTGGCGATAGTATAATTATACAAATATGTTAAGAAACAAACATCGTTTGTTGAAATTAAATTCGCACACTTGACCTAAAATTTACTTAATCCGTTCTAAAAATAGTCCGACTAAAATTCTATCATGAACAAGTTAGTATAGTAAAAAGCACTATCCTGTCCCTTGCTAGACCTATTTTAATGGCTCTCTTACGAAAAGGTCTCATTGAAGACGAAATCACGCACGAGCTTATTTGAATAGAGAGCACTTCCTGTACAGCACATATCTAAGTTTTCCAAACACGTGAATGTTACACTGATAATATAACCTAATTTTCCATCTCGGACAGCCAAAGCTGCTTTTACCAACTGAAATGCCTTTCCCAGCCATTCATGCTATCCTTCTGAAACACCTGCGTACCTCACCCTAAGCCTAAACCGTAGCAAGGGCTCATCATCAAATGACGTAATAAAATTTACGTTTAAACGCGTTTTACGACGAAGTACAAAAAGGCGTTTGAGGGAAATAGTATATTTGTTTTAAACTTGCCGTCATCTGCTTCGTTTTATGGGTTTGAGGCGGCTGTCATTTCTTCCGGCGCCAATTTATTGATTTCTTTTTGAGGATTAATTACGTCAACATTTTATTCGCTAAATTAAGGGAGGTGATTGATGTTGTAGAAGACTGTCCAGTTTGCTATAGAAGATCAGTCGTTTGCAGTATCGGGAAATTAGTTTCAGTTTTATTTACGCTTGCAAATATTAATTTGAAGCTTTAATTTATTCTATGCTTACTTTTGTGTAATCCGGAAAAATGTCATTCCTTCCGGAGGCCATCTATTGATTTATTTTTTGAGGATTAATTACGTCAACATTTTTGTTCGCTAAATTAAGTGAGATGATTGATGTTGTAGAAGACTAACCGTCTAGTTTGCTGTAGAAGATCAACCGTTTGTAATATTGTGAAATTAATCAAATTCAAATTGTAGAATATATTTTAATAGTCCCTAAAAATGACGTAGTAAAATTTAATAATAAATACATATGCACTTATAAAGCATTTTGGCTTCATTTAATATCACATTGTATTATACGGTTGTAAAGTTTAATAGGACAAAGTTGCTGAGAAGTATTTGTCTTCTAGATCCTGAAAAAAACAGTAAAAACCTTTTTTTTATACTGCGTAAGGAATAAATTATGACCGTCTGAAAAATTTAAATAATCGGTTGTCCGTTTGGTGGTTAAGTACCTAATCGTCAATTGATTTATAAATTAAACATTCCGGTTTAAACCTTGAAATGTTTGTTGGTTTTATAAAAAAATTTAGGTCTTGTATCGGTAATTATTGAAATATTTGATTTAATATTGGATTATTAAGCAACATTTTATAATATTAAATGTAAAAATTTTGTGAATAACTCGTAAACCGCCATTTTGAAAAACGTTTCCTACTGTTCTGTTCAGCATACTGAAAAGAATTACCTCTCTGCAGCTTTGTCATTTTCATCTTTACAACTTGTGCAAAAATGTATAATAAAGCTTATGATAGACCTGTTCCTTTGTATACACAACTTGTTTTAGTCAATAAAGTCCCTATTGAAATGTTTTTATACCAGAATCTAATAGACATAGTCCAGTATTGAATATATTTGGCATTAATTTGTAGAAATTCATTATTCACAATTAAATGAAACTACGTGATGTAGTATTATTTCTACTTTCTTTAATTTCTTTACCACGACCTAGGTTTCGTTGTACGAGTATTACAACATCTTCAGATGGGCTATTAGCAAAGATGCATACGACGATAATACAACGAAACCTAGGTCGTGGTAAAGAACTTAAAGAAAGTAGAAATAATATTACATCATGTAGTTTCATTTAATTGTGAGACATAATCAAATCAATATTCAGGATTTACTGAATCTTAAATGATCCTTGGATATTAAATATATATTTTTAATGCATCCAGCCATTTATATTTTCACCAAGTTTATTTTGACGAAAAAACAAACAATCGTAGTGCACCTCCAGGAGCTTGTCTCGTAAAATTATTCCCGTGCTGGTTATTCGCATAGCTTTTGTTCAGATGAAATTGGATTGTAATATCGTAAACATATAAACTGAAATCTTTACAAAATTTGAGGGAATCGTAATGGGTTTAGTCTGACATCAGTTATACAAAATAGAAGAGAATAATCACACCACATAATAAAGAAAGTAAAAGCTGCAACTTACGAAAGTGAAAATTTTAATTACGTCGAAAAGCATTTGACTTAATATATCGATCAACAAGAGGCCAAGGTTAGGAGAGCTTTATTAAAGAACTAATTGCATTAACATTTCGATTTTGACTCTAAACGTTTCACATGTTGCTTAAAATTGTCTATAACAATATACAAACGAAACATTCAAACGAAAAGGGATAAAACTGATTTGTAGTTCATTATTTTTCCTAAAAATTTGTTCTTAAACAAGTAAATAAAAAAGAAATTTAATTCCACTTAAAGCTCTCAATGAAACAAAACTTTTTATCAAAATTCAATTTGTTTATCCAAATACTAGTCGCAAGAGAATTAGAAGTCAACATACGTGAAAATAGAACTGCAACCGACTTCCTTTTGTTTGTCACGTCCGCGCCGTTTAACAAACTCGGCGCCCGGTGCAGAAAGTTCAGCGGGAAAGCACTTTTCCGTCTTCATTGACCCGTGATACCACCGGGAAACTTATTGATAATGGATAATTTTTTTGTGTTTTATTTTTCACGTTGAATTGAAAGAAAGTAAATTTAAAAGTTGGAGTACGCAACGGTGGCTAGCAAAACTTTTGATAGTATAGTATTAAGAGCTTCTAACTTTCATAAAATAGTATTAGATGAACTCGCTAAAACTAAATAGGACCACAGTTAAGAGTGATATAAATTGAATTAAATTAGAATACTTATTTAATATCTTATTGGCGATCACATTGATTATATTTAGAATACTTTCTACAGATATTTAGTTTCACAGCGATATTTAATATTGTTTTAAATTTTTATTGTCTCTAATGTATATTCAAAGTTGTCTGTAGTATAGGACTGTTTACTATAATATAGGACTGTTAACTATAATAATAAAGGGAAATTTAGTTTCACAAGAAATTCCATATCTGACCAGAAGTTGTATAAAGTGATAGGCCAGAATCGCATTTAAATTTATGAAAACAGTTTTTCGGTGCAAATATCAACAATTTTCTCAATCAATTTTCTCTACAAATGTGAAAATAATTAAAAAGAAATGTTAATTTTTGTGTACATATTTTATGTCGTTGAGGAGAGCATTCTAAATAGAGAAGGATAGTATGTTTATAGATATAATTACTTCATACATTTAAAATACCTTCTACACATGTTCAGTTTCACAGCGATATTTAATATTGTCTTGAATTTTTGTTTTCTCTTATGTATATTCAAAGTTGTCTGTAGTATAGGACTGTTTACTATACTAAAGGGAAATTTAGTTTTGCGAGAAATTCTACATCTGACCAGAAATTGTATAAAGTGATAGGCCAGAATCGCATTTAAATTTATGAAAACAGTTTTTCGGTGCAAGTATCAACAATTTTCTCAATCAATTTTCTCTACAAATGTGAAAATAATTAAAAAGAAATGTTAATGTTTGTATACATATCTTATGTCGTTGAGGAGGGCATTCTAAATAGAGAAGGATAGTATGTTTATAGATATAATTACTTAATACATTTAAAATACCTTCTACACATGTTCAGTTTCACAGCGATATATAATATTGTCTCTAATATATATTCAAAGTTGTCTGTAGTATAGGACTGTTTCCTATAATAAAGGGAAATTTACAATTAAATGAAACTACGTGATGTAGTATTATTTCTACTTTCTTTAAGTTCTTTACCACGACCTAGGTTTCGTTGTATTACAACATCTTCAGGTAGGCTATTAGCAAAGATAATAGCCCACCACATATCTTTGCTAATAGCCCACCTGAAGATGTTGTAGTAAAACGAAACCAAAGTCATGGTAAAGAACTTAAAGAAAGTAAAAATAATACTACATCACATAGCTTCATTTAATTGTGAATAATTAATTTCTATAAAATTAACGCCAAATACATTAAATAAGGCAAATTTAGTTTTGAAAAAATTCCATATCTGACCAGAAATTGTTTAAAGTGATAGGCCAGAGCCGCGTTTAAATTTATGAAAACAGTTTTTTGGGGCAAGTGTCAATAAGATTCTCAATCAATTTTCTCTATAAATGTGAAAATAATGAAAAAGAAATGTTAATGTTTGTGTACATATCTTACGTCGTTGAGGAGAGCATTCTAAATAGAGTAGGATAATATGTTTATAGATATATTTAAAAATAGATAGAATTTTTGAAGGAGGACGCTTGGCTCCAGAGATTGGTGATTAGCAAACAATTAAATTAACAAACAAATTGTTAATGTATTAAAATAAAGATAACAAATAACGCCATCTGCTGACTATCACGTAGATCCAGATAACAAGTAGCGCCATCTATTGAGAACTATGTATTAACTTATGGATGTAATAAAGGATAAATGTCAGTCGATTCAAAGACCGCATACCACGTTTCATTATAAATCAATCCTTTTTCTTTTTTCCGGTTATTGTAGATTTGTAACTCAATTTTTTTGTCTAAAAATAAACCTTATACATTTCCTTTCTTATTTTTACTGTTTTATTTTATGTACAGATATATTAAAAGATTATTATAAATCATAAATATAAGTGGTTGTGTTATGTAATATAGCCAATTTTGAGTTTCTGGAAACTTCAGTTTCAAAATTAAGCTCCAACTTAGCCATGAGCTTTTATTTGTGGCGAGCTTCTACATAGTTTACTTACATATAAGCACGGATATTTGTACGCAAAGACCCAACAAAAGGCCACAGTCTATAAATTAACCTGACTTTTGCATAAAACTATTCAAGCTAATATTTGCAGACGAAATGAATATAGAATAGACAATGGCATCGACTTTATGGAGCATGCCCTCTCCAATTTACATGCGTCACGTTTGATATAAACTACGCCGAGAGCATTTGCCTATCTCATAATCTCGCTCGAAACCCACTCGCTGCCTCTACCTTTTTCAGTAGGAAAAACGAAAAGTCTCCCCTTTCCCCTGAAAGGTCGGCGTTCGATGTGACATGTTCGTTTTATTGCCAATATATGGAATACCTATGTTGGGCCGCGAAGGGCGGAGAGAATACCAATGTCGTGCCGCGATATATTGAAGATGGCCCGCGCACCTTTGCATAATGCTGTAATTCTAATATTTCTCCTTATACAGCCATCGAACTTTCGTTTGTGTGCGTGTTTGTTTGGAGTTTTGTTGTATTATATTTTTGTTATCGTATTTCCATGATCCAAAACATTTTAATTTTATGAAGCAGCCGTTTTTCAATATTTCCTACCCGTAGGGTTCTAGTGGTCGTGACAATGTTGTGTTTCCAATTGTTAGTTAGATACTTGGTACTCCTTAGTTTTATACACATTGTGTAACTTTTTGATGTGAAACCGAAAATCAGGTTTAAAATTATGTGTAATTATATTTTAAGGGGACGGCCATGAATAAAGTAAAATATTTGTATTTCGAATGTAACCCTTGTAAATTTAATAGTTTCCATTACATGGAGCTATTAATTTAAGCACCCTTTAATGATAGTGCTTTTATTAAATTTTACTTAATATTTAAGTACCAAAATACTTGTGAAAACTTAACAAATAAAACTAAATTGGAACTAACTGTAAATGACATGTAATACATTAGATATGCTCCCTACTGACCAACCGTCCATGAAATGCTGATTCAGAGAAAATTGGCTTCTTTTTTATATTATTTGTTTTTTTAGTTGGTTATTTTAACTTTTTGCAAAATGTGCGAACTTAAGTTTCGTTTTTTAATGTTTTCTTTGTTTTAAGTAATAATCTTACGTCTCTGTCCTATTTTTAGATATTTTTTTTCTGAAATATTGAAGATATTAAAGTATAATGTTATTTTTTTCTGTAATATTTAAGATACAAAATTTATTTTTTTTGACATGTTTTCGGATTATTATTAAATATTGATCAATAAAATATAAACAGAAAATGACATATATTTAAAAACTTTTATATACTTATGTGTAATTAGCGTACAACTTAAAAGGAATTAATCTAATAATATAAGCCAGAAAAATATTTTTATAACGCTTAATTTCAAGGAGTATTTTTTACAATTTTATACAACCGCACTACGAAAATGTAGACATGAAATATTATGTAAGGCTAATATTATCTAAGTTCAACCTTTTGTTTTAGTAAATTATGCATCTCCAAGGAACAACCATCAAAAAAGACTTCCAAGAATTCTAAAAGTCAAGGAAGGATTTTTTTTTTCTGCGCGTGTGTTCGGTATTTTTTTATTTTCTGATGTAATAACTTTTTCAAGTTATGTCAAAATCCGAAAATTATGTCAAAATATTTTACCTTCTTTGACAAATTATGTCAAAATATTTTACCTTCTTTTGAATGTTATATAAACGTGACGCCATGTCACTTCTTTTGTGACATGGCGTCACGTTTATATAACATTCACATATTACTCTTTAAAATGCAATTAATGGCTTTTAGGAGAAAAAAATAGTTTTTCTCTGACATCGAATTAAATTAAAAGAAATATTTAGATTTTTTTTTATTACCTTACTTTTCAAGTTACATTATAGGAGTAGTAGTTAAAACATTCATAGAAATCATTAAAAAGTACAAATTTTTAGATTTAGAAGTGTTTTTTTTTGATCGAATAGAATCACTTCGCGAAGTTACATCTGTATAAAAATGATCCAAGACTTTGTAAAATGTTCTTATGTATAAAACAGTTTTAATTATTTTTTTGTGTTAGTATCCTCATTATATTATATAAATTATATTTCAAAATATAATTTGAATCAAAGCCTGTTGTGGCTGCAATGATTCCACCAATTATTTTGCCTTTTTTATGTGTAATTTACATATTAATAGTCACTGAAACACTTCCAAATATTGTCATTGCCATTGATTCTTATATTAATGCCATTTTTAATATAATTATTTTTAATCACATTTATTTAATCGACAAACTCAAAAATAGATCTGCCAATCGAACCTGTCAAGTCTAAGGCTTTAATTTTTTTAAATTCATTCTAAAATTAGTTTATTAAACTTATCTCAACTATCATTAAACATTAGTGTTTCTGTATCTCAAGTTAATTCCCTATTCTTCAACTTTCCAAGATTTCGATCAAAATCTCAACTGACGACCTCGAAATTAATACTCATGTTAGCTATAAAATTTTCAGCAGAATACATTTTTAAGATATTACATTTACCTTAATGAAAACTAAAGATCATCAATGTCAAATACTTTGGGTATCCGAAAAAAAAATTTACCCCCTCCGCCCACTTTAAATGGAAGAAAAGTACCCTAAAGAATTTTTATTAATATTTCACCCCCATGCAAAATTCAAACTTTATAACACTAATAGTCTGCGAACAAAACGGCTATAACATACAGACGTCGAAACATAATTTGATTAGTCTAGACGTACTTTTACGTTACGGAACCCTAAAAACGGAACCTTCATAACGTCGTCATGTCCGTCACTTCATCCGTATGTTCACATCGTCAAAGTTTTTTTAGTTTAGGACTGACTGTGTTGAAATTTTAACGGGAGACATATTTGAAATATCTGAACTTATAACTTTTCTTTAAATACCTTTCCTACATCGAACTTGGTGATAAACATTTTTTGCTCACGAATATATGCGAGTGGGATGTTATTGAAATTTCTTTTAAAAAGCGACCAAAAATATCTTGTAAGCTCACGGGCGAAGAAAACTTTTTACGGTTCTTATTAAATAATAATTCATAAGTTTTTGACAGTCTCGACCGCCATTATTGTTAGCACTCGGTCGATTCCACCATTGCGTCGGTTAGATGCTTTCGGAATTAGTTTTTTGGAGAGTTACACAATTTTAACGTGACAAAATGATTCAGACATCGCTAAAGAAGTTTCTGAAATGTTTTTATTTGAACAAATTGAAAATGGAAAAAAATATATTAAAATATAGTTAATAATAAAATATTAATTTTATTTTATTTTCATAAACTAATTTGTCACAGAAATATATGACACGTCGTGACGTCCCATTAGAGCGTTTTAACTCTTATCCAAACGCACCATGAACTGTTTCACAATAAAATTATACAATATAATTCATTCAATTATATATGCGCCTTAAACGTGATTTAACAATCAAAACATTAACCTATCTTTCGCAATCGGTACAAACAAATATGACTGACAACTGCAAAATTGGTACCTTATAGTCGATTGACGCATCCATCATTCACAAATATTGAAATCAGTCACCTATAATGAACGTAATGGTCGTTATCATTCGAACTTAGGGAAAATTATTTAATCAACAGCTTTTCCCCGCAGTTTTACTTGCATAGATTTCGATTAATGGCGGAGAGCTTTTCTCCAGAAGTAATGTCTATTTCTCAAGAGTACCCTTATCCGCGATAAAGGTAACTTATATCTTAGCTTGAAGTTAAAATTGGCAATTCGTCTTCACCATTTCTTAAGTCTGCACATTCAGTTTTTATAGCGTGAGCGGCAGTAATTGAATTTGAATCCCTTAGAAAATATTCTGTAAAAACCAAAGACAGATTTTAATTTAAAACCCGAATAACTACCCCAGGGCAAATTCTATTTAAATAGCTTTAACAATTTATGCGTCACGTCCTAAAGAAAGCAAACAGGCAACTAAATATAAAAATGATAATCCGTATTTTAAAGTTATCGACAGCGTCTCTAATATAATCAAATATCATAAAAATATACTGCATGCTATATCAAGGGAAAGTTTAACACAACGCTTATTTTCCATGATTTTCAATTTTGACAAATAAACATAACATTTTAATGTATCAGTATGATACATTAAACGGAAAATTTTGTTTATGTATTTGTTTGTTCGCGTTAATCTATGTAAAAACACATTCGATTTTGATTTTTTTTCTTCATTAATAACGTATAATTTAAAGAAGAATATATAATAGCATGCTACGTTTTAGAGAAGCAGAACAGAGTTAAAATGGAAAGTTCCTTAGTTTGCTTTATTTGTTTTTCCTAATCCCTGGAACCAGAAGTTCGATTGCAAAAATTGTTTTTGTATTGGAAAGCCCACACTTTAGCACTTTTTTACAGAAAGGTTATGGATTATGTAGTTTCATACTACAATTTATAAGACCAAGAAAGTAATAAAAGGTGTAACAAGAATTGAAAAACAGCCTAGACTGTTCAAGATAGAGAGAGGGAGACCGACGTATTTATTGACAGACTGTCTCGAGTATTTCCATCAATATACCCTCGACTTCAACGCCTGGTATCGTTTGATAAACGGAGCGTAAACGTTTAGTGGGGAAGCATGCCGCCCTGTTCATTCGCGCCATCGGCTTCTTATACAATGAACGTCTTCTTAAACTTTCCAAAATACAACAGTGAATACTTGATAAAAATAACTTAAATAATCTACAGGTTATGATATATGTAAAAAATCCAAAAGTGATTTCTTCGCACTAGCTTGTTTAATAAATCATAATTTGTTTGCTGCTTCTCTTGATTAATACTTTATTTTGAACAATACATGATGCATCAAAAGAAAGTAATGTTTGATTCAATCAATACTTGGTTGGTGACCGTAAAGAAAAACGCCACGCAGCGTTTCCTTCCTCTTCATATGAGCGTGCTCTATGCAAGTATTTTTATAATTTTTGCGTACAAAATTTATACATATTTCTAACTCTTATTTTTTTAATTTCAGGTTGGTATCTTCTCGTTTCTATAACATCACATTGGTAAGTTAAATGTTAAGTAAAGTCATTCGTAAGATGTTTTCTTTAAAGATAGAATTAATTAAGAATATCTATTTTTCAGTGATAAACCATTTATAAAAAACACACACAGGTACAACCGTCTTGCTAACATGCGGCGGGCTTATCGGTAATAATAATTTATGCAGGTACCATGAGAGCCATTTAGAGAAGAGGTGAAGTTAGTAGGAAGCAGAAAAGATAATCGTCTGTTTCGTGCTCTGTCATTATGTTTATACATGCGCGAATAAGAAAAAAACTGATCCAAGAATTTGGAGTTATTTACATGCTGTATAGAAAAATGATAAAAGTATCCCTTTCTCTACTCATCGATGAAAATTAGCTTAAACTTTTCCTTTAAAGTGGGGTCCATAGCTCCATAAAAAATTATAATTGAGTTTCCATAGTCCGACACTTCATCAACGTGACAGAATCACTAGTTCGATATTGTCCACAAAACCGTCTAGTGAAGTTTAATATTACCACTTGTCGACGGGGGAGATATTTTAATATTGATACAGTTGATACTTTATGCAAGGTTATAGCTATTGCCAATAGCTATAAACTGATTTTATTTTAATGAGTATAGTTATTTTACCTTTTCTATAGCTTATAATTACCAGATCATAAACTTCAGACACAAAATAGAACATATAGTTTTAATGTTATATTTAAAAGTTTAGTATCACGTTTTTCCATCTACTCTGCCCTCGAAACATAACATAATTACCCCAATATCGTAGAAAGCAAAATAAACTTGAAGAAACTCGGCCCTTCGGCCCGCTTAAAAGTGATTTGCATTTGAATTAAGCGCAAATTAATAAAGTGTCCTCAGATTGATTCCTGGACAAGTTTTGATTGTCACAATTAGGGGATGTAGTCCGCCCCTAACTCCGACCGCTTTTCCTATCGTGGTCCTTACCTGACATCGTCGGTCCTTGCCCTAGGGCTGGCGGATTTTCCCTTTTCCAGTACTCTTGAGAGGTAATCTGATTTGGAGAGTTTGATGGAGATTTCTCGGAACAGTTTAGTCAATTATTATCATGGCAGATGTACTGAAATATGAATTATATGTACATAAATTTACTGTAGCATATCTGTTTGATGTTTTGATTTATGTGTTAATATGTTATTATATTTGACGTCGATAAATTATTGCTTTGCCAAAAACTTCATCCAAACAATTAACGAACTGATTGCTTATTGTGGAAAGTAGAAAAATAATATTTAGGTATTAGTATTTGGAACAAGCGATTAAGCGATTACTTTTATCAACATTAACTTAGTTTAAGTACTGTTTAAACGGTGATTTCATGGTTAAAATTCTATAATTATGCTTTATTGTTTCACACAAACTCATATTTTAGTTAAAAAATGTTGATTTTGTAAATATTTTATTCAGAAATCCTTGAATGCTCTTAACTTTTTAGTTATTGGGATCCACTTAAAGTAATATAATTTTTTATATCAGTCATTCGTATGTATGTATATCTACATACGCGCCTAAAGAATGACTGCTGACATTTTTCAAAATATCGAAATTTTGATTTACCATATTTTTGAAAGTATTAATATGATTGAATAATATATTGAAAAAATGTCGGTATATCGATATGATTTAATATATCGATATCACTTTGTGATACATCAAGTCATATAGTAAATATTGAGACCATTCAATTATTTTTACAAGAGATTTTAAGAAATCTCGTTCTTTTCTCTCGAAAAAGCATCGTATTTACTGATGCCATTCTTTCTGATTCTAGAGATGTAATAGAAAAAATCATATATTTCTTGATAAATCATATTTGTCTACCCAAAAGGCTTTGACGTCCTAGAAATATTTTATTAATCAAGATGTCGCTTCATTGGTAAAACAAATAGTACACACTCCACGTTAAATAAATAACTGTAAAAAATTAAAAATAAAAAAGTTAAAAACAGCATGGAGCAGAGAGGAAGAGCAGGAATATTCGCACAAAACCAAACCTGAAAATAGTCGGCGGACACGAAAAAAGAGACTTTTTCTAGATATTTATTAAAATTAATCTATTTAACAAATAACTGTGAAAATCAATCGATTTCTATTCTGATAGTTAAACAAACTATATAAAAAAGAATAACCAAATCGGTCAAGAATTGCGACTTGCGTGTGTTTTGATACGTACGTATACACCAACGGACAGAGACGCATGTCATGTTTCCAAAGGAAATTTAGATCAAAACGGGTACTTAAAATAATTAAAAAATTATATCATTTTAATTGTGAAAACAAGTTGATTTCTATCCTGGTAGTTAACAAAACGATAGAAAAAAATAGTAACCAAAATCGGTCAAGAATTGCGGTTTGCAGCGTGTCCTCACACGTACATATGTACGTACGTATGCACCAACGGAAATAGACAAAAGTCATTTTTCAAAGGTAAATTTACATCAAAACAAGTACTTAAAATAATTAAAAAATTATATCACTTTAATTGTGAAAAAAAGTTGATTTCTATTCTGATAGTTAACCATACGATAGAAAAAAGAATAATCAAAATCGGTCAAGAATTGCGACTTGCAGCATGTCCTCGTAAGTACATATATACGTACACGCCAACGGACAGAGACGTACGTCATTTTTCAAATGAAAATTTATATCAAAACAAGCACTAATAATAATTTAAAAATTATTTCACTTCATTTGTGAAATTCAGTCGATTTCTATCCCAATACTTAATGAAACGATAGAAAAAAGAAAAACAAAAATCGGTCAAGAATTGCGACTTGCAGCATGTCCTTGTACGTGCGCCAACGGACAGATACGCACGTCATTTTTCAAAGAAAAATTTAGATCAAAACAAGCACTTAAAACAATTGAAAAATTATTTCACTTTATTCGTGAAAATCTATCCTAATACTTAAGCAGACGATATAAAAAAAAATAATCAAAATCGATCAAGAATTGCGACTTATAGCGTGTCCTCATACGTACATATGTACGGACGTACGTACGTACACGCCAACGTACAGAGAGGTAAGTCACTTCAAAAACAAATTTACATCTAAATATATCTCCTTTTTTCTAAAAATTATATAACACATTTATTACTTGCGATAATTACTAGTCTATCAGATAATATATAATCACCGCGCGCAATCAGATAATAATATAATCACCAGCGCGGTGCGCAGTAGAAAAGCTCACACAAGGCATCAAATAACCTATTGAGGATATTTCAAAACTTGTACAATTATTGAGCAAAGCCCAAAATTCTAACAAAGCCGTAAGGCAAATTTAACCGTAGTTGCCTAAATACCTAAAGAGCGTTCATAAATGTGGATGGAACAAAGTCCCTTCTCTAATTGAGACAGACAAAACTTGTCCAAGAATCAACCTGAGAACAGTTTATTAATTCGAGCTCGATTCAAATGTAAATCCCTTTTTCGGATAACGTAGTCCGTGTAGGCAATTATTTCTTGTTTCAAGGGCGAAACAGATTAGAGAAAGTAATCGACAGCTTGTACGTAATTTAATTATTCCATCAATGTTGTTTGATGTGATAATTATATTGAAAAAAATATACACGTTATGAGTTTCGTATCTATAATAAACTACACAAGTAAAACTTGCACTATGATTCTGCAAACATACATAAACATTCAAGGGTACGTAATGTGCGTATCAAATTATTACCAAATATTAACTTTTCACAACGTAAATGTTTTTCTTACTGTACTTTTCATAAACTTAAAAACATGGTGTATATTTAAATAATATTATTTCTCATTACGTAAGAATATAAACATATTGCCTGGTATATTTTTCACAGACTTAATAAATATACATTTTAAAATAAACAATTATTTTTGCGGTTGATCGGATTCACTTTCTATGAACCTTTTACAGACTTAAGATGGTTTATTATTACTCTTAAACTAATAGAGCCTACTTAGTTTTGATAATTTTTCTTTTAATTGAATTATGTATACTACTACTATTGCGAATATTTTTCAGATATACAAAAATAGAAATTTAGTTGTTCAGGGTTGAGGACATGTAACTCTGACAAAAATCACCACTTTGAAGCTTAATATTTCGTAAACGAATCCCTGTATGGAAAAGTGTTCATGACATTTATCCAATGTTTTTAAAGGCCTATTCAATGACGTCCTGCACAATAGGTTACAAGAAAAAAAAATCACTGCCACTCTACATATAGCAGAAATTTCTTAAAACCTTTTTATTAGATTTTATTCATCATAACTTTATAGACATTGTAAATATATATATATATATATATATATATATATATATATATATATATAACCATATCAATATTCAGCTTTATGGCACTAATATTCCATGATCGATACGAACGTGACAGACAGATGGACAGATATATAGGCGGAGGGACATCGGGAATATATAGTCGAGCTATAGAATTCTAAAAAAAACCATTTAGCAACTTTCAAATTCTACACAACAGGGTATGAGAAAAAAATCGCTGTCACTCTACATATACTAGAAATACCATAAACAACTTTTTATTAGATTTTATTTATCATAACTTGATCGACATTGTAAATATATATAACCATGCCAAATTTCAGCTTTATGGCAATAATATTCCGTGATTAAAACGAGTGTGACATACAGTTGGACAGATATACAGACGAAGGGACATGAGGAAGGTATAGTCGGGTTATAGAATTCTAAAAACCAGCTAAGTGCATTATGGAACATACACAAATAAATATTCTATAGTCATATATTTATCTTTAAATTGTAGATGCAATTTAACGGAAATAATTTAAATTGCAAGTCCTAATCGGAAGCTAGTTAGTGCCTATTAAAGTAAAGTACATGTAGATGTAGATAAATAACCATTTTTTTCTAAACCATAAACGAGTTTTAACGCGATGTTGATGCTAAAATTAACAAACAAACTTTCGTGTAAATTTTCGATATTAAGCCAATTGAATTGGATGAAATTTTCATTATCAATAACAACAACAACATCAATATTTTCTAAAATTTATTTAGACTAGCTGACCTGTGCGAAGTCTTCGCACTATATCGCCATCTAGCGTGTTCCAAGTATACAATTTGGCTAAGATATTTGATGTGTCGCCCACAGATGGCGCTCATGCCAATTGTTATAAAAATTAATTTTTTTATTAACAAAAAGATTTTTTTCGAATTTTTTTATATTTTTCGCCCAAAGTAGAAAACATAAGCTTTAAGTGGGTATTTTTTTTATTTTTTTTGGTGCAGTAGTTAAAGAGATCGAGCCGCTCGACTAAAAAACACCTTTTAGAAATAATATATTTAGATAATTTAAAAGTTGAATGTGTACTCTAGCGGCTTCCCGTTGAAACTTATTTATATTTTTGATAGTGAGCTCTGAACAAAAGTTATTATCATACAGAAAATTACGACAAAATTGTAATAATTTCTGCTAAATAATTTAAAAGTTGCAAAATGGTTTCAATTTTGAAAAATAGTATTTATATACATCCTTTTGCCACATCGGTACGTAATCAATATTGCACATATTTCAACAAATATTTTCCTTTTAATATTTACTAAATAAAATATTTTTTTTATATTTATTTGTACAAAAACAAATAAAAAATATAATATTCTAAGCCTTCATAAGGAGAAACGCTCTACCTAGTATGACGACTACGAAATACATAAAACATCCATATTGCCAAAGACAAACATTAAAGTTGAGACACACGTATTCAAATAAAAAAAAAATTCAAAAATTATGTGCTCCACGCTCATATCATCATTCTCTGTGGCCATTAATTCCCGAGTGAAAATCTGCTAAGCCAGACGAGGTGGTACTTCAGTCACTTTTTTACCGCTGTTAAGAATTTGACATCGCAACGTACTCTGCATTGCGTAATACGTAACGAGCGGGGCAATAATTTTCGTTGGCAATAAAAAGCTCGCTCGGAAAGCTCCGCCCGCCTTATTTATCTTTGCCGGCTGTAGTTAATAATTCGAACGTGAGCTTTAAAGTTGTACTTTTTCCGCACCTATTTCGTTTTATAAGAGTTTTCCCGCTGCTTGAAAGTATTTTTTAATCACTAGAAGTTCGTGATGTACGTTGTTTGCGGTTCCTTTTGTTTTATGATAATGTTTGTGAATATTGTTTAGAAGGCAGGAAAATATATGTAACATTGACGGTTTGCAATAGCTCTTTCTATAACCTTATTTATATTAATTAAAAGCTTTATGAAATAGAAAAACATAAGCAATATTGACTCTATTTTATTGAAGCCTTTCCATTAGTTTATTTATGTTAAGGAAAAGCTGTTGTTCGTAAGGAATAAAAATAAATAACATTGTTTGTGTTTGTACAGTGGCTCTTTCTCTTATATATGTTGAGTAGAAGCTGTTATTTATGAGGCAGGAAAAAATAAGCAACATTAACTGTATTGTACAGTAGCCCTTTCTGTTATCTTATTTGTGTTAAGTAAAAGTTGTCGTTTATAAGGCAGAAAAACGTAAGCAACCCTTCACTGTATTGTGCAATAGCATTTTCCATTATCTTATTGGTGTTGAGCAAAATCTGTTGTTAATAAAACAGAAAAATTGTATTGTGTAGTACCTCTTTCTATTATTTTATTTGTATTAAGTGAAAGTTTGTTTAATTTTTAAGGTTACTTAAAAATTAAACAAGCGTTCAAAGCTTTCAAGCTTTCAAGAAAATTAAAATTAATATTTTTAATATCATCTACTTCCATCTGATTTTCTATGTTGTGACTATGTTATGTATGTTGTGAATACACATTGTAGACATTTTACAATGTGTATTCAATAATTAGCTAGATTGTTCTAGCTATTCTGTGTGCAAAATATTTAGCTCGAAAATGACGTAAAAAACCTAGCTTTAATTTTTCAACATCGAATGGGAAAAGTTTGAAGAAATTCTAAGTTAATCTGCAATAATAATTGCAAGGGATACAAACGACTATAGAATCCTTCTTTTTGGGTACTCGATCTGCAAGAATTTAGTTGGTGTTTACTTTCGAACGGCTTCAGATTACAAAAAAAAATATAGTAATCAACGAGAAATTCCCCAGGAAATTTTTATGGAAATCGATTGTTACGTTAACAGTATGTGTTAACAATGTTCGTTCAATAACAAACTGTATGTTCGAATACGCGTGGTGTATTTGACAGATCACCAAACATTTTTTTCGCTTTTCTCCTGACCTAAAAATGTAGAATGATTTACAGCTAACAAAAGGAAAAACTTAAACCCGACGAGGGAAAAACTAACTGAAAAGCATGAAATACATACATACGTAGCATATTAAATTCATAACGTTATATACCGTAAGATACTCTGGATCAAGATAAATCTAATGACATCTCTTTTGTTAAAATTACTTTAGTATTTTAGTCTGTACGAGCAAACATACTTACTCACATACATATATAAATACAGCCTGTGAAATTCATAACTCTTCCCTTACTCTAGTCTGGTAAAAATAATAAAAATCAAAATTTCTCGAAAATCTGTCTATTTTCTTTTGGAACTTTTCACTTTATTGCCATTTTTTAAGGAAAATAATGTAAAATATATCGTATCCCTGAGAAAAATCTGATTAGATAGCCTTTCACACAAAGCTGAAGTAGATCGTGTGCATTAGTATGGCGACGGCAGGGCGGGGAGTATGGTGTGAAGTTTCTGAACAATTCTTCATACTTTATGAGCTCAGCTACCAAAACAATATGAATGAATCGAAAAAAAATTATTGAGACGTTTAAAAAAAACAAATGTTTCAAGTATGTATCGGGCGAGTATATGTAGTGTTGTATTATTTACGTGCAAGCTATTTTACTGGAAAATGCAAACTCTAAGTAGAATCAATTTCGTACATCCGATTACTGTTTGTCATCCCACATAGATTTGCAATAAAAGTTTACCCCTTATCACACTTTCTAGATAAATATAACTTCTGAGAAGTGAAACTTCTTAAAAAAATCGGTTAAGGTGTAACACACACATCGAGAGTTCAGAGATAAATTACATCATTAATCATAAAACTTTACGAATATGGACTTGCAAGAGTAACACAAATTTAATATTACCTAAAATAAAAAGTAAGATATACATATATTATATAATATCGTCAATATCTAAAAACTATTACTTCTAAAATAATAATTATTTTTACAATATTTGCAATCCAAAAACTGTAATTTTTTCATAATTTTAAGTTTATTAGTTTCAGAAACAAGGGGTGAGGAGAAAAATATTTTTGCATATTTGTATTTCTCTAAAGATGTAATACTTAACATTTTTGAAAAATATTTTTGAAACAGTTATAAGTACCTTTCAAACAACTCCCCAAGCATGCATGGAGTTTAAAATGTTTTTCGTATATTTTATTTACCCTCCTAATATCCCCACATAAATATTTTCAGGTGTGAACTACTGAGATACGTGAGCTAATATTTATTACTATATAAAATTTAAAATTTCTACATCAGACGGACTCTGAGAGAAACGGTTATAATAAACTGGCAGACGGGTACATGATTGATCTTATAACTCCGGGCTGCGTTTTTCCATTTGAAACTACATTTTTCAGTACTGGGCCTTTTAGTATAAATCCATGTGTCACAAAAATCATACACTAGATAATTTTAAAACTAAAAAGTTAACCAAATTATAATGGCAGAGTTGAAAAAAGGAATATTCAAACTTTGTCCAAGTGCTGAGTGCCCTGGATGAAACGTCACTTCAGTGATGGTTTCCATGGCTTTGGATATCTAGAAGTATCTTCTCTTTATTTCTTATTATTCCAATTAAAATTATATTTTTATAAATTGATAGTAGTTTTCATTTGAAGTTATTTTTGCACTATACCGTACACCAAACAGAACGTACGATTAGCGTTTAAATAAACTTTTTGACATTCTCGACGGCTATTTTTTGAATATTGAATATATTTGGCGTTAATTTTGTAGAAATTCATTATTCACAATTAAATGAAACTACGTGATGTAGTATTATTTCTACTTTCTTTAAGTTCTTTACCACGACCTAGGTTTCGTTGTATTACAACATCTTCAGGTGGGGTATTAGCAAAGATTGATTGATGAGATACGATTTATCCACATATTAGCGGCCAGCTCCGCTACCGTTCGGATGCGTTCGGAATTTGTTTTCTCAATCATTATATATTTTAAACGAGATGGAATGACAACTAAAGGTGCAAAAATTAATAGCACCCTGCCGATTCATTCACAGATTAGCGTTTTAATAAACTTTTTGACATTCTTGACAGCCATTTTGTTAGTGCTCGGTCAGTTCCGCTACCGTTCGGATGCGTTCGGCATTTGTTCTCTCAATAATTATACATTTTAAACGAGATGGAATGACAATTAAAGGTGCAAAAATTCTGTCAACATGCCGATTCATGCACATATTGGGGTTTGAATAATCTTTTTGACATTCTCGATAGCCATTTTGTTAGCGCTCGGCCAGCTCCGCTGCCTTTGGAATGCGTTCGCATTTGTCTTCTCAAACATTACACATTTTTAATTAGACGGAATGACTCAGACGTCACTATAGATGATTTACTTCCAAAAAAGTTGGATTAGAAAATGTCAGATATACGTTATTATAACAGATTGCTAATTCTTTGAAACTAAGAAAAATAAATTATACAGAGGATATGGGATGAACACGGCAAAATTGTTTGAACATAACTAGTTTTAATCATTTTACAGAAGCTTTATCATTATAATAACTAAAACATTGGTGATGGAAAAGAAAATACAAGGTACAGATCCACCAAGCAATCCTGATACTTGGGCCTTAAGACGCACATTCCCTTACGTAACTCATACCAACAACAAAGTTCATGAAGAGCACGGAGAGCTTAAAGCTCTCACTAAGAGACATAACGATATGAAATGGCGTGTCCTTGAAGTTACGGATAGAGCTTCCCAAAGTGCCCGCGTGTCCGGGACGGCGTCGTAAATTTTACTTCTTTTGTGTTTCGCGTAGATAGCTAGCTAGCTTTAGTGTTAGCCGAATTAAGCTTTTGTGCTGGTCACACGCGGTGCTTACGTAAAGTACCAGTCGTAACTTTATGACATACGTGCTTGTTCGGACAGCTTTGACTTCGTATTGTGAAAATGCATATTGAGGTGCTTATCTTCTTATGTAAATAAAACGAAAAACCATATAAGTTTTTCCGTAACGACCCACTCAACTATAAATTTATCCTAACATCATTAGTTGCTCAGTATTTTACAAATATTGAAAATAATATTGTCACTTAATTTTTATTCACAACTAAATGAAACTACGTGATGTAGTAGTATTTCTAGTATTACTTCATTTAAATTATTAACTTTTAGGCTTCTAGGCTTCGTTGTATGATAACATCTTCAGGTTGGCAATCGTTCAGTTAAATTACAGATTCTTCGATCAATCTTTACGAATAGCCCACCTGACGATGTTGTCATGTAACAAAACCTAGGTCGTGCTTAAGAATTTTAATAAAGTAGAAATACTACTACATCACGTAGTTTCATATAGTTGTGAATAAAAATTAAGTGAAAATGAATTTCTACAAAATTAATTATATTTTCAACAACATTGTCATATAAATTATATTACCGTTCATTATAATATTTCAAGGGTTTTTCATTTCTAAACATTTTAAGCAACAACGACGGTTGTCTTATCAGCAAAATATATGCAGAAATAAAATAAATAAAATAATTAATGATTGACCATGTTTAATCTACTATTAATAGGACACCCTATTATCGCTTATAGAATGAAGGCTCTGTTTACTAGAATGCATCAAATCTTAATAATAATGGACGCTGCAATATGTAAGAAGGGATTATGTAAAAAACGTACTGTATCTACAATTAAATGAAACTACGTGATGTAGTATTATTTCTACGTTCTTTAAGTTATTTACCACGACCTAGGTTTCGTTGTATTACAACTTTTGGTGGGCTATTAGCAAAGATTCTTAAGTTAACTTAACTCGCTAATAGCCCACCTGAAGATGTTGTAATACAACGAAACCTAGGTCGTGGTAAAGAACTTAAAGAAATTAGAAACAATACTACATCACGTAGTTTCATTTAATTGTAAATAATGAATTGATTACGAATTATGAATGTCTACAAAATTTATATTAATAACGAATAATGATAATATTAATAACGATTAGTGAATTTCTACGAAACTAACGCCAAATATATTCAATAACGTACTGTATGTTTCAATGCAGTGAGCTTACTGATCACAAATGGTGTTTTGTAATAGTTACAAATCCTACTGATCTTCAGGAATGAATGATATTACTCGGTACATTAATGAGTAGTAATATCTTTATTTTTCTTTTGCATTTTCGTCAATTTTTTATATTAAAAATAATTAACACCGAAGCTACATTTCTATAATTGTCTGCTTTAAATGCACCTTGTATTGCGGTTTCACACTTGAGCAAGCATTTCGCTTGGACGCTCATTGCAATTTCACACTAGAGCAAACATTTCACTCGAAGAGAAGTAAAAAACCCATCAAGCACAATGAGGGTTCCGTACACACTTAGGTATGTATAAACATTTAAGTGTACATAATATTCATATTAAACTGTTCACAAAATGTTAATATTAAGAAAGAAAATATATTGCCTATTATATCTTTCACAGGCGCATGTGAAGAAAATATTTTTCTTGTGTTTTCTTAATTAATGATTTTTTTCTCTACTTGTGCTGTGAAATCTTACTTCTTGCCAAATTTCATGATTATAAGTCAACAGGAAGTGCCCTATAGGTTTTAATTTTTTGCTAGTGTCAAAATACGCGTCATAAGCGGCGTATTTGTTTATTGCGTTCAACTTGAAGCTTGATTTTTTACAGATCCCACAAACTGTAGACGTAAGTATTTGATGTTAATATCAACTTGATACCACCATGCGTTTCTGAAAAAAGGGTCTTGAGAGACAGACAGACATACGGACAACGGAGTGTTCCCATAAGGTTCCTTTTTTTCCTTTAGAGATAGATCCTAGAGATCCTTTTTCTATCTTCTCAAACTTTATCTACTGAATTCAACTAGGAGATATTTTTGTTACGTACTGTTGCAGGTACAAGTTTCCAAGATAATTGCTATTAGTTGTAAAATACTTTATTACCATATCCAAGTTTTCTTTATTTATATACTTTAATATATCTAATTGATTAATATAGTGGGCTTATTGCTACGAGTACAATCTTTTACAGCCAACCATATCACCCGTCCAGCCCCGTTCAACGAACGACCGAGTATCAAACTATGTTTTCATTGGGTTTCAATAATTATATGTTTAATCTGCAAATAATCATGCCATAAAAAATTATGTACTTTTATCAACACCAATTTAAAACAAAATCCACTTACTGTTTTGTCTTATTGCATGTACTCAAGCTTCTATTTATTTAATTTTTTCGGTTTTCAATAATGGATATATTAATTCACGAGAAAGTTTCAAACGTATAATTTATGAATATTTTTTTTTAATTTGTATTTAGATGATGTCGGAAAAAGCTTTCGTCGGAGCTTTCATCCTCTTGGCGTGCGCTGCTTAAGTCGTTAGAGGTACATGGAAAATTGTTCCTCTTAAAAACTTTTACAATAAAGACCACATCTGTATATATGTACACATCACATAAAATCAATAACATACATTTTACTATTTAAAAAAAACATAATTTTGTGAAAACTTATAACTTTCTAGACCAGACTGAAAGTTTATAACTTTTTAGACCTTATCGTGCAAAACTACGTTAATCTTTATGGTTTTAAATTACAAAAAAAAATTATAGCGATATAATTATAATGTTCTCCCTCAAATTACATAGATCAAAATTGTCTTGCACATATGTATAAAAAGTTATGGTAATGTCGAATTCATTTGTAGTTGATTTGAGTACATGAGATATTAATTATTGATAAGAATATTTAAAAAAAATTCTTAAAGTAGTTTTCACAATACGAAAACTAGGACTCGTGAAAAAAACATCAGCCTAAATTAAAACTCATATAAGCGCAATTTAAGTCGTGTAATATAAATTGTCGTGTGACTCATATAAGCGCAATTTAAGTCGTATAATATAAATACCCGTGTGACTCATATAAGCCCAATTTAAGTCGTGTAATATAAATTGTCGTGTGACTCATATAAGCGCAATTTAAGTCGTATAATATAAATACCCGTGTGACTCATATAAGCGCAATTTAAGTCGTGTAATATAAATTGTCGTGTGACTCATATAAGCGCAATTTAAGTCGTGTAATATCAAGAGTCCTGTGACTCATATTACCGCAATTTAATTCGTATAATATCAGCATTTTTATTATAAGTCAGACAGGGATTATTACACCAACTATGAAGTAATTATATGTATCGACTGTACGTAGCTTTAAAAAAAGTATTTTTTTTATTTGAAACTTTGTTTCGAATTTATTATTATAGCTTATCTAATCACTAAGTACAGAAATAAGTAAAAAATAATATTTGAAAATAATAAAAAGTGTTAATAAAATTTGCATATTTTCCAGGTTTTCGAAAAATTTTAATATTAAAAAAAATATGTTATATTGTAATTTTCTGAAACTTTTTAATAAATATACAATAAATATGAACAGGAAATAATAATATAGCATGTATTTAAAAATAAAAAAGCTATTCTTTTAGTTGTGCATGCCCTATAGCCTATATTAATTTTTTTTAAACACCTAAAACAATTAATTGTTATACATACCAAAAAATTAAATTATTTTAAAATTAAAAAATTATATTCTCTTTATGCGTGTTTGAAAAATTTACAAAAAATATAATGTGCAGAACACAATTTAATGTTTTAAAAGAAAACAATTCGCAATTGCGCCAGGACCACCCTTACTACCAACCTTCTTCAAAATTTTAATTTCCTCAGCCTGCGGTCAAAGCTTATTACATAAATCCTACAAACTATATATATTATGGAAATCTATTTAGCCGTTCAAACGTTATGAACTTTCTTCAAAATTTTAATTTCCTCAGCCTGCATTCAAAGCTTATGACATAAATCCTATAAACTATATGTATTATGGAAATCTATTTAGCCGTTCAAACGTTATGAACCTTCTTCAAAATTTTAATTTCCTCAGCCTGCAGTCAAAGCTTATGACATAAATCCTACAAACTATATGTATTATGGAAATCTATTTAGCCGTTCAAACGTTATGAACCTTCTTCAAAATTTTAATTTCATCAGCCTGCATTCAAAGCTTATGACATAAATCCTATAAACTATATGTATTATGGAAATCTATTTAGCCGTTCAAACGTTATGAACCTTCTTCAAAATTTTAATTTCCTCAGCCTGCAGTCAAAGCTTATGACATAAGTTCTACAAACTATATGTATTATTTAAATCTATTTAGCCGTTCAAACGTTATGAACCTTCTTCAAAATTTTAATTTCCTCAGCCTGCAGTCAAAGGATGCAATGTCAAAGTCCAACATTGGGGCATTTCCTCCAGGTTTCCTTTGCCTCCTTATCCACCTATGGTCTTTTGACATGCAAATGACCGATGCTATAAAATGATACTGGGGATACAGTCACTAACACTACTGCTACATAATTAATGGACACTTACTGTTTAAATAATTAACAATGACAACTGTTTCTTTCAAAACAAACCATCGTAACTACGTAAAAGTTCACAATTAAATGGAACTACGTGATGAAGTATTATTTCTACTTTCTTCAAGTTTTTTACCGTGACCTAGGTTTCATTGTATTACTACACCTTCGGTTGGGCTATTAGCAAAGATATTGTTCACTAGATGGCGGAATCCATATTATGTTCAAGAATTGTTTTTAACTTTAATTATGATTTTATATTTATATGCAAATAACTACATTATCGTCACTATCATCCTATAAGGTCCCCTTCTCTGTGGACTGCAGAAGGAAAAATTTCGAAGACGTAACAACGCGTTCATAACAAAATTTTTCCCGTACATTCAATCATTTTCCAGCTTTTGTCTAGACCAAATCTTGAAGTCGTTAACTAATCAACATGGGGCTACAAAACAATATCTAATGGAGAAGCCAAAGCATGTTTCAAGGTAGGTGGTTAAAGTGATATTTTTATCATTTCGCTGTAGGAAATACAAATAATGTTTTATCATTTTTTTGTCTTATCCACGCATACACAAATAGATCAATCGAGAGCAAGACAGACGATTATCTTTTCCGCCCCCAACTAACGTTACGTCACTTTCGAGCTATTGGTATTTCCAAGTTTGATTATGTTTTATCTTATCCGTTATAACCGTTTTTCTGTAGTCGCAGGAAACGAATCGTTCTACTTATCAAACATTAAAAATATAATGGCAAACGTTTTACCGAGTTATAAATATAAACGACTCTTTCTTTTCGAAGAAACAATACAGTTGGAATATGAATAACAAAGTTTGTGTACGGTACACTTCTCAGGACATGGTACCATGTGATACGGTTATGCAAAGCAATCATGATCTTAAACGATTTCTT
This sequence comes from Druceiella hillmani, assembly GCA_039881145.1. Classification (NCBI taxonomy): domain Eukaryota; kingdom Metazoa; phylum Arthropoda; class Insecta; order Lepidoptera; family Hepialidae; genus Druceiella; species Druceiella hillmani. The sequence goes on along the minus strand of JAYKKI010000060.1, from coordinate 4,911,918 downwards.
CAAGATTTATCGAATCTACTCACGCGATAGGTTCAATATCAATAATACTAACAAAATTTTGGTTTCTTTACTGGAAACTTACATTTGTTTATTTATTTAGTCGAATATGTGATAATGGTAAACTTGGACTTTATCTCTCCCAGTTTATCAACATTTTGAATTACAATATTACAATACAGATAGATAAGAAAATGTGATGATAACAAAATATGATAAAATATTTTTTAAAATTATCTAAAATTTATTATAGATAATTTTAAAGGGGAGGGGTTTTCAAGCAAGATTAGGGAGGTAGCAGAGGAGAGGAGAGGCATTAAGAGAGAGAGGGATGTGAGATGAAATAGAAATAAACATAGGAGAGGTACCCTTAATTTTATTTTTCATATTTATTTTAGATTTTTTGTTTTAAATAATGAATAATAAAAATGTGGTATCTCAATCAAGTTTATTCTATTACATGGCAGTATGAACAATGAACGAAAGCTCGCAGTAAGAAGTACTACATTTGTAAATAAGGAGCCTGAAAGGATTCTCAGAACGAAGATCCAGACAATGGATAGAAACGCAGTAAATCTTGCATTAAGATGAGAGGAACGTTAAGATTTTATAAGATGTCCTAAAGCAGCGAATCAGTGTGAAAATTGCATCGGTCAAGAATCACCATCCACTTGAACCGTAGAGATCGATTAACTTTTCTGAGGCAAGAAATATAACGAAAACTTAAAGGCAAGAGAAGACTGATATTGAAATGTAATATGAATAATTCCTTAAGAATATTCGTTCCAATTGGCTTAAGTAAACAATAACTCTAAACATTATAAAACAAGTTTATTTATACCTTTAAATTTGGTAAAAATAATACAATAAACAATAGTTCATAATTTATTAACGTGATCGCCATTCCACCTGATGTGATTTGTTTATTATGAATGGAGGTAAACTATTTAGAACATGACTTCGTTAAAGTGTGTACCTGTATACCATACATTTTATCTCTCTATTGTTGAAAATCCTAATTTAAACACATATGCTGTAGTGTTTCTCTAACTGTACATGAGTAAACAAATTTATATACGTGCTAATTTCACACAAACAAAAATGTTGTTTGTTTAGTAATTACGAATTTCATCGTCGTAGAGCTTGTAACATTCAAATTAACACCCTATGTAATATATTTTTAGAACCTCTGAATCATGGACCAAATAATCACTATTAGGTCTATATTGTGATAAAGAATACTAAAAAATTAAATAATGGAGCCAAAGCGTTTTTGAATAAATTGTATAAACCAGCAACTTTAAAATAAATATAGAGTCCCCTCAAATTCAAAATTAAACTGACTTTGACGGTCCGCAGCGAAAGTGATACTTTTATCACTTCGCTATATGAAATACAAATAATTGAATCATTCACGCATGGACGTCATCGGATGCCTTTTTTAGTGACAATTACTTTTTCCACTCCCCTCTGACGTCATCTCCGTTCTTAACTGCCGACACTAAGCTCGCGAGACGGTTATGTTTCTATGAAAATAATGCATGTTATTTTGAGCAATATGACAATTAATAAAAAAAAATTAATAAGTATAAAATATTTCTTGCGACCAAGAATTCAATGTATTTTAAAATTTTTTGAGTTACAGAAACTAAATCATTACATTTAAATCCTTATGTTTTACAATTTTAGTACACAATAATGCAATTTATAAAATATTTTTAAGATATTTATGGTTGATTCTTCGATATTGTTTATTATAATAGTACATATTACTATATTGGTCTGTATTTTTCTTAGTATTCGATTAAAGTACTGAATAAATATAACAACTGACACATTAACAACCAACCATAAAGTTATTGAAATAAAATGCAGCCATGGTCCCTTTTTTGTGCGGGCGAAGCCGAAACAAGCTTACAATAAAAATAAATATGTGATAACGAAAACGAAATAAAAATAAATCTAACAACAACGAGGAAAACTGACGAAAGTTTTGTTGTGTACAAATGTCGAACTTTTCATATTTCAGCCGTCGCAAGAAAAGCAGCAGGCTGCGTATAATGGCTAAGGCAGACCGGCTGTGCTTTTCAAACTTTAGTTCGAGGTCAAAGTTAGTTGGATCTGCCAAGCTTTAACCAAAAAGCAAGTTTTTGTTTCAGCGACGATACAAAAACTATGGTTCGTCTGCTGTCCGTTTTTTGGCTCTTTTGGATATTATTAATATTGACGCTTTGTACAGAAATGTTGCAAAGATACATCTCGCGTCTAATCTTGACTGCGTAACTTTTGAAATTAATTAGATATATATATGGATAATGAAAGCTATGGTAGGTAGAGTAAATGATTTGAAAATATTTTTGAAAATGTTATCACCTTGAAATATTCGAAAATAAAAAAGGTTGCAAAAAGTTTTAATGTTTTTGAATTACTTTCAGTTAACTCAGAAGTCATGTAAAACTGATTGACAGGCATTGATAGGGTTTTAACTACTAGTAGATATGTAGTACAATCAAAATTATGTTGTATTGGATAATTTATATATATATATATATATATATATATATATATATATATATATATTTATATATATATAAATAACGACACCATCAAACATTTTAAAATTTGATTTAGATTCCGAATTCCTTCATAATAAGTGTTAATTTGTATAGCTTAAATTAGTATATTTTATTAGTGTATTATTAGTTTCTTAATTAGTAAAAATCGACTATTTCAACTAAAAATTAATTAAATATATCTAATTTTATTCCCATAAGAAATAATATTTTATCTGAACTAATATTCTGTTACCGTTGTGATATCTGTAACGACATTTCTATACATAATTAACGATAAGTTTAGTATCTGAGAAAAAAATAAACAATTTGAAAGCTGTAAGCACATTTTTTTCATTTTATCCATATTTGTTAAGACATATTTGTTATCCATAATGTTGTTCCATATTTGTTATTTTGTTAAGACCTTTGTACGATACAAAGGTCTTATGATGATCTCTTGACTATATAATCTACGTATGACATTTACTAAAAAGTGTTATACAGAGTTTAGATACAAGGAAATGAACTTTTTTCTGTCGTCAAAATGCAACGAAAACATGATTAAAAATATATTATGTAGAAACCTAGCTCGTGCTAAAGAATTTAAATAAAGTGAAAATAATACTACATCACGTAGTTGCATTTAATTACGAATAATGAATTTCTACAAAATTAACGCCAAATATATTCAATAAATTATGTAACATAATTTAAGTAATAATTTGCGAGTGTTATCGAGTATTACCAAATAGATAAGTACAATATTACTTCATTACTATCGGCAAAAATGTTTAAAATATTTTTTTATATCCAAAGTAATTTTCTATTACCTGTACTCACATTTCGATCATAAGTTGCGACAAGTTAACATTATATTATAGCGATAAAATAAGAATTAGATTAAATCTAAATTCAGTACTAAAACTGTCTTTTCTATAATCACAAAAATACATTTTTGTTACAAAAGAATACATTTAAAAGTGTAATTTTTCTATAGTATTGTTACTTTGAAAGCAATGTTTTTAAATACTAGATATTGTATCCCGAAATTTATCTAGGAAAACCTTTAAATCGTGTGCAAACTTGAATGTTTCTAAAGCTCATTTTCCGATTATAATTTTAATAACCACGTATGTCTCTTAAAACTTATAGCTAAATCCATTCAAAATTGTCACATTTTCAAAATTTAAATAAAGTTTTACAAAATAGTACTCCATCCATATCTTCACAAATTTAAAAAATACCATTAGCGCCATTGTTAAGAACATCCGTTAAAAAACTATAAAAGCTCACGTTCGCAATCAAAGTGTTAAAATCCTATTCATCATTTTAAAGTTGCAACACAATACGTTCAAAATTGCTACATTTTAACGCTGAGCGCAATCTTTATTGACGTTTGCAACCTGCTCTATCTCCGGCTTAAAGTGCGACAATGTCATCGTCACATGAGGAATATACACTTTCACGTGAAACTCTGTGGGGAAAATATATTGGCTTATAAAATACCGACTTTTTGAGCTTTCAGAGTCGGATGTTTTTCATTTTTAACATTCGAGGGATATTTCATGTTATACAGTAGCGGAGAGGGTAGAAAATTATTGTTCTTATCGAATCTATCTTCTCTTGCGCTCTTGTTGGTTATTGTTCTTTGATCTCCGGTTATTAGTAAACTTCTTAAAATAAAAAGTTAATTGAATCTATGATGATGAAGTAATTATTATGACGTCGTGATAAATTGAATACATTTAGAATGACGAGAATTTACGTAATCGCAGAAATAAACGCCACAGGCCAATAACGGATGACCGCCCCATTGATATGAAAAGTTATGCACAGCAATGCGTTCTTGCACAGCATTACGAGCATTACCTCCAATGAAACGCGCATCGGAGAGCCAAATTTCTAACAGTTGACTATAAATGAAATGTAAAAGTTTTAAGTTGTAGCTATTTGTTATCCAAATATTAATATTATAACCAAACATACAGTTTATGCTGTAACAATTTTTGAAACACCATAGCATTTTAAGGTTTAATACTCGGTTCGAAATTACAATATAAGTAAATTATCAAAGATTTTGAAAAACTGACATTCCGTTCTCACTATGATCCATAAATATACCCAACTTCTAGGATTAATGTCTCGTTCCGGTCAGGAGTTCAAAAACCGTAACATATTTACGTATTTATATTGTTCACGGATTAGAAGTACTTTTAAGATATTTGGTCAATATACAATAAATGACACAATGAGAAAATTTAAAAATTACAAAAGAATATCTTGAATATTCTTTACTTCATCTTGTTTGTATGCATATATATATATATATATATATATATATATATATATATATATATATATATCTTCTACAGGCGTAAGAATTTCTTTAATGTCTCAAAAACTATGAAATCTAAAATCACTGCAATGATTTACTTGTAAATATCTAGTAATTTTTTTTTATAATTTTGACTTAATAATTTGAGATATTATATCTTTGAAACTGATAAATATAATAGACATATTTTTCATGTTAATATTCAAGAACATCTCTAGAACTATTTGGCATAAAATTCCGATAAATGTTTTAAAATCTTTATAAACTGTTATTCCGATTTAAGTACACTTAATCTATTTTTAGTACTATATTTGTCCCATCGATGAATATTTGCAAATGTCACTATTGAAATTTATGATAGTTGTGATATTGTGAGTATAAACTACTGTAGTATATGCGGGTTGTATATGTAGTAAATATATATGTGAGTAACAGTATATATGAGTATACAATTGCAATATGTGTGAGTATAAACTATTGAAGCATATGCTGGTTGTGATATTATAAGTGTAAACTGTTGTAATATATCCGGGCCCTATATATGGTATGCGTTTATGTGAGTAATAGTATAATATTGCAGTATGTGTGAAATTAAGCTATTGCAGTATATGGAGATTTTGATATTATGATATACGGGTTGTGATATTGTGAGTTTAGTGGGGGATATTTATTGCATTATTTGTGATTATAATCTATTTTATTATAGGCAGGCGAATAGGCTTTTTTCTGATATAGAATCTGAGGAAAACGGATATGGCAAACAGAAAAACGGTACTGAGTACCGTCTTGTGAATCCCTTTTTAGAATCCGTGTCGTGATTCTAAAAAGGTCCCATTTTTATCCTTTCATAGTAAAAAATCCGTTCACGAATTACAAGTAAAGCAAGAGTCTACTCAAGAATGGACTAGAAAGATTAATGCATATGATAGTTATGTTAATAACATTACATAATTGTATAATTTAATTTAATTTATAATGTAAATTTAAAAATGTAACTTCTAATGTACTTATAGTACTAAATATATTCATAAAGCACGTATTTATAATATAAAATTTTACAGAGATTACTTTGCTAACTGCCCACCTGAAGATGTTGTAATACAACGAAACTTAGGTTGTGGTAAAGAACTTAAAGAGAGTAGAAATAATACTACATCACGTAGTTTCATTTAATTGTGAATAATGTATTTCTACAAAATTAAAGCCAAATATGTTCAATAAAATGTTATATTTGTTTAAGTTGATCGGCGGTGCTGACACCGATTTTAAAAATAAGTAACTTAGCAGGTACTTAAATAGTAACTTAGTGGTAAATAAGTAAATTAGTTAACTTACTGCAAATAGATAGGTATATATAATATATAATAGTATATACAAATAAATAGGTATATATAATATATAATAGTATATACAAATAAATAGGTATATATAATAATATATAACTTATTTTGAGTTAATTATTTGTTTTTACTTTTAGTACCTACCTTTTTGGAAGTCGTTTTTTTAAATCATACATTTTATAATTTTTAGTGATTGATATATTAATATTAATCATCACAATTATTTTTTTCTTAGAATATAATAAAAGTCCTGGGCAATAGCTGGTATATAAATAATTTCCTCTTTGTCTATAATAAATTATCAACAACACATAGAAATAAAGCGATAGTAGTAGCCAATGGTTAGCTGTTAACTGTTGAGAAGAAATAAAGCGATAAGAAATAAAGCGATAAGAAGAAATAAAGCGATAAGAAAGAATAAAGCGATAAGAAATAAAGAAATAAAGCGATAAGAAGAAATAAGCGATAAGAAGAAATAAAGCGATAAGAAGAATAAATAAAGCGATAAGAAGAATAAATAAAGCGATAAGAAATAAAGCGATAAGAAGAATAAATAAAGCGATAAGAAGAATAAATAAAGCGATAAGAAATAAAGCGATAAGAAGAATAAATAAAGCGATAAGAAATAAAGCGATAAGAAGAATAAATAAGCGATAAGAAGAATAAATAAAGCGATAAGAAGAATAAATAAAGCGATAAGAAGAATAAATAAAGCGATAAGAAATAAAGCGATAAGAAGAATAAATAAGCGATAAGAAGAATAAATAAAGCGATAAGAAGAATAAATAAAGCGATAAGAAATAAAGCGATAAGAAGAATAAATAAAGCGATAAGAAATAAAGCGATAAGAAGAATAAATAAGCGATAAGAAGAATAAGAAACAAAGCGATAAGAAATAATAAGAAATAAAGCGATAAGAATAAGAAATAAAGCGATAAGAAGAATAAATAAGCGATAAGAAGAATAAGAAATAAAGCGATAAGCGATAAGAAATAAGGCGATAAGAAGAATAAATAAGCGATAAGAAGAAATAAAGCGATAAGAAGAATAAATAAGCGATAAGAAGAATAAATAAAGCGATAAGAAGAAATAAAGCGATAAGAAATAAAGAAATAAAGCGATAAGAAGAAATAAAGCATAGAAATAAAGCGATAATGGTAGCAAATGGTTAGCTGTTAACTGTTGAAAAGTTCGGTTCTCCATATCTAATATAATATTTTGTAAATGAAAAACTATCACTTGAGGAGTTCCGTTCTCCATATCCGAAGTCCAATATCAGATTTTTCAAAATAATAACTAAAGTAACAACGAACAAGTAGCATATACATTGAATCACGATTGGTTTTCTACCATCCGTTAAGGAGTTACATCATTCATCCTCATAACTCATCACCATACACTGACCCGGTCGATGGTACAGTTATTTTGCAAGGTAAAGACTATCCGATAAGAAGTTCCATTGTTCATCTTCAGAACGCATCATCAGACTCTGATACGGTTGATGGTGTAGTTATTTTGCAAAGTAACAACTACCAGTAGCAAATGGTTTGAATCACTTTCAATTTATTACCATCCGTTAAGGAATTCCATTGTTCATCTCCAAAATTCATCATCAGACATATTGCAAAGTAACTAATAGCAAATATTACTACTAGTAGCAAATATTTTTAATCACAGTTGATTTCATAATATCCGTTAAGGAGTTCCATTGTACGTATCCAGAACTTATCATCAAACTCTAACCTGGTAAATGATCTAATATATATAATATATATTTTGCAAAATAAAAACAACACGTAGCAAATATCTTGAATCATAGTTGATTTACTGCCATTCGTTAAAGATTTCCATCGTTCATTTCCGGACTTCATTATCAGATCATCACCATATTTATGTGGGACCACACCTATAGCATCCTCTTTCAAAGAATCATCAAAATCGGTCTACTTGGTAAAGAATTATCACTGAACATACCTAAAAAAAGGTTTCCGATGGATTGAGAACTTCCTCCTTTTTTGAAGTCGGTTAAAAAAACACTAACGAAAATTTAAATTAGACGCATTTCGATTCGAGATTGGAAAGACTTTTTTTTCAATTTCCCGAGACGATTTTTAGTTTGCTTTGTATTTTTGCTGCAGTATATGCAGGTTTTTTCCCTTTCGTATTTATATGCTAAACTTAATATTGTACCCAATCGATGCAATCTCCTGTTCGGTTTAAAAGTTTTGGGCGGATTTCGTTTTTTATTTCTTTAGTTAATCCGTGTTTGAACTTTGCTTTGTTATCGTATGTTTGCTTTGTTATCCGTGTTTGGACTTGGGTTAACACCAAATCAAGACACCATTCTCAAAACATATAATTTACGAAATGTTTTATACCAATATTAGATAAAAAGAAGGAATTTTTTTTCGTATAAGAAATGTGAGCATGATATAAGCGAAATTCAGCCATGATATAAGTTAATTCCAGTAATTTCCGAGTATTTCTGAATATTATTGGAATTGATAAGTTAAATATTAATTCAAAATGTTTTATACCAATATTAGATAAAAAGAAGGATTTATTTTTCAAATAAGTAATGTGAGCATGATTAAAATTCAGCCACGATATAAGTTAATTTTAGTAATTTCCAAGTGTTACAGAATATTACTGGAATTGATAAGTTAAATATTAATTCGTTACTATCAGCAATTATGTGTAAGAATTTCTGAAATATTTGAAAGTTTCAGATCGTATTTACGGTTAGTAATATGTATGTCTATTAATATATACTGTTAGATGTTCATGTTTTTTAGGGTTCCTTTCCACAAACTGAAAAAAAAACTGATTTTTTTATCTGTCTGTCTGTATGTATTTCCTTATCTCAGAAACGGTTTAAGATATCAAATGAAAAATGATATAGTTAGTATATTGCGTCTTTGGCCTCATATTGTTTTAAAAAAAAATTTTTTTTTTGTTCACGCAATAAAAGGATATGGTTCTTTAAAGTGTATTTTTTGTTATTTACACAGTCATCAAAACCTATAGGGTATTTCCGGTCAACCTATAATCTAGAAAACCGATATAATGGTAGAGTAACATCTATATATATATATATATATATATATATATATATATATATATATATATATATATGTATATTTAAACCGTTACATCTAACATAAACTTAATTTTATCTTAGTTGAATGTATATTGCGTTAATTTTTTTTAAATTCATTAATCACAATTAAATGAATCTACGTTACGTAGTTTTATTTCTACTTTCTTTAAAGTCTTTACCACGACTTAGTATGCTCAAGATCTTTAGGTGAGCTATTAGCAAATGTATTGTAATACAACGAAACCTAAGTCGTGGTACAAAACTTAAAAAAGTAGAAATAATACTACATCACTTAATTGTTTATCATCGTTGTCGAAACATAAGATATGCATAAGTGCAATATTTCTTTAGCTATATGTAAAAAAATAATACGTAGTAAATAAATGTAAGACGATTATCTATAATAATATAAATATTACACGAGACTGTAGTCTTAAGAAATAAAGTGTATATATATATATATATATATATATATGTGTATATATATATATATATATATATATAAGCAAATAAAGAGAAACATAAAATATATAACTCAAATTAATTCACGTAAAAACGTAATTAAGCTACATTTCCGAAGTTAAACAACATGCGAAATTGAAAAATGGCTGCATATTTCAGTTTTAGGTCATAACTCTAACAAAATATTAAAACTTCAAGCTAAAACGTAAGTCTTCATGTAGGGGTAATGAATACGCTGGAACTGACTTAAAACCAGAGCTTTCGGTGTAAATATCTACTCAAGCATAGTACGTTACGGCTCGAGAAGGAGCGCAGATTGCTAAACCGCCAGCTCACCTTCGACGTTTCAATACGGGCTTCACTAGGAAAGCTTTTGACGTGGAAAGCTTCCAATCCCCGCATTCATCATTCGGCATACACTTTAGCGACGCCGGGGAAAATTTAGTACTTCCGTCCGCCCGGCCCGCGGACTATCTTTCATTATTTCCTCCTTTCTTCCGCGCTCTTCGCTCCATATCTTTACAGCCGGTGAGTTATGGAATATGTTACGCGATTTTATGGTACGACCATGAGATATGATGGGTCGAGGTTTATAGCCTTCTGTTGATAATTTTACTTGCAACACTATTTTATTCGGCGAGCGACACGGCTGTTTACGGTTATGGGCAGACCGTTAAACGGTTTATGCTCGGCGTCTTTGTGTTGTCTTTGTATGGAAATTTGTTGCAATGTATGAAGAGGCGGGTTTTGATTGCTGTTTGAATAGATTCAGATGTGACGATAAAGTCGTTTTAAAAATTTAAGACGATCGATTTTGGAGGAGAATTGTGTGGGTTTAAGTAGACTTTTTTAGATCGAGAAATTAAATATCGACGAAAACAAATATCGGTGTCCCTTGTTATGCTTATTTTGTAAGAGGGAAGCGTTGTTTGATTGGGTTTGGTGAAAAATCGGCTTATAGTAATGTGGTACTCATATTGTGCTGGATGCGTTTTTGAGTTAAACTTTCCAACCATTCAAAGTACAATCATAGATTATCTGCGCCCCGCGGTTTTATTCACGTGGAATTTTCTTTACTGTGTTATACTCCCAACCCTTCACATTTACTAAACTCCCTCGCTCTGTTCACTAAACGACATCGGTTGTCAGGGTGGAAGTTATATGGGCAGGAAGACCCGTGATGATCAATCAGTAAATAATCGTTCTCTCTCTACTTTGCAGCTTTTAAACTGTGTTCCCCAACTGGTATTATGTTTTTTATCATTGGTCTACTCCCATGAATAACCTTAAATTTATAATCTTCCTCAAAGTGTGAACTCTTTAACACGAAAATATTTTTTTAATTAGAAACCATAGGGTTTCAGAAGCTAAAGCGGACAAACAAAGGGAATAAACAACTTTTTCACTTTTATCATTATTTGGTCTCTGTAAATCGTAGCGTAATAATATGTAAGCTACAGAATTCTCTCAGAATTCAGAACAGTTATTAGGATTCAGAAAAGTTATTAGGACTTCTCTTATTTTTTTTTCTCAGAATTCAGAACAGTTATTAGGATTCAGAAAAGTTATTAGGATTTCTCTTATTTTTTTCTCAGAATTCAGAAAAGTTATTAGGATTTCTCTTATTTTTTTTCTCAGAATTCAGAAAAGTTATTAGGATTTTTCTTATTTTTTTTCTCGGTATTCAGAAAATTTATTAGGATTCAGAAAAGTTATTAGGATTTCTCTTATTTTTTCTCAGAATTCAGAAAAGTTATTAGGATTTCTCTTATTTTTTTTTCTCAGAATTCAGAAAAGTTATTAGAATTCAGAAAAGTTATGAGGACTTCTCTTATTTTTTTTTCTCAGAATTAAGAAAAGTTATTAGGATTCAGAAAAGTTATTAGGATTTCTCTTATTTTTTTTCTCAGAATTCAGAAAAGTTATTAGTATTTCTCTTATTTTTTTTTCTCAGAATTCAGAAAAGTTATTAGGATTTCTCTTATTTTTTTTTTCTCAGAATTCAGAACTGTTATTAGGATTGAGAAAAGTTATTAGGATTTCTCTTATTTTTTTTTCTCAGAATTCAGAAAAGTTATTAGGATTTCTCTTATTTTTTTTTCTCAGAATTCAGAAAAGTTATTAGGATTTCTCTTATTTTTTTTCTCAGAATTCAGAAAAGTTATTAGGATTTCTCTTATTTTTTTTTCTCAGAATTCAGAAAAGTTATTAGGATTTCTCTTATTTTTTTTTCTCAGAATTCAGAACAGTTATTAGGATTCGGAAAAGTTATTAGGATTTCTTTTATTTTTTTCTCAGAATTCAGAAAAGTTATTAGGATTCAGAAAAGTTATTAGTATTTCTCTTATTTTTTTTTCTCAGAATTCAGAAAAGTTATTAGGATTCAGAAAAGTTATTAGGATTTCCCTTATTTTTTTTTTCTCAGAATTCAGAAAAGTTATTAGGATTCAGACAAGTTATTATAGGATTTCTCTAATTTTTTTTCTCAGAATTCAGAACAGTTATTAGGATTCAGAAAAGTTATTAGGATTTCTCTTATTTTTTTTTCTCGGAATTAAGAAAAGTTATCAGGATTCAGAAAAGTTATTAGGATTTCTCTTATTTTTTTCTCAGAATTCAGAAAAGTTATTAGGATTTCTCTTATTTTTTTTTCTCAGAATTCAGAAAAGTTATTAGGATTTTTCTTATTTTTTTTCTCGAAATTCAGAAAAGTTATTAGGATTCAGAAAAGTTATTAAGATTTCTCTTATTTTTTTTCTCAGAATTGTATAAGCATAAAGTTTTATAAAAACACTAATAGATGGCGTTGGCAGTCAAATGGCCGATTCTGATAATAGCGTGCACAATGAATATAATCTAAAGGTCTACGTCACTTGTTTATTTGTGAACCGATTGAAGTAAACATTTCAATCGGTTGAATCTTTAGTCCAAGCTAATCTTAGTACATCATTTAAAACCGCATTCTAAGCGATTCAGCCGTTGCTGAGATTAGCATGCACAACATACAAAACGACAAATTAGCAGGCAAAAATTCTAAAAACTATTGTTTCAGGCTTAGTAACGTGTCTTAAGTAGGAAGGATTTAGTTTCACTCAATAATGTTCAATATACAGGACTCAGTTTTTTTTACGACTTTATTATATGCATAGATGGTTATAAGAGTGCTTATGTTAAAGAGAATTCCGTATAGTTATGTATTCAACTAAAACGAAGAAAAAATAAACAAACTGTTTCGAATACCGTTAACAAACTAACCGTAAGTAATCATTGTAAAAAAAGCGATTAAATGAAAATATATGAATAGTCAATTAAAATGTAGTCTAGTGGCTGATAATAGTCAATTAAAATGTAGTCTAGTGTCTAATATTTATATTTAAGAGAGTTTGGAAACTTTATATTTACCAATGTAAGAAAATACAACACCCAGTGTCACCGAGTGAAATGGTAATCCTATACCAATGTAAGAAAGTACAACACCCAGTGTCACCGAGTGAATGGAATGGTAACGCGTAATGCACCTGTATTGCGATCGATGGTAATCGATCCGTCAATAATCGGTGGAAAAAGAATATAAGATATTCAATGCTCTAAGGCATAACTCCCACAAATGGTCCTACAAGAAATTCGGAACAACTCTAACCAACTCTCGCTACACCGAGCTAAAAGGCTCTGATAGAGAAAAAGAGAGAATATACGATAGTTTACGCGTAAAACGGACGGCAGGCAATCAGTAGGCTGCGCGCGTCTTGACTTATGCAATAAATCGGTCGAAAGCCGGTCACCGAGCTAATCGTACAGATGTTGGCAGTTATCGCCACCAATTCAGTACCTAAAAATCCGTTCATCTGCATTGTACATTAGATTAATACATATTTGTATTCATAGGAAGTAATATTATAAAATCAATGAGATGATCGAGATAGAGCTGAGTTCGAGAGGACATATCACAAATAATTTGGATTAGCGTGTTTCCATGTATTTAATACATTATAAAGGACATATAAATATATATATATATATATATATATATATATATATATATATATATATATATATGAAACATAGTATTATTTTTATATAAACATTTAAGGGTACGTAGTTATTCTGTTAAACTGTTTACAAATATTAATTTTTCACGATGGGGTAATTATATAATTTTATATAACCATCATAAAGGAACAATGCATAAATGAATAATGAACATGTTAAATATTTTGGCCTCAAAAGGGAAAACACCTCTCAAGTACAAGTGGAACTCTCAACACAATATATATAACTCTCAACGACAACTACATACATAGGTACTTATAAACATTTAAGAGTACATAGTAATTCTGTTAAACTATTTAGAAATATTAATTTTTCACAACGTAAATATCTATTTCATTTTTCGCAGGAATAAAAACAGGTCTTTTTAAAAAAAATTAAGATCTAGGTTAATCGATATAGTTTTGCTGTAATCTTCTAGTTAGGTTTTACCAACTCTGTTTTTTCATGATATTCGGTAATGTAAATTCAGAATAAGGGTTGGAAGGAGAATAATTTATTCTCGCATGTTTTTAGAATACCTTTTGTATATAGGCAATTTTTAATTATGTAAAAAACATTTTTGTATTTCTCGTAACAGTATCTTTCAAATAATGTCTCACATGATATACAAAATTAAAAAATTGTATATTTAATTTACCTCCGGTTTAATTCTTATCCAGATTTTCCAAATACTGTCAAGTGGATTTCGAATTCTTTATCAAATCCGACATATCAGTTTCAGATCTGCAAAGATCTGAAACTACAAGACCATTTGAGCTAGATGAATGCTATGCTGCCTTAGATCACTGACATGTATGTTCTTTCATAGCCAAGTTTCTTCGAAACTGTTTCACGTGGAAACTATAAATTATGGACATAATAATAGATCATATTAACCAGCATATTCCCCAGTAGCTAATGCTTTAAATTATTTATATTGTAATTTTGGAGGGGACAAATTAAGAATTGGATTTTTTTTTAAATTTTGCACAGCACGTGAAGCAATGTCTGAAAGTTTATAAGCACATAAAAAGAATATATATCTGTATTTTCATTTGGAACCCTTAGAAATATACCTCAAAATGTCAAAAAAGTAATGAAACTGCTGAATTACAAAGCGTGGAAAAAGAAGATTCACAGAATCTGCACAGAAGATTATAAAGAAAACTATAGTGGTTGTCTTGGGTCTTTAAAATTTTTCGATGTTTTTACACAGTATATACTAGGCTATATATTATTATGATTAAAAATAATATTGACATTTATACATAGTTTAATGGAAACACTTTGCTCCCCTAAATGTTTAAACTATTATATGTACTTAATATATATGGATCCCTCTTATTATATACAACTCTTATTTAACAGGCTTATATTTAAGTCGATTACGAGTCCAATATATAACAAATTTGTTCCAGTACTTTTAATATAGTGAAGATTTTTTTCTCTTGTTGAAGAATATCAAAAAGATCACGAATGATAAAATTTTGCCGCAAAAATAATTTGTTAACAACTTCATAGAACAAATAGCTTTTAAATTAATATTTGAAAAAAGTGTAAACAATTAAATTCATTAATGAAATACCCTTCTTAAATTTTAACCATTAAAAAATTTTGCGAATATTAATTTTGGAATCTTAATAATAATTAATTTATAACATAGGCTTTGACGTACGTTTGTTTATTTATTTACACACATACATTTATCAGTAAATTACTGGTAACCTATCCGTAACGGTAAGAAATTAATGGTTTAACAAAGTTTAAACTTTTAGATTAAATATGAATACAAAAATACACAAGACCTACAAAAGGTCACGATGACACATTTCGATAAATTTACTTTCATACTCATAAACAAATCACACTCTGCTGCTGACTGTGGCCAGGTGGTTGAGCAGTTGAATACTGTGGAAAACTGGAGCGTTCCGATATAATTCGATTTTGGAGAGTGATATAGCTAAAAAAGGTTATGATTGCGTGAGCGCAGTTAATTATCAGGCAGGAAGAATGAAAATTTACTCAATAATACGAGGCACCGGATTTTTCCTTTTAACAGCTGGCAGATAAATTTAATAAGTGCAACATCTCTTCTGAGTTACAGAGAATGGAAACATAGTGTACTCAAATTGGTGGAAATTGGTGGAAAGTATAAAGGCGAAATAACCATGGTGTCTCGTGTACAGATATCGAAGAAACTTCTTTTGCACATGTTCAATTATCACGCTGTACTTGGCTTCGCGTGGACTCCGAATAATGAAACCAGATTCTAATCGACTTTTCACTAATGAAATGTACAGCATACGTTATGAATACATTACCACAGAATCGCACCCAATCGCAAGATTCTATTGTGTCACGTTATTTAGCTAATTGTGAGATGCAATATCGAACGGTACGTACGTGAGCTAATCGGCCACCGGATTAGCAATGCTGTCTAACAAGCAATGCTGCCCAGCTCGAAGCCAGTGCGTGCTTCGAATTGCTAATAGCTCTTTTGGAGTTGCGCTCATTACTCTGGCGTATGATCAAGTTTTTATGAGGCGATGACTAATCCATGTATTTACGAATATTGTATTTATTTTAACCGTATAGAGAGAAAAGAATTTTCAATACATTTTAAAATAAGCTTGCTTGTTTCATAAAACTAATATAATAAAAAAATAGAGTGTAACTTAGCAAGTAAAAATAAAATTTTAATATGTGTTTGGAAAATATATGTTAATATTGTAAGTATAAATGTCATAAAAGATATTTATATCGAGTTTAGTGTAATTTTCCACAAGGCAATTCAAACCGATTAAGAGAATTTTTTTGTATGCTGAAAATCCCAGAGTTTTCTACCTTTTGTTTGTTTTTCTGCTCTCTGGATTTTTTTTTATCTTTCGGAATTTGTTTTGTTTTTCTTAATTAGGAAAATCATTCCAATCATTAAGATCATTATTCATATACAACGAGCGTTAACTAAGCACTGATGAATTTAAATGTATGTAGTATTTTCATTAAATTGAAAATAGAAATATTATTTTTCACTCCCAAAAATATGTACTAATATTATTAAAATATATTATAAAAAGTATACAATATATAGAAATACTGTTTTAATAGCCTTATTACAGGCTATTAAAACAGTATTTCTATTAAATTGAAAACAGGAATAATATTTTTATGGGGTAAAAACAATATATCAAAATTTATCAAAAATTATGAGATTTAGAATCATTTGCATTGTTTGCCGATAAATTTTATGTGAAATGTCTAGTGACGCTGTTTTTGCATAATTTTGACTTTAGCGTTTTGACTTTTTTCCTACATTTTCAGCAATATCTTCCGAGCTATTTTCTACGAAATTCTAAAAAAAAATCATTTTAAAATTTCCTAAATCCAAATATTTTTAAGTGATAACTATTAAAATATAAGCGAGTTAATTAATACGCTCCATAACTGTGTCAAAGGAGGTCATCAAAAGTGGGTCTGCCGTTACGGAAAAAAATACAATTTTTAAAAAGCTGCTGTTTTTAACACACAATACTGAACCATTTTTGAAGTGACAATGCGGAAAAATAAAAAATGAATTAAAATTTGTAACCGAAAAAGCAAAAAAAAAAACGGAAAAGCTATCTTCATAAAAATTTCATGAAGTATATAGCAACTTTTTAAAGACGATTCGAAAAATTAATTGATTTGATAGCTTTTTTATTTGTACCCATTGGCTAAATTAATTAAAAATAAACTTAACTGACATTGACGTTCTGTTGTCAAAATGAATGTCTTTCGAACTTTCCGAGTTTTCCATTGCTTTTTGTGACGATCTCGTCGGGCCTGGGAGTTTTATGGATTTATATATTGCATGGGTATATAGAGGATACAACGAGAAACAATGTGAACTTTGTTTCATTTTACTTGTTCGGAGTTCCCTAGAAATATCATTTATTGTGAAATATAACCTGACTTTTCATAATAAAATACAAGATTTCTCATTTATCGGATTGATGATCTAAATAAAAATTTTAAGAAGTATTTTTTTTATTTCTGTATTAAAAAGTGTCATTTTTATTCTTGTAGAACTTAGGCCCAAAATTATACTGGCTTTTGCCGTCTCCTTTCTTTCGTTAAACGGTTTCTGCAATATTTCCATAAATATATTCAATAGATTTCTGGAAAACATGGTTCTGAAATCTTTAAACTTGCTCCTAGTCAATTTCTAAATTTTTTTTTTTAATTTTGGGAAAAAACAACTCCAACAATCGGATGTACGGACGCGTATGCTAATAATCTTAAAAGGATTATTTTTCACACCATGAAGTATGGTGCCTTAAAAACATTAAATGTTCTAAAATTAATCTCTTAAGGTGTTAATATATTACCTACAACATGTATACATAATTAGATTTTACCTAGTATATTAATTAAAATGATACGGTATATTAAATGTTGTAGACCCAAAGACGTAGACTGTATGCGTTCCCATGGTAACAGATGTAATCATATACATATAACGTCGTGTTGCACAACTTTTTATTTATACCCATTAATGTAATAAAACGTGTTTATATATTCCAAAGAGCATCATTTATTATAAGCTGTTAGAGTCATAATTTCAGTACCTAAGCTAGTATAAAATCGAGTTCATATAATATATTATCTTATGTAAAGTTGGATAATATACCATTTTAGCAACATAGAAAAAATATGTAGTTGCAAACTTTAATGCGAAATAATAATTGTTCGAATTTCGATACATATTTATACGATCGATGCTAAAATGTGCTGTACATTTTAGCACATTAAGCAGAACCTAGCCTCACATAAATTGCCATTAACAATGGCTCGGCAGAAATATCAACTGGCATACCGTCGAGTAAGCCACAGGAATGCCAGCTGGCATACTGTCAGCTCGTCGGCAATTGAGTTAGGCTTCAGCTGTAACTAGCCGGCGTCTCTGTAGTTGAATTAGGAAGTCCGGCGTGCCGGGAATATAGGCCGGTATGCAAGTACGAGCACCTGCTTTGAATTGCTAATCTAGATTTAAAATTCTACTGGAACGTTGTGATTCTCGAATAGCTGTTAGTATTCTATACCTTGGAAAAAAAACGGAAATATTAGAAAAGCATTTACGTGTGCTCCTGGCAGTCCGTCTGTCACGACCATTACCAGGAGGCGCTTGATGCAGATACTTTGAAATTTTGGTAGTGAAGTATTAATTTTTTTGAATTTCATGTCTGACGGTATGCTACCGCTTTTATTTTCAGGAACCATTTGACGCACATTTACAACTAGACACTTACTATAAAATTTTAACCTCAAAATTAGTGAAAAGGAAATAACGTGTCCTCCATCTTAATTCTTAACTTCACCATTACAAAGATTACAATATTAACCAAGTACGCTTGAAAAAGTCCGTTTTCTTACCAAAATTAATCTTAGTATATTTAGCCTGATTTTTCCTTTGAGTTTAGTAAGTAGCAGTTCTACATCAAGACTTAATTTTTTCAAAGATAACAATATTAACCAAGTATGCTTGAAAAAGTTCATTTTCGTACCATAATTAATCTTAATATTTTTAGCGTGATTTTTCTTTTGAGTTCAGTAAATAACAGTTCTACGTCAAGGCTTAATTTTTTCTAACATTGCAATATTACCCAGGTATGCTTGAAAAAGTCCGTATTCGTACTATAATTGACCATTATATGTTTAGCCCGATTTTTCTTTTGAGTTCAGTGAATAGTAGTTCTACATCAAGGCTTAATTTTTTTATTATAATTGACAAGTATCTTGATACTTGTTAATTATACTATTATTGCTTAGATTTACTGACAGTTAAAAAGTTTTTTTGTTTTTCATTAACTGTCAGTCGAGTTGGAACAAGAGTCTGTTTCATCGACCTTGCCCTATTGCACAGTCCAATCGCTAAAATATCCATACAAAATACGTTTTTAACTATAAGTAAATCCGACTAACGCCAATATGCACCACACACGACAAAACTGTCAGTAGGACTTACTGACAGTCAAAAACGTTTTCTGTTAATAACTGTCAGTCGAGTCGACCTTACTCTATTGCACGGTCTAATTCCCAAAGTATCCTTATAAAATGCATTTTTAAATGTCAGTAAATCCGACTGAGAGTCCTGACCGTATGTGGTGCGTGTGGGCATAAGTGTCCTAAGTTGGTCGACTATTACTCGCAAACAAGTAAAGCCTATTTTTCTATGACAATTTTCCTTCTGATTCCTTTATATATACTACTCTTATATATAGTTTTTATATATTAAAAATATTATATATTCTTAATACTTTGTAAACGAATCTCTATACAGAAAAAGTATTCATAACATACTCCTAATATTTTTGAAAAACCTTTCCAATGATACGCTACACGAATAAAAAAATTACACCACATGTTGAGAAAATGTGTTAAAAAAATTAAAAACCTTTTATTTCATAACTTTATTTATATACTTTATAGAACGAATAGTCTGTGAGTGAAACAGCTGTAACATATAGGCCAATAGACAGACAAACACAGCATAAATTAAGACTTTTCCGTTTCTATGCGGAACTTTATAACAATATAATAGTATTGAAATAACAATTTGTAACTTTATGTTGTTGGAAAAACCTTATATTAACCAGATTCAAAGTCGTCGATATTTTGATGTAAATGAAAACACGAAGCATATTCAGTATTTACATCAAACATAAGTAATGTAACAGTTTATGTAAACACACTATATTTTATTAGTATTGAAATAACAATTTTTAACTTTATGTTGTTGGAAAAACCTTATATTAACCAGATTCAAAGTCGTCCATATTTTGATGTAAATGGAAACACGAAGCATATTCAGTATTTACATTAAACATATGCAATTTAACAGTTTATGCACACACTATATTTTATTAGTATTGAAATAACAATTTTTAACTTTATGTTGTTGGAAAAACCTTATATTAACCAGATTCAAAGTCGTCGATATTTTGATGTAAATGAAAACACGAAGCATATTCATTATTTACATTAAACATATGCAATTTAATAGTTTATGCAAACACACTATATTTTATTAGTATTGAAATTACAATTTTTAACTTTATGTTGTGGGAAAGACCTTATATTAAACAGATTCAAAGTCTTCGATATTTTAATGTAAATGAAAACACGAAGCATATTCAGTATTTACACCAAACATATGTAATGTAACAGTTTATGCAAACACACTATATTTTAAAATTGCAGGCACATATCAATATTTTTAAATTCTTAAACCACATTTTACAAATTTATAAGTCATAGTTATATGTAACCGTGTTACATGTGACCAAGCCACACTGAGTTAAAAAAATCTTAGTTCCTCCTCTCTGCTTCTAAAAATGCTAAATACAATGGTTGTATGCTTTTTAATAATTAAAATAATGTCATATAAACCTACTTATAAGTGTATTTTTCCCATCATTTCTACAGTGCTTAAATATCACACGCATTATTCTAAAATATAAATATTTCTAAATATTCTGTGAAATAAATGTCCATATCAAACTAAATACACAAACAATAAATTTGCTTCTTGAAAATTTGGAATCGATAGCCAGATATATAAAGCCAGATCGTTATGTATTTGAACAAAATGATAAGAACTTTCAATTATTTTCACCATCATTTATAATAAAAAACTTTCTACTGCGCTTTATATTAAATAAAAAGGAACCCAAACAATACCGATTCGCCTCGACAATTCCCTATAATCACGACGATGACCTTAATACGAACGCAGCAAATAAGCTTATAGACCTAATTAAGCCGGAGCTTTCGAAAGCGTTCGCTCGATAAGCTTTCTCAGTAAAAGTTCAGTTGGCACTTAAACAGAAGATAAGGAGCGAAATAAATTACCTATATAATGAAGGATAACTTTGTCAGTCCCCGTGGAGCATCGTTCGTTATTTATCTTTAATTCTTGTCGCGTTAAAGGTGAAGTCTCGCCCACGGCAGTGTTACGTCTGCAAAACGTGAAGCGGTTTATTTAATACAATTCTTCATTAAATAATTTAAGTTGCTTTTGCTTATCTTTCCTGAGTTTTTTTTATATATAGTTTACTAAAGTAATAAATATTTATTAAAAATTATGCTATTAAAGTTAATTAAAACTGTTCTTTTCACATAAGTCTGTAAAGCTCTATAAAACATAGGTCTACAAAAACTCTATAGACAATATATAAAATGTTGTGACCTATTATTCAAATGCTTCTTCTACTTAACCGATTCTCGTTAAACTTTGCACACGTATTGAGTCCCGATGACAATACAGCATTGAAATGAATTCAAGCTTTATTCCTTAAATTCTGATGCTGTAAGGGTACTATACACCTAAACCGTGCGAGTTGAGGATTTTCTGGTTTTAAATTAATATTGCGGTGTCAAGCAGACACTTTATTATTGAGGTCATGTTCCAAATCCTCAGTCCTGATGCTGCAGTGGTACAGCCTGCCTGAATCATGACACTTGATGATCTGCTGGTTTAAAATTGGTATACTGGGTGCCACGATTTAATTCTCACTTAATCAAAACCCCGGTGCGGTGGCCCATAATTATTTTCTAGCATTTAGTATCACATCGATTGTACAATGAAACCAGTTAATGGGAAAGGCTCCTTTATCTTTATTTTATTCCAAGTTTTTCTTTATAGAATTGATTAGATAGCTTTACCACGATCGACCTGAAAGAATACCCTTGTAGAAATAAAATCACCTTACGAACGAACATCTTACATTAAATATGTAATGAAACTAAATGAAGAAAGTAAATAAAAATTAAATTTGACATTTGTTAATAATTATATGTTTATAATATCGAAATATACCGTCACATAATAGTTGTAAATATGGCCCTTGAAAATTATTTCTAGAAAAAGCGTTTCTCTGGTAAAACCAAAATAATTAATCCGTATCACTAGAATGAAAATATTTTATCTCAAAAAATGGGTCAATTATAAATATTTCAGCCTTTTAGGTATAATTTTTATATTCAACTTTATCTTTTTCAAATCTTAAGTTTAATTTATGCGTTTTGACATTGAGTTCGATATAATTTTCTTTCCATCAACAATTTAACATTAGGCTTTCATTTATAAAAAAAAATTTGTACATTGATTAATTTGTTCATTCATTTCTTTGCTTGCCCGTTTTTATAAGCTAATCTTCAAAATTATCAGATTAGATAAAAAAATTTCGCGGACTTATGCCTTAATCCTTCAGCTATAAGCTATGGATGATGGAATTATATCTAAGAGAAACTGAGCAATGACGACGAATATAAATAAAAGATTGGAAACTGATAACTGATAATTTATTTATTTCCGATCGGTGATCGAAAAATTGCGGGATGGAGTGTGTGTATATTTTTGGACTCTTCCGATAATATTTCTAAAACTACCAGACATAAGATTCTAAAAAATATGTCTAAAATCTATGTGACTTGGCCTTTTAATTAACATATATGTAGTAAATAAAAATGTCAAATTTATATGTCAACGCAAAAATTTCTGTATCAATGTTTTTGAATGTAATCTATTTACAAATATGGGTGGGTTAATTGCATTATTGATACCCTAAATCTTAAGTTACGTCAAGCGAAGTCCAAGAAAAAAATGTGCACATTTTTAACACTAAACAAATCGAGCATTTTATTTGCTATCTCTAAAATTTCGTATGTGAATATTTTTGTGTGTTATTGTATTGAGTATAGCAGGCTATATTATGTTTTACCACTGTGCAACTTCAATTTCAAGTTTCTACGTCAAACCGTTTCCGATAAGAACGACTATGGCGGAAATAAGAACGGACACGTGATTGATCTTAAAAGGTTTCCGTTTTTCCCTTTTGAGAAACGTACACTGAAAATGTCCAACCCATCATTTTACCAAAATGGAAATTGACAAATGATTCTCACTCATATAAACTCACGCAGGAAGTGAAACTTCTTTAACCGTTCATTATAGTTAATAATTTATAATACTCATTAATTATCTAGAAGTATGTTTTTTTTCTTGTTATTCCCAGTAAAACTATAGTTTCATTAATTTTTAGTAATATCCTTAAATACACTTAACAAATTTTCACTCGATTCCTGTACAAATGAAAATATCGCATTAAAGTTCAGTTTTCGCATTATTCATACGCACGACTAAAGGCATAAAAATCGGTGGCGATCTGCAGATTCATCAACGGATTAGCATTTGAAAAATTTTTTTTGACATTCTGGACTGCCATATTATTAGCACTAGGCCGGTTCTGCCGCCTTTCAAATTTAACATGGCAGAATGACTCGGACGTCGCTAAAGAAATTTCACATCAATAAACAATAGTTTTATTTTATTATAATTTAATAATTGAAAAAAACTTTTTCTAATAGCTTATTGATATATTATCAGTGAAATGCACAAACCTTACACCGACAAATTCATTTATTACTTACCTCCTTCGAATTATTGACACCAATCGGAAATGTACCCAGGAAATACTGCTAATCTATACTCATATCAAATTTCAGATTATGAAACTAAAATATAACGTTTATTACCAAAAAGATATGATAGAAAAGATATACTGACAAACAGAAACCGTGTTAAGATATGATAGAAAAGATATACTGACAAGCAGAAACCGTGAAGATATGATAGAAAATATGATAGAAAAGATATACTGACAAACAAATATGATAGAAAAGATATAGAAGATATGATTGAAAAGATATACTGACAAACAGAAACCGTGTTAAAAGATATACTGGCAAACAGAAACCGTGTTAATTAAAAAAATAATATATTAGATTGATATCGATAAATCAGTCGATTTTCTCAACTGTTTCTGCAATGTCATAGAAACCATTTCAATTATCACTGATAGGGTATATAAAGAGCGCAGCGTTGAATATCTGTTCAGTTAGTAAATGAGTTTGACCGAGTAAAGAACAAATAAAATGTGGAAATTTCACGATGTGAAATCAGATTGCTCCCGTTTTATGAACTTCACTTAGAGCAAAAAGCGAGCTAAATAACATGCAATATATACTCTGTGATACAGCAAAATATAGGTTCTCAATATTCAGAGAGAGAAATTTTAAACTCTCCGATACTCGTTACCATAAAGTTTAGAAATAATTAAATGTCTTTTTGAAACTGATCCATGATTAACTTCACGTAATATGACGGAACTGCTTTCATGCTCTCATAACTTCATTAGAAAAACAACTTCATGCTGTTTGGCTACTAAATGAGCTAATACTGATGATGGTGAGTTTATGAGCTACCGTGTTACATATTGCGTATGGAACTCTTTAAATTAGATCGAGAAAATAAATCATAAAAAACAATGTTAAAAGTACGTTTTGTTAAATCACTTTTAACGAAATTTACAAGTTCACTCATTTTCAAGTATTCCCTGAGGTACATAAGTAATTTTGTGTTTTTCGCAATTTCTAACTTACTTTTTGGAATCTTCCTACTAAGTTTAAATTAAAAGTTTCTTTACATGTTTTGATAATGAAATTAAATTATCTCAGAAATCAAAACTAGTTGTAAATTACTAAAACTTTCCAACTAAATCTTCACTCGACCGCAGTGTTAGCCTACCCTTACGGAGCTTTCGCCCCAAAAGCTGCGCTGCGGAACTTTTGCAAGTTCCATTATTCAATTTGTGTACTGCGCAACAATCTTCTGTTCGACCTCGACGCACCCATTGGATTCTTGTATTTTATTTTTGTTTGCAGGTATTGTTGTATCGACTGTTGTGTAGAAGCTTATTGGTATGCTAATATTTATTTAGGCGTGCGGTGGCAAATTCGTTCATTCAATTTTGTTATATCGCGCAACTAAATTCAGTTCTTTCTCTCGGTGACAATACGGATAAAACAGATTGAACTGTTTTATCTAATATTTACCCATTTAAAAAACGGTTTTAACTCTCGTTGTTGAAGCACTTAAAAACAAGCGTCTGAACAAAAATATAAATAACAGTTTGCTAGAAAACAAATGAAGTTTTTTTTTATTTTCTCAAGTATTAAATTGGTTTAAAAAGTAAATTAAGGGTTATTTATATAAAAATAACCCTGCCAAGTACAAGTAGACTACGAGAATACTGTACGTATTTTGGCGTATAAAAAAATTTAAAGCGCACAGTATATCTATTATACTTTTATAAATATTAATATTACTTTAAAAAAGGTAAGCTTATTTCTTAATAAATCTTTCACATACTTAAAATTATAGTGAGTTCCTCAAAAACTATGAAATTTAGAAACATTTCTGTAGTTTTTCAGTAAACTTAGGTAAACTTTAAAAATCCACCTTGTTGCCTTTGCAGTCTAACATCAAGTTTACAAATTTATTTACTTAAATAATTTTGCTGTAATAGTAATATATTACAATTTTATTATTTTTGTCTAGTCAATCAAATATTAAAGTGTATTATTTCTTCATATTTGATTTATGTATTATAAAACGTGTCTCAGCGCAGAATTCAAACTTTAAACTCGAGCGGTATACCGAAATGATTAACAATTTTATTGTAACGCAGCTTACAAGAGGGGGATGTTGACGAGTGAGATGTGTGGTTTCAACAAGATGGGGCCACTGCCTATGGACACCATGGTGGACACGATTAGAGCACTATTTCCAGAAAAAGTTACAAGCCGATTTGGAGAAATAATTTGGCCGCCTAGACGCCAGACTTAACCGCAGTTGACTTTTTTCTACGAGTTTATCAAAGCAAAAGCTTTTTATACCCTCTTGTGAATTTGGAGCAGCTGAAGGTTAAAATAACGGAAGAAGTGAAAGCCATCTCAATCGACCTTCTGTGGCGCATCATTTCGAATTCGCGCTTGCGCTTTGATGAGTGCGTTCGTCGTGACGTGAGACATTTTGATGACGTAATATTCCGTCCATAAAATCCGCATAAATGTACTTTAGTTTATTAATTAAAATATTATAAATGCAATGATTGCTTTTTTTATCATATAAAGTTTGAATTCCGTGCTGACACACCTTTTGCTAGCTGTGCCCCACGATTTTACTCGCGTGAAAGTCGGAATAAGAAAAGTCATTAGAACTTCTTTTGTTTCTCTCATATGTTGGGTATAAACTATTACCTTACCATGTTTAATCAAAATCCTTCCGGTATATTTCGCGTGATTGACGAACAAATTACATACAGATAGGCAAAGATTACAAAAACAGGTTTTTTGGCTTCTATTATCATTCTTTATTAAATAAAAAAAATTCTTTACTAAATCAATCGCTCTTTTTAAAATATTTTTAATGATTAGAATTCACTGATATTATAATTTTATTAATAATATAGGATTTTAGAATATCCTTCAAACAATAGTTTCTGTTTATATAGAAATTTCATGCGAAATTACAACGTCCAAAATTTAGTCAAAAGCAATAATTTTAATTTTTTTTTAATTATAAACCTATAAACTTTTTGTAAATTATAAACCTGTAACCCTAAAAATAAATGTTTTGAATTCTGGGATTTTAATAACAAATTAACTTGTTGAAAATTTGTTTCAAAGTTTTACTACATTCTCCACATTTTTCATGCAACATTTTTTTGTGAATAAAACATTATTCAACAGTTCAATATTAATAATAAAAAATTTAATTATTTTGCGCATCTTTATATTGTTTCATATTGTCACATCGTAACAAATAAATCACTTCCAATCGTAACGTAATTTATGCCATATTTATGATGGTTTAGGAAAGCATATTCAATACGTTTTTTTTTATTATTCCTTTCACGCAATAAACCTAAAGTTAAGTAGAATTCGGTGAAAACGGCTCACGTTTACATAAGTAACCCTCAAGTGGATAACCGTCATACTTTTTCAATACGCAGAATTTTTAAAAACGATTTTCACTGTACTCTTCAGTACATTGAAGGGAATTACCTCTCAGCGGCTTAATCGTATTTAACTTTACAGCTGTTCAAGTAATATTTTCTTTATTTCTATGTGTTCACGTAACTGCATACTTCTGTAAAACAATATCAAGTCGTAAAATAAAATATATATAATGCTGTGACATACAGGCGAATAGAGAGACATGACAATATTACAAGGGTTCGATTTTTTCCATTCTATTATGGGACTCCAAAGAAAACTTTGAAGAATTCTTCCATCTAAGAAAAATCCAAATAATTTCAGAAAAATACGTTAGCAAATGGAATCTTTAAGTAATCCAAATATTACACTAAGAAAAACCCAAATAAAATCAGAAAAATACGTTAGCAAATGGAATCTTTAAGTATTATATTTCATACCTATTCATAGGTATATTTATACCTATTACTTAAACATTCCTAGTCACATTTTAACCAGATGTTAAGGTCCTAAAGAAAATGTTATCAAGATTCAATATGTTAAAGCTTATTTTTCCGTAATTTTATTTGTTTACAAGCGCATCATGTGAAAACTTTAAACAAATTTTGTAGTTTTCATTATTATATAGACAAGTGTTTAGGAAATTAAATGACATATCGGTACAAAGTTTACAAGTTTTTTAAATTTCTGCACAAAAATCTATCCTTCTAATAGTGTCTTTGCCATTTTTGTTTAATGAAAGAAATAAAAATATTTTAAAACTGTGTTCAAAATATCTTAGATTGATATTTAAATAGGGTTTACAATTTATCTAAATAGATAATACTAGCTGTAAATAAACGCATACTATCGAAATTAATGAATTTTAAAACTAATCCATAAAAACGTAGTCGCAGACAAAGGCTACTTTATCAATATAATACATTTAAGTACACAAAAACACATTAATAAACAAAGTTAGTAGAAAATATAACCAAATAAATCCAAATATGATTTGAAATATTTATCACGTGAGTCCAACATGCACCTAATATTGTTTACATATATTTCATGTTTTATTGACGCAATTGTCAAATGCAAGTTTATTGCCGAACTTATGAGCGTCATTGCATTTAATTTAGTTCTGTATTGAATGTTTTATAAAAGGTTTTATGTGTTCATTGTATATTCTAAACTGTTTGGAGTAGAAACATGAAATTCAGCATTGCGAATATATGAAACATATTATTAACACACGAAAATAATATATGTAAATCTTACAAATGCAATGAACATTCGTTTTTTTTAAATTTCTTATTTGAGTTTCACGGATATATATTAGGAAATATTTATTTTTACATTTTTTGACGTGAAAACGTCTATTCGCTCATTAAGTATTGAACTTTCTTGTGTTACAAAATGTGTACATTTTTCAATTGCTAATAACTACGTATTCTAATAATACGTTAGCATTCGTGCGTTCATTTCCGTTTAGAGCATCTCTGCTGTATTTGTCGTGCAGTGACATCATTTGGTTTGCCTGTGACGTTATCGGATTAGTGTAGATACATGCTCGTTATTTTTGCGAATTAACGTAGTGTCAAGATATAAATTAGTATATCAATGTGCTTATGTGAATGGAAGGTGCTACGGTGTGATACCGTACGTGCAATCGAGGCTCGGTGTGCCACGGCTCTGCTGGATTTTTACTGAAAGAAACTGTAAACATATCTATTGAGTGTGGCAAATATACTGTGAGTGTGGCAAATAAGCGAACGATATTTCAAAGATAGATTGGTAATTAAATTACATATTAATACGAAACGCTTGTCCCGATTTTATCCCGACATTTTCATGAAATATCTACGCGCCACCACGGACTTCACTGTTTTTTTACTCAGAATAAAAAAATCGATATCCTCAAAAACGTGAAAAGAGATTTTCTTAAAAATTTTCAAATTATTAGTAATTTATATGTTAAAACAATATCCCATTGCTCAAAGAAAAAATCTCATTAGGATATATCCTACTTAAACTACAATAAAATTTGGAGATTTGTACTGAATGGAGCGTGGCAGAGACTCGCGACATTGCAACTATTTATAAGCCAAAGTATATAAATGCTTTCATAAACCTAGAAATAAAATGTTATCCCAACATTGCCAAAAATTTACATAAAGTACTTAAATTTTGCACGAAAGAATTTTTGCACACTGTTATTATTAATTTGTTGTTATTATTAAAAATTGATTATAGAATAAATATCTATTTATAAAAAAATATAGCTTACGATTTCAACTGTTCATAATAACAAGACACGCTCAAAAAAAATGTTAAGGAAATTTGAAAGAAAATTTCAATTCTGTCGTTCATACTTTTCATTTAGTCAAATAGTTTTATGTTAAGGAAAGAAGACGTCGATTAATAATTCAATTCTGAACTGGCTTTAAAAAAAACGGTCGTGCTAGCTATACTTGCACGTTTAGTGTTTCGTGCCATCAGCTCCCCACTAAATGTTAATAGTAATGAATTCCGACTTTGTGCTTAAAAAGAATCCATCTGCCGGTTTAACCGCCACCGACCGCAACTATTCCGTATCACATCGCATATGTAGGGACCTGTGGACCTGGTCGACTGAGCCAAATTTAAAAATTTTAAAAACATGTGAAAAAAAGTTTCTTATATCTTGAGAAATATTTTTTTGTTGAAAATGTTTTTCTCTAAAAGAAATAGCTCAGCAGTTACAAGGAAATAAAAGATTAAATTGTTTATAAAAATTAATTAACGCGGAATTTTTCGGTCCTAATAATTTTCCTACAATCTATACCTAATTCCCAATATTCGGGATTTTTCACATTTTTCTGAGTTATCCTTCTAGTAAAAAGAGTGGGGTAGCAATTTTTAAACATTTTCCTGAAAAATGATTATAAAACATCATGTATATGGTTCAATTCGTGCTTCAATAAGCTTTCATTTTAAACCCTACACAACCTTGAAAAAAAATTATTTTCTAATTTCCCTATTTACCCCTGAAATTACCCTCAAATCCAAAATTCACGTTTTAATACTTTACGTTTTTAATTGGATCACCATACTCTATTTCTGTGTCAAATTTCAAATGTTGACGTCAAATAGTTCCTGAGAAAATTACCTGTGATAGACGAACGACCGAATGTATATCAAAGTGATGCTATTAATGTTCCGTTTTGGCATTTTTGTTACTATAACGGAATAAATCGAAAAAATGCAGAGATTCACGTAAACAATCATTTTCATAACGAGCCAGCCAGCTAACATTAGCGGGCCGCTAATGAAAAATGATCACCGCTGCCGGCCGTTCGGAAAACTTCGGAAAAATGCCTCCAAAAGGAAAATCATATTATCTCATTAGGCGTCGGGCTGATTTACGACGCGCTGCCTGATCCCGGACGGGAAAACCGGGGAAACACTGAAGGGTGGGAAATTGTGTAATTTATCGATGTGATTATTATCGAGGAATCCTCGTTGCAGTGTGACGAGAGCGACTCCCCATTCTGAAGACAGCGCGAGAAACAATTACATTGAAAGAGTGTGTTTTCAGAAATATTTTTCATTTCAATTTTTCTTTTTTTTCTCTAAATGTTAACACTAATTTATGCCTTTATACTTATCGGGAAAATAAAAATATATATGTTAAGCACGAGAGATCTCGTATTGTAATAGTTCCGTACACACTAAAGTATATCTTAAAATCAAACATTTAAGTGAATATAGTGTTTCTATTAAACTACTTTCTATTAATGCTATTTTTCACTAGGGAAATATGTTGTCCAGCATTTTTTTTATATTTATGAATTCTCCAAAATACTGTTTTATATAATATTTTGTATTTAACTCTCTTCAGTATTTATTGTTTAAATTTAGGTGTTGAGTAATATTGGAGCTGAATTACAACTTTCTACATAATGTGGTGTTTAGATAGAAATGGTGACAAAATTGGTATAAAGATCAAACTTGTTATGGTCTGAATTTTCAAATGTACTTAGTTTTTTATATATTTGTGAATTCTCAAAAAGACTATTTTATATAATATTTTGTATATAGCTCTCTTTAGTATTTATTGTTTAAATTTAGGTGTTGAGTAATATTGGAGCTGAATTACAGCTTTCTACATAATGTGGTGTTTAGATAGAAATGGTGACAAAATTGGTATAAAGATCAAACTTTTTGTGGTCTGAATTTTCAAATGTACTTAGTTTTTTATATATTTGTGAATTCTCAAAAATACTATTTTATGTAATATTTTGTATTTAGCTCTCTTCAGTATTTATTGTTTAAATTTAGGTGTTGAGTAATATTGGAGCTGAATTACAACTTTCTTCATAATGGCGTTTAGATAGAAATAGTCACAAAATGGGCATAAAAATCAACATTTTTATGGTCTAAAAAATCATTTTTTATCCGTAAACTAAAAGTTTAAAAACAAATAAATCTTCTACTCTAAGACGTTTTTTCCACAATGCCTACATACTTAAAGAATAGAAAATAGAAAATAAAAAATGATTTTCCTAACCATAAACCCCACTACCTCTCCCTTCTTCATATGTTCGATGGCCTTATCGAAATATCAGTTTGTCATTTTAAATGCCATTTTCAGTGGTTAACTAATTTTAAATGCCATTTTCGACTAAGAAATTCTGAATAAAAACAAACAGAAAAAAACAAGACAGAAATTTAAAATTCACATGTTATACGTGAATTTCAAGTTTCTGACTTGTTATTTTAGACAAACAGAAGCCTCTGATAAATAGATAAACGGAGCAGTAGACGGATGGACAGAGGACTTTGCCACACCACAGGTTTTCGTTGGGACCCTTCGCGCATGTAATCCTAAAACTTATTACAAATTATTATTGGCGTTGATTCAAAAGTCAATATCAATATTGCATTAAAACAACAGATTTCAATAATGTTGTTGTAGCATAGAAAAAATAATTACTTTTAATTCGTACCACTTTCTAATTAAAATATTTATCAAACCTTCTTTTATAAATTTTATTTTAAAAATTTATGTATATATATATACATATATATATATATATATATATATATATATATATATATATATACGTGTGTTTATTTGTGATCAAGTAAGTTGCACCGGACTACACTGAAAATATTTAGTATTACTACAAATAAACTTATTTCCACAATAAACCTTCGTCAACATAAAAATCTCAAATTAGATTTAGCTTCAGTTAAATCTATGAGTTAGATAAGTTAAGAGACTAACAAATAAAAAATATGTATTTAAAGATATCTAAAGAAATTAATTTGATACCACCAGTTCCTTTATGTAAGAAATTAAGGTCAAAAAATTTATTTAAATTTATCTGCAAAAATATTCTAATTGACATCTAATAATGCATTGGCAACTAATAAACTCTCAATTTTTCTAGCAATTACAGAAATATCATGGAAACTTTTTGATCATCTCTTTTATGGTATATAAAGAATGCGACATTCTATTTCTATTCAGTTAACCACTGACTTTCGGCTAGTAAAGTACAAATTAAATATAAAAATTTCACAAACAAAACCTAGAGTGTTCTTGCTTCGTGAATTCCATTTGTACAACAATGGGGGAAGACTTTAGCACCTGTAAAAGAACCAAGCATTGGATCCACAGATTCAAAGAAGGAAATTTTAATCCCCTTTATCCAACGCGACCTCCTACACTAAATTTTCAAAAATTAAAAAGCCATATTGAAAAAGATGCCAAATGAAGTTCTCCTTATTATGCAGAGCTAACTTTGTACACTCATACTGCAATAGAAAAACAACTTCATGCTTTGGAAGAGACGTAAAAATATTCTGAATGGGACAAAATGGGATTGCTAACTTAATATCAAGATCTTAAAAATAAAAAGAATTAACTAAAAAGAAAAATAAATGTTAATACAATAAAACTTTTTAATATTTTAAACTAAATTTAATGACAAATTAACTACATATTTATTAAAATATATTTACATACTAAAATTTAGATAACATTAAATTAAACGTACAGTTAATTTGGTATCTATATCAATACAAGTTAATAGTTGTGCTGGTATGAAAATATAAAATATAATCACATATTTAACAAAATTCTAAAAGACGCTAAAAAATTTAACCATGGATGAGGTATTAACGTAAAAGGTGGTAACTTTAAAGGAAACTTTATTATAACATGCAGCAATAACATGAACCTACATAAGTCTAAAATTAAAGTAGTTAAAAAAAATAGAATTGGCAAAATTTAAAAACAAACTAAACTGAACCTGTAAGAAAGTTTAAAAATCTCAACTGATATGGATCAAATAACTAAAATAATTTTCAATTTATTCCTAACGATTGAATTAACACAGTCAATAACTGTATAACTTAAACATAGTAGAAAAATTAAAATATATGTCAACTTTTCCTTTTAATTAAAGCACACATGAACAATGTAAATATTACATAAAATTGTTCAATTTACAAGTTAAGGTACAATTCTTTCATTTAACTTTTTTCTCTAGCGTTGGCGTTGTTTTACCCAGCTGTTGTATCTGACCTATTATTAAAGCAATTATGTTAGACATTTTTAGTTCTGTCTGAAACTGGCGACAATGCTCTATGAACATTGGATGTATGAGACGAAGTATGGCAGCGTCTAAGGTCGGGAAGAGATGGTGGAGACCGTGGTCTCCGAAATGGGTCAGACTGTTGAAATGCGTCGCGTTGATTTCCACTCGATCCATGACAGCTCTCAGCTGGAAGAGGCCCCAGTCGATCGTCTCTCTGAAAATTTAGTGTGAATTTATTAAATTTAGTGGTGGTGCGTTGTATAATAAGTGGTGCAATATTAATTAATTATTTTGATAACAAAAATTTCAGCGTAGAAAGAAGCCTATTGTAACGTTGGAAAAACAATTATCGCCAATACGATAAAAACCGGTTTTACTCCCTAACATTTAACTGTCCATGAACTAACCGACGAAGTACGTGTGGGGATCGTTACTTTTCAAACTCATTTTTCCCAAAAACTAAACGATTTTTTTTAAATTCTTGTAACCTAAATTTAACAGTATTTTAATATGATTGAATTACTTACACAGTAGTCGTTATTATGCAGTAATCTTTGGTCATTAGGAATTAGTCTAAAACCAAAAAAAATATTCAGAAAGTATTTGTGTTTTTAGTATAGAAATCTTTTCGTCAGTATTTAGTAACTTGATTATTTTATTGCACAAGCACTCCTTTCATATTGACGAAAGTTTTTGTGAGAAAATTGCAATTACTTGAATTTTTTATTGTTTTACATATAAGTGTAATAAAAATAAATTTAAATTTCTTTTTATTTGTTTCCATACTTATTTAAATACCTAAATAGTTTTTGATTATTCCATAATGACTGAATTTTTTTTCTGAATTATATAGTTAATTCAAAAAAAAAATAATTCGAAAAATATCCATTCGTACCTTTTTGATCAAAGACCCAGACAATTCAAGGTCAGAGACCAAAAACAGCATACATCGTGGTAGACCAATAATACCTCTACACATGTTATTTCAAACATTGACACTGCAACCCATTTCACTGAACTTTACATGCTAAACCATCTGTCAATGTTCTTTAGATATTTAAAACGCTAAAAATTATTTGTATTTTGATCGTCTGTATTATCATAAACATTATTTATAATTTGGTCGTCAAACCGATTTTTTTTTTTATTTCGCAAATGAATATTTTATCCTCATATTTCTATTCCTCAGATCCATCTTTGATGGGTTCTTTGACTATGGCTTTTGGAGAAGGAGAACTAATGCCGAATTTTATCGCTTATTTAAAGAATATAATAAAATAAGAAGTAGGCCGGTCATGTAATTAGAGTGAAGGAAGATAGAACGACAAAATGAATTTTTCTGACTAAACCAACTTGCTCAAGAGGAAGAGGAAGACCCAAATTCAAATTAAGATGGGCGGACTGCCTATTTATGAAATGAAAATGAATTGAAATTTCTAGTGCACTATATAATCATGAAAATTATATTATTCTAATAATACACTCATAGTTATTCCATTTCATTCCTAATGAAAAACTATTCATACAAAATGTAGAACCAATGAAAAACTATAAACTAATGGCGCTCGGAGTGGTCAGCAGTGTACGTTTGAATGCAGTGTTGCGTTTGAATCCAGTGCTGCGTTTGAATGCAGCTTTTGTATGCTCTGCAACCATTTTAGATGGAATCGGGGTGGCTTTTAGCCTATCCATTTACCCAATTTCTTTTGTTCTTAAAACTAGGTGAGCTGGTTTTAAAATTAAACTAAAGTTTAATTATCTGTGCTGATTTACTTACGGTATCTCATCTCCGTCGTGGAATATCTGCGGATGGTGATGGGCTGCATTGAATCCGATGCAGCCGAACCAGAAGCTACTGGCAAGAATAATTGCCAACCAGACCTGAATAGCGATCAGAAACGAACATCCGCTCGCGAGCCACATCCAAATGGGCAGTGTCAGTCCGAGAAACTCGTCAATATGGAATTCCTTCTTTTGGAAGTCAGTGCAAAACAGGACCTTGTAGATGCTGGAAGTATTTTGATGAGTAGTTTTAAAAAAATGTAGAATTTTGTGGTTTCTTTCAAAACTTTTTAAAACTCCAAATGGATAATTAGTATCCACAACAATATCAAATATATTAAGAAATATAGGATTTAAGCTTCTTTTAAATACATTTGTTTCTTACACTTGTTTCTATTAATTACTACTGAACTTCCACTCATGTTTTCAAATATGAAAAATCATAAAAACGTAAATGTAAAGACATGACGAATAAATACAAAATAAAAGTAAAATGGTCGAAAGAAACTACATTTCAAGAAAAAAGATTTTTGCAATTAACTGAATAATTTGGAAAAAAATGTAACGCATAACTTAAATTACATATTTATATCGAACATTTCCGCGCATCAAAAGGGGAAAAAACATTCTGCGAAAATATACACACGAAAACAAACAGTCAGATACGTATAAGTTTTTACATATTTTTGGGTTATTAGTAAGTAAATTAGACCACACGGAATTCAAACAGTTTTCGGGTCAAGAATTTGTGTCAAAAAAAACAACAGTAATCCTTAAATTCGAATGAAAATAAAAATATTTGAGATCATAGTACGTACAGCTTAACGAAAGCAGTCAAATAGAAAGAGGAGAATATGAACGGCTGCAACATGAAGGAGAACTTGCTCAGCGTGGATTTGCCAGGTCGCGGCAACCAGTTGAAGAGAGGCTCGAACTGCGACACCTCCAGGTCGAAGAGCGTGTTAGGAAAGCTGTGATGGGAGAGCACGTGAGTGACGCGCCATTCTCTGAAAAAGGATTAGTAAATAATTAATTTTCGTAGCAAAAAATATTGTCTCAATTAATTGGAGTAAGAAGCTTCGGTTTATTTTGATTGATGAAAGGGTACAAATTTCGCAAGTACAAATGTGGCTCCTTGGACCCAATAGTAGTATAGACGTTAAAATATGTTATATACTTACTGAATAGTTTTAAAATATGTCTCTGTTGATCACTAAACACTACACCAAGGATTGACAGGTCGTAGCTAAAACAGGTAACACTTCTCTTTTCAATTCAAATACAATAAAGACCCCTATTGAATAAATAATTGATTCATTCCAAGATTCGAACACGGTAGTTAGGAGTTCAGAGTTCACTTCTGTATTGCTGCGCTTATGACTTGCTTAGTGAAGCTGCATTATTTATACTAATTTTATGTTAATTAGGTAATTTTTTTCAGATAAGAGCAATCATGCACTATCCAAAGGACAAGTTTAAAGTTTCTAGGTCAGCTAGAAACGTTTAAATAATATGATTACCTAATCGTTCAAAACACACCCATAAATGTTTCCAATGTTATAGTGTCCATTTTTCTACTTGTTCCTACATAAGAATTACTTAGCCATTTAGATATAATTGTTGTTACTGTGTCATTTAAAATCTAGGAAAAAATAAGTATTTTTATCTCCTCTGTATTAAAACGACGGTAAAAAATAAAAAGAAATAAAGGGAACATTACCCTACCCATTAGCCGGGCATTGTCAGGCATTGACCACTCTCAGAATAACACAGGCAAATTACATTTATCAACTTTAAGAGTAACCGTCTAGCTCAAAAATGTTTTTCGTCATTTTAATGGTTTTTTCTGTTCCCTTTTTTTTATTACGACCTCTTTCGCCTCACTGGCTTCGTAAATTTTATCAGTTTCTAGTTGTCTTTCATACGTTACTTTTTTAATAATAAATCTCTACATTGTACTTCATTTAATTTTTCTCCTATTATTCACGAATTCTATATAAAAAGATTTAAAGAAAGGTTAATAAAATTTTATGCAATCATAATCATGCATAATGAGTCAATCAATGCCTTACGAATACAATAAAATTCGTAAAGAAGCCATAAGCATCTAACTATGTAACGTATTATTTAAACTTATAAAAGCGACTCATCTATATGACATTAGAGCAAAGCTCATGAGATACATCCTCCAAGTGTCTCTACATTGTACTTCATTTACTTTTCTCCTATTATTTACCAATTTTATATAAAAAGATTTAAAGAAGGGTTAATACAATTTTATGCAATCATAATCATGCATAATGAGTCAATCAATGCCTTACGAATACAATAAAATTCGTCAAGAAGCCATAAGCATCTAACTATGTAACGTATTATTTAAACTTATAAAAGCGACTCATCTATATGACATTAGAGCAAAGCTCATGAGATACATCCTCCAAGTGTCTCTACATTGTACTTCATTTACTTTTCTCCTATTATTTACCAATTTTATATAAAAAGATTTAAAGAAAGGTTAATAAAATTTTATGCAATCATAATCATGCATAATGAGTCAATCAATGCCTTACGAATACAATAAAATTCGTCAAGAAGCCATAAGCATCTAACTATGTAACGTATTATTTAAACTTATAAAAGCGACTCATCTATATGACATTAGAGCAAAGCTCATGAGATACATCCTCCAAGTGTCTCTATATTGTACTTCATTTACTTTTCTCCTATTATTTAACAATTTTATATAAAAAGATTTAAAGAAAGGTTAATAAAATTTTATGCAATCATAATCATGCATAATGAGTCAATCAATGCCTTACAAATACAATAAAATTTGTAAAGAAGCCATATGCATCTAACTATGTAACGTATTATTTAAACTTGTAAAAGCGACTCATCTATATGACATTAGAGTAAAGCTCATGAGATACATCCTCCAAGTGTCTTTCTGATACAAATAATTGTGGGCTTCTTAATAGATCTAGCTTCATGAATACAATAAATTCAATGCCTAATGGATCTAGCCTCATGAATACAATAAAATTCGTAAAGAAGCCGTAAACTTCCAACTATGTAAGGTATTGTTTAGACTTATAAAGGCGACTCACCTATATGACATTAAAGTAAAGCTCATGAGATACATCCTCCAATTGTCTTTCTGATGTAAGTAATTGTGGGCTGCGATACCCATCCACGTCAATGATAAAAATGCCAAACAGTACGAGGTAATATAAACTCTCCAATCACTGGCCCAACACGTCAGAGCCGATGATGCTAGCAGAAGAATGAACAGGGAATCGGTTGTAAAATGAGTTTTGCTCGAAGCATTTTTAGGATAGTTGGGCATCTCTTCGAACACCTTGCTTTTGAGGGTTCTGTAGAAACCATCTTCTTCAAAGGTAAAGGGCGAATTTCTGGGCGTAACTGCGTCACGGATGTAGAATTTATTCAGAAGCTGGTTGACTGAAGGGTTGAGGTGGTGGCTTTCGAACGCTTCCGTTATGTCCATCCCCTAAAAAAATTAAGTTTTATCAGAAATAATGTACAAAAATTTATACTCATATTCTCTATCTCTTTCGGGTCACAGCAATGTCGTTCATTAAAATATAACTTCTGTAATGATATCTTTAAAATAACAATTTCGATATATTTTCACCTAACCGCACGTACGAAAAGAAAAAGCTATGCTTTTTACGTTTATATCTTTGATTTTAATTGGATTGTGCATGTTATATATTAAATTGATTAATAATAAACCCGCCCTCTCAGTTGTGTTAGCACTTTTATTAATGAACGTTAGTTCATTTCGTTGCCGAAGAGAATATTTCCACTACTTTCTCAAAGCATGAAGTTTTTTCTTAATGCTGTATGAGAGAATGAGAATAGCTCATCCAGTAAACATAAATTTAACCTAGAGTCCGTTTCAAATGGGCTTTTTAATTTTTCTAATTGAGGATTATCGAAAAACGTTCATATACAAGCAGATACTCAAAAATTTGTAATTCTGCAAAAAACTAGCCTAATAGCGTAACTAATATAAATATGTACAGAAAAAAATGATGCTTTAAAAATTCATCACATCCGTCTGTCCATCTGCCTGTCCGTAGATTAAAGCTTCGTCTATCCGTCCGTAAGTTATAGTTCTTTCAGTTTAACACCGTCGTGCTGAAGTCTTACAAAAAGAAATACATTAACATATAAATATTTCGATCAACTTGGAATAATTAATTGAAAAGTTAAAACATTCAAGCCTTTGAGCATAATTGATTTTGTAGAAAGTTCGCAATGGACGACTGTGAAGGCAAACTCGCATATAATTTTAAAACAGGTTTGAGGTATAATAATAAAAACTTCAGCGTTATCGGTTACTTGAAGTTTTTCGTGTACGTTTTCCCTGAGATGACTGGAAAA
This sequence comes from Druceiella hillmani, assembly GCA_039881145.1. NCBI lineage: Eukaryota > Metazoa > Arthropoda > Insecta > Lepidoptera > Hepialidae > Druceiella > Druceiella hillmani. The sequence goes on along the minus strand of JAYKKI010000060.1, from coordinate 4,871,461 downwards.
TTCAATTATGAGAGGTGTTTATATTGAGGATTACACAGGCATTTGGGCTTGGTATGAAAAACATATGTTTTTCGCGTACACTAATTGCAACGTAAGTTACGTGTCTCTTCTTCATTTGTATCCAACAACACTCAGTTCATCAAATACTCCTATCTACTACATAAGTGCAATTCTATGTCGAAATAAATTTTACTCTGTCTGTTGAAATGTAAGAAGCTATTGAAGATTTTATTCTTTTCTGGTTTGTTTGTTATCTAGTACATTTTCCAGAGTTAAAGTTTATAAAAAGTTAGATTTTGTATTTTAGAAGGCTAAAGATTTAAAAAATGATATTTAACTAAAAAAACATTTTTTTATTAATAAACGGAATCCTCAGCGCACTCGTTTGACTGCCGTTTAACAGGATTTTAATAATTTTCTTAGTCAATATGGCATTCAGTTGATAAGCGATTCGAGTTATGTTCTCTTTAATTATGTTTAATTATTTTTAAATTTCTATGTATTATAACTTCGATGTTATGACATGTATAATTATATTATTATGACATCTATAACTCTACTGTTTGATATGTACAACAGTTATGAAATTTGCGATTCTATTGTTATTACGGAAACACCTTATTGTTATTACATGTACATCTCTATTGTTATGCCACGTACAAATATGTTGTTATTACATATACAACTCTGTTGTTACGAAATGTACAACTCTGTTGTTTGTATGGTCAACTTTATTATTGTGACGCGTACAAATCTACTATTATGTCATTTAAAACTCTGTTGTTAACACATTTACAACTCTATTTTTATAACATGTATCTAACTGTAATAAATAACAAGGAAAAAAGAAAGATTAAGATAAAGAAAATAAAATAGACGATAAGGTCAAAATGAATTCATTTTATCTGTTACTTTTATCAATACTAATATAATTATCTATTAGTTATCGACGTGTTTTGTTTTCATAGTTCCGTTTTCACGAAAAGAATAAAAAAGGAAGCCTTACCACTCCCGTGTCCGTCCATCTTATCCACCACGGTCTGTGGCGGTTTTTTTTCACATTTGATAAAGTAGTTGAGTGAATCAGAGAAAGACAGAGAATTTGTTGAAAATAGATTTAAAGTTCTTAATCCCATTCAAGTTATCGAATAACATCTGCATGGACTATAATCTCAAAAACTTCGATAGAAATGGCATAATGCAAACAAGTCGATAGTCTTTAAGATATATGGGCAAATATAATGTCAGCATGAGAATGATATACGATTTCTTCAATTTAAAAAAAAAAATAGTAATTATCAGAGCCGTCTTAAATAAATCTATAATATTTGGAGGTACAATATCCAAAATAGGTTTAAGGGTTTTATTCAAAGGTGTTTTAAAATGGTTGGAGATCATCTAAAGTGGAAGAGACAATGGAATCATCAAAAGAGATATGAAAGCAAAATATTATAAATACATACAGAAATTTGGATGTTTGTTTGTCGAATTAACATAAAATCCAATGTTTACCTAGAAAAAGCTTTTTCAATAACAAAGATTTATTGCCACAATATATCCATAGATGGCGCCAGGCGTTTATTAAATCGCGAAAAATGTTAGCATTTTTATGGACAGATGTTGCAATAGCATCATTGGATAAGTAATAAATTCCTGTTATCATGCAGGCGAAACCGTGGTTGAAAGCTGATACAATTTAAAAAATTAAATAGGAGTTAAAAATTACAAATAGGTAACATAAGTTTAAAAGTAAAAACAGTTCTCAGAACTAACCAATTTTAATAGTTTTTCATAAGACTAAATTTTCAAATGTTGAACAAATTACCATAGGTTACAATTACGATAAAAATATAGTTTCAATAACTCGAAAATATTGAGTTTTTAGACACAAAGTATCGTGATGTAACAATGGCGCACGCAAAACGTGCTAATTGACAACTACAAATTAACATACTTATTGAAAGTAATATGTTCTGTTAAGTGGGTAATAACACTGATAATATTTTTTGCGGATACTTAATATAACAAAGTAAAATATTTTTGTAAAAGTATATACGCACGATTAATAATTGTTTGTGTATGTGGTCAAGTGAGGTGATCATTTTCCTCAGTTTTTTTCAAAGAATTAATTTAATTTTAGCCTGTTCAAATTTACAGCCTTAATAACGCATTAATTTATATTTTCATATAAAACATCTGGTTAAAAATCATGCAGATGGGCATAATATTTAAAAGAAACTGTAGAACAAGGAACAAGAGAAAAAGAATCCCTTGTTTCATAATGGAAAATTGATAACTGAAAGAAAAAACTAAATTATACATACATAATTTGTAAAAATGTAATATATATAAACCCCTACTTACTATATCAATTTGCGTGAACTTCTTGCCTAACGTTATTATCATCAACCACTTTTTACCAATGCTATGAAAATGAGATAAAAAAATAGTCACATTCTTGTAAATTCTAATATTGTCCCATTACCAAGTATATAAGAATATCGTTCTTTATTTCTCACAATTCAATGAAACTACGTGATGTAGTATTATTTCTACTTTCTTTAAGTTCTTTACCACGACCTAGGTTTCGTTGTATTACGACATCTTCAGGTGGGCTGTTAGCAAAGATATTACAAATATACTATATTTGCTAATAGCATTCTTTATTTCTATAAGATCCTTAAAAAATGAGACAAATCTTGTATCACGCTCTGAAAATTTAAATAAATTCTTTAGAATATCTTTACACAGGAAAACTAGACGCGGAATTTAAAAACACACAGGAAAACTAGACATGGAATTTAAAAACAAATGAAATACATTTACGCTTACCTTCGAAAGAATCAACCACTCAGATCCACCAGGATGTCTTTTTATAAAATCGGTCAGATCATACAGACCATCGTGTACTCTCCACAGCCCTTCAGCTCCATCGTCCAGCCTCCTCCCTTCTAGCCATTGGGTAGAATCTTTCATCGCGTCATCCCTTAACGAGGGATACTTTAGCTGTGGAAAACTGACGTGGGTTTCCTTCTTCTTGCTCCTCTCTGCTGCAACTCTTTCGTAACTTAAATTGTCTGCAGCCATTATCAGCGAGTACGTCTTCCCTCCAACTGTGGCGAACTTGTAATGCCGGCTGTAACGTTTGGAGATAGTAATTATAGTGGCGCTGTAGTGGTGACTGTGATAACGTTATTTATAAACTTGCAATGACGATTGTTATCTCTTGTTTGCGGATTGTAGCCCAACGAATATCTTATTTGCTTTTAAGAATGATGAAATTGACTTATCTAATATCCTTTGATGGCTTTGTTTCTCTAATTCTACATTTTACCGATAATATTAATTAAACAATTAAATTGTTTACAGTTACTTCGACACAGTTTGACATATTTTTGATATTCAATCATAATGTTTTATTTTTATTTTAAATCGTAGCGTGACACAAATTAAAACTGCTGTATTCCAAAACACGTCGACATTATCAGTTACTCTGTAGCTAAATACGTTTTCGACTTATTACGTTTTTAAAAATAAACTTTATATTATTTTTGCTTTGTATAGTTGGTAGTCTTGATATGGTAATAAAAAATATTTCTCATTGTTTTTTTAATGGAATAAACTAAATTATTAAAATATAAATATAAATGTTCCAAGCCCCATTTAAAATTAATATTTTGTAAACTGTATAATAAATTTATTCTTTTAAGCTAAATCTATAGATAACAATACATAGAAATTTACGTATTTGGATGAAGGCTCGATTTTTACGAATGTAATTTTAACAAACGCGTAGCTTTATTGAAAATTTGGTTTTTATTTTTCATTTATTTATTGCTCTACAAAATCTTTATACTTTTATTGAAAAACTTGATCTTTAATATTTAAAAAAAAAATTTTTTCAATATTTTTTCAAATTATACTTCTGTTTTGTTAATTTCGTTTTTTATTATATAAGAACAGCTGTTACGGCTAAAAGCTTCCATTGTCATCAGTCTTTCGTCCATCATGTTCCACTTTCTTCCAGCTACCTCCACTATGTCGTGGCTTCATCTCAGGAAGAGTCTTTCTCGTCTACGTTCTGTATTTACAGGACAATAATTTGGTAGTATTGTAGATTTTTTATGTGGCCAGCTCATTTCCATTTTTATTTTAGTAATTGTTTCATTGCACGACATGCTTTTGTCTTCTGTTTTGTGGTAAAATGTTTATCCTAACCCACAGTTTTTATTCTATAGGTTCATGGCGTACTTGTATTTTGTGAGTGTCCTCGTTGTAACTGGCCAGGTTTAGGCAAGCATAATTTAACACTGTTTCACGACTCCATTATTATTGTTTATGAATATAACTGTAATGTTAGTTTTTTATGTTTATTGGGGATTTATATTTAAATATTCCCTTCAGTAACCAATATTCGGGCCACGTATTTTTCTCTCTTGTGTCTCTATCTTTCCTCATAAAAACCTTGGCCATCATACCTTTTGTCTCCTCTGCTTTGTCGATTTAGTGACTCTATCTCACATTACGGTTCCTTTAGGTCTTTTTAGGGCAATACTTTGCGATCTGCCAACCCAAATTTTACAGATATCTTCCCTGCATTCTCAAACCAATATTTTCCCAGTGTAGTGTTTTGAATATTTACTCTAATACAGCTATGAACTATTTTGCTGGGGGTTCTATACGAAGCACAATATAGGTACAGTCTTTAACTTATTCTAAATAAATTTATTTTTTGAATGTTGTTCAAAGCCTCAATTACCTCTGCTTTGTCGATTTAGTGGCACTATCGCATATTGGTTCCTTTAGGTCTTTTGAAAGCTATGATCTGTGATCCGTGAACCTAAATTTTACAGATATCTTCCCTGCATTCTCAAACCAATTTTTTTCCAGTGCAGTGTTTTGAATATTTACTCTAATACATCCATAAATAATTTTGGTGGGAGTGAGTCTTTTTATTTTACGCCACTCTTATAAGGAATTCTTTTCTCACTTGATTCTAGAAGCGCTGTTCTTATACATTTCTTTGATAATGTCATGTATACCTTACTCCAACGAAGTCTCCCATGTAGACTTGTTGGAGATAGAGCCCAATTCTTTGGAGTAATCAATAAAACTAATATATAGAAGCTTGAATATGAGAAATGAATACAAGTATTCACATTTACTTTTCTGTTACCATCTTCAGAGAAATTTGACATGTTGAGTTAAATTATTAACAATTTGACTTGTAGGATTAAATCAAGGATATCAGAGTATAGAGTTAACGTTTGCAATTGATTATTAAACAAGTATTTGTTTACACCTTCAATCAGAGCAATAAATCCGTATTGGTTTTAAATTCTAAACTTCAAAATATCTATAGATAACTTTGTGTGTAGTCTGATATATATGTAAACACTTTCTTTTTGTTTCTGATTAAGTCACTCACTTTGAGATGTACGGAACTATTCCACCATTTAACCTCATTTTATAGATAGCGCCATGTTGATGCGTAGTTCCCCTTACCTCCATATTTGGCGACTGTAAATCACATATATTATGTTTATGTCTGTTTATATCGCTTATCAAGTAGCAAACGAGAGGGAGGCTCCAAAAATAAATGTATGTTTATGTCTATAACTTTTATTAATAACGAACTTTTGAAAATTTTACAAATTAAACTGCTCTGACATAATTATAGAATTACTTGAAGTCTAGCTATCGATTTGAACTTTAACGTAATATAATTTTCTTTTCATTAAATGACTGCTTTTTCCAATAGATGGCGTTACATAAAACTTTACATCTCGATATCGAGCATGATTTGCAATAAAACGTAAAATGTTTAAAGGGGGAATTTTTATAAAACCTATAATTCGAAATAGTCTTATTATTAAAGTATAAAACATACGTGAAAAGAGCAATAGAATAGTTTTCATTTGAAAATAATGATCCTCATAATAAAATATTAATTATAAATTATGCAAAATGGGATCCGTTTTCAAAAGCCAATCAGAATCAAGTAATATTATAGATATTATTACTCCGGTCATTGCCTGTCATTTCGTCAGTAATAGGTCCTATACTTACGCGAATATTACGTTTTTGTTTCAAATAATTGTTTTGAAAAAAAAAATATAATAAAAGCGGATGGGAGCTTTGCTAAAGTTTCTCCTAACATTCATCAAGAATTGATGATAGTAGTGATCTAATATGTAAACACTTTTGATGATAGTAGTGATATAATATATAAACACTTGGTTTCATGAAAATTGCGGAATTTTCAAGTAAAGGAATAAGCATTAGTAAAACAACCCCGAAAAACGTAACTAGTATATAAATTACTGGAATTACATCCAAATTATTATATAAATTACTGGAATTACATCCAAATTATTATAAGAAAATGTAAAAGAAATTCTAAAGTACAAGTACACTTTAATCGAATTGAGTCTTGACTTTTTTAGTTTTATTTTATTTAGAAGAAAACTTACGATAAACGCTAATTTAATTATTTAGAAAAGTTGCCCACTATATAATTTATTAAAAAATTAATTTTAAAAGAAGTTTTCCAAAAAAAACAAAGTGTTTGCAGGGAAACTCTATGAAATTGCGTTTGAAACTTAACAGCATCATTTGTTTGGCAGACTCGCCACGTATAAATCAGTTTCAAATTGATTGTTTCACTAAATAAAGTTACACGTGTTGTGTGTTATTATTGAAAACAATGTATGTTTTAACTTTTCTTTCAATTAAAAAAATAAAATCATTAAAATTCAATTAAGAAAATAAGATCACTTTCGCTTATCACTAATATCTTGTTTATTTTACTTATGTAGAAGCGATTTTTACAACAACAAATAATGTATTTTTTAATAACTATCTCAGAAACTGTATTATCGTATTTCCTTTTTAATTGTTTTATTAGCAGACGCAGTTAAAGATATTTAATCCAGACACCTTTTTGATTTGGATTTGCACATAGGCACAAAACAAGAATTTATATCCTAATACTTCTAACATTACATGTCGGAGTTGAAAAATACTCCTTTGCATCTATTGTCAGGATAAAAATAAAGTATATTTGTCTTTAAAAACATTTAAAACATAGTTATGCTTAGTAGAAACATATTACATTTTTAGAATTTACTAACTAAGGTAGAGGCGAATAAAAATGTATGTTACGTATGGTGACATTTAAACAAGGTATCTGGAAACACTTATGAAAGTGCATGTTACCGTATTAACTAAACTCTGCAAGAAATATGTATAAAGTATATGATAAGGACTACACCAGAGACCACACAGAGAGATGGAAAGTAGCATATTTCATGCTTGCCAGGGATCTAAGCGCTCGATGCCATTCTGTATTCTGTACAAAACCAAAACAAGTGTTAAAAATCATATTAGTATGTTATCAACAAAAAAAATCAGTAGATTTGCAGTACTCGACTTAGGATGATGGCACTTGTCATTAATATCATCGTTATAAATGTCAATGAATGAGTGGTGATGTCATAAAAGTTTTCTGTAAGTAATAATAACTAATTTAGATATATTTTCTTCAAATAAATATAAAAAAAACGTTCTGACCTTAACATTCGAAATGTCGAGATAAAAGATAACAACAAATGAAACAGGAATATTTGTTATCTTTTATCTCGACATTTCGAATCTTATATAGACTCATTTGAACAACTTATTTATGAATGCCCTAGGGTCTCAACAAAGTGAATCTATCCAAATGCCATCTACTTTACAAATTGATTTCTCTATTATGTATATATTTCTCTATTAATCTCAATAAATATCACAAATAGCGTTATGATATATAATAGTATTAATATTAAAATTCAATATAGGAGTATTAACCATAGACGAAATTTATGAGCATTTTGACGAGTCTATTATATATTATTTAGACATTTCAAATTTTGTCTAATATAGACTCCTTTATCCCGCTTGTTTGTGAATGCTATAGTGTTGCACCAAAATGAATCTATTCAAATGCTATCTCCTTTTGAAGTTTATATAAATATTCCCATATTAATCTCAATAAATATTACACGTAGATATATATTGAGGTTGATATTAAAATTTGATACCCGAGTATTTACCACAGATGGTACTCATTGGTATTTTGACGAGTAGTCTTTTTTATACATTATCCAGACATTTCAAATATTGTCTAATATAAACTCCTCTACCCCACTTGTTTGTGAATGCCTTAGTGTTTCATTAAAGAGAGTCTATTCAAATGCCATCTACTTTTTAAATTTATGTAAATATTTCCACATTAATCTCCATAAATATTACAAATATCATTGTGATATATATTAAGATTGATGTTGAAATGTATTATATGAGTATTAACTACAGATGACACTCAAGGGTATTTTAACGAGTAGTCTCTTTTATACATTATCCAGACATTTCAAATATTGTCTAACATACTAATAGCATTGAGATATATTATAATATACAAATAGCATAGATATTATAATATACAAATAGCATTGTGATATATCTTACAAATAGCAATGTGATATATATTAAGATTGATATTGAAATTTATCATATGAGTGTTAACTACAGATGACACTCAAGGGTATTTTAACGAGTAGTCTCTTTTATACATTATCCAGACATTTCAAATATTGTCTAATATACAAATAACATTATACATTATATTATAATATACAAATAGCATTATACATTATCCAGACATTTCAAATATTGTCTAATATACAAATAGCATATATATATACAAGTAGCATTGTGATATATATTATAATATATAAATAGCATTATACATTATATAATATACAAATAGCATTATACATTATATTATAATATAAAAATAGCATTATACATTATCCAGACATTTCAAATATTGTCTAATATACAAATAGCATTGTGATATATATTAAGATTGATATTGAAATGTATTATATGATTATTAACTACAGATGACACTCAAGGGTATTTTAAAGAGTAGTCTCTTATATATTATCTGGACATTTCAAATATTGTCTAATATAGACTTCTTTAGCCCATTTATCTGTGTTGTTTTGCCAAAGTGAATCTATCCTATTGCCATTTAATTTTTAAATTTGCATAAATATTTCTATATTAATCTCAATAAATATCACAAAAAGCACTGTGACATATACTGAGATTGATATTAAATTTGATGTACGAGTATTAACCGAAGATGGTACTCATAAATGCTTTAGAAATAGTAAAATAAATAATTACGTCACGAATTTTTAAAAAAAATTTAACAAATTAAATAGCATTTTGATTTGAACAAAACGTAAACACCATGTGTAATGTGTATGTTACTGACTTTTGCTCGGCGCACGGTCGCGATCGAATCAAGCAAAAAAGTCGTATTGTATTTTGACTCTTATGACACAGGCATAAGGATTATTTTACGATTTACCTGTAATTAAAAAATAAAATAAATTTATGCGAAGATGTCGATGTGACAATCATCATCATCATCATCATATATTAATACGCTAAGGTTTTAAGATGTTACTCTCCCTTTTTAGAAAAAACCTCACAACTAATCCACATAAATTATATATCATTTTATAGATAATTGCTTGCTCTACCGGCATCCACAACTAAACAATTTATTATTGCTATTGTTTTTGCAAATTAATTAATTATTAAAATTATATACACAAAACAGCAATGCTGCCATCTAACGGCTCAACGTCAATATGATTGACGGTCGGTAAAATTTTTGTTTAATTTCAAATCCACTCACGTATAAATAAAGTGGCGCTTTAGCTCAATGTTTTTGATACTTGCGCCACTATATGTCAATTTTAGTAAAATATTTGTTTGATCTGTCATCTGAGCTTCATAATGGAATAAATAATAATGCGAAGACTTCGCACGGGTCACGCTAGTCTATATTAATTTAGCTAATTCTTGGTGAAAATACATCGCGTTTCAGATTACAAACCACTCAAAAATATCCCTGTGCCTATACTACTAAATTTTGTTAATTGATTTTTGGTGTACGGTTGAGAAATATAATTTAGTATATGAGAAGCCATTTAATGTCGAACTGTCAAATCCACATTTACATGGGTATTTTAACGAATAGTCTCTTTTATATATAACCTAGACATTTCAATTTTGTCTAATATAAACTCATTTACCTCACATATTTGTGAATGCCCTAGTGTTGCACTAAAATGAATCTATCGAAATACCATCTATAATACATCTCAATAAATATCATATATAGATATATATATTAAGATTGATATTACAATTCGATATACGAGTATTAACCACAGATGGCACTCATGAATATTTTGACGAGTAGTCTCTTTTATATATAACCTAGACATTTCAAATCTTGTCTAGTATAGTCTCCATTACCTCACTTGTTTTTGAATGCCCTACTGTGTCGCCAAACTGAAACACTAGGCCATTCACATTATATATTAACCACAAATGTTGCTCTTTGTTACTGTGATGAGTTCAAAGAAATGATTTGTTGGATTGACATACTGAAATAATATTCATTATATACGTAGGTATAATACGTTCCTTATATAAATACGTTCCTTTTCAGTAACTTTCCTATTGATAACAAGATATTTTCATTGAAATTTACGTCGTTAAATATTAATAATAAACAGTATTTAACATCAAGTTTACATTAAATATATCCGTAATGAAATTAGACATAATAAATAATTTACAATAATATAGTTGATTCCAAATGCATGGACCCTTATATATGTAATAAATTGTATCCCTACTAATATAATCATTTAAAATATTATCAGTTTTTTTATAGCTTTGTATTTCTTTACGCGCAAACGGCTCAACGGACTCAAAATTATATATTATATTTCACATAAATAATATACATTCCAGGTTATATGATAGGCTATATGTAACTATGCTATAATATATAGAAGTAGAACAGTGAGCATAAAAGAACAAACTGTAGAAAAAATTCACGATCACTTGTATATATCAACAAGGGTGCATGTTTAACAAATTTATCTTCCACAATTAACGTTTTAATGATAAATAAAAGTATTATTGCCGGACATCATATTCATTGATATTTATTTTAAAAATGTATTAATTACTATGTAAATGAATCTCATTGTTAGCAAGTAAATACATTTAGTTACAAAATTTGCTTTGACATTATATATTTATTGTTTATAATTTAAGTAATATTTATAAAGGTAACCATTTATCCTTGCATTTATTTACAGTATCCACATACGTATTTCGAACAGTCGGAAAGAATGCGCTAATGAAAGTAATAAAAGGTTAAAATATGCGCTAACGATAAAAAAATATACGCTAACGCTACGTTCTGTCGAATGGAGCGTTAGCGTATATGTATGAGATGAAGGGTACCGTTAGACCCGATCGTGTTCTATTTAATGCAAGGCAATTTGGTTAATATCTAATATCAAAGTTTGATACATTTTTTTTTCAGAAACAATTAATATTTATTAAAAATGTATAACAAAATAAGTTTAAATAATATTTAATATAAGTTTAAATAGTATTGTGTTTAAAATTGAGGTTATACAGCTGATCGCGAACATGCTTGTTGTTCGAATGTCGATACTCGTACGAACACACACACATACAACCGTGTATAATAGAAAGATAAAGGGACAGAGAGAAGGAAAGAGAAAGTTCGCCTAGAAGAGGCATAACGCTTTTTCCTTACGTGACAATTTTTGCCGGTTCGCTCTACAGTAAGCCGCGTAAAAAAATTTCGTTCCAATTAGTATTTATTAGAAGAAAAACGATTAGATATAATAATATCTTGAAGGATAAAAATGTTCATATACATTTCATGATGAAGAGTAGCGTCATATACAGATGGAACAGAAAAAATATGTTTAAATTAATTTTTAGAAGTAATACACCACTACTGATGAAAATATAATTTTGTTTTTGTGAAAATACTAAAAAATGCAATAATCTCGAAAAGCGTAAGACTTTTACCGAGATCAAGCTTAATATTAGAGAACTATCGGGTCTAATAGCACATTAAGGTGGCACTAATAGCACTATAATAACAAATAAAATATATCCTATATGTTTTTCAAGGGTATTAACTATTACTTTACCAAATTTCATTAGAATCTGTTCAGTAGGTTCGTGATTGACGGACAAACTGATATATAGGCGTCTATCTGCCTATATATCAGTTTGTCCGTCAATAATACGAAAATTCTAAGAAAAAGGAGGTCTGGCTCATATTATCATTCTATATGCTAAATCAATTACTCTTTTCAGTCACTTTTTTCCATGTACGAAATTCACTCTGTTATAATTGTATTATACGTATATATATATATATATATATATATATATATATATATATATATATATATATATGTATATATATATATGTATATATATGTGTGTGTATATATATATATATATATATATATATATATATATATACGTACATATATACATATATTAAATTTGCAAGTCAACTGTCTTATGATAACGGCTGGAGTCTGTAGATTATTTCATTCAACATCTCGCTATTAACTGAATTTTGCCGAATCGATTATTATGAATTCAATCTCTTTAATGAAACAAGTTCGACTTAATATTAAATCGTCCCTCGTTCGATATTACATTGTTTTATTGTACAATTGTTTTATTATACAGTATGCAGATATGAATTAATAAACTTTCAGCATTCCTTGTAGAATAATTGTTGGGTAGAAGTTTTGTGTGCGAAATAAACTTTATTTAAAAGGGTATATTCAATTGAGTTATTGTTTCCAAGTAATTAAATATTTAAACAATTTTAATAAATCTTATTGGTATTAGGTTACGTAACATTAAACCAAAGTCGTTGTGCGATTTTGAGTTCGAAGAAGGTTAAGGTATCCATTATTAAATTAGATCTGCACTAATTTTTTAAAAATGTAATCCAGATACTTTCAAATGTTATTTGCTTTCATTTGTATTTACGTTATTTGTTTATTCCTTACTTACTTGAATGGAAAGAAGAGTGCCATTGAAATACCTAACGTCTTTTATTGTTTGTAATATACTCAGTCCTTCCATTATTGTCATTGTTGGGGAAATTGAAAACTGCCCCAAAAAGAAAACTGTCTACGGCAATATGCCAGGTCACGTCGAAGAAAAGAAACTGGTGAAATATGTATTGTAATATGTATAAATCGGGGTACCGTATCTATTTATATCCCTTGAAATTATTGATTCAAGTTAACAGAAATAATTTTAACTAAAAGTTCTATTGAAATAATAGAATTTTCTCAGACTTCAAATTCGCGATTGAAAAATTGGAGAGAATTATAATATATTTCACGTCATTTTGGAGCTTCTCAATATTCCTGTTTATTCATAATCGCCTCTTATTTAATACTCAAATATCGATAAACCTTTATAATTATAAATATAAAATATGTGAATATTCGCTAGCAGTGGAAATAATATTGTAGTTGAAATTTTGAGCATACACGAATATTCTATATATTCCAGAGTATTCAAACGATTTGATCTAAGATATATGTCCATATGCACTAGTGGAGGGAAATACCCTTTTGTTGGAATTGTGAGAATACACAATATTCTTTATGCTTAGAGTATTCAAACGATTTGATCTAAGATATATGTGCAAATACACTAGTGGAGGGAAATACCCTATTGTTGCAATTTTGAGCATACACAATATTCTATATATCCCAGAGTATACAAACGATTTGATCTAGGAGATATATGCATATACACTAGGTGAGGAAAATATTCTGTTGTTGGAATTTTGAACGTGCACAATATTCCATATATCCCAGAGTATTCAAGCGATTGGATCTAATATATATGTGCATATACACTAGTGATAGGAAATATCCTGTTCTTGGAATTGTGAACGTACACAAATATTCTATATATCCCAGAGTATTCATGCGATTCGATCTAAGTTATGTGTGCATATACACTAGTGGAGGGAAATACCCTGTTGTTGGTATTTTGAACATACACAATATTCTATATATCCCAGAGTATTCAAGTGATTCGATCTAATATATATCTGCATATACACTATTGATGGGAAATACCCTGTTGTTGGAATTTTGAACATACACAATATTCTATATATCCCAGAGTATTCAAGCGATTCGATCTAAGATATATACACTAGTGGTAGGAAATATCCTATGGTTGAAATTTTGAGCATACACAATATTCTATATATATAGTACCAGAGTACTCAATCGAAGTGGCAAAAATCTCTACCTTGAATATCTTAGAATATTCAAACGAACCAATCTAAGGTATATGTTCATATACACTGGTGATGGGAAAAGTCATGTTTTTGGAATTCTGTCATCAAGAATATTTTACAACACTCACTCGTTTTTCAAATGTTTATCAAATAATACTAAGACTAGTAGTGGTTAATTTCTCCCATACATACTCCAGAGTATTTAAATCATCGGATCTAGACTATATGTGCATATGCACTTGTGGTGGAAAACCTCCCGTTGCTCGAATTTTAACTATTCACAATATTCTAAATAATACTAGAACAAGTGGTGGTAAATTTCTCCCATACATATTTCCAGAGTATTCAAACGAACCAATCTAGGATATATGTTCATAAACACTAGCGATGGGAAAATTCCTGGTTTTGGAATTTTGAGAATGCACAAATATTTTATAGTATTCCCTCGCTTTTCACACGTTTAAAAAACAATACCAAGACAAGTGGCAAAGAATATTAAAATGAACTGATCTAAGATATATATATGTAACAGCTGTGGGAAAAACCCTTTTACATGAACTTAGTGGTGAAAGGAAAAGTGTTTACTCATCTCTCATTTGTCTCTTCAAACTAGTTAGTGTTTTTGTCATGTATCGTGTGAAGAATGTCATCTAGATATACTAATATGGAAAGCTCCATATATTTTTTGTTTTTTCATGTTAACCCACCATACCTTCCCGTTCAAAAAGGTATTTCCGGAAATTCCATACTTTGAGGAAGATTATACATAATATATCATCACGCTAAGGTTCATATTGGCATAGCAGTGATAAAACAGAAAAGTTCTTTGTTCACTTTGTTTATTTATTCACGCCGATCTTAGAAACTATATATACCATTTAAAAAAAACCAAAACTAAAAAAAACCATACTAGAAAGCTTGCACTTTAAATAAGATTTAATACTTTATATACATGTGAATTTGATCGTTCGACATTAAATGGAAACCCAGTCAGTACTAATTGACATAAATGCTTTAGAAATAGTAAAATAAATAATTACGTGACGAATTTAAAAAAAAAATTTAACAATTTAAATAGCATTTTGATTTGAACAAAACGTAAACACCATGTGTAATGTGTATGTTACTGACTTTTGCTCGGCGCATGGTCGCGATCGAATCAAGCAAAAAAGTCGTATTGTATTTTGACTCTTACGACACATGCATAAGGATTATTTTACGATTTACCTGTAATTAAGATATAAAATAAATTTATGCGAAGATGTCGATGTGGCAATCTATATTAATCTAGATAATTCTTGGTGAAAATACATGGCGTTTCAGATTACAAACCACTCAAAAATATTCCTGTGACTGAACTACTGAATTTTGTTAATTGATTTTTGGTGTACGGTTGAGAAATATCATTTAGTATATGAGAATCCATTTAATGTCGAACTGTCAAATCCACATTTTATTACTACACCACACTTTATAGAACTAGAGTAATTGCGGAAAATGTAACAGGAGTGAGAAAGCGCCTAGTTTATTCAATGATTATTCGAAATATTAATACCGATATACCCCCAACCTCGACGACCGATGTCGTTTGTCGAACGGAGTGGAGGGATTTAGTCAACGCAGGAATCCCGAGTAGCATAATGAAGATAATTCTACACGGGTAAAACCGAGGGGCACAATATATATATATATATATATATATATATATATATATATATATGTATAACTGTGATGTTGCGCTTCGTTACCCTATCTGGCTAGGCTCGTCTCTTTGGAAGATCATGCGGAGATGTAGACGGATACACTGAACAATAACGTGTTTATTTACTTCATCAAACGTAAGGAGTAAGCAAAGCGCCTCACAAAGGTCGAAAGTTTCACTCCTTAGACCTCTCTACGGCCCCGAGTCGTATCCTCTGACGTCTTGCTCGCAAGCGGCTTCAGGTTTGTCTGAAACGTGCATTAACATACATTTGCATAGGCGAGCGAGCACAAATTAATTAAACTAAAGGCCGACTGAAAGCTCCGTCGAAAAGCTTAAGACGAAAACTGAAGCTTGAAGCTTTGCGGTCTATGTTTAAGGTAGACGTGCAATTGTTTGTGGGTGGATGTCAAAATTGTTTTTTGCTATATTTCGACATCATATTTTTTTTTTATACTTATACAAACATTTGTGATTTATTGATTATTTTATATATAGCATACCCAAATAAAAAGAATTAAAAAAACATGCGTGTAAATAAACTTGAATTTGGTCACTCACTCAGTCTGGAAATTAAAAAAAAATATTTTGGCCACGTTGTTTTACACAGTACACGTAATTTTCTTGAAGGCACAATTCACCGAGCGCCGAGCTATATTTCCAAAACAAAGTAAAATACATCAAAAAATTTAGTTATTTGAAATAAAAATATAATTGAAACAAAAATATCACTATGAAATACAAACATAGTTGAAACAAAACACGATGTAATATAAATGTAAATATAATTGAAACAAAATGCTTTATTTGTTGAAATAAACGATCAGCAACAAATTTAATGACGCGGCTGAATCCACAGCTGCAACATAGGATATGTGATGGTACTGAAACTAAGAGGCGTGGGTCTAATCGTGTTTGTTCATTTTCCTCTTAATTTCCAGATTACTAGAATTTAAAATAGTACAGATTTGTTTAAACTAATAAAATTTTACCCAGTATTACTTAATGCTTTTAAAATTAAAAAAAAACTGATTTTTGTTTATTTGTAACCACTGCGAAATTAAATAAAATTATTTTGGAATTTTATAATAACACTTTTAATATACATTTTTAAATATTCTTTCATAAAAAAATTAAAAATGTATTTACTCTTTTTTGACCATAATATTGAAAAACTAGCTTGAATTATTTACATAGTATCGATCGATCTAAAAGCTAATGCTTCTAATCCACAATTCGTACTGATTCGAAGACTCATTAACTAAAAATTATATTTTAACAAATACATTCATGAAAGTTCATTGCTAATCACCTCATCATCATCTCATCATCATAGCAATAACAGTGCTATGATGATGAGGATACAAACCAAACCACTCATTTTACACAATAATTAAGCATGTATATTCAAAAGTAAAATTATAATAATAATACTCGCTCAAGTATCGAAAAAAAATTATATTTGTAAATGGAATCAAATTTAATTTTTTTTATTTATTTTTAGGACATTCTAGAATGAAAAATCTGTCAAGCGCGAGCGGCTCTTGCCCTACGAGAGTTCCGTACACATTTAGGCAATTATAAACATTTAATGGTACATAATATTCCTATTAAACTATTTACAAGATTTTAATTTTTTGGGACGAAAATATTTTTCCTACTCTATCTTTTACATATTTAAAAAAGAAATTTGCTTGATTTCTGCTTAAGACTTTGCTTCTTGCCAAGTTTCATGATTCTTGATCAAGGTACCCTATAGATCAGGAGTTCCCAACCAGGGGGGTGCGCCTCTCAAGGGGGGCATAGAGAGATGTCAAGGGGGGCGGATAGAGTTTGCATTTTAGAAAGAAAAAACAAAAAAATATACAAACAACATTAACAAATAACATTACAATGTAATGTTTAATTTACATGCATAAAATTAATGAAATTAAATATCATATTCACTATTATTACCACAAACTTGCGAAAAATTTGACGTTTTGATGTACATTTTTTGTTGAGAAATCAGTTTGAGTGTGTAAAATTATTGTGTCTCACTGTTAAAAGGTAAGTTTGTGTATTTACAAACTTCAGTTACCATTTTTATTTAATTTACTAAATAAAAGGGGGGGGGGGCATGGAAAAGTAAAAGGGGGGCATGAAAATATAATTTATAGTCCGGGGAGCCTCAACAAAAAAAAGGTTGGGAAACCTTGCTATAGATTTTAATTTATTTACGAAAGTCAAAAGTATGTGGCATAAATGGCCGTATTTTTTTATTGCGGTGACTAGCTTCTAAGTCAACGTGATTTTATACAGCTCCAAGTAACCGTAGACCTAAGTATTTGATGTTAATTTCAACTTGATACCGCCATGCGTTTCTGAGAAAAAGGGACTTGAGAGACAGATGGACAACGAAGTGATTCTATAAGGGTTGCTTTCTTCCTTTTAAGGTAAGGAACACAATGGAACACTTGTAGAAACACTTTGGCGTCCGTCTGTCTGTCAAGAACCTTTTCTCAAGAATTGCCAGACTTATCAAATTGAAATTAGTTTTAAGTACTAGAGTCCGTGCCAACTTTTGAAAACGTCAAAGTTTCCCACTACACGCAATAAAAATCTTTTTAAATATATTTTTATTAGCCTTTGAAATATTTCTATTAACTTGATCATCCAAATCTACTAAGGATAAAGAAAGGTGCACGGCAAAGGGAAAAATTTGAAAACTCATAAAGACAAGTTTCGAAATTTCAAATGACACAAGTAAAGGAAAATATTCGAAATTTTTTAATTTGTAATTCTATGTGGAATTATTATGTGACAAATAATAGTTTTCTATTTTTCCACTTTCAATTTTCTTTTATATTTGTAAAATATTTACATAAAACAATTTTATAGATTGACTATATATATCTTAATATATCTTTAAAAGACTTATAAAGGCTTGCTGTAAAGTATATTGAAGTATAAAGGTATAAAGGATTTAAAAAAGCTTTCTATAAAATATATTGAAGTATAAAGGTGTAGTGTTTACAAAAACTTGGTATAAAGTGTATTAAAGTATAAAGGTATAATGGGTTTATAAAGATTTGGTATAAAGTATAAGGAAGTATAAAAGTATAGTGTTTATAAAACTTGGTATAAAATATATTAAAGTATAAAGGTATAAACATTTTATAAAGTCTTGGTACAAAGTATAAAGATATAGTGTCTATAAAGACACGATATAAAGTATATTGAAGTATAAAGGTATAAAGAGTTTATAAAAACTCGGTATAAAGTATGAAGGTAAAAAGGGTATCTAAAAACTTGGTATACAATATATTTAAATATAAAGTTATAAAGGATTTATAAATACATAATGTAAAGTGCATTAAGGTTGTAAAGTTGCGTTGAAAGGAACGCTATTTCAAGTTACAGAATAAGATGTAAAGTGAACTTGGGACTGTTTTAACAGCAAGGAACCACGCCTTGATTCTTGATTAGCTGGTTCATCTCATTCAACACACTACTTGGGCCGTGACTGCCCCATCCCCTTCGTGCTTGTGCCGTGGCTCTGTACTTTACAGCAGGGCGAATAGCGTCTTTTTTAATCTTGTCTGCTATATACATATTTTTTCTCTCAATCTCTCCGAAAGTTATCAGAACCTAAAAAAGAAGATCTTCTGTATAATTTTTATACACTCTCTATGGCTATTAGAATTTTTTTTTTTTTACGTTGTCTCAATTCTTAATTAATAGCAAAATAATGCTGAATCAGTGAATCTTTGTTAAGAAGTTAATTTATTTTAAAGGTTTCGTACTTCTGAAGAAGAAAACGAAAGCCGTATGAAGTAAATTACGTGTCCGTCCGTCTGTATGTATATCACAGTGGTTTCTCCCGGAAATCATTTGATTAAGAAGCTTAAAATTTCTCAAAACGTATTAATCCGCATATATATCAAAACTTAATATTTAAAAATATTTGTACGATCATTTTTTAGCGACACGCTAAATTGCCAAATATTATTAAGCGTGCAAAATTTTAATGTATTATGTGAAATCTTAATATTTATATGCTTAGTTACTTTCACCTTTAAAATATTGTACCCTCATTCATGCACAATTATATTTATACATATTAATATGCTTAGTTACTTTAACCTTTAGAATATTGTACCCTCATTCATGCACAATTATATTTATACATATTAATATGCTTAGTTACTTTAACCTTTAGAATATTGTACCCTCATTCATGCACAATTATATTTATACATATTAATATGCTTAGTTACTTTAACCTTTAGAATATTGTACCCTCATTCATGCACAATTATATTTATACATATTAATATGCTTAGTTACTTTAACCTTTAGAATATTGTACCCTCATTCATGCACAATTATATTTATACATGTTAATATGCTTAGTTACTTTTTATTCCACCTTTGATGCACAACGAATGAGGCTAGAACCTAGGAAATGTACCGAGCAGAGGATTGCCGTTAAGGAGTGGAAAATGAAGGAGAAAAATATAACACAACCAGTGATGACACATTTCTTCTCTTCAACTCCAAATAAAGGACATTTACTTCAAATAAACGGCCTTTTCACAGAAAAGACTGTTAGTTCCAGAGTGAACATCGACTATATTTTTCATGAAAAAGAAATCCGATATTTTCCAAAAATATCACTACACAACTTAAGGTAATTAAATTAGAAATGATAAGTTACAATTTCATTTGTACGAAACACCAAACTAATCATCTCCATAAAACAAAAAAATATTCCAAGATGGGTACTTGCCGAAGATGGGTACAAGTTTAAAAAAATGAGAAAAAAACTAAAACCGCGGTAAATCAATCTCGAAAACACAATTAAAAAAATGTAAATAAAACATATATTGTTATTTTAAAAACACAGATAAAATCAGAATAGACAAATAGACCTCCTCCAGTTATGATAAGAAGCGTAAATAATCTAAAGAAGTTGACCTCCATTATAACAAAAATAATTGGTATAGACCATTATCAAATAAAATTAACGAATAATGGTGTAATTAAGGTCAATGAAACTAGATATTATGCAAACGTTTTATACATACTTTTAACTAAGGTACTACAAAATAAAATTATTCATTAAAAATAAGGATGAAATAGATATTATATTAAGAAATTACATTACTACTTCAACCAATAAACATTTTACATAATCTTAAAAGCCAAAATTCTCAAGCTTTAAATCCGGCACCAAAACTAAAGTGGAAAACTAAAGGACCTTTTGACATGTTTGTTGTCTCACAAGGTAAGGAAACAAATATGTAACAAAATATATGGTACCAGAATAGTCTGTAGAATAGTCATCATTGTCGAACCTATTAAAGGCAATACATTAATATCCCGATTTGGCAACTACTTGGCTACACTAAAAATTACTACAAGACTCTAAAACGAATCGAATTTTGTAAATGACATTTAACATCAGAATAAAACGGGCAAAATTCGAAGCCTCGAAGTAAAATCTAAGTATTTTCATTTGAAAAAAACAACCTGCTAACTATTGCGGATGTGCTTTAATCACATATTTTCAGAAAATTAGAGACAGCAATAATAAACCGCAACAAGAAACTGAAACAACCAGGTTACAAGAATTATAGGTACCAACTAATGAAACAAACATTCGCAGAATTTAAACAAAGTCGCAACCATATAGTACCTCTAAGTATGTAGCAAACGTACAACCACTTCTAAGTATAAATAGTACGTTTTGTCAAATAATGCAAATGTCAAAGATTAAAATCCACGCCTAGTTTCAGTTTACAAGTTGCGTCAAACGTACTAATAAATATTAATGAATAATTCTCTCCGTATAATGAAATGAAATACAAATGGGTCACTTCGACATCAACATGAGTTACAAGTAATCCTATCTACAGAAAATATTGAAATATACCTAAATCTAGGAACACTGTTTGCCAAAAAATCTTTTGTAGATTATACATTACACAACGTATCACACTGTACATCTTCCTAATACACTCGTGACAAAAATACTACTATTACCTAAAGTAACATAAAATACCAGGAAGACCAATTAAGACAACAAAATAAGAACTCATAATAAGTCCAATTTATTACCTGCCTTCATATATCTACTCCAATGATATCAAACACAGTTTGACAAATTAAATGATTACTTCATTATCGGAGGTTATTTCAATCCAACGCATATCATCAGAGGTTCAAGGCTTATTACTCCTAAAAGGCATGAGTTGAACAAGGCTACTGTTAGATATGGGTATGAATTCGTATCTACTGCAATACAAACCGACGTATTTGCCAAAGAGTCTTTTATTACATTAAAACTTACAAAACGTATCGTACTGTACATCCTTCTAATACAACTCATGATAAAAATACCACTATTACCTAAAGTACCAGAAAGACCAATACTAAAATACCAGGAAGACCAATAAAGACAATAAAATAGGAACTCGTAATAAACACAATTTATTGCTCATCTTCATATATCTACGCCAATCATATCAAACACAGTTTGACAAATTAAATGATCACTTCATTATCAGAGGTGATTTCCATCCAACGCATATCATCAGGGGTTCAAGGCTTATTACTCCTAAAGGTCGTGAGATGTACAAGGCTATTGTTAGTTATGGATGTGAAATCGTGTACTTGCCCACTGATCTCAATAAAACTCCAAATTTTATTCATAATTTTGTAGTCAGATTTATTTCATCAAATTACGTCAAAATTGCTTTAAAGCTGTCGACCTTAATTCTACTTATTTCCTGATAAAATTAACAATTAGTGATAAATCATTATAAATGCAGAGTGGAACTATTTTGGGTACTCACTAGAAAATAATATTCACGTATCAATGTCCTTAGAACAACTGATCAGCTAGAAAAAGGCTTTAAATGGCTTTAAACGTGATACATTATAAATTAAAATCATATTTATTAGGTATCAATACGAGTATTTGGCATAATTTCTATAACACCATGATTTTTTAATTAGCTTTAAATATATATTTTCATATATTTATATAGCTGGTTCTTAATATTGGTTACTTTTTTTTAATTGGATTAAATACTTGGTGATTTAAAAACAAAACCTAAGACGTTGCCAACTAGTCAAAAATATAGTCTTGACATGAAGACTTCAGAATATAGTGGACATGAAAGTATAAAACTAAATAAATATATATATATATATATATATATATATATATATATATATATAACTATATGCAACCGCAAACACGGTTCATGCAAGAATCCATTTAATTCTTGCGGCCACCCTCATCTTAAGCGGCAAAGAAGCCTAATTCCTCAACAAAACGAAGACGGAAGTTCAAATTTAAGAAAGGAAGTGACGTATTAACTTGGTGTTCGTTTGCGACATCCGCCCGTACTGCCGGATATTGTCCACGGTCCCGTTAGTGATCGTATTATCCCGCCATTATATAGCGGAAGTCGAGTCTTGCGCTGTGCTTAGAAATATTGGAGATAGGAAAGATTGATAAGGCGGTTTGTGTGATCTTGCGTCTTTGAAAGCTTGGATAGCACGTGTGAATTTTCTTTGCGGATACGTGTACTCAACCTTCGTCAGCATAATAGAGAAATAGGATAGGAAGTGTATTTTGATTATAAGAAATTCTGTCCTGAAAGGTTTTAATGGTATCCGAGAATAAAGTTATTCAAAGGACTTCGAGAATCTATTTTTCAGTATCAGAAGAGTATTGTTAATTTTTAGGACATAAGTAAGACCGTTTTAGGTCAAAATCTTTTCTTTCCTTTGAAACATGTTTTATAAGATCACCCATGCCTTGCAAATGGTTAGTTTGTTTGCAAACTTTCTATGTTTCTTTTTTATTTGTACTATACAAAGGTCAGTTAAAAATTGTTTCAGAAAAACATTGTTTAATGAAGATTAAACAAGAGTTTGAAACTTGCGAATAGTTTGTAAGGCTAAAATATCCACCTTAATTTCTTTATTTATAGAGTTATCAACCTGACAATATACAAGTCGATATCAATAAATCTTTATTGATATCATGTGTTGTAATACAGTACAACACATGATGTTTTAAATTAGATTTACAGAATAATTTTGAATCTTGAAAAAGCTGTGATTTACCTGAGACTATACACTTATGTACACTGATTATATAATTCTGTAATTTAAGTTTCAATTTATAAAGTTTAGTGATCTAAATACTATACAATTTTTATTATAAATTTCGCAATGTTGCTTCCAAATAGCATTCTACAAAATAAGCGACTTGTGATTGACCCGGCAGAGACAATACAGACGCTCATAAGAGTGCTTCGTTTTGTTTTTTTTTATATATGAAAGAATATTTTAAATGTATAGCATAGCAATAACTTCATGTACGCGAAGAGCGACCAGAATTACCATTTATCTTCTGTTTTTGTCTATTATATAATTGTTTATTTTCTAATATTGAATATATTTGGCGTTAATTTTGTAGAAATTCATTATTCACAATTATATGAAACTACGTGATGTAGTATTATTTTTATTTTATATAAATTCTTTACCACGACCTAGGTTTCCTTATATTACAATATCTTCAGGAGGAAATTAGCAAATATTAACTTTTAGGAACTTCTAACAGCATTTATATATTACACAAAACAATAGCGGAAATCATATTACCTGTATTATATACTATTTCTATAATGGGTATAAAAACGGTAAACATATTTCAAAAACAAGTTCTCGCATAACTGCTATAGTTTTCGTGTAATCTCTGGCAGATTGTACCTGCTTTGCGTTTTTCATGATTTTTGCTCAGTAATTTCGGAAGAAGGTGGAATGCTGTATTTCTGAATATTTTTAAAATATCTTTTTAAAATTGCAATTTAAAGGTTTGAGAATTATATTTTTGTATTGCTTATTACAAGCCCTTTCAGACGATATGCCACATTAAATATAAATTGAGAAAAAATATTTTTACACCTTCATTTAACTTCGTTTTTTTAATTTTTATACGAATAATTAAAAAAAAAGTGGTGGTATAAAATATGCAAAATAAGAGAATTAATAAGATGAATTATATAGTAATTTACAAATTTCTACATCGCATGGTTTCTGAGAAAATTGGATTTAAAAATATAAAAATGTAAATATATTGCTGCTATAAGTTTCGTAGGCGTCAAAATATGAAGAATATTTCAGAAATTATAACATTCATCATTGGTATAGTTTGCCTACAACCTTTACATGTGCTTTTAAAAACTTATATTTTTTTCACAATTTTAGGTTGAGTAGTGTCAAAATAAGGAGAGAGGGAACATATTTGCATATTTTTCAGTATATCTCCGAAAAAAGTAAAAAACATGTTTG
The DNA here is from genome assembly GCA_039881145.1 of Druceiella hillmani. Taxonomy (NCBI): domain Eukaryota; kingdom Metazoa; phylum Arthropoda; class Insecta; order Lepidoptera; family Hepialidae; genus Druceiella; species Druceiella hillmani. The sequence goes on along the minus strand of JAYKKI010000060.1, from coordinate 4,846,142 downwards.
AATATTTTTTAGTATATCTCGAAAGAAAATAAAAAACATATTTGCATATTTTTCAGTATATCTTCGAAGAAAGTAAAAAACATATTTGCATATTTTTCAGTATATCTCCGAAAAAAGTAAAAAAAATGTTTGCATATTTTTCAGTACATCTTGAAAAAAGTAAAAAACATATTTGCATATTTTTAGTATGTCTCGGAAGAAAGTAATAAACATGTTTGCATATTTTGTAGTATATCTCGAAAAAAGTAAAAACAAATTTGCATATTTTTTAGGATATCTCGGAAGAAAGTAAAAAAATGTGTATATATTTTTCAGTATATCTCAGAATACCGAAAATTATGAAAAAAACTTTATTGCAACAGTTTCGAGTACTTTAATTTACCCTCCATAAAATTTCCAAATGGTCATTGTTTTTGGTTTTAACTGTTGCAATATGTACGGATTAATATATTTTATTACTGTGCTAAATTTCTACATCAAGCGGTCTCTGAGAAAAATGATTGTGACGGAGACGTCATAACCGGTAGTAGACACGTTTTGTTTTAGCTTTTAAGATGCAAAAAGCTCAATAAATAAAATTGATAGAAAATTCTTAGTTTTTATTGATTAGATATTTTTGAGAAGCAACTGCTGAGTTATATGCGAGTGAATATTCTTTATTCCTATACCATATTTTGGACGGTTTCTGAGAAAAACAGTTGTGATGGATATATAAAGACACACGTGAGTTATAACGGTACCGTTTTATCTTTGACGGTGCTGAAGCTTAAAAAATAAAATTCAAAGAAAATTGTTAATTTTTATTTGCTCCATCTAAAATATCTTTATAGATATTTTTGAGAAGTAACTGCTGAAGTATATGCGAGTGAATATTCTTTATCGCTGTACTAGATTTTAAGCGGTTTTTGAAAAAAACGGTTGTGACGGACATGTTAACAGACACATGCTTGATATTATAACGGTTCTGTTTTGCCATTTAAGGTGCGGAAACCTAATACAAAAATTGAAAGAAAATTGTTAGTTCATTATGTACTCTCTCTAAAATATACTTATATTGCTGTACCATATTTTAAGGGATTTCTGAGAAAAACGGTTTTGACGGACATATGAACAGACAGGTCCGTTATAATATAACTGACCTGTCTGTTTCGTTTCCACGTTTTCTTCTTCCGTTTTCACTTTCAAGATATATGCGGATCAATATGATTCTGTACCTGTACCAGCTGTACCAGGTTTGAAGCAATTTCTAAGAAAAAAAGGTTGTTGCAGACGGACAGACTTAAGAATGCATGAGCTATGTTATTATGGTTTCGCTTTTATTGTTTTTGAAATACAAAACCCTAAAATAATTATTTCTGAGATCATTATAAACTAAGTGTTTAATTGGCGGTAAGTTCAAAATATGACATAAAATATCATTATTCATAATAAGTTATATTATAGTCAGCGAAGATAATGATATCTGCACATATTTAAGTGCAAATGGTGTATCAATTTAGTAGGTTATGTAAAAGAAATAAACCAGATAACAAGCGCAAAAAATATAGTGTCAATAGCTTAATTATATAAACAAAATTTCAAGAAACTTATATCTTTAATTTGCGTTACGATTTCGTTAAAAGTATACAAAACTCCAACGGAAAGCATAACGAATTAATAAAGCATTACATTTTTAATTACGTAAAGTTTAACTTAAAAAAATTATTGGAAATTATTATATAATCATTATATAATAGAAATCGACCAGCGTTTTCTCTAAATAGATCTAATAGCCACTATTTTCACGGTATTAAGGAAGTCTGCTATAAAAATGGATACCTTTTTAATAGAAGTTCTGTCATTATCTATAACCCTGTTAAAATAATTGTGTAACTTATATTTTTAAAGTGATGGTACAAGGAAGAGGTGCAGAAGTCCATATATTATAGGCTCAAGTGTTTGGTACAAAAATAAAAATTGCATTCTTATTTAGAGAAATTCAAAAAAATAATGTCCATAAAATTTTTATTTAAATCGATCAAGTCAATGAGAAATAATAAGTTACTTCATGAAAAGTCAAGTCATTTCTCATAATACTTTCTAAATGCTGTTTCAACGGAAGTCTTTGAACCAAAAAAATCAGGGAAAGTGAAGATTGTGACCTTTTTATATTTTCTGTACACAGATGTAATGTATTGATGTGTAAAAGCCACAAAGTCGGCAGGTTTGTTGAAAAAAAATCAAATGAAACTTAAAAAGAACTAAAAGTAAATTAATTGTGGCAACAACAGAATGAATGTTAGTTAAATTTTATTTTTAGTCAATTTTGGGAATATAAATTAGAAAAAAAATTGGTATTAATTATTTTTTTCTTAAATTCTGTTAGTAGAAAATTCGAATTAGAAACGACCTTCACCCGTCTGCTCAATGGATGAAAGTATTTTATATCAAATTTAGTATATTAAAAAATATATCGCGAGTGGCCTGGCTAAAAAATTCCTGACCACTATGATTAATTAAAATTCAAAAATGACTTTTTTTAACATTGCACTCATTAGTTTAACGAACAAATTTTGTTATATTTTTTTAATATTATATATTTTTCATTTTTTTCTCAATTTTTCATTTTTTACTAGTCTATCGCTATCCTTCTCAATTGCATGAACAAACAGCATGCGCACTCTTTCATCCTATGGAGGCACCGCGTGCAGCAGCAATACTGGGTCCTCTTCTATCGCGCGGGATAGTTCGCTCGGATCTCTTTGTCGCACATCTTCACTTTCATCAAAATTTGCCGTTTTAAAGCTCGCCAACCGTCATTAAGAAAAAAATTTTCGCAGACAACCCTATATCATTGTCTTCGCAATGAAACAGCGTTTATTTCGATATAAGGTTTATTTATTAAACAAATGGGTGTGAATTATTAGTATCGACTTACCTGTTGTTTATACCTGCCAACCCAATAGTTACACAGGAAAAAAAATACACAACCCAACGTTTGCATATTCTATAGGTTTCATACTTTCAATTGGTATAATTTTTTTTCGTTAAACTAATGAGTGCAATGTTTGAAAAGAAGTAATTTTTGAATTTTAATTAATCATAGTCTGACCGGGCTATTTTTTAGCCAGTCCACTCTCGATATAAAATACGTTCATCCATTAAATAGATGAGTGAAGTCATTTCTTATTCGGATCTTAGATTATTTGTAAGATTTTTCTTATTAGTTACGAGTACATTTGTAGTAGTTAGTCGTACATTTGTATTAGCAATTATTGATGTTAAAAATACTATATTTTTAAACGCATTTAAGAAGATAACTTTTTGCTTTGTATTATGATGACTAATTACATATACTCTATATACTCTAATATATACTGCTTTTTTTATAAATAACATTTAATTTCTGTAACACTGGGTCCGATTTCGACGATTAATTTTATAAATATTTTCATAACATAGGTGATATCCACGCTCTGAAATTAAGTTTGGAATTTTATGATTTATATTATTAACGTATGCACTTCTAAATATAAACAGGAGTTGCATCGAGTTGAATGTGTAAACTTCAGAATCCTATTCTTACGCGAACCCTTAATACGAAAATTATTGAATAGAAATTATTTAGTTTCTGATAAATAGTTCTTGAAGAAATCACTTTTTTATGCATAATATTAAATAAATTGAAATTCACTTAAGAAGAATTCTAAAAATTAAAAAAAAAATTATGGAAGTTCGTTCTGTAGTTTGTATGATGAAATACTTTCAATAAAATCATCTGTGCGTGTATCACACAATAACTACTGCACTTATGGAATTTTAATTAAACTTTATTTTAATTATATACTTTATATAAATTTTAATTATACATATAATAAAATCATCTGTGCGTGCATCACACAATAACTACTGCACTTATTGAATTTTAATTAAACTTTAATTTAATCATATACTTTATATACATTTTAATTATACATATATTATAATCATCTGTGCGTGAATCACGCAATAACTACTGCGCTTATTGAATTTTAATTAAACTTTGTTTTAATTATATACTTTATATAAATTTCAATTGTACATATAATAAAATCATCTGTGCGTACATCACGCAAAAACTACTACACTTAGTGAATTTTAATTAAACTTTACATTTTTATGCCTTAGATTAATGGACGCTAAGATCTGTTCCTTTCATAAACAAACATCATAAATACGTATTTTATAATTGTCCGTTAGATGGTAATAAGAAATTATTTAAATTTAATTAATTTAATTCTAAAGTGTATTCATCTTTATACAATATGATTACAGTATTATTACTATTTATCAGACTCAAAGATACCCTCCAGGGCGCTTTCCAGAGGGACAAAATTAGAAAATCCCTAAATGTATATTATATTGGCACTTATATAGTGAAAGAAGAAAGTACGAAGAAATAATTATTTTCGAAATTATTTTATTTTTTATTTCTATAGCTTTAAAATGAATCACTTATTACCCTGCTTATAGTAATAATTCAGGTAACAGCAGAACTGCTTTGCTGTTTTATTATTGATATAAATTCCTTTGAATCCTAAAATGATTTAAGTAGAACATAGCTGTTATGTGTTCTAAAGTATACAAAACATTTTAAAAAATCCACTAAAATAAAACGACCTATGAAAAAATAAAAAAAACTTAAACTCTTTCAAGTGGAAAATTTACTAACCCATCTAAAATAAAAAGTCGGTACTGTGTCAAAAAGTTATTGCTAATTGCTATAACAATTAGCAATAACTTTTGATGCAACATCCAAAATAATACAACATCCGTTTCTTTAATTAACCAAAGTTTGACTCCTATAAATCGTCTAATTATTGGCAAATTAGTTACTTACTATTTATTCCACAATCATAAACAATTGTAAGTTTTGCAATAACAAGTCAAAGTTTGCAATAAAAAAAAATTCAGTAGGTTTCAAGCCTTATTGGCAGTAACATTTAAAATACTGTATTTCACAAAACCTTACAAACTTTTCAAATGGTTTTAAAGCCTGCTATTTGGTCTTAGGTAATTTACCTAAATATATAAAGTTATATACCCAAGAGTTTGAAGGATACTACAGTGCTACGGTGCTACGGTGCTACGGTTGCATTACATAATTTACTTGAAAAATACGATAGAATGGAATTAAATTTTACATTTGTTATATACTATTTAAAACGGAATGAAATAAATAGGAAGTCTCTCTCTTCCTCACCCAATAATTGATTGAAAAAATGTAATAAAGTATTACTGAAATATTCAGATTTTTCTAAATAATATCTCATCAGGTAATCATGTCAGCTTTGCGATGGTAGAAGTCTTCAAAGTAGTAGGTTTTGTGAAAGTAAAACCTTAGCAGGTTTTATATGCTTTTAACTTCAGATTAACAACTATCACAACTGTTCAAGATTCTATTTGGGATTTTATTCAAGTCGGTTCGGTGTCCTAATGTACTGCGTTTACTACAAAACTTACGCAGTAATCGTGTGGATACAATGTCAAAGAGCAATGGATAGCATCCCACAGATGGACAGCATTTCCACTAATGCGAGAAGATATACACTGCGATCGTCAACCCGCCTGCCTGGCATGACGATTATGGACGTTACCTCCATTGATAGAAGCCTATGTCCAGTAATGTACAGAGACAGACTATTGGCGAAGATTTTATCGCTGCATTTGAAAAAGATGCATATGAATTTAAACCAAAATGCTTTTAATATGTAGCCAGTAGTAAACAAAACTCAATGAAACCGATCATTACAACTATTCGTATCATATTGTACAAGTTTAGTGTTAAGTTGATTAAAAAAAATCCTCCCTCAAGTCTTTCAATCAATGTATAGCAAATATCTTGTCATTTCCTGCTATAAACAAGTAGCTTGTTAATTATTAATTATCAAATAAAAGACATAATTCAGATGCTCGCAAATAATAAATCTTATCACTTAAAAAATTTCCTACAAAATAAATAAATTGCTTTAAGTAAACTTTGCTGTTATCGTTTCACAGAGTTGTCTCGTAATTAGGTTCATGTTTAATGAGCAAAATCAGTGGAAAGTAATAAAACAGATACCGCGAATTTTTGTGATCTTGTACGAGTCACATGTATTTATACATGTGATGTAAATATATATGTAAATGAGTCAGGTTAAGTTTGGGTTCAAGAAATTTCCTTTCACAAATCGCGTATTAACCATTGTTACAGCACTAAATGAGCTACTAGCTAACTGTTCATTCATCGAGAAAACTAATTCTTAATAAATTTGGAAGACCTAAGAGCTAAAGTTAAATTTGGATAGAGACCTTTGTAACAGAACGTTAGAAACCTTACAGTTAAATTTTGAAAGACCTTTGTAACAGAATATAAGGGATAAAAATATATTTTTTTCCTCTAATTATATTTTACGTTTCTGCTATATTTCCTTTTCCCGATTTAAGCTATAATTACCTAAGATCCTATTATGTCAAACTTTTTTATACCTTTTGCTTTACTATGGAGATGTTTGCTGTCCAGGTCTCTCTAACAAATTATTTAACAAACTAAAAAACTCCTAAATATATTTGTCCATTACGTATTAGAACTTAAAAAAATATGGTAATTTTGCTGAATTTAAGTTTCAGCTCAAATGGATGACGATTCATGATCGGTCAATTTTCATATTATTTTATTACTTTCTAGTATTTAAAAAAATTTACACATACGCATATTTATATATACGCAGCAAGCACGCTAATAAAAAATAGCCAATATCAAAGGTCTAACCAGATTTCCAAACGCAACATAATCTACATTGCTTTACTTGAAGTTTGTTAAGTTACTTACTAGTATATTATGCCTTTACGAACTAAGTAGAAATATTTCCTATTAGATTGATTATTAATTGAAAAATGGACATATTAGTAATAAATAAACAAATATAATATACCATTGTTTAATTACACCGTCGTTTAATTCCAAATGTACACCATTGTTTAATTACATTTGTAAATACTAAATTATGGTAGATAGATTTTTATATATTCATATAATCTTTAAATTATCTAATACCTTTCTACTTTTTAGGTCGGCACTAAAATGAGGAAAAGAAAACATCTAATATAAGTTGCAATTTTCTTTTCGATAAGTATTACTGTAATTTGGAAGTTAAATTATTAAATTAAAATTACTGATACTAATTCTTCCAAGTAAGTTTTCAATTAAAAACATTAATTATTATTCACAATTAAATGAAACTACGTGATGTAGTATTATTTCTACTTTCTTTAAGTTCTTTACCCCGACCTACGTTTCGTTGTATTACAACATCTTCAGGTTAGCTATTAGCAAAGATCTTTGCTAATGATAATTATAATAAGATGGAGAATATTAATAATAATAATATAGTTTATTTGTGGATATAAAATACAACAGGTAAAGTAATATGCATATACAGAAATTTTCTTAGGGCTAATGACAAAATTAAAGTTAAAAATTAAGTTACACGCCTTAACCTAAAATTTTTCAATATTTTATCCACAAAAAGGTTCTAGCTCGGCTTGTGCAGTTATGCTATAAGCAAAACCTACACTGCCGGTTTATAGCTAGCACCTGTTGATATACATACATATACTCATATATACATATACACACACATACACTTATACAGTTTACACGCATACACGCACACAATATATAATAATATTAATAATTATTTTTAATACAGGTGTTATATACAGACATATAGCTACATACACATTATTACCCATAGAGGAAACATAGCATAAAGAAAAGAAGATACTAATAATAAATAGAATTTAAATCAAATTATTTCGAAGAGCCGATATTTTCCTTTAATTCCGTTTGCGTTTGCTGGGTCAAAAGCCACTTACGGATTGACCTTTTAAAAGTAGTCATGGATCCAGCGGTCTTTAGGGCAGTAAACTTAAAACTATCCCGATAACCGGTTTCGCGATGTTCCGGGACTAAGAGTAGTCGGTCTCTGGCGCTCGTCACGTGGCGATTAGCACTGCCGGACCAGTCTAATTTAGCCTACCTGAAGATTATGTAATACAATGAAACCTAGGTCGTGGTAAAGATCTTAAAGTAAGTAAAAATAATATTACATCACGTAGTTTCATTTAATTGTGAATAATGCATTTCTACAAAATTAACGCCAAATATATTCTATATTAATAATTAGTATAATGTTGAAAACTATTAAAGTGAGTAACTTTATAATCAACTTATGAAATATATCTGGCTAATATTAAAATTATGAGATATATCTGGCTAAAATTTATTTAATAATAGTGCTAAGTAAACTCTGCACACAAAATAACTGTGATCCCTAGCAAGGGTACAGCTCCACAGACTTTAGCCTAATTAATAACTTCAATTTTCATCTCCCGTACTTCCAGCAACCATGACTCATATAATCTACATCCGTATAAGATATCTTGAAAATGCTTGGGATCTCTACCTTTTCTAGAGTAACACACATCGAAACTTTAAGATATCTAAAACAACTAGCTGTATTTAGTGGTTACAATTGCGAGAATTATTTTATTTTTCAGTCTAACTAATATTAAATCAGATGTTCCGAAATTCTATACAATAGTAGTTCCTTGTAATGCTTCAGAATATGATATATTCTTCATTTTAGTTCCCCTGAGTAGAAATATAAATCAGCTTTCACCTCTGCCTGATATAGACAAAGCAATATACAGTTGGTCGTAAGAAAAGCCTTCTTCTCTTGAATTGATTCTGTTCTCAGGGTCGGAGATGTACCGGCGGGAATACTTGGGATTATCAGTCAATCAATAAAATATTCTCTCTCTACCTTCCGCGGTTTAAGCAGTCTTTCCGACTTCTGCCACCATTTTAAAATATTTCTCAAATTATGGACTTTCTGACGCAAATATAAGTTTTTTAAAATTATATTCCAGAAATTAACGCGAATAAACACATCAATCTTATAGTTTCTTTGACATTGACATTATTACATAAGGCGAGAATTGCTACTTCTAATAAATAGGTATTAATTTTGCCCTAACTATTTTAGTTCTTGTATAGGTATAACAGAATTACAGGAATATATAGAGTAATAAATATGATAACAAGGGATGAAACATACTAATCACAATGTAAATTGAAGGTGGATAAAAAAAGACGAACAAAATACTATAATTAAAAGAAAGAAAATGCTTTTATATACCTACTTATTACGAATACTTTTACGGTTCAGTTCAAGAGTATTTTACGAGTCACATGTATTTACACATACTAACTATTTTATGGGTTAGTTGTTAGATAATTAAATGTTTAATAAGTGTTTCTTGTAAATTAAAAGCAGGGAAACTAATTTTACTAACGATATGCTCGGCAATAAAAACCTACATCTGATTAACTCTATATTTTCAGAAAATAGAACTCATTAAAATTATATTTTTGTACATATAAATGTAACCCTCAACTTTCACAACACAGCTACCAATCCGCTAAACTTCGGATAACAATCAACTTTTCATGGCACAACACTATCGAACTCTGCAGAGTGCATACTTTTTGTATTCTTGTAACAGATAACTGTATTAAGTTACCATTCAAGCTTCGCTATCGCGACTTTCTCCGTCACCAGAGCGATAGATTTTAACCTTGGAGACGATGCGAGTTGCTATCAATAACCTCCTTATCTTTTCTCTGGCTACTTTTTAAAACATATTTCAAGTCGTGATTAGGCAATAATTATTAACTTCGTTATTTGCTGTCGAAATTGTGAAATAAAGTGCTATTATCAGCAAAGTGCATAAATTAAATAATATAAGATGAATGTTTTGTTGTGGCTATAATGCAAACTCATTTGTTGTAATTACACAAGGAGGTGGGTAGGAAAAATACATAATATGATATCAGAGCTATAATCAAGTATGAAAGGTGATAAAGTTTTAGAGAATGAATTTTATTATCCATAAAATTTGATTTAGATAGTTCGAACAGTTTCGATGTTTCCACTCCACAAACCGCTTCAGGAATAGAGTTGTGGAGTACCTTGGTAGTTAAAAGTGAAGTCATTAATGAGAATAATATCTTGCTTTCTGTCAAGCTAGTGGTTATTGTCTAGTGCACTTAGAAAACTAATAACTAATACATGCACTCGCTTGCATGCACTGACATTGATCGCTCTATTTTTTTTTTTTTTTGAGATACAGATTTCTTTTAAAGAAAACTATATAAATGTTTCACTTTATTATAATAAATCAAACCATAAACATTCATAAAATTATTATTTACAGTAATAGGAGGCATTTTCCTTACCGCTTTTCTAAATGTTAATAATCGAACATTTTTCCGATTCAATGCGCTGTTTACGTACTTGAAGTACTTTTAAATTGAAATATACGCTATAAAGTTTAACAAATTAAGAACGCATAACGTTATTTTTCTATAAATATTTTCTTTTATAATAGTGTATACTGTATAATAGTGCGAATAATATGTACAAAGGTTTTCTAACTTTAAATTTAAGTTCACGTTTTATAATAACAACAATGAATTATTTTAATTAACCAAAGTATAACTATTATTTGAGTCAATAACATTTTTATTAGCATTTACAAATGAATATAAAAGAAGGCAACATTAATATTCTCCATATTAACCCAATTTTATGAAATATGTTGCTAAAACAAACATGGTTAACTGTTTGTGCTCTGTATACATATAATTCAAATAAACATTTTGCTAACGCGATATTACTAATCTTTTGTTCTAGAGCGCTATCTCTATTTGTACTTGAAATTAACGTCAAAATAAGCTTCTTATTTCAGACAGAAGATTCAGCTTAATTTGGGGTTGTAATTTTTAAATGTTATTATAATTATTACAATTAGAACATCACATGGATTTTGAATATAGATAATGTCCTAAAAACGAAATCCTCAGATATATCATTGCAACCTATATAGGTATTGTTATAACTCGAATACGCATGTATTACTACATAAAGAAGTACTTTATATATCTCATAACTTAGGTCACTATAGAGTTCTGCGCATCACGTTTATGATGTATTTTCTTATACAAATCATTTCAACGAAGTTCAGAAAGGAAAATGCAAACTTTCATTGTAACATCAATTTTCTTGCACGAGTTTCTAGGAGAGTAGTCTTTTATCTCGTGTTCATAATTGACGCAGTATTGAGAGACGTTCTCCAGTCTTGATATTTTTTTCTACTCTATTGACTCCTTTCGGGATGGGATTATGGTGCCGCTTGGTAGTTCACTATTCATTGCTAGTGGATGTGATATTTATTCAAACTGCTGTATGTTTTCTGTCTCATTCGTTCTTGTCAGTACTATTCTTCTTGCTGATTCATGCTGATCATCTCTTGATCAGGGCTCTTTTAAAAATGCTTCAGATTATTTGCCCAGTGCGACTGCAAATCTGAGACAAATGTTAATGACTATCGGCAGAATGGTATTGCATTTACAATAATTTTACAATATATTGTACAAAAGAATGCTTTGATAATAAATATTTTACTATCAAAGCATTCATTCAACACAATGCAAAAATATAGAGCAAAATTCTGATGATAAATTTAATTTCGCTGTAAATTTGAATAAAATTGCATGAAGAAAGATCACTAGCTAGACTTTCTTACTTGTAGGTCATGACTTATATTAGAGCTCCGTAACGTTCATGATTAAAAGTTGCCTCTAACAAGATCTATTATTAGTTTTACATACATTTTACTATACCTATATTTTGACATAAAATCTTTTTCGGTCAATTTAAGCGAATCTCTTCTATTTCTAAGGAAAGTTCTACCATTTCTGAAAAAAGTGCTACCATTCAATTTCGATTACTTCGTGTTAATTTTACATACTCATCTTTCTAAACAAATTTATTAATTAGATATAAATAAAACAAAAGGGCAATTTAAAAACTACCGACGTTATAAAAACGACTTTTTATTAATTTGTAAACTTGCATTGTTAATTTTTGGCGCGTATTATCAATTTGTATCTGTGCAATTTAAATTGGTCAAGTCACACCAGTATTAATGTATACAAATCTGCATGCTGTCAGTTGTCTATCCAATTTAATTTTTAACCGCAGAGTAGATATATTTTTGCACAATTGATGCGACTACACAATTAAGTAATACCTTACAATTCAATTGTTTTTTTCACTTACTATCCAATTAGTCATTTATCAATCGATATTTCCGTCATACATTATTTGAAAACGTGAATAATATCGATGAAAATCATTTATATTATCCAATGTATATTATAAAAACGAATCTTTATAGCGTCTTCAAATATTGATATGTCGTGTTCAAGAAAACTTCCCCTCAACTGATTTGATCCTACAATGATCTACAATTGATGATCCTACAATTTTATAAGCTTGTTTTTCAATTTTTTTTGCATTTGTGCAAATATATGCTGTTTGGACAATATCCATTTTTTTATTAAATTTTCCCTTCAACCTGTTTTCTCATTTGACAGACGAACCTACAATTTTTTAAGCTTATTTTTTCAAAATTTTCTTATATTTGTTCAAATATAAGCTGCTTGGGCAATATCCATATTATTATTATATTCGATTATATTTTCAGTTTACCGATTCAACCGGTTTTCTCATTGATAGACGAACCTACAATTTTTTAAGCTTATTTTTTCAAATCTTCTGATATTTGTTCAAATATAAGCTGCTTGGGCAATATCCATATTATTATTATATTCGATTATATTTTCAGTTTACCGATTCAACCGGTTTTCTCATTGACAGACGAACCTACAACTTTTTTAGCTTATTTTTTCAAATCTTCTTATATTTGTTCAAATATAAGCTGCTTGAGCAATATCCATATTATTATTATATCCGATTATTTTTTTAGTTTACAATATACGCGAAGCTTAGTTATCTAACTTGTTTCATTGGGCATACAAATCACAATTAAAAATGGTAAAATTAAAATCTGTAGTGCGCGTCGGGTCTAATATATTTTCTGTAAATCAGTCAGCAACACTATGGGAGGCAATTTTATCCAAGATCCACTCCTTATACAAGAGTCGAAGATCATGTAAGCTGATGTATACATAAGAATTATATACATTTACAAGTACATGCTGGCCTTAAGCCAATCAGTTCACTGCGGTGTCCGCTATGTATGTATGTACACGCTACGCACGTTATCTGCGTGGATCCATTGAATCCATTTCAGCTGCGTATATCGACCTTTCCACTATAGCGCACACTACACGGGTAACCCACGCACATCCGACATACGTGTCAGTTCATGTTCGTGGGCTTTTTTGCAACCGACACCAATTTTTCGTGAATTAATATTGATAAGAAAATTGCAATGTCATACCATATTATATTTCTTTGATAGTTTTGTGACAATGGTTCTGAGGGTGAATTTGATGCATTAATATTATATTAATCGCAAAGGAACATAAAAAAATGTTCTTAGATTGAAAAAAACTGTTCTAAATTCGGAAACTTCCTTGGGGAATACAAGAGGTTATTGCCAACGTAAAATGATGACAAATTTTAAAACCACAGTCAATTATCAAGACATAATTTTTATATTATGAATATGATGAATGAAAGTAGATTTTTTTTAAATATATGATTTTTTAAAATTCTACCTTTAATCATCATATTCATAATATGTATATTTGGAAAATCTAAAAACTATGCTCAAAGAATGGCCATTTAATTGAAGTCAGATTTTGAAAGCCTTTAATTTTATATAACTTTACTTGGTGTAAGGTAATCGTGAAAATAGCTGTTTGCTGGTTGCTTAGGCTGTCTTCACTGGGTAAATGAGATATCAGACAAGGATTACTTTTATCTCCTGTTTCAGAATAGCTTACGTATGTTGGTTGAGGTTGGATAACCATTCCGATATCAGGTTAAAAGCTTCACTTATAATTGGTAAATACCATATTCCATACAGGCACACAAAAACATATAAATATGATACTAAAGCACATACTCATTGTGTCAATAGGGGAGTATTTCAAAATTTAATAACTATTTCAAAATTTTCACTTTTTACTCGCTATAGTAAGTACTTTTGGACTTTGCCTGTCTTTTAACAATAATTACCAAAAATGAAAGTTTCACAATCAGGTTAAAAGCTTCTCTTATAATTGGTATATTCCATACATGGACACAAAAACATAAAAATGATACTAAAGCACGTACTCATTGTGTCAATAGGGGAGCTTCGTATCAACATGAGTAACTATTTCAAAATTTTCACTTTTTACTCGCTATAGTAAGTACTTTTGGAGTTTGCCTGTCTTTTAACAATAATTAGCAAAAATGAAAGTTTCACAATCAGGTTAAAAGCTTCTCTTATAATTGGGATATCCCATATTCAATACATGCACACAAAGCCATAGAAAAATGATACTAAAGCACGTACTCATTGTGTAAATAAGGGACCTTCGTATCAACATGAGTAACTATTTGAAATGTGAATTATTTTTACTCGCATTTGTAAGTACTTTTGGAGTTTGCCTATCTTTTAACAATAATTAGCAAAAATGAAAGTTTGACAATCAGGTTAAAAGCTTCTCTTATAATTGGTAGATTCCATATTCCATACATGCACACAAAGACATAGAAAAGTGATACTAAAACACGTACTCATTGTGTCAGTAGGGGACCTTCGTATCAACATGAGTAACTATTTCAAATGTGAATTATTTTTACTCGCAATTGTAAGTACTTTTGGAGTTCGCCTGTCTTTTAACAATAATTACCAAAAATGAAAGTTTGACAATGCTCCTATGGAATGGGATTCACATCACTTACTTGCTCCTTAGTTTAACTTTTATATTTGTCTTTGCTCTTATCTTTTCTCCTTTTCTTGTAAACTATCAGTAACTTTCAATAACAAATCATATATGGTTCCTTTCTTCAAGTTTCAGTAGGAGATTTAATTGGAAATGAAAACTCTAAAGGCAGAGATGAAGATTCTGTAGTAGTATTGTTATCAATTTCAAGTTTCAACCGGGGATAATGAAACTCAGTCGATTCATTGCCTCATATTTTCATATTTTTTGCCATTTGATCCGTAGAGGTTTTTTGACCTCGAAAAATGTCTATATCTCCCATAATTTCTTTCACCGAGATTTGATTTATTTAAATTGAATATAAAAATTAAAACATAATATAATTTATACTTCCCATATTTTTTACAAATGTAAAGCAACATCTTACGTTGCAACTATGGAGAGGTTTCTCCAGAATCACAGCTTATATTTACAGAGAGAGATAAGTGTTAGCATTGGAAAAAATTAAGGAAAATGGAAGTGGAGGAATAATACTGAAAAGTTTAGTTGTACTGAGACTTTTCTTAAGACTTTGTTTTGGAGCTATGGATAGCAAGCATGTGTAGCAACCAAGTCTCCAAATTGTGGTTCAAATTATTTCAAATATCTAAAAGAAAATTTTGCACACTACTAGCGGTATTCTGACAGTAACGTACATATTAGAATGATTTGATATTGTGTCAAAAGGAAAATTTACCGGAATATCACGAAAAAGTGTTTTCCTTCTAATATAACTAAGAGAAATCATTATACAAAAAAAGATAATTTTTATTTACCGTCTTTTTCGAAAGGGACGAGCAGTCGAACACGCTCATGGATTGTTACTTAGTAAAGAGTTCTTAAAGGAACCAGTTTAGTGAAAATTAAATACATAATAGAAGTATGTAAAGCAAATTTTTTCTCCATAATTATTTGACGAAAAATGCATCTGCCTATGGTTCTATGTTAAGTGCAGGTATAGCAGCAGCTCCAGTTGAGAATCAACTCTTGGATAAAGGATTTAGTTCTACTACGTTCGGGATTTAAAAGTTTTAACTACTTTTAAGAAGTTTGTGATATTTTTCAATCATGTCAGTGTTGAGGAGTCCAGGAATTCAGGAGCGATTTCAAGTAAAGCATAAAATATCAAAATCACAAATTTTCATTTACTATCTGCCATCCCATACTGACTGAATACACGTTCCCAAACCAAACTCTTCTTGCCAATAACTCTGTAAGAAAAATGGTTCGTATTCCATAAATAACGATAGAATCTTGCTTTTTCAATAAAAAAATCATAAAAGGACCAAAAAAACGTGCGTGCTCAAACGTAGTCAATCGTAAACTGCGAGCGCCCACACACTCGGAACCGAAGCTTCCTTTCCCGTGCCCTTTCCGCACCCCCGTTACATCCGAGTAGGGCCACACGTCTCACGCGTACTACGCATTCTTGCTTAGCATGTAGGTGGACGTCACATCCGAGCGAGCTACGCGTATGGTAGTGATGTCATTACATTACACACTCCTGAGTAGCACGTTTAAAGTCACAATGAGTGATCCCACCTACATTTTAACACAAAATGAATCTAAGTACACATACGTAGCATATCCACTGAGCTGACAGTCTTATATATCGTTTACTAGTAAATATTTTTTAAATTATTTGTTTACGTAATGTAGAGTTACTATAAAAGTTTATTATTAAAGTAGTAAGTATAGATATTAATTATAATACATAATCTTAGCACCATCTATGATTTAAACGCTGTATTAATGTTACTCAATGATAACTGACGTTTTTCTCCGGTGAACACACCCGCAAATACATATCAACAATAAAAAAATACCTTAACGTTGATATCGTACAAGAGTGTTTAATTCAACTTTGTACTTTTATATTTTATAAAAAACATTTTTTATTATAAATACAAATAACGTACGTAAATTCACGTAGGTTATCAATCTTGCTAACAAAAAGATAATTAATGTACAGTCGTTATATAATCGTATATGGGTAGCTATCAGTACACAACAAATGCGTAAAAGATAAGTATAGTAGTCCAATGTTTACAAACCGTATATAATAATGACGTCAATTTTATATAGTTTTTATACAAATCAAAAGTAGATTATGCTGTCAGTAAAATATATATATAAATTCGTGAGAACGAAAATTTGTTTAAAATAAAGTATCTCCCGCTTACAGTATAATTTTAATAAAAATATAGTTATTAAAGAAAATGAAGTTAAAATATTAGTTTAAAAAAAGACATTAATCTTTAAAAAAAATTTAAAAACGGTTTAAAAATAATTTTTGTTTGTATATATGCATAGATATAAATTAGTACCAACTGTAAATTTGTCTTTGGTTGACTTGGCTTGGTCTCTTAAATAGTTACTAGGTCTTTTAATACTTGAACATGGGATGGTCTGTTAAATAGTTAAAGCTACCTTTACAGCTAGAACTTTTAAAATATCACGTTAGTATTCCTCCACTAACAGACTTATAAAGCAACCAATATTTCTAACTCACAGCTTCTAGCTTCATTGTGTTTGTCTTGTCAAATGTAATTGTTGACGTTTTACTAATCATCATCATATATATTAATACGCTAAGATTTTAAGATGTTACACTCCCTTTTTAGAAAAAACCTCACAACTAATCCACATAAATTATATATCATTTTATAGATAATTGCTTGCTCTACCGGCATCCACAACTAAAAAAATTATTATTGCTATTATTTTTGCAAATTAATTAATTATTAAAATTATATACACAAAACAGCAATGCTGCCATCTAACGGCTCAACGTCAATATGATTGACGGTCGGTAAAATTTTTGTTTAATTTCAAATCCACTCACGTATAAATAAAGTGGCGCTTTTGCTCAATGCTTTTGATACTTGCACCTCTATATGTCAATTTTATTAAAATAGAATAAATAATGCGAAGACTTCGCACGGATCACGCTAGTCCTGTATATTGATTTAAAGTTCTTTTTATTAAATTTAAAACTATGTCTTATATTCTTTAAACTTTTGTTATTTCTTGCTAATTGCGGCTGATTATTTATTATTGGATGTGCATAATATCTTGTAAAGCTAACGTATCCATATTTCACATCTTATTAGATAAGGTTACTAATACGGTACAAATAAAACTAAAATAAATTTAAAAACTGCAAAAGAAATAGGACTCTTTTCATAAATGTGTACACTCTATCATAAACTTCATCTTTACCTTCATTTTTTATTATATGGCTTTCGTTCTCTCGATCATAAACTGTCAATCGGCTGATACAACAGGCAGCCATTTAAAGGGCCTGCAGTTGTCTACGCCCTGCTGTTTACGACTACGCGGTTGTCTACGACTTGTCTACGTTATTTGTTAGCGTGGACAACAGACAACGTCATCTTATTGGGAGCATAACACAACTATTTTGGTTCTAGCATGATGTCTAATTTCCATGAAGAAATTACACATGAAAAATTTTGTCACATTCAGGTGTATTGAAATCAAAATTATGAGATTTTATAAATCAACTGTGAAATGTGCCTGTGACTTAAAGGGTTTTGCTTTCTATGTTTATTCAATTATTGTAAATATACATAGCATGTACATAAATTGCGTGTTTTATAATAGTTTAATAAAGTATAGAGAAAAAATCGGTTGTTTTTTTAAATTTTTGGTTACCCATCTGTTGTTTTTCTAATTGCGTATCGCATAATATTCATAATATATAAGCAAAACCTATTAGGAGCGACGCATTGCGGACTGCGTAAAAGCCTGTTTACCTCTAAGAATATAAAAATTTAAGGATAAATAGCGTTTCTATTAAACAATTTACACTTATTCATTTTATTTATCTCCTTGAAAATATATTGTCTTCCAAGTATCTTAGAGGCCTCAAAATATCATGAATTTCTTAAAAATACTTAGATTTTATTACTCATTAATTTTTTTCCATATTTTAGATTTAGCTTTCTTTAGTATTTTTGTTAAAACAGAGAATAAGAAAAATTTAAAAGCCAAATTATAGCTTTCTTCATTATGATGTTCTTGAGACAGACCTGGTAATAAAGTAGAAATGAAAATTTTAGTGATCCACCATTCTCTTCAACAATATCCATATCCGGAAAAATGCTATTTTAATCCCATCTTTGGATGTTCAGGAGCTCCTAGAAAATATGATTATCTTCAATAGCATATCCAGTTTCGGACCAAAGAACTACATCCATTATGTGGGAATTATAAGTTCTGTCATATTTCATTTAGAAATAAAAAGCCTCTGCAGACAGATAGACAGACAGACGGACAAATAACGTCACCACGACCTGAACTGGATCTTCGAGTACAAAATACTAGAAATACAACTCAATTTATATAAAGTCTCTATTGTTATAATAATTTGAACGCAAGGGAAAAACTAATGTTAGTTTTAATTATTGTATTTAGGGAAAAAATAAAACTGAAAAATAAACAAAAAATATCAATCTGCTTATTACCATGACATCATAACTAACCACTGACCACTATTGCTAACGATTATATAAATAAAAAGGTTTAATTGATTTAAAACGGACAAAATTTTGCGTATAAATAATGTCAGAAATGTTAGAAATTGAAGTAAGTCAGTGGCTTGCAATCCAGTCATTATATAGCTTTCTTTAACTTGGTTGGACAACAGTCCATCTATTTGCTACAATTTTTCACCCACTTCCCGATGGTGTAGAGACAAACTTGGGACTTGCTTGGATGAGAGAAACTTGGGACATATATAATTTCTTTCCATGACAATGATGGAGGGGTTGAAATCTGACGATGAAGTTAGAAAGTGAGATCTCTGTAACATTGAATACTCTTCCTAGTTTATTTCTTA
Source organism: Druceiella hillmani (assembly GCA_039881145.1). NCBI lineage: Eukaryota > Metazoa > Arthropoda > Insecta > Lepidoptera > Hepialidae > Druceiella > Druceiella hillmani. The sequence continues at coordinate 4,826,430 of JAYKKI010000060.1, read as the reverse complement.
ATCGTGTGCTCTCTGTTATGTCAACTGTCAATCAATTAGCTAATACTACGGCATGCATGCATCATTTATAAAAGGGCTTAAGATTGTCTATGCCTATGGGCCAAGTTTGTTTACGTATTTAGCGTTATATAATTTGGAAATTTGTAAAAAGTCCAATTGATATTTTTTTTATAAATATGAGTTTTAAAAAAAAATCGTTCCTTCTTGCAACAATTTTATGAAAATTTTACTATGTTTACTATTTTTAAGGAAAAAAATTGCAATTGATACTTTTACTGTAACCTTAATACTACCGCTTCTTCATCCACTTACCGCAGATGTCTAATGAAAAGAGTTTATTTATTCAGTGCCATTTTTCTGTTCCTAACGAATGAACAGAAAATTTTAAAATTTTAAAATATATGATAAAAAAATAAAAAATCAATAAATAAAAAAAATTATAATTTAAAGTAAAAAAGAAAACTTTTAATTATCACACCTGTAACATGGCATTTATAGAAGTATTGAATATATTTGGCGTTAATTTTGTAGAAATTCATTATTCACAATTAAATGAAACTACGTGATGTAGTATTATTTCTACTATCTTTAATTTCTTTACCACGACCTAGGTTTCGTTATATTACAACATCTTTAGGTAGGATATAAGCAAAGATTGGATTGGATCTTTGCTTATATCCCACCTAAAGATGTTGTAATACAACGAAACCTAGGTCGTGGTAAAGAAATTAAAGATAGTAGAAATAATACTACATCACGTAGTTTCATTTAATTGTGATTTATAGAAGTACTACATTTGCAGAATATATAACATCTTTTCGAGCCTGTTTTAAAAAAAAATGAAATCATGGAGAAGAAACCGAAACTCTGCTTAAAATATACAATATCACAATCTGTCTATAAAATTAACGTATTTATGCACAATTAAATGTAACTTTTCTTCTGTACTAACTAATCTTAATTCCTCTAAGTGAGATTAACTACTCTTAATTCCTCTAACTGAATTATTAAAAGGAATCGATTCACTTCAATGACACAATGCCAGTAATAAATCAGTAAAGTTGTGACGATCAAGTTACCCTGCGATTAATTTGATTCTGAGTCTCTTGCATTAAGTTCAATATACTTATTGAGTTGTCAGTGAATCAGAATTAGTAGACGGAATCAATTCACTTTAATGACAAAATGACAGTAATGGATCAGTAAAGTGGTGACGATCGAGTTACACTACGATTAATTTGATTCTGAGTCTCTCATATTAATTTCTATATATTTATTGAGTTGAAAAATGTATTATAACAGAGTCATTTTCTTTCAAAATTTGTAGGCTTAGGACTGTCAACGAAACTATCAACTTAATTTTAACACTAGTTCATAATAAAACAATATTTGAGGGGGTTTGTGAATATTCTTTTAAATACTTATTCATACATTACAAGAAACAAAGATAAAAAATGAATGAGTCCGAAACAGTAAAAAATGCCAATGAGGCAAGTCATTAAGTCAACACAACGAACGTCGTAAGTATCATTCATTATTTTTTAAACGTTCTTGAATCAAAGAGACAAATGAATCAATAAGGTTTCAAATGAGTAATTTAGATAAGTAAATCGGTGTACTGTACTGATTCTTTTGATTCAATAACTCACTTGTCACCCACGCCTAATATCAACTTCGAGTTTCATCACTTGGTACTTTTTCTTCTCTCGATTACAAAATTTGAATCAATTAAAACTATAACATATATAAGGGCTAAAGAAAACCTATCAATATTGAGCAGAACTCCTCAAAACTTAGCTACGTATAAGCATTTAAAGATACGAATATACAGCATTTCTGTTAAACTATTCAGCAATAGTGAAAAATACGTATATATTGTAGGATATATACTTGTACGTGACAAGATACGGTGAAATTCTTAAAAAATACCATTGTGATAATATTTCGATAAAAATAGGTAAAGTGCTAATAACATTATTTTTCATAAGTTAAGCTACTAGTTTCGAAGATAAAGACATCCATTTGTAGACCTATCAATCTACAATATATCTGGAACACTTTATACAAAATTTTAAAAAAATTGTGTTGAAGCTTTATAAATAACTTGCTCTTTCAATCCTTTCTAACTGGCGATTTGCATGTCAATATGCTTTATGAATATTTCAAACTTCATGTTTCTACGATTCTTCTTGACAAAAACGACGTACATATTTTAAATAAATATCTCTTGTGCTGTCTTACAGAAAATCTAAAAGAAAAACTACTTCGAAAATCCTTACAATTATCTTTTTTTGCTAATACTGTCATATAATTTTTAAAAAAATTTGATGACTTCCGTTTCTCCCTCTAAAATTTCCGTATAAATATTTTTGAATATTGAAATATATAAAGGTTAGTATTATTTATCACCGTGTCCAATTTCAAATTATTACATCTAACGGTTTCTAAGAAATACGACGGTGACAGACGGATGGATATATTGGTGATCTTAGAAAGACTTCGCTTACTTTGTGATACAAAATCCTAAAAATATTTTTTTCAAAAAGCAATAAAACAAAATCGTATGTGTACAAAAACTCACAAGAAGCAAACTTAATCTGCGTTCAAAAAAAATTAAATCGCGTATATCCAACGCTTGCATATAAAACTTAGCGATGCAAACTGCAACATAAAAATGCAAAGAACCTTCTTGCTGACAGCCTCCAGCCATATGGCGTGGCATTATCCGCCCCACTTCCTTCCGGTTACTTTAATAGTTTCCACGAGATAGTAACAATGTCATTATACGGGGTCGCTTGTTCGCCTGTAAACAAACTTTGCACACCCGGAGGAAGACGTCTGGGCTGTGGCCGTGGCGATTTTATACTGCTGTTGTTTTGCGTTTTATCCTACGAATAATATTTGCATTTATCCTTCGAATCGACAGTATCTCGTAGGATAAAGGTCAATATAACGATTGTGTTGAGTTGTAACACTTATTCTGTATGTAAACTTTTATGTGTGTGTTGTACCGTCGCTTCTGTATGTTCTACTGCCGTGATTTATACTAATACTAACAATTAAAATATATTATACAAAATATCAAAAAAATGTATTTCGACCCTTATGACTTGACCATTAAACCTTTATAACTTTCTCGTTAAATTTTTAATATTTCAAATTGTTTCATTTACCATCTTCAAAATTGGTGTGTTAATAATCAATATTATTTAGAAACTAATTATTGAAGTACTTATGTAGTAATAAGCTATATAAGTATATCAAACCTCATGTTTCTATGGTTTTTAATAAAAACGACGTACCATTTAAAATAAATATATCTGCTACTATTATAAAATTTAAAAAAAAACTACTTTGAAAATTCTTTGAAATCCTTACTTTTTTACAAAAATTTTATTTGCTTACTTAGTCAACTAAGCATATAAAATTTTTAACAAAATTCGGTGATTTCTGTTTCTCCCTCTAAAATTACCACATAAATATTTTTAGATGTCACTATTCAAATATATACAGTATCTACCTTTCGCAATTTTAGGGTAGAAAAAATTATATAAAATATTTCTTTACACACCACGTTTTTTTCTCTGTTGCTAAAACGATCCATAAGAAAGCTTTGTATGCGTAAAATTTTACTATTTATTAAGTTCTTATTTCTATATTTTTTTTCACGGACCCGGTTTTATAATATACCGCGATGTGATGTCCTAGTGTCAGTTCCCCATCTCCATGCACGTATACACCAAACGTCATTAAAATTGATATTTATTTATATTTACTTTCAAAAACCCTATAATTTCTTTTAAACTACTAATTATAAAATATGAAGAGTCAATTATCTATCAAAAACACTTCAAATTATTATATTTATTTTAATATGAAATAATAAATTGGTCTAAACATCACCACGTTCACGTGCTTTTTTAACTTGAAAACAATTACGATGACTTATCCATAAATATAAATAAAAGCTGTCACGAACTTTTCTTTAAACGTTTTTAATACGTATAATTACCCCAAACGTATCACTTATATAATAATAGTAAATAATTATATGATAATATGAAAAATCCTGCAATAGTTTTGCGAGTTTTCGCCTAATAAATTGTCTAAACATCGCTAAGTTTCTTTCACGTGTTTTTTTTAAATTCATAAACAATTACGGTGACTTATCCGTAAATATAAGTAAAAGTTGTTATGAACTTTTCTTTAAAACTTTTTAATACGTATAATTACCACAAACATGTCACTGATATAATAGTTTAATAATAATAACAAGTAATTATATGATAATATGGGAAATCCCGTAATATTTTTGCGAGTTTTCGTCTAATAAAATGTCTAAACATCGCCAAGTTTCTTTCACGTGTTTTCTTAACTCATAAACAATTACGGCGACTTATCCATAAATATAAATAAAAGCTGTTATGAACTTTTCTTTAATCCTTTTTATTACGTATAATTACATCATAACCAATTACGGTGACTTATCTATAAATATAAATAAAAGCTGTTATGAACTTTTCTGTAATCCTTTTCAATACGTATAATTACGCCAAACGTATCACTGGTATAATAGTTTAATAATAATAAGTAATTATAGGATAATATGGGAAATCCCGTAATATTTTTGCGGGTTTTCGTCTAATAAATTGTCTAAACATCTCTACGTTTCTTTCACGTGTTTTCTTAACTCATAAACAATTACGGTGACTTATCCATAAATATAAATAAAAGCTGTTAGGAACTTTTTTTTAAACCTTTTTAATACGTATAATTACCCCATACATTTCACTGATATAATAGTTTAATAATAATAAGTAATTATATGATAATATGGGAAATCCTGTAAAAGTTTTGCGTCACGAAATTTCCCGGACGGGAAAGCTTTTACGCCGACCTCATTGACATTATTATAAACTCTATCTTAAAGATTATATAATATGTGTACATAGGTACTTTACAGCCTATGGCAATGAGGAACTATAAGCTATAATATTGCGAAACTTGTATGTCAAAACAATTAATACTTTTTTTGCTTTGAGACCAAGTGAATGATACTTTCCTTTTTATTAAAAATAATAGGAACAATATCTCGGTATTGATTGATCTTTACAATAATTTTAAACGAGTTTAAGTTATTGTTACAAAGATGAATCTCATCAAAAACGTTATTGTAAAAAGGACTTACTTCGACTATAAAAATTAGACCAAACAATTAACGTAATATAATTAATCAGAGTCTTGTAGACTTATGCTAAAAAGTGTTGAAGCTTTGCATATAGATTTATTAAATATTATATCGATCACAACATTGAACTTGGCTACAGCGGATAGTTTTCAGATATTTGTAGCTTTTACGAAAAGAATTGTGAAAAGGGGCAATCTACGGGATTTTTATGTCTAAACTTTTATCTCTACTTTAGGTTTCCGTTCATTTATTGTTTTTTTCTCGAGCTTTTCAGCATATTGAATTTCAGCTATAATTGGTCAGGACCAATTATAGCTGAAATTCAATATGCTGAAAAGGTAACCCAATCGCGGTCTTTGACTTTTTGGAATAATTTTGATCGCGTTCATTACCATTATCAACTCGAAACAGTGACCAACAATTTGCTGTAGCACTATGTTTAGTCTGACTCTAGACGTGTACTTAATACTTCCTTACAAAACAGGAAATAGCATGAATAATGTCCCATCACCTGAAATTTGAATTTTCTTCTTGGCACTTAGATGACTATAACCTACCTCTAAAAATCTGATTTATTTCTTGATAAACCTTATTTTTAATTGAATTAAGACGCTAAGATGGTTTTCATATTATACAATAATAGAATATACCGTTAAATATACTACTATTGTGAATGCTTTCAGGTATTCAAAAATTTAGCGGTTTAGCTGGTAGGGAGTTGGGATTCTAACTAAAAAATACTTTTTAGGTGTTATAAACATAGTGAGTTAGGTATAACTGGAACTCGCGCTATGCTATAATGCTAACTATTATTATATTATACATAAACTAGCGTGACCCGTGCGAAGTCTTCGCATTATTTATTCTATTTTACTAAAATTGACATATAGAGGCGCAAGTATCAAAAGCATTGAGCTAAAGCGCCACTTTATTTATACGTGAGTGGATTTGAAATTAAACAAAAATTTTACCGACCGTCAATCATATTGACATTGAGCCGTTAGATGGCAGCATTGCTGTTTTGTGTATATAGTTTTAATAATTAATTAATTTGCAAAAACAATAGCAATAATAAATTTTTTAGTTGTGGATGCCGGTAGAGCAAGCAATTATCTATAAAATGATATATAATTTATGTGGATTAGTTGTGAGGTTTTTTCTAAAAAGGGAGTGTAACATCTTAAAACCTTAGCGTATTAATATTAATATATATGATATAATATAGTAATAATGACAATTATTATTTTAATATATATGTATATTACCTGATATATATTTCACAGATATAAAAGACATGTCGCCTATACCTTCTTAATGTATTAATACCAGATAACCAAAATGTTTAATATAAAAATTAGAATTAATTAAAAACGTTATATTAAATTATAAAAGTTAGCTGATAAATTAGAAGTGATGAAAATACACGTTTTACGCTTTAACGATCGATGTCTCGCGAAAAAGAAACCGTAACAAAAATATGCATAATGATTTGTACTTGATCTGCATATTCCTACAAAATTACCTTACGATCAGACTTGAATTGATGGGGTTATAAAGCTATGACGTGCGATTGTAGGGATAAACAGATATGATACAATTAAAAGGGTTGCATTTTCCTCCATTTGTCTACGAATCCCTAAAGGAGATTCAGTGCCATCCGTCTAAAAAAGAAGTACTAAGAAAATTTATGACCCTAAATAGGTCTAGTTTATTAACTTAATATTTTTATAACCACATCTGCTATTATAATACGGGTACATAGCTGTAGGAACATATCAACCGTATATGAAACTTCATAAGCATACTTATATAAACCTTATCTTGGTTTCTAAACAACCGATTCCGGGTGTCAGAGTTTTCCTTCACTTTTTCTTTCACTGACATCCTAAATACTACACACGTACGAAATTTCAAGTTTCTAGTTCTTCTAGAAGTAACCTACAAGTTTTGATGATCTATCAGTGACTAAGTGAATCTTTGAACTAATAAATTGATGATCTTTAGTGTCAGATATCTCGAAAATGCTATAGATACAAACTTCAAATTCGGGATATGTTATAACCTTTTATTCATCTCTCCGTGTATTAAAACTAGAATTTTATAAACATACTAAGACATATAAAACCGTATTAAAACCTATTAAAGCATAGAAAAATCTAGATCTCAGTTATGGGCTTTTGAAAATAACTACAAATCCATCTAGATATGGAATGCAGTATCCAGTGGTGCGTTGGTGTAGCTCGAAACTTGATGTGACACCCAGGTTTTTAACATGCATTGTGCATCTGCATTGTATAGTATTATTTATATGATTATGGTTAATTTTCTTCTTCTGAAGAATGAAATACTAAAAATTGCGTTATCTATATCAAACAAGTTTAGTAAATATATTGCTTAATGTATTCAAACAAGTTTAATAAATCTTTTTGAAAAGGAATTGCGAGTAGCTACTTGCAACTCCCTGCGTAAACTTATACCTCTATACATAAGTTAAAGTCCTTCGACTCAAACCTTATAAGCAAACTTTAACACACAACAGCCTCTAACAGCGCCAAGTGTCTCGATATATTGAAATCATAGTTTCCGAACAGTCTATAAACACGAGACTCGCCAAACAGGGCGAGCTGTTGCGAAAAGGCGAACGTAACTCAATAAGGAAGACGAGGAGGACCGCACCCGGCGTTACCCGGCGCAAGAGCTCAAACTTTTAAATGTTCAACCGGCAAAGTTTCGCTCGACTCAACTTCATCATTTGCATATTATTCAACTTGCGCCTCCCGAAGAGCCGGAGCGCTTTCGTAATTATAACTGGATTATGTATATTGAGCCGCGCCGGTTTCGCGGGGATATTGTTCCTTGTGTTATTGTGGTTTAGGTCTAATTTGATTTATCTGTCTTAATTGGAGGTGCTAAATAGACAATGTTTGTTCATCAGCGCCGTCGCGTCTTGTACTGTACTGTTTAGGGAGTTATCTTTATATATTTGTATCTTTCCGTGTTATCTGGGAAGGTTTAAGGAATTAAAAAAAGTTTTGACGTAACAATGTCTTATAACGTGGTTCGGGAATCATGTACGGGTAGGAAAACTAACAATAGTATTACACGCTGCATAGTCGACCAGATGAGAGCAAAATATATTTGATCCAATATCTCGAATGTACCTCGTCATGCTTATGCTGTATGAGGTACTGAGATACCTGGGACGGGAAAAAGGACGACGCAAAACATGTTATTAAGCGCTCTTAGTTCACTGTTGCTGTGAGTTAGTGAGTTGTATGGGATTAACGCTAATATGATCTAGTTACTGAGATAATGATACCGTACTAACTGATATGACATGTAATAGTGAACTGAGACGCGCTCGAATACATGTATCGTTTCATCATAAGCAAGTCCGAGGAGTCATTTCCAGGTAAAAATCTTAGCCGTGTCAACAAGAAACAGCTACGCCTGATTTTTTTAACGTCATGGTATCTTTAGATAAATTCAACTCCTCCAAGAAAGAATATCGGAATTCTCTTGGATATTTAGTAAGAGAGCGCAGCAGAACTTCGAAAATTTTCAGAACGTCATACAATAGTATTATATTTTCACGTTTCTTTTAGTTGGTTTACCTTATTAAAAAATACTCGCGGATACAACCATTAAACAATCTTTCAGGAAAAAAAAGAACTGCACGAATACAATTTTAACACAAAATCGCCTAAACCTATATACAATTAAACGTTAATTTTCCCTGGGGTGTCGAATTATTAACCTTAATATATAGAATCGTTCGTTGTACATTGATTCTAACAGCAGACTAATAAGTGAATCATGGCATTTAATTCCCAATATATTGTCGCAATAATTATTTTATAATACTATTGTCATAGTTGTAACTGCGATTTAATATGGTTGCAATACAGTCTTGCAGGAAAAAAAACTGCAAGAATATAGTTTTAATACAAATTCGCCAAAACCTATATAAAATGAAATGTTATTTTTCCCTGAGAAATATAGAATCGTTCCGAGGTATGACTTTGTACATTGATTCTAACAGCAGACTAATAAATGAATCTGGCATTTAATTCCTAATGCATTGTCACAGTAATTTTTTCGTAATACTATTGTCATAGTTTTAAATGCAATTTAATGTGATTGCAATTCTCGTAATTTGTAATTGTTGAACTTTTGAAAATAAAAAGTTAGTACTCGGTATTTAATTCGTAGAAATCCGAAATTGTCTCATAAACTTAATTTTCGATTCAGATAATATCGTATAATTTTTAAAAATATTACGATGCAACAAAAAATAGCATTCCCTATAGAATGTGGTTAATAGATCCTTTGGAATGAAGTTCATTTTTCATTTACAGCTTTTCATTTTTTAGTCCCATTTACGAAATATTCCACATCCAAATCGTTTATGATGTGGATGTCCTCTTCTATTTTCAAATCAGACTATTTAAAATCTGGAAAAAATCCGGAAAAAGGTTTTATCGAGTAAATCTACATGGAATTAGTTCGAGTAATACATCGTCATTAGTTTTGGGACTGTGGGAAAACTTTGAGGATGGGGAAATAAGACGATGAAAAATATTGGATGACTGAGCTTTGAGCTTCCAATAAAGGTATAATAAATTAATAATAATCATTATACAGGATTAAAACTTGATCCGTTTTTGTTCATTTGTTTGTTTGGTAGATCACCTGCTATACTTATTTGAATGGGACTTTCACTGAAGTGATGCTTGAGGTCGAAATCTGGAATAGCCTTTTTTTGCCCAAATATTCTGTAAGTAACTCAAAATTTAATATATTTGGCGTTAATTTCATAGAAATTCATTATTCACAATTAAATAAAACTACCTGACGTAGTATTATTTATACTTTCTTTAAAAAAAAACAAAGAAAGTAGAAATAATACTACATCACATAGTTTCATTTAATTCTAACTCAAAATTCTGAAGAAATTTCGGGATTTCATTAATCGCTCATCCGTTACTAAAAAATTTAACTTCTTTAAACGTTGAAGCATTACATTCGCAAAATTTAACGGAAATTGACGTTAAATGTTAACTCGTGATAGAAATTGCGTTCTATACGTCGTTGCATTGCGTTCGTGATATACTTATAAACAAAATATTGGTATGGGCTATGGAAGTTTAGGCAGGACATGAAAAATTAATAAAATACTAGCGTGACCCGTGCGAAGTCTTCGCATTATAAATTATTCAACTCAATTTAATAAATCAAAATTGATTGCAGGTATTCAATTCATTTCTAATTTTGCACACTGCTTATTACGTTTTTATTCCATTATGAAGCTCAGATGACAGATCAAACAAATATTTTACTAAAATTGACATATAAAGGTGCAAGTATCAAAAGCATTGAGCTAAAGCGCCACTTTATTTATACGTGAGTGGATTTGAAATTAAACAAAAATTTTACCGACCGTCAATCATATTGACGTTGAGCCGTTAGATGGCAGCATTGCTGTTTTGTGTATATAATTTTAATAATTAATTAATTTGCAAAAACAATAGCAATAATAATTTTTTTAGTTGTGGATGCCGGTAGAGCAAGCAATTATCTATAAAATGATATATAATTTATGTGGATTAGTTGTGAGGTTTTTTCTAAAAAGGGAGAGTAACATCTTAACCTTAGCGTATTAATATATATGATGATGATGATTTTGTTAATCTACACCAAGTATGTAGTTAATATTAAACTATATATTTTTATATTCACTTAAATTCATATTAAGTTTTAAAATCAAGTTTGGTTCTAGTTGTGTGTAGGAAAATATTCTAAAAGTGACAATTAGGTGTAAATTCACCTAATATAATTTATACATCCATTGAAATTTATATTGGCGGTCTTATAAGGCTTGATTTATTATGAGCAATTATTAAGATCAAAGTTCGAGTTTGAAGCAAAATGATAACTGATTCAAAATTTAAAAAAATCAAAATCATAAGCGATTTGGAAAAAACAAACTGAAAATAGAAAAAAAATACTCGTAATGCACACGAAAATATAATTTTTTTCCAAATATCGAGCACAGCGAACTCTGTTTAGAGTAATTATAAAGGGGTCAATGTTATACTCAAAAGACTTACTTTTACAGAGTTTTCTGTACTTCACATACAATAATTGTATGTTAAAGCTATACCTAAAATAATTATTGTGACAACATATTTAACAACATGTGAAATGGGATGGAATACAACATATGTGACAACATGTGAAATGGGATGGAGCACAAGGAAGGAATATGTATGGATATGTACAATTAAATCAATCGCCCTAAGAGATAGGGTGTAAAGTATATCTGGATGTAGGGATGCTGGATGCAGTAAATAACTCAGTTACGTTTGCCTAATGCGGTGAATGTTTTTGTATTGTTTTCTTTGTTTATCAATGAATTCATTACATTTTTTCGTAATTGTATTATAAAGTAACAAACATTTTTTCACTATTTTTTTAAGTAAAACTCGCCGCAGCATAGTCAACTACGTTTTGTCTAATACGGTGAATGTTTTTGTATTGTATTCTTTATTTCTAAATGAATTCATTATATTTTTACGCAAATATTTTTTAAAAATATAAAAAAAAATTTCACTAGTTTTTTTAACAAAACTCGCCACAACATACTCAGCTGCGTTTTGTCTAATACGGTGAATGTTTTTGTATTATTTTCTTTATTTCTAAATGAATTCATTATATTTTTTCGTAATTGTTTTATAAAGATACAAAAATGTTTTCACTAGTTTTTTTTAATAAAACTCGCCACAGCATACTCAGTTACGTTTTGCCTAGTGCGGTGAATATTTTTGTTTTGTTTTCTTTATTTTGTAATCTAATTCATTGTATTACTTCGTAATTGTATTATGAAGTTACATAAATGTTTTCACTAGTTTCTTTTAAGTAAAACTCGCCACAGCATACTCAGTTACGTTTTTTCCTAGTGCGGTGAATATTTTTGTTTTGTTTTCTTTATTTTGTAATCGAATTCATTGTATTACTTCGTAATTGTATTATAAAGTTACAAACATGTTTTCACTAGTTTCTTTTAAGTAAAACTTGCTATGGCATACTCAGTTACGTTTTTTCCTAGTGCGGTGAATATTTTTCTTTTGTTTTCTTTATTTTGTAATCGAATTCATTGTATTACTTCGTAATTGTATTATGAAGTTACAAAAATGTTTTCACTAGTTTCTTTTAAGTAAAACTCGCCATGGCATACTCAGTTGCGTTTCGCCTAGTAGGTGAATGTTTTTGAATTGTTTTCTTTATTTGTAAATTAATTCATTATATTTTTTTATAGTGGTTTACAAAGTTGCAAAAATCTTTTCACTTATTTTTTAAGTAAAACATGTTTTCATTAGTTTCTTTTAAGCAAAACTCGCCATGGCATACTCAATTGCATTTTGCCTAGGAGGTGAATATTTTTGAATTGTTTTCTTTATTTGTAAATTAATTCATTATATTTTTTTATAGTGATTTACAAAGTTACAAATATCTTTTCACCTATTTTTTAAGTAAAACTAAACATTAAATAAAACATGTAATAGCATACCTATTCATTTACGTTTTGCTAGTACAGTTAATGTTTTTTTATTGTTTTTTTTATTTGTAATTGAATTCATTGTATTTCTTCGTAAATGTATTATAAAGTTACAAAAACATTTTCTCGTAGTGCAAGTTTCACTCGTACTTGTCACATTATTTAGTAATGCTCAATGAATGAGTGAATTAGACATCATCTGTTCCTGCTATCACATTATTTAGTAATGCTCAATTATTTAGTAATGCTCAATGAATGCTTGTCACATTATTTAGTAATGCTCAATGAATGAGTGAATTAGACATCATCTGTTCCTGCTATCACATTATTTAGTAATGCTCAATTATTTAGTAATGCTCAATGAATGCTTGTCACATTATTTAGTAATGCTCAATGAATGAGTGAATTAGACATCATCTGTTCCTGCTATCAAATTAAGACGCTCCTATCCCATTTTTACTTAATTTTTTCAGTGCTGGCTTTTATTAAGCTATATTTTCATAACATTTTACGTTATAGTATTTTACGTTTTTTTAATAAAACTCGCCGTAGCATTGTAATATCGTGTAATGAGATTAATATATATGTATATATATATATATATATGTACATATATATATATATATATATATATATATATATATATATATATATATATATATATATATATATAAATAGTTATGAAAAATGAGACACATCAGTAGTGGGGACAGTGAGTGATAAACAAAGTTTACTCCTAAGCTTCCGGTCACTGAAGCCGTTAGTGGACAGCAGACCTTGTGAAGAAAATCTAGAAAGTTTCAATTTTCCTTATTTTCCCGGTCTGAGTAAAGTGTATTTTAAACTTTATATACAAATTGGTAATGAGCCTCGTCAAGATCGATTTGCTTACCAATGAAATTTTTTAACCTAATTTTAGCATTAGTTCGTTCCATGGGCACTTTTCAATAATCTATACATCAATATATATTATAAAATGAAAACCCCGTCGCGTCTGCCTATCTTATGTACGCGATTATTTCAGTAAATACTGAATGATATCCCGGTTTTCAGCTGTATATAAAAATATTGCTGGTGAAAATTTTGGGATGCAATTTGTTAATGTTTTATATAAATTAGTCGATTTATAACGATGAAATGCGAACTAAAAACAAAGTATGTGCTGGGTGAACCGTATATGGCAACTAAAAACAAAGTATGTGCTAGGTGAGCCGTATATGGCGAGATTATTCACTTCAAATAGTTCTAGAGCAAAATTCTCGACTTTACATATCTATCTACTATGGTCAACTTAGATAATCATATTTTAAAAATAAACGTGATGAAATACTTAAACTAACAATAATATGTTAGACGGTAAATTATGAAACCGTGTCAAATTCAGTACATTCAGGTGAATTTTGTATGAAAATTTTTATTTACACAGAACCATTTTGATGAATAATTTTAGAATGGACATGGAGATTTTTGAGTAAGCATAACGAACTTGCGTCATTGCCTGATATTTTCAAACGGACGATTTCAACATCGTACCGTTCCAATTAAAACGTATCCGGTATCCTTCGAAAATATGTTTCTCAACTGCAACCAGTAAAGTGCAGGGTTGATCATTGAACGCTGCTAGGTTAGGCTTTAGCGTCGTTCAGTGTTATTTACCTGGCCAGCTGTACGTGATCCTGTCATGTTTAACATCTAAATATAAACTCTTTATTCCAGCACCAGAGAAGGGACCCGTTTTATGAATATATTAAAAATATTTACTATCACTGTCCACACTAAGTTTAACCATGCGGAGCCTAGTTATAACGCTATTAATAGCTAGTTATAACCTAGTTATAACGCTAGTTATAACGCTAATTATAACGCTATTAATAGCTAGTTATAACCTAGTTATAACGCTAGTTATAACGCTATTAATATATATTTTCTAGTTATAACCTAGTTATAACGCTAGTTATAACGCTATTAATATATATTTTCTAGTTATAACCTAGTTATAACGCTAGTTATAACGCTATTAATATATATTTTCTAGTTATAACCTAGTTATAACGCTAGTTATAACGCTATTAATAGCTAGTTATAACCTAGTTATAACGCTAGTTATAACGCTAATTATAACGCTATTAATAGCTAGTTATAACCTAGTTATAACGCTAGTTATAACGCTATTAATATATATTTTCTAGTTATAACCTAGTTATAACGCTAGTTATAACGCTATTAATATATATTTTCTAGTTATAACCTAGTTATAACGCTAGTTATAACGCTATTAATATATATTTTCTAGTTATAACCTAGTTATAACGCTAGTTATAACGCTATTAATAGCTAGTTATAACCTAGTTATAACGCTAGTTATAACGCTAATTATAACGCTATTAATAGCTAGTTATAACCTAGTTATAACGCTAGTTATAACGCTATTAATATATATTGTCTAGTTATAACCTAGTTATAACGCTAGTTATAACGCTATTAATATATATTTTCTAGTTAAAACCTAGTTATAACGCTAGTTATAACGCTATTAATATATATTTTCTGTTAATAAAATATTCTAATTTTTTTACACGTTTACCTTTATTCAGTACTTCTGGACCTACGCGATGTAGTATTATTTCTACTTTCTTTAAGTTCTTTACCACGACCCAGGTTTCGTTGTATTACAACATCTTCAGGTGGCCTATTAACAAAGATGCCTACAACGATAATACAACGAAACCTAGGTAGTGGTAAAGAACTTAAAGAAAGTAGAAATAATACTACATCACGTAGTTTCATTTAATTGTGAATAATGAATTTCTACAAAATTAACGCCAAATATATTCAATATTTCAATACTTCTGAATAATAATATATAAACTGTTTGGCTTCTATCTCGCGTGGAGGTCATTAACCTTTCTCTCTCTATGTTTTTCCTATTTTATATAGTTCGTAACATTTTTACGTTTTTCCGCACGTAAAGAGAATTTACCCAGTGAAAACAGACTGCTCCGTGCAAACAAACCCCTGCTGTAGAAGAAGACTTATGCTGGTAAACGTTCACGTAACTCTACATAATTTTTCAGGTATTTTTAGACTCGGAGCTTTCGTAGTATCCGAGAGCTTACTGTTTCTCTAAATAGCATGAGAGTCGACTACGTTTAACGTGCGACTTTTAGACCTAAATTGTTTCATTTGTTTAAAGTTCGGGTTGTGTTAAGGCCGAGCTTTGCTGGCTTTTGGGTTTTGTTTGAGTGAAAAGTGATTAACATTTTGTAAGGGTCATTGCCTTTGAAGTTATTTAGATCAGGGTAATAATGTAGATAGGAGCTATGTTTGTATATAATGAGGTCTGTACACATACGATAGACCGTTTTTCATGACTGATCGAAATATTGAATGAATTTAACACAAACATTATTTTAAAGCCATAGTTCAGTAATACTCAAAGGTAGGCTAATTGGCTTTATGTTACGGTTCGTAGTGAACTTATATATTCTTATGAATTCGTAATATCAATCAGTTCACTCCATCTGTCACAGTCTCAAACTTTTTTCGGTTTTAGGGTGGAGACCACAATTAAGATCTAACAAAATCTTAAGAAAGTTATTAACGTACCTTTCAGTCTAA
This sequence comes from Druceiella hillmani, assembly GCA_039881145.1. NCBI lineage: Eukaryota > Metazoa > Arthropoda > Insecta > Lepidoptera > Hepialidae > Druceiella > Druceiella hillmani. Next base: position 4,810,066 of record JAYKKI010000060.1, on the reverse strand, counting down.
AGTCGTGAGGAACAAATTAGTTTTTTTGCGCAGCCTCTCAAATGGAACATATAAGAAAGTCATAGGAAAGAAAGTTTTCTTATCAATTTCAAAGTAAAGTATATCTAACTTCTGTAAGTTATGAACCATGAAATTTAAAAATCTACTAAAATTCTGGATATTTGCTCTTGATTAGAACTTTCAAATAAAATGATTTCGTTTAACTAGTATCAAAAACTACAACACCTATAAAAACCATAGAATTTGGGCATTACTCAGTTTGCTGCTGTCCGTAAAATGTCATGAAAATATAGATTAATATAAACCAGGACCGAAGAAATTAAGTAAAAACTGGATATGAGCATTTTAATTTGATAGCAGGGATAGAGTGAGACCTAATTATCTTATTCGCTCTCGTAAAATACTATGAGCATTACTGAATAATCTGACAAGCACGAGTGGAACTCGCACTACCAGTATATGTTTAGGCAGTTTTAAACATTTAAGGGTACGCACCCTTAAATGTTTAGCCCTTAACTGTTAATATTTCTATTAAAATATTTAAAAATATTATTTTTTTCACAACGAATTGTATACTGTACCTTTCATAGGCACTTAAACAAGGTGCATGTTTCAAAAATTATAAGAGCAACCAAGAACAATATTTTGTATCAACGCCTTGCCTTCAAGCAATTTACTCTATGGAATTAAAAGAAAATTCGAGTATTTAATTTTCCTCTCCCCCTAAAATTTCCACATAAATATTTTATCGTGTTACCTATTGAGATGTGTGTGGGTAATATGTTTTATAATTATGCCAAATTTCAGACGGACGATACAGACAGACAGACTGACTCGTGAGTAATCTTATAAAAGTCCCGTTTTTACTTTAGCCTCTAAATCACAACAGAATTCTAAAAATGACGTCACAACTCAGTATCGCCGCATGGTTTAAACGTTAAGTTTAAACCTTCGTAACCTGGCAAATTGTCAAGATTAGCCCAAATATACTTCACATCTCGTCAGCTATTAGATTCGCATAAATAATTTATTAAATTTAAATAAAAAATTATAAAAGCACCCTATTATGGAAACGAATTTATTATAATTCGTTTTATTTTTGAAATGGTGGCGAATTAAAATCGTTAGAATAATTACATAACAAATAAAACATTGTCTTGTGATTTAACATTCAACAGAACTTGTCTAGCACTAGAAACAAACTAAACAAAATAATGTGTCTGTACTTCATGACCTGAAAGTAAAAATAAGATTACCACCATTTACCTGCAAAGAAAACTCCCAAATGTTATTACATAGCTCGATGAGTGTAAGATATCCATAAAGAAGCCGAGTGTAAGATATCCATTCGACAAGTGTAAGATATCCATAGAGAAGCCGAGTGTAAGATATCCATTCGACAAGTGTAAGATATCCATAGAGAAGAAAAGAGTGTAAGATACCCATAGAGAAATCGTGTGTAAGATATCCATTCGACAAATGTAAGATATCCATAGAGAAGAAAAGAGTGTAAGATATCCATAGTGAAGTCGTGTGAAAGATATCCACAGAGAAGAGAAGACTGTAAGATATCCATAGAGAAGAGAAGAGTATAAGCTATTCATAGTGGGCTAAATAGCAAAGAAAAGACCAATTAGCCGTTTTCGGCTAGACGATCGCCACATATGCGAAAGCTATTCGATATGGACTTCAACGGCTGATACGACATATCCAAGGCCGGGTCGAGTACCGAGGAGTACAAGATCCAGACCAGTAGAAAAGAATATTAGAATCCTGGGAGTCGGCAACTTCAAGTGAAAACAATCCTCAGTCATAAGACGATTAATAAATAATATAAGAGCTTTAAAGAAAGGGTAAAATTTTCATAAACAGAAATTGTTTCATATATATATATATATATATATATATATATATATATATATATATATATATCGATATATATTAGATCTAAGGTGAAATATTAATAAACAGAAATTGTTTCATAAACAGAAATAATTAGCCAAGTGTCACTTTATGTCGCCACATATAAACATCAAATTGCACACGAAATCAATATCAACCACGTGCGAAGCGCGTTCAATCATTGAGCCTGCATAGTTCTTATCATTCGTGTTTCGTTAACGTACTCCTAATAATAAGTTGATAATTAATAAATACGTAATTCGCAGAAAACGATTTAACATTGTTTATCTGTTTTAAAATAAACAATTTTGTGATTAATAATTAAAATATCTAAAACAAAACTGTAAACCTGATGATGTTTTTATCATTAAACAACCTTATCAGTTATGTTACTGATTATTTTTAAATATTTTTTTAACAGATTGTTTTCAAGACCGTGATTTTAAAAGAACTTTGGGATATTTCTTTTTATCTCATCCCGAGTGTCACCTAAAATGCAAATTCAATATTTTGTACCTAACTAAGGTACCTGTTATAAATAATGTTGAATTCATTTCCGGAATTACCTCTTCTGATATATATGCGGAAGGAGACGAGAAATCCATACAGGGGCCATATTGGGCCCAAATGTTACAAGAATAAAAAGGATATTCTTAAATATAAAAAATAAAAAATAAAATCCCTAAAAATTAAAAGTATTTAAATCGTCAGATAAATTAGAAATTTGTATTTTTCATGAAAAGTCAGGTTATTTTCATAACAGTTTTTTAAATGCTGTTTACGGAATTCTTTGAACCAACAAGATAAAAAAATTGCATATTGTATCTGGTTGTATTCTCCATGAACATATATAACATGCTAATTTATGAAACTCGCAAACTCAACAAGATCCTGGAAGAAAGCCCTGTAAAACTCGAAAAGGCCAAGCAAGATATTCATTTTGACAACAACCATTCTTGACCTAATCATTCATGATATAAAAAAGAACGACGTCAAAATCTAGGACCTTTTATATGCATATATATCTGTTTTTATTTTGTTTGTATGTATATATGTATATACTTATTATTTGTCTATTTATTGTTGCCACCTTTGTATTATCTGTAATTGTTTTTTTTTGTTGTTCATATGTTCCCTTATTTTTTTCTAGCGTAGTAAACTTCTATTTAATTTTTGTTTTGCTCTTTACTTTATTTTCTTCTTTACTTTATTAAGCAATAGTGACAAATATTCGGAATGTGATCTAGTCAGTGTTGCCTAACTAACAAATCTAAACTTGACACTGGCAACAGTTCTCTCTAGAGAGAATAATCGCCCCAGAATAAAAGAATAAAGAATAAGAGGGAATTAACTGTCACATAACAGTCTTATTTATTTTTAATTAATTTAGGCAATGGCTACAAATTATAAAAACAACCGGTATTTATTATTCTTGTAACTGTTTCTAAAAAGTTATTATGTATTTGGTCAGATTTTAGTTAATACCTTTATTTCTTGTTCACCATTCTGGATATATTAAAAATATAATGTATGCCCATTAAGGAAGATCCTTTTTTGTTTTGCATTAGGATTTTAACTTGCATTTTATTTTTTCTCTTTCCTGATGGTCATTTGCTGGATTGTTGGCTTTTCTTTATATTCTGAAAAATACCGGCTCTTTTCAAAATTATATTCTGTTTTTGCAACACCAGCCCATTTTTATTGATCCTCTTACTACTTTTCATGTCAAAGAGTCTCCGAGATTATACTGGTGTCCGACACGTAGACGAAGTGCTAAATAACCAACAAAAATATAATTTATTTTGGTTACGTTAGTTCAAATATATAAATTAAGGTATTGAATATATTTGGCGTTAATTTTGTAGAAATTCATTATTCACAATTAAATGAAACTACGTGATGTAATATTATTTCTACTTTCTTTGGTATAAATGCACTTTACAACCAGGAACGTTTCGATAATTTTTTTGATAGAGTTTATTTTTTTTTATTTGAGGTAGTTGTTAATGTGTATACTTTCATATGATTTCAAAAAAATTGTCGAAATGTTCCTGGTTGTAAAGTGCATATTTTCCCTTTCTTTATGTTTTTAACTTAAAGAAAGTAGAAATAATACTCCATCACGTAGCATCATTTAATTGTAAATTAAGCTACGCAAAAATACAGCTTATACATCCATAAAATATTGATATATTATCGATATAGACATATATTACATATATATTTTTGTATTAAATAATGATGTGTAGATGGCGTCATATGAAATTAAATAATAAAGAATTAAATAATCAGCGAGATTTTCTGTAATCTATGGACCTGATATATTGAATCAAAGTGAAGACCCTTCATTATATATGAAGACCCTTTCTACAAGTTAACACGACAGCAGGATTCAGTCTCAATGATAGATTATATACTTTATCGCGTTTGTTGCTGTATTTCGAGCGGACTATGTGTTTAATGAGCTGTTCATGGCACGTGATACGATACCTCAATATATACCTATATATTACATATATTACATAGTATATATTACATAGTCCGCTCGAAATACAGCAACAAACGCGATAAAGTATATAATCTATCATTGAGACTGAATCCTGCTGCCGTGTTAACTTGTAGAAAGGGTCTTCATATATAATGAAGGGTCTTCTCTTCGATTCAATATATCAGGTCCATAGATGCCCGAAAATCTCGCTGATTCTTTAATTCTTTATAATTTAATTTCATATGACGCCATCTAGTATGATGTTCTATAACTGCTAATTAAACTTTATCTAGAAGATAACTAGATGGCGCTGTGTTATTTTGCAGAAATATGAATTATTTTTTACGAAATTTTTTAGAGAAAATATATTTTCCTCATTATAATTTTCTTTACGCTATAAACTTTTGTTAATAATGAAAAAAATATGGTAATGAAAGAACTATATAAATTGCACCTTTTCTCATAGTAGGCACTTTTAGTTATCGTTTTTTTTTAACTTTGCATTCGATGATAAAAACTAGTAAAAATGAAAAAAAAACCAGAAACGACTGAACTATTTACGTAATTTGTGCTGTCATTCAAAGTATTATTCGATTTTATCACGAATTTTGAAGATTTTTTTATTTTTGTGCCACAGTGGATATTTTCCTTTAACGTCACCCCCATATTGATCCCACAAAGTTGTCATCAGGTCAATGTTGTGAGCGTATTCAAGCTAAACCCTTACATAATAATATTGAATATTTCGGAAAACTTCGTAAATTAATAAAAATCGTAAGGTACTAAATTGAGTTGAAAATGTTTTTAGGGTTCCGTAAATCAAAATGAAAAAAAAATTATGGGTGTCAGCTCCGACACGCGACTGAAGTTTAATCCTTAAATACAATTGTCTTAGAATGTATAAAATATATAAAACTGTATATAAATATAAATATCAATATAATTAAATGTAAATGGAAAATTCTTTAATAAAAAAATGCTGACAATATAATTATTTTCAAGGAAAACACAAATGAACAAGATCAAATTTATACAAAAAAATTAAAAACCATTAGTAACATCAGACTAAGAAGTTAAAATTAAAAGAGACTTTAATTTTGTAGGATAGAAGACACCAAATATTCACACATAATGACATTTAATGATTACATCTTGATAGAAGCGAAAGATAATAAACTATGTGTTGCACACTCCGTCAATGCGATTACGCCATAAGAAAATGCCAATATGTATGTTACACTCGGTCATTGCGATTACACCACAAGAAAATGCCAAATAAATATATTGATATCTCACTAAAAATGCGCACAAATGTTGCATGAAGAGGTCACCTAACGATTACACTTTTTTTAACGCTCTAATTTTACATTTTGTACTCCTCATAAAACTTCATACCAGAAGCTATATATGAAAATCGATTGTTAAGGAGTAAACTGGTAAAACTGGACTATAAATGTATAGGACCACCTCAGCGTTTGGTTTTCTCTATGAATGTCGGGACTTTTTTCCCAGGAATGATCAAAGATATCGAGATGGAATAACATTAAATACTAAGGTTTATAGCCCATGGCTCTGTAAAACAATAAAGCTTCTAACTCAAAACAATAAATAGATGATTTTTCAAATAGTAGGCACTTCGATACTAACTCGCTCATCAAAACTATTAAGGGCATTTTCATTGGTACAAAATCTTGTCTAGAAATTTGATACGAACTAAGATCTCATAGTATAACTAAAAGAAACATTGGAAAATTATTAATTTAAAGTTTTATGTGAAATAAAAAACAAAAATTTTTAGTTTCACATTTTTGCTTTTTTTGTACTTTTATAAAATATCTACTTACAAAGCTTTACAATAATGTAACTGTACTTTAATATAACTGTCTTTTTTATAATTTACATATCCGTAACTGGTTTTTGTAGTCAAAATTATGACAATTAATTCAAGACGGGGCCAGACTACTATCCATGTACATCTTCATAGATGAAGATACACATATCTCCTAATACATTAAAATAAAAATATAGTGACTAAAGAAAAGTTCCGAGACGTAGTGTTCTGGAGGAAGGGTGGGAGCAAGTGTCCGGAAGTAGATGAGGTCGGTCATCATAAAGCCACGTCTACACCGACGACACGAGAAAGCACTCGACCGCGAGGCGCGATGGAGAGGCAGCTTTAACGACCCCTGCGACGTTGCACTTAGACGTCGTAAAAAGCTCTCTGGAATTGTACAGTCGGAGACTTTTGGATGGTGAAAAATATCAATTCTTGTATTCTAATCATTTTTAACTTAAGTGTAATTTTCTAGGTCTTCATAAATTATCGTTAAATTAATGCTACAAAGAAAAAAAAATTTTGTAACATTAATTTAACGATAATTAAATAGAAAAGATTTTTAGTATTTTGAGTAAAGGAGAAAATTCTGATACCGAATTGAAAAATTCTTCTGCGTTTGAAGAGTGTTTTTTTCTTTCTAAGATGACATGAAATATATTTCTTTTTTCCTTTTTTACATATTTTATGTATATGAAAATATAATATCTTGATACAATATAATGATTTAAATAGAATTATAAAATTAAAGTCATTCGTCGATTTTAATATTCTCGAAACCAATTTTTGACAAAGCCAACCTGGACAACGTTAAACGATAATGGTGATGTGCTGTATTTTTTTTTTAAATCCCATTCGAGTTTTTAATACTGTATGGATAATATTAGCAAAACGTCATGAGAAAAAAATATAATAATCGAAGTCAGCGAAATAAGATGTCAGCTGATTGGGTAGATTACCTAATATTGAGACAGAAAATTTAAACGTATAAACTACTCTATTGTTACCAACTGTACACAGAACTTGCTCTCGGTAAGTAGTAATATCATCAATAAGTGCCAAAAGTACCATTAACATCATCGGTATATATTTTGTAAATCTCATTGTGTATATATATATATATATATATATATATATATATATATATATATATATATATATATATATGCTATTCAGTAGGGAATACGGCCAATCAACCTGATTCTCAAACATATACATTCATCGGTTCGTAAATTTAAAATTGAAATAAAATAGCAACCGTATTTGAGTTTTAAAATTCACACGAATTTTATACCTATGCTGCTTCACATATGTATATATACCTTAAAACTCTAATAATACACAATTAAATGAAACTACGTGATGTAGTGTTATTTCTACTTTCTTTAATTTCTTTACCACGGCCTAGGTTTCGTTGTATTACAACATCTTCAGGTGGGATATTAGCAAAGATGCTAATATAAAAGAATCTTTGCTAATATCCCACCTGAAGATGTTGTAATACAACGAAACCTAGGTCGTGGTAAAGAAATTAAAGAAAGTAGAAATAATACTAAATCACGTAGTTTCATTTAATTGTGAATAATGAATTTCTACAAAATTAACACACATATAATACATTAAACAATACATATAATACATTAAACAATACATATAATACATTAAACAATACATATAATACATTAAACAATACATATAATACATTAAACAATAAATTTCAAAATAATAATTAAAAAGCAATTTCTTAGAACCACAATTCCTTTTTACTAAACTGCGACTTAACAAGAATAATGGGGGTAGGTTTATTTCTTCAGTCTAAATCTTAATATGTTTTATTTGGCAATAGGAATAATAGCCAAAATTTATTTTTTTTAACCGAGAGGTTTAAAATAAGGGAACCGGTTTTTTTTGTTTTACGTCTGACCTAAAACTGAAAAAGCTAGTTTTCTAATCATTCGTAACAATTTCTTTTTGGTGCCTAATGCAGTACAATCTAAATAGTCCAGTAATTTCTATCTGCGTTATTTCAATATACTCAAGAGAGATACTTTATCTTTTCAAAGCTCCAACCGAGGTGTTGGATTATTCGAAATAATTTTATTTGAATTGTGTACACGTCAAAACATAGTTTCAGTATTTTTCCAAAAGTATCAGTATTTTTCCAAAAGTATCAGTATTTTTCTAAAAGTTTTAGTATTTTTCCAAAAGTTTGAGTATTTTTCCAAAAGTTTGAGTATTTTTCCAAAATTTTTACAGTCGTGTTTAGAAATTCATTGCAACAAAATTTGGGGATTAACATCATAAACGGTGCCAAAAAATAAAAACGGTAATTGAACCCTAAATTTGATATAAAAATTTTTTTTCTAACCATATTTTAAATTAATTTTAGCGTATTGCTTTATATGGAACAAAGCAGCACACTAAAATTTTTTTAAACCCATCTCCCTAATAAGGGGTGATATCTTCAAAAAAGTCTTACCTTTTTGCTATATAGTAATTGAACTTTTTATCTGTAGCATAAACTTGGAAGTACCACATAGGTTTATAATCTACTAGGGTGTAACAGATGGACGGACTACTAGGGTGTAACAGATGGACGGACACATACGAAAATTACAAAATTAATAAAATATCTATTAAAAAACCGACATCAAAAATAGTAGGTAAAAGTAAAAAATAAATAACTCAAAATAGGTTATTTGTACTAAAAAACTAAGTTACTTTTGAAGTTCCATTGTTCTCCAGAAGTGAAGTTCCATTGTTCTTTAATCTCCAGAGCTTATCATCAAACTCTGACCTGGTTGAAGGTAGTACTAATAGCAAATATCTTTAATTACGCTTGATTTATTAATATTCGTTAAAGAGTTCCATTGCTCACATCCAGAAATTATCATCAGACCCTGACCTGGTAAGTGGTGTAGATATTTTGCAAAATAATAACTACCTGTAGCAAATATCTTGAATCATAGTTGGTTTACTGCCAATCGTTAAGAAAATCCATGGTTAATTTCCCGACTCCATCAACAGATCATGATCATATTTATATGGGACCACACCTATAGCATCCCCTTTAAAATAAAAAAAGAATCATTAAAATTGGTCCACTCGGTAAAGAATTATAGCTGACCATACATAAAAAAAAGATTCCGAATAATTGAGAATTTCCTCCTTTTTTGAAGTCGGTTAAATAGTTTCTTTTCTGACTATGGAACATTAAAATATATCAGTTACAAGATTTAAAACTAAAAGGGAAATCGATTTGGCTATATATTGTGGGGTACTGGAAAATATTATGGATACAACGCTCGCTGCCCTCTGTAATAATTTTAATTCTGATAGTAAGCAGTTTTAAAGTGATATCGACTCAGTATTTCAATGGAGTCTGAGCAACAAGCTACAATTTAATGAGAGCAGATGCGCAATAATTACATATACCAACTTATATATATATATATATATATATATATATATATATATATATATATCTATATATATATATATATCTATATATATATATATATACACACACAGACACACCACCTAGGTGGGGTTCGAACCAGCACTCTTTTCAATAACTGTTTTCTGAAAATTTGTACCGCTTTATGTCGTTTAGTCAGTTTATTTGAGAAATTGTTTTCCCTATGACTTTATTTACATCTCTATAATAATATTTTGTCACATGGTAAGTTATTTTTTATAATTCATGAAATAGATAAAATTGTAATTTAAGACAGTCGTTTTTTACAAAAAAAAACAAAGACAGCCGTTTTTTACAAAAACAAAGACAGCCGTTTTTTACAAAAACAAACAAAGGCAGCCGTTTTTTACAAAAACAAACAAAGACAGCCGTTTTTTAAACAGAATCAAGATTGATCGTTTGATAAAATTTTCAATAAGAAAACCTCAAGCATGAAAAATATATTGAGTTGTGTAATAAATTTTTAGTCACGATTTTGGAATTTTCCTGGAAAAGCCATCGGAAGTTTTAGAGTATTTTAATATAAAGTATAAGTAAGCGAAAGTTCTCTTACTTAATAAACTCTTAGCGCTAAGCCTTCGACTGAATTACATAAAATGAAATGGATTTAAATCGACAACACATACGGTCTTTTATAATATTTGAGATCTGATTTGGTTTTGATACAAAAACCACTCTAAAAATATATAAACCTATGCGAGGGGTGCATCAAGTGCGTTCTATTGTATGACGAAAATTTGGTTTAGAAAGTCACAACCAACAAGTACCCATGTTGCAAAATCAGGAGTTAAATGGAACTGCGCTGGAAAGGCTATCATCCGTGCGGAATTATGGATAATCATCCAACATTTCACGATCATATCATTGAAACCTATCAGAAGGCCTACAGAGTGTTAGAATTTGTCATGATACATTCCAACAATTTTCATGACAGTGGGTTTATTATGACCTTTTTTAATGATTTAATCCGTAATTTTCATGAAACCAGCGCAGTCATCCGGTCGTCACATGAAGTAACTTAAATAATTAAGTTGGAAAAAGTATTAAAGAGGTTTAAAAGATTTTTATGAAAAAATATACAGGTACCATCTTTATTTTTTCCTTCAGATTTTATAACAAACATGGTCGGATGTAATTCATTTAACTCTGACGAGAATTGTTTAATTATTAAATTATTATTTCGATAAGCCCTCGGTTTTGAGTTTGGTAGCGCTTTATACTCCAAACTGTGTCTTGAAAGGAAAAAGTCATAGTTTATTTCATCTACCTATAGCGGCCACCAATATCGTTCAGCATTCACCAGTATTTCATGAACTTATATTAATCAATAAAATATTGTGAGAGATGCCAAACCTTGATATTGCTCCATTGACTGCTTTAGGAATGCGCTTATGAAGCTGCTTAGTATAAATATTTGATAATCAGTTGGTTTTATGTTTAATTTGAATAAACGTTTCAGTGCCAACGAGTCCTATAAGACGTTTTTCGTCTAATAGGAGTGGCTGCAATTAGTCCGAAGAGATCCGAACAGCATTAAAGCTTACTCAAATGTTTTTATGTGTGAAAATAATTTCGACGTAAGTAATATTTGTATTTTAAGTATTATTAACGATATCAGTGCATGTAAACCAAAAGAATAAGAACATTAAATTTTAATATGAATGCGTTTTACTCGCCTATGACGTCATCTGACTTTTAACCAATAACAGGGCGTTTACGACGCTGATTGAATTTAAAAAAATATTGTGATTTCTTTACGTTTTTTTTACTAAATATAAACTAATTCTTTCAAAAATACAAAGAAATACGCTCATTTACGTTATAATCTAATAGGGTGACCACAAGTTGTGGTATATTTTTGATGTTGTCAAATAGCCTATTATAAAAACAATACTCACAAAGCGAACTTTCATATACTTCCACGGCACTACAACCATCTTGTGCCGCGGTGCCACAAGTTTTTGATGTAGAACTTCTTACGGCGTGGTGTGACATCATTTGTAGTAAACTTCGTATCAGACCTGAGAATTCAGACTTGTTACAGTAAAGTTAGCCAAAAGTGACATTTATTTTATACTACGTCCGTCAGTGGGTACATTACTAAATGTAAAGTATGAGTCACAAGTCCGATGAGTAAAGATGTTTAATGTTTGTTGTCTATGAGCATCGGTTCTATGGAAACCTTGGCCGTGTTTTAGTATCGAAAGTGATTTACCGGTGTAAGGAACGGATGAAATGTATCTACAGTAACGCTACCAGTGCGATAACAGGACCAAAGTACAAAACTGATCTAAATAGTTGCAAAAAGTATAAGATAAGGAGACGTAACCCTTCGTAAGTCTTCACTACTTTTCCGTTAAAAGATGTCTTCGAGCTCTTGGATTAGAAAATCACTAAGTTCTATTTGTCGACGATATAATAGTTATCGTAGTATCAAAGCAGAGTTTGCCCAACAAGTAGTTCTTAAAATGGAAATTGACAAGACAAATGTAATATCTAACGTCCGTATCATAACTATATCCGTACATGTTGATAATGTTACTCTCAAAGTTGCTGATCACAATGTATATAAGTATGCATTATGATCACAAACTGTATAATCAAATAAATCCAACTTCGAGAAAGAGGGTGATTTGAGAAACTTCATCACATCTTCTCATCTAAAATATCCCAATGCTTTATGATAAAAGTCCTCAACAAATATGTGTTGCAATTAATAACACATGGAATTGGGACGTGGCATCTTTCTATTGGCCTTATAAAGAGACGCCAAGTCATTCAGAAATTCATAGGAAGGCTATGCTCAATTTTTTTTTACGTAATATGATCCGTAACAATAGAAGATCTCTAGGAAATTTAGGATCATTGACGTAGCTTGTAGGATTGATATGCTGAAATACAATGGATAAGAAGTGTGGTGGGCTTATGAATGGCGATCACTTATCAGAAAAACTTAGCGGGATGAACTCCATTATTTACTGTTATATACATGCTCAAATAATATAACGCTCTACAAACCTATTATTTAATAAAACTGAATAGCGGTGTTTAAATTAGTTAAACTTACTTTTTTTTTGTTAAATCTGGTATTTTTAACGGCGTTTAGTAAAACTCGAATTTCCACTTCCGTTGTGTGGTGAACTGCAATAAACTTTTATTTTCTTTTTCCGCTTTTCTAATGTATTTAATTTAACATGATAGATCTTATATAAATAAGTAAACATAATGATATAAATAAACACGATAAGTATAAAAAAGTGCGGTAAAAAGATTAAAACGATATTATTATGGAAATATCTACACGTAAAAAATAAATGGGTTTTTGAATTATAGACATTTTCCTTCCTTTAATTCACTTGTCCCAAAAAACGAATGCCAATGAAAAACTATATATTCAAAATGTTTTCGACTTAAGGACATTTTTTCTTGCATAATATGTAAATATATTTCATATTATAAACTCTAATTACTCAAAAAATATTTATTCGTATTCCTGACATTCCTGTCTGAAAACTGAAAAATGGTAGTATTCAGGCAAGATAATATTAATAAGTAAGAATGTACGATTACTTCTAATGTTGTAATATCACTTACCGATAATTCAGAGCGTTGTTGAAATGTTATTTAAAACTTATCGCCAATCTGCTTTACAGAATTTTTATAATGTTTTTACAAAAATTGGCTTTAAAGTTGTCAGAAAAAACTTGCCTAGCTCGAGTGGAACTTAAATTACGGAATTTATGGTCACATTTAAGTACTTATGAATATTTAAGAGTGCATAATAATATTTCTATTAAACGATTTAAAAATAATAATGTTTCACAATGCAAATGTATTGCCTACTTTATCTTTCATAGGCATAAAACATGGTGCATGTTTCAAAAAGCATAAGAGCTAGGATAAATGCTATAGTTTTCCTATAATCTTCTAGTCAAATTATACCAACACTCTTTTTTCATGATTTTTAGTTCATTACTTTCAAAAATAAAGGAAAATGGAAGAATTTTCTATTTTCACGTAATATCTTCAAATTTTTAATTGAAAATTATGAAAAAATATATTTATATTACTCATAACAAACCTTTTCAAATGATATCCTACATGAAATCAAAAATTGATAAAAAAATATTTTAATTCTCCCTCTTGAATACTTAGATGAATATACGTAAAAATATAGCTAGTGCAGAATGTATATATTAATAAGATGTATGCATGCCAAATGTTTAATTCGCATGATTTCTGTGAAAATCTTCTGTGACAGAAAGACACTTGAGTGATCTTATATGGTTTGAGTTTTTCAGTTTGAGATAACCCTAATTACCAACAAAACTAACAATTTTAGATAAATAATATAATATAAAAATATGTAAAGGTCTAATTAAATCTTTTACAAAAATAACATGTTCAAAAACGAAGCCAAACTCTAAAATGTATAAAAAGCAGACATAAAAATACACGGCACGAAGGAATCTCACGTGTTCGCCGAAATCATCTTCGGGAGCTTTTTCCGCGACCGAAGCTTTCTGGGCCAAGTGGCGCGGACGAAGCTTCCGTTTTGTTTCACAAATCTCATTATTCCCGTGTCACTTCCCGTCTTGTCAACTTTCATTTCGCCCGTCCGCCCTCGTCTTTGTTTTTGGTTCGTTTTATATTATTTTTAATATTTGTTGTACGGGCATTTTTATTAAAACAATATTCGGTAATACGAAGCGGGACGGATTGGCGGGCGGCACGAGAAAGTCAATAAAATGTAATTGTTTTTGAAAACGTCTTTATCATGGTGAGCTTTTTGCTTCTGTAAGAGAAACGAGATATTTTGATGCGAAACTTTCTTCGCATCGATAGACAAAATACTGAGGGTTGGTTCTTCATAAGCACATAATATTAGATTTCGAAAAACATGACCTAAATTTAGACGATGTCGTTCATATTTGAATTTCTTAAATGATAACAATACAAACACTTGTATAGCCTGAAAAATTTAGTTTTTAAAATGTTTTACTTAAAATTTATAGATTTCGGATTCTAAATTCTGATATGTTATTTATGTTTATGATTTCCTATCTCCTGAAGAGAAAACTAAATCATTATAAGTTCACTTACATGTCTGCCAGCCCCCAGTAAAATAACAGAAAATTCTCTTCGCGCGACCACTTCCTCAAAGCCTTCTTTACAATTTGTAAATTTTCGTAATAACCGTGAAAGTTTTTTGCCATTCTAGTAGTGACGATCTTTTATTAAAGAGGACTTTATTTCTCGGGTGCTTTTACTAAGCAACCTTCATGCATCTATCAGTCTGTTTGATCTGTTCCTGAGTGTTAGTACACAACCGAGTGTACTATTATTTCATAAACCAAACCAAATTATCTAATTAGTTGCAATTTGTTATTTATTGCAAATTAGTTACATTTTATAATTTATTTATAGATTGAAGAATTAACAGATTATTGATCCTATATTCGTGACGTATTGTTACGTTTTTTTTCAACTATATTGTACGAATTATTGTTTACGATTAAAATTATTAAATTCAATATCTACGATATAGGAATTATCGGGGATATTTTTATTCCTATATTATTAACAACAATTTGTCGGAATACAAAATTACTCGTATTAGTGTCGTAATTAAACGTGCTTATTTAATTACGACACTAATACGCTACTAATTATAAACAGATCCAGTGTACAGTAACAATGTGTCAGAGTGTGTTTGAAGCTTCTTTATATATGTTTATTTTTTATGTACTCTCCACACAACATTACTGTCCGTCAATCTCAGCCGTTTTTCCCAAAGATCGTCTGATGTAGAAACTTTAAATTTGGTATAGCAATATAACGTATTAACTCGCACACGGATTAATAGCTATCGTTAAAAAATATTTATATAGAAATGCGTGGGGAACAAATTATTTATTCAATTTCTTTTTTTATTTCCGTGTAAAAAGTAATCAAGTATATCTTTCAAATTATACCCTACATTATGAGTATCATTTAAACGATATACTTCAAAATTATATAAAAATATACTGCAAAATATGTATAATGTGAAGTACAGAGGTAAACTAATATTAAAACGCTACACAAAAATATTTTTTTCGTAATTGTAGGTATATGTTCAAAGACTTACTGAAAAACATGCAAGAAATATGGCTTGTTTCCTAAAGTATTCATACAAAATTACGAAAATAAATAGGGTGTTTAGAAGCCTACGTAAATGTTGTAGGAAAACTATAATGATAATCCTAGATCTTATACTTTTCTAAATATGCACCATGTTCACAATTAAATGAAACTACGTAATGTAGTATTATTTTTATTTTCTTTAATTTCTTTACCACGACCTAGGTTTCGTTGTATTACAACATCTTCAGGTGGGATATTAGTTAAAGATTATAGCTAAAGATTTCCGATGGGTCGTGGTAAAGAAATTAAAGAAAGTAGAAATAATACTACATCACGTAGTTTCATTTAATTGTAAATAATGAATTTCTGCAAAATTAACGCCAAATATATTCAATATGCACCATATCTTAATACCTGTGAAAGATTTAGTACGCAATATATTTTCGTTCGTAAAAATTAATATTTGTAAATAATTTAAAATAAAAATATATACCCTTACATGTTTATGAGTGCATAAATATATCTAGAAACCTCGTAGTGTGTGGTCTACTTGTTTTTGATAAATAAACCACACAAATATAATGTAAAATAAGGAGTTGAGGGTTTTTTTTCTATCAAAACACTTTTTATGTATAGGAATGAGCAAGAAGGAACTTTTGTATTATAATGGAAATCATTTCTATAGTAAATCTACAAAACTAATTAATCCAAACTGGTCTTTAAAATGTTTTAATAAATCTTATTAAATAATTAAATATGTTACAAACCTTATGGTAGTTCGTCAGAATTTCTTGGTCTTTGCTTCTCTAGTACTTCTGCTATGGTACTCGTTATGTTATCGTATATTCTTCCATATTCATTGTTTTTTTAACGGATTTTGCTTATATCCACTAGTCGTGCCTTTCCGCTTCAACATCCAGCAATAGTCCATAATCAAATTAACATCCCCCTTGTCCTGATCTCTCCTCTAATTCTCTCCTATAGTTCTTTACTAAATTCTCCAAACTTTGCAAAAAATAACCTAAGCATTCTTTCAAACTTATATCATATCGCAATTTTCCAGAATATTGCTCACTGATTGAACGTAATCTAGACTATTCTCATTACTAAGAAAATTATTAACCATATTTCTTAAAGAAGTCCTCAATTTTTGAATTGAAGTCCTCATCATTGAATAATTTCGTCTACAACCAGCTTAAAAAATTCCTTCCTTTAGCACCAAAAATACAGTGTTCATAATAATTTTTGATTCTGTCCTGATCACTGAAGCACCGAATAGGAAACTGTTTTTCTTTATCTTAGAATATAGATGCAGTTTATCAAAGCAAATCGAATACACTTGAAGGCAAACTCGTGAATTTTCCTTTGCAATACTATCCCCGAGAATAAATATGATAGACATTTTTAACAAAGCATACTACTACATTCCTTTGTTTTCTTGTCACTGAATTCTCTACAGATTAAGCAAAAGTTGTTGGTTGAATTGTTACATTTGTTTTTTAAATGAAAACCATTTCCCATCTTAAAGAAACAAATTGATTTCATATGGAAAATGAATCAACTGATTTTACCTTATACCGAATTTTTCAGGTTCAATTATTAGAGACAATATTTAGTTTAATGAATTGGTGATTAAGTAATATTCATTTGGATATCTGATAACTTTTATAAAATAATATTACAATTTTTCATTAATTAATATTTCGAAAAAACTGTGAGAAAATTATAAGAAACTGGTTTAATTTAAGACAATTTTGCCTGTGTAATTGACGTCATTATTTTAAAAAATCATCTACAAGTTGAATAACTATATGTAATTATTAAATATTAACATTGAATTATGTGTTGTTATTACGTTTTAATTATTCAAGTTAATGAATTGATATTTATATATATATATATATATATATATATATATATATATATATATATATATATATATATGTATATATATATATATGTATATGTGTATATATATGTATATATATATATATATATATATATAGAAGTACTGCAATTCATCGTCACCTAAAGACAACCATTTTCGTGTGAAATCTATTATAATATATCAAAGAATTTTATTTGTTTTTAATGAAGCAAAATCATAATATTAGAGAAGTTTCTTTACCGTCTTGCGGTTTTCATCTATTTTTTTTATCAATATGTTTTTTAAAATTTTGTTGTCCGCGTTTGCTTATTTTGTTTAAAAATAACACAGTGCTAAGAACATATCTGCCGGAAAGAATATATGAATATCAGTCCAAATTAAACGTTAATTGAAGTGCCCGTATCATCGTGCATATAAAATTTCAATCACGTTAAATCAAAGCAAAACGTATTTCACGAGCTACATAATCTAACGTATTTCCTAACAAAGTTAAAGTACTTAACTTGTGCTGGAAATATGATATAACATTTTTTGTTCTGTTAAGTTGAAAAGGCCCTTGACTTTTATATCTATTAACTTCTTGTACTCACGTAGTAAAAGTAGCATATATTTCATAATATTTCAGTAGCTAAGACAAAATTTATCGGATTCGTCTATTTTTCCACGATGTTGAACTAATGAATCACCGGAGGGTTATTCCAGAGTGCGATTTGTTTGCGATGGTAATATGACGTAATATTTTGTGCTGGATTTTGTTGAAAGGACTTTTCTCCTTTGTACCTAATAATTTCTTACTCTTACTTAGTGAAAGTAGTATAATTTCGCAATATTCCAGTATCTAGGACCGAACTTGTGCTGTATCGTCCTCTTTTCGACGAAGTTGAACTAATAAATCGCAATACGGTTGCTCTACAGTACGATTTGTTTGCGATTGTGATTCGATATAACATTTTGTGCTGTATTTTGGTAAAAAGATTTTTCTACTTCGTGTCTAATAATTTTTACTCTTACTTAGTGAAAGTAGCATAATATCACAATATTCCAGTATCGAGGACCAAATTTATCGGAATCGTCCTCTTTTCCAGTATGTTAAAATAATCACCGGACGATTACTCCACAGTGCGATTTGTTTGCAAATGTAATGCGATATAGCAAGTTGTGCTATTTTTGTTGAAAAGACTCTTTTATTTTGTACCTAATAATTTATTACTCTTACTCAGTGAAAATAGCATAATGTCACAATATTCCAGTATCTAGCATCGAATTTATATGAATCGTCCTCCTTTTCATGATATTAAAACAACCAACGGACGATTACTCCACAGTGCGATTTGTTTGCAAATGTAATGCAATATAACAATTTGTCCTGTGTTTTGTTGATAAGACTCTTTTACTTTGTAGCTAATAATTTCTTACTCTTACTTAGTGAAAGTAGCATAATGTCTCAATATTCCAGTATCTAGCATCGAATTTATATGAATCGTCCTCCTTTTCATGATATGAAAACAATCAACGGACGATTACTCCACAGTGCGATTTGTTTGCAAATGTAATGCAATATAACAATTTGTCCTGTGTTTTGTTGATAAGACTCTTTTACTTTGTAGGTAATAATTTCTTACTCTTACTTAGTGAAAGTAGCATAATGTCTCAATATTCCAGTATCTAGCATCGAATTTATATGAATCGTCCTCCTTTTCATGATATGAAAACAATTAACGGACGATTACTCCACAGTGCGATTCGTTTGCAAATATAATGCAATATAACAATTTGTGCTGTGTTTTGTTGATAAGACTCGTTTACTTTGTAGCTACTAATTTCTTACTCTTACTTAGTGAAAGTAGCATAATGTCTCAATATTCCAGTATCTAGCATCGAATTTATATGAATCGTCCTCCTTTTCATGATATGAAAACAATTAACGGACGATTACTCCACAGTGCGATTCGTTTGCAAATATAATGCAATATAACAATTTGTGCTGTGTTTTGTTGATAAGACTCGTTTACTTTGTAGCTACTAATTTCTTACTCTTACTTAGTGAAAGTAGCATAATGTCTCAATATTCCAGTATCTAGCATCGAATTTATATGAATCGTCCTCCTTTTCATGATATGAAAACAATCAACGGACGATTACTCCACAGTGCGATTTGTTTGCAAATGTAATGCAATATAACAATTTGTCCTGTGTTTTGTTGATAAGACTCTTTTACTTTGTAGCTACTAATTTCTTACTCTTACTTAGTGAAAGTAGCATAATGTCTCAATATTCCAGTATCTAGCATCGAATTTATATGAATCGTCCTCCTTTTCATGATATGAAAACAATTAACGGACGATTACTCCACAGTGCGATTCGTTTGCAAATATAATGCAATATAACAATTTGTGCTGTGTTTTGTTGATAAGACTCGTTTACTTTGTAGCTACTAATTTCTTACTCTTACTTAGTGAAAGTAGCATAATGTCTCAATATTCCAGTATCTAGCATCGAATTTATATGAATCGTCCTCCTTTTCATGATATTAAAACAATCAACGGACGATTACTCCACAGTGCGATTTGTTTGCAAATGTAATGCAATATAACAATTTGTCCTGTGTTTTGTTGATAAGACTCTTTTACTTTGTAGCTAATAATTTCTTACTCTTACTTAGTGAAAGTAGCATAATGTCTCAATATTCCAGTATCTAGCATCGAATTTATATGAATCGTCCTCCTTTTCATGATATGAAAACAATCAACGGACGAATACTCCACAGTGCGATTTGTTTGTAAATGTAATGCAATATAACAATTTGTGCTGTGTTTTGTTGATAAGACTATTTTACTTTGTAGCTAATAATTTCTTACTCTTACTTAGTGAAAGTAGCATAATGTCACAATATTCCAGTATCTAGGATCGAATTTATATGAATCGTCCTCTTTTTCATGATATGAAAACAATCAACGGACGATTACTCCACAGCGCGATTTGTTTGCAAATGTAATGCAATATAACAATTTGTGCTGTGTTTTGTTGATAAGACTCTTTTACTTTGTAGCTAATAATTTCTTACTCTTACTTAGTGAAAGTAGCATAATGTCACAATATTCCAGTATCTAGGATCGAATTTATATGAATCGTCCTCTTTTTCATGATATGAAAACAATCAACGGACGATTACTCCACAGCGCGATTTGTTTGCAAATGTAATGCAATATAACAATTTGTGCTGTGTTTTGTTGATAAGACTCTTTTACTTTGTAGCTAATAACTGCTTAAAAGTAACATAATATCACAATATTCCAGTGTCTAGGACCGAATTTATCAGATTCGTCCTCATTTACACTATGTTCAACTAATCAATCACCAGACAATAACTTTACAATACGATTTGTTTGCGATTGTGATACGATATAACATTTTGTGCTGTATTTTGATGAAAACATTTTTCTACTCCGTATCTAATAATTTTTACTCTTACTTAGTGAAAGTAGCATAATTTCACAATATTTCAGTCCGAAATAACGCCAAAATATGACTTGTTTAGAATAACTGAAAATAAATTTTTAATACATATCACCGTTATTTATTATATCCAGTTTCATTAAATGTATAAATTGGTGTATGTATCATGAATTATTTTTTCTCATCGCCATTGAAATGTATAAGTGTACAAATTGAATGTTCTTTTGACTCTGTGTTAATAATTAAATATTATAATGACATTAACTAATAAATTTGTCATATCAGTTTAACAATGTTAGCTCATATGGTGACCGAATAGAAAATTTCCAAAATTTCTCTAAAGCATGGAGTATTTCTTTTTCTTTTGTAGATGCCAGATAACATAAATTTTACCTAAGATCTATTTCAATAAGACTTTTTAATTTTTCGAAGTTTATCGTAATTTTGCATTGGTTGAAAGTTTCGAACAAGGTTTCGAATCTTTCAACCAATGCTTGGCTGTCGTAGGAGAACACATCTTTACACATTGTTGAAGATGCAATATATGCATCATTATTTTATTACTTTAACACTCTACTTTCCCTATGTGGAATGTTTGTATATTGTTTGATCTTTACTCGACGATCGACGATCAGTTGCTAACTGAACGGAAATTCAAATGCCATGCTCTTTTTATACGCTACCTATATTTATATTATTATTAGCTATATTGTGTAGCATTCCAGTAATTGCTAGATAGCAAATGTAATACTTTCCAACATAATATTTACTCCATAAGCAGTTCTGATAAGAACTTTTATGAAACATTATTTACATAACGTTATCTGTATAATATTGAAATTAAAGTGTCTAGCCTATTTACCCTATAAAGTTTGTATTGGCTAAGTGCCAACAACAAAACAAACATTTAATTTCACATTTGATTCAATCCTAATCCTAGTTTGAGACCAGAGGTCTCTTATCCTAACAGGAGAGGGATACATGTAAGGGGTAAAAAGGAATGACCTATTCTTTAACCCTATATTGTATTAATTTATTTTGGTAATTTTCACTTTCTAATATTTGGGACTGCAAAACTAAATATGAATTGTTGCAGCTTACTTTTCCTGATAACCCCTAAGATATACTAATCCATGTTAATGGAAATTAAGGAGTCCACTATCGAATGATGAGCAAGAGTCGTGAAAGTCCTATAACATCTATAATAATAGTAATAAAAAATGTCTATAATAATAGTAACATTTGACGCAATTTGACTGCTGCGCATCTTTCACAGGTAAAACTTGCTAACACCTTGTGATATTTGGAAACATCTATTTTGCACTAGTCAAAAGATACAGCTCTAAAAGGTTGACAAATAATACTCTATTTTTACTACAGAGCTTTAAACGTATACCTTTAAACCTAAGACTCATTGTAAATATTTCGGCATTCAAGGCGTTGTGTGAATACTTTATAAAATCTCTCCTCTATCTCTCTCTCTCTCTCTTTCCTTTCTCTTTCTCTTTCTCTTTCTCTTTCTCTTTCTCTTTCTCTTTCTCTTTCTCTTTCTCTTTCTCTTTCTCTTTCTCTTTCTCTTTCTCTTTCTCTTTCTCTTTCTCTTTCTCTTTCTCTTTCTCTTTCTCTTTCTCTTTCTCTTTCTCTTTCTCTCTCTCTCTCTCTCTCTCTCTCTCTCTCTCTCTCTCTCCCTCTCTCCCTCAACGTATAATAACTATACAACTTACAGGCACAATTAACCTTATTTTTCTTAATTTTTTATACATTGTCTATAATTGGCAAAAGATATCTTAACAAGTGGTTATTTGAAAGCAATAAAAACACTGTATATTTGTGTTGAAAAAATTATTTTTTTATCTGAATCACAAAAAAAATGTTTAGGGAAATTGGTACATGAGAGAGAAATAAACTCGACTTAGCACCGAATCCAAAAATCTCTAATAGTAATTGTGTTTGCAGATTTATTACGTGCGGAAACTATATTGTACCGCAAAAATTCTAATTAAGTACAGGTATTTTCATTATTTTATGCTTTTCAGTAAGCTTCTCTAACTTTTACTAAAAGTTTTACAACTACCAAACTTCTATTAAAAAAAGTTCTTTTAGAAAAGGACAACCCAAAATGTTGATATATTTATATTATATACACATATAGATAGAAATGGTATTTAAAAGAAATATCTCAGCCAATAGAAACGAGATAATATTATGTCATTTGGTTAATTCAATCACCGTCGTACGTTATGCCCGTGTTATGACTCTATATGATCACAGCATCATCGCGTGACACGTTCTCAAAGCAACTAAAGAATAATAACCTTATCCTTTACTTGCTCAGAGCTAATAAATAGCCAAGCAGAGTAATAAAAACCGACTGGAGAAGACGGGGAGTGTCTTACTAAATTTATGTATTAGAAAAAGCACTCAGCGTCCAGGAGGTCAGATTAATGCGGAGAGGAAGGTACACTCGATATGATTGTGCGGAGAGCTAGAAAGCGAGGGAGGAGGGGTTGGAGCTAGAGGTGACGTGGTTTACGGACATTATATTGGGTAATTAATCTTACAGTATGTTAGTGGGGTGTTATCGTAACATTTAGTAACGATGATTGGACGATTGTGGACGGATTCAGGAGCTGTTGATGGTCTCGATAGTGTAGCGAAAAATAAAGTCAGGATGTAGAATTTTTGGGATGCTGAACTGCGAAAAGAGAAAAATGGAACTCTTTCTCACTCAGGCATCCGTGTACCCAGGCATTCAATCTTATTTTGAATCCATGCAATAAGTTATATGCTAATGTGAGCAAACGTGGAACGATATAATGTTCTTTCTCTATTTTTATATACACGTGTTTATATTAAATTTAATGCTGAGTGTTCATTTAAAATTTTATAATAAGGAATTGAAATGAAATAACTTAATGTATTATTATTATTATCAATAATATTATTAATAATAATGATTGTAATTCTAGACAAAAAGATAAAATGTTGTACTACTCTGAATAAGAACATAATAAGGTTGAAGCGCGATGTTTTGGAAACGGTCTGGCAGATGATTGGATTACAATAGAAAACCAGAAGAAAAATAAAATGGAGCTCTCATCTGTCAAATAAATTTAAATTTTCAAAATTTAATTGTTTTGTTGAATTTAGATTTTATTAGATTATTTATAATCACATTCCAGTCTTTTGAATATTTTATTTCCATTCATTATTTGCGTGCTAAATAAAATTATTCCTGTATTATGCCAAAGAAGTATAATTTGTAACGCGCATACATAAGTACACACACAATTTTTTTTTGTTTTATGAATCACATGAGGTATCATTTGAAGGAGCCTGTTATGAGAAACATAAAACACATATTTTGTTATTTTTGGATTCCATATTTAAAAAAATCTAAAAAATATCTGAAAATAGATATTCCTCCTCCCTTATTTATTTTCAGAAACTACTGAAACCAAAAATTATAAAAAAAGTTTGATGAAATCTGACTACAAGGTTACAGAATTATCATAGACCTTATAATTGTTTAAATATTCACCATGTTGTTACGCCTGTAAAAGACATAGTAGGCAACATATTTACGTTGTAAAAAAATTAATATTTAAAAAGAGTTTAATGATAATACTATGTATAATAAAAAAGGTTGATGAAATCTGACTGTAAAGTTACAGAATTATCATAGACCTTATAATTGTTTAAACATTCACCATGTTGTTACGCCTGTAAAAGACATGGTAGGCAATATATAAAAATTAATATTTAGAGTTCAATAATACTATGTATCTTTAAATATTTAGAAATGAGCAAGTGTGTATGAATTCCTCATAAGACGACTTATTTTCGTGCTTAACAGCTATTTTAAATAAATTATCCATTTCTTCTCATTCTCTTGATTTACCAGCCCTCTCAGTATTTTTTGTAATAATAAAAGAATAATATAAAATATAAATAAATAGTTGAATTAACATTTTACGTACGGCATGTAATTTTGCATGGGTACAGCATAAGGCGTTCAGAAGGAGATGAAGTTAGCGGAGAGCGGAAAATATTATCGCCTGTTTCACTCTCGATCGTTGTATTTGTACTTAATTAAATGAGAGAAAGACTAATAACAGAATCGTTTATATTTCGAACTATTTTATTTCGTACATAGAAGTGATAAAAAGTATCACTTTTGCTGCCCACTGTGAAAGTCCGCTTAGCTTCTCCTTTAGAGAGGGTTTGTAATTCCATATTAATTATTTAATGGATCATTATTTTCGGGAAAATGTCATTGTAGCAAAATTTTGAAATTTTAATTGCCAGAATTTTCTGACGACCCAAGTTAAATACACATTTCTATGTATTTTATTTTTGTTAAAACTTTATTTATTAGATTTATTTAAATTGTTATTTTATTCAAGTTCGTCTATTTTTGTTTTCGGAATAAACTTTAAATATATTTGGCGTTAATTTTGTAGAAATTCATTATTCACAATTAAATGAAACTACGTGATGTAGTATTATTTCTACTTTCTCTAAGTTCTTTACCACGACCTAGGTTTCGTTGTATTACAACATCTTCAGGTGGGCTATTAGCAAAGAATACAACGAAACCTAGATCGTGGTAAGGAACTTAAAGAAACTAGAAATAATATTACATCACGTAGATTCATTAAATCGAAATAAATTTGTTAATGTGATAATGAAATCATTTTTCGGTCTCTTGGAAACATCTTATAAATTATGTAATTTGAATCCTGGAAGTATAATTTGAATGTCTATTTACTTATTGTGTATGTTTTCTTTTGTTTCAGGTAAGGAAAGATACAATTCCAGCTTACGAATTGGATTTCACAACATTTTTATTAAAATTCGATTCGGAAAAACGGAACGTGTAAGTAATTTGAATTGCCATTTGTGTTCGCCTTGAACAGAAATATAAATAAAAGCTGTATAAGATATACATAAAAATATAATATAATATTTTAATAAAACCTATTAAACTTTATAATGATAAGATGAGTAAACATTTTTTTTCAATATATATATTTTTTTTTACTTTCTTTTTATACTAGGAATAAAGTATGTGTTTAACTAACGTCCACATACAATTTTCTACAAATTTTGCTCCCATATCAATTGCATATATTAGCAAAAAATATTGTGGAAAATGTATGTTCTAATTCCATTAAAGAAACTTTTTTTCTATGTTGCAAGGTATAGTAACCTCCATGCTTAAGAAAAAATCGCTAGCAAATAAAAAAGGGAAGAAACCTTATCGTCTCATGTACAAATATCGAAGGAACGTTTTATGGACGTGTTCCATCATCAGGCTGTATTCAGTTTCATATGGACTCCAAATGATGGAGCTGGCTTCTATTTCCATTCGTACTATAATCATATATTATAGGTTAATTGAAGAAACACATCGGAAGTCCCCAATACTACGCAATACAAATTTCTACAAGCCCTCTGAATGACTTTTTGTTGGCTGTGTGCATACAAGTGTGCATGTATGCATGTGTCCCGTGCGTGTGCCAGCTTGCGTGAGTGCGTGCGCATGTACGATTGTGGGCGTGTATCTACACACGAATGCACATGCGTGTTGCGTGTGCGTTTAGATGTTGCGTATGCGTTTGATGGTTGCGCGTGCGTTTCGAAGTTTGCGTCTGCGTTTAAACTTGCGCGTATAAATGATTATCATTGATACAGAATATGAACATTCTTGAAAATATTCAATACTATTTTCCTCCTGTATTCTCGAATTAGGTCGATTCAGTACGAGGCGAAAATAAAAAGCACAATTTTTATCTAGTGAACAGTTATTCATTATTCCATCCATACTATCTCCTACCCTATAAATTTATTTAAAATTTATTATTGAATTTCACTGGAAAATTGGAAGAAGTATAGTTTACTATAAAACAAAACAAAACTGTGATTTTTCTGAAAACAGGTCTAACAATTTTATGGAATCTTTTTGAATATTCAATATTGAAATCCGCCCATCGAAAAGCAACTGTATATGTACTCCTTAATTCAAAACGACATTCTAATTACTTGCGAAAAAAAAATGTCATCGATATCGCCGTATTGGATAAATGTTTTAATTATTGATGAATGTGAAGATAGTTTTAAAAATCCTAAAAATTATATAATATTAAATTTAAGCAGATAAAACATTTCCGTCACACATTAGTAACTATGTGATTTACATTTATCATTTTAGAGTGCTGTTAACTATGTGTTATGCATTTGTCTTTTTAGAGCCCTCAGTCATCATTCTTTCTATTCTTACGTCCAATAGTGAGTAAGATCTGGAACTAATTTTATGTCGCAAAAGTCATTGAAATAATTGAAAGAAACAACGTGTTACATATGTAGATATTTGAAATATCAATAGTAAAAAATTAAAAGTTTCAAATATAATTTTTTGTCAACTCAATGTCAACTTAAACTTTAAAATTTTTTTTTCTCACTCTAAGGTTTGAAGTGCAGTTCTCTTTCATGATTGATTAACATAATGTTAGAAATAACCTATTGTACTCATTGTAATTTTAATAACGTAATTGTTTCTTATTGTTATCCTAGCAATGACATAGAAGTTTTAACATTTCAAAAATGTTTATATAAATTATGAGAAACATTATGTTTCTCATAAATCGATCGAGATTTTTAAAAGATCTTAAAACCCTACTGCAATATGTTTATTTTAATTTTTACTTGTACTAATTGTCTGCAATTAGCTCTCAAATAACATTTAAATACAGCGATGACTATTTCGCTACCTCCTAACGCTAATAGTCTGCGGTATTAGTGTTAGGAGGTAGCAAAATAGAACGACATAGAAGTTTTAACATTTCAAAAATGTTTATATAAATTATGAGAAACATTATGTTTCTCATAAATCGATCGAGATATTTTAAAAAGGTCTTAAAATCCTACTGCAATATGTTTATTTTAATTTTTACTTGTACTAATTGTCTGCAATTAGCTCTCAAATAAGATTTAAATACAGCGATGACTATTTCGCTACCTCCTAACACTAATAAGCTGCGGTATTAGTGTTAGGAGGTAGCGAAATAGAACGACATAGAAGTTTTAATATTTCAAAAATGTTTATATAAATTATGAAAAACATGTTTCTCATAAATCGATCGAGATTTTTAAAAGATCTTAAAACCCTACTGCAATATGTTTATTTTAATTTTTACTTGTACTAATTGTCTGCAATTAGCTCTCAAATAACATTTAAATACAGCGATGACTATTTCGCTACCTCCTAACGCTAATAGTCTGCGGTATTAGTGTTAGGAGGTAGCAAAATAGAACGACATAGAAGTTTTAACATTTCAAAAATGTTTATATAAATTATGAGAAACATTATGTTTCTCATAAATCGATCGAGATATTTTAAAAAGATCTTAAAATCCTACTGCAATATGTTTATTTTAATTTTTACTTGTACTAATTGTCTGCAATTAGCTCTCAAATAAGATTTAAATACAGCGATGACTATTTCGCTACCTCCTAACACTAATAAGCTGCGGTATTAGTGTTAGGAGGTAGCGAAATAGAACGACATAGAAGTTTTAATATTTCAAAAATGTTTATATAAATTATGAAAAACATGTTTCTCATAAATCGATCGAGATATTTTTAAAAGATCTTAAAACCCTACTGCAATATGATTATTTTAATTCATACTTGTACTAATTGTCTGGTATTAGCTCTCAAATAAGATTTAAATACAGCGATGACTATTTCGCTACCTCCTAACACTAATAGTCTGCGGTATTAGTGTTAGGAGGTAGCAAAATAGAACGACATAGAAGTTTTAACATTTCAAAAATGTTTATATAAATTATGAGAAACATTACGTTTCTCATAAATCGATTGAGATATTTTAAAAAGATCTTAAAATCCTACTGCAATATGTTTATTTTAATTCTTACTTTTAATTATTGTCTGGTATTAGCTCTCAAATAAGATTTAAATACAGCGATGACTATTTCATAACACTAATAGTATGCGAGTAAATGGATTTGTCAACAGACGTCATTCAAGTTTTATATTTGTGAGTCGTAATATCGTTATGAATTTATGAAATCAATTTCTTATTGCCCCCGGGCATGTTAATCAAATATTTCCATATCAAATGAGAGAATTAGTGATCCAAACGAAAGGTTAATCAAATTTTGTCTAGACTACAGACTAGACAAGTTGATTCACCCAATTTTTTTGGAATGATGATAAAAAGAAAATACCGATGAAATATTTTGATGCTTTATAATTTTCTTTCCATTTTCATATTTTCAGTCTTTAACAGTCGCTTTTCTCCGAATCCGTAAACTTAAAATTTAACGAAGCGAGAAATTAAATTAGACGTATGTGTCTCGATATAATTAATTAGTATATTTATCATAGTTAACGTTATCATGTATCATATAGGATAATACTTGAAATACTAAGGAGTTTTAAGGATTTCTGTCAGATATTGTTTTTCTTACACCTGTGAAAGATGTAAGCAATATTTCTACGTTGTGAAAAATAATAGTAATATTTGTAACTGGTTAAATAAAGGTACTAAATATTATTAAACTATTCAACTTTTATACCTTACAAGAAATTAACCTTAGTTTTTCTTACACCTGTGAAAGATGTAAGCAATATTTCTACTTTGTGAAAAATAATAGCAATATTTGTAACCAGTTAAATAAAGGTACTAAATATTATTAAACTATTCAACTTTTATACCTTACAAGAACATAACCTTTGTCTTTCTTACACCTGTGAGAGATGTAAGCAATATTTCTACGTTGTGAAAAAAAATAGCAATATTTGTACCTAGTTAAATAAAGGTACTAAATATAATTAAACTATTCAACTATTATACCTTACAAAAACATAAACTTTGTCTTTATTACACCTGTGAAAGATGTAAGCAATATTTCTACGTTGTGAAAAATAATAGCAACATTTGTAACGAATTAAATAAAAGTGCTAAATATTATTAAACGTTACAACTTTTATCCCTTACATAGAGTGTAGAGAATTCACTATTGCGGATTATACTAGTACTTCACGATTTATGTTATTTTCGATTTTTTTCTATCCATCCGTCTGGTCGTACGCTTGTACGCGCATTACATAATAATCACAGAACGAATACTAATGAAAATGTTTAATGTTATACATTTATAGATAAAACGAATTACGTATGTATTATTTTGATAAGATGTTCAAAATAAAAGTAATGGCCAATTTTCCGATTATTCTGAAGTCTCGTGAAAACCACTAAATAGATTTAAATGAGGTTTTTGTTCTCGTGCGAAATAAAATAAATTAAAAACACATTTTTTGAAATTCGAGTTCTAAAAAGTGTGTTTAATTTATTTTGACATGAAATCTCTTTCTTGGTTAATGATCGACCCGAAGAAAGAAATTTACAAGATTAAAGCAACGAGGAAAGAGCTAGTAAATAATATTGTCCCTTATAATTAATCATCTAACTACAGATTACTTAAACTTCAGCTACATTTGGAGAAAGTATTTATATATTAGTTATATCGTTCGTTATGTACTTGGAATTCTTTTTAACATTTTCAATTAGCTAATTATTTTAAATATTTATAATCATAGAGCAAACAGTACGAAAATATAGAAAATTAGTTAATTATTTTGAATATTTTTTGACTCTTTTCGTAGAACATATGCATTTAATTTAGTGTTCGAAAACTTGCTTAAAGTTTTAGTTGAAAAGCTTTCAAAAATTAAGTAAAGTTAAAGCATATCATACTGTAAAAATTGTAGTATGATGTCTAAAATATCAGAGCTTTCAAAGTTCAGTTTTCAGTTTCAATTCAAAATTCGTCTGAAATTTGAATTGAACCTGAAACGTTATGTTGTGTAGTTTGTTTTTATAATATATATAACCTTGTACGTCTGGCATTATTCTGAAAATTACAATCTCGAGAATCGATTAAGGAGATTACTTTTACGAAACAAATAAACTTACGAACTAATTCATATTTTCTTTTTTTCTCTAAAAAATATAATTTAATATCATCAAAAAAGAGTAATCATTCTACCTACCGAAACAAGCCGATTAATTTTATATATATCGTGACATTATTATATTTATTTATATGGTTTCCAACCAAAATTTAAAACGAACAGTATATACATGGGTTCAAAAGCAATATTTCACAGTCAAAAATACAAAATTAGAAGTACACAAAATAGTGTTGTTATCGATTTTAAGTTATTGTTAGAAAACAATTTGTAAAAAAATTAAAAAGAAATGAATATCTATATCTCCTTACATGCTTGATGCATGTTAACGTAAATAATTGAAAACTGTGATCAAATTCTTCACAATTTTCAATTAAATTATTTCCAATTAAATGAAACTACGTGATGTAGTATTATTTAATTGTGAATAATGAATTTCTACAAAATTAACGCCAAATATATTCAATAAATTATTTCCGTTAACATGCATTAAGTATCCCAGGAGATGTAGACAAATACGTAGTTCTAGTTTGCATGAGTCTCGACACACATATTATGAATTTCTTTTTTGCTTCTTTACAAATTCATTTTCAAATTCTAAGTAGATTTTTTTTATGTATTTCAATCCAACTGATAAATATTAGAGAGGAAGGGAACCTTGTACGTTCTTTTGAATCCTAATGTTACGCAAAGGCTCAGAAAGAAAAACAATTTTTGCGTGTCAGCTCTGGTGTGACACGTGATTGGAGTTTATTCCTTAAGTACGATTGTCTTGGAATGTATAAAATAGGTAACACTGTATATAAATATAAATGTCAAAAACATTAAATGTAAATGCAAAATTATTTTCTGAAAAAATGCTGACAATATAATTATTTTCAAGTAAAACACAAATGAACACGATCAAATTTATACAACAAAATTAAAAACATTTAGTAATGTCAGTCTAAGAAGTTAACATTAAAAGAGACTTTGATTTTGTAGGGTGGAAGACACCAAATATTCACACAAATTGACATTAAATGATTACATCTCGAAATAAGCAAACGATAGTAAACTATGTGTGTCACACTCTGTCGTTGCGATTACGCCATAAGAAAATGCCAAATAAACATATTGATATCTCACAATAAAGATGCGTAGAAATGTTGCGCGGGGAAGCCACGGGGAGGTAACGGTTACACTTTTTTAACGCTCTGAACTTTTGAGTTTACTCCTCATAAAACTTCATACCGGGCGCTATATATGAAAATCGATTTTTAAGGAAAAGAAGTAATAGAAACTTCAGTTTTAAATTATGGGTAAAATGACAACGACTTTATTAAAAAGCTCGGAACAAAGGGAAAGAGATGGCGAAGTATATTTTTCAACATATCGATTAAAATTTCCATATTCACAAAATACAGAATTTGAGAATTTGTGAAAAAAATTGTCAGATACCAGTATAAATCGCATTACGAGGGTTCATTGGACACTTAAGCGAATATAAACAATTAAACGTAAATACTTTTTCTATTTAATTATTCATCAATATTAATATTATTTCTCACCATATAAATATAGGATGTATTACCTAGTATATCTTTCACAAACAATAAATAGGTATTTTAAAATAAATAGTTACTCGTGTGGAGTTTCTCTGAACTTTCACTGACTCTACTATTTGTCATAAGTTTGTCGACCCGTAAGCTAGTAGAGTCTACTTGACAGATATAATTTTCATTTTAATTTCAGTATATGTAAAACTATCGTGAATACTTTCCAGCTGTTCAAAAATTACGGTTTAGCTGGTAGAAAGTAGAGATACGTAACCTGGTCAAAGAGGATATTTAAAGCTTAATATTTCGTAAACGAATCTCTATATCGAAAAAGTCTCCATAATATATGTATAAAAAAACACCCCACTTTACATGTAGGGGAGGCATACTCTGAAAAAACTTATTTAATGAATTTTCCATCACTACATCCGTAAGTGGCTTTTGATTCATCAAATGCAAACGGAATTAACGGAAAATATCGGCTCTTCGAAATAATTTGATTTAAATTATATTTATTATTAGTGTCTTCTTTTTCGTTTGCTTTTCAAATTTTGGTTGTACTTCTTTTATTTGTGCTATGTTTCCTCTATGGGTAATAATGTATTGTATGTAGTTATATGTCTGTATATAACACCTGTATTAAAAATAATTATTAATATTGTTATCCACGAGTATTGTATATGTGAGTATATATGTGTGTATAAATATATGTATGTCTGTATGTGTACATGTGTGTATGTGTATATATATGCGTAAATGTGTATTTGTGTATGTGTGTGTACATGTATGTATGAATATGTAAGTATGAGTATATATTTGTATATGCATGTGTGTGTGTGTGTGTGTGTGTGTGTGTATCAACAGGTGCTAGCTGTAAACCGGCCGTGTCAATGATGCTTATAGCATAACTGCACAAGCCGAGCTAGTTACCTTTTTGTGGATAAAATATTTACAAATTTAAAGTTAAGGCGTGTAACTTATTTTTTAATTTTTATTTTGTCATTAGACCTAAGAAAACTTCCGTACATGTCTATTACTTTACCTGTTGTATTTTGTATCCAAAAATAAACAATATTATATTATTGTTTTTATTTATTAACTTTGCAGACATTATAAATACATATAATCTTACCAAATTTTCAGCTTTATAGCACCAAGAGTCTGCGAGTGACATGTCTGTGACATACGAGTACAAAGGAACAGACGGAAATGGCGCATTACTATTTGTTTACAGGACCTAAAAATAGACGCATAAAGGAGAGGATGGAAAAACGGAGACGGCTAAATTATAAAAGTCCTTGTTGTGAAATCGAAATTTGTATAAATTGTCTAATGTTAATGTAAATATCTAACGAGAGACATATTAAATCGAAAAAGCGAACAAACTTGGATGGAGCCTGCAATACGTTGGATTAAATAAAATTTTAAGGGGTAGAATGAAAGATATAAATATGAAAGAACAACGATAGGCAGAGTAATAAAAATACTTTTATGTGCATGCGACGTATTTAAAAAACCGGTCAAGTGCGAGTCGGACTCGTGCATCGAGTGTTCCGTACCTCATTTGAAGTGAAATTAATTATTTTTATCATAAATTATAACTAATATTAATCCTAACGCAATAATACTTAATATGTAAATTACGTGGGTGAGAGACATATATGCGAATATCTCAAAAACTATTACGTCCAGAATCGTCGCTATATTATATTTTTGCTATACATCCTTTACCTGAACTTCTAAAAAAACTTTATTTATTTATAGTTTTAGGTTCATTAGTTTCGTAAAAATGCTCCTCATTGTTGTGTATTTTTTGCATATTTTTCAAGATATCTCCGAAAATATATACTATCTAAAATTATAAAAAAAAATGAAGTATTTTTAAAGATTTTTCTAGCTAGTCACCTTTCGGATGATAACCATAAACCATATATGGTATTTTCAATTCTTTTCATGAAAATTACCAAATAAATCACCCTTCCTCTACCCCTCCCCCTCCTCATTTGCTAGCCATTGAGATATATGACGGTTAATACAATATTAATATAAGATTACAAGTCACAAGAATAGTTATCCTCCCCATTTGGTAGCGATTGAGATATATGAGGGTCAATATAAGATTACAATTCACAAGAATATTTATCCTCCCCATTTGCTAGCTATTCAGATATATGAGGGTCAATATCATATTAATATAATATAAGATTACGAGTGACAGGAATATTTATCTTTGGAATTAAATTTAATGCTAGCGATTGAGATGTATGAAGGTCAATATAATATTAATATAAGATTACGAGTCACAGGAATATTTATCATTGGAATACAATTAAATGTCACGCGCTAATAAAAATTTAAACTTGGTTCTAAATTACGGCCGTGTGTGAAATTAATTAGGTACGTTCAGTGAAACTCCCAGACATTGGGGGTGGCCACGCTCTGTGAAGCATATTCAAAATGTCCCAAATATACAAAGTAAAAAAAAATTAAATTTTTACAACCTAGAAATAATAAAATATTAAAGAAATGCAAAATTATATATAAAGTAAAAAATGTATACTTATAATAAAACTGTAAATTTTATATATTTGCGTATTAAACATATTTCTCTTGGGATTCTTGCAATCATTACGAAATATTAGTAATAGAATGCATTGAGATGGTTTTATAGAATTATTGCCTGTTTCTTTGTTTATTTGTGCACATATCATGTAAAAACCATTAACCAAATTTGGTTGGAGTTTTTAGAAACAAACAAATTGAAGTAACATTTCATTTTTATTATAAATTTGTATGAGTATTTATTAGGAGGTCATAACGTCATTTACTTAAGATAACAAAGAATTTGTAACCAATTATAAAGTCAGAAATGGCGTAATTGATTATACTTTTTTAAACAAATAATATTATCCGCAAAGAGCTCTTCAGATTCTTTTATGTTAACGATACCTCAAGTAACCAATTGTGAAAAAAAATTAATATATAGGTAGTTTAAATTAACATATCACAAAATATATAATAGAAGAGATAGACACAATTAAACGAAACTACGTGATGTAATATTATTTCTACTTTCTTTAAGTTCTTTACCACGACCTAGGTATCGTTGTATTACAACATCTTCAGGTGGGCTATTAGCAAAGATTGCTAATAGTCCATATCTTTGCTAATAGCCCACCTCTAGTTGTTGTAATACAACGAAACCTAGGTCGTGGTAAAGAACTTAAAGAAAGTACAAATAATACTACATCCCGTAGTTTCATTTAATTGTGAATAATGAAATTCTAAACAATTAAAGCCAAATATATTCAATAGAAGAGATAGAATTAAATAAAATGGAAGTTGAATCTATAATATCATTTTTATATACAGCAACAACAATATTTTTATATACAGCAACAACAATATTTTTATATACCGCAACAACAATATTTTTATATACAGCAACAACAATATTTTTATATACAGCAACAACAATATCTTTATATACCGCAACAACAATATTTTTATATACAGCAACAACAATATTTTTATATACCACAACATTGATCGCGGCTTAGTATTAATGAAATTTCTTGTATACCCTTGCAGAAAACAATTTCTTTCTTTATTTATTTCAAATTTTAAAAATATTAAGTAAACTAAGTCCTCAGACCTCAGAATAAAAATTATCTCATTGGTACATTAAGACGAGTAGACAATGCTCGTAGCTCTCGGTTACGCTCTACGAAAAGTCCTTTTTCGTAGGGCGTAATCGAGGTCTACGGGTATTTTACTACAAAGTTTTGAAACTTTTCGTAGAGCATTACGCTCTAAAGTAAAGTTGTAACACTTTGAAATTAACTGAATTCATCATATTTCATCCTATTTTCCAACCTAACTTATATCGTTATATTCGTTATTTAATTTTTATTTGAAAGTGTAACTTCCAAAATTATCCTTTATTTATATTTCATTGTTTTAAATATTTTATGTTGTAACATCTCTTATAACTAACTAAACAGCCAATCTTTCAAATTTTATTGTTGTGTTTGATTTTTTATGGTTGAGTGGATAGTTTCTGCTGCCGCAATAAGTCCGCTGCATAGGCTACATCCGTATGTGTACAGTATTTTAAAGTTATAAAGTTAAAATGCACCTGCTTTAATATTAAATATGATGATAAATAAAAATTCATATCAGATAAGTTAGTAGTTTTGCATGATATGAGTAAAGATTGAGATAATATTTATAAATTTCTCGACATTATAGAATATCTTAACGTACCTTATTTTAATTCCGAAATCGTGAGTTGTAGCATTCAAAACCTTGTAAAACTAAATCAAATCCATCTATTAACTTTTGACTGATGCACATTCAAGCAAAGAAATATATCCATGGACAGAGATTTAAAAAAATATTGATTTATTTCCCTTCGTAGTTACCCAAATTAAATTTTTTGTAAAATGTATTTAATGTACAGACTTTTCCACTTTAATCTTAGAACATTTCCTATAAGAAAATGATGCACTTTACATATAAATTTTCAGGTGGGAAAATAGCTCTTGGATATTTGTGTATTGCTATGTAAATAGGGAAAAATCAAACATTAGCAAGTGTCTAATGTTTCATCGCAAAAGTAAAATGTGGCCATAAATGTTTAGCTATTTGCATGCTAATAGTTAAACTTAATGGACTTTTAAATGTGAAACTGTTTATTTCACCTCGCTATCACTAACGGTTTTCGAGAAATAATGAACTAATTGCTAATTACAAAATAATTCTCACAAACGGTGCGAGATTTCGGAAACAGTCAGCTCTCCAAGTATACGTGCCAATAATGAAGTATAACACCTCTTATGTGCAGATAGAATAACACCGGAAAAAGAAAATATTCTGCTGTCTCTCAGTACATGCAGTATACCAATACAATCTGAGGACAGTTCAGATGTACGAAACTTTCCTAATAGTTCATAGTTTAATGGTTCATGAGACATTCGCTTCTATAGGCCTTGATGAATTTATAACGAACAGTTTATGTTACATTATCCCAGTATTCTAAGAAGGAAGATATTAAATAATAATTATGTAAAAAAGAAAATAGAATACGTTTAGTATACATAAAGTAAAGCCTGTGACAGCCTCAAAAAACTATAGAATATTGCCCTCATATATTTTCAGTGAAATATGTGAATAAATATTTTACAATATGTGAAAGTAAAGACACCGTTTACGGGGCACAATGCTAGCTATCTGAAGTTTTCTCTACTTACTAAATTGTATACAAATCCAATGTTACGTCGTAAAACGTAACATTTAATAGTTAATGTCATAAACAGTCCGTTTAATATTTTATTGTCACATATTTCCATCATAACCTCTGAAATAGAAAGCTTTTACGACTTAGAGAGCCGGCAAAGCCAGCCGCATGCGAATGCAACTCGAAGCAAATATATCACACTGCCCGAGCACAACGTTGGCTGGCTCAGCCTGCATAAATCTGCGGGGCCTCCAGCTGCAAAACCACGTAAACGTAATAGCTACGGCGGTCTTGGAACGTAGCGAGCGGGATATCTCGGCAACGTAAATTTTCCGTAGGTTTTAGATTTGATTTCTCTGCCGTAGAGGATTGTGGATGATTGCTTGGAATTGCACTTACGTAGCAACCATAATAATGACTTGCACTAGCAACGGCTTGAGTTTATAAAATAATTTGTATTAACAGCTAAACTTCTATAATTAAATTGCGATATGGGTTTAAGAAGCTCAAGGAAATCTTGTGTGTAAAATAGATGTTATAAAAGTTAAGAAACTGAAACAAAATATAAAATAGCCAGCTCATTATTGCTCATTATCTATTTCGGTGAATTGCCTATTTTAATATATTAATTAAAGAGCAAATAAGGATTTTAATTCGCAAACTACGATTACAATGTTGTAAACCTTAGAATTTACTCCTAACGTAAGGAGTTTATGCTTAATAAATGTTTACGAAAGTGGCCAAAAAATGTTCTTTCCCTAATCATTAATCCCTCTGTTCTCCCACCTCTAATTTAATCTTACATACATACAGACAGACAATATAAGACTGTGACAAATTTTTGAACATTTGGCTGTCACATTCACAAATGATTCAACTCTCTATGTTAACGTTCAGTTTGTCTTATTAGGTTAATGTTTCCGGAATTTTAGGATAGGCTGTTTTAATTTTGTAATAACAAAAAAAAATAGATGAACGAATTAAAAACTTAATACATATAACTTTATCGACATAAGACCAATTGATTGTGTGAGTATAAAAATATAATGTTATATGACGCAATAGTGAGCGTTGTTCGCGTTTACCATTTTATAATGAAATGGATAGTCGACGCATGTTGTAAAAAATTAGTACAACTCAGGGTTGCTTGACATTATGTATGCGAACAAAATAATAATTTAGAACACAAACCTTTTCCAACATAAGTGAATTATCGAGTGCATATTAGAATTTAACGTCAGTTGACGCAATGGCGAGCAATGTTCGCGTCTGTCATTTTGTGATGAAATCGACTTTCGGGGGTGTAGTAAAATGAATATTACTCCATTAAGTGTCAATCGCTTCGTCCTTGGTATTTTTGACGTAATAACGTCTTACAAATCGATTAACACCGGCTGCACGCATGAAAAAGTGTCACGTTCCGCCTGAGCCTGAGTGCGCAAGCGAGAGCGCGGAACAAGTGATAGAGAGGCACGATCGGCCCAAGCGTCGGAATTTATCTCTTTTCTCGCGTGACGTTAGAGCTAGCAGTTCGAATAGTTCTGCTACTGGAACGCCGCCACGCGAGCTTCTTCGAGAACTTCTACAATAAGCTCCGCCCACCTCGACGGAAGCCATTATCTGCAACAAGCGTTGAATACGAGACAACGTGTTTTGTGTTTTTTTCTACAATTTAATAAGATTTAATTGATTTTCTTCATAATTTTCAGTCTTATTTCATTTTGTTCATCTCAAAATTTTCAATTAACTCGTTCTTTGTATTATACAAAATAATAATAATTCAATTTAATTCTTAAAAGTATGCAATTTTTCATCAATGTTTCTTTATGACGTTATCGCGTAAAACTATCGTCCGTAAAGCGACTTTACAGACAACCAATTTCTTTTACGTACCATTAAGTGTCATTCACTTCGTCTTCGATTCTTTTTTACGTACCATTAAGTTTTATTCGCCTTGTCTTCGATCTGCAATTTTGTAATAAAATCGATGTTCACTATGTCTGTGGCTCCGATATAGCTCCAACCCATTCTTTCCATTGCTTTTTTCCTAATACTTCTGTTTGGTAATTGTAACTTGACATTTAGTTTTTGTGTAAATAAATTATTTTCTTGCTTTCTTCGCGTAGTTTTTAAACAAAAATAGAAAATTTTATTTTAGGAAATCAATTTCATTTATTCTAAATTCTGTACGCTAGAAGTACGGAACTTCTTTTCTTTCCTTTTACTATTTAAAGTTCAAAGTGTTTTCCAAGTAGGAGGCCATATTACAACGCCACTCACACAGTTTAATATCAAAGATACGAAAATGAAATTGCCATATTTCTTCACGTGGAAAGTTGTATGAATATTCTCATCACCGCTAAAATAGAATATTTATTTCTAGCAGCACGTAGAATGTAATAACGTAGTTTTTATTTAAACCTGTATTGCTGTAGATATCCAAATATAGCAGGTCATTTCATTCTCTATTTTGGGCGCTCAATCAAAAAAGGATACTGTATCGAATATTTATAAATAACTTAACTTTTACAGAGGCTCCTCACGCTTTAGATTGGTAACAAATGGTCATTATTCTTAGTTAGATTAAAAAATAAAAACATAAGATTTAAATAAGATGAGTAAAAATAATTGAATGATGAAAAGTACGTTGAGGAAATTAAATAATTTAGGAATTATATTCTGACTGATTCTTAAACGATAATGATGTGATTAACTGTGAATGGTTGATTGCGTGATAATGGTTAAATGCCTCTGATTACTTCAAAAATCCACTGAACCACAAAACTTGCCACTTTTATGAAGTGGAGGGAATTTTTAAAAAGTGAAAAAAATATTTGTACACTTTTATTCTAAACAACATTTACAATGTTATGTAAGTGGATATTTTTGTGATTTTAAGTAATTCAATTTCTCAAAGTCCTAATGAATCTGGAAATAACTCAAAATGCAATTTCTTTTCTAAATTATAAATAATACAATATGACAATATTTTATATCCACTGCTGAACCATAGACCTCTCCCAAAACGGTCGTCCCAGAAGAGTCCGGTTTTCGGCTACACTCACACCATTGCTGCCAGTTACCTTATGCAGTGCATCGTTCCGTCTAGCAAGAGGTCATCCTGCACTACATTTACTTAAGCCTCTTCTAAAATTCATCTATTCCATCCATTTTCAGTTCTAAGACACCAGTGACCAGCTCATTGTCACGTAGACTTGATTATTCTTTGAGTTATGTTGGCGACTTTAGTTTTATGTAGGATTGTTTCATTCCATAGCTAGCTGATCAACTAATCAATGCAACAATTATAATTAAAAACCCGCCTAAATATGCTGAAAAGTTTTTACATAAAAAAAATGCAAATAGACTAAAAACAAGAAGCATTTCTTTGTTTTTTAGTATTTATTTTAGATATTACTCATTTCATTTACTTTCAAAGTTCTAGCTTATTTTATGTCGTGAGCCGTATTCAAAATTACTTAAATAATTTTAACATAATAAGCGTATAAATAAAAAAATAGATAGTTCCGGAGTTTATGTCTTAACAACACAAGCGAAATCATACATTTTAAAAAAAATTTAATTTTTAAAAGTGGACGGTTTTGCCTGTACAAAGTAAACAACTAAACTGCGCAGTCAAAATCGTTTATTTCTAAAAATTGATCATTTTTAAAAATGGACGGTTTCGCCTCTGCACTTTGGGAAATGTTTATTGCTATGTAACTACGTACTCCTGAGCCTGAACCATAGACTCCTCTTTTTTTGTTCATAGAGATACAAATCCTTAAGAGACAGGTTGAATTTATAATATTATTTTGAAATGATTAATAGCATTCTTATTCCTAGCTGAATCCATGGTAAGTACCCTTTCATGGCAATGAATATGCAAATATCCTAACTAATATTATAAATGCAAAAATTTAGGTGGATAAATGTTTATTGCTATGTAACTACGTAATTTCTAAACGAATCTAAACAAAATTTGGATATATTATAGCCAGGATTGATATATAGTCTTATCTCCAAATCTGAAGCAGTACCGAAGGGATATCACCCCGCTTTTAGGACCTTCATGTACATAGAATTTATTGCCTGTAAGTAAAATTCTGTAAGTTTTACTTTAGTACATTTTAAATCATATCGTGTATCCCGAATTCACAGAACCGAGCGCGGTTCCTTTGGGACAACTTACAAAATTTTCTTCCATTTTTAACTCGATCATGATGATGTTACTAAGCATGAACGATTTTTTTTAAAAATTGGAGCAATAATATACTTTAGTCTGGATTGATACATAGGTTACATTACTGTAGCCAACACGGAGTTGTGGAGGAAACTGGAGATTATAATCAGTGGTCTGGATTGATAAATAGGTTATACTACTGTAGTTTACACAGAGTTGTGGGGGAAAAACGAGAAGCAATTCCGTTTAAAAAATAAAAGTCTCTAATAAACGAACATATATATACTACGGACAGTTATACGGACATACATAGTGGCTATGTTATACTTGCAGCTTCATCCGGACCTATTCCGACGTATTACTCGCAAAATCGCAAAATAATATTCAATGTATTTCTAGCCAAACCGTGGTCTATTAGTGGCAGTATTTAAATCTATATTCAAATATAGAATCTTCCAAAACCCTGGACATTTTTACGCGCCCGCTTACTAAAATACTCTCGAATGGAATTATCATAATTCTCTGCGATTCCAGAAACCTCGAACTTTGTATAAAAGCGGTATCCCTACGGGTATCAGTCGTCATTTTAATTTTAGATAGCGAAGGGGCCGCTCCAGAATCAAGAAATACAATCAGTTTTCTATTAGGAAGCTCTCTGTATACGAGTTTAGAGTATTCCTCAACAAATATAATTACCAATAAAATATCATCGGGCTTATCTTTATCATTTAGTGATCTTCTCTCCTCATTCATCAACAATCGCATACAGCCTCACGCAGGTATTTGAACCTGTTGTGGTGACGCAGTACCCTTTAGTCACGAAACTCTAAAAATGACAGACTCATTGCTGTATTAACCTTCACTGTGTATATCGACGAAAACATAAAAATATCTAGTGGACTCAAATATGTACTTCCCAGTAATATAAACATGTGCACAAAATTATAAGCTCAATACCGAGCTTTCGCAACGGCAAGCGGAAAACGGATATCGGATTTAATATCGTGCTTTACAGCAATATCATAAAATCGACAACTCGATGTGATGCATACGCATTATCGTTACATATTTTTATATGCTTGCAAAACAAAATTCTATTTGAAAATGCATGTCATACAAAACGGTGAGCACGGATTTTATGTCACAAATCGTTCAATATTTGTGAGCTATATCAATTTTCCATTTTCTATCTGAAGCTGGCAATATTTATTTTATATTCTTTGCTTGCAAAACGGTAATTCAAACGTGTTATTGCATTGAGTTCACTAGTGAAGATATCTACATGTGGCTCAGAGAAATAACTGCCACAAATAATAAAAAAGAATATTTAATAAATTAAATGAGAATCTAAAAAAAATGGATACATTACACGGGTTTCAAATCTCCTGCAATTAAAGCCATAAATGTTCTGAAACGAAGCTTCTTAACAAATGCTTAGGATAAAGATCTTAATGGAGAAAATGAAAC
This sequence comes from Druceiella hillmani, assembly GCA_039881145.1. NCBI lineage: Eukaryota > Metazoa > Arthropoda > Insecta > Lepidoptera > Hepialidae > Druceiella > Druceiella hillmani. Next base: position 4,766,468 of record JAYKKI010000060.1, on the reverse strand, counting down.
GTCACGAACGAACGCGGCGATGAAACACTCCTTTGGCTAGCCAGCGCATATTGTTGCATATATGAGTGATAGAGATGGACTAAAAAAGAAACAAAATGCAATGGGCGGCTCGTGGTGCTGCCTCTCTCCCACCTTCCTTCTCTTTAAATATATATATATATATATATATATATATATATATATATGTGTGTGTGTGTGTGTGTGTGTGTGTGTGCGTGTGTGTTTGTGTAGTTATCCCAACGAGAGAACTTAGATGCTTGATACTACACGCATGCGTATGTAGTAGAAAAAAGAAATCATTCTCTCACGCTTACAGTTTATTTGATATACTTAATCTGTTTATGTATTTTCTTTTTTTCATAAATGTTTCTTATTGTATGATTGTAAAGATATCAATTATTTATTACTGTACCTATGTTATATTATATTAATTAATAATTAAAAATTGAACGTTATATGCCATTTATAAGAAGCTTTGCTTCTGTCACGTCGCGTCTTTTTTTTTTATTCAACAAAATAATTATATATCTTTAAATAATTTCTACATTCGTGTAAAATCCCTGATATATCAATATCAATAGTATATTTATCAAGAGAAGGAATTATCCATTGTTTTTTATTCCATTCGTTTTTCTAATCCATCCACAACGAAATGTGAAATAAAATAAATTTTTATTTATTACCCATAACATGTACAATTGATCAATGGTTAACTATATTTCTATTATTTATATGTTACCATTGCGTAGAATATGCGTCGTCAGGTATATAGTAAATACGAATACTAGGTATAAACCTACGTGCATACAAACTCCTTGTGCCGAAGACTCTACGTTTAGTAGTAAATGACACCACTGAAGAAATTCTATAGTTTAAAAAATGTTTGCCACGTCAATCACGCGTTGAAAAACTCTTATTGACTTTAAAGGTAATGGCACCACTACCCAACAAGAGAACATTCAAATTCCTGAAAGAATTTTATTTCATCTTAGAAAAGGTTTATGATATTTTATTGCGTTGGTCTCCTTCAGTGACTAATTCATTTCCTGCTCCATCAAATTCTTATTCTTCCACATTTCATTTCCATTGTTCTGCTGTCAAGCTGTTAATATACTAGTCAATCTTGTTTATAAGGTTAAAATCATTTGTAGTTACAATGAAAAATATATGTTGCCATATATCCTTAGGAATAACACAGACAGACAGTCTTCTAGATAATACTCAGTTTATGCTATCTATCGTTTTATTTTTAATTTTAATTCTTTGCTTTGATTATATTGTTAAACCATTCAGTATTCATTAATTCAGTAAACCTAATTTAAATTTTTGGTAAAAAATAAGCATAAATATTAGAGAAATCTGTCAGGGAAAGTATCCAAAAATAAAAGCACGTGAATGTCTGTGATTTTTAAACTGAACGAAATTAATTTTTAGGGCATGAGTGAGTTTATGTATCAAGTAATTTATTTACCATGTTCTTTGTGATGTGAAATATTGAGAAATTTGTCAAAAAATCAAAATTTACTGAAATAATGTGAATTGGAGGATGACATCAGGAAAAAAACATGACGACAACAAATTGAACTCGACAACAATAGAAGATCATCATTCATTGTTTGGTAAAATATTCTCAGACCTGATAATGAGTTTTCGAAAGAAGAAAATGGCAAGAACAGGAGACGGACATGGATAAACTTTGTTGAAGAAAACGTCGGAATACTTTAGACATCCGCTTTCTCCACACTAATTGGATTTTATGTGATAGTTCAGACAAATTGATCAAGATCTCAATCTTATTTTTTGGGACACAAGATGTATGCGGTTAGAAGGAAATGGGAGAAATTTGAGTCATGCTAAATTTTACTAGACTGGATAATATACACGTGTTAACCTAAAGAAACTAGCATTGTGGAACTTGAGAGATACCTAATGTAATTTACAGACGCTTATAATAACACTGAAATTCTTCATCATAAATAGCATATTTCACGAAATCTGAGCATCCACCGCCTCAATCGAATCCGCCATATTTTAGCATCAAATAAGACTGAAATAAATATTCGTATCCAAAACCGTCGCTTCTGCCGATCAAAGCGCATATATTTGAAATGCCTCTTCGTATACCGGAAATTTTCAGCAAAATGGTCAAAGGCGGGGAAACCCTCAGAGGAATTCCGTTTTCCAGCGGAGTAGCTTTAGTGGAAAATGTCCGATAAATATTTACTTTATCTGAAAATCTGCTCGGCATTCACTTGAAGGATTAGGCAAATGTGTGTCGGAGAAGAAGCGGCCGAAGTGGTCGGTAATAATGTTGAGTGCTCCAAGTGTGCGCCTCGTGCGCTGTTTGTTTTGTAGCCGAGAAGTTGGTTTGTGAGATGAGCGGTTTGCTCGGATGCTGATCGTCGTAACAAAGCCGGTCTATTGAGCTTCGAAGTACGTTTTTTTAAAAAAAGTATCAGTTTATATTTCGTAGATTGGTGAGAATTAAAAAAATCACAGATACTCAAAGCTTTTATATATTACAAATGTTTATATTAATACTTTTATGTATTAATGAAACTCATCAACTAACTTACTGATGTACATGCTTATTTCTATTATTGCGACCTTTCATATTTCTGAAACTATTAGTAAGAAATTTTTCGAAGTCTTTTCATGTTTAATATCTCATTAAACGATATAATTTAAGTTGTGGTTTAATTAAAAATTGTTGGTTCGAAAGGTCAAATAGGACAAATTATACCTTGTTTAGGGTTCTGTACCTCAAAAGGAAAAAAGAAGCCCTTATAGGATCACTTCCTTGTTCGTCTGTCGGTCTATCAAGACCCTTTTGCTCAAGAACGCGTGGAGGTATCAAGTTGGAATTAATATCAAAAAATTGGATATATGAAAAAAAAGAAGCTTCTAAGTCAACGCAATCAAGAAGAACACTAAAAATACGGCCATATTTTTACACTCGCAAATAAATAAAAACCTATGGGATACTTCCCGCTGAAGTGGACTCATGGAATTTGGCAAGAAGCGAGGTCTCACAGCCGAAAATCGTTAATTTATAGTTAATTTACATAAAAAAACATTTCTTTAAATACACACTTGCCGAAAACATAGTAGACAATATATGTTCGTTCTAAAAATTAAACTTTTTTTCATGGTTTAATAGATGTATTACATAACATTAAATGTTCATAAATACTTAAACTTGTACGGAACTCTCGTAGTACTTGACAGATTTTTGGGGCTTGACAGATTTTTAGAATAATTCTTGCCATAAATAGATAGAAATTTCAAAAACTCTTGACTAATTTTTTACAAAACATTCATATGAAATGTATCATAATTTTTCGATAGATATTACCACGTTATATCTAAAGAGAGCTGAGTAGTGGTATATTATGTTTATAAAAACTGAGCGATGGATCCTAACCGAATAAAAACTACGCTCTCTGTTTTGATACTACATTTAACTATTATTTTTAATTAAAATCGGTTTAAATTTTTGAATATATAGCCAAACAGCTTACTTTTGTTCCCTCTTTATATTTTCGTAGCGGTGCAGTTATCTAAATATATTATTTCTAAAAGGTGTTTTTTGGTCGAACGGCTCGATCTCTTTAACTACTGCACCAAAAAAAATAAAAAAAATACCCACTTAAAGCTTATGTTTTCTACTTTGGGCGAAAAATATAAAAAAATTCGAAAAAAATCTTTTTTTAATAAAAAAATTAATTTTTATAACAATTGGCATGAGCGCCATCTGTGGGCGACACATCAAATATCTTAGCCAAATTGTATACTTGGAACACGCTAGATGGCGATATAGTGCGAAGACTTCGCACGGGTCAGCTAGTTTTTCCTATTCTAGAAATGGGGATATCGCCTAGTTGCTAAAAAAGCTATGTACAGAAAAATATACGTCCAATAATAATTAAGGTAATAATAACATTTAATAAAAAATATGAATGTAAATACTCAACGATAGAGAGCACGTAGAACATTTAAGAATCTTTAACTTATCTGCTAGATAATAGATGGCGTAATGGCGATTAAAATATAATTTTTAGTAATTAATTTAAAACTTACCTAAACCTTTTTTAAACAATCTTACTTTCATTGAATAGAGTGTCGATAATTTTTTTTTTTGGAGTTTTCTGAATATTACCCGCGCAAAGTGTTCGGCATAAGCTAATGGTTAAATAAAAATGAAATTTATAAAAACAAAATTTAGATATAATCCTTATTCTATTAACTAATTTTCACTATCGTATCGAAATTTCTCACAACTTTCATTTCAAACTTAGGATTTTCTATGTTCATTATTTATTAAGCTTTAATGATCAATATGACATCACAACAACAATCCATTCGGTTCAAAGATCCCTCGCATGTATCGAAAAGCTCGGCACCTCATCGCCTCCGAGCACATTGTTCGTGACAAAGGAAACTTTGAAAGCTCTTACCTTCTGTCCAGTTTCGATGGTTACTTGTCACACTTGTAGCAAATTGCGTTTTGTTTGCGTCAATTTTGTTAGTGGAGAACTATCGATAGTTGTTCAGCATTGTTGTAATTTTCATTTCATTTACTTTCTGTGGCTCTTTGTTAAAGATTATAAGCTTGTAAGTAGCAGTATTTGTAATGTAGATGAAAAGAATATTTACGTTATAGCCTTGTTGTCTCTAATTATTTGCCATGATTACAAATTGTTTGTAATCATGGTAAATAACTAAAGGCTATAACGTAAATATTATCTTTATCTACATTACAAATACTGCTAATTTGGTAGTGCAATTTTGGTAATCATGGATATTTGTTGCCTCATATTTGTATTTTGCAATGAGTGCCAATGAATTATCTCGTATATTATTTAAAAAAGAAAATGAATTTAAAGCCGTTACAACTATATCCCACATAAAACCGAGTGTTGTATCATTATGCGTGAGATTCAAATTAAAATCAGGACTAGATTTGGCTTCTATCGAAAATTTTCTGAGGGCTTTTGTTTCTTTATTTTCTTTTTAAATGTTTGCCTATGTGTGTAACACACCATACAAAATTACTGAACCGAATTTGATGGGCATGTTACAATGATGATGCTTGGTTTTCAAATTAAAATCAAGACCGTCTCCGGTCCTGAATCGAATATTCTATACAGGATATTCTATACTATTGTCTCTTTATTTTCTGTTTATCCATTTATCTATGTTTTAACACACCACACAAAAATTACTGAACTAATTTTAATAGGAATTTTGCAATAATTATACTTGGGTTCCAATTAAAATCAAGAATAACTTTAGTTCCTATCAAACATTCTCTAAGAGGTTGCTAAATTAAATTATAATCACTCGCACAGTAAAAACGAACACATACATCTTAGTAATATAATAACTGTTTATAATATTAATAAATTAAAAATTAGGGAAATATCCTAAATCTACGATGCATTACGATTTTATCCAAAATCTCCTAAGTGTTACATGCATAAAACCAATATATTTGCGATTTTTCGAAAATATACCTTAGCATGTCTTAAAATTATCATAATAGTTGGAGTTCACACATATAGGAGAAGAAAATTGTTGATTAATCTGCGTTGTCTTACGATTTTATCTAAAATCTTTTAAGTTTTAAATGCTTTAACGTATATATTTGCGATTTTTCGAAAATATACCTTATCATGTCTTAAAATTAAATTATCATAATAGTTGGAGTTCACACATATAGGAGAAGAAAATTGATGATTAATCTGCGTTGTCTTACGATTTTATCTAAAATCTCTTAAGTTTTAAATGCCTTAACGTATATATTTGCGATTTTTCGAAAATATACCTTAGCATGTATTAAAATTATCATAATAATTAGAGTGACCTTCACACATATAGGAGAAGAAAATTGATGATTTATCCAAAAGTCTGCGTTGTCCTAGATTTTATCTAAAATCTAATAAGTCTTACGCATGTAAAGCTAAATAATTTTAATTTTTCAGACGTATCCACCATGTGTCATAAAATATTAAAAACCATCAAATTTGCAGCCACGGCCATTCAAATAGTATAAAAGGCAGTAATGTAGACTGCCGACCGAAGTGAAAACTTAAAATTATGAAATAACAGTGGTTTTATAAAATTTTTGATTTTAAAATCCGTAACAAAATATTATCGAACAACTAGAAATATGTTTTACCCCGCTAATAAGATAACTCTTGTGCCATTACGAAATACTCACTGCATGATGTATTGCGTAATATATTGTAGAGGTCAAATATTTAAATAAATAAATAAATAATATGAAATTTTCAAACGCAAATATTGCTAGTTTTTGCTATTCATTATATGTAAAATATAGAAATATTAACATATTCAGTACTCACTATTATACTGCACAGTGATCCTACAGTTAAACAATTAAAATAATAATAAACTAAAACACAATTGAAACAATGCACAAAGTTCAATGTGTGTATACCACGTTGAACTTTCCACGTAGTCAATTTAACTGTACTTGTATAGAATTTTAATATTAGCACAATTGTTTTTGGTATTCATTATATGTAAAATATAGAAATATTAACATATTCAGTACTCACTGTTATACTGCACAGTGACCCTACAGTTAAAAAATTAAAATAATAATAAACTTAAACACAATTGAAACAATGCACAAAGTTCAATGTTTGTGTACCACATTGAACTTACCACGTAGTCAATTTAGCTTTACTTTTATAGAGTTTACTTGTTGTATTTGTACGACATATACACAGTACTAGGTTGCACAACACGTCACCCTTACAGCTACAGATATACTACTATTACAAGATGTCGGTGACGCGAACTCACAAGATTTTATCCATCCAAAAGCGTCCTACGTGCACATCGTACAGTCGGGTATATACAGGGGTATATACTAAGGATTGATAAACAGAAATTCTCGATACTGTTACAGTAATTCAAATTAAAAGCTTAAATATAAATTACTTATAATTCCTGTCAAGAATACTTTTGACAAATAAACATTATTGTTGGAGATTAACACTATCGCATTAATAAAAAGTTATGCGCAAGTAAAAGCTGTCTAATTTTATAAATACATCACAGAATTAGACTATTTGGTATTACTGAAATACAATTATAATATTGCTGAAATATAAAATTATACTTTAGTATTGTCAGCCTTATTCTGTGACGTATTCTATCTTATTCACATTGTTGTCCATTAACATTACCGCTTTAAAAAAAGTTTGCGCAGGGAAAAGCTGTCTAATTTTATAAATACGTCACAGAATTAGATACTGAAATACAATTATAATATTGCTGATATATAAAATTATACTTTAGTATTGTCAGTATTATTCTGTGACGTATTCTATCTTATTTACATTGTTGTCCATTAACATTACCGCTTTAAAAAAAGTTTGCGCAGGGAAAAGCTGTTTAATTTTATAAAGTAGATAATAATACTATTTGTTATTACTGAAATATAAAAGTTATACTTTTGTAATGATAAATAGTCTTATTCTGAGAAGTATACTGCCTTATTTATGACAGCAGGCAGCTTTAACATGTGAAAACTTAACTTATTTATTTTGAAAAATAAACAAATAAGAATATTTATTTGCATAGTGTATAAACAACTCAGTAAAACAAAGTAATTGACGCTTAGATAATTTAATCTACTCTACAATATAAAGAAAACAGAATTACCTTGAAAATGATCCGTTCAGGAGATCATAAATGTTTCATTCAAAAAGCTTATGGCGAAACGTTATCAAAAAAACAATTTTTAATATTAGCACAGGATGAACCTTTTTTGGTCTTCCAATTTTATGTTGAGTACTCTTTCGGATTGTAATTCCTTCGTCTGCATAATTAATACCTTTAGGAACCAATAATAAAATTTTTAAATATTTCATAACTTGTAATATACCCAAATATTTCAAATAATTGAAGTTATCCAACATTTTGACAAGCGTTTTAAGTTTAGCAATTTTAAATAAATATATCATAAAATAATGTATCAAAATATTATTAACGTGTCATATTATCAATGACTGATTTTTAATTAGCGGAAATATTACAACAAGTGAAACAGGCTATTTTTCACCAATACTGCTGCTGTTGAATGAAAATGGTGGTAAATTTTCTGATTCCAAATTTTCTAATTTTCAATCTTAGCCTCACATTTCCTTAAAACAAAAAAATGTGATTAGCAACCATCAAACACTATATTGAAACTTGCAAACATGCACGAAAATTTCATCTTTTATTCCCTAGCTAGGCCTAGGAGACATACAACAAGGGATGAACTTTATATTACATTGTATTCCTACGCTGACACTTTTTGATGACATAATACATTTTATCGCCAAAATGCCGATATGTAATCTGTTTTTATGTGCGATACTTTTTTAGAAAGACGTAAGGCTGATATAAAGTCAGAAGGCGTTTTTCAGGAAATTGCTTTTCTTTATTTTTAGAGCTTTGTCGTGTCATCTAACACGATATATTGAGCGATTTTCCATCTGATTTTGTTTACACTATGTAGTCTACGGGATCGATATATGAAATAAGCTTGCGTGTTAAAAACAAGCTTTAGATTTGTATCTATCAATTAAACTTGAAAAGAAACTCAATCAGCCTTAACTTTTGAATATTTCGCCCAAAAAAGGTTAAATAATGTCAATTAAAAATTTAATTTTTTAAATTCTTAGATTACGTTTGAAAAGCTTAATGTTTCTTTAATTTGAACATATATATACGACTAATCTTTTTCGAAGTATGATTATTTTAATTTCTTTTTCCAAATTATTTCTTTAAAAGAAGGAAAAATGACGATATTTGGTAAAGAATAAATAGAACCATTCAGATACAACTTATTAAATATATTGTTCTTAATGAAATCAACATGTAAGAACGTACTAAATCCCTCTCTGGTAAGTTAATTACTTTCTATGTTAAAGTTAAAATCGATAATTACTAATTAATAATTTGAAAAAATACTTTGGAATATAAAAGGCTTCATTCGAAAAAAAATTACACATCCAGTTTAATATGGTACCCTAGTGCATTTTCTCATTTTATTAATTAATATACTAGCGAAAATTTATGAAGCCACATCAAAGCGAAAGCTCGGCAGACCCCGGTGCAGGCAAGCTTTCCAGGTCAAGTAGCCCGTACAAAGACGAAGTCGGAGGCGAGTTGCAGGTCGGCTCGCTCTGTTTATAGTCCGCATGATTAAAGTTAATAAGGTAGGACTGACACGCGAGTAGTTTGTAGGCGATGATAATGATAATTTTTGAAAAGCTTATTTTTACCATGCCACGGTGCCGCTATAACGGCAAATAAAGCTTCACATTGTACAAAACGATTCCGACTCAAGCTATGATTCAAATTTAAATTGATTTAGTTCGGCAATTCGATAATCGATAAATGGTGGAGAATTGAAAGTAAAATTTTAATGTCGCGTCACGTTTAGGCACATTTCGTTACATGAGAGAGAAGGAAGATGAGACGCAGAGAAAGAGAAAGAGATCTTTATATTCCTACACCTTAAAGTGGAGTAAAAGAAAGCGACGTATACATAACAATACAAAGCGATTGAATAAGATAGTGTCGCGTATGCGCGCGTTGTAGATATACGTCTCAGACGCTACACATGAACAGCTGAGGTACCACGCATACGTTGTGTTATTATTAATATTTATCATTGTGTTTTGTAATTATTTTAATTAACATTTGTCTATATAAATTTATATGAAGATTTTATTAGATGTTTACGTCGATTTATATTGACATTTTATTAATTTTTCTGAATATACAAGTATTCAAGTCTTCTTACACAAATTTAGTATAATCTATGAATTTACACTTAGTATATTCTCTCTATCCCTCTCTCTTTCTCTTCCTCTGCTGCGTTACGCTTACTATATTGTTACAAATCGAGGGTCAAATCACCAAAGAAGTTTCACTTCTGTCATATGTATTGAGTTGCATGCGATTATTTTTTTTTATAGCTTGCCATTTCTTTTTCATTTCCGTTATGTAAGATATAATAGAACAATTGAAACATTAAATATAATATTTAATTCAATTTAATCAATACTATCCTGAACAACATTATATTTATCATTAATTAATCTATGAAACTATACATAATCTTTGAAACTGCACATTTCAAGGTTGGTATTTAATTATTTACTTTATTGTCAAGGTCCCCCGTAAGTCTTCTTTATAATCTTTCGTAAGTTATGGACCAACCGAAAAGAAAAGTTTTAAATAGTGTTAGAAAAATAAAACCTTATTAAAAAAAAGGGAGCGTGTACGTATGTACGCGCGTGAGAAGTTATACCTCTTTGGCATCATTAAATAATACATACGGATAGATAACCTCAATTATATTGGAGCACTTGAAAAAGTCTATGAACACAATTTTTTCACTAATATTTACGAATAGTAAATATATTAATCAAAATATTGAATTTAAATCACTACTGAATATAATTTATCAGCATATATATAAATCGCACTTATATGACTATAACACGTATGTGAATGTAGACACTAGAAACATGTGGATAAATACTATGAATATGAAAACAGTGAACAAAGGCGACGATGGTGCCAATAGCTTTTGTTTCGAGACTGCAACCGCTGCAACTTCATACTGTAACTTTTGTGTGACGAATCTTAAAATTTCACTCTCATCATTTTTTCATAACGCGCCTAAAGAAGTATAACTTCAAAATCAAATAAAAAAGTGACAAAAGTTTATCCTTCTGATTAATTTATTTAACGAAATTCTCAAAAATCATCGGAAAAACACTTTTTCTCACGATTTTGAAAACTACTGGTTAGAAAAATCTGAAAAATAAAACGATTAGTGATATGCCCTTCAGCTCTTTGATTTTCAAATCCATTAAACAAATTATAAATAGTCTGAAATGTATCTATATTTTACAGTAGTTAGATTAATAATATAAATGATTTCATTCTTTTTTTATAATTAAATAATTTAATTCCATACCAATACTTACATTTACACGATTTAAGAAATCATAAAAATCAATAATGTTTTAAATATTGAATGTATTTCGTGTTAATTTTGCAGAAATTCATTATAATTTAATTTTTCACAACTGAATGAAACTACGTAATGTAATATTAAATCTACTTTATTTAAATTTTCAACAATAAAAAATAAATAAATATAAAAAGAGTGGTATTTATAAACTTAATAGCATATATATAGATCAAACAATAAGAGATTTTACTACCGAATACAAAGAACACATTACTGGCTGGCGAAATAACAAACCACACACGTCTCATTTAATAAAACATCGTATTAAAAATAATCATCACTCTCGTACCAACTATGGTCCCTTTATATTACAAATAAATACAACAGGCAATAAACTAAATATCCTAGAAATATTAGAAACATATATATAAAAGAGGCATCAACGCTAATATATGAAATGAACAACTCAATATAATATCATCACCCATACTCAATATCTTCTAGATATAATATAGTTAGACAACATTGATACTAACACACTTCAAATTGTTTCAGCCTGGAGATACATCACAATAGAAACAAAAATGGAGATATGTATAATTGTTCCATTCATCAGATACCCTTGCTATTGCATAAACATGTTACTGAGAATAACATCCATTTAATTTGTTATATACACCAGAACATTCTCACTAAATAACTTCTTAGAATAACATCAGTTACCCTCACTAAAATACTTGTATATTGTATAACTTTCGAAAATATAATGAAAACTACACCGCTCCCGTACAATACAGTCACTAACATAAGTGGTGGGGAAACCCCCGCAAACCCCACTTCCACTATTCTTGTGTGTAATACTTAAATGCTATTGAAAGTTCCTAAGAGTTGATCTTTGCTAATAGCCCACCTGAAGATGTTGTCATACAACGAAACCTAGGTCGTAATAAAGAATTTAAATAAAGTAGAAATTATACTATATCACGTAGTTTCATTTATGTGTGAAAAATTACAATCAATAATAATATTTTAGTTAGAAAACAAAATCAGCCATGAAATCCTTAATAACATCAGTCCCAGTATGTGATAAATACGATGATCTAAATATATGGAATAAAGCAATTATTTACAATAAGGAAAGTTAAATTTACATAAAAATTATTGACATGTAAATAGAAGTATAAACAGAAAAAAAACATTGTGTGTGTACTTATGTACGCGCCTTAGAAGTTATACTTCTTAGGCATAATGCAAGAGTAAATTAATTTAGCACGCAAATAATTAATGGAAATAAAATAATAAAAGTACTGGAGAGTGATTATAAATACGGTTGGTGAAATCTAAATTCAACTATTAAATTTAATATTAAATAATTTTTTAAAAATTTAAATTAATACTCAGCATTCAATTGAATGTAAATACGTGTACATAATTAATATAAAGTTTAATTAATAATAAAAACAAAGGAATGTGCTGTAAATTTATTTAAATTTATTTAATAATTTATAATCCAAATAAATACATACCGAATTCGAAACGTTCTGGCAGATGATCAGTTTACATTAGAAAGCCAGCAGAAAAATAAAATAGTAGATTACTTATCTGTCAAATGAACTATGTTAATATATGTTTAGGGAGCAATTTCATGCTGTCGCTTTTGTGTTACATCGTTGCCAACTTCATCCCGTATTCTTAAAATTTCACCCTTACAAAGTGTAACTTCAAAAACACAGAAGTGTTGATGAAGAAAAGTGTAAATGAATACGTGTGAATAAGTAGGTGATCAAGAATTGAATATATTAGCAGTGGTGATAAGATAATAAGAGACTGGCGTAAAAATAACAGCACGCAAAAAGTTCTTAAAAATGAGCAAAATGCCGCATAATATATGACGTTCATCATCTTTATACAAACCAGCATCATATCATATTAGGCTTGACTTCTTCAAACTGGACTTTTCGTATTAGATTTGTGCGGACTGAATAACTGTCAACATAACTACAAAATATCTCGTTGCATTTGGAATTCATCACCACGTTATGGTTTTATACAGATATTTTTTGGGCTAAAACCTAATGTGAGGAAATTATAGAAGAGAGTGGTTAATTCACTAGTTATCTACAAAATCAGTTTTCTGTATATCAGCACGCAAAATTTCTTCTTAAAAATCAGCAAAATGCCGCATAATATATGACTTTCTCCACCTTTATACAAACCAGCATCGTATCATATTAGGCTTGACTTCTTCAAACTGGACTTTTCGTATTAGATTTGTGCGGACTGAATAACTGTCAACATAACTACTAAATATCTCGTTGCATTTGGAATTCATCACCACGTTATGGTTTTAAACAGATATTTTTTGGGCTAAAACCTAATGTGAGGAAATTATAGAAGAGAGTGGTTAATTCACTAGTTATCTACAAAATCAGTTTTCTGTATATCAGCACGCAAAATTTCTTCTTAAAAATCAGCAAAATGCCGCATAATATATGACTTTCTCCACCTTTATACAAACCAGCATCGTATCATATTAGGCTTGACTTCTTCAAACTGGACTTTTCGTATTAGATTTGTGCGGACTGAATAACTGTCAACATAACTACTAAATATCTCGTTGCATTTGGAATTCATCACCACGTTATGGTTTTAAACAGATATTTTTTGGGCTAAAACCTAATGTGAGGAAATTATAGAAGAGAGTGGTTAATTCACTGGTTATCTACAAAATCAGTTTTCTGCTTTACTGTAAAATGTTTGATGGAAAAAAATCATAATATATCGAAAGTTATTAAACAAATTCTAGTCATCGCAACTCTCTACTGACATTTTTGGCACGCCGACAAAAGTAAATGTAAAACAAGTCTTCATGTGAAAACTGGGCTTCAACTTTAACTATGCACCGTAGGGAGTAAAAATTGAAAGTAGCTGGTATATATTTTTAAAATTATTTAGGACATGTCCCATTAACAAGTTTACTTTCTGGCTACACTACGTAATTGCACTTTTATGTGTACCACCACTTTCTTTAAGGGTTATTTTTTCCCTTTGATATAATTCTGAACGTACATTTTGCTTAAAAATTATGTGTTTATCACGAATAAACAATTATTATAAATTATTATAAATTTGCACTTAACTGATGGTTATCATAAAGTGAGCTTTGCTGATCGGACTCAAAAATCGATAATGTCATATAAAACTGAGATGAGGTGAAACGAAGTCTAAGATGAGATTAGACTAAACTGAGAAAAGATGCAACAAGAAAACAGCAAGAAGTCAAGGAAAACTCGTTTCCCGAATATGTTTCGCAACATTTTCCGTCCAACATTATTTCACTCTGATAATATTAACTACAAGTAAAAATCCCAAAAGGCGAATGGCGCACTTCAGGATCCCCCGACACTCGAATCGGTGCGTGAGACGAAAGTTTTTACGTGATAAACAACATTCAGAGCAGCCTTAAGGCTTCATTCGTAAATGTATCTGAACTGTCTGAAAAGTGTATGGAAAGTCACTAGTGGTAATGGTGAATACGGAAGCGAATTGTAGATATATAATAGATAAGCGCTATGACAGTCCTAAAAATGACATGAAGAGCATAGACAAGACGTTTGGGATTTCAATCTCAAGACAAAAGCTAAGCGTAAAAATGTTGAAAATAAATTTAATCAAAAAGCTTTCAGGCTTGCGGCAGTGTATTGTGCTTTAATGATATTTACAGGTCAGTTGCATACAGTGATATTTGATGTCGCATCAGTGTTAACAGAGGAGTTGGATTATTGAAGCAAAATAGAATTTTGTGACCAATATAAAGTTTTTTTATTATCTTTTTCATTACGAAGTTATGGGACGAACGTAATGCAACGGAAGTGGGGATAAAATGTTACGCTATACTCTAAAATTAGTACACAAACCGGTGAAACGGTATCTATAGGACTACATGAAAATTACATATAAATTATTAAAATTAAAGTTCAACCATTGAGCCAAATCAGTGCAGTGAAAGTTTGTGCGTGGAATTTATTAGAGATACAAGTTTCTCAATTGCAATTTGATTAAATTATTTTTATGGCTAATTTTTTTCACGCCTTAGCTTACGTAAACTTTTTGTTTTCTTTTTTTTTGCTTCTAAGAATGACATACAATAGTTACTATGTCACGGTAGCCAGTGTGCTGATATTTCTTTTCGACGTGGTTAAAAATAAATATAGCATCATCATCTTAACCTCATTTCAAAGAAGAAGGATGAAAACCTGTAGAACTATATTCGTGGTAGCTCAAGTCAAAGTGAACTAATTCACAGTAGCCCTTTTTAAACATTCGAAAAAGTGAATTTACTATTTTCAAACGATATTTTTGACATTTGCGAGAGGTATTTAAATAATTTCAAAGCTGTATTTATTCTACTTCTTATGTCACTACCATACCTTCAATAAATGTATGTTTCAAAGAATTAAATAATTCAAAAGAAAAATTTTATTTAATTTCAATATATTTAAAAACGAAAATTTTCATAAAAACGATATGCCTAGTATACCCGGTACGAGTACAACCTTGGTCCCCCAGCTGATGTGGAAGTTAGGTTTACTGGGTCTCAGATGAATGAGGATCCAGCTCTAGTAACCAACATTTGATTCGGATAATAACTTTATTTTAGCGTTTATAAAGAGCACAGTTTATCACATTATCATTTATCACTCATTTAGTACATATTATATTTAAATATGTAATTAGTTATTTAATTATAAAAAGTGCAAAAAAAATTATATTTGCAACCTTTAGTATTTTTAAAATATTTAACGACATCACTGTTTTAATGTGAATACCGTATTAAATAATAAACAAAGCAAATTTATTTGTGTACTTTGGAATAATGTTGACCTGAAGTAATCCATTACTGTTTTTAATTTAGAATAATACCTTTTACTTTAAGCTACGGTAATTGACAAAATTAAACAAATTCCTAGCGCATGAAACAAATTAAAAAACATCGAAAATAAATAATTGAAAATATCTAATGAATTGTGAAATCGACAACGAATATTGATTAAATTTTGATTTCATTCAAGAGGTAGTTTTGCGTAATGTTAGAACCAACCAACTGGCCAGTTTGTGATTTATCTATTTTTGTTCAAAATTATCGAAAAAAGTTTATATTCAACTGATTGGTGCTGCAATCCATTTTTCTGAATGAAAGCGATTTTTGGACATCATGTTAGTATATAATGTAACACTTATCAATTTTCTTCCTAGACTATTAGTAATATAACAACGAATATCTTGTTTAATAAATTTATTGAGTGGTTATTATATGATATGAATACAAACAGAAAAATGTGTACCTTATTTCTTAAGACCTATTCTTTGTGTTTGGGCTGTAGATACTAATTTTACTTTTCAGTTCCTTTTATACATGAACTAATCACTATAATAATAAAAAACATAGGATGCCATCGGGACTGCTGACAGAAGTGAAAACTTAAAACTATGAAATAACAGTGGTTTTTTTTTATTTTCAAATTAATTGTAGATTCAAAAATTAAAATTTCATAAATTGTAAATTAAAATTATTAACATTAGTCCAGTACAAAACATAAATACAACTTAATTGAAACAATAATTAATATACACTAATATTATTTATAAATAGTATTTGTACTTACATAAATTTATATGAACTTAATTTTCACTAGTAAGGTAACTCCTAAGGCACTATAAAATATTCATTGCATGATATATTGCAGAGGACAAATATAAGAAATATGAAAAACAATTTATATCAAATTTTTAAACGCAAATATTGATACGAATATTGAAAATATTTGTTACATTGAATATTTGATACATGATTTTTAAATAAATGCTTTGTCTTTGTCATTAATTTTTCCATATAAAAATATTAACATATTATTACTCACAATAGTGAGTAATTGCATAATTATCCTACAATTAAACAATTAAAATAATAATCAAACTAAAACACAATTTAAAGAATGCACAGTATGCAACACACAATGAACTTTCCACGTAGTCCGTTCAATTTTACTTATATAAATATATATATATATATATATATATATATATATATATATATATAGCATTAATATATTTCACATCACGTCACCCTTGTAGCTACAGATATACTACTATTACAACATCTCGGTGACGCGAACTCATAAGATTTTACCCATCCAAAAAGCATCTAACGTACACTTCATACAGTCGGGTATATACAATGTGTTGGTGAATATCGTGTAAACATATACACAGGCCGCTGCGCATGCGCCAGTTTGGTGCCAGGCAGTAGATGTTATAAATAGATTTGTGTGTGCGTGTGTTCTTGTATATATATATATACATATATATATATATATATATATATATATATATATATATATATATATATATATATATATATATATATATATATATATAACACGTCTCATAGCTACAGATATACTATTAACATTAGCATGTCGGTGACGCGAATCTTTAAGATTTCCCCCTACCTAAAATTGCTCAACGCGCCGAAAGAAGTATTCACTTCAAAAAATCTTATTAATATATAATGAAACAAATTTACATTGTTAGTTAAAAGCTTGCAAATCTCGTAATGTGTGTACATTTATTATAAATATTATCTGCTATAAGTCGCAATAAATGCACGTCTTTGAATCATTTCGACAACAAGTCGTCTGCATTTGACAAGCTGTCACCTGCTCGACTTGTCAAAGATTAGTGATGGTTGTTTGTTGAATCGATCGATTAGTTCGTGTGTCGTCGATTGATAATTATGTCCTGCGACGAATTTTGTTTTATTATTTTTTTTGTAATTTGAACCCATACGGTATATATCGAAGACCCACCTGTTATCGGCCCAAGTTTCAATTCCCGAATATCAATTTTGTTGCTTAGGTATTGTGAAAAATTTATGTAAAACATATTTTATTTCGATAATGTTATTTCTTTTCTATTTTCAAGAATAAAAAAAAGTAAAATGATTCCAATTTTAAATTTGCTCATATTTCAGCCTTGTTTCTTATCCAATTCCTCCTCTATTAATGAAACACAAAACAAAATTGTGAATGTGGTCAGATTTTCTCCAAAAGAAACAGATGTTAAAAAAAATAAAATTTATTTAAATATTTTTTATTTAGGTATTTTAATGTAACTAATTGATACATATGGCGGCGGTTTGCTACGAGAGCAATTTCTTACAGCCAACCAGAACTGCTCGACGAGCGGCTGGGATCGAACCCGGGTCTCCGCAATGTACCGCGAAGTCAAAGGCCGTATGCCTTGTGATCGACCCAACATACCACGGTGACGACATTTAGTTAAAATCGATAGTTTTAACAGCTATAAGGTCACGCATGCGGAGAAGATTCATTAAATTTATGATGACATTAATGTACAAGATCTATCCTTTACGCAAATGTATGTCTCATTACTGTGCGTTTATAGCCCTATACTCGCTACCTGTGCTACTTGACTCGATTTACTCAAATATATGTCTCATTACTGTGCGTTTATAGCCCTATACTCGCTACCTGTGCTACTTGACTCGATTTACGCAAATGTATGTCTTATTACTGTGCGTTTATAGCCCTATACTTGCTACCTGTGCTACTTGACTCGATTTACGCAAATGTATGTCTCATTACTGTGCGTTTATAGCCCTATACTCGCTACCTGTGCTACTTGACTCGATTTACGCAAATGTATGTCTCATTACTGTGCGTTTATAGCCTTATACTCGCTACCTGTGCTACTTGACTCGATTTACGCAAATGTATGTCTCATTACTGTGCGTTTATAGCCCTATACTCGCTACCTGTGCTACTTGACTCGATTTACGCAAATGTATGTCTCATTACTGTGCGTTTATAGCCTTATACTCGCTACCTGTGCTACTTGACTCGATTTACGCAAATGTATGTCTTATTACTGTGCGTTTATAGCCCTATACTTGCAACCTGTGCTACTTGACTCGATTAGGATGTGTGAACGAATGTTGATACCTTGCACAAAATGGCCTCGCGCCAGCTTCTTGCTAATTTATTCAATCCTATGTCAGTAATTTTGTTCAATTGTAGGTCAAATAATTTATTCAATCCTGTATTAGTAATTTATTCAAACTTAAGTCATTAATTTATTCAATCATGTATCAGTAATTTATTAAATCCTATGTCCGTACGTTGGTTCCATCTTATGTCAGTAATTCATTCAATACTATGTCGGTGTAGTGTGTCAATACTTCATGGGTTATATTAAATTCTTATTTAATTGTCAGCTGAATTATATCCATATGTATGTTAATATAAGACATGCAACGTCGATTGGTCCGTCTATGTTTACAGGACGATGTAATTGGACTTGTAGAAACTTGGCTTCACCAAATCATATTCGACCCTGAGTTCATAGACGATCGTTACACGGTGTTTCGACGTAATCGAAACCTATCCAGTAGCACTAAATCATATGGAGGTGGGTTTGTTGTCGCGGTTAAATTTCCCAAAATATCTAAAAGATGCGTTTTGTTATAACAATGGGACAATGTTCCATTCTCTAGACATATTCGCTAGCTCATTATTCCAGTCAATTAAACTGATACTATACAACCATTAGTAGTTTGAAAGCAATTACATTAAATTTTCTTTTTTTTCGAATGCTTATTATAATAAATTTAAATATTATTATTAGTAATTCTATTACTGTTAATTATTATAGTGAATTTTGCATGGAGGACTGATTTCAATAATTTTAAATATTTATTAAACAAGAAAACAATATTACTGTTTTATATTTTATATACAGATATTTACCTTGGATTCATATAATATACACTTAAGATGTTGGATACGACTCACATAAGAAATATTTATATAAGATATAAGCTCATTATTCCAATGCAAATAGTCTGTTTTACGGACAATTGGCCTTTTGAAAGAATTGACATGACATTTTTTTAAATCTGTATTAATATTAGTTCTATTACTGATAACTCTTATAGTGTTTTTTGAATGGAGGATTGATTTCAATGATTTCAAATATTTATTTTTTGTTTACCAACATTATGGGTTTTTAAGGAATTGCAATATATTTGGAATATCAATTTGCTTTTTAGGATTAAATGGAAAAGAGAATGGCTTAGTCCAACAAAAAATGCCCTAAATTATTGAAAAATTATTAAACTTTAATAATACAAACAATCAAACAAAACAAACACTCATCAAAACACGATCATCCCAAAATTTCTATCAAACTAAAAATTCCAAAAATGTGATTTGGACTTTTTTCTTATTTGACAATTGCTTACACTTGTTATTAGAATCCCTTTATAATAAATCTTTTATCTTTGTTATAGTTTTACAATCTTTAGTCAGGTAACCAATATTTATGAAATATAAAATTTAAATATTTTTAATTCAAATTACCTTCACTTTCAGTATATTAAATTAACAACATGGCATCCTAACCTAAAATTCTATGTCACATTTTTAATTCTAGAAATATTCACAATATCATACCCATATTATAAACATAACACAAGAACACTTAATAGTTTAAGTGTTCTTATATAAACATAAGAACACTTAATAGTCTAAACAATTACAATGAATGTTGCGTATCATATAGTAAATGATTATCAAGGATTGCATTCGTATCGAAAAAGTTTTCAAAGTAGACGCTTCATTCCCGCATGGCTGTTAGCTAGAATTTCAAAATGGCGTCCTGTTCCTTTAGTAATCATTGACTTCATATGTCAAGTGACATTATGTTTAAGAAAAAATCACATATGGCGTTCACATTAATTTAGATATCCGAGTATTCCAAATTACTGGCAATATACCAAATTTGCTTCGGTTCCTTTATTAATTTAATGTATTACAGTATTTCTGAGTATTTAATGAATTATACAAATATGTATTTAAGACCCAGGATATATGTATATAGAATGTTATTTTCATGTGATAATATTAAGATACAAGTTAACCTAATACTTGAAAGACCCCCTGTATTCACTATGATTTATATCTATTTTTCCCCATGGGTAATATATAAATTAATAAATAAAAGATATAACCAAGTAACTAGAAATTATGTCTGTTTTTGGACATGCCCCATTGGGGAAAATATATATATATACAGACTTGTTTTTCTTTTTCTAAACACAAGCCTGTATTATTTTTCTATAATGATGAAATGAAATTGTATTGTATTGTTCTGTTATTGGGCTTATGAAGTTTTTATATCTTTGGACATGTGATGCCAAAATAATTGCAGTACCCCTTAATCTGTGCAAAGATTTTCATGAAAGGCACTCTAACAAATGTTATAAAAAATATCAATAACGAGAAATAAATTGAAGGAAACCGTTTGAGGAATTTTCGGTAAAATTTGTTTATAAAAATACCCTAAATGTCCAGGTTAGAAGAAAACGACTAACAATATTTATCAGAAATCATCAAATTCCAAATTCGATTCAGATCGGTCTGTTGGATTTATAGACCAAGACATCGGACGGACACGTATACACACACGTACATGCACACATATGTAATACATTTATTAAATTCGTGTTTTTTAAACTCTACTAATGCAATATAAATTGACTTCTCGCAAAAACTCAAATTCGAATGTTCAAACATTACAATACTTTTCTTTTACCTCGCATTGCTCAAAGTAAAAAAAATTATATACATAGGAGCGCACATATACATACACATATATATATATATATATATATATATATATATATATATATATATATATATATATATATATATTTATATTAAATAGTTTAAACAATTGTATCTACATTAATACATACGTATACGTTTTACACATAACAATACACATGACACACGTTCTACAATACTGTGTATATTATGAAAAAAATCCTGACTTCGAACTATAGTAACATCCTTCTTTTCAAATTGATATTTTAAAATACGTGGGTTGACGAGATGTATTACCGTACCAAATTTCAAGTCTCTTCATCACATGGTTTCTGAGAAAATCGACTGTGAACACAGAAAATAGTAAATATATTGACTACTATATTTTTCACAAGTATAAGAACATGGCGCATGTTTAAATACATCTAGAATCATTGTCATAATTTTCCTATCACCTTTGCATGGACTTCTAATAATTCCATATATTTCCTAATTTTAGATTGAGTAGTTTGGGAAGTAAGGAGAGGAGAAAATATATTTTTGCATAAATTTTAGTATATCTTTGGAGATATAATACCTTAAATTACGAAAAAAAATTCAGACCTTTATTTTTAACTCCCTCAAACGATATCCCATATTGTATAAGGAATTTAAAAAATCCGAGAATTTAATTTGAAACCACCCCACCCCCCGCACCCTTAAAATTCCCAAAGGAATGTTTATGAATTTTAGTTTCAGTTTTTGATATATACGGGTTTTATAACTATTGAAGTTTCTAAGTCAAACAGTTTTTGAAAAAAACGACTTTGAGTGATATTGAGAGAGCAGAACCCTCATTGTTTTCTTTTTGACGTATAGAAACTTAATATATATTGGTTGGTATGCCTTGTACTCTACTAAATTTAAAATTTCTTTGAATAATTTTAAGTATCTCAGAAAAACGACTATAAAAGTAGAAAAAATGTAATGTGAAATTAAAAAAGTAAGAAAAACAACTATACGCGTGAATGGATTTTAAAGTTTCGTTTTTTTTTTCCTTTTAGGTACGAAACCCTAAATACGAGTTGAAGTTTTTATTTATTTAGTTCTATAATTGACGATCTTAAAGAATAAAACTAAAACCAGAATAAGAATCTTCGATATATCAAAGGAATTGAATACCGTAATGTTACCTAAGTCGTGAAAAACTAATGTAATTAACGAATTAAAATTAATAAAAAAAAGGACCAAGCAACCGGAAATTCCACATTAAATTATACAATATTCGCTGGCAATGTTCACAAATATTCGCCCTTACCCGTTCCCACACTCTTCAAGTTCTGCGCGACGCAAGCTACTCCGTCCCGCCCAAAACTTCCCGCCTAACTCCCTGAGCTTTTCAGGCGAGTCGAGCGGCCACGACCGAAAGCTCTACAATCGGAATCTCATTATCAGCACCAGCTGGCGAACGTAGCCCTTTTTTGTTTCCGGTGCGTGTGAATAAATAAAGGGGGCGATTTTTGGCAGCAGCCAAATGGAAACGCGATATTTATTTATCGGTTTCATTAAATGTTAATTATTAATGTTATTTTTATTTGTGTATTTATACAGAGTGTTTGAAAACTGGATGCAAAGTTGAAAGAGGCGGGTAACTTAAGTTATTTAAAACATTTTCAGCCGTACATGTCTGACGTCGTTCTGAATTTTTTTTTATTTCTATATTAAAGTTTAATTTGAAAAATCCAAAATTTAAAAATTAATTCCTAATAGAGTCCCGGTAAATGCTTGCTTGACATTTTTTTTTATTTTTGCAATATATAACCGAGGTAATAAGATAGATTACAAGTATTTATGTCATCAGAAAAAAAATCTAGGTAATTGAAATTTACAAAAATTGGTAAATTTTAAGAATACTGTTTTGATTGTGACATTCAAAAGAAAAGAAAATAGCCTTAGTCGTTCAAAACTTTTTACGAATATGCTAAATTACTGCTCTTTCTTTTAAGGCATCAATCATGCAGATATATTGACAAATGTTAGAATTAGGTTGCACAAACAAAACACCGAACAAAACAAAACGCCGAACAATGGTCTCCAGGCTCTGAAAAAATACGTGATTGCGGGGAGACGGCCTTTATTCACTGCGTTGCGGCCATTGTTCTGCGTATGGTTTGTGCACAGATATCTTGTTAATTCTAAGAATTAACAAGATATCTGTGTGGTACCTTAAAAGAAAGAAAAATAACCCAGCATAATCTTAAAAAGGTTTCAACGACTAAGGCTATTTTATTTTGTTTAATGCCACAATCAAAAATGTTTTCTTCAATCTACAAAATGTTTGTAAATTTCAAGTCTCTAGTATTTTTTTTGACGACATGAATGTTTGGAATATATTTCTTTAGACTAGTTATATATTATACAAATAAAAATATATAAAAATGGTGACATACCAGCTTTTACTGTAATTCTATTAGGAATTAACTGTAAAATTTTGGATTTAAAAAGAAATCATAAAAAAATAATCAGACTTCGTCACGGAAGTGCATGCCTACAATTGTTTTAAATAGCTTAATATATGTACATACATATATAAATATATATATATATATATATATATATATATATGTATGCGTATGACACATTGCTGATCGCAATTATAACCAATTTTGGTGACTTTTCTTTATATCGATTGGATAATTTGAAAAGAAGTCTTTTGATTTAAAAAATAATTTGTTGAATAGTTTATTTTTCACAACGATTTGTTTAATAGTTTAAAACTGTTAAATTAAATAATTCTCCATAAAACCTCCCTTTTTCGTGCCCGGCAACTAATTCTTCTAGACCTCAATTTTTTTCAGATCTTTTTATACCTCTCTGCTCCCTGAGGTTATTAATTTTGTTTTTATGTTTACCATTTTTTGAAGTAAAACTTCTTTACGCACGCTTGACTTGGTGAGTAAGCTGGGGAATGCGTGACGAGAGCGTTACGAAAAGTGTGATCGGGCGAGGCGAACGGAAGTTGAGAGTGAGATATAAGTTAGTGAAGACAGAAAGATAGAGAGTTACGTTTCGTTTATTACTGTAGGGACAAGAGAGAGAGGTGCGAGCACACATTTTCTCTCTCTCTTTCTCTCATAGCCAGTTATGTTTCCTATATCTAAGACGAAAATCTAAGCCAGATATGTTTCGTATATCTAATCAGTGCAAGCCTATTGTCTGTATCACACTGTAGGAGCAAGAGAGAGCAGTACGCGCGCACATTTTCTTTCTCTCTTCCTCTCATAGCCAGTGGATGAAATATATATATATATATATATATATATATATATATATATATATATATATATATATATTGTAATTTCATTTCGTTCTTGAACAATTTTATAAATTATTATTTTGTTCAATACATTAAATATTCTACATTTAAAGTGAACAAAATTGTTAATTCGTTTTAAAATTCATATTTTTTGAATTTGAAGTTTTACTTCAGTCGTGTGGTCTAAAGCACATTCTTTTTTTTACAATTGTTTATTGAAATGAAACATCTAATGGAGCGTATGGATGGGTGTTTAAATGTTTGAATGGGAGTTAAAACATGCCGATCCTCGCGTCTTGCCATTCGGTTAGCTGTTTTATTGGCTTAATTCAGCCATCTTCGCTGCTACTCTTTCCGCTTCCCTTCTCCTACACTACATACACGCTACATTACGTATGTGTTAGTGTATCAGCTTTATTTCTTATTTACTAACATTTCCAACTATACTCCTTTATATCGATGTATTACAGTAAACTATCTTAAAACTTTAAAAGCGCTTATTAATTTAAAATATGAATTGAAGTGAGAATAAAATTAATAATAAAAACAAATAGATGTTCCATATCCGCCTTCATTGTTTAAATTAAAAGCCTTTTTATGTTAACCAACCGATAGAAAGAAGAGTTACCAGAATTGGTTATAATTGCGATTAGCAGTGTGTACTCGTACGCATATACATGACATTACTTTCGTTTTATTTATTATTACTTGACGATAAAAAATGCAAACTGTAAATGGTATGTTCCAGTTTACCAACGATTTGTTTCTCTTTTACTTAAAACTAAATAAATGGATAGGCGCTTAGTAAATAATACGAGCTAAATATATATACACTTTAAAAGTACACTATGGTCCCTGAGACTTTTATGTCTGGTTAGTTTTTCTTACCTTTTCTATACAGATTATCTAACTTTTATTTGAATTCTTTTAAAATATACGCATATAAAAAGAGTTTTATTAAGTTAATTAAACAAAATTCATAGACTCTCATAGACCTCAAGGGGATGTCATTCCGCACCTTCGTTATTGGTATTTCAATGAAAATTTTACACAAACATATATATATATATATATATATATATATATATATATATATATATATATATATCAAATATTTTTTTTATTATCTGCCATGTAATGAATGTTTAACTTCATTATAGCTTTGAAGCGGAAATCGTTTAATTTAAAATCTACCCACAAGTAGAGTTCAAGCACTATACGAAGTTGGCTTAAAACTTTACAGCCCATAAATTGAAGTAGTAAGCTGCCATAGAGACTGCCAATTAACTTAGTACTAGTTAGGCTGATTAAGTTAGTACCAGAACATTTAGACTGCTATTGATTTGTTCGAATCCTATCAGGATGACGCTTCTAGATATACGTTTTGGCTAATATGAAATGCTCAAAAGTTTAATCTGGTTACTTGCTAATTTACTATTAGTATTTTAGCGATATTTCAGGATTTATCAGTTTTAAAATCTATATTTTAATTTGTCATTAAGAAGAATCATGTGCTATCATTGAACATTGATCAAAAACGGAGAACAGGAATGTCTAAATAAAATAATCTGACTCATTGTAACGTTTTCCTGGAAAAATTATGATTTTCTACTTCTTTTTTAATTTTTTCTGTGAAAAACCCAATGTGAATTAAGCCACTATTAAATTAAGCAGCATTTGATAACGATCTGTTCAATGGAATGTTATTGAATAGGATTCTCAAAATGAAAACAAGGTTTCGTTAAGTGTTTATACATTTTGTGATTTTGAATTTTCGGGTAATGCCTCCGTCCATCTGAATTTTTTCTACTTGAAAAAATTTAGATCTCAATTAAAATTATTTCAGTTAACTAGCAACAATAATCTAAAGAGAATTAGGTAACAACGACCTTCTACTTCGAATGCGTTCCGACAAGCACTTCACAGATTTTAAATGCATATTGCGGACACGCCTTGACTTATTTGTTATTTTGTAATAAAGCGACGATTGTCTATTTGCTCCACATATTGCAGTAGTCATCTAAATTGGGCATTATTTCGCATTAATTTAAAATTTTTTTCGTTCCTTCCAATTAAGTACCCATTTCTCACCAACAACCATAAATATCAATGTGTCATCTCTCATTTCTCATGTGGCCCATTTATTTTTTCTCGACTAAGAGTTTTCAGACAATTTCACATTGTAAACTCATAAATAGCAAACTTCAAGTTAAAATATAAAAACAAGTATTCAAAGAAATCGCAACAACTCGTAAGTAAAGCTCTTCTTAACAATATTCAACGGAAAAGCTCACTTGAACGTAAATATCAATGAAAGAGGCGTTATCCGATAAAAAGGCACATTATTCGCGCGATAAGAAAATATTGTAACACTTATAAACAGGAATACATCCTACAGCTTCCTTATATTGGAGCTTCGTATTCCACTAGTTTATATTAAATATAAAGCTCGATATATACGGAGCTTTACTCTGTTCTCGTCATTTACATAGAAGCTTTCCCGACCCTGCCTCCTGCGAAAGCTCATTTGATATTGTACGCGATTTACGTGGGAAATTTATTGTTTCATTTACCGACTCGGCATCTATCGTTCACTTCTGTTTGGCGTAGCTTTCGGGCTGGCCGGAGCCGTATGGAAGCTATAAAGCAAAGTAAAGCGAATTAGTTTTTTTCGTTCGCGGGACGGGAATTATATTTTTTATAAGTTCCATTCCGCACATCGTATTGGATTAATCAATCTTGAATTGTGTAGGAGGAATGTGTGCTTTGGGCACTTTGCGAACTAAGTATTTTAAGTAACGCACGTATCGAGTGTAGATATTTACGTAAGTATTGATTATATATTACAGGCTAATAGTACCTGTCTTTCATTCCTACTATGTTTAAATGACTTTCTATATATTTCTTCTCTCAAATAATGTAGTTTTTAGAAAACGTTTACGAAAAAAGTCTACGAAAAGGTTACAGAAAAACTATAATTACAAATCCAAATATCATAGCTTTTTAATTATTCATGATAATATACGTGGACCTCCCCCCTTCCCCCTAAATGATAATATATATATATATATATATATATATATATATGTTATATACATATATATCAGTATAAATAGTTATATCTTTACGAATGTAAATTAGTTTATTTCACGAAGTCGAAGTGATCACTCGGGTTTTTTATGAATAAATATAATCAACTAGGTATTTCAGTCAATTTCATTACCATTATTTGGCAACTTGCTTGATATTTCATCCTTCACCTACGTTTTCACTCCAGTATGCGAGTACTATTTACGTGTCATAATTTATATCTCATCCGATACAGAAAATTATTATCTACGCAGTTATCAAGATTAAAGAAAACATCTCAAGATCAAACAATATAAAATTATTTAAAAGCTCTCTGGTTTAATGTTGAAACTATCTGGTGAAATGTCTTATTACGGATTAAAAGCTTATTGTTCAAGTAATAACTTCCCCATTTTCCACACAGTTAACCTGCAACTTTCCAATGAGCTCACTATTATAAGTTGGAACTTAACTATATGTACGATATCCGCCTCTCTATCCCTCTGTTTCTCTGTTAATAAGCGATTTAACTTTAAGCCCACGTACAGCATCAAATTATTGTCTCAAAAGGACAAAATGGAGTCGACGGAAGTGGTACCCAGGGAATTCGAATCCGTAATGTCACTTCGACAAAAGTACCAATGGAAAATGAAAGTTTAGCCCCGCTAATGACGGAGGACGAGCTCTGGGAGGGCAGCTTTTTGGCGCCACCCCATTAAGTTACATCCTCTTCAGGTTATCAATGTAGGTTAAGCTGAAGGTTACGTCAAGGTAAGAAATTACGTAACAGAGGTAAAGATTATAGTAATAGCAATACATTGCTGTTCACAGTTTATGTTTTTTTCTTGCCAGAGCTATATGTACAGAGATAAGCAGAGAATAGTTTTATGCTACAACATTTGCTAACTGTTTCTTATTATGTAAATTTAGTTTTATTAAGTTCAGTATTATTTCGTAAAAGAAAATCTAAAAATTTTAAAGTTGACGTCTGAACGCAAAAATCCACTTGAGTTTTAAGTGGATTTTACTTCTTACTTTTCAAAAAGTCAAAAACTAAGATGTAAGGTGTATAAGTGTATATTTTTACGATTTCAAGAAAATGGAAAACAAAATCCTTATAATGAATTTATAGTGGGCGGTTACCTGCAAAAATGAGAAAAATATACTTGAAAAAATACTAAAATTCAGAGTAGACGGGGGAGTGCGTAGACGTATTTTTTTGGAAAGAAAGGAAAATTTACAAAAATGACATTTTTTAATTTTCCACTGAACATAATGAGACTCATTTTATTCTGAAATTAGCACATTTAAACGAAATAGCACAAAATTAAAATTAGCACATTTATATAAATTTATTTTCGGTCCCTATAATCGGAAACGGATGTAAAGATATTTGTCAAATATTCGACTCAATTTTAGCTCCATTACTTAGATTCCGATATCGTTTATAAATATATTTTCTTATCGAAAATCCTTTGAGTAACATTTTTGGCAATTATCCCAATCAGCTCGTATTGAGTCGCGACATTTTCGCTCAATCCTTCTTCATTCCCGCCCAACGGCAGCTGCTACTTACGTAACACAACCTGCGACACTCGAGTGAGTTTTCATTCATCTAGCAATCTCCTCTTTCCGCGTTTCCGCCTCCTGAGAGGAGTGTCTTTGATGAGCGGCGCCCTCCAGACTTGTGTGATGTCATAGAGGGAGCTTTGATGTCATTTGATCTAGCTCGACGTACGCTGTGTTCGCATATGTAAATCGGAACACGTATTTCGCTGGATAACTTGAGTATGAATTTTGGTTAAATATCTCTGTTTCATTTGTATACTTATGTAGAACTACAGCTTTCTCTTTATGTATCAATTATGACGTCGTTTTAAGGGTAGCGTATATGGGATTATAATAAAGAAAAGAGGAATACCGGTTCGGAAATATTATAAATGTTTATTAACACATCATTAAGGGTATTTTTAATATGGACTTGTATGATTGTCTACAGTTATATATAAAATTAATAAGTATGTATATAACAATAAAAATGAAAAATTTGTCTAATTAGTGTTAAAGATATTTTTACAAGTGAGTATTGGATTTAGATGGGTATTGGATTTGGATTTAGATGTTAGATGAGTATTAGATTTAGGTACCTATATGTTCGAGTTTCGAAAAGAAAAATTGAAAATGTTCTACCTATTGGACGTACATAAGGATTTATTTATTGTCATTGGCATTGTATAACCAATATTTATCAATAGTCTAATATAAAGCAGCATTAAATATTAATTATTCGATTATATGCCGAATTATGGTTTCCGAATATTCTTAACAGTCTCAACCGAAACTACCTGATAATTCGAGCAAGCATACGGTATATTTTTATTGGACATTTGCTCGGCCCAGTACAAAGTCGTATAAATAAAAGCCAATAATATGCGCCAATATTTATTAATAATCTAGGACATACCGGAAACCTCAAATCGATATTGCGTGCGTTATTCTACGAAATATGTGGTTGCGGGTTCCTAATAATTCCTAGAAACTTCTAAATAATCCGAGCTGGCATGCGGTATGTCTGATAATTATCTTAGACATACTGTAGGCTTCTTGGGCCCAGTACAAAGTCGTATAAATAAATGTCAATAATATGCGCCAATATTAATTAATAATCTAGGACATACCGGAAACCTTAAATCGATATCGCGTACGGTATTGTACGAAATATGTAGTTGCGGTTTCCTAAAATTTCTTAGAAAATTCTTCTAAATGATCCGAGCTGGTATGCGGTATATCTTATAATTTTCTTAGACATACTGTAGGCTTGCTCGGCCCAGTACAAAGTCGTATAAATAAAAGCCAATAATATGCGCCAATAGTTATTAATAATCTAGGACATACCGGAAACCTCAAATCGATATTACGTATGGTATTCTACGAAATATGTAGTTGCGGTTTCCTAAAATTTCTTAGAAAATTCTTCTAAATGGTCCGAGCTGGTATGCGGTAAATCTTATAATTTTCTTAGAGATACTGTAGGCTTGCTCGGCCCAGTACAAAATCGTATAAATAAATGCCAAAAATATGGGCCAGTATTTATTAATAATCTAGGATATACCGGAAACCTCAGATCGATATTTCGTACGGTATTCCACAAAAAATGTGTTTGCAATTTCCTAATAATTCCTAGAAACTTTTAAATAGTTCGATCTGGAATGCAGTCTGTCTAATAATTTTTTGTTTTATTTATAGTTAATAATTTTCATTATTTGCGTAAATTTCGGCGTAAAATGGTAAAAATCTTCGACGGCTTTTTAAAAAATGAAAATATTGTAATAGGACTTAAGGATAAAAATTATGGCTTCTACTAGTTTGAATAGAACGAAATATTTCATATTAAAAAATATATAATATTTTCGATGAATGAGAAGAAATATTGAATTATAATTGTTTCCATAATTATTTTTTTTTCAACATATATATTCAGAACTTTTCTAAAAATTGTTACTCCATTGCTAAATCTTTTCGAAAAACCTAAAAAAATTGAATAAATGAATGTAACAACATATCTAAGTAATTTAATTTATTATTATAGATATTTTTCAAGTAAGTTTGAATAGCAACATACCGTTTTTTTTATGGGTATTGCAGAATTATAATTAAAATAAAAATTGCGTGTATTTGTTAATGTAATCTGCTTAATTATAAATCATTATTTTTATTTTTTTTCCTGTTCACAAGTACAGGTTAATTTAAATAAACATCTACGCATATATATCCACATTATGGTACATTCGTATAAAAAAAAATCTCATTCCACCTTGAACTATGACAGAAGTGAGCACCAACTACATTTTTAGTTTTATTCTACATTATCATATCTTCTTATTTCATATGATAATCGAATTTATACAAAGTTTCTTACTCAGATTACTAATTGTTCTTATGAGATTACGCACCACCCAGGTTGTAGCTGTACCCTTTGAAGCTGACAGAGTACCTTTATGAAAATTTTGCGATCTAAATACTCTGTTTCCGAAATAATATTGCTTCTAAATTGTTTCTTCATGATAAACCGATATTGAATTAATATCCATGGATATACGGCAAAAACCTTCATATAAGAGTATTTTTTTTATTTTTCAGGCCGAAATTAATAATGTAAATTACTTTTTTTTGTTTACAACAAAAACAGGCAAAATTACTAATATATAATAGAAATAAAACAATACTGAATCATGGACAAAATTACTTCTTAGTTAAAACCGCAAACCTAATAACCACTTTTCTTAAATATTATGAATAACGTAGGTAGGCAGTTTATAAATACAGGCTAGGTAAATATATTCTTAAATAAAGATAACAAAAAAAGGTAATGAATATTAATAACCTAGAAAAAATTCGGTGAAAAACGGGGTGACTGATAGTTTATAAACACAGGCATTAAATTTATTCTCAAATAAATATAGCAAAAAAATATATTGAATATTAATAACTTGGAAAAAAATTGTTGAACAATGGAGTGACTGATAAAGTATATATTTCAGTCAATTTTTGTAAGACACATTTTAGGTAATCTTTGGAAAAATTTGAAATCTGTGTTTTATTTTTAAAAGTTTAAATATTCATAAAAAGACTTACGGGATATAAAATAATTTGATCCGCCTTAAATGATTTTATTTCTTGATAAACTATAAATTTCCAATAATCTACAGCCTGATGTACCTATAAACAAAACTATTAAAGTTACTTTTAAAAAAATATGCGGAGCATCACTCATAAAAAGTTTCCATTTGCTGATTTCGGAAACTTTAAAATTAAGGTGAAGGCACCCACGCCAAAACATACTATGTGATGTTCCAGCCTGCTTCTAGGTAAAAGCACTCGAACTTTAATGCCAAGAAGAGCAGAACATTAGTTTATATTTTTTATAGCAACTTTAGGTTTGAAGCAAGATTTCCTAAAATACGTCGGCGATAATCAAGGCTAATCTTTTTATTTTTTTTCATCAAAGCTTCAAAGAAAAGCAGAATACTTCGCCAACTACTACTCGAAATAGATATCCAGTGTTTGTTTTAGAAAATTCAGTTAAGTTTCTCAGCTACTAGATCCTGCATTAATGTGCTCGTTGGTCCTCTTGTATTTTTCCTTGCACGAATTATATTTTGGGCTATATTAACTAACGGTTGTTGATGTGATCCAAAACTGAACCAGCCATTTTCAGATAGGTTCTTGAGGGTTTATTTGATTACTTGCTGCGTTCCGTCTGCTGCTAAAATGAGATTTCTGAGGTTTCGACTACCTATGTTTTTCCATCGTTCGAAGGTAAAACGCATAGGGGAACCTCGAAATCAACAAATCAGCGAGCAAATCGAAATTACCTCTCCAAGCTTCTATCATACATAGTTTCTATTATTTAGGACTTCACATTGTTAAATTTAGAGTTAGAGAGAATCATTATTTTTAGCCATATGTTTTTATGAGTTAATTGCGACCTTGGGATTAAAGATGCGGCCGTTTTAAGAAATCAGCATTCAGCCTCAGGGATAAAGTCGTCCTTAAAAATGAACTGGATCAAATCCAATTTATAGTTTTTCATTACGTGGCCCAAGAATTATAGCTACACTAAATCACTTGTAGTAAATATTTACGAATGTTTTGTGTTCCAAAAAACATAACGTTGATATCATAAGTTTACTTTATACTATATCGTCTTTTTTCTCTTCTTTAGCTATGTACTAAACAAAGGTGTAGACATCCCTCGATTTATACCACTCCTCTTTATCTTGTATTTCATCTAACCATTTTACACCAACTGTATTTTTTATATCATCGTATCACCGCATATTTGGCCTTCCATATTTGGCATTTTTTGCCCCACAGTCTCCATTTCACGAGCACTTTGCATCAAGGGTTCTGCTTTCTGACGACGTTGAGATCCATTGCCATTTTAGCTTTGCCACACGTTTTATGACGTCCACAATCCTACTTTTTTTTCTAAGCCACTCGTTCCTCTTTCGGTCTCTCAGTGTGACTATTAGTTTCCTTACTAGTTTCCTTTCAATTGCTCTCTGAACCACTATGAGCTTAGTGAGAATTTCTATACTATACCATAGTATTTACAAACAGTTTGAAGTGGAATATATTTATGTAGCTCTACATTGTGATGAAGAAGCTTCCCAATATCCTTACTACTCACCATAAAAATGAGGTTTTCACGTCCTATAAATAAATGATGTTACTTTTCCTTCTCTCTAGATGCAACTTAGCCTTAAAATACATAAATACCAGTATAATTAAATTATAAAATCTACGATTAAAATTTAATTTCCACAGAGGATAAGACATAACCTTGAACAGCGAGTCAAATAAATAAAATTGTTATGTAACATGTTTTGAAAAAGACTCGAGTCAGTGGGAGAAAATTAAAAATACTATACCCAATGAAAAATGGTTTGAGTATTAGCTATTTTTATTTGTTTTAGTACTCCATATCTCAGTAAGTATACACTTAGCTCCAAAAGTTATTTACAAATATTTTATTATTTTCCATAAAACATTTTATAATTGGTTTTTATGCTAAATTTGAACTTTATAGCTTAAATGGTCTAGACGTAATTGATAGCAGAAGCTATTCTGATTCAACAAGTGTTTGAATATTTTTAATTAAATATCGAACAGTAATAAACTCCAAAAAATATCGCATTTTCACTTTGATTGAAAAGTCTAAATTCTCCCAAAGAGACTCCAAACCAACGTAAGGTCGTTTCATTATTGCGTAAGCGTTGAGACGTTCCCTATTAATGTATTGAGCTCTAACAAGCTCAGCTTTCACAGCGAGCTTTACAGTATAAAAAGCTCGCTGTTACAACTCGGAGTCTGTACTTTAATCCGCAGAATGTCAGGGCGACGGGTGTCCGCCCCGGCGGAGCCTCCTTCATGAATAAAGATAACGCTTTCGCCCGTTCTTGTTTTCCTCGCGGGTCGGAAAAGTGAAAATTAAGAAAGCTTTTCTGTTAACCAGTATCGGGTGGGAAATTTGAGATGATATAGGATGAGTCAGGCGGAGAAGACGGTTTCTAAAATTCAATTTGGCAGCGTTTTATTTTAAACGGTCTTAGGGTAATGTAGCGTTTTGTGACGTTTTATATTTAACGACTGGCTTCATTGGGTCTTATCCGGGTTTCTGCGAGTATTTGTAGCCATTAGCTTATATAAATTCAACAAACAACGCGCTTCCTGTTTTATTATTGTTTTTTAGGATTCCGTACCTCAAAGGAAAAAAACGGAACCTTTATATGAATATCTGCGTGTCTGTCACACGTGTCTCGCTTGAGATAGACACTTCAAATTTGTATAGTATTAAAACACGTTATCTCACATATTTCAATAGGTAATACTGTAAATTTTAGGGGAGGGTGGGGTTAATTAAGTACTCGAAAAAAAATGTTTAATTTTATATGTATA
Organism: Druceiella hillmani; assembly: GCA_039881145.1. Lineage (NCBI taxonomy): Eukaryota > Metazoa > Arthropoda > Insecta > Lepidoptera > Hepialidae > Druceiella > Druceiella hillmani. Next base: position 4,730,944 of record JAYKKI010000060.1, on the reverse strand, counting down.
ATGTGGCGTATTATTTGATTTGGCCAGTGATATTTTTATTCAATACTGGTACATAAAGCACGCCCAATCATGTCAATTGGTACATAATAAATGCAAAAAATATTCGTAAGTAAAACAAACAAAAAAAGAAAAAGATTAAGAAATAAACAACAATATCGTAAATAAATAATTACACCCTAAATAAATAATTATACCACCGACGTATGAGTAAATAAAAAGCCAAATTAATTAAACTAAATATTAGATACCACCAAAAATTCAATTAATACTAAAAATAAACTTCAGTACAAAGTAATTTTCAATTATCATTCAGTATATCCACAAAAGTATCGTCAAATGTAAACTATATTGCCAGTCAAACAGAAAAAATTATGCTAATAATAATAATATTATATTAAAATTAAATATCAACAAATAATAGGATATGATTATGAAATAATAATAATACAAAATATCTAATTTAATAATATCAAGAATCAAATTTGAAATATTAAATGTAAACATATAAAAATACATTATAATATAACATTAATAGAAAATGTTAAATAAAAAAAATATATGTATTAAAAATACCAATGATAATAATGGAATTAAATATAATAGTAATTATGAAATATTTATTTATCAGCTAATGCTTCGTTCACAGTGAACGAAGCATAATAAGCTTTTTTCTATAAGCATATTTTTAACTTTGCTCTGAAAATGAACGCCTTCCAAAGCTTTAATTTTTGCAAGCATTTTGTTATAAAATGTCAACTCAAGTGTCTAATTATAAATATATTTTTTCATAATACGTCTTATGTCTTCAGATATATGCTGAAAAATAGATAAAATAATATTTTCCACCTTACCCTCTTTCCGAAATTACTGAACCTAAAATTATGAAAAACACGATTTTCAGAAACCTACGCAACCTTATAGGACAACTAGAACAATGATTTTAGATGTCATAATTTTAATATTATTATTTCTATTACACTATTTGCAAATTTAAATTTTTCAAAACGTAAATAATACATATTGCCTGTTACATCTTCCACAGACGTAAAAATATGGTTTTACGCCTGTGGCAGATATAATAGGCAATACATATTATTTACATTTTGAAAAATTTAAATTTGCAAATATTGTAATAGAAATAATAATATTTACCCATAAACTTTTATAAATGCCTAAATTTATAGGGAACCTTTTTAAAATAAGATTAATTATGACAGTATGACAAAACAAAAGCACATAAGAGTAACTGAGGGTAACTATAAATAACCGTGTATTCGTGTCCACAATAGGGTATTTGACTATTTATTTATTCCATAAATCATAATTTTGTAATACAAGCTGACGTGGATTAAAAATATTGTTGAAAATTATTAAAAATTGACCGAGTCAATATAACAGTTTAAACTTAGCTTCGTCTATCAGAAAGTATTCAGCAATCAGAAGTAATCTAGTGAATCCCTACCGTTTTATTAAAAGTCTTTTTATTTCCTTGTTTTTCTTTTTATTTAAGTTTAAATAATAAAATTTTGCATAAAGATGACATACACCTCAAACTAAAATAGACTAAATATGGTTGCGCTTATAATTAAAGAAGCACATCAGTGAAAATGTATGCTAAATAAAATTATATTCTCACATGCAAAATGTTCGCAACGACATATACTTATTCTCAATAGGTAACACCATAAGCGTTTTAATGATAAATAAAAATATTATAACTAAACATCATATTCATTGGCGTTTATTGTGAAAAGTTATGAATCCTTATATAGATAAGACTCACTGTCTGCAAGTAAATGTATGTAACTACAAAAATTCCTCTAACACTATCTCCTCGTAGGAAAAAGGAAAAAATCCTTGCAAATAATTATTGCTTTAACACTATATACTTGTTATTTATAGTTTACTAGTTATGAATGTAATGACATTCCCTTGCATATAATTACACTATACTTACATATTTCGACCAAGCGGGGATTTTTGCCCGATACAGTGAATCCTTATATAGATAAATCTCACTGTTTGCAAGTGAATGTAAGTAAATACAAAAATTCCTCTAACACTACCTTCTTGTAGGAAAAACGAAAAATCCTTGCAAATAATTATTTCTTTAACACTATATACTTATCATTTATAGTTTACTAGTTATGAAAGTAATGACATTCCCTTGCATATAATTACACTATACTTACATATTTCGACCGGGCGGGGAATTTTTCCAGAAGCAGCGATTGTGAACGTGCAAGACATAAAGAGAAAGCAGAGGGAATCTGCTTAAATACCATGCAAACGAATCCATATGGAAAGGTTAGTATTATATAAATGGTTACACAGAATAAACTGTTACAAATAAATACGAAACACAGACTCAGGTTTTCAACGCCGTTTGTTCCTTTTCTTGATGCCAATCCAATTGCGGTCAACTTCTAAAGTGGAAAAATAGATCGACTCTCTTCATCTTGATTGAAACTCGTCGAGGTCTTTGTCTCTGATACGCTGTGGGAAAAACTGCAGAAATACATTATCTGATACGACATCACTTTCCCAAAACACTCCTGTAATTCAGAATTGATTTATATGCATTTTCCCAAAACACTCCTATAATTCAGAATTTTTTTATATGCATTTTAAATATATTGAGGATTACAGGCCTCAATAGGCCATATCCCTAGTTAGCTGCAATTATTATTAATGTATCCATTATGAGATATTGGTTAGCTTCGTTTAAATGCCCAGTTTTTAAAGCTGTGCGAACCCTAAATACAATATAAATATAATAAGTAGTAATGTGGTGGGTTGATCCCCAGGCATACTATGGTGTGCTGGGTTGATCCCAAGGCATACGGTCTTTAATTGCGTGGGTCACGGGTTCGATTCCCGACCGCTCGTCGAGCTGAGTGGGACTGGTGTTGTGGTTAGCTGAAAGAGATTGCTCACGTAGCAATAAATCAGCCATATGTATTAATGAAATACGTAATAAAGTATATAAATAAATAAATAAGGTGAACATGACCAAGTTTAAACTTGTTACAGCTACATCCAATGAAATTTAATCACAAAGCTCCAACTGACTCATCGATTTAATTTCTCTATCACAGTTTTCTGTAAACTTAACAATTTTCATCTCATCACTCTTCGTGAATAATATTTTAAACAATTATTTGATCTTTTTATACAATACTATTTTTTATTGCATTTCATTTCCATTATCCGCCAGAGGGCTTACCAGTTCTAAATATGCTGGGGATATGTTCAATAATTTACTCACACTTTTTCTCAATTTTACTGTAATTATATTAAATATGTGGTTTGTTTCTCAAGTTTACTATAAATATATTAAATATTTGATTTATTTATTAATTTTACTCTAATTATATTAAATACGTGATTTGTTTCTCAATTTTACTGTGATTATATTAAATATGTGATTTGTTTCTCAATTTTACATTAATTATATTAAAGATGTGATTTGTTACTTTGACTTTAGGACTTATACATAAAAATGTCAATAGCCATTCAGCTGGAAAGTCTACTTTTTACAAGACGAAAACAAAAAATATGTCCCTATGTAATATTTGAATTTACTTACAAATTTATTTCTAAATTAGTAAGACGATGAAAATGGCATCAACTTCTTACCCGTTAATGTAGTATAACTTCATTAATCATCTTCATCAACACAATAAAAATTCCGAAAAGATTATTTTATATCAGTATTTGTTAAACAATAAAACAATACAATTACTTCGATGCTACCCGTAAGATATTTCAAAGCAGACTGATTTCCTTTTCGTCTTCAAGGCCTTTTATAGGTGGAACAAACCACGGAACTCCTCCCCACTCCCACTCCAAGCGAATTCTACAGATTAGAAACTCATCAATTCTTATAACTTACCTGTCATGTGCTCTGATGTCATTCGCGTATACATACGAGTATGTTTAATAAATTCTGTTTTGGTGCTTCTTTGAAGCGGGTTCGATCAATTTCAATTTAGCCCTCTGAGTAATACGTATTACGTCTATATGTATAAAATAGAATCGTGAAATTGTATTTGAATAGACATCACCATTGACATCGTTGTAAATATCAACTTAATGTTTAAAAATATACATAAATGTCAGAATAAAATTATTACGTCAGTAACATGACTTGGCAGAAAAATTAAATACTGAAATTGGTGAATAACTCAAAAACTATTGAAAATCTGACAATAATTGAAAATCGACGGAAAATGTGCAAAATATTGAGAAATAAAATTTAGATCACGTTGTATTATTAGACTATATTTTAATTTACATCATTATTTTATTAAATTATGTGGCACTACAAATACATATTGCAACAATCTATAATAATTATCGTTACAAATTATTTTTCAACATAGAGAATTTAAAATTTTCGCAATAAAAATGGCAAACATTTCCTTTTTCTGAAACGGTTAATTACGATGTTATATACAAAAAACAAGCTCCAATTGTTTTTTATTTATGGTCTTTTTAAAAAAAATATTTTTTTTTCGCAGTCCCCTTCTAGTAATGAGTCATATAAAAGGTCTTCCCAATACAAAGAGAAGTGTTATATTTATTTTTAACCGACTTCAAAAAAGGAGGAGGTTCTCAAATCGTCGGAATCTTTTTTGTGTACTATTTTTCAAAACGTAATTGAAACGGAATCTTTTTTGTGTACTATTTTTCAAAACGTAATTGAAACGGAATATTTTTTGTGTACTATTTTTTAAAACGTAATAAATTTTTCAAAACGTAAATAATACATATTGCCTATTACATCTTCCACAGACGTAAAAATATAGGTTTACGCCTGTGAAAGATATAATAGGCAATATATTTTATTTACGTTTTGAAAAATTTAAATTTGCAAATAGTGTAATAGACATAATAATATTTACCCATAAATTGTTATAAATGCCTAAATTTATATGGGACCTTTTTTTAATAAGATTAATTATGACAGTATGACAAAACAAAAGCACATCAGAGTAACTGAGGGTAACTATAAATAACCGTGTATTCGTATCCACAATATGGTATTTAACTATTTATTTATTCCATAAATCTTAATTTTATAATACAAGCTGACGTGGATTAAAAATATTGTTGAAAATTATTAAAAATTGACCGAGTCAATATAACAGTTTAAACTTAGCTTCATCTACCAAAAACTATTCAGCAATCAGAAGTAATCTAGTGAATCCCTACCGTTTTATTAAGTCTTTTTATTTGTTTGTTTTTCTTTCTTTTAAGTTTAAATAATAAAAATTTTCATAAAGATAACATACACCTCAAACTAAAATAGATTATATATGGTTACGCTTATGTTTAAAGGAGCAGATCAGTGAAAATGTTCGCTAAAGAAAATTAATGTTTACACGGAAAATGTTCGCAATAACATATACTTATTCTCAATAGGTTATACACCATAAGCGTTTTAATAATAAATAAAAATATTGTAACTGAACATCATATTCATTAGCGTTTATAATATTATATAAATGGTTATACAGAATAAACTGTTACAAATAAATACGAAACAAATTCAAAATTAAATTCAGCGATAATTCTTTATCGAGTGGACCGATTTTCATGAGTTTTTTTTTTATTTGAAAGAGGGTGCTATGGATGTGGTCTCATATTATAATGATCTGATGATGAGGTCCATAAATAAACGATTGAACTCCTTAATTAATGGCAGTAAATCAACTATGATTCAAAATATTTGTTATTTTGCAAAATAACGGCACAAAACAAGGTCAGGATCTAATAATATGTTCTGGATATGAACAATGGAACTCCTTAACGAATATTAGTAAAATAACCGTAATTAAAGATATTTTTACTAGTTTATTGTTACTTTGCAAAATAACTACACCTCCGACCAGGTCTGGGTCTGATGATGAGTTCTGGAAATAGACAATGGAACTCCTTAACGGATGACAGTAAATTTAAAATGGTTCAAAATATTTGCCACTAGTAGATATTACTTTGCAAAATAACTGCACTATCGATTATGTCAGAGTCTGATGATGCGTTTTAGAGATGAATAATGGAACTCCTTATCGAATAGTAGAAAGTCAACGGTAATTCAAGATATTACTACTGGAAGTTTTTACTTTGCAATCTTATTGCACCATCGACCAGGTAGGTCATTATGTGATGGTGAGATCTGAAGATGAATAATATAACTCCTTAACGGATGGTAGTAAACCGGTCGTGGTTCAATATATATGTTACTGGTTAATTGTTACTTTAGTTATTACTCTGCGAAATCTGATATTAGATTTTGAATATGGAGGACGAAACTCCTCACGTGTTAGTTTTTAATTTTCAAAATCAGATATTGAACTTCGAATATGGAGAATCGAACTCCTCAAGGGCTAACAGATAGCCATCGGCGACTACTACTATCGCTTCATTACTATGTATTGTTGTTAATCAACTTATAACGAAGAGGAAATTATCTACATTCTAACTTTGGCCCGTGACTTTTTATAATTACCCAATATTCTAAGAAAGAATTGTGATAATTAATATTAATATGTTAATCACCAAAACTTCTAAAATAAAATACCTTTTAAAAAACCGACTTCAAAAAAGGTAGATACTAAAAAGTAAAAAATAATTATCTCAAAATAGGTACCTACTTATTTGCATTAAATAAATAAGTTACTTACTTTTGAAGTAACCTGCCTTACCTATCTTATTTTAAGGCGGTTTTTGAAGTTATACTTCTTTAGGCGCGTTATGCAAAAATGATGAGAGTGAAATTTTAAGATTCGTCACACAAAAGTTACAGTGTGAAGTTGCAGCGGTTGCAGTCTCGAAACAAAAGCTATTGGTACCATCGTCGCCTCTGTTCACTGTTTTCATATTCATAGTATTTATCGACATGTTTCTAGTGTCTACATTCACACACGTGTTTTAGTTTCATATAAGTGCGATTTATATATGTGCTGATAAATTATATTCAGTAGTGATTTAAATTCAATATTTTGATTAATATATTTACTATTCGTAAATATAATTGAGGTTATCTATCCGTATGTATTATTTAATGATGCCAAAGAAGCATAACTTCTCACGCGCGTACATAAGTACACGCACCCTTTTTTTAAAATATATTTTATTCTTGTTTCGTAAAGAAGACGCCATCTTTACGAAACAAGAACCTCCAAATTTCCTAATAATATAAGTCTCCGCTTCTTCAAATTTTTACAGTTTTTTTATATTTTTTTCAGTTTTTTTACTGGATCCAGATCTTTCCATCGAAAAACGTATCCCAACCATTTGATTCTGTAGAACTTAATTACTCTCAAAATGTTTGCTTGCCATATTTGTTATATAAGTTTCTTATATACATCTTATATAAAGATCTTTCATTCGAAGATGAGTAGCCTATTCTCTTCTGCTTTATTGATTGCCCAGGTTTCGCTGATACGAAATGATAGGTCTGATAAGAGTTTTATATAGATTTATTTTTGTATCAACAGAGATGAGTTTTGATTTGAGTTGTCTTTTTAGACCATGGTAACATCCGTTTGCCATCAAAAGTCGGTTCCCAATTTCAACTTTCATTTCATTTTTACTGATAATGAGTGTGCCCAGATACTTAAACTGAGTGACTCCTTCAAAGGTATCATTTCCAAATTGGCGACTGCACATCATGTGCTCTAGAGCTTACAACCAAAAATTTTGTTTTTTCTTCGTTCACTTCTAAGCCAATATCTCTAGCAGCAGTTGCAATATATTTACATAGTTAACGTAATAATAATGTGTGGAATCACTTATTAAAAATACTATGCACCCTCAATGGTTTGAACTTATATAACCTCGTACCCAAATGGTATGGAACCCTTGTTTTTAACCTAAATGATATGAAGTCTATTCATACATAACAGGTTTATTAATATTGATTTAATGAGAAGATAACCTCGTATTTATCGATATATAGAAATACATAAATGCCAAATACAACTCACTCATTGACCGATTGACTCATCGTAAAATGTTTTTGGACGTCGAGGTGCTCGTTAAGTGTATACATTTTTGAAATTCAACAGAATAAAACATCGTATGGAAATTTCGTAATAATTAAATTTTTAAAATGAGACTCTCCGATTAAAATGAGGAAACCCCCATTCCGGCGTTTTTTGTTTGGAAAATAGCTAACAGTATATAATTATTAAATAAAAAAGCGAATAAAATAAAATACAATCACAACCCTTTAATAAATTCGGAAATACAGTCCACTCATGACCGGTATTTAGTAATTAATATGTTGTCAAAATGAGTACAATAATATTTGCCCCCGATAAAGAAACAAAAGAACACCATTAGCATCCTGTTCGTCTCAATAACTACAAAATTATCAGTAAAAATACAAATAAAACAAACCCACCAAGAATTTTTATTTATTATTAACTCTTTACCCACATTTAAATAAATATTTACTCGAGTAATAAATTACCGTCATAAATTACATTTCTTTAATTCAAGATAAAGCAAAGAAAATGCTGAATTCTTTTTCTCGATATCTTCTAAATCCCCAGCAGTTATACTTGGTAATTTTGAAGATATATATTAATTATTTATTGCAACAACGATCGTGACAGAATGTTCTATTCTCTAGACATATTCGCTAGCTTATTGTTCCAATATAAGGAGTCAATTAAAAGAATACGATACAACTATCAGCCCTTTAAAAGTATTGACATTACGTTTTGTTTTTTTTTCAAATCCATATTATAATAAATATAATGATTATTATTAATAATTCTTTTATTGATAGTTATTATATTTAAATATTTATTAAATAATAAACCAATATTACATATTTTAATTTAATATATTATACAAATATTTACATTGGATTCATATAAGATATAAGCTCATTATTCCAATACAAGTAGTCTGTTATAAGGATACTATATGACCATTAGTCTTTTGAAAGAATTGATAACATTTTATTTTTTTTAATCTATATTATTATTAATTATATTAGTAATAATTATTATAGTGTTTTTTTAATATGGGAATTATACAAATATTTAAATAAGATCGAGTATATATGTACGTAGAATTTTATTTTTATGTGGGAATGTTAGGATAAAGTTAACCTAATACTCGAAAGACTCACTCATTGTATCTTACTTAGATTTGTATGTGTTTTTCCCCATAGTTGAAAAATAAATAAACGGAGATATAACGCTTCTAATAAATTAGAAAAAGTTTTATTAAAAGGCAATCAATGTAATGCGGTAAAAACTTAAGTTCTGAATAAAATTACACAACTAATTAATTATCGTTATTTGAAGCTGGTATATTAACAGTGTAAAATAGTGTTCCTTTCTATACATCCCCTGTAAAATAATGTACCGCGTATAATTGGATTCACCCCTGTCACGCGGCCAACCCGAAACCTCCCCCTCGTTTGCTGCGCTATTTTACCGCACCGCCTGACCCCATAACACACATACGAATTACCGACTTATCTCCTCACGCCACCATCTTCCCTTAGCCGAGTAACCCTTATGCTTTTCAGACGGTTAATTTGCGAAAACAGCCGCTCGTTGGCGCTGCCCGCTATAAAAATGGCTAGTGTATGGGCCTGCATTGCGTCGTGCGTCGAGTCACTTCCCGGTTTATGTCTGGTTAACAACATGTTAGTTAATTTAGTGAGACGTAGCGTCCGGTCCTGTTCCGAGTTACTTTATTTTAGTATTAGCTACAACTTTGTGTATGTAGTATCCCTAATAACTATTCAATTATAAGGATAACAGAATTTAGTTAAAATCACTTATTAAAGTTAAATTAATCTTAAGATACCTGCCACGTAGTAATAAATCTCGCACTATGAGAGTTGCGTACATATTTAGGTACTTATAAACAATTAAGGTATATAGTATTTCTAAATAAACTATGTAAAAAAGGCAGTGTGCTTATGATCACACGAATAAAGTGAAAATCTGTAATTATAAAATATATATGTAATTATATATATGTTATATGTTCGGCAAATCGGGAAACATTTTTAAATAAATTTTTGACAAAAATTAAACTACTCTCAAATAAAATATTAAATACTAACTGTATATAGTTGAATTATTAATATTTGTAAATACTGGTCTCGTATGCTTGAAAAAGTAGTTCGCTTGATATTTGTAAATAATCCGCTTCGTACGCTTATAAAAGTAGTTTACTTGGCTGATAACGAAGGGAAACATGTATACCCTATTGAGCGTCACCGACCCAAACCTGATGGCTCAGCTTCGTTCACTGCTCGGTAGTTTTGCGCTGGCGGCCCTGAAGAAGTTTTTACTTCAAAAAGATTAATTTTTCACAACTTAAATATATTGCGTACGGACGGGCGACCAAATTATCCTGTAAGGATTCGTTTTTTTTTCATTTATAGGGACGGAACCCTAAAAAGGAAAAAAACGCGTGTGTGGTACACCGTGCGGTAAAAGCGAAAATTATTTATATATCTCTAGCTTTGGCCGGCAACTCCACTCGCGTGGAAATTGTCCTGTTGAAATTTAGTGATAGAAAGGCTTACCCTTCCACGTAACACCTCAATGTACAATAGCTGTCTTCGTCATTCATGGTGCTTCCCGCTTCCCTGATTTCTAGGAAATGCGTCGTCAATATTAACATGGATCGATAACCTCAACACCTACATTAAGAATTTATACACAAAACCTTCCGGAACGAACAACCTCAAAATCAATCCAGTAGAACTTAAATTATAAGCGAATAGACAGAACGACATTGATCATATAACGCACTGATATTAATTTGGCATTTATGAAAATTGTTTTAATATTATTAATTTTTAAAAATTATGTAGCCTTATAATTCAAAGCATATCGTAAATTGAAACGAGCTATTTTCTAATCAACAGGCAGGGCAGGGGGAATCTATATTTATAGCTCAATTTATTTTCCTTACAGGTCATTTTCCAGCATATAAATTTTACTACCGTAGTAAAAGACTTTTTACCTCAAAAGATAGCATGTTTATACTTTCTACCAATAGGAAATTTCATTATTTTGATAATAACTATTAATTAATTTTGTTAATTTTAAAGCATTAATTTTTTTCATTATATAACAATCCCAAAAGAATTTCGATTAAAAAATACTAAGATATTCGATCTATTTATAAACATTCTGAAACGAAGGCTACCATGTGTATGAAATTTCCTCCTCTTCTTTATTGACGCAACTTGTCCAGTGTGGATCTTGGTCTTCTCAAATAGTATATTTCAATTTGACCTGGACCTGGCCATTATCAGCCAGCCCCCTCTTCGTTATGCTAAAATCTTCTCAAGATGGTGAATGCTTTAGTCTGCCTTTCATGCATACTCTAATGAGTTTTGCTAGGAATTGTTTCCCTATTGTGACGCCCATCCACATTAGATGGACACCCATAAATGTCCGATTCCCCACATACTTGATAAAGATGTGAATTGTTTGTTATCTACCATTTAATTGTATTCCATGTAGGGTATGTTCTTAATACTTTTTTCGTCTTCCCGTATTAGCTTACAAGTTTCTGAAAAAAAATTATAGGACAGATGTAACTAAGCATTTGTATAGCAACACCCTGAAGTTCTTTTAATTAGATTTTAGTTTACATATTTTCGTAGTTGAGCTTCGATTAGCAGTTGCATTCTTTTTTATATTCCTGGTGATTTATTTTTATTTACTTTATTTTTCAAACTCGGATATGTTTTCATTTATTTACTTTTCCAAATTTATAGGTTTGAAATAGGTATGATCCATAAAATATACATATATATATATATATATATATATATATATACATATATGTATAAATTTTGTCTGATTAATCGGTAAATTATTTCTTCGGACGTCTTATTAGAAAACAAACATTTTAATTGCGCTCCAATCTGGCTTTTATATCTAGATCACCAATAAATGCAAGAATTCGAATTAATTTTATCAAAATTTTCCTTTAGTTACAAATTTCTAACCACCGTCTCCAAGGTTATGACAAAAAAAAAGAAATGCCAAGGTATTTTCCCATTTGACATAATTAGTTATAACCTTAAGTAGCTTCAATAAATATGAATGAATTCTCAATAATGGTACGTGAGATTTAGTGCCATTTTTATCGAGCTCTGTCTATGATATAATCATAAAATTAAAATATTACAATGGCTTTATAATTATTATAAAACAAAGTAGTACCAATAACTGAATAACGTAGATACGTTTTCATTAGTCTACTGTTACGTTTTTCTTTATATTACTATTAATTCTATAATATTGAAGTACTTTTATTGTAACCCAATTTATAGATGAAACGCTTAATATATGGGAAAACGTATTTCTGGTATTTACTTGCATAATATTATAGAATTGTTTACAGTAATGTACTTTGTAGACAAGAACTGTCTTTATGTTCTTATGAAATATTTAATTTTTTTTAACCAATGTGCATTTTTTTGACATTTTTTTAACCAATGTGCATTTTTTTGACATTCTTTTAACCAATGTGCATTTTTTTGACATTTATTCATGATATTGTCTACAATTTTTAACACCTCTCTTATTATTAGTTTCACTTGTATATATATTTATATGTATGTATTGATGTAACGGAAATTTTCAATTCAATTTTCACCCACTTCCAATGATCTGAATTATTCGAAATTTTGCACGCGTATCAAGAATCAATTAAAATGAAATAATTTAAAATTTTAAATATCAATATTTTGTTTTAAGACTAAAAAAATTAATTTTATAAGTCGAAAAATCTATAATAAATGATTCGTACAATTTTCTTACTTTGATCATTTCACAAAATAAACTGTGGGCGATTTATGCGTCTTTCCAAAAAAGGGGTAATATAAGTTTCATTTTAATTAAATAAAGGAAAACTGTGAAAAATTCATTTTCCCTAAAGTATTCTTGCACCCGTCGCGGTTTAATTTCAAAATATATAAGAATTAAGAGCTTTAACGAATTTATTATTTTGTTTATCATTTCACTAAATTAAATAACTAAATACTAAAAATTAATAAAAAAAGCAATTTAATAAAATTTTGTTTTTTATATTAAAACTTAATGTAAGATAAAATTATATAACAAAGAAGACGCTTACAATCCAGTCAATTTAGTTAATATATATTTGAGATTATTTTGACGTCATCCAATATGAAATACACTATTTTTTTCAATTACCGATAAGATATTTCTCAAGAGATCTCCGAATGCCATATTCAAATTGCGTCGCGTTGACAAACACTTCAACGTTGGAATGGATGATGAGAGATATAGTGCTCTCCATCATAATTTAAGTGCTGAGTGCTCATTCAAAATTTACAATATTCAAGCAATCTTGAAGCGCAATTCCCTAAATTGCGAGCTACTTAAATTCCTAAGCTAGTTGGCAAATTAGCGAAGTCGATGTTGGTATTTATGGAATTCTAAAGAAACTTCAGCGAAATATCTTCAGCTGTATCAATAAAAAATAGTATTCGCGCGTGTAATATTTTATTAGTATTTTCCCCTTAATTTAAAAAAAAAATTTCCCCTTTATCTAATTTGCTAATGACGTCTTTCTATCGTCTTCTTATAAACTAATATTTACTAATGTTACAAACATACATTTAAATAATCAAATATTTCAGTGATTTGGAAAATTAAATTTTCACAGTGGCTTTAAGGAATGTTTCAAAATGAAATTGAAAAGAATAATAGTTTACTCAAAAAGAAACTCCCGATGCACGACACCTAATTTTTCTGCACAGTCACCATTTAATTATGATCGATTTAGGAATTTTATTAATATTAGTAAATGTAATTTTGTAACTTGAATTTTGAATATATTTGGCGTTAATTTTGTAGAAATTCTTTGTAATTAAATTTTTCTCAACTAAATAAAATATTATTTCTACTTTATTTAAATTCTTTACCACGACCTAGGTTTTGTTGTTTGACGACATCTTCAGGTGGGCACATCTTCAGGTGGAATGTTTTCAAATTGTCCACCTGAAGATGTTGTAATCAAAAATAAAAATAAAGTTGAAGTAATACTACGTAGTTTCATTTAATTGAGAAAAATTTAATTTGAAATTATTTGGTCATTAATAATAACCTACAGCTATTACTATCACTATCTGGAATTGATCATTTATTTGTAAAATATCGAAACGTCAAACAACTTAATACTGCAATAATGACGTAATATGTGATCTACTTTATATTAAAAATCAGCAAGATAGAAGGTTAATCTCATACAGTTAGATATATACATAAATTACTTAATTTTTTAACTATTATTACTCATATTAATTTTTAAGCAACATGTACATAGTAATATACATGTATGTGTTACTGTATATAGGCCTGCATTTTGCATATAAAAATAAACATGGTTTCTACAAGTTGTCCTTTTTAGCGTCCCGTGGGAAAATTGCTAAAACAGAACACTTATGGGGTAACTCCGGTATCCGGCCGTCGTGATTTCACTAAGTTAAATAACTAAATAGTTAAATTAATAAAAAAATCAATTTAATAAAATGTCTATTTTAAAACTGACTGTGGGATCAAATTATATAACAAAGAAGTTGACTACAATCCAATCGATTTATTTAATATATATTTGAGATTATTTTGACGTCATCCAATATGAAATAGACTATTTTCTTGAGTTGTAGGTAAGATACTTCTTAAGAGATCTCCGAATGCCCTATTCAAACTGTCTTCCATATTCAAACTGCCGTCTGGTTATCACAAACTAATTTTTCGGCAACTATTCGACGTAAAAAATATTAACTCAGTCCAGGGGTAAAGTATAGTATCGTAATTACAGATAGGAAATTTAAAACGTTCTATTTTGATTCTGGGGTTTATTTAGGGGATAAATTGAGAAATAAACAAACAAATTTCAAGGGGATCGTTTAGGGTGTAGAATGGAAATTGACTGAAGCACGAATTCAATAAAACTTATGATATACTTTTTTTATAAATTTTTCGAGAAATGCAAATGATAAACTTATTGTTCCCCGCCCTTATCACCAAAATAATCGCACAGAATCATCTGAAAAAAATCATGTACATTGAGAATTAGGTAAAGCCAAGTTATCGGAATTGGAAAATTCTGGCGTGATTAATTGATATAAAAATTTAATTGCTTATTTCCTTGTGACTACCAAACCGTTAGTTTCAAAGAAAAAGTTTTTTCCAAAATATATTTTCACCATATAATAACAACTTTTGCCCCAACACGTTTTCCAACATTTTTCAGTTCAAATGCTGCCAAGTCAACACGGCGCATATCCAATATGATACGGCATTGGTACCTTCAGCGGATAAAGCGGCAGATGGAGGGTGATGGGGCGACTGAGGTTAAACGAAGTTGACCCCAGGGCTTACGAAACGAAATAGACAATAAAATAAATGTGGCAACCCAAAAGAGCACACACTGTGAGTGCACATGCTGCTGAATGAGCGTTTAGATTGTATACTCTGTTATTTTAACAGTTAAAAAATATTACTTTAATATCTTGTTTCTTTCTCCCTGGCATCCAAACCGAGAACAGTGCCGCACATAGTTGGAGAGTCAGTAATCATTTGAGTGGGGGGGCTGATGGAACGAAACATTTATTGAGCTAGTATAGCTTACACTTGACTGACATTTTATATAGCTAATGGCTCCATTGAGCAATAAATTCCTTTTTTTATTTATGTGTATAATTCCATCCTAATCTTTTAATACTTTCAATGCAGCTAACATCGAGATAAAACATGGAGACAGTGTAGTTGTAGTCACATCGAGATATAAGTAACTTATAAACTAGCTTGAAATTTAAGCCGATCTTCATAGCAAACGTGTCAAAAGCTTCAGTCAAATCAGTTGATCAATTTTTTCATCATAATCTATCAGATAAACAAATAAACGGGAAAATAAACTAGCCTAAAATCCATTAGGAAATATTTAAAAAAATAGCTTATATTTCAATGTGCACCTCACGCACAGTATTAACAAGTCTTCTTCGAAGTGGTTTAATATTCTTGTCTGATTCTCTAACATGTTTCAATTATATGTTCTCTTCCCTAAAGTGTTTAACACATACGTCAGACAAAATTTAAAAAAAAAGTTATTTCAGTTTCTGTCCACCTTTAATCGCGTCTCTGAAATAAAATTCTCCTCTTCTGTTGATCGGATATTATGGGATCTATAATAAATGGATGTTCTTAGCGACTTTTAAATTGTTTCAAATTCGGTTCAATTTATTGAAACGATTAGTGAAATCCAGCAACACTGGCAAATTGACAACATTCAACTGATAATATTTTGCTTTATTTTGTCTATTTAGCCATTTTGCCACAGAGCAATCTCGCTTTTGTCATTAAATAAGCGTTTTGTATAATTGCGTGCTGAAGAGCAGAACAAAGAGATAAGTCCGACTTCTACACGCAGAGTGTTCCGCAACTCATCATTCTAATCGGACAATAGCGAGCTTTCTTCCTCTTACTTCCCTTTTCTCCGCAGTGCACTCTCGCATTCATCACTGGCGACGCGGAGTGAGAGGAGCCTAATGGAGACATTTTGTTCCATTTCATTAAGCGGCCGCTGTGCAGTGATTCCACTTTGAGAGCTAATTGGACGAAATTTAATTTTTTAAATTTGAGTTTATTTTCTTATGTATTTCTATGAATTTGGTTATTGTGTTTAACTGTTGATTGTTATAGTAAATAATTTTACGAAAGAAAAAACATAATTTTAAATAAACTTCCTTACTAAGTACTACTTTCAAAGAAAATTAAATTAAATTAAAAAATAGTATATGTGATAATTATAAGCTATTTTTTATTTTAATACTATGCAAAAAAGATTTAAAACACAATTAAATGAAACTACGTGATGTAGTATTATTTCTACTTTCTTTAATTTCTTTACCACGACCTAGGTTTCGTTGTATTACAACATCTTCAGGTGGGATGTTAGCAAAGATTCTTGCTAAGATCTTTGCTAATATCCCACCTGAAGTTCTTTGCTAATATCCCACCTGAAAATGTTGTAATACAACGAAACCTAGGTCGTGGTAAAGAAATTAAGGAAAGTAGAAATAATACTACATCACGTAGTTTCATTTAATTGTGAATAATGAATTTTTACAAAATTAACGCCAAATGTATTCAATATCAAAGATTTAAAAGTATAAAAACGGTTTTAGAAAACTCTTATTAATTTTAAAATAACCGATGAACTTATAATAAACTTGGGAATGACTTTAATAAACTACGTTTGCAAAATGGTAAACTTTTACGTGATTCTTAGATTCTTAAATCTGTCTTTGAAGAAAGTAATAAATTACTAGAATTTTATTAGAACTTTAGTATTATGATTATGTATATTATATCGAACAAAAATTTCAGGAGATATTTGTAATCATAAAACTACTTAGGGTATTCTTAAACGTACTTGGAGTATGTATATTATATTCTAAAGATGCAAATTTAGGGAGGATCTGAACAAGAAATTACAGAAAACTGAGAAAACCAAAGTTAGTATAGGAAAAATAAATAAGCCAACAAAACATTAAGTTCGGCCAATGAAGGTATCATTGCGCGGATCTACGAATAGATACATAAAAACTTTCTAGTAACAAATACGCTGACGAATACTGACAGCGAACAGCATTAACGTGATCGACCACTGAATCCTAATGGGGTGTGGAAAATTGTAATAAATCCCACCTTACACGATGGAATGATATATTACACTTACAAAACTTCACATGGATAGATCTTTAATTGCATATAAATGGGCAGACAGACGGACGCGAAAAATTATGGAGTTCGCAATTTAGCTATTAAAACTTAAGAGCTTGCCCTCAAACTTAGAGATAGAAATATACGTGTTGTTCCTTTTAATCTCTTACTCGGGTCAAAGAAATACTGAGTTTTTTTAAAATTTACCCCTCTGATATATTTATATGCCGACTATGTATACCCAACTTACATTTAGGTATTTTATTAACAAAATAGTCAGATTGCTTTAACAAAGACTTCAGTATCATTATTATTTTATAAAACAAAGGCTAAATTAATTAGCGTCTTCGTTTTAGTGTAATGAAATTGCTAAAAAGTAAATAAATATTCAGCCTTCCCTGCTCGTACTAAACGCGCCACTGCTCTCCGCTCTCGCTATGTCTACGCCTACCGTAGCGCGAGCGCTGAACACCAGTCGGATGCGAGTCGGCCAATTATTTTAATAGGGAACAAGGGAGACACCGTCGAGTGATGAAATTGTGAAAGGACCAAGTAGAAGGAGACGGTAATTACGAACAAAGAAAATGTTCTTTAGATTGCGCCGAGATGCTACGAGCTACGGGCTACGATTGCTACGACCGTACTATCTTATGTACACCATTGCGGGACGCCCGCGCTAGGCGTCGCCCCATTTCGAGTATTTACAAAGTGTATTGTGCGATGTGTCCTTCACTTTTTGAAATCGAATAAGGTCGATTGAGTTTAAATTGATTTGACGATAGTATGGTATTTTTTTTAGACGGTGGTTTCTGTGGCTTTAGTCGATTACTTTAGCTTTGTCTGTTTCGGTCTCAATTTATTTTTATAACAATAGGATATAAATCGTTACATTAAATTAAGGTTTTTAAATGTCAAAAAATAAAAACGGGAACCTTGAAGTAAGATTAAGATTACACCTTTTCGCTTATAATGGGATATGAAAGCCTCAAGTCTTTAAATAGATTCGGACAACTAACATGTGCAATAAACAAATAGTTAAGTTAAATATTTAATGTTTGTGTTTAGAATTTCTCATCTGCAAAGAGAAAACAGCATGCTTATTATGTCACACCCGTATGTCAGTCTGTGACAGACGTTTTTCTCAGTTAAGATAGAAACAAGGATTCTTCACGAAACGCCTGGTCTGGACATCTGAATTTTTTATGTAAAGCATTTCTATTTTTAATATTGAAATATTTTTATTTGATCGAAGTGAAAGTGAACTGTAAGTAAATAATAATTATTGACTCATATATATTTAAGAGTAATTATTAACATTATTATTATTTCGAATTATATAACGTTTTAAGGCAATTTAATGCAATGCACCGATATAAACGAGTAACGTTTAGTAAATACGAAACAATGTTGATCCTAATTAAGTCGAAAAGAGCCGACAAGACGCGAAGGCGTTTCTCTCAGAAACCGACTGGTGTAGAAACTTGACATTTGGCACAATAATAAAAAATCCCCAATAGAATTCAAAAATATTAATTGGAAAATATTAATTTGAAATTTTTCTTTGCAACTTTCAGAGCTGATTTTCTCAGAACACAGTTGATGTAGAAAATTCCAAGTTTTCAAAGTAGTCTAATAACTCATTTCCAACATCAATTTTTTCAAACAAATTGTGTAATAATTAAAAAAGAAATAGACGAAGGTCTTAAAGATTTGTTTTTTCTCATTTTCAATATCATGTGGGTTTTGAAAAGGCTTGTTATGAGGAACATGAAAATATGTTTTTCACATTTTCACAATAGCATTCGGAAATATATGCAAAAATATAAAATTCTGCCTCCTTATATCAAAAAATACTGATGACTATCTTTCGAGAAATACAATGTAATGCTCAAATGTTTGTAAGTGCCAAAGTACACACAGAACCCTCTCGCGTCCTACGAAAAATCGTAGTGCGAATTTTACCCGCGCTTGACAGTTTTTTTTTTAATTAAATATATAGATTTTGGGTTTCTATACCTCAAAAAGAAAAACGGAAACCTTATAAGGCCACTCACGTATCTTTTCTTGTCACAGTTTTTCAAAAACTATGCGGCATACAAAATTGAAATTTAGCGGCATACAGCGACATCATGCGGCATACAGAATAATCAAATTCAACTTTTATTTTCAGGATAACTTTTTTATTCATATAAAAAGTAAAGACGTGGTAAATATACAATCAGGTTTTTTTTTAATTTTATGTTTCATGGAAGGTATAATTTCAAAGGGCTCGTTATCAAAATGTAAATTTTAAAAATATATTATAAAAATATATATATTATAAAAATAAATATAATTATAAATCGAATGTTTCAAAAAATATTCTAAAAATATGCGAAAACATAGTATCTACCCCTTCCCTCCATTTTCTTGTTTCCGAAACTACTGAACCTAAAACCATGAAGAGAACATGGTTAGAAAAACCAGACTAGAAGATTATCTGAAAACTACAGCGATTATCATAGATCCTATTTTTTTTTAAACATGCACCATGACTTTATGCATGTGAAAAATATAGTAGACAATACATTTACGTTGTGAAAAATTAACATTTGTAAATATTTTAATAGAAATACTTTCTACCCTTAAATATTTATAAATCTCTAAACCGGTGCAAAATCCTCTAAGTCAGAGTTCTACACGTATTTAATAGTTTTTTTTTCTATTTCGTACGTCCTGTAACAATAATGAAATATCTTATAAAGATTCTTAACGTAATTTTTCCATAATTTCTTTCCACATGTTCATATTCTAGGGGTAATATCGAAAATATCCAGGCAGGCTGTCTCGAATGTGGAACTAAGTTTTTAGAAACAAGGGTAATGTTTAATGTATCAACACCACTATTATGATGAAACATCGGAAGGAAACCTTAGACACTAATTAATGTACGAGAGTCAATCTGCCTACGTGCTCATCGAAAGTTTCCTTAAGGACGTAGCTGAAACTAGGATAGGGTAGTGTGATATATTCCCTGAATTTCTCCATATTCATGATTGTCAGAATAGCTGTCAATAATTCACGACCCGTCAAAGCATTACGCTATACGCACCGTGCTTTTCTTGTACATAATTCGCTTAAACAGTTGCGTAATAAAGTACCACTGCGAATTCCTTGCTCTACTGGATCTTTTAAATGACATCTACTATTTTTCGGATTTCAAATAACAAAAGGAAAATACGGAAACCTTATAAGATCACTCACGTGTCCGTTCGTCCGTCTGTAACAGTTGTTTTTCTAAGAAACCATTTGTGGCCAAAACTTGAAATTTGGCATTGCGATAAAGTAAAATACATTATCTTATTATTTACCTGCACATTAGTTAATCTCAAAAATATTTGTATAAAAATTTTAGAAGGAACACATTAATTAATTTTTTTTTAAATTGAAAGAGCAAATTATATCAAATTTAAAACTGCTTACGATAGAATTTTATGTAACAGATATTTTTAAAAATGCTCACAAAAAATAAATACGCCGCACCCTTCCCTGTTCTATTCCAAAAACTGTTAGAAGAATATTATAGAAAAATCTGCATTACTAGAAATTTACCGAAAATTTATCAGAAAACTAAAACAGTGGCTCCACATCTCAGTTTTTGGAAAATTCAAGTAAATACAGGTATAAATATTTTACATCTGTGAACGATATTGAGGCAATATACTTACGTGGTAACATTAATATTAACATTTTTAATGAGTTTAATACGGGCAATCGAAGCGAGTCATGTCACTATCCCACCATCCGTACAATTTTCTGGTACACTTTACAAAAAAAAACTATCACACCTCTAGATTTGAAATTTAACAAAATTATTTAATGTCATGTATAGATTTGGTATCCATCGTTATTTTTGTATTTAAAGATTTTAATAAATTATAAAAAAATACA
Organism: Druceiella hillmani; assembly: GCA_039881145.1. Classification (NCBI taxonomy): domain Eukaryota; kingdom Metazoa; phylum Arthropoda; class Insecta; order Lepidoptera; family Hepialidae; genus Druceiella; species Druceiella hillmani. Next base: position 4,709,252 of record JAYKKI010000060.1, on the reverse strand, counting down.
AAGCAACGATGCCTAATACTAGCATATGGTTACTAGCGCCACCTGTTAGGAATTAATGGAGCATACATGTAGATTTGAAATTTAACATAATTTAGTTTCACCATTATTTTTGTGTTTAAACATTTTATTAAGATATACAAAAAATACGAATCAAACGATACGTAATTACTATCAAATGGTTACAAACGCCATCTGTCAGAAAATTACGGATTTAATATAGCATGCTTGCAGATGTTTCGTATTTCTAGAATATTTAATTAGAAAATTCAAACGTTGTATATTGATGTTCGTATATTGCAAATGAAAGAATAGTAAGTTGTGGAGGTTAAATAAACTATATTAATCTAATAAAACAAGATATAGAAAGATGTCAAATCACAAAATTGTGGATGTACGTACGTACGTATAGGTACGTACGTACGTATAACCTTTTTAAGATAGTATATATTAAAATCGAAAGGTAGGTTAATATACTTTACTTAATTTTTAATGGGATAAAGTTTAAATTTCACAAATACTTTAAGGTTTAATAAGCTTTAATCTTTTAATTTTTCTCAATTTCAGATCAATTTGTACAATTACGCATTTATGCACACACACACATATATATATATATATATATATATATATATATATATATATATATATATATATTATATATATGTAAGTGAGTAACCATTAATCATGTTTTGGATGGTGTTGGAACTGTCGCACATCCTGGGCTGTGTAGTAGACAAATCGTCCGATGCACTACAAAAGCCGGCAGGTCCCAACGCATCCTGCAAGCATTATTGCAATGGATGCGCTAAAAAAACTCGCGAGGCCTCACAAAGCCGTGCATTTTGCTAGTAGAAATACAGCGCACACTTAAATGTTTTAACCATCACTACGTTTAACTCCCATCGAAATGCGCCACAAAATATTTTATATCAAAAAATGCAGTACCGATGGTATTAATATTTTCATAAATACATTTACATTAGGATCTTTCTACGTCAAATTGTCTCTGAAGACATGGGGTAAAACTAATAAGCGCATGGAGGAAGAGAAACCGCGTTGATTCCATAAGTGTTTTGTTTTGAAATTCGGCTACGGAACACTAGTAAGGATAATTCTTGTAGATTCCATTAGTTCATAGCTACGAAAAGCTATCGTGTGATGTGATCACCAAAAGCTCACCACTGCTTCTACGACGTATTTTTAAATACAAAACGGCTTCTTCCGAAGATGATGTTATATTTTTTGTGGCAGTTATAATCCGCCAGAATGAAGTGTCTTAATAAATGATGGACGCTTTCGGATATTTTTTGTGAAGCTCAAATACTGAAAGGAAAACTGTGTCGCTGTCAATGTGTTTCATAACGTGAATGCGTCTTTTTTATGAAATACATCTTCCTTAGTAAATATATTGTACTAAAGTTCGAAATATTTATGGAAAGTTTAATCAAAAGCTCTTCATATTACACATCCCGTGGTCGTGTGCTTTATTATCAACTAGAGCGTCAGATTCCAGTTTTAACTGTAGAAATAATTATAAGTGGGATAATTTTACAAGAAACTAAACCTTTTATAAAGCTTTTTCACAAAATACTTTCGTCTAAAAAGATATATTTGGCTTTTTAAAACGACATGCATCTTCGTCCGTTGATCTGTACTATGTCTGGTTCTATAATGTCTGGGATGTCTGGGTCCTATAAGGGCACGCTACAAGTCGCAATTCTTGATTGGTTTTGATAATTTTTTTTTCGATCGATCGTTATTAGAACAAAAGTTTATTAATTTTCATAGTGATTTATCAAATAGCTTATTTTTTGAAGAAAAACAGAGTGGAGAATTCCCTTTTGCTGGAGTAAACTTACATCCCGGGAATGACATGTATGTAAATAAGTCTATCATATTGAGTGTTAAGAGAAAATTAACAAATCGACCAAGAAAACAATTTTTTCAATCCCTTCGTGAGAAATTTATGCAATTGAAACAATTTTGAGGCAAATATGTAAGGTGACATTTTTTTTCAAAATACCAAATTGACTGATTTACTCATTCATATACATTACTAATGTTGTATATACCATATATCCACGTGGAAAGTAAAAAAAGAGCCAAAATGAAATTCAAACTTTTACGAGTTACAACGTAAAGAATATTTTATTGTAACGTGAAAGTTATTTTAAAAATATACAACATCCCTTTTAACTTTTTTCGAAAACTAACAAATGGCTAAAATATTTTGCAATGTTTTTAAATTATTGCAGTAAACCATGAACATAAAAAGCTTCTTTCAATATTCATAGTGATAACATAATGAAAAATCTTACTTACTTGACACAAGACTTGGAGTCCAGGAAAGAATTCAGGACTTTTTCAACCCAATGGAGGGACCGTTACCAATCCCCATCAACTTGGATCATCCTTTCCAGATGTAAATCTTTGGTTTGATATATTGATCAAACCTGAGCCTGCGGAAAATGATCTTGCAATTCTGTGGTAATTGTTAAATTATTGACTTCACAATTGAATAAATGAATAAACAATTTCAAGCAATCAAATTTGTTTTTCCCATCGGGTTTCCAAGTTCAATAGAAAGAATAAATAGAAAAGGTTTTAAGAGATGGAATGAAAAATTCCTAAGATACACACAAAATATATAGACTCAACCAGTGTCGATAAGAAAAGAGAGGAAAAGTGCCGCACCAAATTTATGTAACATCATCCACTTTGTGTTAATATAATAATTTATAAAACTATAATTTTAATCCGCTAAAGATAAAAAACTTGAAGAAAAATCGTTAATCTTATCAATATCTGTACGAGTTAGAACATCTTCAAAATTTATGCATCTGGTCCATCTTCGGCCTCAGAAAATATGACCATATTTCTAAATATATGTCACTTCTCAAATGGCTAAAAATCCGTGATCGACGCCAACTTCACATACACTTCTTTTTAATATATTAAAAAATCTTCAGAACCCAAATTATCTTACTGGCAAATTTAAAGATTTGTCTGCTCATGGTCTTGGGCTACGATCTGAAAGTTCACTCATCCTATTTATTCCTAAACATACCTCTCTCACGCAAAATCCTTCACTGTTCAAGCAACAAAAATTTGGAATCACCTGGATCCTGACACCAGGAAAATCACGTCCCTAAATATTTTCAATGATCGAGTGAAAAAGTCCTGCCTCTCCTGAAACCTTTTCCTTCGTGCCCTTGTCCTTTCCTGTCTTTTCCATCCCAAATCATATCAATAGTTTGTATGACTTATACTTTTGTATTTTTTGAATTTATTTTTTGCCTAATGTGCTATATATAATTTTCATCGTGAAATCTCTTACAGTCTACCAATTAAATTTCAATACCAATTGTTTTAGTTGACTGGAATAGATCGCTCATATAGTAATAAGTCCGCCATATGTACTGTGCATGAAAGTTGATAAATAAATAAATAAAAATCTCTGGAAAATAAACATGCAAAATATATTGTTTAAATGAATAGAAAACAATATAAATTATTTATATCATTTAGGGAGAGTTAATATAGATATTTTAAATACTGAATATATTTGGCGTTAATTTTGTAGAAATTCATTATTGATAATTAAATGAAACTACGTGATGTAGTATCATTTCTACTTTCTTTAAGTGCTTTACCACGACCTAGGTTTCATTGTATTACATCTTCAGGTGGGCTATTAGCAAAGATGACAGTGGATAATTGTGGATAGATATTTTATTAAAGAAGTTCATACAGGCCCTGGAAGTTAGGCAGGTGAAGAAAAATGTAAATCACTGAAATAATATAGGTCAAAATATACGTAATGTGCAATGCTCAAATACGTTCAAGTTTTGAAGGAACAATGAATTTTCTAAGTTAATTTTTGTGATACAAAATGAAATATTTTACCTATCAAAACAGACTCATGTATTGCAATTAAATGTTTCCTTTCAAATAAAGTCATATGTGTCCCCCTTCATGTCAAATTTTTAATTACATATTTAGAAAAAATCCTTACCCTGCTAACAGCTTAAGCCAATGTTTTCAGTAAACAAACAAATATTTAAAATGGAAGGCAATAAACATAAACAATGATCGAAGTAAACAATGAAAAATAATGATGGAACATGTATAATGCGATAAAAATAAACGTTGATGATTAGATATAATGAGCGTGCCGTTAACTGCAATATATTATCACGATGTTTATTCTAAAATCGTCAATGGAACAAAAAAAATGGGTAAAAATGAAGCATTTCTACAATGATGACCAGCAAAGTCAACATGAAAACGATAATATCATCTTCTCTCTCACGTAAAATAGATTGAAACAAAATATTTTAATGTATTTACCTCGCAACGCAATAGAAACCCAGAATATCTCTTCCCAATGTGCATCAAAGCGTCAATGTACACGAAACGAGTTTCAACCCTCAAACTTTTCACTTATCAGATATTAATTTCACTAAAACTTTGCTTCAGACAGCTTTGCCACAAGTTACAAGAATCAACCTGTGCACAGTGTAACTAGGTAACTTTACTACCTCCGAACGAGGTCACTTTATATCTACCGGTCGTAACTATTATGAAGAGCTTTCCAAGTTGGCGGAACGTGCTTTCAGACAAAGACAGAGCTTTTATTTCTCTCTATTTAAAGTTGAGGTGAATTTTAAGCTTTTGCCATTTCTTTTCCTCCTTCCTGATCTGATTTGTAGATTTATGGTGCGAACGTTTTTTCAGTGAAATTTTCTTTTATTGTTTGCGAGGAATGTTTTCTCTGCTTCTGTATTAGTAAAGTTCGTACAACTCACTGCGATAGTAAATGGAAACGGATTAAAATTTTCATAAATATTGAAATTTATGCAGATAAACGTTTCATTATTAATACTGATAAGTGTAAAATAAGTACTATAAAATCTATTACAATACAAAAAATGTTTAATGTTTGAAAGAAAGTACAGTCATTGAGTAAATCGTTGAGACAAGGTGTCTCATCGAAGGTTTGTAGGTATTATTAAAATTCGGATTACACTTTTTATAATATTAAAATGAAAACGGTTATACACTTTTTATAATGATCGAAGTACAGGCAGATAAATATTTCCTTATTAGTACTAATAAAAATAAAATAATTACTGTCGAATCTCTTCCGATATAAAAAATGTTTAATGCTTAATTGAAAATACAGTCATTGAGGAAAGTTATAAGATGATGTAAGTGGAAAATTATAAGATGATGTAAGTGGAAAATTTATTCATAAAAAATTTTTAATGCTTAATTGAAAATACAGTCATTGAGGAAAGTTATAAGATGATGTAAGTGGAAAATTTATTCATAAAAAACAAATTAATTAATAACGGTATAAATGAGGAAATAGTGGTAATTCAATCAATATTGAAGATGGTCAGAGCTGTAGGTACTATTAAAATTCATACAACTCACCACTGTATTGAAAGGAAATGAATTACACTCTTTGTAATTATTAAAGTACAGGTAGGTGCATATTTCCTTACAAGTACTGATAAGCGTAAAATAATTACTAGTGTTTAATGATTTATTGAAAATACGGTCATTGAGGAAAGTTATAAGATGATGTAAGTGGAAAATTTATTCATAAAAAATGAATAAATTAATAATGGTGTAAATGAGAAGATAGTGGTAATCAAATCAATATTGAAGATGATCAGAGCTGTAGGTACTATTAGAATTCATACAACTCACTACTGTATTAAACGGAAACGAGTTACACTTTCTGTAATTATTAAAGTACAGGCAGGTGCATATTTCCTTACAAGTACTGATAAGCGTAAAATAATTACTAGTGTTTAATGATATATTGAAAATACGGTCATTGAGGAAAGTTATAAGATGATGTAAGTGGAAAATTTATTCATTAAGAATGAATAAATTAATACCGGTATAAATGAGAAAATAGTGGTAATTGAATCAATATTGAAGACGATCAGAGCTGTAGGTATTATTAAAGTTCATATAACTCACTGCTATATTAAACGGAAACGAATTACACTTTTTTTAGTTATTAAAGTACAGGTAGGTGCATATTTCCTTACAAGTACTGATAAGCGTAAAATAATTACTAGTGTTTAATAATTTATTGAAAATACGGTCACTGAGGAAAGTTATTAGATGAGGTAAGTGGAAAATTTATTCATAAAAAATTAATAAATTAATACCGGTTTAATGAGAAAATAGTGGTAATTAAATCAATATTGAGGATGATCAGAGCTGTAAGTACTATTAAAATTCATATAACTCAATGTTACATTAAACGGAAACGAATTATACTTTTCGCAATGATTAAAGTACAGGCAGATAAATATTTCCTTACAAGTACTGATAAGCGTAAAATAATTACCATCGAATCTTTTACCATGTAGAAAAGTGTTTAATACTTTATTGAAAATATCATCATTGAGCAAATCTATGAGACGACGTAAGTGGAAAATTTATTCATAAAGAATGGAAAAATTATACTTATGCTAGTGGGAAAATAGTGCTAATTAAATCAATATTTAATATGACTAGGTCCATTATTAAATGCGATTGAATACTCGATAATTAGAACTATATTATCCATTGTGGTACTTTATGTGAAAACACTCGTAATTTCCAACTTACCTGTTTATTTTAAATACACTGATAATTTTTATGAAGCGGGCTTTTTTTTTCACAACATTAATAAATACACCTTATGCTTAATGATTTATACCACCAATCTGGAGTCCTTTTCGATATCTTTGCAAGTATTAGATTGATTAATAAGTTTTGGGCCATAAATTTGGAACTTTTCTGGAAACGTTTTCAAAAATTTCAAAATATTTCTGGAAAGTTTAAAATAGGCCGGTGATTTTAATATGGGGTCGGTTTCTCGGACAATATATATCAAGTCTTGAAGTGCATTATATTTGATAAAAAAAAAGTTGTTTTAAATCAATGTTAAGTACTGACTCATCTAACTTATGAGTTAACTAGCTTTTACCCGTAGCTTCACTCGCGTGGTTATAGTCACAAACTAATAGGGAGAAATTGAAAGATGCGGTGCCATCTATAATGTTTACGGAAAATTAAATATATCAATGAAAACAACAATGTTTTCTTCTAAATTATGGATCAAATTGATTGATTCGGTTGTTCCCCCATATTGCGTGTACAGCCTTTTAAAAAAACATATAGATCCATTGAATTGTCCATTGCGACGAAGTTTTATTATTACGTTCATATACTTTTCAGCTTCAAATAAGAATTTTCCCGAAAGAATAAGATTTTTCGAGATAAAAAATACCCTGTATCATTTTCCGGTCAAATTATGTCATTCGGCAGCTGTCTCTATGCATAAAATTATGTTGGGTTATTGTTCCGTTGCAACGTGGACCATTTTACATATATAATTTTAGTTAGGATAAGATTTCGTGGGATATAAAGTAGCCTACATCATTTCTCCGTCCGCCAACTATATCTATACAAAAAATCATGATCGATTAGTACTCTACTGCAACGTGAAAGAAGGACAAATAAACACAATTTCGTTTTTGTTATATTAGCTAGAATGAATTCCCCGGATAAAATCTAGCTTATATAATTTTCTAACCAGCGCATTTATAAGATTAGCTACAATGTTGAACAACAATTATTGATATTTCAACATATATTCGATTAATTGAAACAATTAGAAACCGGTTATGAGAAGAGAATTACATACGTTAATTACAAACGCTCGCCAGAATCTTAGTTCAGAATAAACTATATACCAAATTAACAACATATCTATATGTCTAATCTGATCTATGCTACTTGCTTTGAAATTGCAATAAATATGTCATTATAATCAATCTGCACATTTTGTATTTACGACAAATAATTTATTTATTCCTGTTTTATTTTTTACATATATCATACGTAAGAAAGGAAATCATTTCTTTCTTTAAGTACTAACTAAATTTAATTTTATACTCACATCGTTTTTTTAAATAACTAATATATTTTCGATTTTTAATTTGATTTTATTACTATCTATGATTTATAAAAACATGTAATATTTTTAATTTTCTTTTAATATTTAAAATTCAACGTATTTATATATTTAGCGAACTTAATGCAAAATGAACAATATCTACCCGCCAATAAAAACGCCGGGACTCAGAGGAAGACTTTAATAGAACGTTAGTGAAACGTTACAAAATTAATTATTCATTGTAATTAATAATATTACTATATAATAACAATTAAACTAACTTTAACTAAATAAATGATTAAATGTCAACATAAAAAATTAATAGGATAGGAGAAGACCTTAATATTTTTAACGTTCGGTTTCTTTTTCATTCAACCATTAACCTAACTTTAACTAATATTGAATACATTTAGCGTTAATTTTGTAGAAATTATTTATTCGCATTTAAATGAAACTACGTTGTGTAGTATTATTTCTAGTTTCTTTAAGTTCTTTACCACGACCAAGATTTCAATGTATTACAACATCTTCAGGCGGGCTATCAGCAAAGATTGGATCTTTGCTAATAACCCACAAAAAAAGAAGAAAATTAAGAACTTAAAGAAATTAGAAATAACACTAACTTTAACTAAATTTACAATGAATTTATGTATCAACATAAAAAAATAGGACAGGACAGACTGAAGGAAAATTTACTGTGTTGGTTTTGAAAATGTACTTTCATAATCGCTGAAATAGTGTGACTTTAAAAGATACTGAATACCGTTAATTGGCTTCTTTTTCATTCAACAATTAACCTAACTTTAACTAAATTTGCAATTAATTTAAGTATCAACATAAAAAAGGAATAGGACAGGAAGACCGGAATACCCTTTTCAAACAAAAAAAAACTTTTTGTATATGTGCATGTGTAAATATAATGCTCACTTGCGTTACTCTAGAAAATTTACTGTGTTGCTTTTGAAAATTTAGTTTCAAGATCGCTGAAGAAGTTTCGCTTTAAAAGTTGTATAACTGAATAAACGTTAAGGCTTGTCTCCTGTTTTAAGATACTGAATATTTTCTTTATAAGTTCAGAGTTTCAAAAACATTTGGCTTCTTTTTCATGTTTTGCTTATACTAGAAATGCTAATAAAATGCTAGTTTGCTGGTAAAGTTTTTACTTTTCTAAGCGACATTAACAAGGACCAAGAGTTATGAGGTATAAAATTTCGCTACGCCATCGAGGACATGAGTAATAATGTAGAATATCTGACACATAAATCGTCTAAAATGTGTGGCGAAGTTCACTTAATGTGGTTCTCAGTTTGCATTAAGCGAGAAAAAGCGTAATCTTTTAGGAGCACTCCTATTCGAGTGAAAACTGGATAGCGTAGAATACGCAATGAGATTGTGAAAAATAAATTTTATCCAAATGATAATATCGTGTAGAAAGCTGGCTTCAAAGGGCTCTGAGCCTGCAAACAAACTCTATAATAAACAAACAAATGGGTAATTTACGAAGAATTGATCCGTTATATGTATTATATTATCATATCTTTGCCTACCTACCTACCCATGTACAATTGTCGATAATTTTGTACGAGTGTTTGTTTAATTGATTTTTTTGTAAAAAAATAATATTATAACTTTATTTAAACCCTATAATAGATATTATTACATAACTTATAAAAATGTTTAAGTAAAAGCACTAACAATAGTGAAATACTGAGAAAAAAAGTGAATCATCGCCGCTGTACTGATCTCGTGATCAGCTGTCCACTCATCCAGCTATTCTATTCTAGGACTCTGCGATAGCCACCGGTAAGTCCACCAGTTTTATCACCCCATTATTAATTAACCACTGCACATACATTACAAAAAAACTTATGTCACTTAATCTAAAGTAGTCAACTTCAAAAGGATTTTAAGATGAAAGAAAAGGACAAAAATTAACATATTTACGAATTAACTGTTTGTTTATATAATATCTTCACTTGTACTAATCATAGTTGATTGTTTTAATTACTTAACATAATTATATAGTTGTTGTTTTAATTACTTAACGTAATTCAATAATAAATATCAACTGTTTATATATCTACTACATAAGTCGCTAAATATATAAATCTTAGCTGTCATATTTGACAGTAATTTGATTTCTAAATAGCGCCATCTCTTCATAATACATTGAAGCTTGCTAACCAACGAAATCACTTTGATTGCGTTAATATTAGTAATAGCGAGTCATTAGAAGATGGCGTAAGGCGAATGAAAATTTGTAAATAATACAACTGAATTACATTTTTGAATATCGTTAGCTTCGTTCTAACATCATTAGTTAAATCGACTATGAACAGCTTTAGTGCTTCAAACGAAAGTGTCCTGCCATACTGACGCACTAAAACGAGCAAAATATATATTAAAATATCGACATGACTCAAAGATATTTTAAACAAACTTTGAGTCATGTCGATATTTTAGTATATCGTTTCATCGCAATGACTCAAAGATAAAAATAAATAGAAATGTTCGACATGCAAAAATTCCTCAAATCACGTATACAGTGACCTTGTGTTCATCGTCTCTAAGTTCAGAAACATTTGCTATTGATTTTGAACTCTATATGAGTCATATTGATGCAAAAATCTATAAATTTTCTACTACTTCGGCAAAACAAATAAAAAATTATTTAAGTAGTTATTTGTAATCGTAGTTAAAATTGAGTTAAACGCAATGAAAAATTTGAGAAGTATTTAAATTCCAAACTGCCAAAAAAGTTTTTTAAAGGCATTATAAGCAGACAACGCTAACTAAACCATAGAATGCAAAATTCTCCTAACACTTATAAAAAAAATTGATTCTACTGAAATTCAAATTTCAAGAAATTAAACAAACCAATCGACAAAGCAATATCGAAATATAGAATATACCCAAAAATAATAGTCAAACATTATAAACATACTGATACAATAAGTGTATATAGTGAATAGGCTATTTGACTATAGTTTTTAATTACTAAAATAGTATAAGTAATAACATTAAACACGGTTAAAATAAGTATATCGTACCGAGGACTTTTCATTACAAAGTTGTAACGACTTTAAAACTGACGAATTACGATTCGCACGAAAACGCCTCATACAAAACACAACTGGCTTATGACGTCACTAGCCAGTTATTAAGCATTCATTATAAGGGAGTTTATTAAATACTTTTAACATCTCGTTAATTGCTTTTAAGTTATATATTGCATTTCATAGATTTCTCATTTTTTTTGTGGAAACTAAATTCATAATAACATTTTCAATTTAATAAACATTAAAATTGACACTTTCCCTAATTAGAAGTTTCGATTAATTATTTATTATATACATTATTTTTTTCATCACAAGGTTTTTTTAACCTACTCCGCAATTTTAAAACATTTTAACAAAAAACATTGACATCAGTTAAATACCCTATTAAATTCATCTCGTCTCTATAACATCTTTGGCCCTTGTTTGAATTCTGTGCCTGTGCATTATATATGCGATCTTGGAGTAATGTTTGAAAGAGTAGCACACAATGTCTGTTTGGAGCCTAAATAAAGTGAACCGATAGTATCGTGGGATTCAATCATCCGCCGTGAACATCGAACTGATATCAAGCAAAATTGAGTATTAGCTCAGTTCAATTCAATTTCACAGTCCAATCACTGATTCGCGAGTGCTTTGTTTTGTTTTGTTTATTTTTATATTCGTTCAATCGTTGTTAACATTTAAAAATTTTATGGAGACGTTTTGAGTGATTATGTAATAATATAATATGATTATGTAATAATGACATCACAAAATAAAAATTCCTTTTCAATGGACATTTTCAAGTAACCAGTGAAACAGTGAATATTTTTTTATTAAATTGTAAACACCTTTTTAATCACACTAGGTATGTTTAGCTGACCTGTTAATTGTTGATTGTGTATTCACACCAAACTGACTGTGCGTGAGCAAACCAATCTGTGTGCGGTGCCATTTAATACTAACGTTGAACAGATTACATTACAGGCATATGCTTTGCTAGACTTTGTTTGAGAACTTCCAAACTCTTAAAGAAAATGAGAACATATCGTATTATCTACGCATCTCTTTGGGTCTCGACCTAAATATACTGTTACAGTTTGGAATCTATACTGGTATTGAATATGTGTAAAAATAGTTTATAAGCACACTACAATACAACTCAATATAATCAACTCGATCAAATGTGGTCTTCTCATTTATTGCAACATCATTGAGTTTGGGTCATAATAACCCGGGAGACTTTGGATCTTGATTATTTTATTAATTTTATGGAATGTTACTTAAATTTTCAATAGCTTAAGTTAATACCTTTTCTATTAATCCAAAAAAATTCACACTTTTCAAACCAGTATAACATTTATTTCACAGTAAATGTTATACTGGTTTGCAGTGATTGTGTATAAAAGTTTGATAAACTGTGACGTAAAATTATGTAAGGAATGTTTCACTTATTTGTTATTTTATAAAAATAAACCATAAAAATATATTATGTCTATTAAAATGTTATCTTTGAAGTCTCGACAAATATTGATAAGGGAGGATCTTGATGTTATAAAAAAGTTCCTTACCTACGTTTTATATTACTTAATTTTCTAAATACACATATCCAAATATTAAATCCACATATATCTAGGCTCACATTAAAAATTATTTAATAAATTAAATTATTTAATAAGTTGAATATAATGCTCTCTATGATAGACATATTTTTCTCGGAATATAGTATTTTATGACATATACCATAATGGGTACTATCGCACCCACGTAGTGAGCCAATTATAGTTTCATGCGCCCAAGAGAGTGCTCAGCGCACACACCAATGCCGGTGTCGGCGCGCTGCTACATAGACTATGTGATGATTACGACGAAATAAATATCCTTCTTTTGACATATTCACCAGCTCGTTATCCTAGAACAAGTAGGCAGTTACACAGATACTATACAAAGCATTGAAACTAAGTGCGTAATATTATATTAACAATCTCTAATTCGCTATTGAATATATTTGTCGTTAATTTTGTAGAAATTCATTAATCACAATTAAATGGAACTACGTGATGTAGTATTATTTCTACTTTCTTTAAGTTCTTTACCACGACCTAGGTTTCGTTGTATTACAACATCTTCTGGTGGGCTATTAGCAAATATTTTTATTTTTATTAGCAAAAATTATTAGAAATTCCTAAGAATCTTTGCGATTCATAGCAACATCTCAATGGATAACAGTAAACCCATTTATTTCGCACTCGTTTGACTTATTTAAATGAGTCTTTTGATTATATATTGTAACGGGAGGATCTGATGATGATCCTCCATCATCAGATCCTGGAATGTGGTCATGGAACTTTTCAATGACTGACAGTGAACTGACTATGAGTCCTTTAGTTCAATTCTGTAATCAGGATTATCTGATGATAAAAGTGAGAGGTAATTACGGGATCTTCCGGATATTGAGTTACTAAAATTTATTTACTAGTACTTTAGTACCTTTTGGTTACTAAAATATGTTTTTTCTCTAAATTTTCTTATCACAATCACACTTTATGGCAATAGCAATTTCCTTATGCATCTGTAAATACTACAGATATTCAACACGTATTGCGCGGTGCACAATATTCATTGCGCGAGGTTTGATTTACACTAGACAGATTTATTTTCTTTTTTTCAAGTTTAATATTGCAGCATAACAACACCGATAGTGTGAGCAAAAAAATGTCACACTGTAAAGAAAAGGTATCTTTTAAATTTTGGTTCATGTGACTGTAAAAAGTTTGAACTGTACAAAAATATAAAATTATTTTGCAATGAATTTTTATGTCAAACAATGGCATTGCAATCACAATGCATAACGGAATAAACTTATTTCGCCATATCTGCCTTTGTAATAGGGTATTATATTTCTCTAATCGGGCGACAATTACAGCAATCATCTCGGTCACGTAGCAGCAATATAGCCTGCGCCGCGTAATAAAGAGTCTACGCCAGTGTAGAGCTCGGTATTCGCATTTTGCAATTCAGATCGCATCGCGCATTCGGCGCGTGGAGGCAGCGAGCAGCCCTTGCATCAACGAACGAAGCTACGGCGTAAAGGCGGGGCCGTACTGCGTGGCTCTGTCATGAATCAGTCGTCATAAATTAATAATGAGTATTTCGGCAATAGATTGCGTGAAATACATACACATCATGGCATACTATATTTAGATAAAAAATAAGATTATATACTATACGTAGACTTTGTGACAGAAAATTTTATGTAATGAAATTATGGTCGCAGTTTATTCCATTACTCTCACCTAATCTGTCCTAATGGATAGTGTAATAGTTAACTAGGAATGACGATTATAGTTTTTTGGACCTATCAAAATCTTATGTCATTTATGATACCTACTGAATGTTCAGAACTTAATAACAGTGAAACATCAGTCTCAATTCCTTCGGTTAACAGCAACGAAATGGAAGTAAAATTACATAAAAGAGTATTTTGTCATTTTATGGTAAATAAATTGACGAAGTCAAGTCGCGCATCAAGGTTTCCAAACTTCGTATGATCAGACATTACTTTATTTAACCTGTCATATATAATATGAGCTTCCTAGTGCAATAAATATTTAATAACACCTAATATAATTAAATAGAGACCATATATAGATATATATATATATATATATATATATATATATATATATATATATATATATATATATTCCTAAATTCACCTATATAGTTTTCTTATAACTTTAGCGTACGCTTTTAAAAATCCTTTTTTTATAATTTAGATTTTGTAGATTCGAGAAATAGGGGAACATTTTTTACACTATTTTTTCAGCATGTTTGTGAAAATAAGCCACCAAAAAGTACCTTTCAATCGATACCTCAAGCTATATTTAACATTTAAAATAAAGTCACAAGGATTCCGTTAATTGCATTGTAATTTTTGTCCGTAACTTATTTTCATTTTGTTAACAATTATATCGCTAATTATTATATTGTATTTTCATAGTTTCATTTGGTAAGTTTAATCTTGAATTTTCTCTTCTGCTGATCCCATTAGTTCTATCTGTACTTTAAACTTTTTGTCTTTTTTAAAAATTAAATATCGCTATTTTGATAAATTTAAAATATCTCTGTACAATAATATGAGTGTTAACACTTAAATATGTTCTGTCTGAATTTGAATATGTCCTTTAGAAAATACAAAACCAACATTAAAATGGAAACAAAACTTATTTTATTATTTAAACGGCATATATAGATGTCAACTTTTAATCATTTACTAAAAGTTATAATCTTTATATTAAAAGTGAATACATATATATATATATATATATATATATATATATATATATATATATATATTGACTTGTGTGACAGATTTCAGTGTGACCCTACCTCGTAAAATAAACCTACGTCTATAGCAGCGTAGCATCGTGGCTTCGAAGCGACTCTATGCCAGCAGAGCGGGTCGGCTGATGAAATTCCACGAATGCCACCGTTTGTTCTACCTCCATTGTTGTGTGTTTATTAAAAATATGATTTTCAGGCGTCAGAACGTTATCGATTTTATGATGTATTAAATATATGTGTACGCTAGCAATATTCATGTGTTTTGGCTGATTAAATTTGCTGGTTTGTGAATACGTATTAAGTTATGTACGGTCTTTAATTTATTTTCCTAAATTGTTTTATTGTGTCGCCAAAAGTTGATTTTTACTCACTTCTAATTACAAAAATTAAAATTTTTAGACTTATATAATTTTACTGACAATACATGGCACCGAGCTGATATGACGATGGAAGAAGGATGTGATCCTGGGGACATTTCAATGACCAATAGTGAACTTATCGGGTTAGGGCTCATTTAACTTGTCTCAGTGAGTTCTTTGGTTGTAACTAACCAAAAGACTTACTGAGATAAGTTATTGTATGTATAGTAACCAAAAGGGCTGATGATAGAGGAAAGTGGTGGCATAAGTAAAGTTAAATCCATTAAAGCGTATTTATAGTTTTTGAACTATTTTACTTATTATTATACAATATTGTTATTATGCCACGTGATTTCGTTAACTTTGCATTTAAATTTTCTTTGTTATATAATTTCCTTATACGTTTTATAAAACTTTGTAATTTATTAGAAAATTCGAATTTTTTTCATTGTGGTTTTCTTAAAACTGGCTCACATTGAAAATGGATGACCAGTGGATGTAATATTTTATTTTAATTCCTTACTTTAAATGCTTTCTTTTCGTTTATATTTACTATCATATTGGATACCATTAGTAAGAAATCTTCATTGTCCTGATTCGTTCACAGTATATACAATAAACGTGTGAAAACTCTTAAAGGTGATATACTCCCATATCCTGCGAACATTGTCCTCGTGAAGTATTTAGCTTTAATTATCCAGGACAAATCACTTTTCACCAGATTTTAATAACCCTTGTTTAGACCTCTACCGTGGATTACCGTGGTTATTCTAATCCACGATGTTTACCGTTGATATGAAAAGAGTTAAAACCCATAAAACAGAAGATATTCCATTCATGTACTTTTAAGAGGTGCTAATACAACAAAAGTACACGTACGGATTACGATTATTGTTGAAGTATTGACATCAAAATACGTTAGAGAATCTAATGTCCATCAAGTCGTATTGAATATTTCGTTTTATTTCGTTGAGCCTTTATCGCAGTTATTCTCGTTTTAAAAAGTTTGAATACCATATTTTTTCTCCGTTCTTAGTTCTACCTTATTGTTAGAGCTATGAAAAGGGAAAGAATAATGTATGGTCTATTTTATCGCGTAAAACGCTTCTCCGACTATTCTTTTCACGCACATTTAACGCTTTTTAAATTGCGCCTAATAGTCGCCCAAGACACTAGTCTTTTGTTCCGATTATACACTCCTTATTTAAGCTCCAACTTTTCTATGTATATGCGTACCTCATTTCTGATCCGGCAAAGCAGAAATGAGGTACGCAGATACATAAAAAAAAAATGAAAAGCATGCGCAAAAATATTACCTTGTAGTGGCTCACACAAGCAGTTATTATCACAATCGTAGTAATACTAAAATAAAAGGTGTCTCAGAGCAGAATTCACATTTTAAATAATAAAAAAAAAACAAATATTGTATTTATAATATTTTAATTACAGTAAACTAAAGTACGTTTGTACGGATTTTGGATACGTAATATTACACTATGAAGATACCTCCCATCACGGCGAACGCTGGATATTCAAAGAGGTAGCATGTTTTCTAATCGACCTTCGTGGATAGTCTTCGACCGCAGTGGCGACGTGGTTAATGGTTTCAATTGATCACATAGGTCTATTTCGAGGTCCACTTGAATGATTTAGTGTACATCCTGATGCTCTGAACTTTGCTACCTACAACTTGATTAACTGAACACTGGGTCTATCATTAAAACGCCGCATTTCAAAATGATTAAGACGTCGTGCCTCACTAACAGAAAAACCGTTGCAGAAATTCGCTTCCACAGCGTAAGCGCAGTATGCGCCCAACCACTGCGACATGATGACTGAAAAATCCACGCGAAAAAGCTATCGAACGCTATCCCATCGCTTGTCGAGATATTTGAGTTTAAAGTCTGAATTCGGCACTAAGACACCTTTTATATCATATATTGTATCAATAACATTAATTTCTTCCCTTCAGCCTTCTGCTTCCTTATAGGCTCATAAACATCATTCACCTGACGTTATTTAAATTTTGTTAATCAAACAATATCATGAACGCACACTGACGTTGTCTGCTGTTGTCACACAATCACGCCGAATATTTTTACCGACTTTAATATTTATTATAATTAAGTTACTTGTACATCTACTTAATATCATAAAATATTTACAGATTATTATAGATATTTTATATATATATAGATATTTTTAGATTTATGGACTGAGACTGCTTGGATTGTTTACATTAATTCCTAGTAACTCTATGCAACTTCGACGTGGAAGTCGGAATTTGGCATCTTTTTTTTGTTTTTAGGCTATTTTGACACTAAGAAGATATTTTTATGAAATCTCTGCTCGCGTTAACTTTTTGGTGCCATTATTTAATATGTTTTTTCTGTTCGAAAGAGTATAAAATATATTTCGGATAATATTTTTTTCTTCCTACAAATTTTGATACCTGCTTTCAATCCCTCAAGGAATAGACGTCGAAAATTAATAAAATACGTTCTCAATTATTTACTTAGTAAATATTTTATATCACGTCTAAAGTTGAAAGACCTATCATATTATTTTTCCCATAACTTGGGCGTGGTGTCCACTTTTTCTCTCTTTCTGTAGTTCAATTTTGAAAAATATTTAAAAATTATGAATTTCTACTTTAAAATATATCTACTATGCAAATTGTATATTTTTAGCCTCAGTAGTTTCGGCTCTGTATTGAAAAATTAGTCAATCTATGATTTGTTATTTATTTTGTGAATAATTTACGTTCTATTTTGTTATTAACTTTAATCGTAACAAGTACGTTCCACGCACTGTAGATATTTGAGAATTTCCATTTTGATTGAAATCAGCTCAACGTATCATTCATAAAAATTAAAAACCCTTCATCTGTAATTATAACATTTTATTAAAATAACTTTACGTATACGTACCTATGAGAAAGAAAAGGTGCAACAACCTTTGCACCTTTCTTTCTTATACGTAAAATTATTTTAAATGTGATATGTCTCCTTAGACGTGTGACTGGGCCAAAACAATTTGAAGTCCACTGCAGTATCAATTTTGCCTAACTATATTATGTCTAGGAGATATTAAATATAATGCATACTTAATATCTTCTATTTTATTGAAAATTTTAATTTCTAAAAATTAACGCCAAATATGTATAATATATAAATATTTTTCTGAAAATTTTATATCAGTAAGTTTGTTAAAAAAAAGTTTTCCCACCCTGCAGCATCAATTTAAAGGGTAAATTACGAGGATTTTGAAACTAATTTTTTTTTAAATTTCTATCTAAGAAAAGTTTTAAGGATATTTCTGAAAATATTCACTAGAAACGTGTGCCCTCTCTCATTTTTGAAATGGCTAGTCAACATTTTTATAAAACAATTACTGGATGTTACCTGAAATATATCGAAAAAGTATAGCGATGATTTCAGGTCTTATAGTTTTTTAGATATTCAAGGCATTTGTCAGCGGTGAAAAATATACTGCTGAACATTTGGTAAAATGTAATATTAATATTTATAAATAATTTAATAAAAATACTATATAAATGTGAATATTGAAATATTTCTCTGTATTTAAATGAGTGTAGTCGGAGTTTAGTCCTTAAAAATCGATTTTCGTATATAGCTTCCGATATGAAGTCTTATTAGGAGTAAAATCAGAAGTTCAGAGCGTACGAAGTTCAGAGCGTTAAAACTGTTAGGTGGCCTCTACGCACAATATTTTTGCGCATCTTCAGAGTGAGATATCAATATGTTTATATGGCATTTTCTTATAGCGTAATCGCAATGACGGAATATGACAGACATAGTTTAGCATCGTTCGCTTATAATATTTGTGTAACCATTACTATTGTCCGCTTATAATATTTATATAATCATTAAATGTTATTATGTGTGAATATTTGGTGTCTTTTATCCTACAAAATTAAAAAGTTTTTTTTTAATTTTTACTTATTAGTCTGACGTTACTAATTTTTTTTAAAGTTATTGTATAAATTTAATGTTGATCATTTGTGTTTTACTTGAAAATAATTTCAGCACTTTTTTATGACATCATTTTTCATTTACTTTTAATTATGTTGATATTTATATACAGTGTTATCTATTTTATCCATTCTAAGACAATCGTACTTAACAAGTAAACTCCAGTCGCGCGTCGGAGCTGATACGCACATTTTTTTTTCAATTATAAATATGTGACCGGTGAATGAGATTATATATTTTCAAAACTCGTATTCATATTCTTAAAATATCTGAAAATTGTATTTATTAATATGATCTAAGATATTTTTAGAAATTTATGGAGGAATTAGTGAAACGATTCGATTTTGACAAGCGCTGAACACGATTATACAAAAACACTCCGCTTACTTTAAACACATTACATTTTTAATTTCTGTCATGTCATATTATTAATTTATCTGTCGACTGTCTTTTAAAAGAACGTTATTCTACTTTATCCGTTACATTTTTTCTGAATCTAATTTTCATTACCTATAATCTTCGTTAAACTTACGTTAATTTAGCAGAATTTCTTCCACATTCTTAACTGTTTTCACGGCATTTTAATTCACTTGATTTTATTACAATTTTTAATTTATTGTATTGTTTTTAAATCAATCCTTTTTATCTTTTTTATCATCTTTATAGAAAAACAAAATAAATGATCGGCTGCATCGACTTTCACAGGTTAGCTTACCTTTCAAGTCGGGTCCTAACGCATCTACTGTGTAGGAAACTGTTATCCTTATCAAAGGATTATTCAGGATATACGTTACTTTTTCTCTCTTTATTTCGAAACTCGTTATTTTTTGCCGCTCCGAGGGTTTTCCGGGATGTACGCCCGTGCTGAGTGTTTCGAGGACTCGTTTGGGAAAACCAAAAGAAAAATTTTGCCCCGTAGGACGGGGAGGGTTGTAGGAATTAATGCTGCAATTATCGCGCGCGAACAGGAAAGCGGGGTTCTTGTGGCTACGGTGAATCTTAATTAACGGGCAGTGTACGAAGTTGTGTTTTCAGTTGCCAAATATGTATATTACAGCAATCTTTAATTCATCAACGAACCATTTTTCGTTTAAGCATGATTTGCGGATGTCACAAGGTCACTTAGAAAAACCTGATGTCTAAGTAATCTGGCACGATTGTTGTCATTGTAGAAAAAAATTATATTGAAATTGTAATCGATATTTCACAATTGGATGGGACAGTGGACAGTGGGATGTGACACAGTGTATAACAGTCCCACTGTTGAAGTTCCAAAGCCCACTTAGTGATAAAAAAAATTATGTAAACTATGAGAAGAGCAAGAGTAACAATAAAGAAGAGTTTTTTAAAAATAATCGACAATACGGAAAACCTAAACTTTTCTTGCTTTGTTTTAAACGATGGCAAAAGAACAAAATAATGTTCAGCCAATGAAAGAATAAATATTAAATAAAATTATCACTAAAAGGAACGTTAAGAGGAAAAGTAACTGCTTAAACATCGACAAAATTAAGAAAAGAACAAAATTGACACTGCTCTTTTAATATTTCAAAAGGTTCTGGAATTTTCCACTTTTATTTTCTATGTTTTTTAGAATTATTTTGTAAATAAAATAATTTTTTAATATTTTATTTTAAAATGCAACTACTGCAGTTGCATTTTAAAATCAGGTAGAAAGAGTGATCTTTCAGAAGATACCTAAATACGAATAATCGTAAATGGATTACTTACTTATTAATTTCCTCTCTTCGTTTAAGGGTAGGTCTTGCATTTTGAATTAGGTAGGAAAAAGTAGGGGGTAGGAAAAAGTAATAACTTTTTACCCCAATCGTTCCTAAATTTATTTATTTAATAAAACCATGAATTAATGGATAATGGAAGATTAAACTAAGCTCTGGATAAATGAATTCTATTTATATACGAATAACCATAGTTATATCAGTTTAAATTGGCACCAATATTAAATTAGTATCAAATTAAATTTGTACCAAGATTACTATCTATGGACTCATTTAGCGTATATAGTTTTGACTTAAATCCATACACACAGACAGACTGACAAAATTTGTTTAATATTAGTTTTGTTTGGTAATCGAATAAACAAAGGAAAAAAATAATGGAAAGCTTAAAGTTCGAACCTCGTAGACAGACATTTTAATTTCTTTCATTTATAGGATAATTATTTTACACTGATTATTTTAGCATAATATTGAAATCAATTTTAAGAAACTTTCTTTATTATATTCTATTTGACAGTGTTATGGTGGTCTTAAATATTTTAATATGCATTTTTGCACCATATTAAGACAAACATGACTGCCAATAAGTATTACACTCGTACTGTGTTTGTATTATGCACTGTCCTTATTTTTTCACTTCAAATATTATGGTATCTCGCGGTTTGCTTATCTTAATGAGCCCTCAACTTCTAAGTGAGGGGATATTAAGACAAGCTCATTTAAATAAATAAATTAATATATCCTTAAATTTAGTGGTACTTTGATTCTTTAGTATTATATAAAAGTACAAGATTAAATTTCGTTTAAACCACTTAGATTATACACATGCATCGTGCAAGGTAGGACATTTTTTATGGCAAATATATAATTAACCGACAAATATAGATACTTAGGTCATGAGATCGTGTAGGACTATACTCGAAACAAATTGTAATTACAAATTATGATAATAATTTACTTTTTGTTTTCAAAATTTATCACATGGAATATAAAGTCTACACCCGATATTTGTAGTAAACTGAAAAGGCTGGTAAGGAAAATTTATAGAACACATCAGTTTTAACAAAGTTACGGCGTTCTTTTTTTCAAAATGATAGACTATACAGCATTCTTCTGAGCCTTAGTTTACTAGTATTAATTACGGTCGATATCAGTGTCAAGATATGATTTTTAAATAAATATAATATTTAAAATATAGGTAGTTGTTCAATTTAAAAGAATGATAATAAAATTAAAAAAGGCGTATTAAAATCGGATTGCTTTTTTATTGATCAACTGCAATATTAACATATTTTCCGATAGCCTTCCTTAAATATTCGATTATGGAGTTACTCATTTGTGACGTATCATGACAGGTCATTATTTTTATTTGTCTGTTTTGTATAATTAAAGGTAAATTTCTCATAAATATTTGTTCATCTAACCATAAAAAATAAATCAGAGAGCTTTTTTGCTCATTTATGTCGTTCGTTTCATTTTTCACATAAAATTAAATTGCTTCGTATACGACGGACCCACTTTCCCCCGTCGCGAAGGGTCTGCCAACTCAGCTACGCCGTAGCGAGTGACGTAGATACAGAGCGGTCATCGCTCGTTACGTGAAAATGTGGCGCTACGTGATATTTTTTAAACGTGTTATTCTTTACGTTTTATCGTCTACGGGAGTGAGGTTCGTTTTGAGTAAGTTTTTTTTGCTTTTATGTGTATGTCATTTTTTTCTTTTTTTCGTGACAGTTTTGGGTGCGTCTATTAGCAAAGGGTGTAGAGGAAAAGGCTATAAGAAACCGGGAGGTAAACGTTTAAAAAATTAAAAGGTTAACCCTCTTATATTTATAACGATAATAGGGGTGAACAAATATTTCCTTTCCTACACTGTCAAGTGGAATATAAAATATAAGATCGTCTAAAATTAAGCTCAGTGTTATGTTATTTTCCAAATTTAAAAGACACTGTTAATTTTTGAATCTATAAAAATTGTATATTTACCTAATGGCAGAAAACGTGAAGTAATTTGTGTAATGCTTCTTTCAATATTATTCAACTGTAATGTTTCATCGTTTACAAATAATAACTCATCGATAAATAAAACTGAAATGTCTGTCTATGACGTTGAATTTTCATCTTTCATTATTTTTTTCTTTTGCTTATTCGGTTACTAAAACAAAACTAATATTAGAAAAATTTGTCTTTTTGTCGGTCTGTCTGTACGAATGGATTAAAGTCGAAAACCACTGAAGCTACATGCGTCTGTAGGTATTAATTTTGCTTCCAATTAGATTTTTGTTCATCTCTCAAGGTCATCTCTCAAGTAGTTATGATGACGAAAAAGTCACGCAAAAAATTAACCAATATTTTCGCCACACGGACAGTAGGATTACTTGAGATAGAGCACAAGTAGGTCCGTACGGAATTTAATCTAATTATTTTTAATAAAAGTTAGAGCATAAAATAATCGCATTAAATCACAGCAATGCAAGATACCGCTAGTTTTTTAAATAAAAGAATAAAAACATATTTTTGAAGTGAAACTTCTTAGGCGGCGATTCGATAATCGATAATTGGACGAGAATTGAGAGTACAGTTTTAAGGTAGCGTCACGTTTAGGCACAGTTCATTACATGAGAAGGAAGAAAGATATGACGTAGAGAGAAATAGAATGAGAGCTATATATTCCGAAGCCATGGACGTGGAGCAAAAGAGAGTGACTTATACATAACGATACAAAGCGATTGAATAGGAGAGTGTCATGCGCATCCTGTGATTGTCGGGGAAGATTTTAACGTAAATTTTGCATCAAATGATTCTCTACCGTTAAATAACTTTCTTCGTGAAAAATTTGGTCTGTACATAAATAACAAACCCTAGGAATCAAGAACAAAATCCGGAACTACAAAGCATGCACTTTTTTCACGTTTTCTCGAAAATATCCAATCACGGATATATATCTCATATTTTAGTTATCACAAACCAGTAATATCAGTATTACCAATTGAAGTGCCAACCAATGGCAGCGTAAAAAGTGAATAAACAGATTATTTTTTTTTCTAATTTTATATTGTTGTATTTCTTTTGAGATGCTTTCTCTCTCTCCCTCTCCCTCTCTCTATCTCTGTCTCTCACACTAAATCTCTCATATTCTTTATTTTTTAAGAAGTTTCACTTCTATCACGTATACGGTGCTGCACACGCAGTTTTTAAAAAGTATATGGTTGCCTTTAAAATAGCGTTTTGAGAAAGACTTATTTTTAAATGGCATAAAATTTTAATTTCATTTCAACTTCAATTTATTTATACGATACACTTATATTATGGTTAGACTTAAAATCAATATAGAACCATTTTCCATACAAGTTTGACGATGCAGTTAATTAATAGAAATAGGAATAATATTTTAAAACCATAATGTCCATTAAGCTCTCTGGAAAGGCTAACTCCATAAAAAATAGGTTAAAAATAACTACGAAGTAAAAGAATTCGCAAACTAAAACATCGCAAGCAAACTAAAAATATCGTAACCTACGTTAATGTTCGATACTCGCATACGTTAATGTTCGATACCCGCGATAACCATAAGTTGAACTTTTCCTCACCGCCGACATATTAGTCGATATATTGAAACTTTTAAAAATGAACTTGGTTTTAGTACAAAATTATTTTGATTTATATTATTATAAATTTCTTTACTGATTTCTTGAATATTTATACTGCCCGATTTATAGATTTATTCTGAACGTTGGACATGTGGAAGTACCATAAGAACAAATGGTTATAAAATGTGGTACAAACAGTAACAAATGAGAGAAACGAACGGCAATTCGAAGGATCACCACTCTAACTAGTAATTACTACTATCAAGCAGCTCCATAACCCAATTCCTGAAATGCTCAATGCAGCAGAAAAAAATATCAAAACTGGATGCATCTCTTAACATTAGTGGTAAATAATTTGAATGCATAAAACACAGGTGTTACGAATATGCGTGCGCGCTCTAGACAGTTGAAATAAACTATGACTTTTTCCTCTCATGGAACACTCGGGGGCATGAAGCGCTGCTAAAGTCAAAATCTAGATTTATCAACGTAATGATTTAGTAATTAAAAAAAAATGCATGATCAAAAACAACTCCCATCAGAGTTAAAGCAAATTACATCCAACCATGCCCATTTGAAAATCTGACGGGATACGAAACTCTATTAGACTTTTTTAATATTTTCTCCAGCATGAGGAGTAGCTTCATATGGAGACCAGATGACTGAACTCGTGTTATGAATACTGAGGAATAAAGAATTATAATAAAATTGGGATACATTCAATGTCATGAAAATAATGTGAATGCCGTATGACAGATCTTAGTACCCTGCAGGCTTTCTGATAGGTTTCGATGATATGGATGAGAAATGCGAGATTATTGTTCATAATTACATCGAAATCCCGTATAGATGAAACCCTTTTGAGCATAATTCAGTCCAGCTTATAACTGCACGCAAGAGGGCACGTAACCGGGAGACGTTACAATCGAAAAAAAGATTTCACTAAGTTTGACATCAGCTACTTTTTAGGTTTTCTTACCCAAAATGGTATGTCATGTCTGCATGTCACAGCTTATACGCAGACAGTTAGTGCTACAAACGTGAAATTTGGCATAGTTAAACATATTTGTAAAGCTTACAAAGTTGTGTAATAAAATCTATTAAAAAAAGCTTCTTAGGGTATCTCCCCTACGTGTAAATCGGATGATTTTTTTCTCATACTCCATTACGTAAGGTATCGTTGAATCAGTTTTTTTTAAATATTGGGTTACATTATGAAAACCTTTTTTAAACAAGGATTCGTATACGAAATGTTAGAAGTGGTTATTTTTATTTGAGTTACGTGTACGCACCCTTACCAGTTCATCCCTTGTTTATAAATATCAGGAAAGTATTCATTATAATAATAAATATAACGATATTAAAAGGAAAATTATCACAGTTTAGTAGGTTCTAGGAAAATTATCACAGTTTAGTATACCAGTCTATGAATAATACTCGGCCAACTTCTGACATGTAGTTGGATCTTTAAAAAGTTTATAGAAACTCCATGAATGTGACTAAATCAATTGTAAAAATATTTTCACAATTTAAAATGTATATTTATTATACCTGTAAACAATATAACAGACAACACATTGCGTTGTGAAAAATTAATATTTTTAAATATTTTATTAGAAATACTATGTAACCTTAAATATTTATATGGGTATTGAATATATTTGGCGTTAATTTTATAGAAATGCATTATTCACAATTAAATAAAACTACGTGATGTAGTATTATTTATGCTTTCCTTGAGTTCTTTACCACGACCTAGGTTTCGTTGTATTACAATATCTTCAGTAATGAATGTATTACAACATCTTCTTTGCTATAAGTAAATTTTACTCCCAAAATTCAGCTATCCATGCTTCATTAAATTCGATGCTGAAAACTAACCACGAGTATTGAATATATTTGGCGTTAATTTTGTAGAAATTCATTATTCACAAGCAAATTATGCAAAAAGCAAAGATATTAGCAAAGATCTTTGCTAATATCCCACCTGAAGATGTTGTAATACAACGAAACCTTGGTCGTGGTAAAGAACTTAAACTTACTTAACGTACGTTACTTAACGTAGTTTCATTAAATTGAGTATTTATATGGGTCTAAATGTATACGAAACCCTCACTGTGCAAATTCTATTCATCATAAGTTCTTTTTTTTTAACTTTTTGGAGAGGCTAATGTACCGGTCAGTATCAACTTTGGCACGATAAGATATAACTCATGAATTAGCTGTTGGTGCGAAAAAGTTACAATTAAATATTTTATTACAAATACTCTTATTGAGTAATTTAAAAAAATCGACTCGGAAATTTATAGTGGAATTATTTTATTCAGCTTAACAAAATAGCTTCTCTTTCTCAAATTTGTGTTACTTTATTCATATGCTCTAAGACAGTACAAATTCGTGCCCAAAATTGTTTAATTAATGTCAGCCTAAGAATTCGAGATTAAAATAATATAATGCCAAATGTTCACGGTTATTAATCATTTAATATTTACTAACAAAATTTGATTGAATATTACACGATATTATAACACAAAAGTAGAGGAAATACAAGGCTACTTTGCATAGAGACTCAGTACATAACCATTATTTGTGTACCTATTTTGAAAACAAAAATAAGTAAACAAGCAAAGGCATGGTCAAAACACTGTTTATTTCAGCACTGAAAAACGTCAATAGCACGCGATAGCCCTTTAATTTTAATAACAACCACAAATTCTTTTACTGCCCCTCGCGCCCCACGTAATTAAAACCTTTCACAAGCCAGGGGTTTGGGGGTGGTTAATTCATCAATTATAAATTCAAACTAATTAAATACCCTGCCGTCTTATCAGCGGGACGTGGCCGAATTTGCATATTGTTTTTTATCACATCGCCCCGACTGGAGGCTCGTGGCACGTCAGGGGTCGTCAAGGCGCGTCATGAATAAATATGGGGCCACTTGGCATGCGGGCCGCGTTTGGGTACCCCTTCCCCCGCCGTTTGTTTTTCTGTGACGTGTCGCCGACCTGGACGTCGATATCGATGAGACTGAATGAAGGCAGGGGCGTGTTTCGTTTATGTTGTTCAAGTTCGGAGGTTAATGGCTTACTGGTCGCGAACGTTGGTCGAACTAGAATATTTTTTTAAAATTAAAATATTGAATTCAGCCAGCAACAAATAAGCGGGGTAATTGTGGTGCAACTTCTAAATATTCAAGCTTTAATGGAGTACCCGACGACTTCTTGTACCATACAAAAAAGAATTCTTTGCGAGCTGTTAGACTAGAACGATTATGATATTGCACAGTGAAAGCTTTATTAGATCAAGATCGACCTGTATTGCAGTCAGTCAAAGCTTCCCCCAAAATCCTTGACCACACACACACACACGCACGCATTCACACACACACTCGCGTACGCATACACGTGCGCACACACACAATGCACACAGTCACACACACACACACACACACACACACACAAATATACATATATATATATATATATATATATATATATATATATAATTTTTGTCACTCATTTAGTCATGACTATGTTTAAGTAACAGTTTAAAATGATAAAGTAGATGAAAAGGTTACGCGCGACTGGTACGGATTTCACGTATGCTTCGATACTTGTCTGCATTGTCCATGCTATACAGTAATGTAATTGAGCTAGTTTGATTTATGCTTGACCAGTTTTTTTTTGATTGATCGAAAATTGTTTTTGTGATGTTTGATTTCGCTGAAAGCGGTGAAGATTTTTTGGGGTTACCGTTGTTAAATAGCCAAACTAATTTATAAGTAGTTATGTTTAAAGATATATTATCTTTCTAGAATATAACATTTTCGTCTTTGTGAAATTAAAATATAGTTATCTATGAAATATAGAATGATATTTGAAATTAAGCGAAAATTTTTATGAACGGATTAATAATATATTTAAAATATTTATTTAATACAACGTAAATATAAAAACAATATAAATAGACAAAAAAGTGAAAACTCAAACGAATAACCACTCGAATTCATCTAAAACTGCTTCTTATCTTATTTATCTATCAATGGATGTATTAACATTAATTTTGTCGCCGAAGAAAAGCGAAATGAGCAAATATGTCACGTACCATTACCGAAATAAAATATATTTAGCGAGGCGTGAAAAGCCACCGCAGTCTTTAATGCGTAGATTAAGTAAACAGGACATAGGCAAGTTGTTGCTGTAATTATAGGGTTTCCGCCATCGTGGCGTGTTTCCGTCTGCTCTACTTCCGGCAGTGCTACGAACGGATGAAGTTCTAGCTAATTTTAGCCAGATTTGCGTTTACGATACGCCTCTATCGTCTCGCTGTTATTTCAGTCACAACACATTGAAGAGTTTCCTCTATTCGCAGTTAGCATATGAGTTGTAATTCTAGATTAATTATGTCTCGCAACGTGGTTTACGTTTATGTCCTTATATTATGTTATAGTGTCTAAGTAAATATTGTTTACGTAATCTTTTGGATCATAAAGACGCCTTTTAGAATAGGATATTTGCAATATGTATAAAAATATTTGAATAAATCTTGTCGTAATGTTAGGACTGAGAACAATGATTAATGTACAAATATTTTTATTTAATGATTACAGTGAAAAATAATATTGCGTCTTCAATTTCGAGGCTAAACATAGAAAAATAAATTGTCTACTAATCAGAACGGATTATATATAAATATATATATATATATATATATATATATATATATATATATATATATATATATATATGTTCTATTATTCTATAATGACAAAAATGTTAAAAGAATTTTTCAAGTATTTCAATATGATTATTATTTTTCTTTTGTGTACGGACTTAAATAACTAACTTGTTTTAAAATAATTAATGTACTACTAATGTTTAACCGTTTTAGTGCCATCGTTTTTTACTCATATATACTTAAAAATGCCAAAGAAATCTGTTGTTTTTGATGTCATTTACCCTTGTCTCGAAAAAAAACTGTATCTCTTCCAAAAATTATCCAATTTTAATAATTTTTTCTGTGTTTTCTTAATAAAAACTTTACAAGGATAATAAAATACAAATAAAAATTATGGAAATATATATTGTGAACAAAAATTATAACAAAAACTGAAATCAAGGTCACATCGTATTTTCGCAGTCCGATACATCCTCCGTATCAGCAAAATAATTGTTATCGTCACTATTATCACTATCACTCAAAATTTGCATTACGTCAAATTGTGAGCGCACCACAATGTCACTCCCACTATGACTTTCTTCACAACTTGAAAAACGATCATTTTCACTAGAATTATTTTCGTATTCCGACATTATGGGTTAAAAATTATTTTTTCTTGGATCCTTTTTATATTGTAATTACTAATAATATTATAATTTGAACTTTATGCAACACG
Organism: Druceiella hillmani; assembly: GCA_039881145.1. Taxonomy (NCBI): domain Eukaryota; kingdom Metazoa; phylum Arthropoda; class Insecta; order Lepidoptera; family Hepialidae; genus Druceiella; species Druceiella hillmani. The sequence continues at coordinate 4,678,820 of JAYKKI010000060.1, read as the reverse complement.
TAGAAAGATAAAAAATGAGCGATGCGTGCGAGCGACCTCCCCTACCGCGCGCTAAACAGCAACTGAATTCTCGAGCACCATCGCGCTCGTGGCAAATTTAGTTAGTATGCACGCGAGCGCGATGGCGCTCGTCGGCACTAACGATTAAGCAATATAAAAATGATCACAAATATTCTCGATTTTATTTCAAGATAACCTTTGAAATGGCGAGGAAAGAGAGAATTTGTATGAAATTTTTTTAGACTTTTCCTTCCCTCAAGACCAACCTACTTCAATGTACTACTTTCAACGTATACTTATGTCTTTATTAAGTCCACTGTCTCTTTGCTAAATTTAAATTTTTTACGTTAAATGGCCTTGGACAGAAATGCCTATGACCTACTGAAATATAGAAAACGAAGTGATCTTATAATTAATATTTTGTAGATGTATTCCTATATCTTAGAAACAAAAAAATTTATTGAAAACTGACAAGAAAGAAATATTCACAGTTATTAAAGTTTTGAATATATTTGGCGTTAATTTTTTTAGAAATTCATTATTCAGAATTAAATGAAACAACGTGATGTAGTATTATTTCTACTTTCTTTAATTTCTTTACCACGACCTAGGTGTCGTAATATTACAATATCTTCAGGTCAAGACGCCCATCTTTGCTAATAGCACACCTGAAGATGTTGTAATACAACGAAACCTAGATCGTGGTAAAGAACTTAAAGAAAGTAGAAATAATACTGCATCATGTAGTTTCATTTAATGGTGAATTATTATTAAAGTTTTCTTATTTAATTTTTTTTAACCACCTTACCCCAAAACATTAGGTCCAACGTATTTCATCATCATGTATAACCTGCTTTCCTTTTGCAATAGCTCCTAACTTGAAATTTTACAACAAAGAGTTATCATATCCCCCGAGTTTGACTTCCGACCGGATAACAACACTCAACAGACCACCGGGGGTTATTATTCATATTTTTAAATAGAAGCGTTTGCTATTTCCTGTTTAAGCTTTTGATATTTAAAGTTAAACTTTTAATTATTTTTGAACTTGTGATTATATTATTATAATACTTTTCTCCCTGGTTAAATTGCATTTTCTTACGGCGCATATAGAGAGAAAAATAAATATGATAATTATGGAATTTTCCTCAGAATACTCAAATGGCTTCTAACAGAGACGTGACAGATAAAAAATTAAATATATTACTTAATGCATAAATTGTGTTAGTCGTCGTTTCTTCGGAAAAATTTATAATTATCTCAAATATCTTAAAAATTTTCTAGCTTTTTAAACAAATCTTACCTCTGTCAAACACTGTTACTGCCGCCGCACGTCTACGGAGATACATTTTACCCAGACCTTATGGAGAATAATTTCAAAAAATAAAAACGCCTTCAAGATTTGTGTACGCGTTAAATTTTTTATTGCTAGAAGTATGAACACATTTCTCAATTCAGATGGTAAGTTTAATGGATGGAAGTCCATAATTTACCTTATACCTGTACACTTCTTCGTGATATTTTGAATTTCAATTAATTATTGCTCTACTCGCAATAGAGAATTACACTCTGAAAACCAGTTCAGCCTTTTTTTTCCCTAAACACGCAATGATCTTTTATAAATAATCCTTCACAGAGCGAAAGGTGATACTTTAGAATCAACTGGACCTTGATACCAGGAACTCGCCCTCTACAAATATTTTACATGATGAACTTTTCAAGGACCATTTGAAAAAGTCCTTCGTCTCATAATTCCTTATTCTTAGCTTCCTGAATTCTATTTTACTCTCCTAACCATAACTTCTTTAAACTCGGTGATTATTTTTTTTTATAACCAACAGGATTTGATTATTTTTATTATATATTTTTGCTTTTTTTAAAAGTGTTATCTTTTAATGAAACAATTAAATGAAACTACATGATGTAGTATTATTTCTACTTTCTTTAATTTCTTTACCACGACCTAGGTTTCGTTGTATTACAACATCTTCAGGTGGGATATTAACACATCTTCAGGTGGGTAAATTTGCATACTTAACCATTGTGGTTCACCGGAAAAGATTGCTCATGAAGCAATAAGTTAGTCAAATATAATTATATTAAATGTTAAGTTCATATTAAACTTTAAATAAATAATATTGTTACGAATTGTGCAAAAATTACCAATAAACATTGCCAGTAATGATAATATTAATGATTATCTGAGTTGGTTAAAAACTAAAATTGCCATGAATTACTTTAAATATTATATTTATTTCTTTACTGGTTTTTTGGTTGCTGTGGGTACTTTTACTACTTGAGTCATTTAATTCATTTTTATATTATCGATTTGTGACTAAACGACAATACTAAGCAACCATCTTGTTCAATGGAGGCTATAGTTAACTCGGAAATGTTACGAAATATATATTTTTCACGTTCTATTATTTTACAAAAATAAATTAAATTGGAGCAGGCAAAGCGATTGTAATCGGTACAATAATTTGATTTACCTAAAAATTATACAAGAGTTAAAATAATTTGATTTACCTAAAAATTATACAAGAGTTGTACGTCCATACTTACCTTAATTTATAACACCAATACCGATTAGAACGATAGAATTTTTGAAGGGAAACTTCTTTAGCAACGTCTAAGTTACGTTAAAATTAATTAAGTTAGCTTAAGTAGTGAGGCAAATAGTTCTTTTTGTTTTATCCAGTATTTTCTAGTACAGACTTCAGGATTTACCACTGCCCCAATTACTACTTTCTTGAGTGAAAACCTTTAATACTTTCTTGAGTGAAAACCTTTAATACTTTCTTGAGTGAAAACCATGAAATAAAATTACACTTACTACATATATTTTAATTTATCCTAATTACATGATTATTAGGCAATAAACAATTCCACGTTTTTATTCATAACTATCATGGAACAATATTAAATGTCTATTAAATCGATATTTATAATCGAATTTAGGTATACAAAATTTAATTAAATAAAAGTTACTACCGTAATGTTTATATAATAAAAGGAATTAGCATCGTTTTTTTCTTAATCAAGTAAACTTTAATAGAATAGTTACAGTAGCGGTATAGTTCTATATTAAAAGTTACAATACAATTACTACCGTGAAATTTTAATTCTCTTTTTATATTTCTAAACTTTCGAACGGGAAAACTTGTAAAATAGCAACATCTTCTGTACTTGTCTATAGTATAAGCTACTCCAGGCTGACATCTTGATAATAAACTTATTAGTTCCTCTATATTTTGGAAGGTACATTAAAATGTTTGTACCGGCACTTGTCATTATATGAGTCGTTATAAAGAAGCTAGCCTAAAAAAGGTCTGGTATCCCTTATGAGATGCAAAGGTCATGTGGTAATCTTCATATAAAAACCAGTACTCCGTCCAAATGCCTCGAGTTATATAGCGGACGCCAATTAACAGATAGGTTAAAAGCTTCTTCGAAGTAAATATAATAATAGTAGTTTAGATGAATTATCAAATATAAAACCGTTGATAGATCCACATGTGATAGGTTTTAAACGAACCCCTATGCAATCATTAAAAGTCAAAGGGAATTCTATAGTTTAAAGGGTTAACAAGCTCTATAGTTAAAACTTACAAGTATATGCGTTAATCGTACGTAAAGTGATACTTACAATTTATGAGCGTAGTTGAAACTTGCAAGTTACATTCGTCAATCGTACATAAAATGAAACTTACAATTTATGTGTGTAATTGAAACTTGCAATTTGTATACGTTAATGGTACATAAAATGAAACTTACAATTTATATGCGTAGTTGAGCCTTGCAAGTTATATGCGTTAATTATATTTTCTGAATAAATATTTCTCTATCAGAATAGTAAATAAAAAAACTGCTACCTGAAAACTGAACCCTAAAATATTGTCAGTACCACCGACAGTATTTTAGGGTTCAGTATCTCAAAAGGAAAAAGTGAACCCTTATAAGGTCAATCGTGTGTATTTCTATCCATTATAGTAGATTTTTTCAGAAACTGTTGAACGTAGAAACATGAAATTGACATAGCAATAGTTTATATTAACTTGACTTATAAATAACTTATAAATAACACTTAAAATTTTTCGTATGGTAATTTGAGAAAAAAAAATTAGTTATTCAAATAATTTCTTAACTTTGTTTTAATTATATATGTATATGTATTTTAATATGTGTATTAAAATTGCTATAAATAATTATAGGGAAATAATTTTAAAAAAAACGTAATTATAGTAATACAACTCAAAACAGTACATTTTTATTTCAATAAGTTAATTTTTACTCCTTAGGTAATGGTAATAAACAGGTATAGTGGTATACTTTTCCATATGCCTTGACAATGCAACAATTAGTTTGTTTGTAAATTTCGCTTTCAGGCTCCATCTGCTTAAACGATCGCAGTGAAACCTGATAACATAAATATAGCTTTTATCGTTAAGATGAATATAGGATACTCTTTATTGTATAATATAATATGTAATTTCAAAAACCACCCCGTAAGAAACAAGAATATGAAGGGTAGTAATTTCTACATAAATATGTAATAACTCATCATGACAACATGTCAGCCTACGTCTTTTTCGATTTTTGGTATCCCAAATTACTTTCCCATTTCCAATGCAAGGACCCAATATTTTCACAATAATATTATTTTTAATTATACCACCTTTTTTCCCTTTTCCATGCGATCAAGATCACGGGTCAAATGTAGACAGTATTGGTATAAAATTATGACGATAAATATATTATATTCAAGTCGCAACACATCACAAACGATAAACGAAACACACTTTTTATTGTTAATTAAATATATATTTATATCGTGCCAATTTCAAAACTTTTTAATAATAAATTGCATATTTAAAAAATATATTAATTTTATATGATAATAGACAATAGAGTTGAAGAAAGAAATGATTTAATTTCCTTCTATTAAAATCCCTCTACTCAAAATTAATATTAAAATAATATATTAACAATTTCAAATATACGTTTATGCTTCGCCCATTACAAAATATGACAACAAAGTTCAACTCTCTGTCGCACAATCTTCAAAGACGACGCTACGACGCTACGCGACGGCTACAACGAAATGTTATAAAATGAAAAATAATGATTTTAGAACTCTGACAACTGAAGTTTATAAAACCATAGAACAATGCTTAAGTCCCACACTCGTATTCCTCAGTTTATTTTTTTCCTTTTAAATAATCTCAAAAGTAAATTAAACCATAAAAATATGAAATATTAATATACATTATGACAGCTTTGCGATACAGCATACTACTCGTTAATTAAATATCTCACAAAAACATTTTCCGCAAACAAGCCAGTAAACAAACTCGAGTAGGCAGAGCTTTTCTTCAGAGGCTGGAGCGTTACACTCATAACGCTTCCGGTGAGTAATTAAATGAAGCTTTCTTGACGCCCCTTTGTCCGGAGCACAGCTTTCAGACTCGACCGGAACCGACTTCTTTGTAATTAAATTTAATGCTATCTACGATGTCAAGAACAAAAAAGAACTTCATATAATTGAGGAAAATACTATTAAGAATTTCTGTATTGAATTCTCTTTTAGTAATTTAAGTTGATTTTTTTCAGAACTAAATCGGAAGCAATGAAGAATTACGGAGAGCGATATCTCGAAAATAGCGCAATCAAAAATTACCTGAGATTACGAACATTTTCAAAAGTTCTACATTATAGACAACAATAACGTTTTTGCGGCATGCCAGTATTATCTAATATTTTTAGATGTTGCTGTTGGAAGTTCCTAAGAATTAATCGTTGCTAATTGCCCAAAATGCTATTAAAAGTTCCTAAAAGTTAATCTTTGCTAATTGCCCACCTGAAGATATTGTAATACAACGACACCTAGGTCGTGGTAAAGATCTTAAAGAACGTAAAAATAACACTACATCACGTAGTTTCATTTAGTTATGAATAATGAATTTCTACAAAAGTAATGCCAAATATATTCAATGTTTTCTAGATAATTTATAACGGAATAGTAATATTACTGTTTTTGTTAGTTCTCGAGGATTCAACACCTGTTTTTCATGTTCAAAATATCGATAATGAGTTTTTATTTAAATTATAATTCTTTATGGAAAAATATATATTCTAATACGAATTAGTAGCAAAATTATAAATATTAACAAAATATATAACATTTATGTCGTCGCCGTGGTGTGTTGGGTTGATCACAAGACATACGGCCTGTGACAATTCGGGCCGTTCGTAGAGCGGGGCTGGATGGGTGTTATGGTTGGCTGTAAGAGATTGCTCACGTAGCAATAAGTCCGCCATATGTATGAATTAGATACCTTAAAGTAGATAAATAAATAAATAACTAAATTGTAGAAATGTGCGTTAATTTGTTAAAAGCAGAGCACACTCCTTTACGTATGACACTTAAGCTGTTAAAATGACTACGGTTAATTTATAAATTTGTGCACAATTTAGAACTAAATGGAAATATGCTCAAAAAATATAATCCATGCTAGATAACGGTATGATTATTGATGACCACGGTTCGAGTTGATTGATGACCATGATTGCGCATTCATATCATTAGAACCTATCAGATGACCTTCGGATTACGAAAGGCTCATGATTTTCATAATATATAGTGTAATATGATGTTGTTGGAGTTTAATTCTCAAGAATCGATTTTCTTGTTTAGCGCCCCGTATAAAGTTTTATGAGGAATAAAATTAGAAATTCAGAGCGTACAAAGTTGAGAGCGTTAAAAAAAGAGTAAACGTTAGGTTTTAATTGTGCCAAGTTCAGAGCATTAAAAAAGTGTAACCGTTAGGTGACCTCTCCGCCCAACATTTCTGTGCATCTTTAGAGTGAGATATCAATACATTTATTTGTCATTTTCTTATGGGGTAGTCGCAATAACGGAGTGTGACACACATATTGGCATTTTTTGATGATGTAATCGCAATGACGAAATATGACACACATAGTTTACTATCGTTCGCTTACATCAAAATGTAATCATTAACTTCTTCGTCTGAACTTTCTAAATGTTTTTAACTTTGTTGTATAAATTTGATCTTGTTCATTTGTATTTTACTTGAATATAATTATATTGTGAGCACTTTTTTATTAGAAAATTTTCTGTTTACATTTAATCATATTCATGTTTATATTTAATTACAGTGTTACCTATTTTATACATTCCAAGACAATGGTACATAAAGAATAAACTGAAGTTGCGCGTCGGAGATGATACACAAAATGTTTTCTGTTTCGTGATATATTTTTAAATAATTGCACTCATGTCATATCTCCATGGAACAACTTATGTACTCATGCTGGAAAATCATTGTGAAAGTTTGAGTTTTTTATATTATAAAACGTATGCTTACTATTATTATTTGCTTACTCCTGATTTTATAGTGGGCGAGTATAAATCCTTAAAATTCGGATAGAAATTACTATGATCATTAACTTCACTAAATTAGGAATTAATTATATTAACAAACCCTCCAGCTTTGATTTGGTGACGTTTTATAATCCTGCTACTTAAAACTGGAAGTACACATGGACCTATTTATAATCCACTATAACATATTCTGTAATATTCGACAACCTTTCTGAAAAAATCTCGAATTCGTAACTACAAACTTGTTATCCAACTTAGTATTTAATTAAATTTCGTCTTATTTAACATTATGAATAAAATAACTAAATGATATGTGTTAACTACAGATGTGAAAACATTGGGTAGGCAACTAGTGAAAACGTCATGTCTATCCATAAGTATTAGCTGATGTGGTAGCCAAAAAGAATATTTTCACTGCTTTACCAAAGCAGTCAGTTGTTTTTTCTTTCATAGTACGAGCGACAGTATTTTTTCCATGTAATGCGAGCTTAACTGGGGATCTGTTTTTTAATTGTTTTAAATTTTATGCAAATATCAAAATTTCCTTCTTTCAATTTTTGAAACCAATGCTTGGTAATTTTATAGAAAAGTGTATTTTCACCCATCGTTCTGTATATATTAACATTGTTTTTCGCTTCTTTTTGGCGATGAACGAGATTCATAAGCAAGAGCACACTAAGTTCTCTTCGTGATTCTTTTTATATTTTGTTTATTCTTTACTTGCTGCAATTAAGTAACTAACTGGACAGAAGATCGCGAGCCCCACTCCTTATATATCCTCCAAATATGGTATAGAAGTTTCTGTAATATTCCAGAAATAACTTTAAAAAATGTTTGAGGGTTTAGTAGTTGCCAGCTGGCAAGATACGTAAACCCTTTCTTCTTTTTAAATCAAGAAATAGCGAATATTGAATATATTTGGCATTAATTTTGTAGAAATTCATTATTCACAATTAAATGGAACTACGTGATGTAGTAGTATTTCTACTTTCTTTAAATTCTTTACCAAGACCTAGGTTTCATTGCATTACATCTTCAGGTGGGCTATTAGCAAAGATGATGAAGATCTTTGTTAATAGCCCACCTGAAGATGTAATACAAGGAAACCTAGGTAGTGGTAAAGAATTCAAAGAAGTTAGAAATAATACTACATCACGTAGTTTCATTTAATCGAAAAATAGCATAAATCCTGTCGAATGAAACACTTTTTTTTGCAAAAAATAACAATTTAGAACTGTAATATGTCAATAGTTGACGTATTATGTGTAAACCTCGGGTACGCAAAAATTCAACCTTCTCAATTGAAAAACCACAAGGAATTATCTTTAACTTTTCTCACAATTCAGTGATAAGTGACTTTTAACTGCAAATAAACTTAAGCATTACTAAGGTTCTATACAATAAGTTACTTACTGCACTACCCCATTATATAGTTCTAAAATAATTACATATATTGAATTTAATTACCACTATCACAATTTTTTTCAAGAAGATTGGACAAGTAAAGGAATCTACTCTTTCTCTAAACTAAATTCATGATAACAAAAAAATATACATAATATACACGAAATTTCGCTCTACGACAAAGAGCCACAAAATTTAAAAAAAACTAACACAATAGAACTATTTTGGTCCATCGGAAAACAGTCCGCAAACTGACAGATGTCACTCGCCAGTCCCCGCAGGTATTTTCTCGTTTTTCTTCAGCCTTTTCCAATTTGCCCGTCGCGTCTCTCAGGTGGACCCTGTCGCATGTTGTGTCTGTTTGAGAATAGTGAATTGGTATGGCAATGTGATGGTGAGTGGTCTACTTTTTCCTTCCAATGTGTTTGTCCTGGAAAAAAGTTTACGCATGTGAGACAAGGTGTATCTGTGTATGAGATAGTGTAAAAATGCGCATAATATTAGTTGAAGGTATATTATTTTTAACTGCGTGAAGGATATTCGTCTAATAAGGAATACTAGCGTGACCCGTGCGAAGTCTTCGCATTACAAATTATTCAACTCAATTTAATAAATCAAAATTGATTGGAGGTATTCAATTCATTTCTAATTTTGCACACTGCTTATTACGTTTTTATTCCATTATGAAGCTCAGATGACAGATCAAACAAATATTTTACTAAAATTGACATATAGAGGCGCAAGTATCAAAAGCATTGAGCTAAAACGCCACTTTATTTATACGTGAGTGGATTTGAAATTAAACAAAAATTTTACCGACCGTCAATCATATTGACGTTGAGCCGTTAGATGGTAGCATTGCTGTTTTGTGTATATAATTTTAATAATTAATTAATTTGCAAAAACAATAGCAATATTTTATTTTTTAGTTGTGGATGCCGGTAGAGCAAGCAATTATCTATAAAATGATATATAATTTATGTGGATTAGTTGTGAGGTTTTTTCTAAAAAGGGAGAGTAACATCTTAGCGTATTAATATATATGATGATATTGGTTTACCATTTTGGTCTAATATTACCTAGATTGCGTGAAGTCCGTGTAATTGTGTCAGCGAATATCGTCCTTATAACGATGGCATTTGTATAAAGTTCCAAATCAAAATATATAATGTCATCTGTCTTTCTTTTGGACGTCTGGCTGTCAATTTATCGGCTTAGAGTTCATAACTGCCGAACTGCTATAACTGACAAATTTTGGCACTGAAATTTTGTTTCATATCTAACAAATAGTTTTTTAAAAATTAGAATTATGTATGAAGAACGTATGAAGTAAGTGTCGGTGATAGAATAAAGAGACAAAAGAAAAGTTTTCATGTGTAAATACGATGTCGGTGTCAAATTAAAACTGATCAGGCGATTTAAAAAAATAAAATTTGCTTAATTTAAAAACTATCTCATTAAAACGAAATTTGTTACTAAAGAAAATTATATAAAAACTTATACGAAAATTAATATATATCTACTCATAATTCCTTTTTTTTGCGTCAAGCGATGAGACACCAAGATTTAAAATTTTATAACTTTTGCATCTACAGATGATCTTGATGAACTACACTTGATTACACGTTGCAGATGAACTACCAACGCCATCTATGGAACAAAGCATAAGTACTAAAAACAATATTTTCAAAGGGTGAACGTAATTATGTTTGATAGGACAGTGCTAAATTCAGCGCTACAATTTATAAATACATAAATATTAATAATCCTTTTGAAAATAATTTCAAATATTCATTAAAATAATACCAATTTATCCATAATTCATTTAAAATAATACCAATTTTAGGTTTTAGCTCTGGCAATTTATAAAAACTATAATGAACATTTTTTCCGTCGAACGATAAACGTAAACGCCAAATCATAGGAATTTAATAACTGATTTTTGATTACACACTTGAATAAAAAATATTTTATTTTTTCCCATATCTTACACTTTATAATGCCTATTTCGTATTAAAAATATTTCTGATATACAAAAATATTTTATTTTATTAAAGTTATAGTCCCAAGTGTATCTCATTTCGATTATTAACATAATACCTTGTGTATGCTATCTATACTCGGTACGTAGGTAATATCCTAAAACAAAATTAACTGCTAATTAAATTGACAATACCAGGCACTACATTACATTGTCACTTAAAAATTAGGTTTATCAGACAACTTGAATTCAAAATATCCTTTCTTTCTATATTATTTCTTATTACAGTATAAACAGTTATAGATAATTAAAAACTCTACGAAATTCACATTTTCGTCTATCACCTGCCATCGATTATATTGTATTATAGAAATACTACTGCAAGTTTCTAAGGAAAGTAAAGTCCAGTTCTATGACGTGCATAAGACGAAAAAGACGATGAAAAAGTAAACTTCAATATACACGAATTTTCCTAAGTAAGACAAAGGGGAATACATCAACTGCCATTGTCCCTTAGACATTATCGTTTGATATGTATATACTTTAACCCACATCTGTGGCGTTTTGGGAAGTTTATTTAAAATATGCTACAAAAATAATACATGTAATAATATTAAGCATTAATATTAAATATTTAATTACAATAATAAGATTATATTCCATTGTTAATATCGAATTATTAGTTAATTTAATAAACTCAAAGAAACAGCTGTAAATAATACGAAGCTACAATAACAGTTACATAAAAATGTAATACAGATCATACATTTTGTTTCTCTTTAATCTTATAACTTATAGTAATAATTTAAAAGCGCAGTTTTAGTTAAACATGTATTTTATGAACTTTAGAACTTTTAATTATTTTTAACAAATTATTCGATTGTTGTCTAATTATATAAATGGGTAGAGAACTCATAGACCATGATATAAATCGAATTTTACAGTTTATTATGTAAACAAAGTTTATTATGTGAGAAAGTATGATTTTAAAACTGGATTCCCAATTTTGGAAGCCTGATCATGACTGATCTGAAGACCATGAACAGACAATGAGATAGTAAAATTAAATATTTTAACTTCCAGTTTCACTCCTAATCACGATTTAAGAAGAAGAAATTATTACCATTAATATCATGAAGCCATTATTCGTGAAGCATTATTACCGCTAACTCCATGATAAAGATTTATGGAAGACACTTAGAAAAATCAGCATTTTAAAAATGTATTTTAATAACTTTACGAATTATTTCGTTTTTTTAAGGTTGCTTACTTCAAAAAAAAGGAACCCTTATAGGATCACTTCGTTGTCCACCTGTCTGTCAGTCTGTCGGTCAAGAACCTTTTTCTCAAGAACGCGTAGAGGTATTAAGTTGAAATTAATATCAAATACTTAGATCTACGTTACCTTGGAGCTGTAAAAAATCGAGCTTCTTAGTCAACGCAATCAGAAAATATTATCAATTACTTAGATCTATGTTACCTTGGATCTATGTTACCTTGGTTAAAAATAAATATCAAATACTTAGATCTATGTTATCTAGGAGGAAATTAATATCAAATACTTAGATCTACGTTACCTTGGAGCTGTAAAAAATCGAGCTTCTTAGTCAACGCAATCAGAAAATATTATCAATTACTTAGATCTATGTTACCTTGGATCTATGTTACCTTGGTTAAAAATAAATATCAAATACTTAGATCTATGTTATCTAGGAGGAAATTAATATCAAATACTTAGATCTACGTTACCTTGGAGCTGTAAAAAATCGAGCTTCTTAGTCAACGCAATCAGAAAATATTATCAATTACTTAGATCTATGTTACCTTGGAAATTAATATCAAATACTTAGATCTATGTTACCTTGGAGCTGTAAAAAATAAATATCAAATACTTAGATCTATGTTACCTTGGATACTTAGATCTATGTTACCTTGGATCTATGTTACCTTGGTTAAAAATAAATATCAAATACTTAGATCTATGTTACCTTGGATCTATGTTACCTTGGAGGAAATTAATATCAAATACTTAGAAATTAATATCAAATCTACGTTACCTTGGAGCTGTAAAAAATCAAGCTTCTTAGTCAACGCAATCAGAAAATATTATCAAATACTTAGATCTATGTTATCTTGGAGCTATCTTACCTTGGAAATACTTAGATCAAATACTTAGATCTATGTTACCTTGGATCAAATACTTAGATCTATGTTACCTTGGATCAAATACTTAGATCTATGTTACCTTAGATCTACGTTATACTTAGATCTATGTTATACTTAGATCTATGTTATATTTAGATCTATGTTACCTTGGATCAAATACTTAGATCTATGTTACCTTGGATCAAATACTTAGATCTATGTTACCTTAGATCTACGTTATACTTAGATCTATGTTATACTTAGATCTATGTTATACTTAGATCTATGTTATATTTAGATCTATGTTACCTAGGATCAAATACTTAGATCTATGTTACCTTAGATCAAATACTTAGATCTATGTTACCTTGGAAAAATAAATATCAAATACTTAGATCTATGTTACCTTGGATCTATGTTACCTTGGTTAAAAATAAATATCAAATACTTAGATCTATGTTATCTAGGAGGAAATTAATATCAAATACTTAGATCTACGTTACCTTGGAGCTGTAAAAAATCCATAGTCAACGCAATCAGAAAATACACCCATTTATGCCGTATGTTGTGACACTCACAAATGAATCAAAACCTATAGGGTACTTCCCGTTTCAATTAGAATCATAGAATTTGGCAAAAATCAAAATTCGAAAATCGTTAATTTATAGTTATATCTTATAAAATAATATTTCTTTAAATATGCGCCTATGAAATATATTGTAGGCAATATATTTTCATTCCGGCCATTTATACTGCATTTTTGACACTCGTAAATAAATCAAAGCCTATTTTATAATAGCAATAATTAAACTATATGCGCAAAAACGTGAGCTTCTGAAGTGAAACTTCTTTCTTGTGAATGATCTGTTTGTAATTAACTATCTACTCTCATGGATACACCCTAGTAGGATTATTTTAATTATGCTGATACCTCGTGGTTACTAAACTCCTCCCTACGTTCGCAAAACCAAGTTGATTATCGGTATGGGGGGGTATATCAGTCAATAATTAAGCCAGTCCCTCTCCATCTTGCACCATTTAAGCAGTGTTCCCTGACTTCTGTTACATTTTTATCTGTTATAAATTGGAGCGTGATGATGTATTCCTTAGAGTGTGGATAAACTTTCGCAAAGGATGGGTTTTCTAAGTGTGGTTCCAGAGATTAGCGTAAATAAACAAACGAAGTTTTTCGCTTTATATATTAGTATAGATTTAATTACATATAAATATGTATATATATATATATATATATATATATATATATATATATATATATATATACACACATATATATGACATATAAATTTGTGCTCATACGTATATTGTAGACTGCGTACAATTAGGATTGCTATTAATAGTACGGGAAGTATACTTAAACGGTCTCAAACGGCTAATAATTAAAAATGAAGATTGTTTGCACGAACCACGTTTGCCGAATTTTGGCTTAAATTTCTTTTGAGTTTAAAAAAAATTAACGACGTCATATTTGATCTGTACTTCAAATATTAAAAAGAGTTATTGAGCTAGCGTAAAGAATAATTAAAAGAAGCCAGAGAGTCTGTTTTTAAAATGTTTGTCTGTCTGTATGTTAATTATTTCGTCAATCATGCAAGATCTACTGGAGATATTTTGATGAAATTTGGTATGATAATAAGTTATACCCAAGAGCAAATTACGAGAAAAAAAAAACAAATTCTAATAACTTTTGTTATACGCGGCTAAGTACGTAAATAAAACAATGAAGTTGAACTAAAAACATATTTTATAGACAGATATGTCTCGACCAGCAGAGTTATATTGAATAATTAGAGATATATAGTAATTAGACAGCGATATATAATAATTATATAATATATTGAATATATTTGGCGTTAATTTTGTAGAAATTCATTATTCACAATTAAATGAAACTACGTGATGTAGTATTATTTCCACTTTCTTTAATTTCTTTACCACGACCTAGGTTTCGTTGTATTACAACACCATCAGGGAGGCTATTAGCAAAGATATATATATATATATATATATATATATATATATATATATGCATACAGGTTGTGGTAAAGAACTTAAAGAAAGTAGAAATAATACTACATCGCGTAGTTTCATTTAATTGTGAATTAAATAATAATTAGACATTGAATAATCAAGCTATCAAAGATCGAAGAAATGCAGAAAATAAGAGGAAAATAATGTAAAGAACTGCGATATGCAAGTCATAATAAATAATGTTATTTCAAACGTCTACTTAAAAACTATGACTACCTACTTTGCATTTGTACTTTGCATTTGCATTAGGTATTGGAATTTAGGTAAAAAACGTAACAGACTATGTGGATCGTCAGAATTTATTTATGTGATATCTGAATATTTTTATTCGTGATTATTTTTTTCCAATGATTTAGTCATAGTTTTACACTTTGATCAACTAATAAACACGTCTAAAATAAAATTCCATATTTCTCTGTATCTATTCAAATTGCTGGTGCATGACAACCAAAATAATTATCATGAAAAGTACTAAACAAATACTAATACCTAGAATTTTTACCAGGTATTTTAAATTCAGACTGCAAAAGTTAGAGGGGAGAAGTAAACATAAACACAAAGATAATAAATGGAAAACAGTAAAAGAAACATCATTTCATTTCTGAAGACAACAAATATAAATACTAAATGACAACTCATTTCATTATAAACGATATTCAATGACAAATTATAAACAATGCCTCGTTTCATTTTGAAAGACGATAAATTAAAAATGACAAACGATGCCTCGATTAATTTCGAAATACAATAAATGAAAAATAGTAAACAAAACTTCATTTCATTTCGAAAGTCTACAAATGAAAAATAGTAAACAAAACTTCATTTCATTTCGAAAGTCTACAAATGAAAAGGTAAACAATAACTCATTTTATCACAATAAATGAAAAATATTAAACAATACCTCGTTTCATTTTGCAACGAATTAAAAATAATAAACGTTACCTCAATTTCATTTTTAAGACAGTAACAATTCACTCGATGGGAGAGCGAAAAAAATTGTTTCTCCTGAACTTAATATTATGTGTTTTAATGTACTTCTAAGTGTACATTAAAATATCTTTAATTATTTTGCTCCATAATTATTAAAACCTCATATGAAAATCTGCTTGAAAATTTTTAATTAAAACTGTGATTCTTGGTTTCACCACGGAGTCGTAGCAATCGGAGAGTAAACAATTAACCTGCCCATATTAAACAAATATAGACTGGAACCTATTTTAACTAGAATATCTCTAATAATATCAAATTCTTACTAATACAGAAATGTTAATATTAAAGTACTATTTTAACGAAAGAGTTTAACTTAAATCAATATTGCTCGTTTGCCACTCAAACTGCAATGTTACAAACACTCACTCTGAAAACATATGATTTAAATTTTGAAGAATGGATTTATAGTAGCCACAGCGTCCAAATCTTTTCTATCCTATACCACGATTATCCAATCCCACATCTTGCCTACCCTAATTAACAAAACCTACTCGCCAATTAATCCCAGACGCCACGTTAGCCCCATTCTCAATAGCCGCTGCGTTTGAACCGAACCGACAAAGAGCGCTGACGTGGTTATTTCGAAGCAATCGGCTCCGTTTGATGTCCGTCTATTTAGATCTATGTTTTTCATCGAATTAGATAATATCCTACTATTAGGTAGCCGAAGTGATGGCTTCATTGTTCGTTATGTTAGACAGAGTTTGTTTTACAAACTTGCGTTTAATCTAGATAAGTTTTAACATGTGCAACCTATTTGACGTAATAAAGATTTCAAAATGCCTCAATTTGAGATATTGTTATGGTTTGAAACAATATTATTTAGATATACTTAAGTATCATTTGCTAAATAATACGCGATTTTGATATATAAATCACAAAAGTATTGATCACAGCTTTTAAGATGATATTGTATATAAGTGGAAAATTTAAACTGCCTTTATTGTGTCCATATAATTATTTATTCATCTTTAGTTTATTTTTTACTCATAGTTACGTTTGAAACCAACTTAAAACTTTATATTCTTCTTACTCATATTAACATTTCAAACCAGAGTAAAATTTTGTATTCATCAAATCTACAGTGGAAGACATTTTCAGGGACTATTGTGTTTTGTGGTTGAAACATACGATCCAGATAATGGGATATTCCTATCCAGTCATGGTCGGTCAGTTAAAGTATATTTCACAATTAAATGAAACTACTTGATGTAACATTATTTCTGCTTTCTTTAATTTCTTTACCACGACCTAGCAAAGATCTTTTCTAATATCCCACCTGAAGATGTTGTAATACAACGAAACCTAGGTCGTGATAAAGAAATTAAAGAAAGTAGAAATAATACTACATTACGTAGTTTCATTTAATTGTGAATAATGAATTTCTACAAAATTAATACCAAATATATTCAATATTTAAAGTATATTTGCAATTTTTATGCTTAACACCTCATTGGTTGTAACCTATTCACCATGCACAAAGCACAATTTGCGTCTGAGTTTGGGCAGACCCACTTAATATTATCGTCTCAAAACGAAACGAAAAGAAAAACGTTAATAGGTCATCAAACTGAAAATCGATTTCAGTTTTTTTAATTTCCCACTAATTTAAGTTTGTTTTAAAGTTCGTTACTAATAGTGCGATAAAAGCTTAAATAGCATGATTTTTTAGACATTTCAAGGTGACAAAAATCTGAAATGATTTTTAATATAATGATGTGAAGAAAATAACTTTTTCAATAAAAAAAAATCAAACTCAAACAAAAAATTTGTGTACTGGAACCAAAGAAAATGTATTTCTTTTTAATTTTTGTGTATATTCTATGAAAAGTATAAGAAAATGTATTTACTTAACAAAGTTTTGGAAAAATTTAATGTCGCAATATTGCGTGTTCAAATTTTCACACAACTAATTTGCTATTTATTTTACTATACTATGACAGATGGGTAAGCAAGCAATAAAGCTAGTATTAATAAAATTATGCCCCAAGTCTATGAAACTTTACACATTCATATAGGTTTACTACTCCCTCGGATCACACCGAATAAGTTATACTTAGCTTATTAGGTCTAATGGAATATATTCTGAAGTACAACAAGTACACACGAAATGTGTAATTTGTAAATAATAAGTGCTAACGGATTACGCTTTTCAACTCAAAAGCTTTCAATCATAAGGCACATTACGTACCTTTAAATACTACTTAAAAGTTCGCGATAGTTCTTCACATTCATACATCACCCGCACTCACCGACCTAATAGTTCTACATCATTACAGCTGGAGCTTTGCCCTGGTAACGAGGTCGGAGCGCGATGTGTTTTTGTTTTCACCTCGCATTCTGTTGTGTTGTGTTCCCTTGTGTTGGGTATAAAATAAACAAATGAACGATGGCAGCGACAGGCGGGGCGCCGGCTGGGCGGGCGCGAGTGGCGCCTGACGATACGGTGAGTTTCGAAAAGCTCTCCGACGGTATTTTTTGAGCTTTTTTTAAGTGCGACTATAGTATTTTACTTATTCTTGCAAATATCATATGTTGAACAAGGTAAAATGATTGATAAAAACTTTGGATTGTGCTAACGTTTCTCGGCTATTCGAAATGAGTGTTATCAGTAAAATAACTTGGTATTCAGACTCCAACACTTTAGTTTCATTTTAGAGTATTTAATATTATTTATTAGTTTATTTTTTATATTACATAACTTAACTGCGCCGGTTTCGTTAACAGCAATTATTAGAAGTTATTATACCAAAATGATTTAAACATCTAGTCGGAAAATTTGGACTCGTTACTAACAACACTTGAGTACAATATCCGACGAATAATACAACTAAGTTAGTAATTTTATCCTCATAAAATGCCGCCACATGTTTACAATGTCATATAATACAAATGGAATAATTTGAAGTACTAGAATTAAACATAGAGTGGGGGTATTGAAATCAGCCGCAGGACTCGCCGTAGTGGAAACGGAAATGTTTAAAGACGCCTTTTAAATATTGTCATAGATAATATAATTTGCTTACGTATATTGTCATTGTTCTGGAACCAGTGAAATTTAGCAAAAATGCGAATTTCACTGATGTCTTAATGAGACAATATACCTAAGAAAAGATATATTTGAAAAAATAGGCCTCGGTGGTCATTATTTTAATATAAAAATTGATAGGATAAAAAAAATACATTAATGCATCCATTTCTTATATTGCAATTTTTCCACTATTTTCACTTTAAATGTATAATTGGGTATTTGACTAATTTTTTTTTATTTCATTAATCCTAATTTCAAGGTACAAGCTGATGAAGAGTGATTTTTTTTTTAATAATCTTAAAAATTGACCGAGTTATAAAAGTTTCAATTTAACCTTTAGAAAACGACCGCAATACTGTGTTGTGAGGTCATTTTTAATATTGCACATTATATTCTACAAGAGGAAAAGAGACAGGGATATACCCAACTCTATCCGTATCTTCAAATTTAAAAGCCTATAACTGGCTTATTTTTCAATCAATTTTTGAATTTTTTTCAAGACTGGTTTTTAATTAACTTATATTTCACAATATTGTATGAAAAATATCAAAATTTAGAATGAGTCATGTACCGTATTAGAATTTTTTATATTTAACAAACATATAAATATGAATGATGATAATAAGAGAAAAAGTTAATTAACAGATTAATAACAATTTACAAAATTTTAAAAAGTCTATCTTTATAATTCTCTTTTTTATAATATTAACAAAAACATTCAATTCCACCAATCTTAACAATTTTTTATTTAATCTTTATTTCATGTTTTTTTTTTATAAATTAGTAATAGAGAACAAATGCATTTATGAATTTAAACAAATCACTAAAATTAGTATTTTTGCTGTACTGAAGTCGCACTAATTTTTCATACATTAAAAGCAAATTTCCTAAATATGAAACGATAGTTATTTCGTATTAAATTATAAAAATACTTCAAGATATAACAAATTCTTATTTTTTAGATTTCCATTATTAAATTGGAAATTTGATAAAAAAGAAATAAATGGATAGCTGGTATTAAATGCATTGTTTGTGGTTGAAATATTATAATATGGGTAATACCTTTATTGTTTTTCTCATTTTGTTGAGCTTGAAACAAATGGATATTATATATTCTGGGTACGGACAACTGAAATCTTATTATGATTCGTTACTAGAAGCATTTATTTAGATATTTTCGGTTATTTTTATATTATTCACGTAAACATTTACCACAGTCATTAATTTGAAGCGTACTAATAAAATTGAAGCGCCTATAAAGCTGCTGACGCTAGGTGGCACCCAGCCAACAAAGAATTATAGGCAGTCGATACCCGATGGACACAAAAAATGTCTTATATTAACATTTTCGACCTTTGTATTAAAAATATCACTAAAAGATATTTTTAATATAAAGTTTGAAAATGTTTAATAAGACATTCACAGAGTGAACCCGTATTTAATGTTACAAGCAAAAAGGAACTGGAACAACCTAAATTGTATTATTAATGTAAATATTTAATACGAAGCTGTATAAACAACGTAATATAAAGCTAATCTTTCCGAACATTTTCACGTAAGAAAATATACTTCATTTTATTGAAAAGCGAATATCCTCGCTTTATGTCGCGAATTTGGTTTCCACATACAGGGATTACGTACACCGAACAACATGTGAAAAATATTGAAAATTATTTCTCCTCCCGCTTGCATTCCATGTCTTACGGTAAACCGAAACCATTAAGACTAGACTCTTTAAATCAGTTCTAGCAGAGAGATCATAGCAATCGACTATA
Source organism: Druceiella hillmani (assembly GCA_039881145.1). Taxonomy (NCBI): domain Eukaryota; kingdom Metazoa; phylum Arthropoda; class Insecta; order Lepidoptera; family Hepialidae; genus Druceiella; species Druceiella hillmani. The sequence goes on along the minus strand of JAYKKI010000060.1, from coordinate 4,658,037 downwards.
TATATTCACAACTTGCCTTCAATATAAGTAACTTCCTGTTTCACGTAAATACAACAGAAAAACTATTTAATTCTATGTGTGTTATGCAAATGCAGGAAAATAAAAAATCACTTCTGGAAAACAAAACTACGTTCAACATGTCAGCTTTTTCACTTTCTTGTCTTCAATCAGTTTATATCAAAAGAATCAGAACCCCTTACTATTATCCGTAGTATATACGTATATACGCACTACGGCTTTGTAGACAACGTGCTACGTGCGACGGTCGCTGCCAAGCTCTACGCCATATATTATTACGATGCAGTCATACGGTTCGCGTCCTAATTTAATTTTTCTTTATGACATAAATATGTAATGCAGCGTGGAATCGTAGAGGGACATGTTTTTCGTTTTTCGAGAGAAAATTTGAGAAAATAATATATGAAAAATGAACAGTGTGAAATTTAGTACGGGAATAATAGTTTATTGGCTTTACCACGAATCTTCGGTCGAGTAGTTCAAAATTTGTCACTGATCTGATATTATGACAACGCATTTTTATAAATTATGATATCAGAGGTTTTTTATCGTTCAATATTATCGCTATTTGGTCACTTACTTGGTATATAAATAACGTATATTAATAATAATTGTTAAAACGCATTCAAATGCATTATTTTTTAGTAATCTTTTCACCCATCTGCATAGGGTTCGTCATCTGTTACGGAATATTTCCTTTCTGGTAAAATCTACAAAATAAAATTAAGACATATTATAAATGTAATACTTAATTAAGTTTAATGTTCGCTTGATGCTGTCAACCAAACGACTTTGAAATATTGTTTTTTTTTTACATGTCTTATCATATATTCGAATTCAATTTAAATACTTTTTATCATTCACACATTGAATTAAATCTAAATCCTTATTGTTCGATATGCTTTCTATGGTCACTATTATGAAAATTGGTACTTATAAAAAAAGTTAAGTACGAAATTAAACTCTTCCAATTAATAGCTCTAATTCAGGAGTTCTCAACCAGTGGGGCGCGCCCCCCTAGAGGGCATAAAGAGATCATAAGGGGGCCCAATGTGTTAGAACATTCTAAAGTAAAAAACCAGTTTCATTTAATTGTGATAAAAATGAGTTTTTTTTACTGTAACAATGTAAAAAAAATTAAAAGGGTGGGTCATGAATTAATTTTTTAAAATCCGGGGAGGCTCAATGCGAGAAAGGTTGGGAATTTCTGCTCTAATTGATTAATATGAAATACTCAATAGGTTTAAAACATTGTAATTTCTGCTATTGAATATATTTGGCGTTAATTTTGTAGAAATTCATTATTCAGAATTAAATGAAACTACGTGATGTAGTATTATTTCTACTTTCTTTAAATTCTTTACCACGACCTAGGTTTCGTTGTATTACAACATCTTCAGGTGGGATATTAGCAAAGAATGTATTACAACATCTTCAGGTGGGATATTAGCAAAGAGTAATTCTTAGGAACATCCAACAGCATTTATATGTTTCAAACACAATAGCGGAAGCCGGCTCTGTGTGGGTTTTCTTTGCTAAAATCCCACCTGAAGATGTTGTGATATAACGAAACCTCGTGGTAAAGAACTTAAAGAAAGTAGAAATAATACTACATCACGTAGTTTCATTTAATTGTGTAATTTATGCTATTAATTAATTGACCAACTTTCACATACATATAAAATGCGTAAGGCGAATTAATTACTTCGAGTGCGATTTCGTATAGCTTACCAAATTTATATTAAATAGAGTACTATTAGCTGATTGGATAGAGAAAATAGTTACATAACTTCTGAGACTTAAATACCCAAATACATTTGCTATTAAATTGGTATAAGAAACCGGCTTCTGTGTATGTCTCAATACAAAATATAATGATAATAATCAATAAAATTTAAATCTATGTTTTAAATGTAATTATGGTTGAGAAAATGTTGAATAAAATATTTTGTTATTTGAAAATGTATTGTTCCTCTATAATAAAGGCCCAAATAAAAAAAATGTTATTAACTTTTTTCATTTTATATTTTCGCGTAGAATCTGAATAAATACCTATCAAGTACAGTTAGAACTGGCACTATGACGATTCCGCACATACTTGGACGTCTATAAGATTGTATTATAATTTATAAATACTAAAATTATTTTCTTCGCAGTATAAATACAGTTTCTAATATATTAACCACAAGCGGGAAAAATGCAGTGAATATCTCAAAGCCAATAAAATTTTGACTCATCACTATAGTTTACCTGTGATTTTCCATCCTGATTTTGGCAGCTTTGTTGTTGTATATCATGATTTTTCGTTTCATAGCATGGAAAATAAATGGGACGGGGAAAATGCATTTTTTTTACTTATCTCTGAGCACATGTCACTTAAAATTTTATTCTTTCTAACTAATTCTTTCGGACAATACACACACACGATATATAAAACTAAAAAAAAAAATTTCAAATACTTAATTTGCAACTTCTTAAATTGCCATATAAATATTTTGAATTACTAGCCAGGTCAAAATATACGGGTTGATAGGGTTAATAGGATATTTCCGTTTTCTGAGTAAATTGTTTGTGACAAGCGGTCAGAAAGAAACGATAGTTATCTTATAATGACTATGATAGACAGTCACATGAATGATCTTATCAGTGTTCCCTTTTTCCCTTTTTTCCGGTTTCCGAGAAAATTTTTTGTAACTAACAGTCAGAAAGAAACGGTAGTTATCTTGTAACGCTTGTGATAAACAGTCACGTGAATGATCTCATAAGTGCTCCATTTTTTCCTTTTGTCTGATTTCCAAGAAAATTGTTTGTGACTAACAGTCATAAAAAAACGGTAGTTTTCTTATAACTTCTGGAATAGATAGTCACATCAATGATTTTATAAGTGTTCCATTTTTTGCTTTTGTCCGATTTCCAAGAAAATTTTTTGTGTCTAACAGTCAGAAAGAAACGGTAGTTTTCTTATAACTTCTGTAATAGTTACATGAATGACCTTATAAGTGTTTCATTTTTCCTTTTGTCCGTCTTTCGAGAAAATTGTTTGTGACAGTCAGAAATAAACGGTAGTTATCTTGTAACGACGCTGATAGACAGTCACATTAATGACCTTATAAGTATTCCATTTTTTTCTTTTAATGGTATGAAATTCCAAAAAGATTGAATCAAACCGACACTTTGAATAAACACTTGACGTTAGCAAGAAAACTACGTAGGTAAAGATACTATGGAGTTATGTAATGTTCACCAATTTGAGACGACATTTGAACACGTGCTTTGATCGAGTACGTTGTTTGTTAGAGTCCTACTTACTCTATATACTGTTTGGGAACGTAATCCAAGTCCACAAGCACCTAGAGCCGTAAACTTGAAGCTAAGGTATGATGGATTGCTGGTATTATTTAATATATTAAAGAGGGAACGAAGAATGGGTTTACTGCGTTCAACGTATGCATACTTCCATCCAGTTGAGTAGTGTTCTATATCGTACCAATAAACATAGTGATTCTCTGAAGTCGAAGATGTAACACATACATCAATTTTGAATACAATTTATATAGATGATCTTCAGCAGAATTCAGACAGCACACGTCTCATATAATAAAATAAAATCAATAGAAATGTTTAAAAAATAGCACATTTCTTTGGAATTAAATAAAATTTACAGAAATGTTTGATAAAATAGCTCACTTCTCCGTAATCATATAAAGTCAATAGAAATGCCTGACAAAATAGCACACTTCTTTTGTAATCAAATAACGTTGACAGAAATATTTGATAAATAAGGACATTTCTCCGTAATCAAGTAAAGTCAATAGATTTTTTTGGTAAAATAATACATTTCTCAGTAACCAAACAACAATGATAGAAATATTTGATAAGGTAGCACACTTCTCCATAATCATAAAAAAGTTAATAGAAATGTTTGACAAAATAGCACACTTCTCTGTAATCGAAGAAATTTGATAACATTTTTTGATAAAGTAGCGTACTTCTCCATAATCACATAAAGTTAATAGATTTGTTTTACAAGATAGCGTATTTCTCGGTAATTTCTCGGTAGAAAGTCACTTTTAAAGTTTTTTATTCTCAATATTTGACTATCTGCTTTTACCATGATTGCCAGGTAATATTTTGATCGATCAGTAGACTCAGTTCTTTAATAGTTGAAGAACTAGGAATCGCAGTTATGTTAACACTCAGTTGTCATATTACAAACACATTACAGCATAAACATACAATTTGTTAGAATAAGAAGTAAAATAATATATATATATATATATATATATATATATATATATATATATATTTAGTAATTTTCAAACTCATTGTTATACAAATGCTTATAAGAAAAATATTAACCGTTTGTATAATATTTCTTTCTTTAAAAAAATATAATTTGTGTGTTTTTTTCCTGAAATAAGCGACATTTTCCGAGAAAAGCTAACCGTTTATTCAAATTGTGCTTAAAAATGTTAGTAAAAACTATGAGCATAGACAATTAATGAATTCCTTATGAAAAAAAACTTAGAACTTCGGGAAACTTAATAATCTTTTCAGAAAATTAATTTAAATCTTTCAAGTGTTGTTTGGATTTCTAACTTAGAATATATAATTTCTTATTTTTACAATAAATATCTCTTACTTACTATTGTTTTAATAGTTCGTAAGTTCAGAAATGTAGTCGTAACGAAAAGTGAAACGCCTAAAACAGATCGCGAATAAAATAAGCCTTATTTCTTAACACACGAGCTTAAATTACCGTGACAGGAACTCCCCCTGTCACTTCCCTGTGGCTTTTCCCGTACGGTTGCCTTGATATTTCCATTTTTAATATTCTATACCTCAGGAGGTAAATGATGACCCTAATAAGATTACTCGCATGCCCGTCTGTCCGCCGGTTACAACTGTTTTTCTCAGAAATGGTTTTAGGAAAAAACTTGAAATTCGACATAGTAATAAAGTATATCAACTACCATATATCTCAAAAGCTAACATTCAAAAATATTTACATGAAGAGAAAGGGAGGGGCACGGTAAAAACTTGATTAAAATTGTATCATGCCCCCTTCTTTTGTATTAAATATTAATTACATAAATAGTATAATTTATTGAATATAATTTATTGTATCATATAAAAATAAACTGCAGTATGTCTATACTGCAGTTTATTTTTATATGGGAGCAATACTACTGCAGTTTATTTTTATATAAGAGATATGAAAAAAAAATTCTACCTCCCTTATTTCCACGTAATAGGTTCATATTCATAACCTACCATATGCTAAGATAAGCTAGTATTACACTCAGTTGTACTTTAAGCTTTCTTCACACTAGGTGTCTTTCTTCACACTAGCCTCTACTTGTTTAATACAAAATCATGACAGTTAACTCTTTTTTAAGAAAAGAACCAGCTAAGCACAAGTAGATCCTGAGTTTCATACATATTTGGACACGTAGAAACATTTAAAGGCACATAGTCTAATAATTTACGTGATAGAAAATTTAAAGACAAAAGTCATATCAAAATCGAACTTCAGTCAAACTTATTAACAACTTTGGCTCTACCTATACTTTGGCAAAAAGTATTAAATATTGACGGTGCTTATATAAATAACGATTGACTTTATCGACTACATATAAAACGTTGAAAAGTTTGTGTACAGAGATGGCAGGTTTATAAGTTACCAACCTAATATAATATACAAGTTGCCAGAGAATAGATCAAGAAGAATTGAAAAAAAATGTTGGAATTGATTTAATGAAATATCAATTGGAACTATTTCGCAAAATTATAATAATTTTTTGATTTTGTCCCCAGGAACCGGCACGTTAGATCAATAAGAGACTAAGTCAAGTAGCGGCTCCAACTAGCAGTAGAGAGTAGTCAAAATGGCAGCTTTCGTAGCGAAGCAGATGGTGGGCAACAAGCTGAGCGCCGTTAAAGGTATGTTAAAAAATAATTATATCATTATTAAACTTAACACATTTAATGTTAACAACAACGTAACGAGTAGGTAACGCGTTACGTTGTTATTAAAAAAAATAAACAATGTATTTGAAATGAAACAGGTGGAGGATGACATTTACAGATGTGTACATAATTATTTACAAGTAAAAGCTCCAAAATAAAGGCAACTTTCCTGGGGGAACCGAATTATCTCAAACTTAACATAATTATAGACTAGTATAAAAATTACACATACGTAAAATCTTATCATGTACTTCATAAAAACTACGGAGAAATTTTCATATAGAATTTCGAAATTTAGGTATTAATATGTTTTCCAAACATTCTCCGTACTGATCAAGTTCCGCAGTTTAGTAAATACAATACGAGAAATTAATTCTGAATGTAACGTTCAATTCAATTCCCAAATGTTACGTCGCATTTTTGCCTTTTTAAATTTGTTTACTTATGTCAAATTTTGAATTACAGTGTACAACTTTACTTTCTTATATTTAAAGTGAGGGCCATGTCGTCTCATTCAAAATTTAAAATTTGGAAACCTTCTTAATGGTTAGAAATATTACAAAAATAAATCAACCATAAGAAAAATCTGTTAATTTTTGTCAACAAATTTTTTTGCACTTTAATACAATATTTTTCAGAAAGTGTACCAAAGCACAGATATCTATTACATGGAGATTAGGAAGCCAAAGATAATATAGAACTACTCAACGTCTTAAGAAAAATGAGCATAGCTCTCGTCATAGAAAAGAAAAACCAGTTTGTAATAAACGTGGTTTAAGCGATTTTCTTTTACATATTTGCATAAGCTGGTCATAACAATTTATATATAGCATTTTGTATCTATAAATGTATTTTTAAAAAAATGATAATTTTCATAAAACCAAAATTGAATGAGAATCAAACATTTAGTTTCACGTTATTTTCTTTGTGCTACATAAATAGAAACTTATTAAAATGCCTTGTCGATAATAGGTTATTTAACAACATCGAAAATATACCACAATTCGTGGTCAATCTATTAGATTATAACATAAATAAGCGTACTTCTTTTCATTTTCAAAAGAATAAGTTTAGATTTTATAGAAAAAACGTAAACAATGTTTTTTGAAATTCAATCAGCGTCGCAAACCCCCTGTTATTGGTTAAGAGTCAGATGACCTTACAGGTGAGTAAAACGTATTAATAACAAAATTTAACATTCTTATTCTTTTGGTTTATAGGCATTGATATCGATAATAATATTTAAGACATAAATATTACTTATATCGAAATGATCTTCCCACATAAAAACATTTGAGTGACACTATAATACAGTTTGGATATCTTCGGGCTAATTGCAGCAAATTTTTCATCTTCAGATTCATTGGCACTGAAACAAATACTTTGTATGGACGTTTTATAGACGTATTTGTACATTGTGGCACTACACACCATTTATATACCATTTTAATATGAAAATGAATAATAATCCCCTTCAGCGGGCAGGCCTGTTTATGTTTAAATTGCGTGTGACGTCACGCTAACAGTCATTACAAAAATTGCCTTATTAACGCGTGTTCAAAAATTCAAACTTTAAAAGTAGTTTATATAAAAAATACGGCATATATAATTAAAATATAAATGTAATGTATTTTTAATACAAAATAGAACAATTTAAAAAGTCAAGTCAAATTGCCTATTCCACTAAAAGTTACTAATTTGTTTATTTAATGTATGCGAAATATTGAATTTCAAAGTGCAACATTCAGTGCATAATCTCCACCCCTAATTTTCCAATAGCCGATTTTAATTTAATTGATTATTGGATTCGCAATTTTCAAAACGAAATTGCGAATCCAATCACTTTATTTCACTATTTAGCGCCGTATGTGAAATGATCAATTTCAAAGTACAACGTCCAGTTTAATGTATAATACTTACCTCTATTTGTTAAAAAATTCTAAATTCTAGTATTCAGTCGGAACTTTAAATTAAAATTAGATATAACTTGCACTAACAATTACATAGCTGCTTAAAATGTATTCTAACACACAAGTCACTACTTTTTTATCTCAGTCGGTATGAAGCCATAAAAAGGGAAATAAACTCTGGTCCTATTTTAATAACTTTTTCGTTTCTGACGAAAACATAAAAAATAAAATGGAACCTTACTAAAATACCCATTCATAGGACTGAAATATTCGTACCCGAAGCAAATTGTCCAGATAACGTATAAGAATATTATTTCTTTTTCTATTTGTGGAGGTTATATTTTAAATATATTACACTGACGTCGGCAAAATCTAAAATTTACGCAAAACTTCGCCCGTACAATTTCAAACTTCCATTAAAGCGCCACACGTCTTGGCGGCCGTGCGAGAATGCCAGATTTTCATCGAAAATTTCCAACACAACACACGCTGGAGGCTCAGATTTCCTTAAGGCCAGGAGAGTTATAAATCACGAATCGTTTAAAAGAAATCTTTAAGCGATTAGCCGGGCGCTCATAAATCTCTGGCCCGACCTTTAAATAGAGTCGGATTTTGGCCTGTGTGAAATTATTGGGCGAATATGTGAGTTACTATACGCCATACGTATGTAAATATATATGTATATATAGATATATATATATATATATATATATATATATATACATATATATATATATATATATATATATATATATATATATATATATATATATATATATATATATATATATACAGAAAGATTCATTTAACTGTAATCTCCCCAGCAACGCGAGAGACTTAACCGTAACGCGTTTCGCGTGATAAAAGTTCATCATGTTTCTGACTTCTGATTGTGATCCAAAAAAATAAATATATGAATGATCTACAATTTGCGTTATAGAGGAGTACAATTTGCCTTATAGAGGAGGTTCATTTTTGTATTGATACTAAAATTTGCGGTGTAGCTAGCACATTATACAAGAGCACTTTGTATATGTATAAATATGTACGTGTACGGAGTGTAACTAAGAAACTTGTCTTATTATACAGGTGATTTTCTGCATCAAACTACATCAAATATTGGAAGCATTTCTGTAAAAAAACTGTGTTTGCTTAACAGTTTCTACTCTATTTAATGTATAGAATAGCCAGTAGAAATAACAGACTCTTACTTTGTTGCATCTGTTTTCAGGTGTATTTTCCTTTGAAGGTCTTTATTCATTTTTCTAAACGTAATTTTGTTTCCAAATGTGAAACAATCACAACACCACATAATCACCTTTGGCGCTCGAAACTGAAAGGACAAGATATCCTATTTTCGATCGTAAATTCACTTCAGTACATCAAATCTTATTAATTCCAAAAACAACAAAACTTGAAAAAATCATAAAATTATTAGCTAGCAATCCGCAAAGTGATAATATGACATTTTTTGAAGTGAAAACTTTCTTGGGAGCACCTGAGCATTTTGCGCACCAGCGTACGTTTTCTGAGCAGTAAACGAAATTGAGCCGTCACGCTCGAGTTGGGGACGCTAAGCCGATCGGTTCGGGTCGGTGACGCTGAATCGGGTAAACTCGGCTCCCTTCGGAATCGACTATTTTTAGGCGCCCCAAAGGCACTATTTTAAAATATCAACTGAACTACTTTTTTAGGCGCACCCAGCGCACTATTTTAAGATATAAAGTACACTAGTTTTAAGCGCACAAATCGGAATACTTTAAAATATCTAATGAACTACTGTTTAATAATTAATTTAAGTTTAATTTGATACAATACCCGAGTGTTGTTGTATATAATCAGTGGAATAATTCAAGTATATACAGTTAGTGTATAATATTTTATTTGAGAGTAATTTCATATAACTCGCGTATTTTATTGTGTTTTAAAATAATAATCTCGCATTTGGCGAATTAATATCAATCATGTAACATCAATGTAATTATTAATATATTTTAAAATAGATATTTTCTTTTTTATTGTGTGGTCATAAACACACTGCAGAAAACTTTTACATGACTGCGTTTATATGTGGGACTCTTCACATTATTCTGTATAGCAAAAATTTTAAAAATGAGTTTTCGCTATTCGGATTTATTGGAGATGGTGGACAACCTTGTTTTAACTCCAACATCTTTTAGAATCAAAACATTGATTCTGTATTCGGTCCATAAGACGTTGAACGTCTTCCTATAGGATTATTATGGTATTAGGCAGTTTTTGCGTCCTTAACACCGTACAGAAAGGTGGATAATATCAGAGTTCTTACTAAACGTGACTTAGAATACCTACAGATTTTCCTGACCTTCCATACTTTATCTAAGGTAGTCATTGCGTTTTTTTTAATAATCTTTACCATTTTTTAATTTCTTTTGTGTTCTTATTACTAATTAGTTTCTAAAAATATTGGAATATTGTTAAAAAATGTTATAGCAGAGACATTTTAATATCTTACTCCAACAGATGGCCCTAGATGGAAGTTAATAGGCCAAGACTCTTTTTGACCAGGCAGGGAGAGTTGGGAAAGATGCTCAACGAAACAATTGTGCAGAGTCTCTTCCCTAATCCCTTAAACCTTCATGTTCATGTTCAATTATTTCAGAAAATCTTGAATAAACGTTCGTTATATTTATCGAATTCAGTGCTTTCATTCCACGCGAAGCGGACAAGTTAAACATGTTGATGTTACCGATTTTAGGAATATTCGTTATATTATACCTATATGTCTCCTCAACCCAAATACAAAATATTTTTACAGTATAAAGTCTTGTTAACGAGTTAGAGGATTTTGAAATTTTAACCGATGGGCAGGTATGCACTATTTTGAATCCGGTGCCCAGTTTTTAAAAGTTATAAAAAAAATATATAAATTAGTGGCATTTATACTTCACTCAATGGGCTTTTTAATTACATTTTTGGTCCTAAAAAATCTTAAAAAAAAGTATTTTAATTTTTTAAACTTGAATTTCACAAAGTTCATACAATAATTTTTTCTTAATTTTTTCTTCTAAAAATAACTAATAATGTATAGATAATCTATGGCAAGTTTCATAATGGGTGTTAAAGTCGTTTATGAGCTAGACCGGTTACAGTGCTGAAGTACGGCCTGGTCGCGCCTTTTGCCAACTCGACGCTCGAGCTTATAGAAACCTTCTCTCAAACAGATTGCTTACCTAATTTTGTTTAATAATTTTGATAAAAGCAGATTTGACTCTTCAGTGACAATACCAAGCACAAAATAATACCATGCCTTCATTCCGACAACTGAAGGTATTATGATAAAACCCACGAGTAATAGTGAAGGTTATAAAATTGTAAAAATTAAACTTGTACGTTATCATAACATAATTATCTTGTTTTATTGTAATTTTAAGTACATAAAAATTAATCTCTTTGATTGAAGGTTTCTGTAAGCTTCGGCACTGTAACAAGTCTAGGTCCTAAACAACTTTTACGCCCATCATGAAACTTGGCACATATTATCTCTAAACAAATTAAGTTGATAAACTTTGTGAAATGCAAGTTTCAAAGATTTAGGTATTTTTTTAAAAAAAAATGTTTTTAAATCCAAAAATGCAATTAAAAAGCTCATTAAATTAAGTACAAATTCCGCATATTTATTTATTTTATTATAATTTTTAAAAACTAGGTAATGGTTTTCAAAGTTTTCAAGTCCTGCCAGTCGGTCAAAACTTCAAAATCCTCTAACTAGTTAACAAGGCTTTATACTGTAAAAATATTTTATTTTCTAAATTACGTTGTGTCAAAATTTCTTCAATAATGTCTGTTTTAGCTTCAGATTATTCTTTACATATTATATTAGCATCTTTGTGTTTATTAAGTGAGTCCTGGTTACTGAATGCAATCGTGGTATCTACTACTAGTGATTCTGTGTTTTATGTTTTTTTCTCCCACCGCACCCTCACGAAAAACCATAGAATCACTAATAGTAGATACCATGATTGCATTCAGTAATCAAGACCCACTTACTAAACACAAAGCTGCTGATATAATTTGTAAAAAATACTCTAAAGCTAAAACACACATTAATGAACAAAATTTTGACATATTAATTTACAAAATTTTGACCCATCAATTTACAAAATAAAGTTAATAAAGATAAACTCAAAAAAAACAAAACTTTATTGTGTAAAAATATTTTATATTTCGATTGGGGACATTTATAGGTATAACGTAATCGAATGTTACTAAAATCGGAAACATTAATATTTTTTCTTGGAAGCCGAAGCTTGAGAGCCTTTCAATAGGAATCGTAATATAATATATAATATACATATATATATATATATATATATATATATATATATATATATATATATATGTAATTTAATATTTACCTATTTTAGATAACCAAATAATAAGTTACGTAAAAGTTACGAAATAAACATAACAGCTATAAACCAAAGTTAGTATCAGAGAACAGTTTTCTACGTAAATAATATGTCCGAAATAATAATACTATTTCAAAAAGACATACATATTTGAGTACGAATCAAATAAAAATACATAATAAATTAAATCAATCTATTTAAATAATGGAATCTGTGATAATAATATTTAAAAAAAAAATTCAATAGAAACTATTAAGGTTTAGCTGTTTTATTTAGCAACAAATTGAATAGAAATATTTATTTTCAAAAAATAATTTTGAGAATTTTAAACGCCCATTAATTTGAAACCGCAAAATACTTTGACAAACAATTTTGTATATAAAAGTGTGATAATCGAAGTTAAAATTTTAAATTTGTCAAGCAAATGAATGAGGTAGAAGTTTATTTAAACTCACGAAAGTTACCGTTAAGTTAGAGAGCTATAAACTCGGTTTCTGAGTTGAAACCGTAGCTGCGACACTGGTAGCAGTCCAAACGTGACTCTGTCCCATCTGGCTCATCAAACGCAGACGATTCTTATCCGGCATTGTTCATGGTTCACTTGCTTAAAGCTGACATTCCGCAAAGCAGCCTCCGTGAGCTTTGTTGGGAGCTTTTTATTGTTTTAAATATTGTTCCGGGGAGAACTTTCGCACAAGAATTTTCTGGTTGGAGTGTCCGTAGAGGGAACTTAATGTCTACGCAATTTGCCGACGAAGAATTTGGCCAAAGTTTTTTTTTAATGATGAGGGTTGTTGTAAAGTTTAATTATTATTTCGGTGTCTGTTTATTTTGTTGCCTTGGTTTTGTTATGAAGCGGTATTTCGATGAGATTTTGCAACCCATTTAGAAGATGTTTTTAATCTGACTCTATTGGTAACTCCACCACTTTTTTCCAATTATTATTTATCGTGCATTAAATTGTAAAAACTAAAAGACCTTATTGAAGTATATTTCAGGTTATGTTTGCCTTATCTGACAGTGCTACTCTAATAGAAAAAATAATCTCCAGAAAAGAAGTAACACATTATTTTTTGGCTATCAGTTGAGCTAACTCTGGCGAACTGAGATGAAGTATTTATTAGATGAAACCTAATTCATATGTATGTAATTAATTATTTTTAAAAGATAAATTATTGCACAATTTTCTCTGTTTAAAATATACATTTACGATTTATTCAAAAATTATTGCGCGCACTAAACAAATTAAAATTTAACTTAATTTCATTAAAAATAAATGTAAAACAAAAGAGACGAAAAACACATTGCTGCAACCACTTACTTTAGTAAACACTCCCCGCCCCATCTTTTTGTAGCAACTCGGCCAGCAAGCGAGCCGAGTCAACTGCAAACGCGGCCATAAACAATGAAAACCAATTTATTTTAATCTGTACCTTCAAGCCATTTTCATACTTTGTGATATAAGCAGCAATGATGAAATGCCATATTACGCTATCTTGACATAGGTACTGCTTTCTTTTTGCTTTTATGAGCTTTCATAAAGACTACAATGTTCTTGGTCCCTTACGTATTTTACGTGTCATCTCTCTATGCTGTTCGTGCATGATGGATGATGAGAAAAAGCTTTAAAGTTAAGACGTTCTCCAACTTATCTGACTGTTCGTCGGACATCTTCCTTTCTCAAACTTTCAACGTAACAAAATCTTAATTCATATCGATATGTACACTTATAATTTACATAATATTAGATTTTTCTTTTCAATTCTTTTTATCTCTATTGTATTATACAAGATTCACTTTTATGGTATTGTACTCTGGTAACTGTCTGCACTAAAATTGTACTTCGTAAACCAATTTCATTGAATAATGAAAGAAAAGGAAAAAACAGTGTCCCTCAGTTTTCAACGACTTCAAATAGAATATTTTGCAACTTAATTTCCAAAGTGCCTACATACAACCCGCCAATAATTGTACGCGTATGAACATTCCAGTACAAACATCGTTTTAGGATTACAATTAACGCTTTAGATGTTATGGCAAACAAAATTTTAGTGGATATCACATTTTTCTCATTTTTATTCACTCTTCTTAAACATTGGTTCATCTAATAGACAACATTTTAGAGAAAATCCTTTTTAGGGTTCTATGCTTCAAAAGAAAAAAGAAGTCATTAGAAGATCTTTCACGTATCTGGCCGCTTGTATGTGTACTTTTTTGGCGGATTTCAATAATTTAACGTACAAAGTTGAAATTGGCATAATTATAATTTGCATGTCTCAATAGTCAGCATTCTAAAATATTCATATGTAAATCTGCTGCTGTTAGCGACAAAATAAAGAAAAAACAGCGTTACTAAAAATTTATCTGAGGTTTATCGGAAAACTACAACGATGGTTCTAATTTTTTATAGTTTTTTAGTTTACTCACATGTCTGTCTATAACTGCTGGTTTTCTCAGAAACCATTAGAGTAGAGACTTGAAATTTGGCATAGAAATACATCTTTTTAACTCACATATCCCCCATTAGCTAACTCATTTAAATTTTTCATATGATAATAAGAAACATGGTAAATGAAGTACTCCAAAAAAAATTTTTTTATTTCATTTTATATTTCCTGTGAGGTATAATTTTAAAGGGTTTATTTTAACTCATAATTTTAAATAGCACATTTAAAAAGATAAGATACTACTAAACCAAAAATCATGAGGAAACGGGAAATGTAAGATCTGACTAGAAGATTACAGAAAAACTCTAGTGATTATACTGTTTGTCATAACTTTGAAATATTGACCTTTTTAAATACTATGTAATTTTTTAAAGTACTTAATTGCAACCCGCGTGGTGCGGGTTCTTCCGGTACTTTACATGTTTCATCTTATTTTTAATTAATACCCTTTAGTACTACTTCATTTCAAATAACAAAATACATTAATACTGAACTTTCATTTTATTTAAATTGATGTCAACTTTATTATAATAAATTTTAATTAATATTTTAAACTGTTTCACTGGAAACTAGTTTCATAGATTAAAATATACCGTTGCGTGGTTTTTGCTAAATAATTGTTTGACACCTACCTGCTGGGCTGAGAAAGATTTATTTCAATTACGTGCTATTTTGATAATGAAGATAATTGAAAATAATTATATCATGTGCCATAAAGAAGCGAAGACTTTTAGATTGTTCCAGTACATGTCAATATAGGTCTACATGCAGATCAACAAAATGCGGTGAGGTTTGAAAACCATTGACAGCTAGTAGGCTTGAAAATTACTTCATATTTTAGAATATATCTTCTTACAACAATAATACACAGTGTTTATATTAGTTTCCACTGAAAAATAAGCATAAACCCAAATTATAATAGTACTTCATTTCCAGCGATTTTCATTATAATGGAGTCAATAAAATATTACAATTCATAATTTTATTTTGCTTAATAAAAATAATAAATAAAATTATGTACAAAAATATATTTTAAATGAAGTTAGACATATTGAACAGTTCTTCAACCAAGACGTAAATAAAAAAAAATATAAAGACGCCTGAACCAATCTCCGACACGTCGAACTGTAAATATTTAAAGCATAAAGGACAGGAAACAATACCATAAGAACCTTAAGGTCGTGTTCGTAAAACTTACAACACCCAGGACGCTGCTCGACGACAGGACGTCACTTTACTGGCTTTTAGGCTGTTTTTCATTTTAGATGTAAAACTAGAAATTCGACCCGCTGTTTGCACGGGACAACTTCTTCTATTTTACACATTTTTATATTTTCACGCTTTTCCGTCTGAGGCTCACCCAAGAGGATAACATAGGGTTCGTTAGATAGTGACACCCAATGTAAATATAAATCCATTATTAAATTTTAAAGAAAAGGAAAACTGACATCTAGTGGAGAATTATCAAAGTATGAATTTGACATTTCCTTATAAAGAAACAGATGTCGCTGTAGAATTACGTAGTAAATTATTAAACAATTGCTTAACTGCCATAAAGAATATAACTTTAACATGAAAAAAACAGATAAAAATCATGATAATTGCCATGGTATTCCTTTATCGGAAAGGTAATGTTATGCCATTAGTGTTTAAATACAATATCAGGCAATTCTCAATCACTTTTTCGAGCATTTGGGGTCATAACTTGGCAATAACGCAGGAAATATTGTTTTCCAAGTAGTTCAACATCTGTTGTTTATCGGCATAGACTAGCGACTTTACATATCTCCCCAGAAAATAATCCATAAGTGTGATATCACACGATAGTGGAGACCAATTCACAAATGCATTACGCAAAATTAGGTACTCATCGAATGTTTTCTGCAATAACTTGTTGAAAACTCACTGTCTTGTTGAAACTATAGCATCAGTGCCATTCAATTGGGGAACGATAAAGTCAGTAATAAGGCTTACTGTAATGTTATCGTCAGCATAATTTTTAAAGAAACACGGATCAATAATTCCACCCGTCCATAAAGAACGCCAAACTTGGACTTTTTGTGGTTGTGACAGCGTTTCAGTAATGGCACACGAATTTTCTTCATTTCAAATCCAGAAATTGTCTTTCTTACCTTAGTCACTCAAACAAAAATGAGGCTCGTCGGTGAACAAATTCTTTCTTGAAAAGGTGGTCGAACATTGGACTCCCAAATTGTGCTTCTTTCGAGCCAGCCGCGACGCCCATATGCCGAAAATCGTATTTTAACGCAAATTTCAATAAATTCTACAAACATATAAACACGCGGGCGCGTTTTTATGTATGTGTGTGTGTGTGTACTTTAAAATTGTAATAATACGTGGTTGATAAAATCACTAAGGAAAATATAATTTGCTGAATCCTAGTATAGAGGAAGATTTCACAACTAAAGTTTGAAGACCACAAAACTGCCAGCAATATAGATACTATGGAATATAGCCTCATGTCTTTGGAAATGGAAATTATTAAATAAGAAAAGAAAACTCTGCAAAAGATATAATGCCATTTCACCATATTTTCCACAAGTTCTTTTTTAAACACAAAAAAAGTTGGTAAAATTTGTTTTTCCACTGGTTCGTTTTTTAAATACAAAAAAATGTCTGTAGAATTTGTTAGTTATGGGGTTTCTCAATGTGCTCAATGATAGCCAATTTTCGGTTTCATCTAAAGACGAAATCGAAATGGAAGTCACGTCTCCATCTTTCTCCATCAAATTTTCATAATTCTCTGAGCGGCGAACGCGTACTGCCTCGAATAATTTCCTTGGAATTCCTCTCCTTCAACTTCTCACATTATTTAGGCACTGGAGGGTCTCAGCGCCAGGTAAAAAGAAATTCCCATTAACAATAAATTTGCCGCGTTCATTACGGACTTGGCGGGAGCGCGACCTGGATTTCTTTTAAATTTATAACTTAATTTTGTTCGAGGAAACTGTGGTTTGATAATGCGTTGTTTTGAATTAATGTACCGTTACTTTGGTCGCGACTTCGTCTTTTGGCACAAAGCTGTAAAACAAAATGTCACGTCAAGTTCATGTACAATTAATTTCTGATCTGGAAAATGATTACTGTAATGAATGAGCAATTTTACTAAACACGTAGATGGAAACAAGCGAACCATTATAATACTTTGAGTTTTGAAGTTCTTGTAATTTTTTATATTATACATATATTGCAATATTTGTAACATCTATTAATAATGTAATATATTAAAGGAAAGTTGCATGAATTTTGTTTCTTTTTACTCGAGTTTTACAAAAGAATGCTTCAACTAAAATTTCACCACTTTCGATCCCAAACTTTACTACTTTTTCAAGTTCTTATATTAAAAATACTAATTGAAATCTTTATGAAACTGGTTATTGATTTTCTTCACGCAAGTCACATTTTCACGTTTTTCCATTTATATTTCTTCTGAAAACTCAATAGAAATTTTGATATAAGAGTAACGTATTGCAAGTAATTAATGGAGAGCTAGTTGAATTCAAGCGCCAAATTTTCCGTACTTAAAGGTTTCAGATTGTTTTATTGCATATAGTGTGATTATGAGGGTAAATATAGGAAAAATAATTTACGATTCCGTACCTCAAGGTAAGAACTCCTGAAAATAGAGAAACTTAACTCTTATAAGATCACTCACGTGTTTGTATGTACGTCTCCCTCGATCATTTTTCTCAGAGACTACATGACCTTGAAATTATAAATTTCACATAGTACCAAAGCATATTAACCCGCATATATCTAAAAAGCTAACATTCAAAAGTATTTTTATGGAAATTTGGAGCATAGGGACAAATTAAGCACTCGAATTTTTAAACTCAGCACCGAATTTAAAAATATGGTGTGGGGTCTAATCGAATAAAATCGAAAAGGTTAATTACAACGTTTTCAAGAATAGTTTTTCATTGCTTAATTTGTCCCCCCTGGGGCAAATTAAGCACTGAATTTAAAAATATGGTGTGAGGTATAGTTCGAAAGGGCTAATTACAACGTTTTCAAAAATAGTTTTTCATTGCTTAATATGTCCCCTCTGGGGCAAATTAAGCACCGAATTTAAAAATATGGTGTGGGGTATCGTTCGAAAGGGCTAATTACAACGTTTTCAAAAATAGTTTTTCATTGCTTAATTTGTCCCCCCTGGGGCAAATTAAGCACCGAATTTAAAAATATGGTGTGGGGTATCGTTCGAAAGGGCTAATTACAACGTTTTCAAAAATATTTTTTCATTATTTAATTTGTCCCAGGGGGACAAATTAAGCATCGAATTTAAAAATATGGTGTGGGGTATCGTTCGAAAGGGCTAATTACAACGTTTTCAAAAATATTTTTTCATTGCTTAATTTGTCCCTTCTGGGGCCAAATTAGTGGCCAGATGGGGGCAAAATAAAATTTAAAATTTTTAGTGTGTTTATATTTTTATTCAAAATGAATCCAAAATGTGAGGTTGAAATATTTTGAATATATTTGGCATTAATTTTGTAGAAATTCATTATTTGAAATTGAATGAAACTACGTGATGTTATATTATTTCTACTTTATTTAAGTTCTTTACCACGACCTAGGTTTCGTTGTATGAGGCGTTATATAGGCTATTATCAAAGATGTAAACTGTGATGTCAATCTTCGTAAAAGCCCACCTGAAGATGTTGTAATCTTCAGGTGGGCTATTAGCAAAGTTAATCTTTGCTAACAGCCCTCCTGAAGATGTTGTAATACAACGAAACCTAGGTGTGGTAAAGAATTAAAAGAAAGTGGAAATAATATTACATCACGTAGTTTTATTTAGTTTTTAAGTTGAAATATTTAAAAGTGGGACAAGATCAAATAACATCATATGAAAGGGCTTTATTTACACATTACAAATTAACTTTATGTTAATTTTAAACAACATTGTCTTTATAATAATATAATTCGAATAAATGTTGAAAACTACGTAATTAGTACGAAAATTAAATTATATAACCAACATTAGTTAGGGAGTCATCAAATTTAATAATCGTTATAAATAACTGCTTCCCAAGATTATCTGTGATGATAACAAGTAACGTGTTTTTTAGTTTAATAAACATTTTACAAGTATATTGTGTGATAGAAACTGTTTTCCTTCACTGTAAAAGGTTTTGGTAAGAAATTATGAATGAATAAAAAACTGGATGCAGTTAATAATAGCAATAATTTTTTTTATTCATTTATGACAATTCTTTTTTTTACTATAACTTTATATTTAACGGTGCCTGGAACAAATTCCTTTAGCCATTAAACAGGGCACCGCCGTTTAATCATTACATTAATATACCCGTTTTGCTTTCCATAAAACGGCAATGTCTGGTAATGAGAATTAACCCTCTTTAGTGGAATAATTATCACACACAATAAGTGAACTCTCATCTCCGGGAAAGCCAAGGAGCAGAACAGACCCGCAGCATCCCTAGCAAAAGGGCTGTCAGCAATCAATTAGGCCTATATCGTCTCGAGATGAGCCCGTGCTATTTTCTCGCGAAATGGAGTTCGATTCCCGCTCTCAATTAATTTTTATTTTCTCCTTTTACCCTCTGGGAGCGAGTTAATTGACCTCTTTGTTCGATCAGAGCTAATGGTGTTGTTCATATGCGCGCTGCCGATGGAGAAGTGTCGATCGTTAATTGTTTAGGAGGTTATGACGTCGAGAACGAAACGATGAAATATTTTTTTTGGTGTTTGATCCAAATGGGAACTATGATGGTAAAGCATGTGTTAAATTGTTGATGAAATATTTTTTTTGGTATTTGATCCAAATGGGAACTATGATGGTAAAGCATGTGTTAAATTGTTGATGAAATATTTTTTTTGGTATTTGACCCAAATGGGAACTATGATGGTAAAGCATGTGTTAATTTTTGGTATTTGATCCAAATGGGAACTATGATGGTAAAGCATGTGTTAATTTTTGGTATTTGATCCAAATGGGAACTATGATGGTAAAGCATGTGTTAATTTTTGGTATTTGATCCAAATGGGAACTATGATGGTAAAGCATGTGTTAAATTGTTTGCGTAGTGTTACAAAAGAAATTCGCAATTTTTTCCAAATATTACTTGAAACGCATGGGGCTGAACCAGCTGTTTCAAGGATGTTATTATTAGATAATATAAACTAAAAAGTAAGCACACATATTTAAAAAGAATGCTATCCTTTCTTTTGCAATAGACCATAAAAGGTCAAATAATTTTCTTAAAATTGCTGTGGTTTTTCCAAAAACATTAATTTCTTTTAGTATTAAATTAATTACAAATAAACTATAACTTTTAATAAGCTGCCGCTTTGTAAAAATGTATTTGAAGACGATAAAGTTTTAGACCAAATTTCAACTTTTTGAAGATTATTTGTGGGTAGATTTAAACTTTTAACTGTATGTTTACGTAAAACATAGCTCACTGTATGGTGAAAAATTAATAAAGTAGATTTTCTTAGTTGTCTATGTCTCTTGAATTTACTGATGATGATAATTTAATGTTATTATTATTAATAAAGTTAGATAAGAAAAATTGTGTTGATAATAATAACTTTTCCTATCTAACGTTATTAATAATAATAATGTTTCTTATCTAAAGTTACTGATAATGATAATCCACAATTAATCCTGGCTGTTAGCAAAAAATCTTTGCTAACAGCCCACCTGAAGATGTTGTAATACAACGAAACCTAGGTCGTGACAAAGAACTTAAAGAAAGTAGAAATAATACTATATCACGTAGTTTCATTTAATTGTGAATAATGAATTTCTACAAAATTAACGTCAAATATATTGGATATTGATAATTTTTAACCGTAGATTTAAACGACCTAAATACTACCATTTAATTAGACATTAAATGGTAGTATTTAAGTCGTTTAAAATTCTAAATACTACCATTTAATTAGACATTAAATTGTAGTATTTAAGTCATTTAAAATTCTAAATACTACCATTTAATTAGACATTAAATGGTAGTATTTAAGTCGTTTAAAATTCTAAATACTACCATTTAATTAGACATTAAATGGTAGTATTTAGGTCGTTTAAAATTCTAAATACTACCATTTAATTAGACATCTGAATTGAAATGACTAGCTAACTAATGCAAGTTAGCTGAATCGGTTTAATTTATATGTCCAGTTAAATGGTGGTATCTAGAATTTTTTCAGCTCGTTTATATGTACGGTTAAAAAATTGGAGTGAGGCCTTATATCACCCCTTACTTTGAAGCTTTGTAGTTAAAAAAGCTTACTGAAAATGAGACGCATTGAATTATATATATTTACATCACAGTTTACCAGTTTACAATACTGTACAAGTTTTCTGCATATCACTCGGACTGATATAGCATATTATCTTAAGGATATCCCGTATCTACGGTTGAAAAATTGGATTGAAGCCTTACATTACCCCTTACTTTAAAGCTTTCTGCAAATTAAACGCAGTGATGTAAATCTCAATGTCACTTTCTAATCCCATCTCTCCCTATTCCGCACCTACTATACATCTATAGGGAAACGTATTAATTATAAACTGACATTACAGTTTACCAGTTTACAATACTGTACAAGTTTTCTGCACATCACTAGATCGGATATAGCATATTATCTTACGGATATCCCGTAAGATAATAAGCTGTATCCGACCGAGTTACATGTAGAAAACTTGGGTATTTTTTTTGGAGTTCCGCATGGCAAAAACAAAACGAAAACCTTGTAAGGCCGCTCACGTGTTTGTCTATATTTTGTCTATCATAACCGTTTTTCTCAGAAACCACTTGACGAGTAAATTTGAAATTTGGTATAATGGTAAAACATAGTAACACGCACATACATCAACAAGCATCACTCAAAAATATTTTTAAGCGGGGAGGAGTTAGGAGGGTGTAAATACTTGATTTTTTAATTCGTATGTAGTATGGTACATCATTTGAAAGAGTTAGTTAGAATTAAAAAATATTTACATCCCCCGCCTAAACTAATTAAATTAAAATTATGAATAAAATGTGATTTTTAGAAACCTACACAAATATAACAAAAGTATAGCGATCATCCGAGGTCTCATAATTTTTAAGATATGCATCATATTTTAACACTTGTGAAAGATTCAAAATTAAATGAAACTACGTGATGTAGTATTATTTCTACTTTATTTAAGTTCTTTACCACGACCTGGGTTTCGTTGTATTACAACATCTGCAGGTGAGTAATCAGCAAAGATATTTTAATCCTTACAAATTGTCCAGCTGAAGATGTTGTAATACAACGAAACTTAGGTCGTTATAAAGAATTTAAATAAAGTAGAAATAATACTACATCACATAGTTTCATTTAATTGTGAATAATGAATTTCTACAAAATTAACGCCAAATATATTCAACACTTGTGGAAGATGTAGTAGGACAGGCTATATATTCAAGTTTATCAAAAATTACTATTTTCAAATAGTTCAATATGAACACTATCTATCATTTAAATGTTTGTAAGTACCTAAATGTACATGGAACCTCATAGTGCCAGTTCTACTCGTGCTTGACAGGTTTTTTATGATTTTTATTATAGCACTTCAGACAATAAAAGTAATAAACAGATTTAATTTTAGGTGACCTTTATTTTTCAATATTTTTACCTTCGTACCGTCGAATTTAACACTTTTTTTTCAGTGTCGCTTTGAACTTTCATGCTTATAGTTTTTTAATACAAAACTTTAATAATACATAAGCAAATTTACAAAATAAAATTTAGCTGAAAATCTTTAGTATCGCAGAAAAGTATAAGCGTTCTGACATTTGTCAAACCACGCTTCAGTTGCGCCGTCTGGTATTATTAAATTTTCTAGAAAGCCTTATTAATTCGTAGAGGCGGCACCGTGAAATGAATATGAATTTTTCATATCTCACGTTGAATCAAAATGAAAAGGAGCACCCACACATTGCTTCAAAGGTGACATCCTTAAATGTTCTTTGTGAAGACGGAGTATACGGGCTGTCAGCCTGATAGGCGGAAGGCTTAAGCGCCACAAAGAAGAGGAACAATGTTATTTTAATTCTGTCGCGCGCAGATTACCTCCCTGTTTTGAGTTAGATATTATTTTGTGTAAAATTTAAATTTAAAATTTAAATCTATTTAGATAATGGAAAATATGTGGTGGACATATGCTCTTTCTCAGTAAATTTGAGAATATTGGAAAAGTAATATCACAAATCCAGTGCAACAATGTCACAAGTGCCATATATATATATATATATATATATATATATATATATATATATATTACAGCGGAAGCGTTTACAGAGTTTGATCTTAACAGAATGGTAAAAATTTTTAATTTAATGATTTGAGTTGATGATCATTATACCACATAGATTGGTATAATGATCATCAACTCTTGTCTTAGACATTGCTTCACTTTTTTTCTAATTTTCACATTTATGACGTTATTGCATCCATCTGATGCATATCGCATGTCTAATGCTTCTATGCATTTGAGACCTTGCTTCACCTTTTTTACATAAATATAAAATGAAGCCCCAAATGAAAATATTGAACGAGAAAGAGGGAAAATATCAAATATGTCAAATTCAATTAAAATCGATTACAAATTATATATATATATATATATATATATATATATATATATATATATATATATATATATATATATATATAATATATTTGACTGCAACTTGTGGACCGAAATATTTTAGGAAAATACCTTTTTAATCTACCGTCGTCTGTCTTCTCATATAATTTATTTTTTGATAAATCTTAATATTGTTTAAACGTAAATAGCTCGAAAATCGTATACGATTTGTCAGTTCGATCTTCAGTCAGTTCGATTCGATCAACTGAATTTTTTTTTGATGAAAAAACCATAAACAATCAAATTGTTTCCTCTTTATAAATGGCGACTGTTATTCCGCGATGATCGGATGTTATTTTAGACCGGTGTTACCTTTGCTTTATTAGTGGATAGTGAGTAATAAAACAATTACTCGGCTTGAAGTTGGTGCCACTCGTAGAAAATAAACTCTCTTATAGTAAAAAAAAATATTTTAGACCGGTGTTACTTTATTAGTGGATAGTGAGTAACAAATAAATTACTCGGCTTGAAGTTGGTGCTACTCGTAGAAAATAAACTCTCTTATAGTAAAAAAAATATTTTAGACCGGTGTTACTTTATTAGTGGATAGTGAGTAACAAATAAATTACTCGGCTTGAAGTTGGTGCCACTCGTAGAAAATAAACTCTCTTATAGTAAAAAAAATATTTTAGACCGGTGTTACTTTATTAGTGGATAGTGAGTAACAAATAAATTACTCGGCTTGAAGTTGGTTCCACTCGTAGAAAATAAACTCTCTTATAGTAAAAAAAATATTTTAGTCCGGTGTTACTTTATTAGTGGATAGTGAGTAACAAATAAATTACTCGGCTTGAAGTCGGTGCCACTCGTAGAAAATAAACTCTCTTATAGCAAAAAAAATATTTTAGACCGGTGTTACTTTATTAGTAGATAGTGAGTAACAAATAAATTACTCGGCTTGAAGTTGGTGCTACTCGTAGAAAATAAACTCTCTTATAATAAAAAATAAACTTGGTGTCCGTAAAGAAAAATAAAAAAAATTGTGTCCTCTTTATAATATAAACAGTAAATGTTACCAGTTAATGTCCATATTTATTTTAAATTGATGTTAGTTAATAAAAGTAGGTAGTAAGTAATCAATTAGATGGCATAAACTTGATATTACTCATGGGAAATAAACTTTCTTATAGTGGAAAATACTCTCCGTGTCTAGAACCTTAAATGAAAATGGTTTTTCTCTTTTTATATTATAAATACAGAGTGTTACCCGACGAGTGCCCTAATTTTATTTATATCGATGTTAGTTAATAAAAGTAGGTAGTAAGTAATCAATTAGATGGCATAAACTTGATATTACTCATGGGAAATAAACTTTCTTATAGTGGAAAATACTCTCCGTGTCTAGAACCTTAAATGAAAATGGTTTTTCTCTTTTTATGTTATAAATACAGAGTGTTACCCGACGAGTGCCCTAATTTTATTTAAATCGATGTTAGTTAATAAAAGTAGGTAGTAAGTATACAATTAGATGGCATAAACTTGATATTACTCGTGGGAAATAAACTTTCTTATAGTGGAAAATACTCTCCGTGTCTAGAACCTTAAATGAAAATGGTTTTTCTCTTTTTATGTTATAAATACCGAGTATTACCCGGCGAATGCCCTAATTTTATTTAAATCGATGTTAGTTAATAAAAAGTATCAATTAGATGGCGTAAACTTGATATTACTTGTGGGAAATAAACTTTCTTATAGTAGAAAATGCTCTTGGTGTCTAGTTTTCGTTTTTCGCTTTTTATGTTATAAATAGCGAGTGTTATCCGGCGAATGCCCTAATTTTATTTAAATCGGTGTTAGTTAATCAAAGTAGGTAGTAAGTAATCAATTAGATGACGTAAAGTTGACATTACTCGTGGGAAATAAACTCTTTTATAGTAGAAAATACTCTCGGTGTCTAGAACCTTAAATGAAAATTGTTTTTCCCCTTTTATGTTATGAATACCGACTTTTACCTGACAAATACCCGAATTTTATTTAAATAGGTGTTAGTTAATAAAAGTAGATCGGAGTAATAAACAAATTAGCTATTGTAAACTTGGTCTCACTGTAGAAAATATACTCTGTTATAATAGAAAATAAACACGGTGTCCGATACTATGAATAAAAATTTGTTTCCTCTTTGAATGATTTTCCTCTTGATTCGGTGATAATTAATCAAAGAAGACAGTAAAAAAGAAATAAATTTTCCGACGTAAATTTAATGTCACTCGTGCCGTCTACCCAGCATGACAATTTGGAACATAACCTCCGATGATACGCGCATTGGAAACGCCTATATTAAGCAGTAGATTGAGACAAGCTGTTGATAATGACTATAGTAAAAATAAACTCGGTGTCCGGAAACATTAACAAAGAAGGTTTTCCCACTTTTTACGTTAGCGTATTGTTATATTAATACAATATATTTTAAAAAGTACTCTCCCCCGCTCCCCTACCATAAACTCACTAACGTAAACAGTACACCCCACTTCCGCTATTGTTTGTGTAATATATAAATGCCGTTGGAAATTTCTAATAGTCAATATTTATAAATTACCCACCTGAAGATGTTATCATGTAACGAAACCTAGGTTGTGAGTAAGAATTTAAATAAAGTAGAAATAATACTACAACACATAGTTTCATTTAGTTGTGAATAAAAATTAAGTGATAATGAATTTCTACAAAATTAACACCAAATGTATTTAATTATAATTGATGAGTTAACCAAATAAATTAGGCGCCGTAAAATTAATGTTACTTATAGGAATTATACTCTCTTTTAGTGGAAAATAAACTCGGTGTCCCTAATCAATCCCTTTCTATGATGTAGTTATTAATTACCTGATTATTATCTATTACTTAAGTAGGGAAAGTATTTTTTAATACATTATTTTAATATGTATTTATCCAAGGTTTATTACTACTGATCAACTATTTTTACATTATCATATGGCGTGATGTCTGTAACCATCCTGAAGGAAAATGTGTAGGTACGTTACAGAAAATTTTACCTATTAATTTAGTAATTTCGGAAATTAGTATTTGTATACGAACAAACTAACACATTTTTCTTTATGTGTAATATAGAATAGGTTAATGATTATTTTTGTGTGTGCATGTCCTGGTATTTGACCAATTTTTATATCATGGACGGTTCATAGTCACATTATCAAAATTACTTTTCTTCAAATGAATCTATTTAAATAAATATGACTAAAAAAACTACTAAACATAATTTCGTGGAAATTATACTGTACAACTATGGCCTACTCTGAATGTAGTCGCAAACATGTCGCATAGTGTGCAGAAATTGATGTTTTGTGTACTTAGCTAAAGCTAAAATACAGTAAGTTTACTTTGAAAAACTGTTACCGCAAATGTGTTCTACTAGTCAATGCGACCATTTTATATTTTAAGAGAATTTCCATTTAATCCATTATTATGAAAATCCAATCCATTATTATTTGCATGGAGAAAAACCAAAATAAGAAAGAGTGAATGGAAATTTCTTAAAAATATGGTTTATAATTTAAATAAGTGGGTTATTTTTATTGTCTGGATACGACATTTGATGTCCCGTAAACCCTGAGAGCAGCGCCATGTTGGACTTCCAATTTTAACTTTTAAAATTCTGCTTTTCTGATAAATCGTTAATACCACTTGTTTTGTACATGCATCCCAATCAATGATATCACGTCTTGGCGAATATGTCATTCAACTGATGAACCAAAGAAGTCAAAATTTACATTTTTGGATAAGACTTTATATTACATAAACTGTTTAGAACAAATGTTGCAACACATTTCTGCTTTTGTTTTTCGCTAAGCCCACAAAATAAAATTTTAGACACACACCTCCCCTCCCCCCACAACCCACCCACCCCATGCGTGGTGTGGAGATATCCACCTACTTTTTTAAGGCGGTTAACAGAGAAATCTACTATTGAATATATTTGGCGTTAATTTTGTAGAAATTCATTATTCACAATTAAATGAAACTACGTGATGTAGTATTATTTCTACTTTCTTTAATTTCTTTACCACGACCTAGGTTTCGTTGTATTACAACATCTGCAGGTGGGTAATCATCAAAGATATTTTAATCCTTACAAATTGTCTTATTTGGTTATCTTCAGGTGGGATATTAGCAAAGATTAATATCCCACCTGAAGATGTTGTAATACAACGAAACCTAGGTCGTGGTAAAGAAATTAAAGAAAGTAGAAATAATACTACGTCACGTAGTTTCATTTATTTGTGAGAGAAATCTACCTTAAGAGCGGTTAAAATTCGACTCTTGCACGAACAACGTGACCTAAATTGTTTCAGATTCTACATGTTCGCCGCAATTAACGTCACATCGAGATAAATGGTGATGGACTCCTCCTTCGTTAGGTACGAATAAATGAACAGTATTCTAAGAGCTGGCGAACAAAGCAAATCAATTAGCCCGCTCCCTATGGGAATTCAGAGGGAATAAAAATTAAGTGAGATCGGAGATTGATCGGGATGGACCGGGCCGCGAACAGTGCTTCGAGTTCATCTTGGTGTGATGGGTACCTAATTGAGGAGCCCATGTTATCATTGACAGCCACTTTGCCAGTGAAGTTATTGGGTCGATTTTATGTTGTGAGCGCGCGGCGTTTTTTTATTTCGTGATAATCATATGAATTTGAGTTAATTTTTGATGAACTGAAAGTTCTGTTAAACAAATAATCTACGTTTATAGGTTAATAAGATATATTATCATATTTCTCTCTCCTTGTCTCTAAGTCCCTACCTATTATATATGCAATGTATCAAATTAACACGTTATGTAGTAACGTTGACGCAAAACTGAACATAGTTTTAAAAATGTATAATTTAAATTCTTGGGTTCTCCCAGGAGAATAAATAAACAAAGCTTTCATTTGACATCCGTAATAAAATAATGAATGAAAGGCTTTTTTCTTAAAAACAAAAAAAAAACAAAATTTATAATTATACTTCAAAGTCGATTGTTAACAGCATACTGCCTCTATAACTGTTATGGATTTCATGCTAGATGCACTTTTTCAATTTTGGAATAGGACAGGTGAGACGAAAAGGCAGACAGATAGATACCTAGGTCGTGCCGTAAGAGTCTGGTTTATACACTTTAGTATAAAAATCCAAAAATTTTCACTGATCCAACTAATAATGAACTAAAATCTTATTTCTAACCACTATCAAAATTTTATCTTTCAACAAGTAAAGTGAACAATGTATCTAATAGATTTTCCCCGGAAAAACTGCACTAACGTCTAATTTAGTTCTTTACTGTTATAAATGCTCTATTTTTCCTTACGACATTTCTTTGCAGAGCTGATTCCTCTTATGATTCTAAAGGTAAAATATTTTTCACGGAAATGAAAAGGTTTAATCCTTTTTGAAAATATCGCCTTCAAGGTTCGAATTAAAAAAAAACAAGCTTTTACCATAAAATCACTTCCACATATTTACTACCTCAAATCCAACTAACCTAATAAAAATAAAACTTAAGAATCAGGAAACCTTTTCCATAATTATACGTGAATAATAAGATAAGCTGACGATTTACAAAATATCGATACGACATTTTTCTTCCATTATTTTCATTATGCATGTGGTTCATCACATCGTCAGGTCAGGAAGAACTAAAATAAAAATGAGTTTAATCATTTTTTTCTTTTTTTATTCAGAATAATGAGCCAAATGACCTTTTAAAAGGTGCCTTAAGATAAAATGCATCTATATCTGTATTACCCCTAGTTTGATCTACTTCTAAACCTAAGTTCACGTCTTTAACTCAACGACTGAAAAAGACACGATAGCAACAACTTTTAACGTTGAAATAAATTTTCTCTGAATCTAAAAGATATATTTTAATGGAAAATTTTCGTTTTCCTTGATTTTCTATTAATTACATTATTATTTTACTTAATTTCAGAGAGCAAAAGAAGCAATAATTTTGAAAGTGGTTTCCCTAATAACCTTTAAAGTTATTGAATATATTTAGCGTTAATTTTGTAGAAATTAATTATTCACAATTAAATGAAACTACGTGATGTAGTATTATTTCTACTATCTTTAATTTCTTTACCACAACCTACGTTTCGTTGTATTACAACATCTTCAGGTGGGATATTAACAAAGATCTTTCTAATATAATATCTTTGCTAATATTCCACCTGAAGATGTTGTAATACAACGAAACCTAGGTCGTGGTAAAGAAATTAAAGAAAGTAGAAATAATACTACATCACGTAGTTTCATTTAATCTTTAAAGTTATATTAACCAAAAATTGCACTGCTTTATATAAAAACATAAAAAAGTACCGTATTATTATTTTTTTCTTAATATACTGCTTTCAGATTAATCTACTAATTTCTATAAAAATCTTGATTGACATAAGCAATGGTAATGTATTTACAAACTTATTTCCGATAGATAAAATGAAATTTAATAAATATTTGTGAGAGTTTATTATGTGAATTTTTGTGTTTTCAGTTAATGACTGTTAAGAGTTTTTTAGAATATTTTTATGAATTTCACGAGGTTTCAATTTTAGTTTCTTTTTTGAGTTCCCCCAATAGTTTTTATTGGTTCTTGTTATGTTAGACTATTATAAATATTTCAATAAAATTTCGATATTTATAAATATTGATAAACGGTAAAGTTGGCTTTCAAATTAGTAAAAATTTGGGTAAATCAAGTACCGATTTGCAGTCCCAGAGACTGCACGCTTTATTGGAGACATTTCGCATCTATCCTAACGACCCTACAACTTACCTCCAACAAATGCTGGAAGTCTGAACTTTGAATTTCAAGTATGTCGAGAGAAAAATATCCAATTATCACGTATTTTAAACTTCAAGATTTTGACTATAGTTGGTCTAAAAATTTACAGCTTATATACACATTTAATCACTGCCAGATCATCAAAACCTATAGCTTATTTTCAGAAGAGCTAGAAACTTAAAATTTAGTTTACATGTAGTATTTAGAATACCGATAAAGTAGCAACTCAGACGTCTATAAAAACATTGGCTGCAAACAAAGCTCAATGGACCTATTGGGTTTCACATGTAGTAGGTTTTTACAGCTCTATTCATATACTATAACAACAGCTATGATTTCAAAAAAATGTCAAAGCTATATATTAACTATCCATTTACTTGCTATATATATTGCACACAAAATTTACTTGTCATATATATCGTACACAGAATTTTATTTAAATTGTATAAGTAATAGATAATATCATTTGGTTTGAAACATCTAAGACCTTTTACTTTTGTCGAAGGAATTTTCTTTTTTAATTGGTTCAGAAGAAAACATTTGGACCGCGTCTTAGACATTGCATTGAGTAGTTCTTCCGGGAAAGCGAGACAAATAGCCAAACAAAGTTATTTTCGCATAGGGTATAATCAGAGACCTTAATTGAACAAATAGAATAAAAATTATGAGGTTCACCCGCATAAGTTCACACATGAAGTGAAACTTCTTTGACGGTTCATACTAGTTAATAATAATTAATGATCATTCGTTATCTAGAAGTATGTTCGTTTTTTATTCTGATTAAAACTATATTTCTTATAATTTGTAGTAAAATATAAATTAATGGTAATAAAAAGTATAGATTAGGTTATGCTAATTATAATATAAATAAAACTTGAAGCTACTTAACAAATGATAATATAACACACTCTCATAAATTTTGCATTACTGAAAAAGTACACATACGGAATAAGGAAGCAGTGTCGCAGCGGAGAAATGTGTCGATGTGATTTTTTGAAACGTTACATACTAAGGAGCAATATAATCACTATATTTATAGCCCTATCTATAATACTATAAATACGAAAGTGTGCTTGTCTGTCCTCTTTTGACATCCCAAATGGGCCACGGATGGACGTGATTTTTTGCGCAGAGATAGTTGGCTTGCCAGAGATGATGATCACTACTTTTTATGCTGGAAAATTTTAGCTTAACTAACAAAGTGTGTTTTTTTCGTCTTTCTTTTACGTCCCAACGGATCGACATGATTTTTACACAGAGATAGAAAATGAACCGAGAAAGGATATAGACAACTTTTTATCCAGTGAAACTCATTCCTCCGGGAAAATTCTTATTTGAAACTGAAAAAACACATATGGAGTAAAGGAAGCTGCATCGTAGCGGAGCAACGAATAGATGTAACTTTAAGGAACAACAGAATTTCTACCTTCAATCCTTAATTTAGAGGAAAATATTAGTGTTTTCATGATTATTTGTGTTATAAAATCACAGAAATTTAATAGTTAATTCCCCTTAATCATTGAAGGTGGTGCCGCATGTTTCATTTTCTCCCTATAAGCTTGCATTAATAGAACGGATTCTTCGTTTAGACGTTTCGTAAAACAACATCAATAAATGTAATTCTAAGACATTATCTTGTTTTGAAATTTAATAAAACAAAACAAGACTCGTTAAATTTCATTTGCTTTTGCATATTTTCAAAAAATTCAACTCAAAATTAAGAAGAAAATTGACAAAATCATTCAAATACTCCTCAAAATTTTACATACTAAAATAACTTACTAAAACGAGTAAGTGAAATTTATCAAATAGTTCAATAAATAGAATAAAATCGAAACTAGTTACAATCCGACTGAAAATTGACTTATTTTAATATCGAAATGTTGCTGGAACGATTACGGTAGAAACACTTTCAAATTATAAACTGTACAGGTATAGAAACACTTTCAAATTATAAACTGTACAGGTATAGGAACACTTTCAAACTACATATAGAAATACTTTCAAATTATAAACTGTACATTTATATAAAATATCTAGAAATGTAATAAAGAATCCAATGTGCATTTTGTCTAACTGCTCATAAACTATTTCTACTGTATCCAATTTGACATCTGAAATAAATGGGAAGAATTAATTAACAATTTCTTAACATTATTAATTACATGTAATAATCATATATATGTATGCGCGTGTATATATATATATATATATATATATATATATATATATATATATATATATATATACATATACACACGGTGTCCGAGAATATATATCAGACAAAGAAAGAAGCTATTCGCTGGCTGTAAACGAATATACCCATTTTCTAATCGAGTGGAAAACAAATATTACACATAACTCTTTTTAACGCACCCAATACTTGCCCGGAGTGCGGTGTTTACCCGCAGTAGCGATGTCTTCGCAGCTGTTCGCGGATTATTTCCCCGAATGGCGCTGAAAAAATAAATAATATTTTCAGTTTGCTGGAAAAAACAGTCACCTTTTAGATTTTATTTTAACGACAATCGACTATTTTTTAGCCATGGAATAACCTCTTTCTTTGTCCGACACCTATATCCGGACACCTATATATATATATATATATATATATATATATATATATATATATATATATATATATATATATATATGTATATATATATATATATATATATATATATATATATACATGCATATAAACATAATTTATTACATTATTTAGTTACTTATTAAATATAAAACTTAAAATTAGAGGCATCCTGAAATAAAATATTTGAATTAGATTAAATGTCTTAAGAACGGTTAATCCAACTATTATCATATGGATAATGTAAATGAGGTCGCTAATTTTTTCGAAATGCGAAATGAAGTGCGTCCAAAACAACCGTTCGCGAGCGCATCTCGGCTCAGAGTGGCGTGCAAACGCGAAATGACACTTCACCGCGGTGCCGCGGCGTACACATTGTATGAAAAATTGAAACTATATTTTTTTGGATAAATATTATTTTTTTTCTCTTTAACTATTGCGTCTATGAAAATTATAATCTCATCAAATTAGAAAAAGGGAAAATGAGCATTTTAGTCTTTTTTTTCGCATTTCGATTAAAGTATAATTGTTTAGAATATATCCTCTAAATTTGCCACTTTTTAATAATTTTGGCAAAAAATGAGTAGCAAAACGCCTATTTTCTTTAAAAAAAAATAAAACCAGTAAAATATAATCTCTACCAAATATAGAAGAAAGCCATATCAAAATTATGGTACTATATATTCGCAGAGTACAAAGTAATAGTAGCAAAGAGGAGGCTTTTCATCAAAAATGAGAATACACTCTTAATAATATTATATTGTCATCGGAACTGCACATGTCTGCAGAGTTCCAAATCGATCAGTTAATAGGAAGCAGGTGAAAATTTGGTGCAAAATTTTATAATTTTTACGGTTTTAAAACTAAATAAAATATCCTTTAACATTTACAGATACAATTGTAAACTACACACAACTTACTGAAACTGCACAGAACTTACTGAAACTGCACAGGATATATACCAGTAATTTCTTAGAGCGTCATATTGACCCTCTCGTTAATCCGAACTATCTGTAAAGAAGTCCACAATTAAAATTCGCACCCAACTGTCTTCCCACTCCCGCGCTCGTTAACAGAGCGCTCCCCTCGCCCCACCACGTCCCTCCGCACTTTCCAATAGCGGCGAAGCGTCGCGAAAATGACTTCCGACATTCCGGGAATAATCCCAGGTACGTCCCCTTCCCGGCCCGGGCATCATTATTGGC
This sequence comes from Druceiella hillmani, assembly GCA_039881145.1. Lineage (NCBI taxonomy): Eukaryota > Metazoa > Arthropoda > Insecta > Lepidoptera > Hepialidae > Druceiella > Druceiella hillmani. The sequence goes on along the minus strand of JAYKKI010000060.1, from coordinate 4,623,053 downwards.
GAATTCCAGCATTTTCCGGATATTCAACTAATGGATCGGCGCATCCGCGTAATTACGTGTGTGTCGACGCCGGCGCGCAGATATCGGTCGTCCAATTGGAATATTGTCCATTGAAGCTATTCGTGATTGAGTAACAGTTTGTAAAATTAGTTTATAGTGAAATGTTTTTTACTTTTAATTTTAAGTTTTCTGTTTAATGGAAATGATCCGAAGAGCTTTAAATGAAAAATTAGTAGCAGCCTGCGAAAATTGGAATAGAAATTTAATTAGATATTATATCAAATTAAATATAATCCAGTTCAGTCAATAAAATTATTTTTTGCCATTCGTTTTGCCAATTGATCCATTGACTCCACGGAAACTTTTCTTTAACCATATCTCGGAAATGGAAGCACAGATTTTCTGGATTTATGAAAAACTAAATTCAACCCGCAGCTTCATCCATGTGCTTTTATGATTAAGGTGCCGGGATTTGTAATTAAACTGATATGATTGCAATACTTATTTTAAATTATAATATTGAACGTTTTACCATGTTCTCTTAATATGAAAAATTTAAAAAATACTTTACGCCATTCATTGACAGGTTACAATATTAAATTTGTATTGTTGAGCAGAAAGGTCGAATATTATCCACAGAAATTATGGTATTTCTCGGGTTTAAGACTCCTATATATAAATTCTAATCATAAACTATTCTTGTTCTAAGTTTCATAAAAGCATGTTTAGCCGTTACTGGATGATTTAGTAACGAATATCCAAATTTTCATATTTATAATATAAATAGACATATACATTAGTCGAATACGATAAGGTCCCGAAAAGAAAATTCTTTTCGAAGCTCTGAAAAGAAGTGGAAACCGTTTTTTAAAATTCGTGGTTCGTTTCTAGTGTTATTCGTGTTCAAAATTGAATTCTTATGCAAAATGATTACAATATTTTCCACATTTTTCATTCTCATTTTATAAAATATAATTTGATAATTCAATATTATCTGAAAAAAACCACAAACACTTCAACGTTTTGAATGGAACATACGTTTTTGTTTATTTTATAAATCAGTTAATGATTGCTTGCTTAACCCCCAAGCGGACAACTAAAATATATATATATATATATATATATATATATATATATATTTATTTTTTTATTTTTTTCTAGCGCTTATAACTTTTCTTTGTGTGGAATTTCATAAAACCGATTTTCACTGCCTTTTTCAGGATATTGAAGAGAATTACTTCTACGTGACTCTGTCTTATTTTATTTTACACCCCGTATATTTTATATATATATATATATATATATATATATATATATATATATATATATATATCTACACAAAATATATTATCATATAGGTTTGTTTTATATCATCTATTTTTTATAATATGGAAAAAAAAGATAATAGCTAGGTGATGACGGATGCTCTCGATATAGTTTGAAACCATTGCAAAGTATTTTAGCATTTTTAAAAATTTTGTTGAAAGGAGAAATTATTTTAATTAGATTGAGTACGAAAGACAGTTTATAAAATCTTTACACGAATTGTAAGGATGATTGCCTAACTTCAATTAAGGTCTTTACTTGAATTGTAAGGATCATTGTTTAACGTCAATTAATATCTTTACTTGAATTGTAGAGACCATTGTTTAACGTCAATTAAAATCTTTACTTGAATTATAAGAATGATTATTTAACGTCAATTAAGACATTGAATATATTTGGCGTTAATTTTGTAGATATTCATTATTCACAATTAAATGAAACTACATGATGTAGTATTCTTTCTACTTTCTTTACGTTCTTTACCACGACCTAGGTTTCGTTGAATTACAACATAGTCCACCTCAAGATGTAATATAACGAAACCTAGGTCGTGATAAAGAACTTTAAGAAAGTAGAAATAATAATACATCACGTGGTTTCATTTAATTTTCAATTAAGATCTTTACTTGAATTATAAGGGTCATTGCTTAACGTCAAATAAGATCTTTACTTGAATTGTAAGGATCATTATTTAACGTCAATTGAGATTTTTACCTAAATTGTAAGAACCACTGTTTAATTTTTGACGTCAATTTAAATTATAAAATTTTCGAAAGTGAATTTTTTTCAAAAAGTGGAAAATGGTCTCTCGGAAAAAAAATATTGTAGGTGGTAGAAAAGCGATCTGATTGTGAGCAGTTTCAGAGATATCGACTCAATATTTCAATAAAATCTGGACAACAAGCTACAATTTAAGGTGAGCACTGACCTATTCCCGCCAAAGAGTACCCTTGAACCAGAAATATCAGTTAAGTGGAACGGCGATTGAAATGATATCATTCATGCGGGATCTCGGTATAATTATGGATAACCATCTAACATTCCATGATCATATAATTGGAACCTGTCAGGAAGCTTACAGAGTGCTATGATTTGACATGCGACATTCCAATGATTTCCATGACAGTGAATGTAGTGTGACTTTATTTAATTCTTTAATCCGTAGTGTCCTTGACACCAATGCAATCTTCTGGTATTCACATAAAGCAAATTATACTTAGGAAAAGTATTAGAAAATTTTAATAGATTGTCATGTAAAAAAAATGTACGGATGCTATTCACATTATAATTGACATAGACGAATGTAATTCCCTTCAGCTCTGACGGGAATAGCTTTTCATCATGAATTTTTGTTAAATTATTAAATAATTATTGATAACACATCGATCTTGGGTTTAGTAACGCCTTATGTTCCTGACTCTTCATACTATGGGCTCATCATAATTTATTTCATCTGCTTAGAGCGCTCACGAATATCCTGCAGCCTTCACCAGTTTTTCGCGCATTTATGTTGGTTAACGATATATTGCGAGAGAAGCCAAATTTTGATGTTTTTTCTACTCCATTTACAACTTTAGGAATGGAATTATCGAGTTGGTTGGTAGTTCATGTTTGATAATTAGTTTAGTTCGTTTTATGTTTAATTTGATTTACTGGTTTTTTTCTTTTCTGTTTTATTATTATTTATGTTATCACGTGTACTGTAAACTGTAGTATTTATAATATTTGCAAATGTTCAACGCTTTGCCGTTATCTGCAAGTCGAATATGAAGATTTTTTTAATAATTACTAAATAAATAAATCGTCTTTATTAGTTACTATATAACACATTAAAAATTATTTTAAAGAAATAACAGATTTTTTATTTTTCCTAAAACATTTTGTCAGTTCGTTTTTTTAAGTCCGAAAAGTTACACCAATACTACCAACTAAAAGGTACACCAATACTAACATTTTTTTATTATTGTAATATCTCAGCAGTTTTCTTGGTTTGGTTCTTATTATTAATGCTTTTTCTTAAACTGCACCGTATTCGAACATATATACAGATATATGTTGAAATTTATCGAAGTGAATGAAATTATAGAATTGTTTGATAAATTTCAATATATATAGAGTACATATTGAAATTTATCAAACGGTTCTTAAATTATTTGCGGTTCTCTTAATTTTTTGGTCATTTCTATATATTTTGTCGTCTTCTAAATAGAAAACACTGATCAAATATCAAAACATTTCGTAAATTACGGTATTTTATAATATTATAGTTATTGATATATTTTAAAATGGTTTTTCTTCATAATTGCGATATGAAATATTTATGGTAACATTTTTCAGATAATAGTATTATTTGAGGTAAATTTTGAAGCCTTCGACCTCAGCCTTTTGCTGGAATGTATTTTATTAAAACTCTGGTTATATTGTAGATAAAATGTTATATAAAAAGAATGTTGTAAAAAAAAGCCAATGTTTACTTCTAGATCGGAAAGATCTTTCAAGAAAATTTTGCATAGAAAACAGTTATTTTACCACAAACATAATCGAAATTAAACTGAAAGAAACTAATGTTATTACATCTGAGCGCACTGTTCACAAAAATTGGAGGATTTAAATTACAAGACTCATAGACTTGCCAGGAAGCCCAAATTAGCTGCTGCAATGAAAGCAAAACGTCTGAAATGGGTTTACCCATTTCAGACGTTTTGCTCTTTAGAGTATAAAGACAAAGATGTGAAGTTTCAAAGATTGGTAATTTAATATTTCATCTGATGTTAACATTTTGTCGGTAAATTTAATCTTATTCTTGCAATTTAATGCTTATTTGGTTTCTTCTACAGACCTGCTTCTGCAATGAAAGCATATTTGTAATTTTAGGGAACACAAAGCTCAATTTGTTTCGCCATCGTCAAGGTTCAGGATTTCACCCTGACTGCGTTGTGCAGGCTGTGAAACACCCGACAAAAATTATGTCATCAGTAGCAAAGGCACTGGGCACCTCTAAAGAGTAAAAGGCATCATAAGGCAGAGAATTGATTGGTTCCACTGTTAAGAAAATGGTTCCAAAATGGGGGACTATATATTTTTATGGAAGGTGTCTATATTAATTTATACATTTTGAAAAATAATGTGCTAAGAAGTGTCCAAACGTTACTTTCCAAACTGCTTACTAAATGATTGACGACATTCTGCTCGACAGCAATCTCTTAAGAGAATGAAGAAAGACGATTATATCGTAAAATGAGTTATTGTTTTAATAGATATTTTGCGATCGTCGCAGCTAAGTATGAAGAATTCACTAAAAAAATTAGGTATTTTATTTTATGGAAAATAACATATTTTAGGTCGTGGAAAATTACGTATGTTATATTGTAGACAATAGCGTATTTTACCTCGTAGCCAACACAACTGTTAAAATATAATATATTTACGTTAAAAAAAGATTAATTTTAAACATGTGTCATTGTTACATTTTATGAACTTAATGTGATTTGTGTCTTTATATTTGATCCAGAATACCTCCTATTTTTCGAAATCTGAATGATATATTTAATTTGCTGGTGTTAAAAAAAAATTAAGAAAATAATGAACTAACTAATAATAGTTTCATTAGCAATATTGCATTAAACATAATATTAAACAAAGCGTATCTAACACTTTTTTGATATCACCGTGACTTCAACGGCTGATGCAATGATATTCCAAACATACATTTTGCCACAGAAACGATCAATTTCGGTCCCGAAAACAGACCCCAGTTTGCGCTACGCTATTACGAAATGTGTACGAACAAAATCTCAATGCGATAACGCGTAATTATAATTAACAACGCCCCAACTTTGAAAATTGAAACAAAAAAATTGGAATCACTTTAATAAAAATAGAATCATTCCACCAAGAAAAAATCTGGTAACTTCAATCATTAAAAAAACATAAAAATAATCTCAGAGATGTAGAACCATACAACGAATATTACACTTGAAATATTATTTCTAAAAACTTGTAACAAAACCTATATTCCTGATTCGTCACAAAAAAACTTGGAACTTTTAACAGCCAAACAAATATTTGGATACTTTCTTCGAACAGGGAATTACAAAATATCCAAAATATGCATAAAAACACGAGAAAAATTAGAGAAAACGTTAATAGAAAGAACGGTTGAGCTGTGATGAAACTAAACAAACTACCGTTTTCCATGCTAAGCGTAAAATTAAATGAACGGGAGCACCTCAAATTTGCGGCATCTCATCGCCAAGTGCCCAAATACAAATTCAAATAGCCATGGTGTCATATTCACGTCTTTAAACTAACAGCCCTTAACCTGGCATAATTACCATCAACCGTAATGTTGCTGCCTATAAAAATATAAATGAACATGTTTAGAACGAGTGGAAGTTGCGCTACAAGCCTTCCCTACTGCCTTATTATTCACCCTCTAAATAAATATATTGCCTAGTATAAACTTTCAAATATGTGAGAAGAGAAATTATTTTTTCCAAAAAAATGTTTAGTTAATTTGGTATTAATAAAGGAGAATAAGCTTCTTTTCAAACTCTTATCTAACAATTCCAAATGAAACTTATCTTTCGTCATTAATCCCAAACTGAAATGATCATGTGGAATTTTTCAGATTTTTATCTAAAGTGCTTTAGAAATCAGGCGTGATGAACTCAAATTACAATTCAAATATTTGAAGAAATATTTTCCAGTGTGGAAAAAATTTCAAAATCAAAATAAAATCCCGATTTTCGATCATACAGATAAATAGAACATGTATTATAAGACCTACAATTTTCTTTTTAACAAATTTTATTTCTACTCGGATTTTGGATGTTAATTTTATAAAATTTGTAGAATTTTTTTGCATTTAACATTTATTTTTTTATTAACAAGATGATGGTGATAGACGAATGGACGAATTCCGGGAATTGCCGGTTCCGTTCGGATACTTCTGATTCAAATTAAAAAATGTATATATATATATATATATATATACAATTTGTAGATGCTGTTAAAGCCATACTTCATATTCAGCACAAATTTCAGCCGCAATTTTTTTGTATTAAAATTTAACTTAAGTTTGTAGATAAAATTAATGTTACAACAAAATTACACAAATTACGTATTTTCAAAATAGCTTAAAATTCTACAATTCTTATGTAACAATTTTTTTCATTCAATTATTATCGTCCCAAATTCTATTTCAACCTAAACACTCATAATACTTATATAATATAAAAATATATAAAATAAGCTTACAACATTATTTAATTTTGATAAATATTTGTTTAAGAAATGGTTGATTTGATCATATATTTTACTGCATAAATTAGTGAAAATTTCGCTAATTAATTCATGATTATTTTTTTTTTGCGTGATTAATTTAGGTACGCCATCAAAACTATATACGTACATAACGTCGTACAACAAAATGAACTCTTTTTTAAGTTTCTACTAAAATATATTATTTATGTAAAAAATTTAAATTTAATTTGATTAACATTTACTTCAGTTTTTTCTAAAGCTCCACTAGATGGAATACTGTTTTATTTTTAATTTTTTTTGTGTGATTAATTTAGGTACGCCATCAAAACTATATACGTACATAACGTCGTACAACAAAATTAACTCATTTTCAAGTTTCTACTAAAATATATTATTTATGTAAAAAAAATTAATTTCATTTGATTAACATTTACTTCAGTTTTTTCTAAAGCTCAACTAGATGGAGTACTGTTTTATTTTTAATTTTTTTTTTGTACTTTTATAAACCTTTTTATGCAAAATAAAGTGTCAAGTGACTTTTCAGATAAATTAAACGCAAAATATTTGTCACATCTACACTTTTTCTTATTATTATTATTATTTCCTACCCGATGTAGTTATTAATAACTCTGAAATTGATTTTTCTGACTTTTATATGTCTTCGGCTTTATTATTTTGCTATAGGTTAATATAAAAATATGAAAAAGAACGTAATATTTATCAATCTACATTTAAAATTATCCCCACTACTAAAATACACAATAATTCAGAAAACTTTTCTCCAATTAACTAAAAAACTTTACTCGTTTCCCACAATATTTCAATTCAACTTCATCATTTTCCAATGAATTTAATCAAAAATCCAAATATGTAATTTTTTGTGTAATACTGCAAATGAACTTTTCCCTAAAAAAGACGCAATTGATTAAGAGCGACTAGAAATGACAAGAAACTTAGAGCTTATTCTAAAATTATATTTAAATAATTTTGAAAGCTCACGCCGGCATCATTTATCTTGCATAAATTGAATATTTGTTGTGTAAATGGGATTCTTAACTCAGTTATTCGGTATAATATAACCGTTCATTGTAGCTCGCGAAGCAATTTCCAACGATCCGTTCAAGAAAGCCTCAAAGTCAGCTATAAGCATCACGTATCACATCGCCATATTAATATAATGAAGACATAGTGACGTCGGCACGTAGGTGCTAAACTGGGGGATGAATATCTGAGAGAGAGTAGGCTGGGAAGAGTTAGCCTCTCACCCTTTATAGCGACTCTGGTCTAGGGGTCGAATTCCCGGCGAGCTTTCGCGAGGAATTCCTACCCATTGTGCCATCGACCGCATTCCGAATTGGGCTTTTGTGCTTTTATTATATGGATAGAGCTTTCAGTGCGTAGGTAGAATGGCCGGAGTATAATGTTGTAAAGTATGGGCGACGAGGCAAGCCGGGGCGGTAGCTTACGAATAAGCTCCGTGTCTTGTTAAGTTTGGGCGGTTTCAAGAGGTTTTCGGACAAGCTTATGGGCATGGTTTTGTTGGGTTTTCGATGTTATTCATTCATTTTGTTGTTAATATAACTAGGTAATTTTTTATTGACTAATAAATATTTTAGATGAGCTCATAAAATCATCGTCAATAATATGACTTTATGAAGGAGAATATTGGGAATAAATTGGCTATCCCTATTTGTATTTAAATTGTTCTTATTAAAATGTACACATTTCATTTTCGTGAAAAACTTAATTATTGATTTAAAACCAGTTTCAGAATGAATTAAATGAAACATTATATTATTAAATTAAGATGTAAACTGTGCGGGTTTATTATCCATCTCGTAAGAAGAAATATATTTTAAAATATTAGTAAACGCAAATTGTTAACGTTTTTCATATCTTACTACATCATATTTCTATAAAAATGGTTAATAGTGATGAATCATGATCGAAACCTGCACAGTTTACATCTTAATTTAATAAAGCGGTGAAATCAAAGTATCCTTAATGTATTCAGCCGTATTAATGTTTCACTTAATTCATTTCTGAAACTGATTTTAAATCATTAATAACGTACATTATTTGAACCCTGTTAACTTGTTGACTCATGTAATCTGGCGTCCTGATGAAGCCACTTATCTCCTCAGGTTGGAGGAAACATTAGAAACCTTCAATAGATTTTTTTAAAATGCATGGGTATTATCATTCTCTATTCTCTTCAGATTTTATAATGATCATGGCATGATGAATTCCCTTCAACTCCGACGGAACTGCTTTTGATCATATTTATTTAAATTATTAAATCATTACGTTGACAACCCCTCGATCATAACTTGAATAAGCGCTTTCTTGACAATGTCATAGTATATTTCACTTGCCTAGAGCACGCACTAATGTCCTACTCGAAAAAAGCTTACTTATCTCTCGTGCATTATTCAACGCAGTATTGCGAGATGCAACCAGTCTACATATTTTTTCTGTTCCATTTACCACTTCCGAAATGGGGTTATGGAGTTGCTTGGTAATTCAAGGCCGATCACTAGGCGATATTTTTTCAAATTCCTCTGTTTCTGTCTTATTCGTCTATAAATATATAATTAAATAAATGACATAATCCAAAACTGTCAATATGCAGGTTAGCAATATTTATTTATTCAAAAATTTCGATTTTTTTAAGAAATTTATTTGTATTATATGAATTGACAGTCACAGAGGTTTGAGAAACCTTTTTACAAATTTTTTTTAAATTTTTTTAAGAATGGTTTTGATACACAAATTAATGTTATTAACTAGACGACTGGCAACAGGCATAACATAGTCTTTCCATAGCTGACCATATTTCTTGAAACTGTTGATGTGAGAAAACCGAAATATTGCTTTTCTTATTAAAATTTCTAATTAACAACAAATATTTGGAATTTTTTGAAATTTTTCGAAATCATTCTTGAAAAAATACCCCACAGCACAGTCTTTCAAGCTTAATATTTGAGAAACGGAACGAAAAATACTGAATGAAAGTTATGATTCTTAGACTTATTCGGAATCATATTATCCATGACACTTAATTGGGGGTGTCGTATCTAGGGCGTAGGTAAAAAACTACCCCCTTTATAGATATATCCAATAATATTTAATTTATTATTTTAATACGCATTAATTAAGAACTTTATCTGAAGGATCTAGTCACAATATTTCATGGACCTGGGTCTAAACTGTGGAAACAATGTGAGTCTTTTCAAGAGCATGAGGCATTTCAGGGCACACAGGTATGAAAATTCTAAAAATGCCTTTTTTATCATGGAAAATTAAGTTCTCTATATTATTCACATTGTCACTGGAATAATTAGCGGGTGTAGGAATTTCACTTCAGAAATATTTTATTTCTCCATTAAAATGACTGAAAATTTAGTTAAATTTTTCACTCGAACATATTTTTATTTACTTCTAATACTTCACTGCAAGCTTGGAATTCTAAATTTACAGTGTCGGACTTAATGCTACAAGAGCAATCTCTTATAGCCAAGAGTGATGAATCAAATGAAAGAAACAAGTACCTTGATAGACCGTAAAGGATTGGCAAGTGGTAGTAAATGTGACAGAAAACGAAGTATTTAATATTAATTTACATAGATATGAATGTTAAAAATACTGAAAATTAAAGCAAAACATTTATTAGTTACGAATAAAGAAACATAAATATGAGATACAAAAAATATTTTATCTGCCGATTATGATAATGCAATTTCAGACGATTTTTAAACATAGATAATGAGACATTTTATGTATTTATCTTCAGATGATGAAGACAAATACAAAAAATGCATAGTAATATAATGTATTGTCTTCATTAAGTGAAGGCAAATACATAACTTCGTAATCTTGTAGCACGCAGAGTAAAAAATTACCCATGGAGTGCAGATCTATGCTGAGGAATCAGAAGAGTGTACTAGTTTTCTGACCCTAATTTAAGGTATTTTTAGACATCGATTGACAGGTATTGGAATTTAAATCCGAATTTTAAAGATGTAACGGGATTATTTAGGATATTCTATAAAAGTACAGAAAATGGAGGCTGCGTCGGCCATTTTGCATAATATTTACGTGATTAAGATAAATATGACAATAATGCTTCCCTAACTAAATACAGACTAATTAATTTTTAGATTAATTTGTTGATATTTAAAAATATTTAATATTCACATTAAAAAAAATTATTTCTTTAACTCAACGATTAAAAATCGACAAATCAACACATACAAAGTTGTCAACGTAATCTAAATGGTGTTGTATAGGTAAATAAATATATATATATATATATATATATATATATATATATATATATATATATATATATATATATATATATGAACCGATTTAATATTATAAATAAGTATTGCTAGAAATAAATATTCAAACTCCGAGAGGTCTAACTAGGACACTAAACTTGAACTTAATTAACGCACAATTAACGAACAGCTAACGAAAATTTAATTAATAACAAGTAGCAATGCTTAAATTGCACCCGACTACCGAATCCTTGCCAAACAAGGGAAAACATTATTTATCGGTCTAAGCCCCAGGCTGCCCGATAAGTTTTGGGTTAGTTTCGATAGTATTAACCCTTTCGTGCTCATGCTGTAGTTGAAATTTATAGTACACAACTTGCAGGTAAATTGGCAAGGCGTTTTTTAATATTCTTGATTTTTTGGTATCTTATACGCCAGTCTCAATACCTATATGCAAAATGGTAACTTCTCACTACATAAGAAAACTGTTTTTATTTCTAAATATAATTACTTTGCGATCTGCGTTCCCAGCCTGTCCGATAAATGTTTCATTAGTATTAATCCTTTCGTGCTCTTTGCCAAAGTTGAAATTTGTAAGTCAACATTTGCAAAAAAATTTGCGAGGAGTTCGTTAATATTTTTTTATTTCTTTTTTTGTATCTCGTACTGTATGTCTAGTTATGGATATACAAAATTTTAACTTTCCAGGATGGTAAAATTTTTTTTAATTGTTAAGTATATATTTACACATTTCATAGATGCAGTCATTTCTTTAATAAAAATCATATATTTTAATTGAATATTGTATATACTAAGCATCATCCATTTATATAAAAGTAGAGAAAGATTCATAATTAATTTTCGCACTATTTTGTTCCATAATTATCTTTGTATATATCGGCACGTACTGTGTTGCTTTGATCACAAACATACAGCGTTTGATTGCGGGCCGCACTGTGGAATCCCGGATTCAATTCCCAACTTCTTACCGAGCGAGGCTGGAATAATGTTTATAATCTGGTGGCTAAAATGCTAAGGACCAGTGATGGACAGCAGGGCTACTGGTACGAGAAGCTACGCACTATAATCGTCAATTCACTCTGTCCAACGTGGTGATGATGGGCGTTAAGAGAAATCAGTTGATGATGAAAGTGATGATTTGCATAACAATGAAACATTAGTTAGTTTTGCAATTAGGAAGCATCAAATCTAGGCCGACGATATGTATCCGTAGCTCCATTAAGGATACATTGAACTTTGCTTATTCCACTAAAGATACTCTGGTTTTTATATTTAAAACTGGAAAAAATATTTACTAGACTTCTAATTCGACTACAGGGCTAATTGAATTTAATTTTGATATTAGGAGGTTCCACATCTAGGCCGCGGGTATGTACTCGTAGCTCCATTGAGAAAACATTATACCCGGCTTATTCCCCTAACGACTGATATTCTGAACCTCATATTTAAAATCATAGGAAATGTTCACTACTCTTCTCATTCGACTACAACGGTAATGAAAATTAATTTTGCAATTAGCAGGCGTCACATCTAGGCCAGCAACATGTACTCGTAGAATACATTGTACAATGCTTATTTCACTAACGATATGTACTCTAGTCCTTATATTTAAAACTAGAAAGAAATGTTTACTACTCTTCTCATTCGACTACAGTGGTAATGGAATATAATTTTACATTTAGGAGGTGTCACATCTAGGCGCTTAATATGTATTGTAGTTCCATTAAGAATACGTTGTACTCCGCTTATTCCACTAAAGAAAGATAGATACTCTGGTCCTTATATTTAAAATTAGAAGAAATATCTATAACTCTTCTAATTCGACTATAGTGGTAATAGAACTTATTTTTCAAGTAGTAGGTGTCATATCTAGATTGATGTACTCGTAGCTCCATTAATAATACATTGAACTTCATTTATCTCACTAATGATAGATACACGGGTTTAAATGTAAGAAACATTTAAAACTAGAAAAAATATTTACTACTGTTCTCATTCAACTACAGTGGTAATGGTGTCAAACGTTTGGCGTATCTGTCAGGTTTGACGTATGCCTTATTTAACGAAATGGTGTTAACAATCGTATTATGTAGTTCTCATTTTATTTGTATATGACCTGGATTAAAATCTAAACCAGAATGAAGAATCAGAATAATACGTGTACGGAAACTGTTGATTGAAATTGAAACTTTTTTTATCGTAAATTATTTATTTATAATTAATTAAGTTATATATACGTCGGTTAAAACTTAATAAAATAATTAGTATTATGAATATTATGTGATTTAAAGTGTATTCATAGAGTCTTATAATTAAATGTGAGTGTTACTTTTTAAAACAAAATAAATACTATCTCATTAATTAAACATTTTATTTTCCACAGTGTAATATGTTAAATTTTTTTTATTCTTTTTTTTTGGTATTTATTAATTAAAAATAAATATAATGCAGACAGTAAGACTACATTTTTTGGCGTTATAAATAAACTTTAATAACGAAGAAAAGGACAAAGTGTGTAAGGTATGATATGATTTATTTAGATTCAATATTATAAACTTACGGTATCCTCTAGAAAATTCCTGTTCAGGGCTGTAATTTAAAATTATGTCGTATTTTAAGCATAGTCCTATGTTTCCTCTTCCTTATTTTATTCACAACTAATTGTACTAATTTTTCTAACAGTACTATTGCTGACAGCTTTGTGATGTCCATAGTATAATATTTTTGTTAGAAAGAAATTTATTTTAAAATTTCTTGCTTGAAAAGGGTTTGAGTCTGCGTCTACCCTCTCATAATAACATTGCCGTACGCTTTCACTTTAATCGTACAATACTTAGACTTGTACAATGTCTGAAAGAAGCAGGTATTAATCATAATAAGAAGTACGTCTGTATTTGAAATACTAATAATATCAACAACGCATAATAGAATTTGAAATAAGCACAATTGTACTTAATTTCTTCTTGGCCAATGGGTCAGTAAATAAAATGTTATGTGTATTTTTTTTGTTCCTAAAACATTGAATAATGACCTATTTTTGAGGATCTAGCATATATATATATATATATATATATATATATATATATATATATATATATATATATATATATATATAAGCGCCATCTGTCGCCTGTAGTTCAAATCTCAATGCGACAAATAGTATTACGCACGTACTTATATAATTTAACCAACAGATAGATGGCATTAGAATAGCGTCAGACCGGTGAAACGATGTCGAGGTATTCCTGAGCTTTTCATCTGTCAATAAGAAAAAAATCCTTTAAAAATTATTTAAAACACCTATTTTCGCATTAAATATTTATATGTAACCCCTTAAATTATAAAAATAATGAACAGTGCCATCTGTTGCCTGTAGTTCAAATTTCAATACGACAGGTAGCATTACACACATGCTAACGTAAATTAACCAATAAATGATATTAAGGTAGTGTTGCGTCAGTAAAATATTGTGGAAATATCTTTCCGAGTTCCATCTATCAATACGAAATATACCTTTGAAAATAATTTAAAACACCTATTTTCCAAGGTGTTGCATGTGCATATATAACTGCTTAAATTATAAAAATATTGAACAGTGCCATTTGTTGCATATAATTCAAATTTCAATACGATAGATAGCATTACGCACATACTTATATAAATTAATCAATAAATGATATTAAGGTAGTGTTGCGTCAGTAAAATGTTGTGGAAATATCTTTCCGAGTTCCATCTATCAATACGAAATATACCTTTGAAAATAATTTAAAACACCTATTTTCAAAGGTGTTGCATGTGCATATGTAACTGCTTAAATTATAAAAATATTGAACAGTGCCATTTGTTGCATATAATTCAAATTTCAATACGATAGATAGCATTACGCACATACTTATATAAATTAACCAATAAATGATATTAAGGTAGTGTTGCGTCAGTAAAATGTTGTGGAAATATCTTTCCGAGTTCCATCTATCAATACGAAATATACCTTTGAAAATAATTTAAAACACCTATTTTCAAAGGTGTTGCATGTGCATATGTAACTGCTTAAATTATAAAAATAATGAACAGTGCCATTTGTTGCATATAGTTCAAATTTCAATACGATAGGTAGCATTACGCACATGCTAACGTAAATTAACCAATAAATGATATTAAGGTAGTGTTGCGTCAGTAAAATGTTAAGGAAATATCTTTCCGAGTTCCATCTATCAATACGAAATATACCTTGGAAAATAATTTAAAACACCTATTTTCCAAGTTGTTGCATGCACATGCAACACCTTGGAAAATAGGTGTTTTAAATTATTTATATGTAACTGCTTAAATTATAAAAATAATGAACAGTGCCATTTGTTGCATATAGTTCAAATTTCAAGACGATAGGTAGCATTACGCACATACTTATGTAAATTAACCAATAAATGATATTAAGATAGTGTTGCGTCAGTAAAATGTTAAGGAAATATCTTTCCGAGTTCCATCTATCAATACGAAATATACCTTTGAAAATAATTTAAAACACCTATTCACCAAGGTGCTGCATTCTTAAATTTTAAAAGTAATAAACGGCACCATCTTTTGCTTGTAGTTCAAATTTTTATACTACAGGTATTACGCGCATATTTATATAAATTAACCAACAGATGGCATTAACATAGCTTCGTATCAGTAAAATTTTGTGAAATTATCCCTCAAAGTTTCATCTATCAAAGAATCGTGAAATAATTCTGAAGGGTTAAAGTGATGTCCGCCAAGGGGTTAGCCCTCGATTCGGACTATTTAATCTTTGTCCACTATAAGCAGACAAAGTTGGGTGGGCTCTGGCCCGTCCGCAAGTTGAAATGGTTAACGGGGCGAGAGCTGAGAATGATGTATGCGGCGGGATGAAACTTTTTTCAGCGACCGCGACGTGGCTTCACCTGATTTATTTGGCAAGTTTTTAAATGGATTCTGTGAAATGTTTTCTTTCGCAATGTATCTTTTAAGTTTGTCGAGTTTACGAGCTTTATTTTGGCGTATGCCAAGGGCACGAAACCACTTATAATACCGTGAGCTAAAATTGTTATGTAGATGCCTGAACCTGGAGTAACATGCTTTTAAAATTTATTTTAAATAAAAAAAACATTGTTAGTTATGTACACGTATTTTTTAAATATTTAAAATACCGTGAGCTAAAATTGTTATGTGGATGCCGGAGTAACATGCTTTTTAAAATTTATTTCAAATAAGAAAAACACATTGTTAGTTATGTACACGTATTTTTTAAATATTTATTTATAAGAAAAATTTGCTGTCATGGCCACATTGTAGTGTCAAAGAAATATATGTAAGTGCAGTTATTATATAGGTGCCTGAACCTATAGTAACATGCTTTTTAAATTTATTTTAAATAAGAAACAAACATTGTTTGTTATGTACACGTATTTTTTAAATATTTAAAATACCATGAGCTAAAATTGTTACGTGGATGCCGGAGTAATATGCTTTTTAAATTAATTTTAAATAAAAAAAAAGCATTGTTAGTTATTAACACGTATTTTTTAAAATATTTATTTAAAGAAAAAGTTCGTTATCATGGCCACATAATAGTGTCACAGAAATATAAATATTGATGCAGTTATTATGAACCTGGACCTGGAGTAATATGCTTTTTAAATTTATTTTAAATAAAAAAGGCATTGTTAGTTATATACACGTATTTTTTAAATATTTATTTATAAGAAAGGATCGCTGTTATGACCACAGAGTACTGTCACAGAAATATATGTAAATGCAGTTATTATGTAGGTGCTTGAACCTGGAGTAACATGTTTTTTAAATTTATTTTAAATAATAAAAAAACATTGATAGTTATGTACACGTATTTTTTAAATATTTATTTATAAGAGAAGTTCGCTATCATAGCCACATAATAGGGTAGTGTCACAAAAATATATGTAAATGCAATAGACGTTTTTCAAAGTACCATAAAATAAAAACGTGCATATTGAGGGTTTACTGCCTTATTTAAAACGAAATTATTTTATTTATTTATTTATCATATATCATCACTAATATGGACTTCCAAGTGCAACAAATATTTAATAATACCTAATATCATTAAATAGGTGGGGAACTATGAGATCCAAAATGATCGTTACATTTTTCCTACAACTTTTACGTAGGTTCCTAAAAACCCAAATTTTTTAATAATTTCAGAAATTCAAGGAAAACCTACAATTATGAAAAATTCTGATATTTTGAGACTCTTATAATTAACCCTTTAAAACGACACCCCACAAACATATAAATAATTTGCCAACACCGTCCCGCTTCCTCCTGCAGGGAAAATAATTTCGTTATTAAAAAAATCAGTTTACCTCGCTTCCGTCTACGTGTAAAAAAAATTAAAACTTAGTTAAAAAAATTAAAACTTTAGTTAATACGAAAGTGGAACCAAATTAAACTGTTAGTTAAAGCATCATGAGTTATCGTTTTAATGAATTCTAAATAAAATAATTCATTTTCACATACTTGTAAATTTATTGTATAGCTACGTGTCGACCCGTACAGATTTATGCGGCCGCAATATAAAAATATGCGCATCGCAGCCACACGCATGAAATGAATATTCTTTGCCGTGAATTGAATATTTATAACCAATTTAATTTCGCATGTATTCGTTGTATAAACTAAATGTGATAAACATTCTTATTCATGTCGTATTATTTAAACTTAACTTGCACAATTTCTTCAGAATACTCGTGCAAAAAATTATTTCGTCAAGTTATAGAAATAATGAACATCTCCATCTGTGTTCTTTATATAGTATTACAGAAATAGTTACATAAACCAACCGATAGATGTCGTTAAATAGCAACTGTTAAATAGCGACTGTCGACAAAATGAATTAGCGCATAACGTTTCATTTATTAAAGAAAAAGAAATTTAATTTCAAAATTAACAAAATAAATGAAATATCTTCTACTTAATATAAGATATAAGAATAACATTGTTATCTATATTAATATTGTAAAAAAGACCATGAATTTGTTTTTTTTGTTGCTTTATATCTTAAAAGTAGACCCGAAAAGTACTAGACCGATTCCAAAAATTCTTTCAATCTTATAAAGCTACATATATACTTCCAAATGGACACAGAGTACTTTTTATTCTCAAAAGTTTAGGGTTCCATAAAATATACCAATATTTTTAAACAAATTCACTTCTTAGCCTAAGTACGGTAAACCATTACAGACGTAAGAAACTAATATAAGAATGAATTGTTAATCGCGACAAGATCTATGAAAAGTTTGAAATACTATATCTACATTTTATGAAAAGTCCGTAATATTTCTATTTATGATTAAAAACCATAATAAAATTAACTCGGAACGTACGGTTCAATTTTATCATTTCTAAATTGATTTTGTCAAAATAAAGTAAACAGACACCATCGGTTGTCATTTATATAAATAATTGTCTAACTGCGTTCATTTGATGAATTAATTCAAATATATAACAGTGTTTTGGAATAATGCTAAAATAAATTGCTGTATTGCTAGAGAGGCGGTAGCGAAGGCAGGCGCGGACACAAAACTTCCTTTTTTTATTTGATGTTGTTTTAATTTTCTTTCTTTTTTATTATCATATTGCTAAAAGGTAAGCAACAGTCTGTTGGTGTTAAATTAGGATACCAGCGAACTCTGTTAGACTCTCAATCTGACTCATCATCAGTACGGCAAACCAGTAGATTTTTTTTGTTATAATTAAAATATAATATTATACTTTTTATATTAAGTACATGTTTTTCCAGAAATCCCGTACTTGCAACCTTTTATTTCACACTCGTCAAATTCGGTGTGAAGCAAAAATGTTTTGTTCCGACCTAATGGCCGTATCTTATTTGTTTTCAAATTCTTTATTATATTATTTCGCAAATTGAAATGAAGCATTTGGCACGCAAATGAGTATTCAAAATTATATCTAACTTGACCATAGTCTATTTATTACAAAATCATTTTGAGACATTTTGTAATACAATACGCGATAATAATTCAATTGAGATATTTTTCATAACATTACTCGGCAATAATTCATTTGTAGTGTTATATAATACATTAAATAATAACATTTCATTTGAGATACTTCAAAATACATTAGACGCCCATGATTCATTCGTAGTATTTACATCACACGATATTAATTCATTTGAGATATTTTATCATACATTGCTTCTTTAAGATATTTTTGAATATTTACGACAAAATCATTTAAGGTGTACTTCCATGTATTAGATGTGTTTCGTATTATTTACATTATTGCTAAATTGTTCACTCCGTACTGTCTCAGAATTTCAGCGAGTAATGTTAGAGATAATATGGAACTAATGCAAGAACTAATAAACCCTCATGACTCACAATTCTTCATTGACTATGGAAAAAGGTGCGGACCTTAAAATATATTTAAGATATTTCTTATATTTTTGCATTCTTTGAACTAGAAAATTTTCCTACTCAGATTTGAAACTTACCAAAAAAGAAGTGGTGGTAAAGTCAAAATATACCCTTGGCTGCAAAATGGGAGATTTGTCTTAACCTTTTGACTTAACACCTACTTAAAGAAATGGTAATATGTATCACTTCAATGAAATTAATTTGCTTTACATAAATGCAAACTTCGAAAACGATCCCAAATTAATAACATTTGTACCAGTTTTTCTCTACTCAAATGCGCCAAACTAATATCCACTACGTATCAGTTCATTGACCCGACTCTCCTTCAATAACGTAGAGATTAACACAAAACATGATTGGTCGTTTTTATCTGTTATAACTCGTAAAACGTGTCAGTTGAATGGACGGGACACAATCAGACTCAGAGAGCTAATGGGACTCAATTATGAACGTGCCGTTGTCATAGTAACCGTGAGATAAGGGTAGTTACATGTATCCAGATGAAAGAAGATTTTCCTCTTTGGTAAATAATGGAGTAAAATATATTTTTATTGTGAAGTTTTCTAGGCTCTTTTAATACAATATAATTTCATGAAAAAATAGGGTTCGGTTTTTTCGACTACTGCTAAAGCAGATTACCTGTCGGTCTTGGGAAAACCAGATAAAACCAGATAAAAAAACAGATTTCATTAAAATGAAGCAAAGGTTGTATTACACTAATAAGATTATAACACAGTTAAAATTTAATACTAAATAAATCAACCTGATATTAAATCACAAATATGCCTGGAAAAGAATAATATGAAAAATCGGAGCTGTCAAATAACGTAACCATAGCAACAATATTAAATGACAGTCATATTTTTCTACTGCACGCGCGCAGCCTGCCAGTTACTTTGTGGTAAAATGAAAAGCTATCTCTAGCCAGATTTACGAAACGCCTCTAACGATTTAAACCATAAACTATAGTTACTATCTATGGATCAATATGAATAGCCCGCAGTTTATTCGGTTCTAATCAATTAATTTTTTCTAATTTTTCTAGAACTTAGGTTAAAACTTTTCGGTGGCATAACTCAACTGTAGAACAAAGGTTTAAACTATTTTGCAGCGTGGTCTCAAATGTGCATACGTACAGACCAACGGGTGGAGTACGTACGTACAGACAAACAGACGGTGATGCATGTCATTTATCGAAGGCAAATTTATATCATAACAAAATGTTTTTAAAAAAATTTAAAAATTGTACAATTTTTTGGAGGAAAATCTTTCCAAAAAGCTACATTAAAAGTTGATTACGTTTAAAATTACTGGATTTATAATTACTTATATCTTCTATGTAATAAAAAATTCTAAAAGTTTATAAATACATAATTTAAGTATAACGTAAGTTTTGTCGTGGTATAGTGATATAATAATGAATTTTGATGAAATAGAATTTCTTATGTTTGAACATAAATGTGAATGCAACGATGTAGATAGTTATGCGATATTTTCAGCAGAATGTGCGTTATATCGATACAAAAGTTACATTCACATTACGATCATCAGATGGCATTAAAATAGCGTCACATATTGGTGAAACGCTATAGAAAATTAACGCCTCAACGTTTCATCTATACAAAATTTAAACACTAACAGAAAAACTCTATAATTTTCTTGTAACTTTCTGAACTTTACTTTTATTCTAAGTTTTAGATCAGATTCAGAGTTCTAAGATTCATTATCATTACGGTTTAGGACTACGTCATATTTTGAAGAAAGTACAAGAGAAAAAGGTTTTAAAGCTCTTTCCTAACAAAATCTTTTAAATGCTTTCTTCAAATCAAATTGCAGCTGAAGGAACCAAACTCGTTTAAAATTAATATTTATACATAGAAAGAATCATGTTTTAACTTCGAAATCAGAAACTACACCATTGTCATTTTTTTTGCAAATTAACACTTTGTGATACTTAGCACGCTCCATACGAATATGGGAAAAAATCAATAATAAAAGCAACGCCCTCAAATTTGAAAAGATATAAAACACTAATAAAAATACATACACGAACAAAAATGTTATTAATATTACCTTCTATAACAGCTACAAAATCTATTAACGAATACTTCAAAAATAAACAACCAAATCGGCAGACATTATCGTTCTCCAGAATTACTTCATGCGATAAAGATACTCGTATTTTCTCGCAAATTAAAACGACCAACATAAAATTTAGCCGCAACTGAAATACTTCCACTGCAAAGCAAAAGGCACAGCCGCATCGCGGCCATATGTTCAACCGACATAAAGCAACACAACAGCGGAAGTCAGAACAGAAGCTTGCCCAACGCGAAACGCATTTAACGGATCCAACATCATTTATTTCAATAAAAGCTCGTTCCGAACTTTATTTCTCACAATAAATTCTCAAACACAATTTCTCTGTTAGCACACAGCTACATACGTGGCACAAATGTAGTTATATAGATTTATGTGCCCAAACGCAGTGCGCGTATGTGAGCTTTTCTTGAACGATTGTTTGGAGTTACATCAATTTAACTGTGAGTTGTGGTTGCACTGTACTTTGAAGCTTTCAAAGAGCTTTCTGTTGTTGCTGATTCGTTAAACGAAAATGCGGGAGTATATCTCTGAAGATATAATACCTCCAAATTATAAAAGAAATACTTTTGAGACCTTCAAAACTGGGTCTTTCAAATGACACTTAATACCATAAACGAAATTATAATTTTTTTTTAAGTACTTAATTTTTCCCCGCTATTATTTCCATATGAATATTTTTGAACGTTATCTTTTGAAATACATGCCGGAAATTTCAAGTTTCTGCCTCAAGTGGTTTCTAAGAAAAACGGTTGTGCAGATGAGCAGACATAAGTGTTCTTGCAAAGGTTCCATTTTCTTATTTTGAGATACAAAGTCAAAGTTTTACACATTATGCATTATATGTAAGTGATTAAATATTAACTTAATTCATAGCTTAAAACATACTCCTTATATATTTTATTATATCTGTGATTGGTTTTATTAAAAATATTCACAGCTTCTCAATAAATAAACCTAAAAAATAATTTGCGTTTTATCTCATTTCATAAAATTAAGATAAACTTATTTGTCAAATCTTTCATGATATTGTAAATCTAAAATGGCTCAGGGGATGCCTACTGTCTTGCTGAGAAATGTATAAATAAAAAAGCTGAAACGAACCTTAATTGATATTTGATTGATTTTTATACTTTTTGCAGTGTGTTTTTTTAAATTGTAACTAAATTGTTTGAAAGTACCCCTATTTTGTTTTTCTGATTTTTCGATGTATTTGTTATAGTAGGCAGCCACAAAATCAGCTCCAAATGTAAGCTTTTATTAGTCGAATCACAAAGTTCAGGACTTAATTTTACAATTATATCAGTGTTACCTACAATTTACACCATTTTTATTGATTATTATTGATTACTTCGTTGTTCGTGAAAGTGTACTAAACCTGCCCTTAAAAATGTAATGAATCATTGACTGAATTAATTTATGTATTGTGGCTTGGGCGTTACAACTTTTTGAACCTCATTTTGATATCTATTATTAATTTTAAATTCTTCAAATGAAAATCATATCCCCAACCATATTAACCATACACATATATATATCACCACGTTTTGTTTATTTTTTATTGTTTGCAGATGAGTTCAAGACTGTCTTCGGTAGGTAATGGTAACAATTATGAACTGGCTCAAAACGATAATGATGTTATCTTTCAATGGATTCTGAACATAAAGCTACGTCTTTACGTATACAAATGCGCTGTGATGAATTACTATCGTATTGATTATTATTGATTACTTCGTTGTTCTTGAGCCGACGGACGTAGTAGTTCCTATCCTTCAAAGAAGTCGTGATGACTTTGGAATAAAGTAATTAGTTGATAGATTTTGATTAACATTTTCTTAATTCTGTCCGCCCAATTTTGTCTAAGTAATGGTACTAGCTGTATTATCAATAGTGATCATATTAAGTGTTAGTTAAATTGAAAATCCCACAAACATCTTCAGATTAAGCTATGTAATCTGTGAAATACCGTACAGTTTTAATTCAGATTTTCCTAAAAAGTTTTTCCAAATACCTAAAATTTTTTGGATATGTTTAAATTATACTTATTGACATTTGCATCAGTAAATAGCAGCCGTAGCCTGGTGATGCAAATATCTAAATCTTACTGAAACAAACAAAACATTTTTCAATGGACAGTTTATAATTTTTTTCCCTAATCATTATTTTTTTCCCTAGTATTATTACGGCCCTAGACATTTTATAATTATAAACAAAATAATACTAACATTCTCGGTTGAATCTCACCTTTTTAGCATTCCGTACCTCAAAAGGAAAAAAGGAACCCGTATAGGATCACTTTATAGTCCGTCTATCTGTGTGTCAAGACTCCTTTTCTCAGAAACCCGTGGATATCAATTTAAAATTAATTTCAAATACTTAGGTCTGCGGTCCGTTGAAACTTCTAAGTGAATGCAATCAAGAAGAATCTTAAAAATACGGCCATATATGCTGCATATTTTTATACTCGCAAACAAATCATAACCTGTGGAGTACTTCCCATTGACCTAGAAGCATAAAATTTGGCAAGAAACAAGGTTTTATAGCATAAGTAAAGGGAAAAATTCGAAAATCGTTAATTTGTAGCTATATCACATAAAAAAAATCTTTTCATATGCCCCTGTAAAAGTTAACTATAGTAGGCAATATATTTTCGTTCTAAGAAATTAAAATTGCGCGAATATTTTAAAAGGAATATTATATATCATTAAATGTTTATAAATACCTAAATGTGTACGGAAGCTTCATAATGCGAATTTCACTAGTACTGGACAAATTTTTTTTGTTAATATAAAAGATAATTTTCAAATACCAAGAAACTTATAGAACATACCATTGTTTAATTATATATGACAAATACGAGTGATTTCTTTTTAAATTTAGCCTCTTTTACTTAAAAAAACATTCGATTTCAACATCTGGAACACGACCAATATCAATAGTAAAATAACTTGAATAATATCTGTTTTTGAGCCCTTTATAGCAAAAACCAAAATTGTAATCGACATTTTCAACATTTTTTTCATTTCACTTTATCAACTTGTTTGCGACGGAATCCTTCAAGGTTGACTTTAACAACGACGTACATACATACAACACTGAAAGTTACATAGGTTAATATTGAAATTCCTTTACAGTTTAATAATATTTTTATTACGCTAATCAATATTTAAATATTTTACTAATTAAATTCCTAATTCATACATGCCTATTCAATTAATTTTATATTTGTACCTTATATCGAAGCGAAAGCGCATTCCGCTTAAATTTGTTTAATTTTGTACCACAAATGCTGAGGAAAATAGCCAAATACAAGTGTACGTAAGTTAATAAGTATGTATACTATAAAACAACGTTACTTCAAGAGTGGTGACATAAAATTGCTTAAGTATTTTTAATTACTAAAACAACGTAGAAATTGTCACTTTTCAATAGCGAATTGTAACTTGACAGGGCTTCGTATAGTAAGCATAAATCTTCACGTAATTATATAGTTATTTAACTATGTAAATTGAAACTAAATAGTCTAACTATAGACATATAACATAGACATATTATATATACATATATACATTTATATAGACATATATCATAGGCATTGCGCAATTGCTTTGAGCAATTGGCTACAAATTTCTACATATTATAATGTAAACGAGTATATTTTCTTTTTAATGTAGGCCGGATATATTTTCAACTTTAGTTGAGGAAATTTTTAAAAGTTAAAATAATGATATCACTGAGAAATTTCCTTTGATATCATATACGAGCTATTTGCGGAAACAAAAGAAAATTTCTCGTCCATTGAAAAATTTATTCTCCAACCAGAACTATTCCAATTAGAAATTGCGCCTAGGTAAATCGGTTCACTACTATTGAAGTTTATGGAGTAACTGGAATTTAATATTGGACAAAACCTAATGATTTTTTAAATACGTATATCAATTTCCATTTTTTTTAATTTTGTGCTAAATACTGCATATCTGCATGTTTTTAGTGTTTGGAATACGAGTTCATATTTTTCATAATCTTTTTAATTATGTGTTTGGTTTTCTACACCTTTATTAAGAAAATAAAAACCATACTTGAAGGGAAATAATTTTATTTATCATAAATTATTACCAATATGGACTTCCTAGTGCAATAAATATTTAATATTATTAAATAAGAGCACACACACACACATATATATATATATATATATATATATATATATATATATATATATATATATATATATGTATATATAAATACATATTATCATAAATATTTAATAATATTAAATAAGGGTATATAAATATATATTATACATATTTCAAAATCTATTAGATTTAGCATCATAATTAGAGTTTTCTTGCTTTGAGTTGGTTTCTAAAACCGTTTTTTTTATCGTCATAATTTTAAGTTCAGTAATTTCAAAAATAAACGGGACCGTTTTTTTTAATTTTTTCCTAGTACATTAAATACTTAGGAGTGCATAGCAATATGAAGTAGAAGGATATATACACTTTCGTGGACATCTCAAAACCTATGACATCTGGAATCATCGTTATACTTTTTCTGCAACCTTTGCGTAGGATTCTAAAAATCTTTTTTTTATAATTTTAAGTTCAGTAATAATGAAAATATTGTTTTTTGAAATTCATGAAATATATACTTAGACACTACTTTTTATGTTGTAACTAATTGTTTCATAACTTAAAAGTGTAATAAACCTGCCCTTAAAAATGTAATGAATCATTGACTGAATGAATGAATTTATGTATTATGGCTTGGGCGTTGCAACTTTTTGTAGAGGGATATACACATTTTCGTGGACATCTCAAAACCTATAAAATCTGGAATCGTCGTTATGGGTTTTCTGCAACCTTTGCGTAGGATTCTAAAAATCTTTTTTTTATAATTTTAAGTTCAGTAATAATGAAAATATTGTTTTTTGCAATTTATGAAATATATACTTAGACACTACTTTTTATGTTGAAACTAATTGTTTCATAACTTAAAAGTGTAATAAACCTGCCCTTAAAAATGTAATGAATCATTGACTGAATGAATTTATGTATTGTGGCTTGGGCGTTACAACTTTTTGAACCTCATTTTGATATCTATTATTAATTTTAAATTCTTCAAATGAAAATCATATCCCCAACCATATTAACCATACACTAACATATATCACCACGTTTTGTTTATTTTTTATTGTTTGCAGATGAGTTCAAGACTGTCTTCGGTAGGTAATGGTAACAATTCTGAACTGGCTCAAAGCGATAATGATGTTATCTTTCAATGGATTCTGAACATAAAGCTACGTCTTTACGTATACAAATGCGCTGTGATGAATTACTATCGTAATCGCGTTCCGGTAACGTATATACAAATGGGGGTTTTCAATGTGAGGGATCTCGGTGTGGTTGTGGATAATTGGTTCGTGTTTCAGGAAATTATTATTTATATTTACATGTCTGCATATAGAACATCTGCATGTATAATATATTTTCAGTGTATTACGAATGTAAATTTTCTCATTTGTTGACTGAAAACAAACTCAGACTAAGTTTGTCCCTATACGAAATCCGTATATTGGAGAAAGTGCAGAAAATTGGATTAGATTCTTCATTGTTAAAATGTATTCGTATTATGGCTACCTGTTCTCAACGGTTTTTATTTTGGGTATTACTGGGTGTAATTTGAAGAAGTTTACCTAGCCGTATATTTGATTATTTGATTCTTGATTATATTTGATTATTTGATTTATTAGTTTCTTCACTGTTAAAATTTATTTGTATTATGGCTACCTGTTCTCAACGGTTTTTATTTTGGGTATTACTGGGTGTAATTTGAAGAAGTTTACCTAGCCGTATATTTGATTATTTGATTCTTGATTATATTTGATTATTTGATTTATTAGTTTCTTCACTGTTAAAATTTATTCGTATTATGGCTACCTGTTCTCAACGGTTTTTATTTTGGCTATTACTGGGTGTAATTTGAAAAAAATTACCTAGCCGTATATTTGTTTATATGTTGAATTTTATGTCGTTTTTTATTAGTCTCAGAGTATTTATGTATATACAAAAATTGGTCGGTGATATGACATGGTTCGGGGATCAGTATTGCTGAAGTCGAGATTAAAGACATGGCTATGTTTTGGTTTATTGTGATTTCTCGGTATTGAGGACGTGGCTATGTTTTGAATTATTGTGATTTCTCGGTATTAAGGATGTGGCTATTTTTTTATTTATTGTGATTTATGTATGTTCGAATATATGTCGTTGCATTATATGTATGTTTATATTTGTTTTGTCCATTTTTTGACTGTTATTGGTGTTTGATAATATTTTATTGATGTATTAATTTATTTCCTCGATGTATTGATGATAATTGAGTGATGTATTATCTCAAAGGCGTATATAAGTACAATTTTAATTTTTATGTGTAATATTACATTGAGTTGCGAGCATTGCTGTTTTTTGGAACCAGGCCGATTCATTCCCTACATGTTTTTACATTTAATTGAAATTTAAAATGTTAACAAAATGAAGTCGTCATGTTAAACACTTGCTGGTAATTTTCAAGCTTCTAATTTTAAAGGTAAATATTCAAGTTTCCATTAAACGACTAGTTCTAGTTTAAAATATATTTTACAATTTCAATTTTAAACATTAAAACTTGTTCATTAATGTGAAATAAACGTAAAATCCCTGAAATAGACTCTTTTTCTCGCATAAAGCGAAGAAACTGAATGAAAATTCTTCATTTGGGAAAATATAATATTCATAAAAAGTAATGTTATGAAATGTTCTTATTGTACTAACTAATTAGCCCTAATTTTCTAAAGAGTATCTGTAACAACGGGGGATGAATATTTTGATCTGTTTTTTTTTAAAAACAATATGTTTTTTCTAGTGTATTAAAAATATTCTAACATAAATTCAAATTGAAATATGTGCAATATAATGTTATTTTTCATTTTATAAGTACATTCTGAAGATGGCAGCCGTTTCGGCCTCCTACTAGAAGATGAAATCAACGTAATTTTTTTATTGAATTGAAAAATCATGACAACAAGCGTTTTCGTTGCAGCAAAAAGGTAAGATCTACAAAACCGTTGTGGCTGATTGACTGTAAGTACTTTTTTATTTGTTTCCAAATTACACTCACAACTTCCAACGTGTCGATATCACGTATTCGTAATTAATTTCCATCAACATTTTGTTTTTATATCAGTAAAATATCCTAGCATTTAATATATTTGGCGTTAATTTTATAGAAATTCATTATTCATAATTAAATGAAACTACGTGATTTAGTATTATTTCTACTTTCTTTAAGTTCTTTACCACGACCTAGATCTTTGCTAATAGCCCTCCTGAAGATGTAATATAACGAAACGTAAATCGTGATAAAAACTTAAGGGAAATAGAAATAATACTACATCACGTAGTTTCATTTAATTGTGAATAAAATAACTGTTTTATTTTTTTTTTTTTTTATTCTCGGGATCACAAAAATATCTTACAATGTTTGACTTAAACTGAATTATTTGAACATGATTGATCAGCAATACCTTATTTTATTTTTTTTAAAAAGTAAATGTGACGTGTGTGTGAAATATATTGATGTTCTATTAAACTCGTTTCCATTAATCATGAACATTTACAAATATTATGTGAATATTATGAATATTTAATTCATTATGAATATTACGAATAAAATTATTTATAGACAAGTTAAATAAGTAATTTAAATATTAGGTAATAAAATATATAACATCACATTTAAGTGGAAGTGGACTTTACAAAAAAAGTTTTCTGAAAGGTTTCTTTGTTAGGTTTATATGTAGCCACTTACTATGTTTTAAATAATCTCGTATAAAATTAAAACAACATGAAACGACACTCATTTCGCGACCCACTGAAATATAAAATCTAAATACCAGTAATGTTTTATTGATATCTATATATAATTTCAACCCCAATGTTCAGAGTTTCTAAAAATATTTTTTTTTATATAACAAAGCAAGTTCTCACTGAATTATATTATTAAAGCCCGTATAATAAATCGGAGTTTCAACCATTGACATAGTTTAAATAAGGGTTTAGTTATAAGTTCGTAATATCAATTCAGGTTAACTTCGTTGACAGATTAAACTCTAAATAATTTTTCTGGCGGGACTAGCTGGTTTAAACCCCTTTCGTGGATTAACTACAATAATATAGCCGGCCGGTTATCAGTTGTTTAGGTTTCTGTCATTCTGCCGAACTGTCATTTAATAGTCGTATTATTTCAGCCGTTGTACAGAAAATTCTTTATAGTATTAATAGGTTACAACATTAACGAAAAAACAAATTTAAGTGTTGATCTACCGGAAAAACTTCTAGAAAGTGAAATTTATATTGAACATGACAATCTGATAATACCCAAAGAACCTTTCTTCTCATCGACTATTCCTCAAAACACCACAATAAACTTAAACCTTATCAGGCTATGCACATAAAAGGACGCCATTGAAGATGTTCTGGCAAAAGATTTGGAGACAATCGAGTCATTTAAAGCAAGAAACCTCACACTAATACACTGATGGCTCTGCTGATGAAACCATTCAGAATGTGGGTGCTGGCATACATTCGATATTTCCAAACGGCTTTACGGAGGAAATAGAAATTAGCACAGGCAGTATTTCCTCAAATTTCACTAGTGAACTGAGAGCAATCCTAAAGGCATTACAAGAGTATCTCCGTCTAGATTATACAAAGATGGCAAATGGACTAGTCATATTCTGTGACTCCATTGTAGCTTTAGAGGCAATAAATAAAGATCAGTCTGCACTCACCCAAGAAATCCATCATCATCTAGAACAAAATGACAAGTCAAGAAATAAAATCTGTATTTTATCTAATCCTGCATTACAAAGTTGAAAAAAGAAAAATTGCGCGTGTCAGCTCCGACGCACGACTGGAGTTTACTCCTTAAGTACGATTTACTTGGACATTCCATAAAAATAAAATAGGTAACACTGTATATAAATATTAATATCACTAAATGTAAATGGAAAATTCTTTAATAAAAAAATGCTAACAATATAATTATTTTCAAGTAAAACACAAATGAACAAGAACAAATTTAAATTACAATATTAAAAAACAATTTAGTAACGTCAGACTAAGAAGTTAAAATTAACTTTGGCTTTGTTAATTTTGTAGGATAATCGACACCAAATATTCACACATAATGACATTTAATGATTACATCTTAATGTAAGCGAACGATAGTAAACTGTCTGTGTCACACTCCGTCACTGCGATTACGCCATAAAAAATACCAAATAAATATATTTATATATCACTCTAAAGATGGAGAGAAATGTTGCACGGAGAGGCCACCTAACGGTTACACTTTTTTTAACGCTCTCAACTTCGTACGCTCTGAACTTCTGGTTTTACTCTTCATAAAACTTCATACCGTACACTATTCATGACAATAGATTCTTAAGGGGTAAGCTCCAAAAACGGACATGTTCATAAAAAGAGATCTTTCGCTAATAAAATTATCTCAAATAATTAACAATGTTGACATCCATTCGCTTTATTCCAATATATTGGTGGTTTAAGGCTATACAAATCTTTGAAGTCACAAATAAAGTTAACTAGAAGAAGGTTATACAATATTGAAATTACCATTTAGATATAATCAGCAGATTAAATATAAACCGAGATTTATTGATATTTGGTTTAAACTGTGATTAAAATTACGTTCCCAAGATACTCAATACGATTAATGTCACTTAATGATTTAAAAAATTAATCAAAGATGAAATTGAACCAAATCATTATTTTATAAATTTATACTATTGTTTTTATAAAACAAACTTTTTTTATTAAAAAAACCCTGAGGAGAACATACAGTGTTTCGTTAACGTATAACGTTCTCCTTACGCCATCTATCGGTAAATTTATGTATTTTTTTATGTTATCTATGATATTGACTGAAACTATTGACATTATTTTAATTAATTGAATGTATTTTATTCTTTACCATTTATAATTATACTTTACAAGTTTTTTTATATTTTCGCAGTTTTTAATTATGTATTAGGGTATAATTGTGCAACGAAAGTAATGTTTTGTACATTTGGAGGATTGTCAAATAATTTCAAGGCTCCTTCTTATTTGGTTAAAATAAATCACAACTTCCAGATCGTTAGCGTAATAACGTACGAAATTTAATACGGAGATAAATTTAGGAGAAAAAAATTTACAGTGAAAGCAATATTTTTTTTTGAAAATCGATAGTTATTAATTTTCCTGCTAGATCTATTAAAATTTAAAACAACACCGAGACACTTTACAAATATATTTTTCAAGGCTTTGGAGTTGACAAGTGAAAAAATTTCAAATTCAAAAAAAAAATTTCAACTTTTCAACTACTAGAATATGAATTGATTCACAAGGGTTGCATGAAATTTTAGCAAATTTGTTAATATTTCAATTTTCTTAGCTTTACAATCTAAAGTATTAACTAAGGCTTTATAAATAATATAAAAATCATTCATTCTTTTTCTGCTAAAATGTCAATTTTATTCGGCCATGAAGAGCAAGCCTCCGGCGTTTGCACCCAACTTGCGTTTGCTCGATTCCCGTTGTATTTATACAGACTTTTGAACTAAGGATTATATCTTTAAATGCAGATAAAATTTAAGCAGCCAAGCAAACGTTACTTTATACAGGTATATGTAACATTTTTTTGCATCAGATAAACAAGAACCTATTATTGAAATAAACAAATCGCCTAAATGGTCTACTACTCATATTGACTAAGATATAGACTATCAAACTTTAATGAAGTCTAAATATACAAGAAAATTACATTCATGTTTAATTACACAATTTATGGAACCCATAAAAACGAGTACAACAAAACGATAGCTGCCCGTTTGATGTCTCTTTCAACTTTATGTTTGCTCCATGACAATTGTTCGTCACAATTAAGGAACATGATATATATGGCACCGTCGGGAATATTTACATGAACAGTAATTATGTAGTGCTGAATATTATTACAACGAAAATTTATCATACTCCAGAGTAATAAAGCGAACTGTAACTATGAAGTTTATCTTGACAATTTCCAAAGTTTTTAATTGGTGTGGAAGTTGTTTAGTGTGTCTTATGCTAATTTTAATAGCGGTATTATGAAAATATTGTAGAGTGGATTGAAAAATTTTACCACTGAGTAATGCTAAGACTTATATACTTTATTTCTGCTATAGAAATTACGTAAAAATCAATCCAATTAAGTTAAAAAAATTCATCTTGCTTTGGAAAAATTATTGAATGAAAATAATTTCAGTATTTTTTATGAAACAATACAGCGCCATCCAATTAATTTACAATAGAAACTTAATTAGTTTTTTTAATAATTTTTTCGTATCTGTTCTAAATGAATACCTACATCGCGAGAGAAAAAATAAGTACGTATTTATGATAGATTGAGATTTTAATTAATAAATGCACAAAAATAAAAGAACACATGTATATTTAATTCTGTAATTTAATTAAACATATATTTGATTTTTCCATTAACTAAAATTTCTCCAAAATATGTTTTTTAATGGCGAAATGACGCTGTATGAAGATATCGTGGCCGTACAAGACAAACTATTATCAAGGGCATTTTTCTTTGTTCCAATAAGTGAAAGAAAACAGTATTAAAGATACTCTGGTACTTTTAATTAGGAAAAGAATTTTAGGAGATTTTTTATAATTTGTACCACCGCTATTTAAAAATTATTGAACCAATTTTGTTCACTTACGAATTTAACCTGGATTTTAATATATATTTATTCTAAGTGTCCTCCCGATCGAACAAAAAATCTGCCTTCAAAAACAACTTAAAATTGCATTCTATCCTAATATAAAATTACAGGTTGACCTCGAATTTGGTTTCTGGTCACTATGATCGATAAAGGTACACATAAATCACCTCGAAATTCAAAAGCCGAGATCTCCAAAATGGGTGCATTTCTTTTAAATTTACCTGATATTAATAACAGCGAACCCTAAATATAAAAAAAAAACACTTTACTACGGAAACCTTGGTAAGGTTTCCATAGTTAAAATCTGTTAACAAATATCGTACTTATTCAAGTACTGTACCTATAACGCCAGGACAGAGTAAGAATACATACTTTGCTGATATTGTAAATGATAAAATGGTCACCCATATTAATAATATTTAAAAAATAGAGAAAAAACATTGTTTTGGAACCATAGGTATCATTGAAACAAATCAAACGAGCTCAAACCCAATGGGTTTAATAACCATTAAGAAGTTACCATGACCACCTTTCTCCTGTATTATCAGATCCTTTTGATGACAAATCGTGACCAAAGGACTCACAGCGACAAGTCAAATAAGCCCAAACTCGATAGGTTTTACATTAAATGTTTAGAAGTTCCCATGACGACTTCCGTTCTCCATCATCAAATCCTCCTCATTACAATATCTAAGTAAAAGACTCATTGGGACAAATCAAACGAAGCCAAAATGCATGAGTTTACTGTTAACCATTGAGAAGTTTATATTATCTCCTTCATCATCATCTCAATTTCTTGCGACTTTATATTTGATCCACAAATAATAACTACTCACAATTAAGAAGACA
The DNA here is from genome assembly GCA_039881145.1 of Druceiella hillmani. Taxonomy (NCBI): domain Eukaryota; kingdom Metazoa; phylum Arthropoda; class Insecta; order Lepidoptera; family Hepialidae; genus Druceiella; species Druceiella hillmani. The sequence goes on along the minus strand of JAYKKI010000060.1, from coordinate 4,588,959 downwards.
GTTCATCTAGTGATATCAATCAATATATAGGAAAATAAATAAAATAACTATCTTTAATTTAGTACCAGTCACTGCTTGCATGTAAGTGAGCAACTTTACCCTGCCAATTTTTGTTGCATCGTAACCAACTTCAGACTATCGATTTTTATTGCATCTTGCGCGTGCATCGTGGTCAACTTCATCCTGTTGTATCGTGCGCGTGCACGAATCGTGATTTCACTTTCCTCATTTTTTCACAAAGATCTTTCTAGTTATATACTTCCTTTTTTTTTAAAGGTCGGGGATTCATTTTGAAATTGTCATAGTATAGAAATCTTTTAAAACTAGTTTGAAATTTCCATTTGAAATTAAGTTCTAGGTAAAAGTTAATTTCTAATAATAAATTAAGTTTTTTTTTACAGTTTTTAAGTTTCCTGCTCTCGCTTAATTTATAAAAAACCCCTATTGATTCTGAGTCCCGTTTGTTTATATTAAAATATTGAATATATTTGGCGGTAATTTTGTAGAAATTCATTATTCACAATTAAATGTAGTTTCATGATATAGTATTATTTCTACTTTCTTTAATTTTTTTACCACGAACTAGTATTTCAAATTGGTCGAACAAATCAATACTAAAGTATCCTCAATTAAAACTAATCGTAGATTCGTCAATTTAAAAACGCCAATTTTCTTGGAGGCAACCCCTCGATCAGGCTCTTGACTAAGAAAATGGGCGACAAATGAAATTTATCTCAAGCCAAGAAGCAAAATGACAATAGTAATTACCTATTAGAACGATAGCTTATTAGCTGGCCGTCTCGAAGCTAAATTAATATCGAACATAATAGATACCGAGCGGAAAATATCGAACCATCGGCTTAATATTTTAATAAGTAGTTGGAAAATCTCTCCCTCGCAGAGGAAAAAAGTATAGGAATTGAAATGGAAAATAATCCGCACTCGAGTACCAAGATGCCGCGGAATGGGACTTTCAATCGTCTTTGCGGAAAAAAAATTAATATGGGCTTAATTTAACAAAAGAACGTATTAGTCGAGTACCAGGCTCCCAGAGGCGGTAGGAGATATAATTAAAAGGAAAAAAGTGGCACTGGAAGACGGGGCTGAGGGATAAACAGTTGTCTCGCTCCGGCGTTTAGCCACTGTCTTGTTCTAACGTCGTGGTTAGTCACAATTAATTGAAACTACGTGATGTAGTATTATTTCTACTTTCTTTAATTTCTTTACCATGATTTTTTAGTTTACTAGGTTTCGTTGTATTACAACATCTTCAGGTGGGATATTAGCAAAGATCTTTGCTAATATCTTTACTTTTTGCATAATTTGCTTGTGAATAATGAATTTCTACAAAATTAACGCCAAATATATTCAATACTCGTGGTTAGTTTTCAGCATCGAATTTCTGAATAGCTAAATTTTGAGAGTAAAATTTACTTAAATATAATGGGCACCACCATTTGCTTTAATATGCCCAAAATAAGTTTTATTTATGAACTAAATATTGCCAATTTTCAATATAATATTGAATGAAAATATAATGAAACAAAACCCAGTTAAATTTTCATGTTAGTAATAAAACATTTAATGGAATAATATTGATTTAAGATAATAAGATATGATGAATAGTATAAAGATTTGATTACCCCCAAAATTTAGTTTGTGTTCGATGCCAAAAAATTTGAGTTTTATTTTAATAGAACGTAAAACTTCAAATGGAAGAAAATTTTGGTAATAAAGATTTATTCAGATTAAACATTAAAATATAATTACTATATAAATTAAATGCAAATTATACATTTCATTTGAATTCTAAAAGTTCCAAAAATAATTCTACAATTTATTCTATTATTCTTTTAACTTTTCCATTGATTTTCTAAATTTCGTCAAGTATGCCATAATTAGAATCAAAAAAATAATGTTTGTTTTACATTATTAAAAAACAATTATACTTTAGATATGTATAATATAAAACTAGCGTGACCCGTGCGAAGTCTTCGCATTATTTATTCCATTATGAAGCTCAGATGACAGATCGAACAAATATTTTACTAAAATTGACATATAGAGGCGCAAGTATCAAAAGCATTGAGCTAAAGCGCCACTTTATTTATACGTGAGTGGATTTGAAATTAAACAAAAATTTTACCGACCGTCAATTATTGACGTTGAGCCGTTAGATGGCAGCATTGCTGCTTTGTGTATATAATTTTAATAATTAATTAATTTGCAAAAACAATAGCAATAATACATTTTTAGTTGTGGATGCCGGTAGAGCAAGCAATTATCTATAAAATGATATATAATTTATATGGATTAGTTGTGAGATTTTTTCTAAAAAGGGAGAGTAACATCTTAACCTTAGCGTATTAATATATATGATGATGATGTATTAGATATAGAGAAACAACCAACAATTCTCTTGCGAAACTCATACTACGGAAGCAGTAACATCACGAAGTGACGTTATTTAAATAAAAAAAAACAACCAAATACCTGTCCAAATAAGTATAAAGTATGCTTTCCTACTTATCTAGGTTTTTAGCAATTATTGAAATATATAAACCGAATTAATTTTGATCGAAAATTCTAATCAAATGCCATTACATACTTAGAATATTTTAAGATTTTTCAAAACAATTATGGCAAAATAATACACGTCGTTTTGATAATCTAATGTCAATTATCTGCGCAAATAATTGCCTTAAGGTGAAATACAATAATTTACTTTACAATAATTAGAAACTCACGCAAACGTTGGAGGAAAGCCGCAACGATGATTCTAGATATTATGGATCAGATTCATCTTCAACAGATCACCATCTATCGCCCATCCAATTAGTTTCCACCAACTTAGAGTTCATTTAAATTGAGGCAGGAAGCAAAAACAACTTAATCACTCAGTTTTTAATATTGGGATCAAAGTATAAGTCAGAATCATCATCTAAGAATTCTGCGAAGAAGGTCAGTTCATAATTACTCTCAATCTAATTATGTCTTATCAAGGATTCAATCTATTATTAATCATGTCACTAAATTTTATATTATCTAAATCATTTCAACTAATTTGTGTTGCCATTTCAAAAAGTTATCTAGTAATAAAATAGGTAATAATAAATCTGACCACAACGCAGCCACTGATGCCCATAGATCGGATGTCTAGATCAAGGATCTCATTTCCTTGCCTGAATAGTACAATGACCCTTATGATCGGAATAAAATATTCTTGGCACTAAAAAGTTTGCTAAGGTTGCAAAAAAAATAGGTTTTAATTTGGTATAGAGAGAGACATTTATTAGCAAAAAATGAGCAAAAAATAAAGTATATATGACACATGCACTCTGAACTAATGGCTAGTTTGACAGATACATGTGTGGTATGCATTTGATATAATGAATCCAACTACTCAATTGCAATAGGTGTCATTAAATATTTATTGCACTTATGTAGATGATAAATTAGTGATGAGTTAGGATAAACAGCATAATTTACCTTCGACTTCTGTAACTCCTGAAATAAATGTCTTCTGGTTCTAGAATAGTCTCCATATTTTAATACGTGTCTCTATATTTTCATAATTTTTTAGAAGTAATTCATTATTTTGTTTATAAATTTAATAAAACGTTTCGTTTCGTTATTTGTAAAATAAATAAACTTTAAAGCGTGTTTTTTATGAAACCTTGCCGTTCACAAAAAGAGAGATACAAATGTTTTGTCGCTAATTAATAACTTTCACTTTAAAAGTCAAGTCAATATTATCCTGTTCAAAGATTATTTGATGTACGTATACGAGATGAAATAAAGTCGTTTCATATATACTAAAATACGTAATTGACTAATGAACAATTTGGGGCAAGGACATGATTATAGAAATTAATAGGAATTATACTAGAAATATTAAAATAAATCCTATAATTCGTTTAGGACGTTAATAGCCACTCGGTACTTAGAATATTTGACATTAGTCAAAAATAATGGATTTTTGGATTATTTTGCGGCAAGTATGCATATAAATAGAAACATTGATAAAGTAATAAAGTATTGATCTTTTTTTAAGATTTTACAAAGAATCTAGACACACTAAGTGTATATGTCGTTATTATGATTATTGTACTATCTTTTTTCTCTCTCTATAATTTCATTTCGAGGACTATTGATCATTTTCCTTCAAATGCACTTGTCCATACTTGCAAGAAGGGCAGAGTGAGATGTGTTATATATATATATATATATATATATATATATATATATATATATATATATATACATATATATATATATATATATATATATATATATATATATATATATATATATATATATATATATATATATATGTATATAATTTGTGTGTACAATATATATTAAACATTAATTAAGTCAAATTGCTCCTCAAAAATTCATTTTTGAATTTCTATTCCTTGGAGAAATCCGTGACCTACAGTCAGATGGAAATTGATAAGACCCCATGATATTTCTACGTTGTAGATTCAGTACAGAATTCTAAAACAGCGGAAAATGTCAAAAATGGCGTTACCTTTAACAAAAAAATTTAAACACGGATTCAATACGATAAAATCAATGAGCGAAATTGCATAAAAAATGATTGAACATTTAAATTATAACCAACTTACAGTTATAACCAAATCAAATTACAGTTACGACCATAATCAAGTAACAGTTACAACCAGTTAGTAAAAAATATATATTCAACGTAATTACAAACAGCCCACCTTTCCTGTTACCACTCATACAAGATGACGCAGCGCCCTGTTTCTTTCTAGGAAAAGCTTTACTATTAGATAAGAAAAACAAAGTAATGTAGACAGAAAATCTATAATAATATACTTCATCACACTCTCAGTTTCCACGCGTTTCACTGGCTCCCTGAAGACTTGGGTGTTTAAGTACCTCGACTAGATATTACTAGATTTTTTCCTTATTTCTGTCCATATTTACCCAGTCATTTCCATTTTTTTTAGTTAAACCAACAAAGTCAAATCAAATTCTATCGAATTAATTTTTGTACAAAGTGTGACTATAAAAGAACAGTGAAAAGTGGGACAGAGTTTTGTATGAATTTTCTTAAAGATATGTAAAACTTATTACGTATAAGCAAAAGTTGCCCTGTACGAGTTCTATGCACGCTAAGGTTTATATAAACATTTGAGGTTTTGTAACATTTTCCATTATTTTGCATATATCAATATAATTTTTTGCTATGTAAATATGTTTCTCTGACGTAAAAGTATCGTGAACGTCTTAGAAATTATAAAATTTGCAATCGTGGCTATAGTTTTCCTATATAATTGAGATAGACTTCTGTTAATTTCGTTTTTTTTTGTAGTTTTGAGGTGGGGAAAATATTTTTATTTCCAACATTTTCAAAAACATCTGGCCGAGACGAAATTCTGGAAAAAAATTGTTTTCTTACTATGCTTAATTTCAAGGTTCCACGTCAAACGTTTTCTCAAAAAATTGTCTCCGACATTTTCCGCTATATCTCTAGAAATATTTTATGGAAAATTCTCAAGCAAATTATTTAGGAATCCGACGGGGCAAAACATTTGTGTTGACTTTTTCAAAAACATTTGTGCAACTATGTAATATAAAATTCTGAAAAAAATTGCTTTATTGCTATGTTAAATTTCAAGTTTCTACGTCAAACGTTTTCTCAGAAAATTTTTTTCGATATTTTCGGAAATATCTCTAGAAATATGTTATGAAAAATTCTCAAGCCAATTATTTACAAATCCTTATAATATACTCTTTCGATTAATACTTCATGAGTAAACGTTTACTCTATTAAATATGACAAACTAAAATATTTCTATGAACTCAGAACTAGTCTGTCGTTTGTACAACATAAGCCTAAAGTACAATCGTTACCCAGAGAATTCCTCAACCCGGAAGTACATTCCCCCTCCTTCTCTATACCCAGTTGTACTTGACATTTTCCCTCTACTTTTATAGCCTTTAAGTGTAATGGTGACGTTGGTGTTACCACTAGCATAAGAAACGATTCCTTATGAAAAGCAACTAGCTTAAATTGTGCATTTGGATTATCAATTTTATCAATTCAAAGGAGGATGGCATGTTTGTTTGTTGGCTTCTGGTCCGGTAACCACTTCATGAAAAAAAAATATCACGCATAAATCTCAGACTTTTTGAACTGGAAGTGTCAGTTAATATTGCAGCAAAAATACTAAGCTATAAGAAAAAAAATTAAACATGTTATAAAGCAATATAAAAAAGACATTGAAATTTGATGACAAATAAACTAACAGAATTATTTTTAGTTTAATACAAACCCTGAAATTGTGATTTATGACATGAAAAAATTGTTAAATACCCTATTTTATAATAACAGAACAATATCCAACAGTAAATAAGAGAATAATAAGAAAAAGAAGTGAATAAAATAAATAAAAAATATTACGCAACATAAGAATAAAGAAGTTAAATACATTCTTAATGTACGCCATTTGGTCACTCAGTTAAGTATTTTCCCCGTCCCATCCCCATTACGTCGAAAATAGTTGAAAGTTTTTATACCTTGCGATTCTATTTAATCTGTTACTTTATCAGTAAGCGTAATAAATGTCTCCCTTTATTTAGAACGATACCAACAACAATATATATATATATATATATATATATATATATATATATATATATATATATATATATATATATATATATGTAAAAGTGTTGTGACATCCAATGAAATAAACAGTCGCTGGTTTGAGTTGATAGATATTAGTTTAAGTATAAAATTAGTCTGTGTAACAGGGCAAATAAGAATCCATTATCCTCTGGAAGTTATCTTCAAATATTGTTTGGTAAACATTTATATAACATTCGAAAATGTCGATATTTTTATACAACAGGCAAATTTTATGTCCCAGTGGTTTAAAAGATAATTATTTTTTTTAATCATTCTATTTTAATAATTCTTTATTAACAACGTCAAGTATTTCTTTATAAACTACTAAATGCTGCAAATTACATGGATTATTAATAACACAATACCCATAAACCTAAACTTAGATGACGTGACAATGGACTGATGCATCTCACCATGGATGCACAAAATTAGATAAAATATTTTTATTTATATATTTATGTAAATATAAAATAAATAATTTGGTGATTATAAAATACAATTTTTTTTTTATTTTATTCCTGTTATTTTTTCAATGAAACTGCACTAGTTTGAGGATTGAGTTTGAAAACTATCTGTACGTATAATAAAACTCTAGAATTGGTGAATCTGTACATTGAAGATCTTTATGAAAGAATAATTTAGGAGACATAATAAATTTGATAGAATACGAAAATATAATTTATGAAATGTTTATCTGTTTATCTGTTTGTGTGTATGTTTTTTTTTTGAACAGGCATCACGAAAAAAATACCAACTAAATTTAAATGGAATTTTTAGAAAAGTATGAGGGTTAACTTGAAATAATATTTAATTTTTATTTCATAGCAATCAGTTCACCTAACCAGATCATATGGAAATTTAATATTTTCAAAATTAAATTTTCTTTACATCAGTATAATAATAAGAAAAAAGTCCCTAATTAATCGACACTGTAATTGCATAATATCGTATACCTATGTACATCAATAAATCGCGCAATCAAATTTTCCACCTAGCCAAACTTTGAAGAAATGGGTATAGCCATTGGTAAAGTTTAGAGTGGTGCTTAAGGCGTGGATGCTTGAGTAAGCAAACCGAATACGAAAGACGAATGGGGACTCTTTGTCAAGCCAAAACTTTTATTTACATGAAACTACCCAAATGTTCTTAGTTGAAATTTACAAAACAACCAAAATATTATAAATTACCATAATTTTTCCCCCTACATTAAAATTGGTTTATAGTAAAACTAAAACTTTTAAGTACTAGCAGATTCACACTAGATACTTCCACAGAGCCTTAAGCACATATAAAGGTTAGGATACATAAGATTTCCACTAAAATATTTGCAAACATAATTTTTCACCATGCAAATATGAAATATGTTAGCATACTTTTCACAAACGTAAAAAAGACTGAGAGATTTAGAAATATCGCTATACTTTTCCGATGAACTTTAGATAAATGTCTAGTAACCTTTTTTTTCTTAACTTCAGCATTTTTAGAGACAGTATTTTCAGCAATATCTTCAAAAATATCTTACATGAAATCCTGAAAAAAATGTTAAACTCTTATAAATCTTCATTTCTATCAAAATTCCACATGACACAAGAAACTTAAAAAGTTAACCCTACAATATTTATTTTCACATAAATATTTTTTTAACATTAACTATTGAGATAACTAGGCTAGGCGAGAACTAGGCCAAATTTTAAATTTCAAACAGATTTTGATAAAAACGTCTATGATAAATAGACGAAGGAAGATAAGTGATATTTTAATAAGGAATCTGGTTTTTCCCTTTTAAGGAACGGAACTCTAAATAATAATAAAAATATAAAAATTAAGAAATTGATATGTTAATATAATTGGAGAAAAAACAAGATAAGAAAAGATGAACAGAATTAATGAAGAAAAAAATACTTGTGACTTCATTTATCGTGCCCCAATTTTAATGAGCTTTCGGTTCTCGGCTCCGCATTTCCAACTTAATTAGATCTTATCATTGCTAGTTAGCCGCGTTCCGCTCTGTAAATTCCGCCCGAGCTTCCGCGGAGGAAAAAGCTTCGACAGTGAAAGCTAAAATGAACGCGGTAGCGATATGCAGAGCGCCCGATTTGATCCACTTTCGCCGTTGCTGGCGAGCTTTAAGCTCAGCCTGTCAAACGCGAGCTTTATAAAGTTTCGCCTAATGAGCATTCCGGTCGAAAGTTTTCTTTCGAATGTTTCATTTTAGGAATAAGAGTTTTAATTGACTACAATAGGTTTTAAAAATAGTCGGATAGTTTTTAGAATTTTGGTAGCCACAAATTCAATTTTAACTCGACATAAAAATAATTTGATTAAACTAAGATTATTTCTTAAGTTAAGATTGGTCTTAAGTTAAGATTCCTAGCACCGCTGTCATGATTTCCATATTAACATGGCTACACAGTTCGGGTCTCAGAGCATTGCTTTCGAATGAAAACGAATTCCCATGAGAAATTGATTTTCCTTAGCCTCGTCATCAAACTTTGCTCCCAGATGTCTCGGCATTTCTCACTCCCTATATACCCTAGATGGAAGCCCAGCGCATTGGAGATCGGCACAATTCTATTCAGTTATCATTCCACATCATTCGTAATCTAGCTACGCATCATACACCAAGTCTAACTAATATTTAATAATAAATTATTTTTTTAATCATAAATCACTTAATTCAATTATTAAATCAGTTATTTTTAAATTTCAATCATTACAACGGAAATCATATTTCCCATAACTTGTATTATGATAGATTTTTATTAATCTAACTCAACTTTATTTTGAAATAATTAAGTTTAGAAGAGAGAAAAACATTTTATACTGACACCAAGTTATATATACGGACCTGTTTTTTAGTGTTTCGAAGCCAAATGGTCACAACGTATTCTTTATATGTAGGAGTTTTAATAAATACCATGTAAATCTAAATATATCTTACATAGTTTCTATTCTTACGTAACAGAGCTTTTGATTAAACGTCATAATAAATAATTAAAGACGTTCTCACGTCAAAAAAAAATGTTATATGTCTCCTTATGGCGAGTGAAAAAAATCTCCACATTATATGTATAATGTGGAGATTTTTTTCGCTCGCCATCCAGTGTCATTGCATAACTGCAACAAAATAAAAGTTAAGTTTTTTTTGTAACTTTTCCCTTCATTTCCATCTTTATATCGGAACCAAACAAATTTTTAAAAATTAGTATCACTTGATTATAACATTTAATTAAAGCTATTTCATTTAAGTTGCATCAACATATATAGACAATTACGAAAGCTTTCCTTTATGCGCATTCAGATAAATATTTGATCACTTTTGTGAGATATATAAAAAACAATATATCTCCATTAATCTAGATATATTTCAAAGTCAATTATCACAACTTAAATGCGAGTATTGTCTTAGTTTCAATTTCATTAATAAACTTAGTTCCAATTACTTTCCTCTAACTTACTACGTTAACTTGAAATTTTAATTTCTTAGCGTCGACTGAGAAGTCAAGAATTAGGTTTACATAATATTTCACACCATATCCGGTACAGTTTTGTTAATAATAAACGAGCTTAAAGTTGGACCGTCAAATGGAAGCTTTTATAAAGTTCTTTAAAGTGAAAGTTTCGCTTTCAAGTTTAACTTTTAATATTAAAGTGGTCTTATATTGGAAATTAGAGATTAATGTGACATGATTGATAAATGAGGGCATTTATGGTGGCAGTTCAAACGGATAAGCTTCATAATAAAGAAATCAATAATTGTCATGAACGACGAGGCGTTTGGATGATCTTGTTTTAACTAATTGCTTTGTTTTGAGTAATAGATCGTTCTAGTTTTGAAGGAAAGTTAAAATTTAACTAGTTCGACCTAAACTATTTTATCAGAAAATAATTGAATTTTAAGGGTTAATTTAAATTAGTGGTAAATTTAGTGGTTAATTTAATTAAACTTCAACTAAATAATTTAATTCTTTTTATCTTATAGTAACAAAGGGTTATTTATCTGAAATAAATTCCGCTTTCACTCGCTTTAACAGGCTTTACATGGCTACTAATTTACACATAAATTCTATAATTATAGAATATTTTGAGAAATCTATTTAATATACTCCTTATGTAGAAAATGATAATATGAGAAACGATCTTCAATATGAATAAAACCGATCAAACACATAACGTGTCACGCATTAATTATGGTTCTGTAGCCATTTCACAGCACATCGAATTATATATCTAAACATATAATAAAACTGCATCAGAGTGAATTCTATAGATAACAAATATTTTAAAAAGAGTGATTGATTCTGAGTGAAGAAGATTAATAGAAAAAAAGGCGAATAGCTAAAAAAATTGTTTTTATAATTTTTGTCTGTCTGTTGATTTGTTCTGCAATCACACAAAATCTACTGGACGGATTTTGAACAAATTTGGCATGGTAATAACTTATATCCTAAAGTAATTTATAGGATACTTTTTATCTCGATACCACAAATTTAAAAAAAACTGAGTTAATGAATATAACGATATTTACACTGCGCTATCTGTTAGTGTTTTTAATAAACCTTATACTCATATATATATTAAGATATGGTACTGCCAATGCCATCTGTTAGCGTTTTTAGTAAACCTTATACTCATAGATATATTACGATATGGTACTGCAAACGCCATCTGTTAGCGTTTTTAATAAACCTTATACTCATAGATAGATTGCGATGTGGTACTGCCAACGCCATCTGTTACCGTTTTTAATAAACCTTATACTCATAGATATATTACTATATGGTACTGCCAATGCCACATATTAGCGTTTTTATTAACTTCATTCTCATAAATATATCACGATATGGTACTGACAAAGCCATCTATTAGCGTTTTTAGTAAACTTTATACTCATAATTATATTACGATATGGTACTGCCAACGCCATATATTATATCCATTGTCAATGTTTTCACGTATGACGGTTATTCTAAACAATAATCATACAGGGCATTTAAAGCGAACGAAATTGGGAGTACAGCCAGTAATTTATATTATCACGTGACCATTAAGGCCTACTGTAGTCAAATAATAAATCTAATCATCCGATACTTGGATCTGCTAAGTTAAATATTAAAAAACATATTTTAATATGTATTACTAATATATCTTAAGTCCTCTAGTAAGCTCAGGCATCCAAGAATTTCCATATGCATTATTTCCGCGTACCGAAGAGTTTTTGTGAATAGTTGCAAAACTAATGAAGTTAGGTTACTCGGAAAATGTTAACATTGTCTTATTTGGAAATGGAAGAAGCGGAAGGGGTGGTGCAAATATTCAAAACGACTTAAAACTTAATATTTCATAAACCTGGTAAAAACTGGAACGTAAACGGGACCTAAACTGTACATTGAGCGCCAAAATTGATCAGGTGATTGAGCTGCTTAATATTGCGGAAAACTGGAGAGTCCGATAGAATTCCGTTCTAGAGGGTGGTATAGCAAAAAGGTGATAATTGCGTCGACGCAGGAAAATTGGTTCGTACGAAGAATGAAAGTTTATTGGCAGAATAAACTAGGGCGCAGAATTTTTTTCCTCTTAATATCTAGAAATAAATTTCATAAGCCCTCTTGTCTCTTGCAAGGAATGGAAATCTAGCATATCCAAGAAGAAAACGAAAGGAAATAGAAAGGAGAAGTAACCATACTGTCTCATATACAGATATCGCAGATAAATATTTTACATACGTTCAATCATGGCTCCAGATTACAGAATTGATGGAGCCAGATTCTAATCAGCTTTGTATCTTTTAGGATATATATATATATACATATATATATATATATATATATATATATATACATATATATATATATATATATATATATATATACATATATATATATATATATATATTATTAAAAAATACACCTTTAATGTTTTTCTGAGGATTTAAATTTTTCTGGATTGAAAGGTCTCTTACTCAGATATATTTAACCATAAAAAAATTAACAATTAAATTTCATTTGAAACCATGACTGCCAAAATATCAATCCAAAATAGTGATTTTCAAGAATTTTAAGTGCCTCGAAAATAAATTATATTTTCACTGAAATCAAATCATATATATATATATATATATATATATATATATATATATATATATATATATATATATATAAAGTATCCCTTCTAAAAGCACCTACGCGATTAACTATCAAATATATATATGCCGTTTACAGACTATGAATTATAAATTACAAATATATTAATACTGTTAAACTGCTTTGCTTAAGACCATATATTAAATCCACAATAAAAAAGTTTACCCATTTCTGAAAAAGCCGTCCATCCGAATCGATTTAAAAGCTTCAGTAGTTCCGTTTATTAAACATCACTCGTTCACGCAAAAAGCTCCGACGGCACCCATCAAAATCTCAGCACGCACAAGTACACAAATGCGGAAAGCTCTTATCACCGGCGCAGCAGGACGGGACGCCCCGCCCGCCCCAGAGCTGTTACAAGTTATGATTTGACTCCCGGCCTATTGTGGATCGAGTTTATGGTTGATGCTGGATTTTAAGCCGATTTTCTACCGTTCGTCGCTCAATTCTAGATTCAATACGGAATAAGCTTTTCATGTACGAACCTGGTTTAATTTAGTCAAATAATCACTACCAATGATAATGAAATAGGTCTAAATGAAACCAAACACTTCTTAAAAGTAGAAAAAAATGTAATATTATTAAACAAAACGTAATGTTATAGATTATGATAATTATAAATAAACAACATTCTGCTGTAATTGTCACTGGGTATTTGCACAGTTGAATACCGACATAATTGAACAATTTTACTATAATCTCGGTTTTCATAATAATATTAGAAAAATAGTTGATTCCACTAACGGAAGAGATTGTTGATTGCATAAAACGAATGCAATAAAATAATTCTTTTTGATAAACGTTATGTTACTTATGCAAAATCATTTTGCAATTGCATTAGTTAATATAAAATATCCAGAAAAAGATTTATTAGGAACAGAAAAAGTCCATACTAATACCAACACTGTGTCACAACAGACAGAAAAAAAAACCATGATTAAAAAATTTGTTTTTTTTATATAAGAACATTGGGAGCAACTACATATATTACTCACGATTAAACCAAACTATGTTGTAAAGTCGTATATTTTACAAAACGAAACTCGAAAACTTCCATAGTGAACATAATTGATTCATAAAACAGCTTACAAAAAAAAGTATAATAAAAAAACGTTTCACAATTAAATGAAACTACGTGATGTAGTATTATAATTAATAATGAATTTCATTTAATAATGAATTTCTACAAAATTAACGCCAAATATATTCAATATTTAAAAAAAACCTTTGTTTAAAAAAATCTAACCCTAAGTTGTTTTGAATATATTTGGCGTTACTTTTGTAGAAATTCTTATTCACAATTAAATGAAACTACGTGATGTAGTATTATTTCTACTTTCTTTAAGTTCTTTACCACGATCTAGGTTTCGTTGTATTACAACATCTTCAGGTAGGCTATTAGCAAAGAATCTTTGCTAATATCTTTGCTAACAGCCCACCTGAAGATGTTGTAATACAACGAAACCTAGATCATAGTAAAGAACTTAAAGAAAATAGAAATAATACTACCTAAGTTGTTTATTACAAATATCTTCGTAAGCTAAAGTTCTTGATATAAATTTTAGGAAATGAAATACGCCTCATTATATCAGGATCAAGTATCTGCAGAATGTATTTAGGTGTATGCATGCAAGTATTTAGGTGTATGCAAGCACAGTAATAATATAAGTGTCATATACAATATCGCAAATATGTCTTATATGAATCCAATGTAAATATCTGTATTATATATTAAATTAAACATTTAATATTGATTTATTGTTTAATAAATATTTAAAATCATTGAAATCAGTTTTCCATTCAAGATTCACTATAATAATTAACAGTAATAGAATTACTAATAATAATATTAGGGTATTTGACTGATGTCAATATTTTTTATAAACATGTTTTAAGACTGTAAAGTAGGTTTTAAAAAACCTTGGGGTGAAGAAATAATGCATATAAAAAACAATTAATGGAAACTTCTAAATAGGAAAAAGTGTCAATATTTTTTTTCATTAAATTAAAAAAGTTAATTTGTATTTAGCTTCCACACAAAAAAATGAGAAAATTATAATATGCAACATATAACTTAAACGCAATATTTAACGAAATACTAAATATATTTAATAAACTCCCTTACAATGAATACTAAATAACTGGCCAGTGACGTCATAAGCCAGTTGTGTTTTGTATGGGGCGTTTTCGTGCGAATCGTAATTCGTCAATTTTTAAGTCGTTACAACTTTGTAATGAAAAGTCCTAGATATGATATATTTATTTTAACCGTTTTTAATTTTAATACTTATTCTATTTTAGTAATAAAAAAAATATAGTCAAATACCCTATTATATTTATTGTAATATGGAATTGAAATGTTTTCAAATGACTAATGGTTGTATAGTATCCGTTTAACTGACTGCTTGTATTGGAAAGAATTGTTGTCTTTCAAAGTATAAAACAATTGGTATAAAATATTTGTTATATTGTATTTTGTAAATAAAATATTTTTTCAAATTGTATCTGGGAATAAATAATTAAAATCAAAATTATTCCATTGAGGAAAACAGAATACTTTACCAATGTCATTCTCGTTAAATAATCTCTTTTACTAGAGACTATCATATTCCAGATATAATATTAACTGAGCGATGTATAGCTAAACTTATACTATGAAAATAACCCTAGTATGACCCTAGTTATATATACACGGTATCAAAAATATTTATTTGTAACTATTGGGAATATTACATTAATTAATCGAATCAAATTATTGCATTAATTAATCGAAATTTTAGTTAAATCAAATTTGATATCAAAAATATTTATTTGTAACTATTGGGAATATTACATTAATTAATCGAATCAAATTTTAAAATTGCGTGGTTCTCAATATCACTGAAGGTCACAAAAAATCAACGCAACGGCATAGCGTTCTGGACCACGGTTCAATTTGGTATGTTAGATAGTGCCGTGTGTGTGCGTATGTAAATACGGCTGTGCCCAATGAGTGTCCAAAATGTATATAAAAATATTTGCGATTTGCAATCTTTTGAGAAAAATGGGTTTAGTTTATGATTTTGATTACCCAATACGTTTTTACCCTCGCACAACATATAGTATACGTTGAACAAATCTCAATATCTTTTTTTTACTTTGAGTTTACTATCTTATACTATCGGTACCTATATGATATAGAGGATTATTTATAAACTAAAACACATGAACAAATTAAAACAAATCTTCTTTCAGTTATGTTTCATTTTTTATGTTTCACTTTCTCAATATCTAAACCGATTAAAATGAAACTTATTTCGTACTCTAGTCCTGACGTTTTCTGTATGAAATGTTAACTCTTTGTTATTGCTCTGCATAAAGCGATCAAATTACCCACTTTGAAATATGTAAGTAAATTCGTTTTACAAAGGAAATAACTATCTCAAACCAGCAGTCATCTTTCTTTAATCCACACTGGCAGCTTGCCAGCTTTGCCAGTTACTTTCTATTACACGGAAAAACAAAAATTAAATTTTTTTTTACCTCCAAAATATTATTCTGCTTATATCAAAAAACAATAAACCGATACGAATAACCTGCAATAAGTCGGGTTTCAATACGATTAGTTTGTCTTTAAATTTTAGGATATACCCTTAATTTTTTCGGCGACATAACATAAGGATAGAATGGAAATATCCGAGCAAGAAAGAGCTTTCAATTTGTTCTCTGCTCTAAGCCTTATTAAATAAAAAAATCCTTTAATCAGTCCAATGCTTTTGCAGATTTTATAAGCCTTTGAAAGCGCATATACATACGTACCTACATATATACTGCCATACTCCGATATAATTCATACTTATATTAAAAACCTTTTATTTTTACTATAACTATCGAATAATCTACTTTAATAGGCTTGCTAGCTGAGGCAGAGTAAAAAAAATTGCCAGCATGTAGCAAACAAGATATTTTCCACCATAAGTTCGAAAACATTATACTTGGCTAAAGTGTGGGAATTACATATGTATTCAGAACCATTATGTCCGGTTCAAAATTTTTCATATTTACCCAATATTCTTCGCCCATATCACTCTATAACTACGCCGTATAATATATAAAATATTCAGCAGTGCGGCGAAATATAATGGGCACATCGCAGAATACCTCCCATCGACAGGTGTTTTAATGAATTTTCCAGAGGAAAGATCATTAAAAACCTAACCGTTTCTGAAAAACCATATAT
Source organism: Druceiella hillmani (assembly GCA_039881145.1). Lineage (NCBI taxonomy): Eukaryota > Metazoa > Arthropoda > Insecta > Lepidoptera > Hepialidae > Druceiella > Druceiella hillmani. The sequence goes on along the minus strand of JAYKKI010000060.1, from coordinate 4,571,933 downwards.
ATTTTTAATATAACGTATAGGTTTTATCACGATTAGGAATATATTCCATATTAGCTGTGCCAGCAACTTCGTTTGCGTGAAACTCGGGGAAGAAAAGTTATTAGGATTTTTTTTGGGTTTTTTTCCTTTGTTTAAATAAAAATATAAAAGCAAAGCTTAACTAAAAGCATAAAGTTTAACTAAAAACGCTGATAAATAGCGTTGGCAGCCAAAACGTCTCCGTCACTTCTGATATTAGCGTGCACGACGAATGTAAACTAAATATTGACGTGTCTTTTTATTCATGAAGCCCAAATGTTAGCACAATCTAATCTAAATACATCACTGAAAACCGCATTCAAACCGATTCAGCCGTTGTTGAGATAAGCGTGCACAACGAGGTGTACATAGATAAACCAACAAATAGACAAAAATACTAAAAACTGTTGTTTTGAGCTTAGTAGCATGTCTTTACTATGTAGTACTTAGTTTTATTTAAAAATACTCGATGTAGACTACGAGTTTTTTATGATTTTATTATATATAGTATTATATATAGATTATTTAAAAACAAAAGTGCAACTGAATAAATTGCCATTTTTACCAAGTTTTTTTTATATTTCTATGTTATTTTGAGTGTAGAATTTAAAAGATAATAATTTATATAGCATAATTTTAGCTTTTTCCCAATCCAAATGTACTTTTGGTGTTTAAAATGAAACATGTACAAAAAAATCATTCTACGTATTTTGAAATGAAGAATTGTCGAAGACTATTCAGTAGATTCCTCTATATATACACTAGAAAACAAACATAAAGGTCGTATTTTTTTGCAATTTTTACAGCCAGACCCTAAAACCTCACCAATTCCGTTCCCAAAGCCCAATCGGTCCGAAACCGCCGCCCGCAGTCGGCGTCAATAACTCATCCCTCGCTCCACCAACACTCAACACCCGCATAAATAATCCAAACGATCCACCCCATTGCCTGAGCAAGTGGCCAATAATCGCCGTCCGGCCCGCTGTCTGCATTACGCGGCCTAAGCTGGCGACTTCAAAGGCCGCTCCAATCTGCTGCTCTAAATCATGGGACAGGAAAATTCGCTCAGGCAAATTATCGGGTCCCCGCATTATCCTCACACGTACACACGCACTGAGTGCCTCCCATTCAGCGCCGGCGTAAGAGGTCGTATTTCATCAAAACTATGCCGCAAAATAGCAGTTTGAAAAGAGCAAGTCCACGATGGAATACTAGCAGTGTTTTCTCGCAAAGCCTTCGTTTAGTATGCGGGGCAGAGAAGCTCTCAACACTTTTCCGTATTTGAGTTCGTATTACGTGATTATTTTAAGAGCGAGAGACGCCGAATTTAAATAATCAAACGTCGGGACCGGCGACTGCAACACGGGTTCTCTATTAGGGCGAATGAAATAAATATGGACCGTGCCGGATTAGAAGACGGTCCGCATTTGGTTGACGTGAAATTGTGATTTGGGCAGAGTTATGACGTTTCGGGCTTGCGGTAAATGTAATATTAAAGTCGTAGAAATTCGTCCGCACGCAATCTATTTCAAAGAGTGGAAAATTATATTAAACCAAAAAAATATGCTTGAAATTTCGTGCGCTTTAAATATATCTCCTTTATTCTAACGGAATAGCACATTTATTTAACACAATTGCATGAAACTACGTGATGTAGTATTATTTCTACTTTCTTTAAGTTACCACAACCTAGGGTTCGTTGTATTACAACATCTTCAGGTGAGCAATTTGTAAATATTGATATTTAGAAACTTCCAACATCATTTATATATTACACAAAACAATAGCGGAAATGGGGTTTGCGCGGGTTTTCCCACTGCTTACGTTATTGGGTTTACGGTAGGGGAGCGGTGTAGTTTTCATTATATTTTATTAATATAATAATACACTAATGGAAAAAGTAGAGAAACCTTCTTTGTTTATGTTTCCGGACACTGAGTCTATTTTTTACTATAGTCATTATCAACAGCCCGTCTCAGTTTACTGCTTGATACAGGCATTTCCAATGCGCGTATCATTGGAGGTTATGTTCAAAATTGACTGGCTGGGTAGACGGCTTGCCGATCGCAACGCATACCTTCTTGCACCAGTGGCGTTACTGCTCGTCACTGATCTGTAGCATTTTAGCTACGTGACTACAACACCACTTCAACGAATCGAATCCAGGACTCTGCCAGTTTGTCGCACTACTGTCATAGCATCGTGTTATGTGATGATTCCTATGTGGTCAACTCTACACACGTAGTGTGTTGGGTTGATCGCATAAGCTTGTGATCAACCCAACACACCACCGTGGCGATTTTCTATTATAATATTATAAAGCTAATTGCCCACGTGAAGATGTTGTAATACAACGAAACCTAGATCGTGATAAAGAAATTAAAGAAAGTAGAAATATTACTACACCACGTAGTTTCATTTATTTGTGAATAATGAATTTCTACTAAATTAACGCCAAATATATTTAACATTTATTTTAATTAATTATTAATTCAAAGTATGATATGTAATAATATTTGTGAGAACATATTTTTTAAGATTAATGTTTGAAAATAAACATATGTTTATGATATCAATATATAAATTAATTTATGGATAAGTAATAAAAAATAACGAACAACGCCATCTGTACTTTCTATATTAAACTTTAACATTAATTACATCAAGCTTCATAGATGGCGCTTCGGACAAATTATTAGTTACATCGCACTAGTGAAATGTTTATGCCATTTACTATATATACGGGTCACAAATGCCAATCATTCTTGACTCGGTACTATACATGTATTAAAACTGAAAAATACAGAGAACAGCTTAGTGTCAGCAAAAATTACGCATAAAAAAGTTAGTTCAAATTAACAAACTACTTAAGACATATAAACAATTGCGATACGTACGTCCATATTTACTTTGTACACGATCTCGATGTGATTGTAGATAAATTGTACCGTTATATCATCGACATCTTTCGAATGGTACATATACATTTATCTGCAATATTACTACGATTAATTCGTTGTGATAGTTAACTCATTTTAATAACAGATTGAAGACATCAACGGTCCCAAATCGAATATCTCTTAAAGACATCTACCATACTAAAAGGTACCACAGATTTATATGCCACCTACAACCTACTAGCTTCAATCACAGATTTTGTTACGATTAATATCATTATTTATTCAAGTTTTCTAATTAAAATCTTTGTTCAATTTATAGCTTTAATATCTAAGGGTTTAATAAGTTAGCGTAAACAAAAAATAGCATTATAAAAACACAAGCAACTGTCGAGAAAATGCAACAAATTCAAAATATAATAAGAAATAGAAAGTGGGCCGTGGATTATTCAAATACTCCACCATCTTGATTCTAAAGACGTGATTCGTACAGCAAAAGAAGTCGAAATCGGGCAATCTTTCTAATATAGAATAGCAAATTTAGCGCGTGAGCTATCGAGAACAGCTATAAGAAGTTCGTTCGTTCATGCGGTATTCAAAACCTAAACCTACTAGTCCAGTAGTCTATTCGAAATATTGGTTGTATTAGAAATAGTAGTCTAATAGTCTACTCGAAATAGTGGTAGTATTCGAAATAGTAGTCCAGGAGTCTATTCGAAATGTTTTAGTATTCGATATAGTAGTCTAATTGAAATAGTGGTAGTATTCGAAATAGTAATCTAGTAGTCCATTCGGAATAGTACCTTCGTTCAGGACAGAAAACGACACCAATCTTAAGTACTATGGATAGTCAAAGTAACCGACTGAAATTTTGAGTAAGGGTTACCAGCTCTCTTTTTCCGATCATGTCCTAAATAACAATGGAGAGAAACATATGTGGGCAGTATCTATAACTTTTAAAGTGTAGAAATCGCATGAAACTCTCCAGTATTTCTCCAATAAAATAGCGTAAGTTCCTTCATACGAAGAGGAAATTACTTAGTTTCTCTCCAACTTAATACAAACTCGAGCCTTAAACAGATGGTTGTCACAATATTGTATTCAAATCATCTTCAATATTCTAAACGTGAGTACATTTTAATGTGTGGATAAGAAGTCTTGTATACTTAGTAGATTTAAAGAGAGAAACTTTGAAAGTATTTTAAAACCATAAAATCTGAAAGACCACGCTGTTTCGTAAACATCTGATGATGTACCATTTAGGGCATCTAGTAACGCGAATGTCCCGATCGTACGAATATAGCGAATATCTTTAGAGAGAAGCCTACGCTTTAATACTGATAAGAGTAAAATAACAGATCTTTCTAAAAGATTGAAATAATGATAGACGATGTTGCGTTGAACGATTTCAAGAATTTGCCTATTTGGAAAGTTTATTGTCTAGAATATTATGTGAAATGAAAAGTATATAAGGCTAATCGAATAACTGACATTTTAATGAAAACATAGAAGTGAAAAATAGAAGTGAAACTAAAAAAACGAGAGAATTTAGCGTATAATTGCCAACAATTATGAAAAAACGAGAGAACATAGCGTATAATTGCCAACAATTATGAAAAAATGAGAGAAAATAGCGTATAATTGCCAACAATTATGAAAAAATGAGAGAAAATAGCGTATAATTGCCAACAATTATGAAAAAATGAGAGAAAATAGCGTATAATTGCCAACAATTATGAAAAAATGAGAGAAAATAGCGTATAATTGCCAACAATTATGAAAAAAATTATTTTTCACGCGCATAAGAAGAGTAAAAGTTAATTGAAATATGTTGCTGCGCAATATAGGTATGTCGAAAGACCTACCCCTTAATATCCCCAGTTTGAGCTAACTTAAAATTGTAATCTAAATTTTGATAACTGACATAAATATAATCTAAATTTTGATAATAATAACTGACGTTTTAATGAAAACGTAGAAGTGAAAAATAGAAGCGAAACTAAAAAATCGAGACAACATGGTGTATAATTGCAAACAGCTATGAACGAAAATGATTTTGCACGCGCACAAGAAGGGTAAAAGTTAATTGAATGAATATGTTGCTGCACAATATAGGTATGTCGAAAGACCTAGCCCTTAATATCTCCAGTTTGAGCCAACATAAATTTGTAATCTAAATTTGGCCCGCCAATAAGACAAACCTCAAAAAAATATTAAATTGAATAGTGGAATGACTACAGAGATTTAACTAATCAAAACAATCCAGATTGTAGTACGCGCACATTAATTTAGGGTGATTAAATTAAGCTTAAAATATAATTGTTCATTATACCAGTGGTCTAAATTCATGATGGCAGATCTAATACGGTCATTCAAAATTTAAATGAAACCGACCATTAGTTTTTCCTAACCTAAAATTTAAATATATACAATTTAATTATTATTCTTTAAGTTACAATTGGAAAATATTTTACAGTAATAAGATTATATTACGAAATGAACTTGAGATATTTTTAAAAAAATCTATCCAGATCGTATGTTCGTATCTTGACCTTAGTTCTCTATTTCTTATTCATTATCAGCCTTATTTTTCTAAGAGATAATATCTGATTGTCTTAATCTTAATTAATAACATTATAAACGCGAAAATGAATTTATTTGTTTGTTTGTCACCCTTCCACATTTCATTTATTCAAGTAATCTCTTTAAAATTTTGTACACATATAGATTATATTATGCATGTGTGTGTGTGTATATATATATATATATATATATATATATATAAAATTATTGTTATCTCTGAATACTTTACTTTTTTTATAATACATAGTTAGTGGTTAGTGGACCAATAGATCAACGGACTGCATTGTCACAACAAGAAATTTACATTCGAACTTTATGGGTACGAAACATAAAATACGATTGGAGACAAATAATTTGTTGTAGAAATATGCCTTTAGAAATAGTTGTCCGTATCACGTAATTTTATATGACATGCAAAATTAATATCCCAGTGACGTAAAAGCTTTTTAAGAACTTTTCAAATTATAGTATTGCTTCTATGGATCTTTTTAAGCTGCTAAAAAGTGATAAATTACATAGATTGATAATCTAAAGAACAAACGTGCGTAAACTATTTTGAATCAGGTTTTTAGCAAATTACGTACCGAAACAATTACACTATATAACTGATAAATTTCAATCATGGATTCCATTTAATAAACAAAACACCCCCTTTCATTCTGTACTTTACTGGTGAGATAAGTCAATCCCCTGTCACGTTTTATAAGTTTACATTTATGTCATTATTAATGCTTAGCTTCTTGGCTAATTAAATATGTGAACAAAATTAAGTTTTAATAGCCTTTAACGTAAATCTCCGTATTTCCTTTCCTCGTACCTATAAAAAACTATTTTACTTTATGCGTTTAAAAAATTCTTTATAGAAAATTTTGAAAAAATTATACGCTGAAAATATACCTTGTTATTAATCGATAAGAATAATTGATTTCTTTATATAAAAATTTCATCTAGTTCTATGATATATGTCCCGGTATGATACAGCAATCTTGTGTTATGTGATTGTCACATTTTTGTTTAATGTGTTAATATTCATTCATATAATTTACAGCTTTTTGGCGATGTAGTAATATTTATATAAGCTTACTTAGAAAAAAATCATCAAAGTCTTTAAAGCAAACCACTATCAGCTTATCCTGTCTAGTACAATTTTGTCCCTTATATAAAAAAAATCTAATTTTAAATTGGGTTCAATGTTGATTATATAATACATAAAAAAAAACAAACGCTATTTGGTTATCGCTCTAGAATCAATAAGAACACCCCTAACAAATAAATTAATTATATTACCCAATTGACCTCGTTGACCTATGACCCTTGAGCAATTAATTTTCACCTGTAATTTTTACTCGGTTTTCAACTTCCAAGTGGTTTCAACCGTTTTTCCGCATCGAGTCGCTTTCATTTTCCCGCTGCGGTCATTAAACTATGAAAGTGACATAAGCCGACTCGTTAAATGTCGACATATTCAAATGTTAACGCTTTAACTTTGCGGACCAGTGGGGAGTGAAATTTTCACGAGGAAATTGTATGTTTGGGTTTTCCGGGGTGTTTCGTTCATAGATCCACGTTGAATGCAAAGTTTGAAATAGCTGGCGGGGGAAGACATTTAATAGATCGCGTAAGGGGTTTGGGTTTGCGACCATAGATGCGGTAAAATTGTAAAGAAAACTTGTTCGTGCATGAATTTTAGTCAGCAATTGAGAATTTTCTTTTTGCATTGCTTTTATGGTTTAAAAATTTACGAAGTTGTTTCGGAAAGTTACATTTCTTTCCCTTTATCGCATAAAATTTTCCTCAAGGATATTAAGAATATAATAAAGGTTTTCTATTTATCAAGTCGGAATCCAAAGTTAAAACAATATTGATAGAATCGTGAGTTACAATGAAATTAAAATCACAATATTTACTGTGACCCAACATGAAAAGGGAAAAAATCCTACAAATATTCAGCTTCGTCCCTATATCTAATATAACATGTTAATTAGATATGGGGCATACAAACATTAAGGATACATAGCGTTTCCATTAAATTACGTATAAAAATATTAATATTAGTTTTTATCACGTAAATACGTTCCGTAGTATATCTTTCAAGGTGTTTATTAGTTATTAGAGTGAATATCTCAAAAATCATAAAATTTAGAATGATCGTTACAATATTTTGGAAGAGATGAGATATACTTCTAGTGATTCTATTTTTTTCATATTTTTAAATCCAACAGTTTCCGAAATATGTTTATGGACATTTTTCACAATGCCTCTGCAACCATTTAACGTAAAATGTAAATTCGGGCCTATATAACCTTATTATAAGTTAAAATCCTCTTGGAAAATTTGTAGAATTTATTGCTGACGGATATTATTGTCTAAAAGCTAAACAAGAAATATAATTTTCACTCTGTAATTCTTTTTGTTTTGTTTGGGAGTAAAATTTATTTTGCTTTGATGGAGGAAATACTTAGGGATTAAACTCACAGCGTATTTCTAGCATATCACGCAAATCAATTGAGTTTATGCCATTAATATTTTAAAATCGTCTATCGTTTAAATTAATAAAGTATTTTTAAAGAACTAACATTGTCTTTATTCACGAAATTTTCTTTCTATCTTCTACTGCCGAATAAAGTACGAATAATAGAATTTTGTGCTATATATATAGTTGACAGTGTAAACATTTCATTAGTGCGATCTAGCTAATAATTTGTGTGCAGCGCTATCTGTGATGCTTTCTCTAAGTTATATTAAAGTTTTATGTAAAAAGTACAAGGGACGTTTCTTATTCTCCAATGAATTTATGTATTGATATAGTAAGGAAATGTGTATTTCTATATTTCCTTTTTAATTAAAATGGACTGTAAAACAAAACGAGTAAGTACATTGGTTTGTTGTGGCTTACAGAAATAAAATATGTACTCACGACTTTGTTTACGTGCAACTTGGGAACATTTTTTTAGCTGTAAGATTAATACATATAACACCATCTATGAAATTATAAAAGGAATTTTGTTTTAATTTTAATTTTAAGGAATTTTAAATTACCATATATGACAAACAAATAAACAGACTCACAAAAAACAAGCAAAAATATTAAAAACATTTTTTTTGTTCTATTATTTTAATTATGGTCCCATAAATAATTGTTTTGTGAATATCTTCAATATACAAACACATCGATTCTTTAGTTTCATTATATGTACAGAAAATTTTTAAAAAAACACAAATAATTGTAAATAAGTTATAAAATTAAAACAAGATTGTTAATATCTTTTAATATATGTTAATAAGCTCGAAGATATAGTTTTAAACATTACAATGTAAAATGGTCTCGTGAAAACGTAACCATTACGTCTGTAAGTGCAACTAATTATATTAGGTAAAATATTTTTAATAACATTTCATAAAACAAAATTAATCTATAGTCAATAAAATTAAAAGCTGTTATTATAAGATTGTTAAAATCTTATAAATTATGTTAATAAACTCGAAGATATGTTTATAAAAATGACAATGTAAAATTATCACATGAAAACGTAACCATTACGTCTATACGTGCAACTAATTATATTAGGTAAAATATTTTTAATAACGTTTCATAAAACAAAATGTAACTATGATCAATAAAATTAAAAACTGTTATTATAAGATTGTTAAAATCTTATAAGTTATGTTAATAAACTCGAAGATATGTTTATAAACATGACAATGTAAAATCATCACATAAAAACATAACCATTACGTCTGTACGTGCAACTAATTATATTAGGTTAAATATTTTTAATAACGTTTCATAAAACAAAATTAAACTATAGTCAATAAAATGAAAAGCTGTTATTATAAGATTGTTAAAATCGTTTAAATTATCGTAATGAACTCGAAGATATGATTATAAACATGACAATGTAAAATGGTCACGTGAAAACGTAACCATTAAGTCTATACGTACAACTAATTATATTAGGTAAAATATTTTTAATAACATTTCATAAAACAAAATTAATCTATAGTCAATAAAATTAAAAGCTGTTATTATAAGATTGTTAAAATCTTATAAATTATGTTAATAAACTCGAAGATATGTTTATAAAAATGACAATGTAAAATTATCACATGAAAACGTAACCATTACGTCTATACGTGCAACTAATTATATTAGGTAAAATATTTTTAATAACGTTTCATAAAACAAAATGTAACTATGATCAATAAAATTAAAAACTGTTATTATAAGATTGTTAAAATCTTATAAGTTATGTTAATAAACTCGAAGATATGTTTATAAACATGACAATGTAAAATCATCACATGAAAACGTAACCATTACGTCTATACGTGCAACTAATTATATTAGGTAAAATATTTTTAATAACGTTTCATAAAACAAAATTTAACTATAGTCAATAAAATTAAAAACTGTTATTGTAAGATTGTTAAAATCTTATAAATTATGTTAATAAACTCGAAGATATGTTTATAAACATGACAATGTAAAATCATCACATGAAAACGTAACCATTACGTCTATACGTGCAACTAATTATATTAGGTTAAATATTTTTAATAACGTTTCATAAAACAAAATTAAACTATAGTCAATAAAATTAAAAGCTGTTATTATAAGATTGTTAAAATCATATAAATTATGTTAATAAACTCGAAGATATGTTTATAAACATGACAATGAAAAATCGTCACATGAAAACGTAACCATTACGTCTATACGTGCAACTAATTATATTAGGTCAAAATATTTTTAATAACGTTTCATAAAACAAAATTAAAATATAGTCAATAAAATTAAAAGCTGTTATTATAAAATTGTTAAAATCGTTTAAATTATCGTAATAAACTCGAAGATTTGATTATAAACATGACAATGTAAAATGGTCACGTGAAAACGTAACCATTAAGTCTATACGTACAACTAATTATATTAGGTAAAATATTTTTAATAACGTTTCATAAAACAAAATGTAACTATAGTCAATAAAATTAAAAACTGTTATTATAAGATTGTTAAAATCTTTTAAATTATCTTAATAAACTCAAAGATATGTTTATAAACATGACAATGAAAAATCGTCACGTGAAAACGTAACCATTACGTCTATACGTGCAACTAATTATATTAGGTAAAATATTTTTAATAACGTTTCATAAAACAAAATTTAACTATAGTCAATAAAATTAAAAGCTGTTATTATAAGATTGTTAAAATCTTATAAATTATCTTAATAAACTCGCAGATATGTTTATAAACGTGACAATGAAAATTCGTCACGTGAATACGTAACCATTACGTCTATATGTGCAACTAATTATATTAGGTTAAATATTTTTAATAACGTTTCATTAAACAAAATTAAATTATGGTCAATGTTTTAATTTCACAGTATGTGAATACAGTTTTTTTTAATTTTAAATAATTACAGAGTTATCGTTCTTCATATATTTGAACTGCATGTTTAATGAAGATAAGAATTAGTAAGTTAATGCATGATAATATATAAATTTCAAAAACACGGCCAATTCGGAGTCTGGCCCCCATGTCAAAGGTACCCGAAATAATTAATTACTTTTTTCATTAAAATTATCACTAATATAAAATTCTTGGCACAATAACTGTTTAACAATATCCAATAAAATTGGGAGGACCTGCATGTTATTGTGAATATCTCAAAAATTATGACATCAAGAACCATCGTTATAGTTTTCCTGCAATCTTTACAATCAATAATATTGGAAATCGACCCCACTGATCACACATTTTTTGCATATCTTTCAATATATCTTTTTATATAGTAGTAACCCTTTTGAATAATTTTACCTACATTATATATGGTATTAAAAAAAATTAGGATACTTAATTAAACAAATTTCCATATAAATCTTTTTGAGTTTTAAAAATTGAGAGATACGCCCAGTTAATTTGCTTTATTATTAAGAAAAATTTAAACTTTCTAAGAAAAACTGCTTTCACCGACGGATAGACGGATAGGTGAGTATCTTGTAAAGGTTCCGTTTTTTTTTTAGAGGTACAGAATCCTAAAAATACTTCAATTTATTTTATTATTTGAGTTTCCATAGCAAGTGGGTTCTAAGATATCCGAATACCTCTTGACCTAAATTTAAAATGATAGATCGAATATCCAAGATAAGTGCCAATCTGATACTCTCCTAGCACCAGAGAAAGCAATTAACTATCTAACTCTTCGCTATATATTTATAACTTACAGAATATCTAACTCTTCACTATTTATTTATAACTTACAGAATATGTAACTCTTCGCTATATATTTATAACTTACAGAATATCTAACTCTTCACTATTTATTTATAACTTACAGAATATCTAACTCTTCGCTATATATTTATAACTTACAGAATATCTAACTCTTCACTATTTATTTATAACTTACGGAATATCTAACTCTTCGCTATTTATTTATAACTTACAGAATATCTAACTTTTCGCTATTTATTTATAACTTACAGAATATCTAACTCTTCGCTATTTATTTATAACTTACAGAATATCTAACTCTTCGCTATTTATTTATAACTTACAGAATATCTAACTCTTCGCTATTTATTTATAACTTACAGAATATCTAACTCTTCACTATTTATTTATAACTTACAGAATATCTAACTCTTCACTATTTATTTATAACTTACAGAATATCTAACTCTTCACTATTTATTTATAACTTACAGAATATCTAACTCTTCATTATTTATTTATAACTTACAGAATATCTAACTCTTCACTATTTATTTATAACTTACAGAATATCTAACTCTTCACTATTTATTTATAACTTACAGAATATCTAACTCTTTACTATTTATTTATAACTTACAGAATATCTAACTCTTCGTTATATATTTACAACTTATAAGGTGGACAGCAATAATAAAACACTGTATTCTTATTTATGGACTCTTGAACTCTTGTTCTACTCTTCTTGTCTTTTAACTCTTGTTCTTATTACATCTTACGTCTTTTTTATATTGTACAATGTCTCCTATTTTTATAAATTATTGCGTCTTTTATATATTCTACGATATCGTCTATTTTTATAACTTCTTGTGTTTTTTATTATACATACTGTCAGATCTTCTATTTTTATAACTTCTCGCGTCTTTTGTATATTATACAATAACTTCTATTTTTATAACTTCTTGTGTCTTTCATATATTCCACAATGTCTTCTATTTTTATAACTTCTCGTGTCTTTTATATATTCTACAATATCTTCTGCTTTTATAACTTAATACATCTTTCATATATTCTACAATTCTTCTATTTTTATAACTTCTTTTAATATACTCCACAATACCTACTACTTTTATAACTTCTTATTCTACAATGTCTTTTATTTCTATAACTTCTTGAGTTACCAATTTTAAATTAATGGAATGCCAAATCACACATTTTTTAAATTGTTAAGAAAAATGCGGTGATACTTCAATTTCTGTTTTACATTATTGCGGGTTTGGCTATGTGAGATATGAGGAAAAAAATATGTGCTATCAGCCATTTTATACGATAAATAGATACTTTTTACTAAAATCCATGAAGACTTTATGAAATAAAACGTATTTCAAAACATTAGTCCATATTCTTAGAAAAAAAATCGAAAAATTCAAATCACGATATAAGTTGAATCATAGAAAAATAAAAAAATATTTAATTAATGATTCTTAAAGGGAATATCATCAAGTCTTCAAAACAGTTCAAAATGACTGTAAAAAAAAACAACCAACTCTAAATTTATACGTTAACGATATCGATAACCTCCTCTGTTTTGCAGTCGCCACGTAAAATAAAAAGTAGAAAACAATGTTGGGAAAACCCAGCAACATAAAGAAATTCCGCATCTAAGAAAATGCCTTGTTGCTTTTTAGAAAATTTCTATTGAAGTCTTATAAGCTTCACATAAATTAATAAAACTCCTACTAAATTATATAAGCTTCAAAGACGTTAATTAAATATGGATATAATTTTTATGAAATCCTAAAAGCTCCACATAAGTTAATAAATGTTTTATAATATTTCTGTTAAGTGATATAAGCTTCATAGAATTTATTAAAATTTCTGTTAAGACATAAACAATATACAGAACTTTCTCGGTTTTGGAGTCGCTACACTCATTAAAAGACAAGAAATAAAATTTAAAAAAATTTGAGCTTAATCAAATTTCAGCCTTAAAAAAAATTTCTGTGAAGCCAGACCTAAAAAAATATTTGTATTGAAATTTAGACGCGAAAGTGGTTTCTAATCACATTTTCTGGAAATAACTATAAATTCGTTTTTCTGTTCTCAATTACAGTTTATAAGCTTACCAATTTCAGTACGAGCCACAGAAGTTATTACAGAACCAACGCATTAAAAATTGTAAGCCCAAGGTTCAACGTCAAGAAGCACACTCAATTTACTTTTTATGCACTTCCCTCAAAATAAGACGCAAAAACAATAACATCTCTATTTTTCAAAACTTGTACCATCATAAATCGTCCACAAAACTCAAAGTATTGCGGACAAGAAATAAGTCAAATAAATCGTGACAATAAAGACGTTATAAAATGCTTCCGATTGCAATCGAAATGCAAGCGCATCGCCGCCCCCGGCGTTCTCCATTGCATCTCGTTAGCATTCGATAGACCGCAGTCACGTTCGCGTACGTTCAATAAGCATTATACCTCATAGTCTATGTCAGGCTATATGTGTATATAAAAATAGATATAGAGCTTGGTTTATTTTCCTTTCGATTTCGACTCTGATTGTTATGTTTTAAGACTGCTCGGTTAAAGTTAGTATTTATAATTTTAAGTGAATTTTAGTTCAATATTCACCAATTACAATTACTTTATTTTTGTGCGGAATCGTTTAAAAAAATTCAACTTTTAATTAAAAAGGTAAAATGCTTAATTTTTATTTACAACTAAATTAAATTACTGGATGTTGTGTTATATCTATTTTATTTAAATTCTTAACCACGGTCTAGGTTTCGTTGGCAACATCTTCAGGTGGGCTATTTGCAAAAAGCAAGTAAAATCGGATATTTACCATTCCTTACTGGAAACTGGAAGACTTGAAACCCTCGTCCATTATACGTCATCTCTATGAAACAACTATGTACTATAAATAACAGGTTAAATAACAAATTCATTGTTGTCGCCTGTCATAATTTTGAATCCGGACATCAAGTTCCCACACTATGGTATTTGTTTTGATCATGATAGTAATACTCCCGTTGTTTACGTTGAAGTAACAAAAAAATTTTCTCCAACATATGCCACCTCCATTCAACAACAACAACAAACGAAACAACAACAACGGTTCGCCAAGATCTAACACAAAAGACAGCCAAATACGCACATCAATACCCCCTTCGATGTGAAATAAATAAATATATATATATACATATATATATATATATATATATATATATAAATAAATATATATATATATATTACTCCCGTGACCAACTCCAATTATATAGATAACCGATTTTACTTGCTTTTTGCTTACTTGTTTTCAAATTTGTCACCTGAAGATGTTGTCATACAACGAAACCTAGGCCATTGTTAATAATTTAATTAAAGT
The DNA here is from genome assembly GCA_039881145.1 of Druceiella hillmani. Lineage (NCBI taxonomy): Eukaryota > Metazoa > Arthropoda > Insecta > Lepidoptera > Hepialidae > Druceiella > Druceiella hillmani. The sequence continues at coordinate 4,556,825 of JAYKKI010000060.1, read as the reverse complement.
AGATATAATACTACATCACGTAGTTTCATTTAGTTGTGAACAAATATTAAATGATACTGAATTTCTACAAAATTAACTTCAAAAATATTCAAGGTACAACGCAATAATTATTAACTCAGCTCACAGATTGTTTCTGGTGCAACAAAAAAATCCATACAAATATCCTAACCACAAATATAATAATATAGAGAAGAAAGTAAATAAAAACTAAAACATATATTCTACATTTTTTCTAAATACACATATCGCTGCAAAAATGTAATATACGCTACAGAAGCAAGTACAGTGTACGTGTGGTGCTGAAGCAGCACGTAAAAAGCTTAATCCGTAAATGGCTCTTTTATCTTGAAAGCAATTTTATGAGGCTTGTAGCAATTAAATGGGTAAAATCACATTTGCATAAATGCAATAATTGGAAATGAGAAGCATTTTAGAAACCTTTTAACAGAGCAATAAATAGTTATAGGAAAAAAGAAGTAATAATTTGAAGGAAAATCAAGAAAATCCTAATTAAAACTTTATTTCAAAATTATAATTCCATTTTGACATAGTACACATTTAATGATCATTCCTACAACACATTTTACAAATTTGAGGAATAAATAAATTGATGTTTAAAATCAGCCATTCTCCTCACTCCTTCGGTGGAGACAACCATCAAGTCACCAAGTCACCAATTAGAGTAATGTTTCGCGATATCACCGACTCTTGAATAAGACCTTGCTGTGAAAGAAGAAATTCAATCACAACTTCTCCGATGGTTCAACCATTTATACCGAGTGTATCCGAACAAATGATTGCAGCACAGGCATCCCATGTATTGAAAAGTTCCACCATTAATTCTGGAAAAGTCCTAGAGCAAACAAATTGAAGAAAACCTTAAAAACATTGAATTCAAACCTGTTGCCAAAACCATTTCTAAAATAGGCAAAGCATCATGACGGAAGTTTGAAATCAACTAATACCTAAGACATCGTACTGGCTTCTAGGAAGCTCTCATTACCCACTAGGACTTAAAAAAAATGTTTTAAAATAGATCACCAGATAACAGGCTAGAGAAAATTATACCTTTGCAATTGTTAGAAATTAATACGTAGGAAAAAATAAATGAACACCTCAAAAGAAAATACCCATTTTGTACGTAGCATTTGGCTTAGTTATGAACATGAATGACCGAAATATCATATTCTAGGATATTATATATATATATATAAATATATATATATATATATATATATATATATATATATACACAAACCAAAATATATGAGTTTTAGCTCAGTGGAATAGCTTAGGTTTTCTGTAAAGGTTTGTATGTGTGTGATTTTGGGATTATAATTATTTGACAAATGTTATTACGAGAAATACTTGTACTTATTGTCAACACGTACAAAGAACTTAAAGAAAGTAGAAACAATACTACATTACGTAGTTTCGTTTAATTGTGAATAATTAATTTCTACAAAATAACAAATTAATATACTCAGTATGGATATTCAATGTTATATTTCTATATCCCTATCAAAAAGGCCTTTCTTAATATTAATTTTATTCTAAAGGTTAATTGCTTAATATCTACCGTTCTTAGCAAAAGACGAATAGTATGTGATGAGCCTGTGTTGCGCGGAAAGGTCACCTGTCGGTACACTTGTATTGACTCTCTGAACTTCGTACTTACACTTGTTTAACGCTCTGAACTTCGTGCGCTCTGAACTTCTGATTTTACTCCTCATAAAACTTCATATCGGGCGCTATATATGAAAATCGATTCTTAAGGATTAAATCCAAAAACCTGTTTTCTGAATCCGGCGACTGGACCTTATAATGTTATAAATTCAACCCACTCTAGGTAAAAACCCACCTCAACATGTATCTCCACGATAAACGCTATTGCATAATTTCATAAAGTTCGGTTGAATAACTAAATAGTGAAAATGGAAAAAAAACAAATAAACAAACTCGGTCTCGCATTTATTATATTTATGAGTATTTAGATTACATAACCATATTCCTATTTTCGGTGAATGACAGATAAAAATTCAATCACAAATTTAAAAAACGACCAGGTGCGAATCTAACGAGGTTTCCGTAACTAATTTGAAGTTAAATTACCATACAGGTCATTACTAATACAGACTTTCTAGCGCAACACTTATTTACCTATTATTTTTTAAGTTAAATCACTTTATTTATCATACAGGTAATTACAATATAGACTTTCTAGCGCAACAATTATTTACCTGTTATTTAAGAATTCAAATAACTTTATTTATCACATAGGTCATTACATTATAGGATTTCTAGCGCAACAATTATATACCTATTATTTTTGAAGTTAAATTACTTTATTTATCATTCAGGTCATTACATTTTGGACTTTCTAGCGCAACAATTAGTTGCCTCTTATTTTTTTAAGTTAAATTACTTTATTTATCATATAGGTCATTTATACATTATAGACTTTCTAACGCAACAATTATTCACTTATTATTTTTGAAGTTAAGTTAGTTTCTTTATCATATAGGTCATTACATTATAGACTTTCTAACGCACGATTATTTACTTATTATTTATGAAGTTATTTTATTTATCCTATAGGTCATTATATTATAGACTTTCTAGCGCAACAATTATTTCCCTATTATTTTTAAAGTTAAATTACTTTATTTATCATATAGGTCATTACTAATATAGAATTTCTAGCTTAACAATTATTTACCTATCATGTTTTGAAGTTAAATTACTTCATTTATCATATAGATTATTACATTATAGACTTTCTAACGCAACAATTATTTCCCTATTATTTTTAAAGTTAAATTACTTTATTTATCATATAGGTCATTACTAATATAGAATTTCTAGCTTAACAATTATTTACCTATCATGTTTTGAAGTTAAATTACTTCATTTATCATATAGATTATTACATTATAGACTTTCTAACGCAACAATTATTTCCCTATTATTTTTAAAGTTAAATTACTTTATTTATCATATAGGTCATTACTAATATAGAATTTCTAGCTTAACAATTATTTACCTATCATGTTTTGAAGTTAAATTACTTCATTTATCATATAGATTATTACATTATAGACTTTCTAACGCAACAATTATTTTCTTATTATTTTTGAAGTTAAATGACTTTCTTTATTACACAGGTCATTACATTATTTACCTACTATTTTTAAAGTTAAATCACTTTATTTATTTTATAGGTTATTTAATTTGATGAGTATGATGATGAATGAGACTTTCTAGCGTAACAATTATTTACCTTTATAATTTATTACCCTATGTGATCAAGTTTTTGCTTGATTGTAGCAGGCGAGAATACATTATCGTGGCTATCTCAAAAACTGTGACATTTAAAAGCATCGTTTCCTAAAATCGCTTCTAAAAACCCGATTTTCATATAATTATGGGTGTAGTAATTTCGGAAATAAAGAAGAAAAAATATATGTTGTTTTATATTTTTTAATATATCTCTAGAAATATATTATAAAAATTATGCCAAAAATATTTTTTAGACCCATATATCTAGCCTCTTCAAACAATGACCCAAATAAAAAAATTAACATTCTGTATATAGTGTATATATAGAATTTAAAAAAAATTACATTATAGACTTTCTAACGCAAAGGTTCTTTGCTGATATCCCACCTGAAGATGTTGTAATACAACGAAACCTAGATCGTGGTAAAGAAATTGAAGAAAGTAGAAATAATACTACATCACATAGTTTCATTTAATTGTGAATAATGAATTTCTACAAAATTAACGCTAAATATGTTCAATATTATTATTGTACCAAATTTCAAGAATCTATTTCGAGCAGTCTTTGCGATCGAACAGTCGCGACAGAGGAATAGAGGGTTACATGAGTTATCTTATGAGAGTTGTGTTTTTTGGTTTTGAAATGCAAAACCCTACAAGGGCATGCTAGTCATGTGCCCAATCGAATGTGTATAAAAATTGACATATAATAAACACGTCCTAATTGCGTCACGCGCATCCATCTCAGCACAGTTTTGAAGGGACCTAGTCGACAAAACCTGCGAATTAAACAACAAAATCGCTTTATTCATCCGAATTCTCAATTCCTTTACCGAAATCCGTTTTTTTCAACCCTTTCATTAACTTTTCGTACTCCTAAACCTATTATTATTATTCCGCGGCATGTTATCAACAGATTTGTCGCAATTAATCACGACTTTAATCTAGTTTCAGCTGAATATTCAAGATAATTTTTCATAAAATATATTTAAATTTTAATTTAAATTTCGCCGAGATGTACGTAAATCGTTTTTCTTTAGGATACGAAGGCTAAAGGAGACCTTGACTTTCTGGTAACAACTTCGGCGTATTCATTACGGACAGTTTATCCGCTTTACTAACCCCCGAATAAAATTGCTTTGATATTCGTTTTCCGTTTATTTTTCCCACTCCCCGCCTAATAACCCCTGTCCATTGCGTGTCCCCTGCCTATAACGTTCCCTTGGCAATTTGTTACAAACAGATCCTTAACGATTAGGCAGCGACTGATACTCGACTCGGTGCCTCCGGCCGTCACGCATCTGGCCCGCTGGCGACCTTCGACTCTTTATTTTCAGTGTCATTCAATGTTTTATGACTGTTGTCGCAATGCCAAAAAAGGACAGCCACGTAGACTATAAAACGTTGTTTTAAGGTGCGGCGGTCACCAGAGCTAAGTTTTATGATCTTGCTTCTGAAAGGTCTTCTCTGAGAAGGTACCGCTTCGTTACTATACTCGTTCCTTTTTAGTACCAGTAAGGTCCAATTCAAATCAAGGTGGTCTATTTATACTTCTGTATCTCTAAAATAGACTAACCTCCTAATGAAACTTCTCTCATAAACTTATGATATGATTGTTAAGATGCATGTATCTATTCTGTGAAATATTTCTTTGGAATTTACTAAAAATGATTTTTTTTTTCAAAAAGAGGATGGATCAAGGAAGAGGTGTAAATATTTCTAATAAACATTTAATAATTCAATCGATTTTGTTCGCTTTAATGATCTCTTCATATTTGAAGCGAAAAATTCGAAGATTCGTTATTAAAACCGAAAGTGTAAAGTTTATTTTTTTTTATTATTTACTGAATAAAGGATTGCAAGGAAAAGTTAAAAATAGAAAAAACAAAAGTAGGCACAGAGAAGGTACAAAAAGATCTGCACAAAGCCTAAAATAAAAGCTCTGCAATAAAAACTAAAAATGAGATAAGTTTGAACTATGCTTAAATTACGGCCCCGTAGTCATTTCACAAAATATTAAACCATATAAAATGTGGCTAAATAAATATTCTATTACTCTGGAAGTTGTACCGGATATTGCGATTTGCCTTTTACATTTTTGAAGTCAAACTTCTTTGGGCGCGATGATAATATGTGAAATTTCGTGCAACGTTTTTGTGCAACGTTAAATTGTAACGCCTGAATGTAACGAAACTATTAAGAGAAGAAAGGGAAATGCATACTTGGCTAACAACTGAGTGAGATATATATACACGACAAATTAAGAAGTGTACGCATGCGCGAAAGCAAATAAAAATGGCGCCACTCTGCTATCAGCTGTATTGTACATTATGCGTATTAAAAGTAAATTGTCAACATATTGTCAATTTATTTATATATTTGTGATTGATTTAATATTAATTTTGCTTGTACTTCATCCATTATAAACAACTTAACTACATAGGTACTTAATTTATTCACAAATCCACAATGAACACACACATATGGTTGTCATAAATATAACTTATAATTTATACCACAACTTCCTTCAACCATATCTACTCGTGTCTTGGTACTGGCATAGCAACTATTTTTTTTAATTTATAATTTTCTTTATAAATTTATATGAAGATTTTATTAGACTTTTACGATTTATGATGACATTTTATTAATTGTTCTGAATGTATAATGAAAATCTTCTTTTACAAATTTAGTACAAACTATTATAATATATATAGAATATGCTATATATAGAATATGCTATATATATAGAATATGCTAAGTGCAAGTAGCACTTAGCATATTCTCTCTTTCTCTCTCTGTCGTTTTACCCCTTACTATATACTTGCATATCGAGATTTATATTATCAAAAAAGTATCACTTCTGTCACGTGCACTGTGTTGCACGCGTTCAAAATTTTTTTTAATGAGATATTGCAAGACATATTTTTATAATTCATGTCAATATATCTTAAATACACTATCATACTCAATCGTCCAGTAATATCCCTCTGTGCTATTTTCGTGTACTTAAAAGTTTTTTTTTTGTACTTCCGGAACTGGTATAGCGAGTCTACCCAAATATTTTCTTTTGAAAGTACTCATAAAAATCTATTTCCTAGAATTTTTCCAGATTGTAACATAATTATTATGTTTGGAAATTTATGGGGGAGAGCAGTCGCAAACAATATTTCGTAAATAAGGTTAAGAAATGAAAAATAGTGAATCGACCCAAAATCATCATTTTAACAGACCTTTCAAATGACACTCCACAAAACGGAGTTCACTGAAAAAAAATGTTTTCATCCTCTCGTCGTAATACGCTGAAGTATTTTAAAAATGGAATATTTGAGATCTTCATCTGCAGTATATTCTTGCAAAATTTCATGCACGTGAGTATAAAACTATAGAAACTACAGAAATGTGAGAGACGGATTGAAAATTATAAATGAAACATCAATATTATCCTAAAAGACATATTCAGCCCTATGTTGTACCATGTCACTTTACGAATAACGTAAACGTTACCGAGTTATTAGCCTTTAAGCAGACATCCGCATCTTGTACCATAGTGCAACCTTTATTTTGACAGCTACCATGTTAAAATGGCATCTTATTTCACTTTACGTGAAGGTAGCTAAAGCAGTGGACGTTACGACTGATTTACATATAATTTAATTAATTTAGCCTTACTAGTAGAATTAATTGGGCGAACTAAAAAATAAAATGACTAACTGTTATAGTTACCTTATAAAAATTATGCATAATATAATTTATTAAATACCAACAAATTAATTAACATAATTTATTAGATACCAACAAATTAATTAAATTCAACAAACTTCAATATATATTTATATATACTGCATTTGGAGAAAGGCCCATAGAATCCGTACTTAAATATTCACGAATGTTTTATATCCATATAAGATACAAAATAATATTTTTGTAAAATACTTTCGACTATATATAGAAGTAATAAAATCTATAATTGACAATTTGAAACCGTTTTAAAGTGACGCGAGGAATGTACATTACTTGACGCGCAACAAAACAAAATAACCTATAAAAACGCGTCTCCTGTCATCCGAAGATAAAGTAGTGAACTGTCATCGTCGATTAAATAGCTCCATCCTTTTCTTTCTGCTCATATAATTACATAATGCTATTCGTTTCTTTCAAGACAGCGAAAATGGAGTTATTTTAACGAACAAAAAAGAATAAGATAAATCCAGTGCGACACAACATGCCGATTTTTAAGGCGAAAGTTAGGAAAACCTTTAATGCCGTGTGATACGTATATGTTAAGTAAAATAAATGATACATAATAAGGCTGATATCGCATTCCCTGCCCCCGTTTTACATGTACGGGAAAGTAGTTTTTTTTAATATCTTGTTATATATTAATTGAAATTTCCATCAGAAGCATATACTTGAAAATTTTCATGCAGACATACCGACGGATAGGCGGACGGACGTGATGAAATTATAGAAATTCCTTCTTTAATCACAGAACTCTGAAACATTTATAAACTGTACTGATCTGAGCATCATTGACTAGAATATAGAATTTGCCTTTAAGCGAATTTTAAATTACTTTCAGAGAAACTGCCGCTAATTTGGGCGCGATCGACTCCCCTCATCCAAAATCGATTTTTAAGATATTATGTTTAAAACATAAAACAAATTGTAGACCTTGTTTATAGCTTTATTTGAGTTATAACTTTCGGACATCGACTCGACCTTTCTGTAAAAATTACACAGATACTTCTGATGCATATTTTATAAAATTATAAGGTTAAAGAAAAGTGACTTAGATTATTATTTTTCCCATCATTTAAACGTTCGGTGTAAGCTCCGCCTTTCTTGCAAAAAGTGCCTTTATTACCGACAACAAGCAGTTACGAGGACCCGGCTATTTCGCATTATGTCGTTGAAATCGTTATGAAAAATGAAAATGGGCGTTGGAATTGGATGTAGAGCAGAGACAAGAATAATAAAAGGAGCAACCTTGCCGTAGGACAATCGGTAAGATAATATATTTAACTTAAAACGTACCATCCTCGTTTGAATATTTCGGTCGTTTCGCTCGAATGATGAAATGTGGCTACGACGGTAACTCGAGCTTTCTTTACTGGTCTGGCATGTCGCTGCTCGTATATATAAGTATATTAAGTTCAATTATTATTTTTAGCTTTCACCATATTCGGGCACTTTAACAGTCTCAATAAAAGTATATCGGTATATTGATATTTTAATCGATATAACGATTCAACTTCGATAACTTTTGCAAACTGTAATGTGTTTTAGCAAAATTATATTCACCTTATCGATAAATAGAAAATATTTATTGATGGAAAAAACATTCGCTGTACCAAAACTCTCATTCCTATAAAGTTGTGTAAAAGGTTCAGAACTTATTTCACATTAATTTCTTCTTCTTTGTCAGCACTACAGCCTGGTGCAGGCCAAGGCTTTCCCAGTCTGCTCCCTCCAGGCAGTACGACTTGATGTAAAATTTCCCCACCCGTTGACTCCAAAAATTTTTTAAGTCTTTCTCTATACTGTTCAACCACCTTGTAGGTGGTCTTCCTCTTCTCACTGCACCTTCAATCTTCGTGAACGTCAGTTTTTAACTGGATCCTCCCGTCGAAAAACGTGTCCCACTGATTCTGTAGGACTTGATTACTCTCAAAATGTTTACTTGCCCATATTTAGTATGAATAATAGGTTTTTACAGGGTGGGTTCGTCGCCACGCCCAACCCTGCTATACCCTCAGGAAATGGGTTCATTTTAGTCGCCTTCTACGACACGCATAGGTTACGTTGGGACTACTCTTACCCCCCGGTCACCACACGAGGCAAAATTCACATTAACTATGTTACCAAAATATTTTAGTTTTTAGCAGTTGCCCGTGTTTGTGGAAAATCAAATTTTCCTAAAGTAAAAGTGTTACGTATTTATTTCTATTACAAAAATATGTGAAATTTCGAAAATGTTTCCATTAAATTGGAACAAACAAATTCACTTTCGCATTTATTATATTAATTAGGTTAGGTTATTATAATAAATCGATTTCCTCATTCCCCTGGCTGTCCTTGCTTTATAGTGGCTGCCCTGGCTGTCTTTGCTTGGATAATAAATCGATTTCCTCATTCCCCTGGCTGTCCTTGCTTTATGGTGGCTGCCCTGACTGTCTTTGCTTGGATAATAAATCGATTTCCTCATTCCCCTGGCTGTCCTTGCTTTATGGTGGCTGCCCTGACTGTCTTTGCTTCTCCTAAAGCAGAAAGGAATCAAAACATAATAAATTTTTATTTTTTTGTCTCATTTTTATTAATAATAATGTGGCAAATTTCAATGCAATCACACAAATTTGTGTAGAGTTAACTGTATTAATATTGTCTATATTATACTGGCTGTGACAATATAAGTTTATATCATGATTCCGCTTTAACACATTTGGACTTGACAATACTTATGGGAAGGGCAAAATGACTTGATATTTATTCCTTTTTTTGTTGTCAGTCGTTTTACATGAATTAAAATAATTATAGAAATATTATGAAAACTTCGTAATAAAAAAGTATATATATATATATATATATATATATATATATATATATATATATATATATATATATATATAAGTAAGTGCCGGACACTGCCGCATTTATTTTCATGGGAACATAAGTCGTGTATAGTATACTGAAATTAAATAAATATTTGTATTCAAACATTTATTGAATATATTTGGCGTTAATTTTGTAGAAACTCATTATTCACAATTAAATGAAACTACGTGATGTAGTATTATTTCTACTTCCTTTAAGTTCTTTATCACGACCTAGGTTTCATTGTATTACAACATCTTCAGGTGGGCTATTAGCAAAGATGGTAAAGAACTTAAAGAAAGTAGTAATAATACTACATCACGTAGTTTCATTTAATTCAAGCATTTAATTTATTTACAACTTATATTTATTGTATACATAGAAGAGGTATGAAAATTAGGATACTTAGAGCTTTGAAATTATTTAAATACTTTCTGTAAATGTCAAATCCATCAGTCAAAAATCGTGAGTTCATTGTTCCACCTGCATAGTTCGCTACGTCCTACCCTCACAAACCTCGAAGCGATACTGGCATAAACTTTCGTCCTTATTCTTTAAAACTACACGTTATCGTAGTGCTATGTTAATATTTAACGGATTTGTTCGAATTTTAAATTACTTCCAGAGAAACTGCCGCTAATTTGGGCGCGATTGACTCCCCGCATCCGAAATCGATTTTTAAGATATTATATTTAAAATGTAAAACGAATTGCAGACCTTGTTTATAGCTTTATTTGATTTATAACTTTGGGACATCAACTCGACCTTTCTGTGAAAATTACACAGATATTTCTGATGCATATTTTTTTATAAATCGGTGGCATTTTCAAAAATTATTTCTAGGTTCATTAAAGAAACGTTAGTACACAATATATGCAAGTTGTTATTTTAAACAATTTTATTAAAAATTTCATATAAATTCATCCAATTTATCTCACAATGACAAGGTCATAATACTAATGTCATTATACATTGGTCGTCGTCATACGACAACGAAAAATATTTAAAAAAAATTATGCATCCTATTCTATAATATTAATATTTTAATTATTATACGCGGTACAATATTAAACTAAATAAAAACAGTTCATTATATGTATTTGAAAACACTGAAAACAGAGCACATTCAGTAACGTCTTTAAACTTCGCGAACTCTTGCCAGTTAAGACGCTTTTAAGTTCTTCTTTGAAAGTACTCCATCTCCAGCCGTTTCACGGAGGCGAGAACCTTATTAAAAACGTACGCTATTACACACAAAGCCTTTGTAAGTTTCAACTAACCTAGTCTAAGAGTAAACGAGCTAATGTTCATTCCTTTACATACTTTTGTATTTATACAAACCAGCATTATGTATTTACTTATGCTTAGATCCTCCTCTGTACTATCATTAATACTCTCATGCTTTCTTTACCCAAGGGTATATTAAACAATAAACAGTACTGTCAGTAATTTTCTGAATACCCACTCTACCTTCATCAGTAAAATGAAGTGGGAAAAGAAGCCCAGCGAGAAGTCTTTGTTAATCAGGCGCACTTGAGTCATTAGTTATTCATCTTGAGTTGATTAACAAAGACTTTTGTTATTAATTATACTAAAGTGTATATTATTCCACCTAAAATCATGTGTAGGCGATAAGTTTCCTTGGCAATATTTTGGCGACAAATAATCTATATATATAAAACAAAGTCATGTTAGTTACACCGTTTATAACTCAAGAACGGCTGGACCAATTTTTTTATTTTTGTGTTTTTGGATTTATCTTCGTCGGGAATAAGGATAATAAGTATTAAAACATCGAAAAAATTCATGAAAAAAAATTTTATGAAGAAAATTCATTTTCCCATACATTTTGTATGGAACGGCTTTTTTTTATTATATATCGAGAACGGATTGACTGATTTTTTTTCAATATTTATATGATTATTCTATATTTATTGAATCTCAGCTTCAAGAAGTTTCCTCCCACATTGTAAAAGTAAGAAAATCACAAATAATTTTATTGCGTATAAAACGTAATATGTGATAAATGACAGGACAGAAAGAAAAAAGTATGTTATAAATGTCAGACATGGACAAAAATTATATTGGTATTCAGCAATTTTTATTCAGTTTTCGACCGTTATTGCATTTGAATTCCATTAAATCGATTCTCTTTAAATTATTTTTTCTGAAATTCATCAGCGAAAAGTGCTTTCAAATAGTTGAGTTAAGTTTGATGAGGTGAACATTGTGAAACGTTGTAACTTCTAAGTTGTTCACTTTGTGAGGTTATGACATTTGTGCGCACATCGATAATTTCTTCATTATGTAACAAGTCGTTATTTAACAGTCTTTGTGTTTCATGGTCAATTTTATGTAACATTTTCACGTGTCAGCAAACCATCCGCTTTGTTTTCACCTGACAAACAAAACGAAAAATGTCATATACCAGGTGTTGCAATGAAGGGAATGAACCCGAGTGCAACCCATTCAGAAAATAGTTTAACAGAAAGTGCACTACTTTCTGTAAATACTAACATACTACAATAAAATAAAATAGTTTATCAGAAAGTGCACTACTTTCTGTTAATACTAACATACTACAATAAAATAAAATAGTTCAACAGAAAGTGTACTACTTTCTGTTAATACTAACATACTACAATAAAATAAAATAGTTCAACAGAAAGTGCACTACTTTCTGTTAATACTAACATACTACAATAAAATAAAATAGTTTATCAGAAAGTGCACTACTTTCTGTTAATACTAACATATTACAATAAAATAAAATAGTTTAACAGAAAGTGCACTACTTTCTGTTAATACTAACATACTACAATAAAATAAAATAGTTCAACAGAAAGTGCACTACTTTCTGTTAATACTAACATAGTACAATAAAATAAAATAGTTTAACAGAAAGCGCACTACTTTCTGTTAATACTAACATACTAAAATAAAATAAAATAGTTTAACAGAAAGTGCACTACTTTCTGTTAATACTAACATACTACAATAAAATAAAATAGTTCAACAGAAAGTGCACTACTTTCTGTTAATACTAACATACTACAATAAAATAAAATAGTTTAACAGAAAGTGCACTACTTTCTGTTAATACTAACATACTACAATAAAATAAAATAGTTCAACAGAAAGTGCACTACTTTCTGTTAATACTAACATAGTACAATAAAATAAAATAGTTTAACAGAAAGTGCACTACTTTCTGTTAATACTAACATACTACAATAAAATAAAATAGTTTAACAGAAAGTGCACTACTTTCTGTTAATACTAACATACTACAATAAAATAAAATAGTTCAACAGAAAGTGCACTACTTTCTGTTAATACTAACATACTACAATAAAATAAAATAGTTTAACAGAAAGTGCACTACTTTCTGGTAATACTAACATACTACAATAAAATAAAACAGTTTAACAGAAAGTGCACTACTTTCTGTTAATACTAACATACTACAATAAAATAAAATAGTTCAACAGAAAGTGCACTACTTTCTGTTAATACTAACATACTAGAATAAAATAAAATAGTTTAACAGAAAGTGCACTACTTTCTGTTAATACTAACTACAATAAAATAAAATAGTTTAACAGAAAGTGCACTACTTTCTGTTAATACTAACATACTACAATAAAATAAAATAGTTCAACAGAAAGTGCACTACTTTCTGTTAATACTAACATACTACAATAAAATAAAATAGTTCAACAGAAAGTGCACTACTTTCTGTTAATACTAACATACTACAATAAAATAAAATAGTTTAACAGAAAGTGCACTACTTTCTGTTAATACTAACATACTACAATAAAATAAAATAGTTTAACAGAAAGTGCACTACTTTCTGTTAATACTAACATACTACAATAAAATAAAATAGTTCAAAAGAAAGTGCACTACTTTCTGTTAATACTAACATACTACAATAAAATAAAATAGTTCAAAAGAAAGTGCACTACTTTCTGTTAATACTAACATACTACAATAAAATAAAATAGTTTAACAGAAAGTGCACTACTTTCTGTTAATACTAACATACTACAATAAAATAAAATAGTTCAGTTCAGTGCCTTGCTGCCACGTGAATTACATATATTTCGATATAATTAGAATACTTTTCATTTTAATTTTTGTACATTTATTGAACTTAATTCATTTTGAATATTCATTTTATTTTAATAAAAAACTGAATTTAATTTAGCTAATAAGTCAACACGACATTTATTGATTCTGAGGCGATACGAAGTTCGCTGGGTCAGCTAGTAGTTGATATTTTGTTATTATAGCGAATACGTAGAATTAGTATAATATCGCTGCAAGGTTCGGGACTAAGTTTATACAAGCTGCACCTATGCGGTGAAAAGTTCTTCTCTCTTATATTGTTGTTTGACATTTCTAGACAGAATAAGCGCGTAATTTTTGATAAATGTTTTCTTGTTTTTCTTATGGTTGGTTTATAATATTATTCACTTTATTTCATTACTGTTTTCAAGCGACCTGTATGAAAAACCAGTTTTAATTATTTGAAAGGATAAATTAGTTAAAAGATTCCATGCAGATAAGACTTTGTGTCAGTTTTAAAATTATTCATTTTAAAAATAAAAATAATTAATAAAAGAAAAACGCATTAATTCAAATTAAATATAATATTAACTTATTATCGATTGTGAATTATTAAAAGACTTAATAATAATATTATTTAAGCTGTCAATGGAACAGAAAAAATACAAAGACAGGGTACCTCTCCCAATAATACATTGATTAATATTGAATATATTTGGCGTTAATTTTGTAGAAATTAATTATTCACAATTAAATGAAAGTACGTGATGTAGTATTATTTCTACTTTCTTTAAGTTCTTTACCACGACCTAGGTTTCGTTGTATTACAACATCTTCAGGTGGGATATTAGCAAAGATTATGTATTTACTTATTCTATTCTTACTACTTTATTTACGTATTCTATCTTTGCTAATAACTCACCTGAAGATGTTGTAATACATCGAAACCTAAGTCGTGGTAAAGAACTTAAAGAAAGTAGAAATAATACTACATCACGTAGTTTCATTTAATTGTGAACATTGATTAATGTAAATGCGCAGAAAAACAGGTGAGAGTCGTAGAATATTCGTGCGCATTTTAGGCAAGTGTAATAAACTATGACTTCATCCTCCCACGTAATTATCAGAAGTATAAATAGGCCATTACAGAATTACATACCACCATCCATTACATACCAAACCCATTACGGAACTGTTATCAGCATAATGATTCAATAATCTTAAAAATGCGTTGTCATAAGCAATTTAGGGTTTAAAAGAAATTACATCCAACTATGTCCATTATGACATCTAAACAAAAAAATAAGAGTAGTGGCTATACTTTTTTAAATAATAATCTAATTTTTTTTAATACTTTCTCCAACAAAAGTACATAAGTTATTTCTTATGGAGACTACAGATGACTACATTCGTTTCAAGTATACTCTGGATTAGAGAGATGAAAAAAGTTACAATATACTCACCTTCATGGAAATCATAGAAATATCTCCTAACAAATCCTACCACTGTAGGCCTTCCAACATGTATGCTGTTATGCGGCAATGAACAAAGCACAAACACTCATCTTCTAAACATATATTCTATTTTAGATTCGTATTGGGCAAAAAATGAAGTAAATTTTAGAAAATCCTAATTTTATTGAAATAAACGCCAGATATTGAAATTAGGTAAACAATTTGGTCACTGGTAAAAGACGGTATAACTCTTTCTCTTAAAAATCTCTTTTTGTAGTGCTAGGTTCAACAACTAGTTCTCCAGAATTTTAACGTTTATAAATGCTTGCATTGTTACATCATTCGAACGTGAAATAAATTACCACTACCCAACAGACTTAGTTTAATAAAATTGAAGGGAATAAGTTTACCTTTAAACTGATTATAAACATTTCGTATATTGAGCGTATCTATTTCATCTTTTTTTGCATCTTTTTAGCAAAATAACCATGATTGCATTTCACTTTTAAAAAACTTTCGCAAGGATTGTATTAAAAAACAGCCAAATGTAAAAAAAAACGGTTACACTTAATTTTGATCACAACAACTGCATTTTTTTCACAACGTATTTTTTTCTAAGAAAACTAATTAAGAATATGCAAACATAACTTTGTAATAAAGCAACAAGATGTAAGCGATTATTTAGCGATTTATAGTCCATACATCGCTGCAGTGTCTATCAAAGAACAAGGTTTCGATTAAAGAATCCTGAAATTCTTATAAAATACAATAGGCACACGAAACTTACAGCCTATCAGGGTCAAAAATTCTGACTTCTTCTGCTAAAATATTCTATAAATTCATCACTTATTGACATTTTGACACTATTTGGTAATATATATTTTAAAAGCATATAAAAATAAAGTTTTTTTATTGACTTATTTGTTTTTTTGCTTTACGTGACAGTTTAGACTAAAAACTGTTTTTCTAAATGACGTTAAATTTTCACCATAGTATATATAAATTATGAAAACCTAACGGACATATGGTATATCGGGGGCATTTTCAAGTTAAAGTTAAAGGTTTAAAACCTTTATCGGCTACATTAAAATATTGCGTCAAGATATGACAGACAACTTTAAAATCTGAAAATTCAAAGGTGCTTTGCTGATTATTTACAAATCGTCCATTTTGATCTCTTTTCTGTCATAAAAAAAATTTACTGTCAATTTGTTACTATTTCGTAGCTAAATTACTAAATAGATTTTAATGAAATTTTGCATATAAGTAATTTTTTTTTTGGGTATGTGATGTTATTATAAATCTAATATGGGAAATATTCCAAGATGGCGTCAAAACCTCCTTGACAGGATATCAACTGGAAGCAGCGGGGTATAATATAAAAAAGAAAAACATTTAATCTACGATTTTATTGCTAAATCACTAAATAGTTTTTATTGCAATTTGGAAGATAAGTAACTTAACAAGAAAAATGACATTGATTATGTGCTGTTGTCATGAATCTAATATGGCGAATGCTCCAAGATGGCGGATGACATTTTTATTTAAAACCCCCTTGAGAGGATATCAACTGGAAAGCAGCGGGGTATAAAATAAAAAAGGAAAACATTTAATCTACGATTTTATTGCTAAATCACTAAATAGTTTTTATTGCAATTTGGAAGATAAGTAACTTAACAAGAAAAAGGACATTGATTATGTGCTGTTGTCACGAATCTAATATGGCGAATGCTCCAAGATGGCGGATGACATTTTTATTTAAAACCCCCTTGAGAGGATATCAACTGGAAAGCAGCGGGGTATAAAATAAAAAAGGAAAACATTTAATCTACGATTTTATTGCTAAATCACTAAATCGTTTTTATTGCAATTTGGAAGATAAGTAACTTAACAAGAAAAAGGACATTGATTATGTGCTGTTGTCATGAATCTAATATGGCGAATGCTCCAAGATGGCGGATGACATTTTTATTTATAACCTCTTGACAAGGATATCAACTGGAAGGCAAAAGAATGTAAAATAAAAAAAAACATGTAATCTATCATTTTATAGCTAAATCACTAAATAAATTTTACTGAAATTCGGAAGAGAATTGACTTAAAACAAAAAAATTGAGCATGTGCTCTCGTCATGAATCCAAATGGCGAATATTCCAAAATGGTGGATGATGATTTTATTTAAAACCTTCTTAACAAGAATACCAACTTAAAGGCAACAAGCAACGTGTAAAATAAAAAAGAAAACATATAATCTAAACAACACTCCATATAATTAATATATAAAGCGGTTAAATTATTTTTTCTGTTCGTGATAATCTCTAAAAGGGACGTACGATTTGAAAAATTATTTTTGTGTTTAAACCACCTTTTGAGAAATGCTATAACCAATATATTATCTTCCTACAATTTATAAGGAAAAATTGACAATAAAAATGTTTCTAGCAACACCATGAAAAACAGATTTGTCTGTTTTTTATGAAAAAAATTTGCTATTCAAGACTGGGCCTATATCACACTCTCATGCCTATTTCAACTCTGTGAACTTTTTAATGAATTACGGTAAACTTAAATAAATTTTGATTTCCTTACGAACGACTTACTGTTACACTCCATTTAAAACGAACAAAAATGTAGTATTTTTTGTTTTTTTTTTACAGTATAGGTTCCTTCTACTCTGAATACAAATAAACTTTCAATACGAAATAAATATACAAATAATACGAGTAAAGGTCACCCAGAATTCCCCATCGGTATTTACGAGGTTCATACCAAAACAAAAAGGTCACTGTACAAGGCCCCATATCGAACAACGGATAACGATTTAGACCCGGGAAGCTAGCGGGCGCTACCCGTGCGTTATTTCCCGGGGATTACGCGATCCGCTTTGTCCGTACGGGGCGCATTTGTACGGCAATTCGGCACCGTAATAAAAAAATTCTCCATCGTGCGGGGCCTTAACTAATCTTATTGAATTTTGAGAAATAACGCGCCCCAGTAGCGCTGCGTCGCTCCCCTCATTGACATTTTTACGACTCAGCCTTGTATTTATAATACATGTAAGGGTGCATGCGTCACCAGGATCGGGAGACCAGGATCTTAAGGCGCGTGCGTGGGGATTTTCTAATAATCTGTACGTGGGTGTTGATAAAAAAATAGTGCGTGCGCCTGTTTTATACGTCCAATAGTTACATTATGTGAAGGAATACATATATAAATAGACACACACACATATATGTGAGTGTGTGTGTATTATATATATATATATATATATATATATATATATATATATATATATATATATATATATGAAGGTCTCTTTGTCTATGTGTTAATTACAAGATAACCTGAAAATTGTTAATTATTTGTACGTAAACACTAATAAAGTAATAGTCTGTTAGTAGGAAGGGTTTTTTTTTAATTTGTAAAATTTATGAAAACTAATTTTATCTTAAATTAAAGTGGTGTTAACATTTATGGTGTGGTAATATTAATTATTTAAAAGTTAATATTATACTTACTTAAAATTTTACAAAGTTGGGAGGTTACAGTTAACCAAATATGACATCGCGAAAGAGATTTTCTAACGAAAGTTTCGTCGACAGTCTTAAACTTTGTCCTGGTTCTGACTGTGTTCGCTTCAGAGGTTTCGTGAAATTGAATAAAAGTTTTATAGAAAAAATATAGAAAGTTACTTTCAGGTATGAATTAAGTGAGAATACAAGAATAATGTTAACGTCAAAAGCCGAATAAGTAAGATTTTCCTATCTTTTGAATTCTACTTGGACAAGTTTTATCTTCAAATTATAAGCCATTAGATGTATTTGAAGATTTGTTTTGAAGAATATGTACTCATATATTTTGACTAATTTTACTCTACACATATATATATATATATATATATATATATATCATACGATTTTTCAATAATAACCGAACGACTTTTGTTCCGGTTCACAATTAACAAGAAAGGTTTAAATGTTAAGTTATAAATTTTTTGGAATGTACCTTATCTGGACACAATAAGAGTAAAGTCGAATTTCGTGCAATGTTTTCAGACAACATTTACATGCAACGTTTCCATGCAACGTTTCCATGCAACGTTTCCATGCAACGTTTCCATGCAACGTTTCCTTGCAACGTTTTCACACAACGTTTTCATGCAAGCTTTAGTGGTAACGTATGATGTAACAAATCTATCGCAAGGAGGACAGAAAAGTAGATACTTAGATAATAACCATTAGACATAAATGAACACGATAGAATAAAACAAGAAATGTACGCATGCGCGAAAACAAACAAAAATGGCGCTCTCTTCTGTTGTCAGCTGTTTTGTACTGTATGTCTGTCAAAAGTAAACTGTCAAAATTATGTCTATTTATTTATCTATTTATGATTGATTTGTAACTAATTTTGTGCGTACTTCATTTATTAAAAGACTAGCAAGCAACGTGTACGTAATTTATTTATACATCCGCAATTAACCCGCATATATATTTGTTATAAATATAATTTTCAAGAGGAGCAAAATATATCGACTTACTTCAGCCGCATTTAGTCATATTCTGGTACTGGCATCGCGGTTACTTTTCTTTTAATTATCCAATCTATGACGACGAATCGATGAAGTCGTAAAAAGCTTCCGTCGGAGCTTTTGTCCTCTTGGCGCTCGCAGCTTAAAACGTTAGAGGAACTTTGAAGCAATATATGGCATAATTATAACTCTCAAAAAGTTGTGCGATAAAATCCGGAACTGCATACATATATATTATACTAAATAAATTATAAACTTTATACTGTTTAAAAAACCTAATTTGTTAACTCAATTTTCTAAGACTTATTGGGTAAAACTTCAATGAAATTAAATTATTTAGTGACGTTCCACAAGTTATATACATCGAATTTCAAATGTATTGTACTGCAGTTTTCTAGCGTAGTTTAAATGTAATGTCGATGTTTTTACGTAAGCAACATTATACGAGCGAGCTTTCGGAAGGCATCGGTTTTTGTTGTATTCTACACACAACATTTTTCGACGTGATATCTAGCCGTTATAAGCTTTTTTGTTTCCTCAACTTTTTCGAAATTGGATCTGTTGTTAACATTTTTCATTTAGTTAATTTGATAATTTAAGTATTAGGCTATACAAATTTGTTTTTTATTGTCTTTATCTTGCAACGTGAAATTTTTAAATTGATCTGATCACATTTGCGAAAAAAAAAATAATTTAGGGGAACGTAACCAAAGTAACGGAACCCAAAAATGTTGCTTTTGGAATGTTTGCCTATTTCTCTGTGGGCCTATTTATTTGTTCGTACATCATGCAAAAAAAGCTAAAAGGATTGCCATTAAATTTTCACTAGTGAATTCTATTATAGGCTATGTTTCATCACAATCGACAAACTAAAAAAATATAGCAGTTGCATCTTCTTACACAAAGCCCAATTGCTTAAAAAATAACTTTCATAGTTATTATAATATTTATATTAAATAATTTAATCTTACAATTAACTTAACAATATTTTCTAAAAGTTAACGTTAGGGGAGTAACAACATTATTAATCACTATAGTAAACAACATTATTAACCACTAGCTCTGCCCACGACATAGCTAGTGGTTAATGATGTTGTTAATAAAAAATATATACGCACACCCTCTATAATACTGAACTAAACCGAATATGTTTTAAATTACACTAAAGTTACTTTTAATTATTAAAAAAATTACTTTTTAAATAAACACGATCAAAAAATATGCCTTTTCAGATCTTTTATAATATTTTTTTACTACCTTTGCAGTTGTGGGACGCAATTATTAATTCGCATTTTATATTTTAATTTACTATAACTAATAATTTACGGGTCTTAATTTTCGACAGGCCAGATGTGCGGCCGTAAAATGTAATCTGTTATTATTATATCTACTATTAAATTTAACTGTTTATCAGATCAAAATATTAATTTAAATATTTTGCAGATTCTGTATTTGAAGAGAGAAAAAAACGAGGCTTTTTGACATCAGCCACGTTTCGGTCGACTGTCTATCTACCGTAGCCATGTTTTTCATAAAACGTTTAACATAGAATCTTAAAATTTAGATAATTAAAACAATAGAATAAAAAAAATTTAATGGAAGCATTAGACGAAGCAAATATACCTAATTTTTTTTACACACGATAAGTAAAAAAATCGGTTGAAAGAATAATTTATAAAAGTGCCAAAACAAATTTTCTTAATAAAACTTCCTTAACGACTTCTGATTCTTTCTGTCACGTTAAAATTGTGTAATGCTTGAGAAAACCAATACTGAACGTATCCAATCGTTTGGGGAATCGACCGAGCCCTAGCAAAATGGCAGCTGAGGTCAAATAGTTTATTCAAATCTATGTTAAAAGGCAGCCACCGATTTTCGTGCGTTAGTCGTGCATTTAATTTTTTCAAAATTTAAGTGAACAACTTCGACGTTAAAAATCTTGTGTACCGTATTTTGGGACATTACGTCGAATGCCTCCGTTCCATTGATTGCTGTGACAACTCTAATAAAAATTAACTAATAGTGCCGTCCTATTAAAAACGTATAAAAAAACTAACCTTACGATGTGATGAATTGCTGAAAAATTAACGGAAAAACAGAAAAATAATTTAATGTGGCGATTTTCATATAAAGATAACATTTTTTAAGAAGATTTTTTCTCTGCTTTTCCAAACTAAAACGGAACTCACTTTTCAAACAAGTTAGTATTAATTGACTTTGTAAATTGTTGTTATCACTACAAATGCTGTTATAATTACTGAAACGTGTAAACGAATAATTATAACGTTTTTGTAACTTTATATAAGTAAATAAATAAATAAATTGTTATATAGGGGTCTCTTTGCCTATATGTTTGTTACAAGATAAGCTGAAAATTGCTATGTTTTTGTACTTAAACACTACTTAACAGCTAATTCTAATAAAGCATTATTTGAATGGTTCTATTAGTAGAAAGAACTGTTTTTTTAAATTTGTAGAGCGTATGAAAACTAAATTTATCTTAAACTAAAGTGATGTTTAAATATATGGTGTGGTAATAACTATTTTTTAAAAGTTTATTATGTACTTGGTTAAAATTTAACGAAATCTTGAGATTAAAGTTAATCAAGCATAACATCGCGAAGGAGATTTTCTAACGAAAGTTTCGTCGACAGTTTTAAAGTCTGTCCTCGCTCTGATTGTATCCGCTTCAGGGGTTTTGTGAATTTGAATAAAAGTTTTATTGAAAAAAATATAGAAAGATACTTTCAGGTATGGATTAAGTGAGAATACAAGAATAATGGTAACGTCACAAACCGAGGAAATAAGATTTTCCTATCTTTTGAATTTAACTTGGACAAGTTTTATCTTCGAAGTATAACTCGCGACAGGAAAAGTGAAAATTCGTATTTACATATTTGGCTCAGAGAATATATATTTATATATTTTGACTCATTTTATAGAAAGGGTGCATTAATGGAATGACATATCTCTATCTCTCTCTATAAAGTGCATACATAATATATATACACGCGTGTTTATCTATCTGTCTGTTCGCTTATAACCTGACTTCAACTAAATGATAATAATAATTCTACTAAAACTCAAATAAAACGTAACAAAATTTAATAAAAAAAATTTAATCTCTCCGCAAAGACTTATATTTCATATACATCCATTAATATTATACAAATTTACAATATTAATGTATATGGAATTAATATTATATAAAGACATATACATCCATTAATATTATACTATTTAGTTTTGATGCCCGTTAGTACTAATCCTAGTAAGACCATTTGTTCTAATCTACGAGGCTAATCATAATAATTTTCTACAGGATCGTATTTTCTGAACAAAGGATATGTAACCCTTAAAATAAATGAAAGGTAATACAAATATTATTATATGAGAATATTCAAATGAATAAAAAAAATAATACTCTCTTGCATTATTTCGTTACATCTACGCAATGTAATGTGAACCAATACGCCATAAAGTTCATAAATATAATTAATGTTACAACGTATACATTACACAACACGCATTCCAGATTAGTTGTCACAACTTACCTCAAGGCCTTAATGGGACTTTATATCTCTTGATATTTCCTGGTTATGATAAACGTTTGCATAATCTAAACTTTCATATATCAGTTTGTATAATTCTTTAGTAAAATATACTGACATCGTACTGATATAAGTTATGTCTTATTGAATATGCCTTTCAAAATGAAATTGAGTCTGTATCTGCATAAATTTTATCTGCATAAATCTACAACTGTTGAAATTGAGTTTCTAAAGTATAGATTTAGGCAGATAAAATTTTATGAGTAATGCTTGGCAGAGACTGCAAATAATATATAATAACAATCATCATCATCATCATCATCATCATATCATCATTATCATCATATATATTAATACGCTAAGGTTAAGATGTTACACTCCCTTTTTAGAAAAAACCTCACAACTAATCCACATAAATTATATATCATTTTATAGATAATTGCTTGCTCTACCGGCATCCACAACTAAAAAAATTATTATTGCTATTGTTTTTCCAAATTAATTAATTATTAAAATTATATACACAAAACAGCAATGCTGCCATCTAACGACTCAACGTCAATATGATTGACGGTCGGTAAAATTTTTGTTTAATTTCAAATCCACTCACGTATAAATAAAGTGGCGCTTTAGCTCAATGCTTTTGATACTTGCGCCTCTATATGTCAATTTTAGTAAAATATTTGTTTGATCTGTCATCTGAGCTTCATAATGGAATAAATAATGCGAAGACTTCGCACGGGTCACGCTAGTATATAATAATAACAATATATCAAGAAAAAAATAAATGTAAATTTACCTAATGTGAAGTAGGTGTGAAACATTTTCCAATGATCCATCATCTCGAATATCGTTGGACATAACCTCTCAAAATGAATTTGAGACCCTGTATTATTTTTCACTTTGGAGGCCTCGTTTCTATAATGTTAATCTCCAAATTACATGGTCACTTGTAATACGGTACACATTGCAAACATTTTACAAAACTATGCTTAATGTAATAAAACTTTGACTTTTTTTTATACTTTTATTACAGAAAATTTATGTAACTTTTATTGTGTCATTATCAAACCACTATAATTAAGTATTACTATTATATAGTACTAGCGTGACCCGTGCGAAGTCTTCGTATTATTTATTCCATTATGAAGCTCAGGTGACAGATCAAACAAATATTTTACTAAAATTGACATATAGAGGCGCAAGTATCAAAAGCATCGAGCTAAAGCGCCACTTTATTTATACGTGAGTGGATTTGAAATTAAACAAAAATTTTACCGACCGTCAATCATATTGACGTTGAGCCGTTAGATGGCAGCATTGCTGTTTTGTGTATATAATTTTAATAATTAATTAATTTGCAAAAACAATAGCAATAATAATTTTTTTAGTTGTGGATGCCGGTAGAGCAAGCAATTATCTATAAAATGATATATAATTTATGTGGATTAGTTGTGAGGTTTTTTCTAAAAAGGGAGTGTAACAACTTAAAACCTTAGCGTATTAATATATATGATGATGATGATTACAGAAAATGTATGTAACCTTTGTTTTGTCAATATCAAACCACTATAATTAAGTTCCTTTACTATTATAACGTTAGACAAAAATAAAACTACGAGGTCCATCCATCTTTCGATTTAAAATAATCTTACAATAAGTAAATAAAACACGATAGAGGAATAACCTGAATTCGAATAAAACCATCATTAATAATAAAATGTAGAAGTGTTAAGAAATTAAAAACAAAAAACATTTTTGAAGGGGATACTTTTTAGCTCACCTAGTTCCAAGTTGTTTTGATGGGAAAAAATTTGCGGTTTCGCCCCATGCCAAACGTAAGGTGCTTCGGGTATACTCGGCTGTAGGCTGAATTTAGCAGAACAGTTTGACGCTTTTTGGCTAAACTCAGCGCTATGCCGAGTACAACCAATCCCAGGAACTGAGTTAGTTGATATATTTTTATTTCAACACTATCCCCAGTTTTTAATTGACCCAGCGGTTAATCACTGGATTATGTAAGGAAGGCCACAGAATGCTGAGTTTGAATCTCAATGTTTTGTGTATTTTCTTCTTTAATATTTTTTTTGTAATTTTTTTTGTGAATATATTAGACATTTACTAATATAATTCAAATGAAACTCCCTCACTCCCAAGGTCGGGATATACTTAGTCTATAAAGCCCATGTTTATAATGGAGACGTATATTTTGTGTGTAACTCATAAATTAATTGAGCGTATTTTGACACTAAATAAAGTCGTAATATCATATTTATTACGACATTATTTGGTATCAAAATGGATAAAGTATAATCAGTCGAAAGTACACTATATTGTTCTAATTTCTAACCTGTCTCCGTGAATGTATATGTATTACATACGACTACTATTAATATTAATAATTTTCTCCTCCATAATTATTTTCCACTCCAATGCACACAGTAAAATTACGTTGGTTGCCAAAGTTTTCACTTCGACAGTGTCTAAAGCACACCAGTTTTTTTCATCAAGAACTACCGACACTTGGAACTATAAGCGGCAATATGCCAGAGTTGAAATTACCAGTTCGGCGTCTGCCTTCTTCCCCTGGCCCATTAACTCGCGGTGCCAAATTACGAGAGAAAAATTTGACCCCCAATTTTCTTTTGGGACCAATTTAAAGTCAAGGAAAACTTTCAACGTTTTTTCATTCAACGTGTTCTCAACATGTTTCCAGGCTTTCAATTTTAACTGCGGTACACATCTTATTTAACTTTTTACTCACACGGAATAAGAACACAAATCTTGAGTTTTTTAAACTATCTACTTTCGCTAAAAATATCTATCTATTAATATTGAGTTATTAACATTTGTTACATTACATGTTTTCTCATAGGACAACATTCTGAACTTCGTGAAAATAACTCAACGAATAGACACAGTTAACCAGGATACTTGTACATATCTATGATAATGCATATATTAAGACTGTGAAGATACGTATTAAATTATGAGTATATTAATAACCAGTTTGAACGTGGGATAAAATTAGCTTTAACAATTTAATACACTAAAATAAACGCAGCTTTAAAATAAAGCAGACTTATTTCAAGTAACGGGTATTAGAAGAACTAAATATTTTTTACTGATTAAAAATTTATTAAGTATAAACCTTATTTGTCATATAGCAACCTTGAAGTGTAAAGCAAAATGTTTTCGATGCATTTACGTAACAGTTATTGAATAAAATAGCAATTTTAATGTGTTTTATTAATAATCAATTACGATTTAATACACCAAAATAAACGCAGCTTCAAAATAAGGTAGTCGTATTTCAAGTAACGGGTATCAGAAGAACTAAATATATTTTACTGATTAAAAATTAATTAAGAATAAACGTTATTTGTCATATGGCAACCTTCAGGTGTAAAGAAAATATTTTCGATGCATTTACGCAGCAGTTATTCAATAAAATAGCAATTTTAATATGATTTTATTAATAATCAATTACGATTTAATACACCAAAATAAACGCAGCTTCAAAATAAGGTAGTCGTATTTCAAGTAACTGGTATTAGAAAAACTAAATATTTTTACTGATTAAAAATTACTTAAAAATAAACTTTATTTATCATATGGTTACCTTGAGGTATAAACGAAATGTTTTCGATGCTTTACACAGCAGTTATTGAATAAAATACCAATTTTTAAAAAATTATTTTGACAAATAGTTTTAATGCACCATGAGCTTTATATGTACAATAAATATTATTATTATATTCAAATAATTAGCATTTTTAGTGTACATATCATTTCTCTTCACTCTACTATAAATACGGTTTTACTGCCAGAGTCCTTTGTTATTTAGTAGTTTTAAATGTTGCGTAGTAAATTGCCAAGACGGGATACTAATGGACTCCATCCGTCTGTCTGTTACAATCGATTTTCTTGGAAACTATGAAATTATCACAGAGATAGAGTATCGTAACCCAATTATAGAAGTGAAATATAAAAAGATGAATTTCGAATCTGGGTTAATTTTAAGGCTAAATCAGGAAACTAAAAAAAATATTTCAAGGTTATCGTGTAGTATGTCAAATGAAAGCTTATTGCAGCACAAAAGCACAAATTCAACCATATATATGACATTTTCTTTTAAGAATTATTAACTTTTTAAACTTTTAGCAATTTATGCTCCCTAACCTTAACTTCTCCTCTGAAACCACAACCCTGGTTTTATATTTTTGCTGGACCTGGAAAACTCATACTTGGAGGAAAATTAAAAGTAAAATAAAACCACGGTACAATTCATATGATCAGAACAGTGACAAAGCAGAAAAGTCTTTTGTTTACTTCTTTATTTGTTGAATTTGCATCTTTATTTGCTAATATCTGTGTAAACTATTATCTGTAAACTATTTTTATGTTAAAAAGCACAAAATTTGAAAGATACTATAGGCCAATAAACATAGGGGGCAGAATAGTGAAAAAAAGTAACAAAAATAAAGAACACTGCTTACACGGTACCGTAGAGAAGGATCGGCGTATTTATTGACTGGTCGCCCCGAATATTCCCGCCAGTAGACTCTCAATCCCAACGACCGATGTCTTTTGGTGAACGGAGCGGAGACGTTTAGTAACCGTAGTAAGAGAAAGCAGAGGAGATAGCAGCATAATTACGATAATCCTACGTGGATTAAACCATGAAATATAGCTATTATTTTATACGCGCCACAACAAGTAAAACAGTACATTTTTTGGTCAATCACAAAAAATATCCATATAAACTACGTTTAATTTTTATAACTTCCTTGTTATTATGGGGTTCTACGTGTCTACGCCTTATTGAGATCATGTAAGGGTTTTTCCATTTAAATTAAATCATTTTAATGTAGATGTGGACAGCATAAATCAGAGTAGGCCACTATCGATCTTTTCCAAATTGCCTCACAAATGTCGCTATAACTCAATGATCTCACAATCTGTGTTTACGCTAACTACGCTAAAATTCCTCAAAAATAAATACTGTAGCTCATACTGTAAATAGCATTAAAATCAATCCAATAAAAGTTGAATTTTGAGCAATCAGGAGGAAGACAGACAGATTGACGTTACGTTTTATGAACGTACTAGTTTTTGTACGTAGCTCCGCTCCCATGGAAACTGTGATGTTAAACTTTAATGATAGAATGACTTCTCCTCTCGAAATTCTGCACCATACCTGTTTTCGCCATTCATAGCTCTTTCTGCTTATCGATACTCTAGGATATGCTTTGTAAATATTAATATAACTCCATAACCTTAAAATTTTAAAACAATGTTTTACAAACGAAAATCTTTCAGAATAAACAGCCTATACGATGGCAAAAATCGCATCAAAATCAATCCAATAGAACTTTAAGTTATAATCGAACGTTTGTTTGTACAGACGTTTTCATCTAGTCTTCAAATATAAAAATAATGACTAGATGATAATGAAGACTAGATAGACTTCATAATAATGAAAACTAGATGATAATCAAGACTAGATAGACTTCATAATAATGAAAACTAGATGATAATGAAGACTAGATAGACTTCATAATAATGAAAACTAGATGATAATCAAGACTAGATAGACTTCATAATAATAAAAACTAGATGATAATGAAGACTAGATAGACTTCATAATAATGAAAACTAGATGATAATGAAGACTAGATAGACTTCATAATAATGAAGACTAGATGATAATGAAGACTAGATGAAAAAATATATATTTATTAAAATGTCATCATTATTTATATTAAATGTTAGTTGTTTTTTATCTATCATTACAGAAATTCTTAGGTTTTGTAGCTATGGTATATTTGCAATAAAATATTAATAAACAATTATATAAATAAGATGAAATTTCTACCCAATGTTTATAAATATTTTAATTTTATTTTTCTCTTGTTTCAGGTAAGTGGACGTTCATGGATATAGGGTTAACAAAAAATTAGGGGTAAGTACGGCTAATAAATTATATTAATTTGCAACTTTATCAGCCTCAAATTGGAAGTTTACGTGGCTCCGTTTAAATTATATTCAGACTCTAAAGATACGGATTAAGAAGGAGATAAGGATTTAAAAACTGGTAAAAATTTCTGGAAATTTCTTCCAAATTATCAAACATAATTTTATATTTTAACACGTGATCGCTTGATTGCCTATAAACAATTTAATGTTCTACGAAAGAGGCATAGATTATTTTAGTCATCACAAAAATATTTTATCTTGAAATTAAAGTTTTTGCAAAAATGGCTGGTTTATTTGAATATAAGCTTTTAAAATGTTATCATAAAATTTATTTAACCTAGCCATCCCAAAAAAAGATTATTTTACTGGATTACGAATTAAGTCGAAATACCTAGTGTTGCATAAATAGAAAACTTACATTAATTAATGTCTAAACAAATATATTCTACCTACTATACAATGTAAAATGAATATACAAAATCAGTGGAATTCTCATTGTACAACTTTTCTTCTATAATTGTGAAGAAAAGTTGTACGATGAGAATACCACCGCTTTTGTATACGCATTGTACAACTTTTCCTCACAAATATAGAATATATTATCGTAAGCTGACGAAAGTGTCTAAATAATATATACAGATATTTATCTTGTTACAATCAGTAGTATAATTACAATATATGGTAATACCAATAGCGTGGAACAACGTAAAAGTTCTGTTGTGTTTTCCACTCACAACATGTTAAATATGTGAAAACTTTGTAAATAACACAGTTACGAAATTAAAAACAGTGTTACGTGCTGAACATATTTCCTCGATCAATGTTTTTCTAGCTTTAAATACGAAATTTATATAGTACGAGTCTATTAAAACTAGTATTTACGTTGCTATTATTTTTACACTCCACTATTAAATTCTTTGTCGTGGAAAGAGTTTGTCTAGCTACTGTTACCATTTGCACGTAGATACTTGCTTATTTCTATAACCTAACCGAAGAAGCAAAGTGCTAAAATGTTCCCAGCGATAGGTTCCTCATTTCAAACCCGAAATGTATGGTAGCATGAGCCTTTCAAAATAAGTATTTTCACTTGTCTGCTTTTTTTCTACCATAATATTAGACTCTTTGTAACCGAACAACTTTTGTTGATGTGGCGGTACTACTTGCACATAGATACTTGCTGTTCTACGAGAGATTCGGACCGGAAAAACAGAGCGCTGAAATATTTTCGATGATATTTTCCTCATCTAGTGAAAATACTTATTCAAATCTATCAAAATAAGTATTTTCATTTTAATGTTTATTTTCTACTCCACTATTAAACTCTTTGTCATCGAAAAACCTTTGTCTAGGTGCTGTTACCACTTGCATTTAAACACTTGCTGTTTCTACAATCGAACTAAAAAAAAAAGAGGGCAAAATATTTCTGGTGATATTCTCCTCAGGTAGTGATAATACTTATTTAAATCTATCAAAATAAGCATTTTAATTTTAATGTTTATTTGCCACTCTTCAATTAAACTCATTGTCGTCGAAAAACTTTTATCTAGATGCTGTTACCACTTGCATTTAAACACTTGCTGTTTCTAAAATCGAACCAAAAAAAAAAGAGGGCAAAATATTTCTGGTGATATTCTCCTCAGGTAGTGATAATACTTATTTAAATCTATCAAAATAAGCATTTTGATTTTAATGTTTATTTGCCACTCTTCAATTAAACTCATTGTCGTCGAAAAACTTTTGTCTAGGTGCTGTTACCACTTGCATTTAAACACTTGCTGTTTCTAAAATCGAACCAAAAAAAAAGAGGGCAAAATATTTCTGGTGATATTCTCCTCAGGTAGTGATAATACTTATTTAAATCTATCAAAATAAGCATTTTGATTTTAATGTTTATTTGCCACTCTTCAATTAAACTTATTGTCGTCGAAAAACTTTTGTCTAGGTGCTGTTACCACTTGCATTTAAACACTTGCTGTTTCTACAATCAAACCAAAAAAAAACAGAGGGCAAAAATATTTCTGGTGATATTTTCCTCAGGTAGTGATAATACTTATTTAAATCTATCAAAATAAGCATTTTCATTTTAATGTTTATATTCCACTCTACAATCAAACTCTTTGTCGTCGAAAGACCTTTGTCTAAATGCTGTTAACACTTGCATTTAAACACTTGCTGTTTCTATAACCGAACCGAACCGAACAGAGAGAAAAATATTTCTGGTGATATTCTCCTCATCTAGTGATAATACTTATTTAAATCTATCAAAATAAGCATTTTAATTTTAATGTTTATTTGCCACTCTTCAATTAAACTCATTGTCGTCGAAAAACTTTTATCTAGATGCTGTTACCACTTGCATTTAAACACTTGCTGTTTCTAAAATCGAACCAAAAAAAAAAGAGGGCAAAATATTTCTGGTGATATTCTCCTCAGGTAGTGATAATACTTATTTAAATCTATCAAAATAAGCATTTTGATTTTAATGTTTATTTGCCACTCTTCAATTAAACTCATTGTCGTCGAAAAACTTTTGTCTAGGTGCTGTTACCACTTGCATTTAAACACTTGCTGTTTCTAAAATCGAACCAAAAAAAAAAGAGGGCAAAA
This sequence comes from Druceiella hillmani, assembly GCA_039881145.1. Taxonomy (NCBI): domain Eukaryota; kingdom Metazoa; phylum Arthropoda; class Insecta; order Lepidoptera; family Hepialidae; genus Druceiella; species Druceiella hillmani. The sequence continues at coordinate 4,524,756 of JAYKKI010000060.1, read as the reverse complement.
TATTTCTGGTGATATTCTCCTCAGGTAGTGATAATACTTATTTAAATCTATCAAAATAAGCATTTTGATTTTAATGTTTATTTGCCACTCTTCAATTAAACTTATTGTCGTCGAAAAACTTTTGTCTAGGTGCTGTTACCACTTGCATTTAAACACTTGCTGTTTCTACAATCAAACCAAAAAAAAACAGAGGGCAAAAATATTTCTGGTGATATTTTCCTCAGGTAGTGATAATACTTATTTAAATCTATCAAAATAAGCATTTTCATTTTAATGTTTATATTCCACTCTACAATCAAACTCTTTGTCGTCGAAAGACCTTTGTCTAAATGCTGTTAACACTTGCATTTAAACACTTGCTGTTTCTATAACCGAACCGAACCGAACAGAGAGAAAAATATTTCTGGTGATATTTTCCTCGTCTAATGAAAATGGTTATTTAAATCTATCAAAATAAGCAATTTAATTTTAATGTTTAATTGCCACTCTACAATTAAACTCATTGTCGTCGAAAAACTTTTGTCTAGGGACTATTAACACTGGCATTTAGACATTTGCTGTTTCTACAACCGAACGGAAAAAAACATAGCGCAAAAATTCTCTGGTTGTATTTTCCTCGGGTAGTGAAGATACTTATTCAAATCTATCAAAATAAGTATTTTCATTTTAATGTTTATTTTCTACTCCACTATTAAACTCTTTGTCGTCGAAAGACTTTTGTCTAGGTGCTGTTACCACTTGCATTTAAACACTTGCTGTTTCTACAATTGAACCAAAAAAAAACAGAGGGCAAAAATATTTCTGGTGATATTTTCCTCATATAGTGATAATACTTATTTAAATCTATCAAAATAAGCATTTTAATTTTAATGTTTATTTGCTACTCTACAATTAAACTCATTGTCGTCGAAAAACTTTTGTCCAGGAGCTATTACCACTGGCATTTAGACACTTGCTGTTTCTACAACCGAACCGAAAAAGAACGGAAGGCAAAACACAGGAAATGAAACACTGAAATGAAAATGCATCTATAGAAAATTAAAATTAAAATTAAAATGCATCTATCAAAATATGCATTTTAATTTTAATGTTTATTTTCTACTCCACAGAAGATTAAGAAGGAGATAAGGATTTAAAAACTGGTAAAAATTTCTGGAAATTTCTTCCAAATTATCAAACATAATTTTATATTTTAACACGTGATCGCTTGATTGCCTATAAACAATTTAATGTTCTACGAAAGAGGCATAGATTATTTTAGTCATCACAAAAATATTTTATCTTGAAATTAAAGTTTTTGCAAAAATGGCTGGTTTATTTGAATATAAGCTTTTAAAATGTTATCATAAAATTTATTTAACCTAGCCATCCCAAAAAAAGATTATTTTACTGGATTACGAATTAAGTCGAAATACCTAGTGTTGCATAAATAGAAAACTTACATTAATTAATGTCTAAACAAATATATTCTACCTACTATACAATGTAAAATGAATATACAAAATCAGTGGAATTCTCATTGTACAACTTTTCTTCTATAATTGTGAAGAAAAGTTGTACGATGAGAATACCACCGCTTTTGTATACGCATTGTACAACTTTTCCTCACAAATATAGAATATATTATCGTAAGCTGACGAAAGTGTCTAAATAATATATACAGATATTTATCTTGTTACAATCAGTAGTATAATTACAATATATGGTAATACCAATAGCGTGGAACAACGTAAAAGTTCTGTTGTGTTTTCCACTCACAACATGTTAAATATGTGAAAACTTTGTAAATAACACAGTTACGAAATTAAAAACAGTGTTACGTGCTGAACATATTTCCTCGATCAATGTTTTTCTAGCTTTAAATACGAAATTTATATAGTACGAGTCTATTAAAACTAGTATTTACGTTGCTATTATTTTTACACTCCACTATTAAATTCTTTGTCGTGGAAAGAGTTTGTCTAGCTACTGTTACCATTTGCACGTAGATACTTGCTTATTTCTATAACCTAACCGAAGAAGCAAAGTGCTAAAATGTTCCCAGCGATAGGTTCCTCATTTCAAACCCGAAATGTATGGTAGCATGAGCCTTTCAAAATAAGTATTTTCACTTGTCTGCTTTTTTTCTACCATAATATTAGACTCTTTGTAACCGAACAACTTTTGTTGATGTGGCGGTACTACTTGCACATAGATACTTGCTGTTCTACGAGAGATTCGGACCGGAAAAACAGAGCGCTGAAATATTTTCGATGATATTTTCCTCATCTAGTGAAAATACTTATTCAAATCTATCAAAATAAGTATTTTCATTTTAATGTTTATTTTCTACTCCACTATTAAACTCTTTGTCATCGAAAAACCTTTGTCTAGGTGCTGTTACCACTTGCATTTAAACACTTGCTGTTTCTACAATCGAACCAAAAAAAAAAGAGGGCAAAATATTTCTGGTGATATTCTCCTCAGGTAGTGATAATACTTATTTAAATCTATCAAAATAAGCATTTTAATTTTAATGTTTATTTGCCACTCTTCAATTAAACTCATTGTCGTCGAAAAACTTTTATCTAGATGCTGTTACCACTTGCATTTAAACACTTGCTGTTTCTAAAATCGAACCAAAAAAAAAAGAGGGCAAAATATTTCTGGTGATATTCTCCTCAGGTAGTGATAATACTTATTTAAATCTATCAAAATAAGCATTTTGATTTTAATGTTTATTTGCCACTCTTCAATTAAACTCATTGTCGTCGAAAAACTTTTGTCTAGGTGCTGTTACCACTTGCATTTAAACACTTGCTGTTTCTAAAATCGAACCAAAAAAAAAGAGGGCAAAATATTTCTGGTGATATTCTCCTCAGGTAGTGATAATACTTATTTAAATCTATCAAAATAAGCATTTTGATTTTAATGTTTATTTGCCACTCTTCAATTAAACTTATTGTCGTCGAAAAACTTTTGTCTAGGTGCTGTTACCACTTGCATTTAAACACTTGCTGTTTCTACAATCAAACCAAAAAAAAACAGAGGGCAAAAATATTTCTGGTGATATTTTCCTCAGGTAGTGATAATACTTATTTAAATCTATCAAAATAAGCATTTTCATTTTAATGTTTATATTCCACTCTACAATCAAACTCTTTGTCGTCGAAAGACCTTTGTCTAAATGCTGTTAACACTTGCATTTAAACACTTGCTGTTTCTATAACCGAACCGAACCGAACAGAGAGAAAAATATTTCTGGTGATATTCTCCTCATCTAGTGATAATACTTATTTAAATCTATCAAAATAAGCATTTTAATTTTAATGTTTATTTGCCACTCTTCAATTAAACTCATTGTCGTCGAAAAACTTTTATCTAGATGCTGTTACCACTTGCATTTAAACACTTGCTGTTTCTAAAATCGAACCAAAAAAAAAAGAGGGCAAAATATTTCTGGTGATATTCTCCTCAGGTAGTGATAATACTTATTTAAATCTATCAAAATAAGCATTTTGATTTTAATGTTTATTTGCCACTCTTCAATTAAACTCATTGTCGTCGAAAAACTTTTGTCTAGGTGCTGTTACCACTTGCATTTAAACACTTGCTGTTTCTAAAATCGAACCAAAAAAAAAAGAGGGCAAAATATTTCTGGTGATATTCTCCTCAGGTAGTGATAATACTTATTTAAATCTATCAAAATAAGCATTTTGATTTTAATGTTTATTTGCCACTCTTCAATTAAACTTATTGTCGTCGAAAAACTTTTGTCTAGGTGCTGTTACCACTTGCATTTAAACACTTGCTGTTTCTACAATCAAACCAAAAAAAAACAGAGGGCAAAAATATTTCTGGTGATATTTTCCTCAGGTAGTGATAATACTTATTTAAATCTATCAAAATAAGCATTTTCATTTTAATGTTTATATTCCACTCTACAATCAAACTCTTTGTCGTCGAAAGACCTTTGTCTAAATGCTGTTAACACTTGCATTTAAACACTTGCTGTTTCTATAACCGAACCGAACCGAACAGAGAGAAAAATATTTCTGGTGATATTTTCCTCGTCTAATGAAAATGGTTATTTAAATCTATCAAAATAAGCAATTTAATTTTAATGTTTAATTGCCACTCTACAATTAAACTCATTGTCGTCGAAAAACTTTTGTCTAGGGACTATTAACACTGGCATTTAGACATTTGCTGTTTCTACAACCGAACGGAAAAAAACATAGCGCAAAAATTCTCTGGTTGTATTTTCCTCGGGTAGTGAAGATACTTATTCAAATCTATCAAAATAAGTATTTTCATTTTAATGTTTATTTTCTACTCCACTATTAAACTCTTTGTCGTCGAAAGACTTTTGTCTAGGTGCTGTTACCACTTGCATTTAAACACTTGCTGTTTCTACAATTGAACCAAAAAAAAACAGAGGGCAAAAATATTTCTGGTGATATTTTCCTCATATAGTGATAATACTTATTTAAATCTATCAAAATAAGCATTTTAATTTTAATGTTTATTTGCTACTCTACAATTAAACTCATTGTCGTCGAAAAACTTTTGTCCAGGAGCTATTACCACTGGCATTTAGACACTTGCTGTTTCTACAACCGAACCGAAAAAGAACGGAAGGCAAAACACAGGAAATGAAACACTGAAATGAAAATGCATCTATAGAAAATTAAAATTAAAATTAAAATGCATCTATCAAAATATGCATTTTAATTTTAATGTTTATTTTCTACTCCACTATTAAACTCTTTGTCGTCGAAAGACCTTTGTCTAGGTGCTGTTACCACTTACACTTGCCGTTTCTACAACCACACCGAACAGAGAGCAAAAATGTACGAAGAACTGCCGCCAATATTAGTGAGTGCGAAGCAATCTCGAGCGCAATTGTTGCTCCAGTCCGCTCCTCGAGGTTGCTTAATGAAACTCCACAAACTGCATCTGTCGGCATCTAGCAAAGACCGCTTCTCTCTTTGATGGGCCGTCGCTGTGCATTATCGTGGGAAATTCCGACCAGGGCGTGAGAAAATAATTAAAACTGTATAATGAAGAGGATAGCGTCTGGCGTTTCCTCGGGAATGACCTAAGAATGAAGTAATTCTGAAAGAGCTTAGATATTTTTATTACGTGTTCAGTGTTAGAGAATGTGGATAGCTGGAAAAGAACGGGAAGACGTAGAAGATGAGAAGGGTAGGATTTCGGTATATATTTGCTTTCTTCCACCTAAACTGTGAATATTTTACTGTCGTTCCATTTAATATTAGTGGACGATTGGCAACAGATGTTTACTTCAATTTCACATGTAATATTTAAATTATTATTGACTAAAATGTTATAATGTCTTAGTACTTGCGTACTTAAAATTACAAGAAAAATTCTGAATAAAATGCAATGAAAGGGAAACAATCGCTTTAACTGGATATTTAAAAATTAAAAATATATTTTACAAGCAATCCGCTCCGACTTCATACCGGCAGGCAAAGATTTTTTCTAAACTGCTACTTCTTTATGCGCCACGTTAAAAAAATTATGTTGTTGTCATTATGGTGGTAATGCTATGGGAGCGAGATCGTCACACCGCTCGCTCTATTAGATCCACCACTGTCGATTGTGGATGACCGCACCCGTGGCGATGCGTGGAAACCAGCGCGTATAATTTTACTTACTTAAAAACACCGTAATAAATTTTAAACTATTCTTTGGAAAAGTATAGAAAAATTTTATCTGCATTTCATTGATAAAATCATATAAATACAGAATTGTTTTGCATGCCCGAATATGATTTAGAGATCTGATTAGAAATGAATGAGAATTCTGTTACCAAATCGAGTATAGATATCATTAAAGTTATGGTTTTAAGCTAAAAGATGAGGATTATTACTACAAATTAATTTACCACTAAATTTTATTTCCTCGCAGAATACATCTTTTGAACTCATTTTAATAACAACAATATCAGAAAACGTAATAAAATAATTCAGGGATGACACCACCTATAAGTTTCAACAGTCACATCCTAGGAATAAAAAAGCTTGATTATTCGTTTCGATTGTTGACAGAACAAGCAATATTTGTTGCAATTTCATAAGTCTTTAGGTTTCATCATATTTAAAAAAATATATACACAGATATTTATTCAAGTATTTGTCTCCAATGCTTTGTCTCGTGTGCAAAACAGCAAGAGATATGAATGCCCTTTGTTGTTTTCGTTTGTTGCCAGAACAAGCTATAGTCGTTGCAACTTCATAATAAGTCTAGATTTCATTATATTTTAAAAATATATACACAGATATTTATTCAAGTATTTGTTTCCAAGGCTTCGTCTCAAGTGCAAAACGGCAAGATATATAAATCCCCTTTGTTTTCGTGTGTTGATAGAACAAGCGATTTTTGTTGCAGTTTCATAAGAATTCTTTAGGTTTCATTATATTTAAAAAATATATACACAGATATTTATTCAAGTATTTGTTTTCAATGCTTTATTCCATGTGCAAAACAGCAAGAGATGTGAATCCCCTTTGTTTTCGTAGTTGATAGTACAAGCGATATTCGTTGCAACTTCATAATAATTATTTAGGTTTCATTATATTTAAAAATATATATAAACATATATTTATTCAAGTATTTGTTTTCAATGCTTTATTTCATGTACAAGACAGCAAGACATGTGAATCCCCTTTGTTTTCATTAGTTGACAGAACAAGCGATTTTTGTTGCAGTTTCATAATAATTCTTTAGGTTTCATTATATTTAAAAAATATATACACAGATATTTATTCAAGTATTTGTTTTCAATGCTTTATTCCATGTGCAAAACAGCAAGATGTGAATCCCCTTTGTTTTCGTTAGTTGATAGTACAAGCAATATTCGTTGCAACTTCATAATAATTATTTAGGTTTCATTATATTTGAAAATATATATAAACATATATTTATTCAAGTATTTGTTTTCAATCCTTTATTTCATGTACAAGACAGCAAGACGTGTGAATCCCCTTTGTTTTCATTAGTTGACAGAAGAAGCGATATTCGTTGCAACTTCATAATAATTCTTTAGCTTTCATTATATTTGAAAATATATATATAAACATATATTTATTCAAGTATTTGTTTTCAATGCTTTATTTCATGTACAAGACAGCAAGACATGTGAATCCTCTTTGTTTTCGTTAGTTGACAGAACAAGCGATATTCGTTGCAACTTCATAATAAGTCTTTAGGTTTCAATATATTTAATAAATATATACACGTAGATATTTACCCAAGTGTTTGTTTCAAATGCTTTGTCTCATGTGCAAAACGACAAGAGATATAAAGCCCCTTTGTTTTCATTTGTTGAGAAAACAAGCGATAGTCGTTACAACTTCATAATCAGTCTTTAGGTTTCAATATATTTAATACATGTATAATGATTTATCTCGTGTGCAAAATAGCAAGAGCTATAAATACCCAGTATTAAAGCCTCATATCATAAGGCCTTAATAGAAGTTCAAACAACTAATCTGTTATACGTATCTGCTGAAAAGTCCTATGATGTTAACATTATAATTTATTGTGTTTAGGTAACGTCATTAATTATATCTGTATGTATTTTATATGTATTGATTTATTCATATCGTCGCTATAGCGCACAGTGTTATAACAGTAATCATAAATAACATATAATGCTTTTATTTTATTATTTATATATGTAAGACGTTTTTCGAGATCATCCTCCGTCTTTCCATTGCTCATGCAACAAGATGTTTTCATAGCCCTCTAAATGAAGTTTATTTTTAACAATTATTAAATGTTCGACAGCCATTATGAACTAAAACAGTTTTATCCAACTAAGATGAATAAAACTCTGAAATACATTATTTTTACTCAAGTTTTGATGATATTAAAATTTAAATTTAAAGCTATGTTATCAGTGAGATTAGTAAGCGAAATACACTAAATGTTCGTGATGTTAGTAAGCGAAATACACTAAATGTTCGAAAGCTCTTACAGACCCATTACGCTAATGAAACAGTTTTATTGAAATAAGGTTAATAAAACTGTGAAAAACATTCTCATTAATTAAGTCTTAATGCGAATGAAAGTGCAAATATAAAGCTGTGCTATTAGCAAATGATGTTAGTAAGCGAAATATACTAAATAATCTGAGGCCATTTTGGATCTTTGAAACTATTAACAACAGTTTAATTTTAATTCACATTAATAAAACTGTGAAAGACAATGCATTAAATAAGTCTTAATGCGAAATAATAAAACTTTAAATATAAAACTGTTACTATCAGCAAATGATGGTACTTTCTGCCATCCAATTTTGCAAAATCGACTCGCAATAAACGTTACATTTAATACTGAAAGCTCATGAAAAAGCTTGAAGGGGCTTTGAAAAGATATTAAATTCAGTAGTAATTAATGAGTAGGTCATCACTTGAATATTAAAACCTAATATTATACAATTGAGTACAATTAAATCCTTTTTTTAATATTATTCAAATACGTTTTACTGTCGATCCCGTCCATCTTTGCAAAGATTTTTCACGCATTGATGCGTCCTGCCAATACGTGAAAACCCGCTCTTATAATTTTGCTTAATTAGGTATTTGACTAAATTTTTTTTATTTCATTAATCATAATTTCAAGGTACAAGCTGATGAAAAGTGAAATTTTTAATAATCTTAAAAATTGATCGAGGTATAAAAGTTTAAATTTAACCTTTAGAGAAGGACGGCAATGCTGTGTTATGAGATTATTTTTATTATTGCACATTATATTCTACAAGAGGAAAAGAGACAGGTATATACCCAACTCTATCCGTATCTTCAAATTTAGAAGCCTACAACTGGTTTATTTTTCAATAAATTTTTGAATTTTTTTTTAAGATTGTTTCTTAATTAACTTATATTTTATAATATTATACGAAAAATATCAAAATTTAGATTGAGACAACAACCGTATTAAAAAGCAAGTCAAGCGCTAACAACTGTGATAGACAAACAAACGGACACGTAAATAATCTTTTAAAGGTTTTGTTTTTCCTATTATATGGAACTCCCGAAAAAGACAAAAATATTTTGAAAAACACGTCCCTGAATCGAAGTTTTGAAAAAATATTCATTGTTGAATAAATCTCATTGAATTGAATCAAATTTTATAACAATACGATTGGGTTATAATTTTATCATTGGACGAATAAATTTATATATATATTTTTAACATCATCATCATCATCATCATCATATATATTAATACGCTAAGGTTAAGATGTTACACCCCCTTTTTAGAAAAAACCTCACAACTAATCCACATAAATTATATATCATTTTATAGATAATTGCTTGCTCTACCGGCATCCACAATTAAAAAATTGATTATTGCTATTGTTTTTGCAAATTAATTAATTATTAAAATTATATACACAAAACAGCAATGCTGCCATCTAACGGCTCAACGTCAATATGATTGACGGTCGGTAATTTTTTTGTTTAATTTCAAATCCACTCACGTATAAATAAAGTGGCGCTTTAGCTCAATGCTTTTGATACTTGCGCCTCTATATGTCAATTTTAGTAAAATAGCATAAATAATGCGAAGACTTCGCACGGGTCACGCTAGTATCTTGTTATTTACTGGATTTTCATTTCATGCTAACTGATTTAAAACCCATCAAAAATATTTAACTTATTGTAAAGGGGACGGCAATTGTAACTTTTGAATAATAAAAATGTCTTAATACTATTTGATATCAACTATCGCAACCCACAACTTAGCTTAGAATTCAAAATTAAGCTCTCGTCAAAAGCTCAGTTCTTCCGCGCGAGTTTCCAACCGCCTCCGAGGACATCATAAAAGAACACTAAAAGACTGAAAGCAGCCTTCAATTGGAGTAATTGCATTAACCAGCGACAGAACTCGGCCGAGAGATGAACTCGATATTGAGTTTGATGTTCATAATTGAGTTTGGAGCGAGAGGTCCCGGCGCCGGGTGTTACAACGCTTTGTGCCAGTCGGCTGAATAACGCGCCCTATTGTGAGCTTCTCAAAGGGGTTGTTAGGAGGCAGCATTTGAGTTCGGTTTCCAATTGTAGATTTGGAAGTATGATTTTCGAATGCATTTTACAAGAAAATCTAGTTAATTTCGTCTCTATGAACGTTGAGTAATTACTGATTGTTTGATGTGTGAAGGGATTTGAATTTTTAATTGAATTTATGAGCTTTTTTAAAAGTTTTCAAAGTTTCATCCCAGAGCCAAAGACATTATGTTGAACTTTGACCTTAAATCGCACAGAAATAAAGCTCTCTTGGAAATGTGGCTAAAATCGTATTGAATCTTCTTAAATCATTTGGTTAGATATCTACATTAGTGTCACTATTTCGGTTAAATTTGAAGCGTTCTTCATTCGAACCATCTTGTTGAAGAATTTCATGCATACAGACCTGGAACTTCAGAAGCTTTGAGACTATAATGGACCCATTGACTGACAGAAGGATGCACATAACGATGTTACGAAGGTTCTTTGTTTCAGTGTGGAAACCATTTTTTATTTGAATTTTAGTTATTAATTTTCTTTAAGAGCAAAAATCTCAGCGTTAGCTACTAATTTCTTGGTAACTCTATATGAGTAACGATCAAATTTTTTAAATTCTAAGTATTCAAGGAATTTTATTTTAGGTAGTTATTTTTGTTGAGTTTTCTGTGACAAAAAATAGCACCACTCCTGATAACGTAGAATTTTTTGATATTTTCATTTTGTGACTCAATATGATAGTTATTTATGATACCACTGTTTTTCTTCTATTTGAGAAATATTTTCCTTGCGAACATAAAATAAATTATTCTTATGTTTAAATTTCCATCGTAAACTTCTTCCAAAAAAATTAATTCATATAACGTAGCATGTCCTATTTCATTTTTTGAACTTTTAACTGGTAAAGTAGGCAGAAAATAAAGATTGTCAGGTTGCACTGATGTTATCGATTTGATACCCATCATGTAACGAGACCTTTAATTCTGTCAGACTTATTATGGAAGAAGATCGGTCTCAGCCTTCTGCCGTTATTTGAACACTACTATGGTAGTTAAATAAAGCTTTTTAGTGTACAAATTTGTTATGATTAAATGATATATTTTTATAATGTCTTCTTTTTCGATCTATCTCTCCGACACCGATTCATGACTGCCAAGTCATTGGTTTTTAATTAGAAAAACTGAACAATTGCCTGGGGAGTGGCTGGCTGTAGAACTGTAAAGATTTTAATTTAGGTACAGGCTATATTATATTGCAGATAAAGGTAAAATACTATTAAAAAATAAAAACTACAGATTAACTACAGCACAGAGTATATTTATCGATTTTGTGATTGTGGACACGAAATAATTTGAATATTGAATGCCTGTAATTGATTGGTGAGTTTAATAAAATTATACTCACAATTTAAATATTATACGTACTACCAACTTGTTAAAGTGCGATATGTTCAGTGTTATTTTTGAATAGGTTGGCAAAAAGTATTTACAATTACATGAAACTACGTGATATAATATTATTCTTTTCTTTACCACAACTTAGGTTTCGTTGCATTACAACATCTTCAGGTGGACTATTAGCAAAGAGCCCTAAAATTTTAAAAATTTTATCGTGCTAATTGCCCACCTGAAAATGTTGTAATATAACGAACCCTAAATCATGGTAAAGAACTTAAAGAAAGTAGAAATAATACTACAGCAAGTAGTTTCATTTAATTGTGAATAATTAATTTCTACAAAATTAATGCCAAAAAAATTCAATAAAAAGTACTTAGTTTTCTCTGGAAATTATAAAATATGTTATAAGTAGACAATTCCATTGTAATCGCTTTTAGGTGATGGGGCAGCAAAATAAGGGAAAATTTCTAGATACAAGAAAGGAAAATATTTCTAATAATAAGGAGTACCCCTTTATTCCCTTAAACAAATGAAATCATAGATATGAGAAAATTATGTATTTTATAAAAATTACGTTATTCAGAATTTCAATGCGGACAAAAAATATCCAAAGGAATTCGAAGTTACGGCAGTGTCTTCGCCGAGTTTAGTAAGCTTAATAATAACATCCCTTACTTTGAGACCGCTCAGTGAGCTTTTCAGTCCCTCTCCCCTCCCACCCACCTAAACATAAGCAGAAGTCAAAAACAATAAAGCTCATATTATAAAAATGTCATCTTTATCCAATATTTTCTACAATAATTTGGCTTTACCATCATTATCTCTTTACACATAAGTAACAATCTGATATACTAATAACGCATAATGAAAATTCAAACAATATTCTTTAGCAAACGTAGAACTGATGAAGATTTTAAATAAAAGATCAGAGTTAATGAAAAGGCTATAGATATGGCTCCACATGAGCTTTCACTCTTTTTTTAATTAAACAGTTCAGAGACCAACTCTATATTTTATGCTATCACTTCCTTTGGCGTTGCGTGTTCGCGTAGCGTATTCGCCGTGTTTGGCCGAATATTCGTGCAATATCCAAATATCACAAACACACCATTCACACGTGAACGCAAAGCAGTATTTATTTTATGTTTGTTAATTCATAATTATCAGTGAAAGCACTAAGCGATGGACTTGTTGGTGGCAGCAGCAGGTTATTATTTCTTGAGCCCTTGTTATAAATATATACTATGTGCACATAAAATACCATGGAAAATAAGACGCTGGTCTCACACGAAAATGATTTAGTTCATTTTCGTGTGAGACTAGTACCAAGTACGTAAAAATATCATTATTGGAAAGAAAACCAACCTAGAAGCTAATTATTGACACGTCTGTACAGGTCGCCGTCGCGCGCAGTACTGAGCTCATCATGTGTGGACGGTAAACATAAATATTTGACATCATTTGATTTGGGACCAAAACTTAGAAGCGTCTTATTCGTACAAATACAGCAATTATATACAAATAATGATCTCCACATGGACGTTTTTGGGCGAATACACGAACACGTAACTCTAAGTAAAATGCAAGCATTACATGATATGTTTTTGATGGAATATTGTCTTACACCGCCTATAGATCAAGTGAATAGGGTTGGCTTTTCGAATCTAAAATACATAGTAATTGCAATGTGCCATATTTAAAAATTATAACGTTTCACGGAAAGAATTACGCAATAAAACATTAAACCTCCTGGACAACATACATGGAGCTGGTTTGATCCTTGGAGCGTATAATCCCAAAATGTTAGTCGAGAATTTAGCACAGAGATTTGTGTGATTGTACAAATATATAAAAAAAAATGTGCGTATATCGACTTAGGTGTAAGGTATACACGCCGTCCCCTGTTAGGGTGGGAAAAACGTCGATAATGGAGCATTGTATCGACGCGACGAACTTTTAAGGTAATTTTTTGGATTCGGTACCGCAAAAGGAAACATGGAACTCTTGTAAGATCACTTTATATACTTTAAATTTGATGTATTAATAAAGCATATTAATTGGCACATATCTCAATAACTAACACTTAAAAATGTTAATATGGAAATTTTGGGTAGAGGCCAATTAACTTTTAAAAGAAATTATAACTGTGTGTTTGTAAAGTATATTTGAAACCCTCCAAAATATTATTTTGTACATCTTCAGAAATACATTGAAAAATGTGCAAAAAAATATACCTCTCCTTATTTCCGGAACTATTGAATGTAAAATTATTAAAAAAAAACAACGAAACGGTTGTGGGAAAATTATAACCATGATTCTATTTGTCATAGTTTTTGAGCTATTGGCAATAATATATATGTTTAACCTACTTTAGATTATATTAGACATTATTAAACATTGTTTGAGTCGGAAAATGTGAACTAGATTCGCACTTGGCCGATTGCAACAGATGGGCCAGCAGAAAGCTGTACAGTCAGTCGACGAGGACGATCGCACGACTGTCACAAGTGGACAGACGGATAAATGTTCCATTTCCCTTTTTAGATACGGAATCCTAAAAAGTACACATATTTAAAATTTGTAAACCTGTGAAAATACAGTCATATAACAAATTTGACGTATCATATATATTAAAAGGTTGCAAACAACATAAAAATAATTAGTTATATCTTTATCAAATTTGGCAAGAAAATCACCCCTAAACTAAAAACGGCCCATAAGTCTTACTTAACTCTAACATTCACCGATGTAGATCGTATTACCCTCTACGACACCTTACCCACGAAGCTTTAAGCTCCCGCCCACAACGAATCTAACCGCTCGATCCACCGCGGTGGCCCAGTACCCGCGTGCTTTCGCAAGTTTTCTTTTTAATTAAAGCGGCGCAGCAGAGCGGAAAACTGCAGAGCTTTTCCGCTCACGGGCCCTAGTTGGGTTAGTTAGTCTCGGAGCGACTCAGGAATTTATTTATGAGCTTTTGTTCGAAGACGTTCGCGTGAGTTTGAAGCTTTGTGAAAGTGTGTCACGGAAATGTTGCCGGGCGCTATTTTTAATGGAACTCAAATATGATGAGTTCTATATACAGTGATTTATTAAATTCTTACAAACACTTACTTATCAATATCATAACGTTATATGCAGGTTAACCTAACAGATATATTATAATCAAATCTTAGGTTGCTTGTGATTTTCGAAGCACGCTATATATATATATATATATATATATATATATATATATATATATATATATGTGTGTATATGGTAATGTACAATCCCGGTAATCAACGGTAAAGGGTATATGAACCATAACTCAGTCATCTTACTTCCTTTTTCTGTTCGGTGACATTAAGAACTCTGGTGGCTATTTTTCCAGCATACTTATCGCGAGGTATATTAGGAATAACCCACGCATTTCCCATAACTAAAATAGTTTAAGATTATTTTAATGAAACATCGAAATACTACAAAAGTTTAAAAACCGTGCGAGCGATTTGCGATTGATTTCAACCCTACCACACAATATTTGATAAACATAAGTTTCGCTTCAAAAATTACATTCAAATTTATTTAGTCGCTCAATTCGAAGTGATATGAATAAATTCTTTGATACGAGATACAATTTTCATTGTTCATTATCAATATGGTAAAGAGGCATAAGCACCTAAGCACTACCAAAGCACCTAAGCACTACCAAAGCACCTAAGCACCACCAAAGCACCCTGCGCTGTAGATTGGAAGAACGAAGCCTGAAAACAACTAAGACCAAGAAATATTTTTTATTTCACATAATTTCAAGTTTTGAAGTAACTTTATAAATAAAGAAATAATAACTTCTACGCACATCCAAAACCTGCTTTATTTAAGAATATTCTTCTTGGAGACACTAGAAATATATATGTTTAATTAAAAGAATATAATATGCTTTGTTTTTTTACTTTCTCTACGAAATAGAGCTTACGTTTATATTTTTTGTAATATATAAACGTACAGTTGAACGTAATCTTTTTCAATATTTTAAAACGGGGATCTTCAATATATATTGCCTATGAGTGTTCTCAAAATAGGCATGGTAACAAAAATAATAATCATATTACGTGACAAATAGTTATTTTTTAATCGAAAGAAAATGTTTGTGGAACCATTGCTTTCCATTTAAACAAATCTTTTCAAGTATTTTCAGCAATATCCCACTAATTTCATTGATTATTTATGGCTACGGTTGCTTATATAAATTACAGTGATGCTTTAAATTTCCAATGCCGCTGTGCATCTTCGCATTTTTAGCAATTTTAACTGTGTGTTCCTTAGTATATCGGTGAGACCAGATATAGGAAATTTAAGAAGAATTTTAATGAATATACTCTGATTCAGTCACACATGAAAACAAAACATATATCCTCTGATTCAGTCACACATGAAAACAATACATTCGTGTTGCTTCTACATTTTTTCAAGTTTATGAAAAATTGTAGAATGCTGATTTCAAGTTTTCAGTAAATTATAAGAAAATAAGGAAAAATTTGTTTCTTTTACACCTGCATGGTTTGAATTAATTATAGACAAGTACTTACTAAAAGAGTTTTAAAAACCATAATATTGTATTAAGTAACCATCTAACAAGCAATTGGTATTTTTGGCTTCAACGTTTTTTCAACGATAATAAAATCTTCATCGATTCCTGTTGAGATTTTATCCTTCCCATCATACATCATTTTTTACGAATAATATGATAATTTTTGAGTCAAGGCAAAATGTGTGTAAAAGTATTTTCTATTTAAAGCAGAAACTCTTGGCATGTAAGCAGGTTAGTGAAAATAAAATGGTTCTCTTAAGATTTATCCCAAAAATCTCTTCATTCCAAAAATTAAAAAGTTAAAAATTCCAATTTTTAGACTGTAATTCAAAAATTAGTTTAAAATGTAAAACCTCCTGGGATATCTTTTTAAGGAGTTGTAAATATTATTAGACTTAATGTTCATATTAGAAATATGAATGCACTTTACAATAAACCAAATTTTCAAATTACCATTTACTAAATTTTGCCCGCAGCTTCGCCCGCAGGGTATTTAAGCATACCTCTACCCATCTCTCTTCATCGCATTCACATGCGCTTCCACCAAAATTCCCCGCCCAGTTGAAATACAAAGGCACCGCGTAGATATATGCAAAAATAAGTGATTACCTTTATAACTATTAAACGTAATTACTAAATGATAATTTTATAATATGAAAAGAATTTCTTTAGCTATATATCTCCGTGCCAATAGTGAAATTAATTTACTTAAGGATTCTAAGGTTTTCAAAATAAAACTCCATGAATATGATGTACAGTAACATTATTTAATTTAGGAATAACGTTAAAACGGTCATAGTGTGTCACCTACTGACGGTAGGGTTACGTCGTAGCAAACTTTTCTTTACATTCTTTATTATAACTTCATTTGTATGTATGAATGAATGTAAAAAAATATTTCAATTTCATTTTCATCCACTTACAGATATCATAATTCATTAAAATTTACACACGTAACGAAAACCAATGACAATTCAATAGCTCTATAACTAAAAATTAAAAAAATGAAATGATAGTATAAAAAAACTAAAAAAACCCGCTTTTGTCGCAATATGGACTAAAAAATAATGCTTAGATGTAAACATTTTGCTCGAGAGCGAAAAAATGTCTCACATCTCGGTCTAGCTTAATTTTTTATTTAACAAGCATAAAAATAGAAAAAAAACAATGACAAAAAAATAACTGTAATGTTTAAAAAAGGCGGAAGTGCTGTCGAATTACATTTTAATGACAAGCACCCCGCACTTTTTATATTGAAGTTATTTTTTGTCATTGTCTTTTTTTCTTTTTTTGTGCTTATTAAAAAAAAAATACGTCCTTGGCCAAAATCTTTACATGTAAAGATTATTTTTAGTCTATATTTCTACAAAAACGTTATTGGTTTTTTAAATAATTTTTTTCATGCGTGAACATATTTTTTCTAAGAGTGTGTTTTTATATTCACTGTATTGTTTTTCTAAACGATATCGTAATAATATAGTTTATCTTTAAATTTAGGACGCATATTATCTGTATGGAAAATTTCATTGAAACCTTTAGGAAAAAGAAATAAAACAGACAACTTTTATTTCACAAATACTTTTTTTTCTTTTTTCAACATTCTGACGTGATTAAAACAAAACACGAGCATTAAACTTAAACTAAAAAAATTTAATAACGTTGAAAGAATCAAAAAATATTTTCGCAAATTTACAAGTTAGTTTTTCATTAGGCATCTTATCAAAAACGAACATTTAATAAAGTTATAAATTATATATAAATATTTATATATATATATATATATATATATATATATATATATATATATATATATATATATATATGTATATATCAACCCAATGCAAGTAATGATAATTATTCTAATGGCATATCTATTATGACATCTTTTTGTGACATGCTCATTTGTTGTTAGACATTTTTATTGGCTAACATATTTTTAAATCCTCGACTTGCAGTGAAGGAATCTGGAATTTCGGTTAATGAAATTTCTTTTTACAAGACTCAATAAACATTTTCTTGAACAACTAAATTCAGGCCCATTTTGCAATTTATTCAAGGCTTCATTTTTATAGCAATAATACCAGTCACCGTAATTAACACAATTGTTAATATTAAAAGGTATTCAGTTTTTATCCGGTACACATTTGTTACTTCTATTCTTGATGTGCTTCCATATTCTGCTTTTGGATCTTTTAACTTAGATATCTAAGCAGTTCATGCTTAAAATTCTTTTTGGAACTTTAACGAACCTCAACTTATCAGTGTTGATGATTTATTAATTACATAAAATAAACATTAATGAGCTTCGAACATTACTGTTGACATATCAAATAAGTTTACACAATTACAAACACGTACAATTAATGTACATTCATAGATTAAAATTATTTCGTATGACGGCACCACTCTCGATGGGCGGCGTAGCTTAGGGCGCTACGATTTCGCCTACAGCAAAAACTAAACGTGGCGAGCAAGACTGTGGTAGTCCCTTTGTAACAACAATGAACCATACATTATCATAAATGGCACAGGGTTAACGTGGTATTTGGACTTATCTTAATTATAGCTAACCCCTTCGCCGCACCGCCGTCCGCCACAATACATCAAGCTCGCATCCATCATCATCGTTGCCCACACCCTGGCCCCTAATATCATTCATCATACCTGATGCTGCGGCGGCTAATGTATTGTTGAGTTAATGCGGGGCCAGGAGTTGACTTAATGAAGTCTACCGGCGCTGAAGCGTTGAGTGGTCTGCGGCGCCTAATTCTATTAGAGGCGGATAATTTATGTATTTTTCTCGTTCGGTGTTAAGATTGTTTAAGTGGAATGGCATGTTGTGGGTTGATTTGGGGGCGTGTCTTTGGAAGCGGTGCAGTAGATTACCGAGTGTACCGAGTTGACGGGTCAGATCGAGGTTTACCAATAGTAGGTAACTAACTTTTTGCTTTTAGCTTTGCGTCAACTTTTAGTTTGGCCGTAGTGACAATGGTCAGTGTTTAATAATATCATAGAAGTCAATGGATAGTTTTATTGTTAATTTTTCAACTTTTTCACGTTACTAGTGTCACTTCTATCCGTTCGTCCGTCTGTCCCTATCTCCTGGTTTCTAAACCAATATAATTTTGCCTCTCAATTTTGCAAACATATACTTGGTACCGAAATCTCACAATTAAATGAAACTACGTGATGTAATATTATTTCTACTTTCTTTAAGTTCTTTACCACGACCTAGGTTTCGTTGTATTACAACATCTTCAGGTAGGCTATTAGCAAAGATATTTGCTAATATAATAGAATCTCTGCTAATAGCCCACCTGAAGATGTAATACAACGAAACCTAAGTCGTGGTAAAGAACTTAAAGAAAGTAGAAATAATACTACATCACGTAGTTTCGTTTAATTGTGAATAATGAACTTCTACAAAATTAACGCCAAATAGATTCAATAACTGAAATCTCAATTAATATGAGCATGTGGTAAAATAATTTGAAAAAAATTTTCCGTTCCCACAATTAAAATAAGGTTTTATTTTACCCTCACCCCCCTTAAGTTTTCGGCCATAAATTTTAAAGACCCTAAAATTCTAGGAAATGTTAAAAAATTCAAAATACAAAAGTGGAAATGAAAATATTTCAAATATAAACATGTACGGAACATACTTCTTACATTTTTTGATACACATTTGGCCAAGTTACATTAATATATAATTAATAAAGCGCATTTCAATTTTCTTCCTAGTCGTTTTAATGTATATATATATATATATATATATATATATATATATATATATATATATATATATATATGCATATATATTACTATTTCTTTTTCAATTATGAAGATTTAATAGACACTCAGGACTTCATATCTAGAATTAAGGTAAAACGGACTGCAGTATTTTCCGTTTTACTGAAATAGAAATTGTAACAAGTATTAGCTTATTTTATTATCTATCCGCATAATCTGTAATAGAAGAGCTTAAAATATGATTTGCTTCAACTTTCCCCACAAAACCGACCCCAATAAGCATAACAAGGTGTAATAAAACCCAAAATTAGCAAGGAAAATCCCACAATTGAATGGAAAATATTAAACTTGACAAATAACTGAATGACGAATAAATGATTGACGTAATATCCGATTTGTGATATAATATTGGATGCTACGCCATTTTAAAATTGATCCATAACCGGTATACATATAGATCGAAATCCCCAAATTTCAACTGATATGAATAACAGGATTTGAAAATAAAAATAAGCACGTAATTTATTTTTATCAATGGTTCAAACTTTAATGACACGTAAAATTATGTGTATATTTGTATATGCAAGAAGAATATTAATGTGCACTATAAAATATATTCTTAAATCTACTCTGTTACAAAATATACGAATTAAAAATGGCAGAGAAATCATTCATCAAGACTAAATATAAAAAAAATATACAAATTATAAATCTCGATACAGCATGATTAAGAAAGGGTAGAAATAAAGGATTATGAAGGAAAGGACTTTTCCAGACGGTCTTTGGAAACCTTAGGGCAAGTTCCTAATATCATGATACAGTTCGTTCCAGAGCTTTGTATCTTGGACAGGGAAGAACTTTCATACAAGCTGGTTGTTTGCGTAGCTTTTCATACGGTCAGGACTCTCAGTCGAATTTACTGACAGTTAAAGATGTATTTTGTATGGATACTTTAGGAAATGAACCGTGCAATGGGATACGGTCCTTAAAGTAGACTCTTGTTCCGACTCGACTGACAGTCTTGACCATGTGTGGTGCATCTGGGCGATAGTGTAACTCTGGGCCGTGAGCAGAAACTAAATCTGCTTTTAAGATATGATAAATAATTTGGATTATTCAAATTAATATGTTGATATTTGTTTTAATTTAAAATGAGAAAAAACAAAAATAACGAAATGTTTTAAAATAGGAAAATCCCTAAAGAAAATATATATAGAACAATTACCTAATAATAGATATATCGCTAAGTAAATGCTCAGAATTGAAAACAATTGGAACGCTGTCATTCAACTTCGCATAATTTGTGGATACTCTTATAGATCATAAGCAATGCAGTTATCTGTAATGGAATAAACATACATGGCCCTTCAAAAAAAAAACAATAATTAAGAATAATATTTATAGTATTTTACGTCATTGAATAACATCAATTTAATTTATTACCCTCACTAAAATACTTCCATATTGTATAACTTTCGAAAGAATAATAAAACTACACCGCTCCCCTACAATAAACTCATTATCGTAAGCAGTGGGAAACTCCGCACAAACCCAGCTTCCGCTATTGTTTTGTGTAATATATAAATGCTGTTGGAAGTTCCTAAGAGTTAATCTTTGCTAATAGATGTTGTAAAGATGTTGTAATACAGCGAAACCTAGGTGGTGGTAAAGAATTTAAAGAAAGTAGTTATAATACTACATCACGTAGTTTCATTTAATTGTGAATTAAGTTTTCATTTCAATCGTGGGAGCTGCAATAAAACGACATGGATTTTAATCTAATATACGGCCGGATGAGTTTTAAATATTTATTGGCGAAGGTTTTTTCACGGTTTTTTTATTGTTATTACAATAATTTACTTAATTTTTTGTCTGAAATCATAAACGCCCACGGAAAGATGCATTACATATATTTAAAATTAATTTATTTCTATAGAAAAACCTACGTTATTATTTTTTTTTTGGAATCCCCTAATGGAATCTCTTGATGATCATACTACAATCAATGGATTTTCAGTACATTTATTTTTCACATTATAAATTTGAATATTATGGACGCTATTTTTATTTTGTTGTAACGGCGTATTGCTTATATTATTCGGGATAATATACCGATTTTAACGATACATAATTTATAAAAATCTACTGGTACATTTCGCCATGGCTAGGAAATATAAAAACACACATAGTTACATATGTGTCGTATCTCACCGTTACGGAATGCCATACGACCATTTCGATATACTTATATGCACACGTGTACATACTATTCACGCTCCCCCATTTCGATTCTTTTCAAAATTATTACATTTCCGTATCCGCTTGAGTCATATTTCCATCTAATACATAGACAAGTACCTGCTCCCCATCTTTAAAGTAACATTTATTTCGTAACAATCGACCGAAGCAGGTCAAAGCTAATACAACGCGATACTTGTGAGCCTTTCGATATGATTTTTTCAAGACATGTTGTGGAGTTTTATAAATACCCTTCAAAGATAAATAACTGATGCAGTCCCGACTATATTTTGTAATTATCTTACAGACTAACAAAAATAAGTAAGAGACATTCTTTTACAATACATTAAATATACTATCGTTATCGATAATAGAAACCTCTATACAAAACATACACAAGGCCTACCGCGGCTGTCATTGATCGCCATCTTCTTTTGTCAATTCAATACTTGAATTTTCCCATCGATCAAAATTTCAGCTAGTAGTCTTCAGTAAATAATGATCGTCATTATCCTGCTCCTTTCCACTATCATCGTCAATATATCAGTTATACATTTATGTGAGCTGTTATTTTGTTAGTCTTCATATCCTTTTTACATTTAAAACACATCGTAGTCTTCCAAATAATTCAGACCTAACGCGGCTGTCATTAAACGGCATTTTTCTTTTGATAATTCAATACTTGAATCTTCCGACCGATCAAAACTTCAGCAAGTAGTCTCCAGTAAATAATGATCGTCATTATCCTGCTCTTTTCCGCTATCATCGTCAATATATCAGTTATACGTTTATTTGAGCTGTTATTTTGTTAGTCTCCATCTCCTTTTTACATTTGAAACACATCGTAGTCTTCCAAATAAATAAGACCTAACGCGGCTGTCATTAAACGGCATTTTTCTTTTGATAATTCAATACTTGAATCTTCTGACCGATCAAAATTTCAGTTAGTAGTATCCAGTAAATAATGTACGTCATTATTCTTAGCCTTTCCGCTATCATCGTCAATATATCAGTTATACGTTTATTTGAGCTATTATTTTGTTAGTTTTCATCTCCTTTTTACATTTAAAACACATCGTAGTCTTCCAAATAATTTAGACCTAACGCGGCTGTCATTAAAAAAAATTTTCTTTTGATAATTCAATACTTTAATCTTCCGACCGATCAAAATTACGTAATTACGTAATACGTAATTAGTACGTAATTTAGCGCCATTTAGTAGTCATTTTAACGCAATCGTAACAAAATAAATAACAATGTCATATAAATAAAATATCTTTCATATACTCGCTTCCTATAATATGTACATAATACAAAGGTCACCTTTATTATATATGGATCACCTTTATTATTTATAGCGAGTATGTATACTCGCTATAAATCGAAATAAAGCTCTGGATTTAAATTCGAAAGATGAAGTTGAACTGTTTCATATAAAATAATAAGATGACCACGCCTTCGTTGCGCCATCCATAGCGATCCGTGCTTGTTCACCTTCCAGAAAAGGTTTCACTAATATTGTAACTTACAAACCTAAGCACGTTTGCTATAATTTTTAGAACACCAAATATTTCGCGGTTTAATACCCTGGACTAAAGTAAAAGCAGCAACAAAACGCACGCAATATGATTCAAGTTAAAAGCAAACAGACTAAAAGACAGACGAACAGACACATAGACGTTGAATTGTTAATATACGAAAATATTTGCGTAAAGTTAATTTGCGTGTCTCTTTATTCGTCTCTGAATTTTTATAAAGAAAGAGATAAATATAGAGACAAAAATTAATTTGTTTGCTGTTTTTTATCCATATTTTTAGAACTAATTGTTTATTATTTAGAATTAATTATTTATTAGTTTAGAATTAATTCTCCCCAACTGTACTTCTACACTAAAATTCAATTTTTAGGTATAAAATACAATTTTTATTCCGATTTCTATTATTCAAACTGAATTGTGTTGGGAAACAAAACACAATACAAGAAGAGAGTGGAAAAGCTGAATGTCTGATTCAAGTTAAAAGGCCTTCTATTACTCGAAAGTTATTTTATATGTCATCTTATATTCTTAAACCATTATATTTAAAATATATTAAATAATATTCCAATTCAGTAACTTTCTTCAAACCGAACATTTATAGGCATGATCAACGACTCAGAATGAATGCAGAAATAACAATATTTTTCTAATAAATGGCAAGTCACAATTGAATCTATTTCATTATTTATTTTTGGTCATATTATTCCTATGATTATAACCCTAACTACCACTACCCCAATAGTTAATCACTACACAGTTAACTTACGTATTTCAACTCAAATGCTCCACACGTTACCGATCCGCAACCGCTAACACATACGCAATCTCCAAACTTAAACTCACCTTGCCGTGAGCTTCGTGACACCGTACACGTAGAGAAAGCTACAATAAAACGTAAACAAGTCCCGCCGCGGAAGCTTCGCCACAAAGCGGATCTAATCCGCTTCGTTCCGCTGATGGATGGAGGCGGTGCTGACTTTATTAATTGGCGCGAGGGCTAACGAGGCACGGAAGAGAGTCGGAGCTTTTTGTCTGTGGAGCTTTTTGTCGTACGACGTTGCTGAGTTATGGTTTTGGGTGATGATGTATATACGTACTGGTTTCGAAGACGCGTAATTAATGTGACCCAAAAATTAATTGTAAAGGCGTTTTAGTTTGTATCTGATAGCCGTTATTAATAGAATGACTTCTTTCAAAATTTAAATCATATTTTTGCTAGCCGTATATTTTTCTCTATTATATATTTTTTATCGCTATATTATAACAATAAAGGAAATAATTTACTCATATATATATATATATACATATATATATATATATATATATATATATATATATATATATATATATATATATATATAATAAACTATTACAATTTATCACAAAATTATTATGCGTTTAAAGAAAATTATTTTTCAATTTATGGTGTCTCAAAAAAAATTTCTTTGAGCGGAAATGAAATGTGTGAAATGATTAAAATATACCGAAATTCAGGTCTCTACATGAAGCCAGATTTAATATATAATTAGAAACTGACAATAGGATACATAATTGCGTGTGGATATTTCATAGAAATAGGATACGAAATCTGTCATTGAAATAATTTTTTTTTAAAATTGATTATACCATGTAAAAACTGATGATAGTACCAATTAGTTCAAATAAAAATTTCGGACTATACGACTTTGGAGAAAAATGTACATATAGCCTCTTTCATAAACTCCCTTTTCCAACAGAAATTTCAACAGAATAAAGTAAACTGAATGTTCGTTTTGTCTTTGTGAAAACATTAAAACTGAATGTTCGTTTTGTCTTTTTCTACATAAAATTAGCTACAAATTACATTGTGAAAATAATTTTCAATAAATAATTTTTAATTTTATAAATTTTTCAAGTAATAATACAATTTCTCTTCTTTTTCAATATATTTATTGGAAAAGAGAAAAACTTTGTATTTACTTCCGTTTATAATTGGTCTTCAATTTGTTTACCTTTTATAAGTATGTTACATATTTACCACGCGTGTATTAATTTTAATTAAATATTCTTAAAAGATTAGATATTATAATAGTAAACATCGTCAATGTGACTCTGATAATTAAATAGAGTTTTTTTTATAAACCGAGATCCCAACGAATTCAAACATTGCGAAGACAGTTCTTTCCATCATTTTCAATCTGTTAGCCAATCAATCGAGATGGAAGAAGCCTTCATTTTTTTATTAGCTTGTCGTTCAAACATTTACGATAGAACGCCGTAACACTCTCTGAAGGCCGAAACAAAACAACCAACCCAATAGGCCACTACTTTCAGCGCTGTACCAATAATACCCCAGGTACCGAAAATATTCTCTCGTCCCACAGCGAACGCCTCCTATACAATAGACAGCGGAGCGATGACTCGACAAAGAAAATATATCTCCCGGGTCTTTCCAGGATTCCTCCCCACACCCTCGCCGCCTCCCTCTCCCCCTACCAATCCCTTTTAATGTGCCCGTTTAATCAGAATGGAGTGCGTGTAGCATTCAGTCACTGTTATGTTGATATCGAGATAGCAGGTAACGACGTTTTAGTCCTTCGAGCCTGAGGTAACAATGGCGGTCGGCCTTTCAATCTTTTTAATATTTATGAGACAAACGTTTGCGGAACGCACGATTGATTTACATACGTGTTGTGGGCGCTTTGTGTGTGTAAGTGCGGACGTACGTGTGGTGGGGAGGTGTCGATTAGCGGTTACTTGTAAATGTACGGGGTGATTCGAAAGTATTTTAATATTTATTATTTGTGAAGGTTGTATTTTATTTACAATATTACCGAGTAAAAGTCGAGCTAAGTAGCGTGTTTAATTTCCAAAAAATTAAAGAGACTATTCCTTTTAATAAAATTTGTTAGCTTTATTCTATATCTATTACGAACTGACTCAAGCAATCCAGTGTGGTAGAAAATATTTCATAATTCCTAATTAATATTATAAATGAAAAAAAAATGTGTCTATCCGTTATTATTTACGTCACAATAGAGTTGAAATAATTTTTTATATAGATTAAAATAGGTTTTTTTGCGTAGAAATAATTAATAGGTCAAAAAGTAATATAGGAATCTTTTTATTTTAATAAATCTCATTTCTTTTGGAAAATTCTTATTTAAACTGCAAACTGTACACAAACGGTGTAACAAAGCAACTTCGCTACGAAGAGACGAATCGATGTGATTTTTTGAAACTGTATGTAAACGAAAATATTTTTATTTCCATTGTCAGTTGTATTATAAAATCAGGAAAATGAAGACTTAGTAATTGATTTCTCTTAATAATTCTAAACGGCGCTGCGTGTTTCAATCACTCCTTATAAATTGGTGACTATAATCACGCGAGCATGAATAGAAGCTATTACGGCATATTTGCTAAATAGGATTTTATCACTGAACCTTTGGGATATTTTAGTAGTTGTAGAAATAGAAACTACGTAATTGATGAGGATTGCATTAATGAGCCTATTTCCAAGCCACTGCCTGAGCCAGGGGCCCTCCAGGGACCCGTAACAACTCGCCTCATAAAAAGAGGGGGAATTCGAAATCCTCCAATAGAGTATTTAAGTTGTATTGTATTGTACTGTATTGTAATGTATTGTATTGTATTGTACTGTACTGCACTGCACTGCACTGCACTGCACTGCACTGCACTGAACTGCAGTAGACTGCACTGTACTGTACTGTAGTGTACTGTAGTGTACTATACTGTATTATATTATACTGTGCTGTACTGTATTATATTGTACTGTACTGTACTGTACTGTACTGTATTGTATTGTATTGTATTGTATTGTATTGTATTGTATTGTATTGTATTGTATTGTATTGTATTGTATTGTATTGTATTGTATTGTATTGTATTGTATTGTATTGTATTGTATTGTATTGTATTGTATTGTATTGTATTGTATTGTATTGTATTGTATTGTATTGTATTGTATTGTATTGTATTGTATTGTATTGTATTGTAGTGTATTGTATTGTATTGTATTGTAATGTATTGTATACATGGGTATTATATACGTGGGTATTATGCGATATTTAGTCCACATAACTAAAGAGCACACTAATGTTAAATTAATGTGACGTTCGCCTATATTGCGCACGCTTAATTTAATTCGCAAGCGGTACCTAGTCTTACCAATTCTTGATATAGTAAACAGTACCAAACTTGATGTAGCAAGCGGTACTTAGGCTTACTTATAACTATCTGCTTTATTTACTACTACAAATATATGGTTACGTAGTTGGTGGGCAGTTCATAATCGGGTTATATTTATTATTATGTGTACTAGATTTCGACTTAAAGTGTAAGTTACAGGGTATATTTACAAATGCAATAAATAATAGAATTGGTACAAATACCATTAGGTTATTTACTTTGACTAATTAAAATATTTATGCAATACGGTAGCAATTTTACAGATTGCATACACGGACTTACATATATGAGGGTATGAACGTACATGCGCTTTCAAAGGCTTACATACATCAAAGGCTTACTACATACTATTTATAAATTTTAATATTATTTTTGGCCGTATTAACGTATTGCCAAGTATATTGGTCACAGGCGTAAATATATCACGAATTTCTTCAGAAAACGTGATGTAGTATTATTTCTACTTTCTTTAAGTTTTTACCACGACTTAGGTTTCGTTGTATTACAACATCTTCAGGTGGGCTATTAGCAAAGAACGATTCTTTACTAATAGCCCACCTGAAGATCTTGTAATACAACGATTCTTTGCTAATACCCCACCTGAAGATGTTGTAATACAACGAAACCTAGGTCGTGGTAAAGAAATTAAAGAAAGTAGAAATAATACTACATCACGTAGTTTCATTTAATTGTGAATAATAAATTTCTACAAAATTAACGCCAAAGATATTCAATATTCTTCAAAAAAATATAAGACCTAGGATAAACTCTGTATTCAAAGTAAATAAATATTTTATTTCATAATTTTTGATGTAGCAGTTTCGGAAATAAGAACGAAAAGCCTTCT
Source organism: Druceiella hillmani (assembly GCA_039881145.1). Classification (NCBI taxonomy): domain Eukaryota; kingdom Metazoa; phylum Arthropoda; class Insecta; order Lepidoptera; family Hepialidae; genus Druceiella; species Druceiella hillmani. The sequence goes on along the minus strand of JAYKKI010000060.1, from coordinate 4,496,203 downwards.
TTTCACATTGCTGTGAATATCTCTGAAGGTATACCACTTAAAATTCCCGAAAGAAATATTTCTAAATTTCTTAAAACTGCCTTTTTCAAACAATATCCCACTTGACACATGAAACTAAAAAAAATGCTTAATTCGTCCTCTAAGATAGCCATATAATTATTTCAATGTATTAGCCACTGCACAATTTTAGGTGATATGATACTTTACTATGCCAAATTTGAAGTTTATACATCAAACCATTTGTGAGAGAAGCGTCTGTGACAGACAGACGTAAATGTGAGTGAATATACAAGAGTTCTATTGAAAATTCTGAAAACTTAACTATTTTTATGTAACGTCTGATGTTGAGTTGTTAATTGTTATATATATATAATTTTATGTCAAATAATCCTGAAGTAAAATAAAGATATGTCTATCTTCATTTTCCTTCAGGATTCAGGAGAACATCCAGGTAATTCCATGAGTGTTTCGTTTTTCCATTTCTGGTAAAAAACGCTGCAATACTGTATAGTCGTCTCCGTAACAAAAATTTAATCTACTTGATTTTTTAAACTGAACTCCACACTAAAGACTTAAATTCAGCCGCAAGATCAATATCTCAATTCTGAAAATGAAATTCAAACAAGTAAACAAATATGCAAAGAAGCCACGGAGACCGAGACGGCATTGAGACATCACCGGAGCCGAGCCACCAATTCAAGACAAGATTAAAATTTCCCCTGAAGCAAACCCGAGGCGTCAAAGGAAACGCGCCGACAGAGCCTCCTTGTAAAATAATAAAAATAATAATAAAATAAAAAGGCCAAATGAAAAATTCCGCCCCGGCAGCGGCACTGCCGCCTCTACCCCGCCACCGCGTCCCTGCCCACCCTTAGCCCCCACTTTTCCTGTTAGTCGAATTCAATATGGGGAACCACAAGGCGTAAAATGATGATAGCTGGGTTCGTACATGTAAATAAATATTGCGAACGCAAAATGGAAAATGGGAAATTTTTCGCCAGCGCAATGTGCGAAAACAAAGGTGACAAACGTCACACTTGTGGTAGCAGGGCACTCTCCTATTTGTTGGTCGATTTACGTAGCGTTACGTATAGTAGGGATTTGTTGGTGTCTAGAAGGATATTATAATGTGGGACACTGCAGAGGTCGTGTTGAATATCTTCCCTTTCAAAGACATTGCATAACTGACAATTTTTTTGCACTTTGTTTGAGGAATTTAATTAAAGTTGGTTCGAAATGATAGCTAAGTGTATGTTTAATTATTTTGTTTATCGTATAATATACTAAGATGCGCAATATTTCATGGTTTCGCTTCGTAAGAGTTTTGAAGATTTGGGCTCTTTAAATGCAAGAATGGCACGTTCGGGTTCAACTCAAACATATTGTATGGTTCGACATGGATGGTCATTGCTTGAATAAGACCTAGCGCAGATTCCACTCCATCCATGATTCGTAGGCCAGAAGTGTATGTGAATTCCGGGACTTTAGCCTGGTGGTCCTAAATTTAGTCGGATCATCATTAAAAGGGATTTAAATTCTTTGGTGTATCTTTAACATTTCTCTATGAAATTTTTATTTACCTACTTTAATGTATCTAATTGATACAAATGGAGGACTCATTGCTACGCGAGAGCAATATCTTACAGCCAACCATAACACCAGTCCAGCCCCGTTCGACGAACGACCGGGAATCGAACCCGGGTCCTCGCAGTGCGTCGTCAAAGGACGTAACTCCGAAGAAAATGCGTCAAATAAAGTGCTCGTTAAATATCAATAAAAAATTAGCGTACTCGACTGTATGGGATATCTTTAGAAATGTCTTTTAAACTAAAGTTTAAGTCACGTTTACCAATTTAAATTTTTGACATTTTTAATATTTCATAAGCGATAATTTTTATTTATTTAGATTTCGTAAGCATAATATTTAGCTTATTTTAAATATTTTGTTATCAGGCATTCTTCAGGCATGGAAAAATCATTTTCGAAACATTTATTTTATAAATAATTTAGACGGAACTTGATAAAGTATAACGACATAATTTATAAACAAAAGTATAATATGCTCTTCTGACATTAAAAATACATGATGCACATGGAGAGCACATTCTTATCTCCATGATAATGCATTTATTTTTTAAGTTATTGACGTGGTTATATCGTAACACCGAAATTATCAATAAAATTACGAAAAAAAACTAATAAATCATATTTACGACGTTCTAAAATGTTAAACCAAAGCATGGGTTTGTGACCAAGTCAGTTAGAGAAAAAAACTACAAGAACATCAAACTAAAAGATCGAGTTAATACTATGTGGTTCAGAAAGAAGACAAAAGCAAAAGATATAATAAAAACGACCACCCATGTTAAAATGGAAATGGATACGTCACATATAAACAGCTAAAGATAAAAGATGGTCACTAATTGCGACAAACTGGTTCCTTATATATAAAAACAAAAGATATAATAAAAAGCCATACTCATATTAAAATGGAAATGGATAGGTCACACATAAACAGCTAAAGATAAAAGATGGTCACTAATTGCGACAAACTGGTTCCTTATCTATAACAGCAAAAGATATAATAAAAACGCACACTCATATTGAAATGGAAATGGATAGGATATAAACAGCAAAAGATAAAAGATGGTCACTAATTACGACAAACTGGTTCCTTATATATAAAAACAAAAGATATAAAAAAAGCCATACTCATATTAAAATGGAAATGGATAGATCACATATAAACAGCTAAAGATAAAAGATGGTCACTAATTGCGACAAACTGGTTCCTTATCTATAAAAACAAAAGATATAATAAAAACGCACACTCATATTAAAATGGAAATGGATAGATCACATATAAACAGCTAAAGATAAAAGATGGTCACTAATTGCGACAAACTGGTTCCTTATATATAAAAGCAAAAGATATAATAAAAACGCACACTCATATTAAAATGGAAATGGATAGGTCACACATAAACAGATAAAGATAAAAGATGGTCACTAATTGCGACAAACTGGTTCCTTATATATAAAAACAAAAGATATAATAAAAAGCCATACTCATATTAAAATGGAAATGGATAGGTCACACATAAACAGATAAAGATAAAAGATGGTCACTAATTGTGACAAACTGGTTCCTTATATATAAAAACAAAAGATATAATAAAAAGCCATACTCATATTAAAATGGAAGTGGATAGGTCACACATAAACAGATAAAGATAAAAGATGGTCACTAATTGCGACAAACTGGTTCCTTATGTATAAAAGCAAAAGTTATAATGAAAACGCACACTCATATTAAAATTGATATGGATAGGGCACATATAAACAGCTAAAGATAAAAGATGGTCACTAATTGCGACAAACTGGTTCCTTATCTATAACAGCAAAAGATATAATAAAAACGCACACTCAAATTAAAATGGAAATGGATAGGTCACATATAAACAGCTAAAGATAAAAAATGGTCACTAATTGCGACAAACTGGTTCCTTATCTATAACAGCAAAAGATATAATAAAAACGCACACTCAAATTAAAATGGAAATGGATAGGTCACATATAAACAGCTAAAGATAAAAAATGGTCACTTATTGCGACAAACTGGTTCCTTATATATAAAAGCAAAAGTTATAATGAAAACGCACACTCATATTAAAAAGGAAATGGATAGGGCACATATAAACAGCTAAAGATAAAAGATGGTCACTAATTGCGACAAACTGGTTCCTTATATATAAAAGCGAAAGATATAATAAAAACGAACACTCATATTAAAATGGAAATGGATAGGTCACATATAAACAGCTAAAGATAAAAGATGGTCACTAATTGTGACAAACTGGTTCCTTAAATATAAAAACAAAAGATATATTAAAAAGCCATACTCATATTAAAATGGAAATGGATAGGTCACATATAAACAACTAAAGAAAAAAGATGGTCACTAATTGCGACAAACTCGTTCCTTATCTATAAAAAAACGAAGACTAGACAGACCGTTAAAACGATAGAGCGATAACGTAGTAAAAATAGCTGAAAAAATGTAGCTACGACTAGCGAGAAAAAGATGTCTGGAAAGCGTTGGAGGAGGCTTACACCGCTTTATGCGGTCCTTATGCTGACGTAAAAACTAATAAATATTTACACTTTTTAACACAATTTTTTTAATACTAATAAACCTAAATTAATGGTAAATAATAAATTATAAATTAGAAATTTAATGTTATATTTAGATAGGGTATCAAGAAATAAAAACGTAAAATATTTTATTAAAAATTATAAATCCCTTTCAAGTTTTAGATTGTAAATCTTGGGTAATAGCAAATTTGGAAGATCTATGATTAATTGCAATGATTCTTTATTAGTTTAAAGGTGTCGTTTTTGTATTTGTAATTAATACAAAGACACGTAGTAGAATATCATTGATCCTCCAATTTCCAAATAATATTATAAAGTCTGGAAAATATCCAGCCAATCGATTTTAACGAGTAAGTCTGGAAAAGTCTGCTAAAATCATTTAAGTCTGAAAAAAATTCGGAAAATCGATTTTGATGATAATTTTCAAACAAAATTATTTTAAATAATCCAACTCGATTGGTTATGTAACTATAAAAAAAAATCTTAACTACGCTGTAATAATGCAAATGGAAATTAAAGAACGACTGAGCTTACCAGTGTACTTAAGATATCTTGACACGAATTATTAAAATATGTTTTGACATAATTAATTTATTAAAAATACGGACCAGTCGGAACGGCAAACCCAACTATCGTGTTATTAAAATTTTTATTCAGCAACCATAGACCTTTTATGGCAAGTATAAACAGGACACACAAATTTATAAAATATATATAATTTGATTGTTATATTATTACGGAAGCCTTATTTACTCGTAATCTGAAACATGCTACCCGCGGATATTTTTGGTTAAGGCTGCTGAATTTTACTCTAACCCGGTTAGACTATCGTTATACATCTCTAATTGTAAATTTTAATCGTTAACGTTTACGTTTTAATCTTTAACGTATACGTTTTTAATTGTTGACGTAATCGTTAACGTAAACGATTTCGTCCACGTTGCTCTATCTGTTGATATATCTTGTTACTAAATTGTCGTCGCCATGGTGTGTTGGGTAGATCACAAGATATACGGTCTTTGACTACGCGGCACATCACAGGGTTGTGGGTTTCGATTCCCGGCCGCTCCTTGAGCGGGTCTAGACTGGTATTTCAGTTGACTGTAAGATACTGCTCCCGTATCGGTAAGTCTGCCCTATTTATCAATTTGATAATTAAAGTACACAAGTAAATAAATAAACAAATAAATTGTTATTATTGAATAAAAATGTCGAATTTCCTCATACAGTAATAATGTTATTTCTCGAGTTAAAAAAGAATATGTATGCTAATTCGTATTACGAGGCATGTTTATATCAAATTTCATCTAAACATGTTTAGTTGTTTATGCGTGATTGAGTAACAAACGTATAAATACAAAACATACGCGTTCGAAACCACAGGTAAATTGCGCGTTATTCGCCATCAGAACTATGCGAATATACGGAGGCAAAGTTATTAGGAAACAAAGAAAAAAATGACATTTAATAATAACTAGCGTGACCCGTGCGAGATCTTCACATTATTATTTATTCCATTATGAAGCTCAGATGACAGATCAAACAAATATTTTACTAAAATTGACATATAGAGGCGCAAGTATCAAAAGCATTGAGCTAAAGCGCCACTTTATTCATACGTGAGTGAATTTGAAATTAAACAAAAATTTTACCGACCGTCAATCATATTGACGTTGAGCCGTTAGATGGCAGCATTGCTGTTTTGTGTATATAATTTTAATAATTAATTAATTTGCAAAAACAATAGCAATAATAAATTTTTTAGTTGTGGATGCCGGTAGAGCAAGCAATTATCTATAAAATGATATATAATTTATGTGGATTAGTTGTGAGGTTTTTTCTAAAAAGGGAGAGTAACATCTTAAAACCTTAGCGTATTAATATATATGGTGATGTTTTATTGTCTCATTTACTTATATATACACACACACACGTGTATAAATATATATATACACATATTATTATCAACTTTTTACCGGCGGTTTCCCCTACGTAGTGTGAAGAATATGTAAAACACTATTTTTCAAAGAAATAAGTATAGATGTACGTAGCTACAAGGAATCATTGTTTTGAACATAGTTTGCCAAACATTTGTTGCATCAACATTGAGTTATCTGATAATCTACTAAAATACCGTATAAAAATTAACCCAATAATTTGGCATATTCAGTTGAACATATTCCACTAATTTTAAGAACGAAATTAATAGCAACGCATTCAAGTTTTCGTGCGCGAACATAATTTCACATTTTCATAATGTTCACTGCTCTGATATTCAAAACGATAGCATAATTACGTATGATGTTTACTATCCATATACAAGCCGTTTAATGGTAAAAAAACAAACAAGCAAGCAGAGAACGTTTCGTTTTTATTCAATCGATAGAAATAATAAACATACTTTGAAATAATAGTTTGGTCACTGATTTCATAGCATTATGCTTACTAAATCCAAAAGGAAAGCAAAGAAAAATTGTATTTTTTTCTAATCAAATTGCTTTAATAGCCAAGTCATAATTATGAATCAAAATTCTGTTTCAATTTAATTATGAATCCTAAAATATATTTCGCTTCATGACTCACTTTACAGACAGACGTACCAGAAACGAGTGATAACGCAAAATATTTGTTTTTTGCATTGACGCAAGATATGGAATCTTGTATGTTACGTAGCATAAAAGACTGTAAATATGATGAAACTCCTTCAAAGACGATCATAAAAATGTGATCACTCTTTAGTTACTTTTTGCAATAAAACTCATTGCAACTTCCCTACTAATATTAAAAATTAGAAAATTGTTAATTTATCAGTTTCTTAGTGACTTTATTAATTTTTTGGGTTTCATATCTCAAAAATAAAACAAAATTCTTATAAAATCTCTCACATGTCTGTTTGTCCGTATGTCACAGCCGCTGTTGTCAGATACCGTTTGATATAGAAACATAAAAATTTAACTTAGAAATAAAACATATTAACTCACACATATCTGTATAGTTAAGCTGAAAATATAATAATTTATATGGAAAGTTTATTTTTAGTTTCACGTATAGCATGGGATATCGTTTGAAAGGCTTAATAATAAGAACTTCAAAAATGTTTTCATAATTTTAGATAGTCGTTTTTGTCAGAAACTTGATATAGAAACTTGAAATTTAGCTTAGAAATAAAACATATTAACCCACACATATTTCTATATTTAACACTCAAAAATATTATACTTAAATTTTATTTTTAGTTCCATGTAGAGTATGGGAATAATAATAAAGACTTCAAAAATATTTTCATAATTTTAGATAGTCTTTTTTGTCAGAAACTTCATATAGAAACTTGAAATTTAGCTTGGAAATAAAATATATTAACCCACACATATCTCTATAGCTAACACTCGAAAATATTATACGGAAATTTTATTTTCAGTTCCACGTATAGTATGGGAATAATAATGACTTCAAAAATGTTTTCATAATTTTAGATAGTCGTTTTTGTCAGAGACTTGATATAAAAACATGAAATTTAGCTTGGAAATAAAACATATTAACCAAAACATATCTATATAGTTAACACTCTAAAATATTATACGGAAATTTTATTTGTAATTTCACGTATAGTATGAGAATATTAATAAGGACTTCAAAAATGTTTTCATAATTGTAGATAGTCGTTTTTGTCAGAAACTTGATATAGAAACTTAAAATTTAGCTTGGAAAACTCGAAAATATTACACGGAAATTTTATTTTTAGTTCTACATATAGTATAGGATATCGTTTATAAGTCTTAATAATAAGGACTTCAAAAATGTTTTCATGATTTTAGATAGTCGTTAGAAATCGTTAGAAACCGCTTGGTATAGAAACTTGTAATTTAGCTTATAAATAAAACATATTAACCCACATATATCTCTATAGTTAACACTCAAAAATATTATACGGAAATTTTATTTTTAGTTCCACGTATAGTATGGGATATCGTTTGAAACGCTTAAAAATAAGGACTTCAAAAGTATTTTCATAATTTTAGATAGTTTATCTTCAGAGATATATAGAAAAAAGTCCAAAAAAATGTGACCTCATGTCCCCCTTATTTCCGAAAGTACTCAGCATAAAATCATGAAAAAATAGGATTGTTAGAAACCTACGCGATGGATATTGGAAAACAATAGCGCTTATCCCAGATCATATAATTTTGTAAATATACACCATGTTTTACGCCTGTGAAAGATACAGTAGACAACATATTTACGTTGTGAAAAAATTATGTTTGTAAACAATTTAATATAAATACTGTTTACCTTTATATGTATATAAGTGTCTTAATGTGTGTGGAGCCATAGTAGTGCAAGTTCTAATCGAAGGTTTTTAACTTAGCTACGGATCACTGTCAATTTTAGTATATGCATTGTCCGTATAACATAGAGTCATGTAGGCTATTAACCATCACTTTGATTGTATGAAATTCGAATATTGTATGTTGAGTATTTATTACCCCGTCATTCACAATTAGATAAACATTTTTGCGAAACTCACTGAAAATATAACTCAGTATTCAAGTTAATACATAGACTAATTTTTAAAGAAAATAATAATAATAGTATAATCCTTATAAGACAAAACTCGGTATTTTTACTCTATAACGGATATTTACGACTAAAATATATCAATAGATGGAGCCACATGCATTTTATATCGTGACTCGAAAACCTGCTTGTTTTTGTGGATTTGTTCCACAAAAAATATAACGTTTTGTACTGTTATAGAGAGGTACAGTCACAGTCTGTTTGAATCGTAGATTTAATCGACTAGCCTTAATCGACTAGTGCCTAAAAATTTCCAAAACAATTTAGCACCTTTTTTCTACTAAACTATATACCAAAACATCGAACCAGACCCACAGCTTCACACATCGCGAAATTTAAACTCATCGCAAAAACACGCACGAGGCACGCGCAAAGTACCAAATGCAAAACGTCTTAGTTTTGACAAGTTTGGGCCGCGACAGTTGGCACCCGGAAACCAGCCGGGCCTATGGCAATTTCCGCCGCGTAATGGACGCTTTGAGTCTAGGCCCGCCTCGAGCCAGGTCCGATGTTGTTTCTGACGTGTGAGATCAGGGAGGGAATTTTTAATTAAATTTTTGTCTTTCTTTTTCTTTTCGAGTTATTTTTAAATTTTGTAACAGCAGTGGTGTAGGCGTAGTTTAGCCAAATACCAGTTTGGAATAAGGTATGTACTAGTAGTAGATAAACACACAGTAAGTATGTTTATAAGTAGTAGATGGCACCTAGATCATTGTTGTTCCAATAGATAATGATCTTCCATGTCTGCTTAAAAACCTATGATTAGCAGTCACGTCAGTGAAATTTGTTTGAAAACATTTATATTCAAATATGAATATTTTATGATAAATAAAATTTACCTTAGTAATTCTTTTAACGTCACGGCTGTAAGGGCTCAAACTAATAAATAAACGGAAACTAAAATTAAATATAAATGTATTTATCTGCCTACTAAACATTACAGAAACTAAATACATGCTTGTTTGATTAATTGCTATAAGATAAACTCTTAAAACGAACTGTAATGATTATTCACTTTAGTAATTCTTTTAACGTCACGGCTGTAAGAGCTCAGACCAATAAATAAACGGAACCTAAAATTAAATATAAATGTATTTATCTGCTTACTGAACATTATTGAAACTAAATACTTGCTTGTTTGACTAAATTCTATAAGAGAAATCTCTTAAAACGAACTGCAATGTTACAAGTGAGAAATATCGATATTGTGATAACCTGTAATGATTAATACAGGTTAGTTTATTATAATGCGCAACGTAGACAGCCAAGTTTTTATTGGATTAGTAGGTGGCGGAAAACTACCGACTTTTGTGGGAGAAGAACTTTGGCCGACCTTTCACCAACTCAACGCATACTTCATGTTCAAAAACTAAATGTCTCCCGTCTCCATCAGCGCGAGTTCATTGGAATGTTCTATCTTTTTTTTCATTGATGCATGGTCACCTGTAACTTTCGGATCGCTCAGGATCAGCCAGAATCGCCCCAATTTTCATACGATGTTTGCATTCTTTTAATATCTTCGATAATTGTCGATCGTCTACATTGCATTTAACAGGCGATTTAAGATATTCACACATTGATACTCGTATATATTATACATACAATCTGAGATAAATAAAATAAAACAAGCAACACAAGATTCAAGACAATATTCTGATCCATTTGTGGACGTTATTATGTTAATATAATTAAATTAAGACTTTTAATTACTTTTCGAACAAATATGTCCTGTTTCTGATAGTTATTCCTTATAATCCTAAAAGCACTAGAGCTGGCAACAAATTTACTTTATATCAGTCAGTCAGATTATTACAAATAGTCGCTAAGTAAATATCAACAATAAAGCAAAGATATCTTTGCTAATATCCCACCTGAAGATGTCGTAATACAACGAAACCTAGGTCGTGGTAAAGAAATTAAAGAAAGTAGAAATAATACTACATCACGTAGTTTCATTTAATTGTGGACATTTATAAACATTTAATATTACATAATATTCCTATTAAACTATTTATAAAATTTTAATTTTTTCAGAACGAAAATATCTTTCACAGACATATATTTAAAAAAAAATATTTTTTACGTGATATAACTACAAATTAACGATTTTTTTCCTTTACTTGTGATGAGAAACCTTGCTTCTTGCCAAATTTCATGATTCTAGGCCAACGGAAAGTACCCTATAGGTTTTGATTTATTTGTGTCAAAATATGCGACGTAAATGGCTGTGATTTTAGGGTTCTTCTTGATTGTTTTGACGTAAATGCTTGATTGTTAGCTCAAAAGGACCGTAGATCTAAGAATTTGATATTAATTTACATTTCATATATCCACGTGATCCTAAGAAAAAGGGTCTTGACAGAGAGATAGACGGACAACGAAATGATCTTATAAGGGTTTCTTTTTTCCTTTCGAGGTACGGACCCCGAAAATTGAACGATTTTTAGTAGGTTTAAAAATAGGAGCTCGTAATAGATGTCACGACACCCTGTATTAAGAAGAAAGACACTTGGGAAATGGGGATAAACATGTAGAAACAACCACTGACGTAAATAAAAATCTTATTGAAACTTAAATTTTAAAATAATTTCACCCTAATGGGGATAAACATGTAGAAACACCCACTCCCATTAATAAATATCTTATTGAAACTTAAATAAATTTTAAAATAATTTCACCCTAATCGAGATAAACATGTAGAAACACCCACTCCCGTTAATAAATATCTTATTGAAACTTAAATAAATTTTAAAATAATTTCACCCTAATGGAGATATACATGTAGAAACACCCACTCCCATTAATAAATATCTTATTGAAACTTAAATAAATTTTAAAATAATTTCACCCTAATCGAGATATACATGTAGAAACACCCACTCCCATTAATAAATATCTTATTGAAACTTAAATAAATTTTAAAATAATTTCACCCTAATCGAGATATACATGTAGAAACACCCACTCCCATTAATAAATATCTTATTGAAACTTAAATAAATTTTAAAATAATTCCACCCTAATCGAGATAAACATGTAGAAACACCCACTCCCATTAATAAATATCTTATTGAAACTTAAATAAATTTTAAAATAATTTCACCCTAATCGAGATAAACATGTAGAAACACCCACTCCCATTAATAAATATCTTATTGAAACTTAAATAAATTTTAAAATAATTTCAATTTAAGTAACGGTACTAACGTAACAAAATCGAATAAAAAAATTGCGAAAAATAAGATATTTGAAATTTTATAAATTCGAAAATTTAGTAGCGCCCAAAGCCTAAACGGAAAAGAGTGCCTATCGCAGTATATACTAAAACGAATAAGGCGTAAGTGGCACTCCAGAGACAAGCGTTACGTTACTTCACTTTCGTTGGCTGCCGCGGTAAGCTACAAACGACCCGATGCCGTAATAATAACGTAGTTGTCGCTCGTTTACATCGCGACATGTCGTGACGTATGTAAGTGAAGTAGGCAATACACAAGCGGCGTGCGTCAGCCGTCGTAAAGCGCGCCCCACACGGCACCGCCACGGCGCCGATCGTTCTAGTCGTATTTCACTATGAAGTCGAGAACGGAATATTTTACGTACAGTGTGTTGCCGCTGCGAGATTATTGCGTAACCGAAAGTAAATTTTGGTAACACAATTGTTTATTAATTTTTTTCTACTTGTTTTTAATGTTGCTTATCCTGAGTGCAATGATTTTCTTTGCTATTATCATTAAATAAATTTTCAACGGTTTCTCCACCACCGCATCGATTAAACAAGTTTGTAGTTGATTGAATTAATTATAGATTTCGTTGTGGTCCGATATGTTGATTATATTTGAAATAAAAAATTTCATTAACATTTAAGAATGCTGCACCTACAGCGAACTATATATATACATATATATATATATATATATATATATATATATACATATATATATATATACATATGGCTTTATAAATATAATATTTTCATATTTTATTTTACTTACCTAAAGCGGTACATTTGATATATCTACGAAACAAATATTACAATGCAAGTAACATTCTCTTATTAAATTAAACAAAACAATTATTTTTTGACCTACTACGATAGACAACACAATTCGAGACGTTGACGAGAGTAAGAAAATAATTTTTATAAGAAGTAAAGAAGATACAAAAATCCAGTTGATAAAATAACACGGTTTCGTAAATCCTTAACATATATACGATTGTTAATACAAGTCAAGACGTTGTTATAAGAAAGTTAGAAAATAATTCTCACAAAAAGCAAGGGAGATACAAAAAACCGGTTGATACAATAACCCGGTTTCGTAAATCCTTAACAACAATCGAGCATTTTGCACGCTACATATGCTGATCTACCGATAAGTTTCTGAATCTGTATACGATTCTTAATACAATTCGAAACGTTGTAATGAGAAAATAAAAAAATAATTTTTACGAAAAGCAAGGGAGATACAAACAACCGGTTGATACAATAACCCGGTTTCGTAAATGCTTAACATCAAACGAGCATTTTGCACGCTACATATGCTGATATACCGATAAGTTTCTGAATCTGTATACGATTGTTAATATAATTCGAAATCTTGTTATAAAATTATTTCTTGTTATCAAAATCGAAAAAATACAAAAAAAACGATTTATTCAATAATCTGCTATCGCCAAATATTAACGTCAATCGAGCATTTTGCACACTACATATGCGTATCTATCGTATCGATAAGTTTCTGAATCTGTATACTTTTTAATACAATTCAAGACGTTGTCATAAAATGACCTATTTTTATTAAAATCGAGGAACGTATGAAAAACCAGGTGATTCAATAATCCGATTTCGTGAAACTTTAACGTCAATCGTGCATTTTGCACGCTATATATGCTTACCTACCGATAAGTTTCTGAATCTGTTACAACTGTTAATACAATTCGAGGAATTGTTATAAAATTTCTTATTATTATCAAAATCGAAGAACTTGCCAAAAACCAATTGATACAGTAATCTACTTTCGTAAAACTTTAACATCAAATGAGCATTTTGCTCGCTAGATGTACTTATCTACCGATAAGTTTCTGAATCTATGTACAATTGTTAACACAATTCGAGAAGTTGTTTTAAAATTACTTATTTTTATTAAAATCGAAGAACGTACAAAAAACCGATTCATTCAATAATCTGCTTTCGTGAAACTAACGTCATACGAACATTTTTGTACCCTATATATAATGGTCTTCTGATAAGTCCCTGAATTTGTTTACGGCTTATAATGTAATTCGAGACGTAGTTAAAAAAAAGTTTTTATAAAATTCCTTATTTTTATAAAAAACGAGAAACCTACAAAAAATATGTTGATTTAATAATCCGGTTTTATGAATTTTAACGTATATCTAGCATTTTTCACACTATATTTGCTGGTCTACCGATACGATTATATAATTTGAAATGTCATAAAAACATTGTTTGTTGATAATATAATTAGTTGATAATATAATTGTCTGATAATATAATTTGAAATGTTGTCATAAAAACATTGTTTTAAAATCACTTATTTCGATAAAAATTGAAGAACGTGCGAAAATCCGTTTGATGCAATAATCCGGTTTTATCAAACTTGATCATATGTAATGATCATTATCATTACTTTTGCGTGCAATGTACGGACGCTAGTCTTCTGATAAATTTCAGAATCTATATACGATTTGTAATACAAGCCCTGATAGTAGATAAGTTTTTGAATCTCTGTATAATATCGGTAATAGAATTCAATACGTTGTTATAAAAAACCGGTTGATCTATAAAACATTTTTGCGTGCAATGTATGGGTGCTAGTTTACTGATAAATTTCAGAATCTATATACGATTTGTAATACTAGCCCTGATAGTCGGTAAGTTTTTGAAGCTCTGTATAATATCGGTAATAGAATTCAAGACGTTATTATAAAAAACCGGTTGATCTATAAAACATTTTCGCTTGCAATGTATGGACGCTAGTTTACTAATAAATTTCAGAATCTATATACGATTTGTAATACAAGCTCTGATAAGTTTTTGAATCTCTGTATAATAACGGTAATAGAATTCAAGACGTTGTTATAAAAAAACCGGTTGATTCAATAATCCGGTTCCGTGAAAGGTTACCGTCTATAAAATATTATTGCACACAATATTTGTTAGTACACTTTTAGTCACAACATTTTTAGTCAAGAATTCACAAAATAAACTTGTGAGTATTTGCGCTTTTTGCAAAGTACAGTGCGAATAAAAATACGTTCCCATTTTGAATATTGCATAACACTTATATATATATATATATATATATATATATATATATATATATATATATATATATCTACCTTTCTTTTTACGTCGTTTAAAAAAAACAGAAATGATTCTGCTCTCCAGAATTTACTTCCCTACTCGTTTTATTGAATAGTGACCTAAATTGACTTGGCTCGCTTGCAGAAAGTAAACATGGTAGTGTAATTTAAAAATTATGTTTTTGATGGAAATTTCTGATATTTGTCTCGGAAAAATATCTTTATAAATATATATATATATATATATATATATATATATATACCTACGTTCTCGTTCTTATTCTATAAGAGGTATTTTTTTTATTTCCAAAGAAAAGAAATTTTATTTCAAAATAAAAGTATTTTATATTTATTTACATAAAATAGGTTATATGTGTGAAAAATTTCGCGGAGATTGAATAAAGCACAAAAACAAAACACTTCTTTTTACACATTCATATATATTTATATATGTATGTACTCATATATATATGTTTAACATGAACGTCATAATTAACGGAAAGAAAATATAACAAATCGACAAATGTTAGTACCTTGGCACAATGACTAACTCTTCTAGCGAATGCTCCAACGAGATAAAAATAAGAAAAAAGAAAACACGAACTGAAGTTAAAAAGTATTAACAAGTAGAAATTTGGGTTTGAAGCTAAGAATGTGACTGGCAATGTTTTACGTCTTCACAACTTTCCTTTACTACTCCAGTAGCATGGTTACTTAAGGAAGCAACAGTCAAAAAACTGGAAGCGTTTCGTGGGATGTGGATATACAGGTAAATCCTAAAACATTATGGATGGATAAAGCAACAAAAATCGAAATATTAAAAATTTTTTTTAAAAGATATGGAAACAGTAAATAACAGTAAGTGTATTGTTATTATTTCATATATATCATCTTTTAGGGTTTACCAAACATTGTACAATTTTTAAAAAACCCATTGTTATTGTCGACTAACTGGAAGCGTTTTGGGATATGGATATACAGGAAAATCCTAATATATCATAGATGAAAATCGAAATATTAAGGCAAATTTTTAAAAAATATGGAAATAGTAGATAACAGTGTGTTGTTATTATTTCATATATATCATCTTTTAGGGTTTACCAAACATTGTACAATTTATAAAAAACCCATTGTTATGTCAACGTATGTTATTGTTGACTGACTGGAAGCGTTTTGGGATGTGGATATACAGGAAAATCCTAAAATATCATGGATAGAATTCGAAATATTAAAAAAAAAATTTAAAAAATATTGAGACAATATATAATAGTAGGTGTAATGTTATTATTTCATATATATCATCTTTTAGGGTTTACCAAACATTTTACAATTTTTAAAAACCCATTGTTATTGTCGACTGACTGGAAGCGTTTTGGGATGTGGATATACGGGAAAATCCTAAAATATCATGGATAAAAATCGAAATGTTAAGAAAAATTTTAAAAAAATATGGAGACAGTATATAAAAGTAGGTGTAATGTTATTATTTCATATATATCATCAGATATAGAAATCAATTTTCGATTTAGAAATTTGCTATGGCTTCTAGGAAGACAGTCAGCACTATCCCTAAGCAACAAACTAAGAGTGTACTGCTCCGTAATAAAACCCATTTGGACATATGGAATTCAACTGTGGTCATCGGCGAGTAATTCGAACATACTCTGCCTACAAAGAGCCCAAAACAATATACTTAGGGTCATATCAGGTGCACCATGGTACTCCCGCAATTCGGAAATCCACGAATACCTACAAATTTCAACCATCGTAGACGAAGCAAAACGCTACACAGCCACATACAAAGATCGTCTGACATTCCATCCTAACCCACTTTCGCACATGCTGTTGCAGCCCAACTCGATAAAGAGACTCAAGAGAGCTGACGTGCATAATTAGAGCGATTAAGGGCGCTGGCCCTATATTCGCCCAAACAAGATACATACCACAACCTACCTGCTTATAGTTCTAATGACTGATCGCAGGATACAAAGAGAAAAAAAAAAAAAATATATATATATATATATATATATATCATCGTTTAAGATTTACCAAACATTTTACAATTTTTAAAAAACCGGACCAATTTTTTTTTGGAAGAAATTGCTCCTGTAGTAAATAAGCCTGCTATATATATATATATATATATATATATATATATATATATATGGATATACGGGAAAATCCTAAAATATCGTGGATAAAAATCGAAATATTAAGGCAAATTTTAAAAAAATATGGAAATAGTAGATAACAGTGTATTGTTATTAATTCATATATATCATCTTTTAGGGTTTACCAAACATTTTACAATTTTTAAAAAACTCATTGTTATTGTTGACTGACTGGAAGCATTTTGGAATGTGAATATACAGGAAAATCCTAAAATATCATGAATAAAAATCGAAATGATAAGAAAATTTTTTAAAAAATATGGAGACAGTATATAAAAGTAAGTGTAATGTTATTATTTCATATATGTCATCTTTTAAGATTTACCAAACATTTTACAATTTTTAAAAAACCGGAGCAATTTTTTTTTGGAAGAAATTGCTCCTGTAATAAGTAAGCCTGCTATACACAGTACAAAAAATTACCAACGAAATAAAGTAATAATGATAATTGTGACTGATATAGAATAATGAATAGTATTTAGAGAACAAAACTCGGAGTAAAGACTTAAAAGGATATTAAGTGCCTAAGTGATTCAATAATCGTTTAGAATTTCGATTCAGTTTTATCAGCATATAAGTCTTATGCTGGTGAAGTACAACTCATCATATCGAAAAATCTTCACTATAGAAAAAACTTACATGGAAAAAATTTGAGATGAAAGTGCTAGGCTAGCATTTTGAATAACCTTCATCTCAGGTATCAGCGGGTAACAAGACCAATATTCATCGCCCCGTATAAGCCGAAACCGCCGAATTGGCGTGGGAAAACTTTTACCAAATGGCCTTTTCCACTTTCCCCCTTCCGGTACCTTAAAATCGACGTTGCGTAACTCGCGTGTTGGTGGGTCGTGTCAGAGAGGCGCAGCGAGATGGTTGAACCGTTCGTACATGGCAAATGTTTAATCGACAAAGAATAACACCAAAAGTAGGATATTTTTGTTTGTTTGGGGCTCCAAAAATGTTTAATTATAAGTATTCGCAACTAAATATTACTTTAAATTAATCATTAACCGCAAAAAATTAAACTGAATATGGGAACGGTTTTTCAAATATGGATCGTTAAATTATCGTAAACTGTTTATGCACAACACAAGAAGTAATTAAGAAAAATTTATAAGAAAAAAATTGTATTGTAACTGAAATACTAATTAATTGTCACATATATATATATATATATATATATATATATATATATATATATATATATATATATATATATATATGTATATATATATATATATATATATATATATATATATATATAATAAAGTTTTTCAAGTGTTAAAAAAATTATTGATGCCATGGCAAATTCATACCACCATATTAGATTCGCCATAGTTAATAAAAAATATTTCGCCATATAGGGCGTGCCAGGATGTTTCTAAAACACGGTGGTATATACATATCTCAAAAACTGTCAGTTTCTTTGTGCCTCTTTACGCCATATAGCAGCATGGAAATTTTAGCAACGTACTATATCCACTTTCCCAGGTTCACTCCGGGTTTCTGTCGCAAAGCATCTTAATCATTTTGAAGATAGTTGAACAGACGAACTTTAGTTTTTGTACGTTTTCATTGATCCAACTATTAAAATATATTGACGTTTCGTCAGCTTTTGTTCCCGAATATTTAAATTTATTGACGTTTTCATCAGCTTCTATTCCATTGAGAAGTGTGAATGCAGTTCTTAGAGATTAAAATATACTTTTGTTACATTTGTTGTTAAGACTCATGATGTTGCTGTTGACTTGGAAAATAAGTCAGGCTATCAGAGATCAAAGCTGTATCTTCAGCATATAATATGTTGTTAATCAATATACCAATAACGATTATACTAACGCCATACATGTGCAATATGAAATACATGAAATCTGAGAAAACTGCAATGTTTAAATTTGAAAAAAAAAACAAACAAATATTATTAATTAAATGAATTTATCTGAAACTACTTCCAATAAGAATAGTCTCCGTGCAAATTTAATTGATTTTTCTTCTTCCTCTTCTTTAATGGCTTGATGCCCAGGATAGGCCCCTGCCGTCCGCAGAATCAACTCCCAAGCTCTCCTGTTCTTGGCCGGAGACATTCAGTTCGTTACACTTAGGATTTCAAAGTCTTTTTTCAAAGCAGTGGAACCACCTAAGTTTAGGTCTTCCTCTTTTTTAGGAGCTCAATGATCTGGCTGAGAAGATCTTTTTTATTGTCCGACTATCGTCCATTCTGCTAAAGTGCTTTGCCCATTTTATTCTTTGAATTGCGATGTATTTGACTAGATCCCATTCTTTAAATAATTTGTAAAGTTCAAAGTTAAATCCGCTTCTTCAAATGTCGTTGCACTTTAGACGACCAAAAATACTTCTTAAAATATTTCTTTCAAAATATAAATTAATATTTAATTCCATTAAATTATTATTTTATTATTAACAACTATCTAAATATTTGTTTTCTCGTTTTCAATTGGTTCAAATAAAAATATCAACAAATTTAGATGTTTCACGTCCGCCAGGTGTCCCATGGTGGGTCGCTTTTTTTTCTACACTTCAAGGCTTATTTTTATTACACGGCTGCCAGGTCTTCGATTCTTATTAAATAAATAAAGATATAATTAAGTCGCAATCATTGTTTTATTTTATATTTCTCAATATTACGCAAACTTTTAGTTCTCAAATGAATATGTATAAACTTAAGAGCAAAGATCGATTTGCATAATACAACTGTGATGTTAGAATTAAATTAAAAAAGGAATTAAAATAACTTTAATATTTTATCATTACCTGGACAAATTAAATACCATTGTTCTTATATAAATAAACAATGATATATTACAAATGATGCGAAATTACAAACTTAACTTTTTTTTCTAAAACATATACTTGAACTACAAAGAGAAATGTACAGAGTAGCCCTCATATCATAACGATATATCCACAGTAAAGCGAAAGCTCCCGCCCAGACGTCGCGTCGGCAAAAGCTTTTGGCGAGCTACGGCGGTGACCGCAATGATAAAAGTTCGCACGTACGTCGAGTGGACCACTTTGCAGATAAGGCCCCCATTTTTCACTCGGCGGGCCGTGGAAAAGCTCAGAAAATGCCACACGCACTGGCTGAAGCTGCTTGGCTGTGAAACGGGACGGAAAATTCAAGCGAACCGTCAAATTGCGATGCCACATTTATGGTTTGTGTCGCGCTGGGCTGTGTTGCGAGATTATTGGCGTGCATAGATAGATTTATAGATGCCTATATAAATAGATAGATGGATTGTTCGATAGGGCAATGTTGGTGCTAATGCGGTAAAGTGCTTTCGCGAGAACGGGATTAGAGATTGATGTTCGAGTGAGCGGGTATCTCGTAGAAAAGGAGGCACTGCAGATAAAAAATTGTCGTATTTTTCGTAAATATGTTTAAGAATATTATTAATAATAAACTAGTATCGTAGAAAGTGAGAATATTTCTAATTTTAGGGCAAATCGACAAATAGGACGTGTTTAGTTATGTGACCCGAATTAATTACAGTAAATCTCAAAAAGAAACAATAACTTTTTGCGTGATCGCAAATATTTGCGTCGAATTAATTTATACGAATATTTATATTGAAATGAAGTCTGGCTGAATATTTAAGCAAGTCGCTTACATTTTTAACCAATTTTCTAAAAATCCTACAAAGAAAACATATCTCGCATGTGTATGTGTGTTATTAGATAAAAAAAGATACGCCCTTAAAAGTTCTATTAATATATTTTTTTTACTTTGTTAGGTGCTGAACGTTATCGACGAGCAAAAAAAGTATTCAGAAAATGTTTATCGAGATTATTTCTCAAAAATCATTACTGGAAACCTTTCTTACTTACGAAAAACATGATGTTTTTTTTATTTTTATTTTAACCAGTGTTAAAAAAAACGATTATACCGATCAAATTTAAATTTTGTGTACATTAAGTATATATATATATATATATATTTTTTTTTAATTCGTATCCTATTTTTAATTCCGGTACTGTGATGTTCGTACTTTCCTGTAGGAATAATGAAAGTAAATAATTTTCTATATCAAACCTATTTTATAAAAAAAGCTTTGATTGTTTGTTTGTTTTTTAGCGTTTGACATAAAAACGGCATATCCAATTGACATCCATATAATTTATAGGAATAATAGCTTACGTGAAATGTGTTGAAGTGCATTAGAAGCATTTTGAATTAACCTTGTATATAGTATACAACCTTATATATAGTATCGGCTACATTAAAATAATGTATATCCTTTTCCTGTCCAATGTATGTGAGTGTATGTATTTATGCATGTGTACATGTATGTATGTGTGTGTGTATTCGTGCGCCTGTGGCCAAGTGGCCACGTTTGTATATATTTAATTTCTTTCACTACATCCCATTTGAACGATACTATTACTCAAGTTGTTTGTACGAAACATATTAATTATTTTAGCATTATATTACGTCCATCATTCTTTGCTTTCCATGCCAAATTTTGTAAAACCTGTGTATCAAGACACGGTAATTAAAGAAACCGAGAAATATTTCCACATTTCTACTTAAGTATATTGACGTAAGCTCTTAAACAAGACTATACGCCTTTAAAGACTACTGTGACAACATATCCATAGCCATATTTGTTTGAATGTTGGAATCGAATCAAAATATCCAATAAAAAGTACAAGTACACAAGGCGTTGCAATTTTCAAAAAAGCAAATGCTGAATTACGCGTGCTTATTTTAGCTAACCCATTAGCCTATTGAAATGCAGGTATTTCTCCATAGTTCATAATATCTAGAAACAGTATAAAGATCCGTCATAAGGCTCCACAAAATCCTATAAATATAATCTCCAGAAACAGTATAAAGTTCCGTCATAAGGCTCCCTCAAAATCCGATAAATATAATCTCCAGAAACAGTATAAAGTTCCGTCATAAGGCTCCGTCAAAATCCTATAAATATAATCTCCAGAAACAGTATAAAGTTCCGTCATAAGGCTCCGTCAAAATCCGATAAATATAATCTCCAGAAACAGTATAAAGTTCCTTCATAAGGCTCCGTCAAACGCGTCTCGAACGAAAACAAACCAACTTTTTAGCTGAATTAGTTACCGCATATTGGCCCTCTATATCTTTCACAAGCGTAAAACCATAGTGCATATTTCAAAAATTATAAGATCTAGGAAAATCTTCACGGTTTTCTTGTATCCTTTTAGTCGTATTTTACCAGCTCTGTTTTTTTTTCATGATATTTAGTAGAGTAATTTAGGAAATACGGGCGTGGCTGCGTTCTATTTTCACGTATTTCTTAAAATGTATTTTTAAATGAGCTATTTAAAATTATGAAAAATACATTTTTGCATTCATCTCAAGAGCTTTTGAATGATACCCCACATAAAACACAAAAGTGAGAAAACTCGGTTCTTTAATTCTTATATCGAATTCCAAGTTTCTACGTCGCATGTTTTCCGAGAAAATTGGCTCTAACAGGTGACATATGAATGATATTATAAGGTTTTGTCGTTTAGTTTGAAGTACGTAACCATAACATTTCCTTAAATTTCTTGCATCCTCTCGACCAAAGTATTAGTTAGTAACTGGTTACTAATGTAAGTTACCTGTCGTCTCTATAAACCTAGTTAGTAATACTAGTTGCTTATAAATGACGTAAGAATAATTACGTTTCCGCTATTCCTTAAAACGAAAAGGAACTTTCCTCGATACGGAAAGGTGATGGCATCATTTCGAATTACACCATCCTAGTCTTTAGCGACTTCAACTGCCACCACGTCGTATACATTACACAAACAAGCGAATGAAGCAAACCCATTTAGACACAAATCCGTATCCAGCTTCCACTGGCCGTCTCCTCCTCTCCCGAGTGTTTGTCCATCGGCTACTCTCCACACAGAGAATCGGATACTTATCTGTCTTACTGGCCGAGAGGCGCGTCTCTCCTAATGTATATATCACTTGAATTGTAAATGAAATCAGGTGTGAGTGCGGGCGTGGAGGGTATTAAATATATTATACTGGGTTAAGAGGGTAAAGGCATCCCCTATCGAGCAGCCGGGGGTGGTGGGAGGTGCGTATTTTAATTTTCTGCACCGTTAAGTTTTTTGTTGGCGAAAATTATTGCGGAGGCGCCGAACCTAGGAGCACCTGCGGCTGTAGAGATAGTGTAGGACCGTTTCTTTGAGTTGTCGTCGTTTTTGAGCCGTTATAGCAGGGTGGTTCTAAGCGGAGATTGAGTGGTGATAGCAGCGATTATTTGGGGGTGTATAGGATATGTTATGGGTGTTGTGACAGTTTCCGGGGTGAGGAAGCGGATATCATTTTAGGTAACGACATGGTTTATGAAAAAAGGGTGATATTAAAAAAATATTTTTATTTGACTGACTAGTTTGTTATAAAGTTTTACTGCAATTATTTTAGTGGCCACAGCTTTTGTATATTTAAACGAAGTCAATTTTGAAACATTTCACATATTTTATAAATACCGTACTCGAAGTATATCTTTCGTATCGTTTGCTTTTTGGCAAATATGAACTCTCATTGATATAGGCAATGATCTATAACGTCTATATTGATTTTTTATCACATGTTTTCCCAATAATTTAAAGTTATTTTAATAAGTTTTTCCTGTATGTTCATTCAAAATTTTTTAAAAGTTAGTTTTTAAAAAGAAAGTTTTTTAAAGTATTTTTGAATCTTGTTTTTCTAATTGAATTGTTTGACTTTTATGGCCACACATTTAGAAAACGACACCGTGCCTTCGATCAAATAGGATGAAAATTGCTTTACAGAGGAACTAGTGTCATCATTTTATCGTCCTATCCTTGAAAGAGATTCTATTTCAGAAAGCACTGGCCCAACAAATATTGTAAAAAATTAGACTATCCAGAAATGAGACGGGAAAGTTTAACTATCTATTGCTAGTGGAAAATATTAACGACAGCCGTGGCTTTCTAAGTTTCTGTGAAATCAAAAAGAAATGTTAAATTCGAATAAGGAATATATCAGCTAAATACCTAGCCTAGTTTTTCCTTCGTTTCCTCATTTTTCTTTAGTCAATACTCACTTTTCTTCTACATATAGTTTGAAACCAATATCCGACCCAAATCGTCAAAAAATGCTCATAAACCAGCTGTTGGTGCATGTCTAAATATGTTTTCCTTCTCGATGACATTAAATATGACAAAGAAATAGTGTGATTATATTTCTTCAAATATCTTTCGATTCAAAAACATTGTCTTTTTCAAGTACAGGTATTTGAAAAATATTACTTTATTGTGAAGACAGAATAAAAACTTCCCGACCTCTGTTCCCGTACGTATCTGCTGTTCCAGATACATAATTTTCATTAAAATCATCACATCATTTCCCTCCACGCAATGAAAACTATTTTTGACATTGCTATATTAAAATATAATGCAGGTTTATTCCAATTTTCCAGACAAAACGTATTCAAATTTCTTCACCGGAAGCTCGTTTTCGATCTAAATTAAATTCGGCATATAGCCGGAACCCACGTCTCGCCCGGTCTGCCCAAACCAATAACAAGGCGAGCCGTAAATCTACATATTTACATTTTACACTAAGCCCAAGCCTTTCATGTAAAAGCTTTACAGAGCGATTCGAAGAAAAGGGTTGGGGTGAAAGTATCTATCCAGTGTTATCGCCGCGAGGTGGCCGGAAGCGTGTCAGTGTACGCTTTCCGGTTGGAAGTTGGAAACAAAAATCGTTATGTTGTACACCCCTGCATTGACATGGAAATTTTTCGACCCCTTTTCTTTTTAGCTGCCCAAAAACTGTGTCGATTTTTCGCGAAGTTTTTCTTTTTGTTATTGCCGAGTCGCGTTCGCTTCGTTTCTTCTTCCGCGAAGAGATATTTTATCTGTCGTGGTTTACGATAAACGTTTACGTGTAACGCGCATTGGGATATTATTACGCGATACTGTACTGTGTGAAATATACAGAAGTCTTTCACTTTATCTGAATTAATGTGATAAAACACTTTTTCTTTTGAATCAATAAATAAACGAAGTTTTAAACTTCGTTGCGGCTGAAGTATCAAATATGGACTTTTCATGAAATTTATATTTGAAGAAAGATGAACAGGAAAATACGTTCAGAAAATGGTAAATAGATTCCGAAAAATCATTGAAAATATGAAAATTACAAAAAAATAAGAAATAAGAAGTTATGCAATTTATACACGCTTTGGTGCTTTACAAATCTAGATATCAAAAAGTAAAAAATAAACTGACAATCCTAATCAAGGATATTCGTATTCACAATTAAGGTTGTTAGATTGTTTTTGGATATTTCATTATTCAATTATATTCACTTTAATAATATTCATTGGAAATAAATAACATGAATATAGATGTATATTGTATTTACGTTAGGATACATATATGCGTAAGTGTGTCCGTGCATACGTGTATGCGCGTATATGCATATATGTGCGTGCGCGGATGTGCGCCTTTATGTATGTTTGTTATTTAAGCTTTTTTTCACTACATCCCATTTGAACGATACTATTACTCAAGTTGTTTGTACGAAATATATTAATTATTTAAGCATTATATTACGTCCATAATTTTTTTGCTTTCCTTGCCAAATTTTGAAAAACCTATGTATCAAGTCATAGTAATTAAAAAAACCAAATAATATTTCCATATTTCTACTTTAGTATATTGACGTAAGCTCTCAAACAAGACTACGCGTCTTTAGAGACTGCTATGACAACATATCCGTAGCCATATTTGTTTGAATGTTGGAATCGAATAAAAATATCCAATAAGAATTCAATATTTTTATCACAAGTACACAAAGCGTTGCCATTTTCATAACAAAAGCAAATACTGGATTATATGTGAATATTTTAGCAAACCCATTAGCCTATTGAAATGCAGGTATTTCTCCATAGTTACAAAATATTCCAGAATATAATCTGCAGAAACAGTATAAAGCTACGTCATAATGACCTCTCGAACGAAAACAAACCAACATTTTGGCGGAATTAGTAACCTCTTACCCTCTTCAACGTGCTTTCCTAACAAAGAGCCAATTTTTTACGATGAATAGTGAACGAAAAGCTCTCTCGCGAAGCTAAAGCTCGCTGAACACACTAGTTTCGGTTGGGCGGGGCGCGATCCCGTACACGTGAAATTTTCATTACACTCACGTTATTAATGTACGGTTGGGCAGCACTATAGTACGATACAAGTTTTCACGATATTGGCGTTCTCTGATGTTATTCCATGAGGCATTAGCTTTATTGGCTGATTTAGCTTTAAATTATACATGATGTGGGTATTTCGAGTATGGTAATGAATGGACGTGGGTATATTTAGCGATTTCAGTGGAGCGGTTCAGCGGAAGATTTGATGTTTTAGTTTTTTTTAGGAGTTGAATGTTGGCTTGTCAAATATGAATTTTATTACTAAGAAACCCCCATAATTAATTTTCTTCTTCATCATTATATTCTTTAAACTTTTCACTTGTTGTATAGTGCATATATACTTCTTATAAGACATCTATAATAATCTTATCATAATAATTTCTTATAATAATCTTAATAACACTTCATTTTACCTAAGGAGCATATGACTTACTTTGTTGGCAATCACCTTTGTGAGAAGATCTAAGTTAGATATTTGTTTTTAAAAATCGAATAAACGAAAAAGTATTTACCAAAAGAACCTGTCAAACACGAGTGGAACTCGCTCTACGAGAGTTCTGTACACATTTAGGTATTTATAAACATTTAATTGTACATAATACTCCTATTAAACTATTTACAACATTTTAGTTTTTA